>CM053978.1:16722033-18165783 GCA_028641955.1 Protonibea diacanthus
CGTGCATCCTCTTTTCTGGCAAATACTTCTCTCCAACATAAAATGCATTATTTTCTTCTTTTTTTTTTTGTTAGAAAATTCTGACCTATTGTGATTTATTCCTGGCTTTCAGTGCATTAGCAATTGCCGGTCGGTTGATACTAATGAAGAACTCTGGAGATTTGGATTATCTGCTTTTTGTGGGGACCCACAAGAGGCAGATTAATAAAAGGATGGTCAAAACTGAAACAGCACAGGCCGAAATATCCTGACTTTAATCCCCTGATGACGTCATCTGGGTTATTTTTTTCAAACTTTAGAAATCACCCTCTCGAAAAATAGCAGGCATTATACAACTGTTTTCATGGGCCGCGTAGTACTGCTCTTCATGTGAACTTCATGTGATAAAAATCAGTGGCTCTTAAGCATCCAGTACCATTAAACACAGGGATGTGAAAGTTTCAGACTTTGTGGTGCCCCATATGAAAAAAGACATGTGGCTGCACATTGCTAATATATTTAACCTTAACCATTTCTTTTGTCACATCTCCAGCCTGAAATAAATCAATAAATATCCAGAACTTTTATTATGCTCTGTATGAATATACCCTCACTGTGAGCTACTGTTGTTTCATCTTTATTTGTATACCTGAGATAATGCCAGAAACCTCCACAGAGGAATAAAGATGTTCATTGGCCGTCGCCTAGTCGCATATTTTGGCAGCTGCGTTGAAATATCATTCAAAGTGGAGAGGGGTGAAAGGTGAACTGGGGACACCGCAGCCGTGGGCAGCCATGAGCATCAATGCATGCTTCTGGCAAACTGCTCACCCACTGCACCAAAACACAGGCTGGCAGGCTGGCGGACTCAGTTACCCTCAAATTGTATTCCTTATACACAGAGAAAAAACAAAACAAAACAAAACAAAACGTATAGAACTGAAGATGGACGTTGAAATAAACATCAATAATGAAAATAATAAATCCACCTTTTTCTTCAACAGAACACTTCTTTTTCTGCTCAAGTCCACCAGATCTGTATCCTCATCTAATTTGTAATTTACAATGATTTATGCTGCTGTGGGACGAAAAAACATTTGTATCCAGTTACTGTCCCCACAGTTGGCAGAGACAGATGGCAGACATCACAATCGATATAGAAATTCAGTTGAGCAGTGTAAAACATAATGGTGAAGTTCATATTGTGGCCCATCCCTTACACACACATTTAATAAACTGTGACATGAAAGTATTGCTGCGTATGCTTACTTCATCCTTTATTTATCCTTGTGACATAATTCGTTTTTATTTTTTAAAGTGAGAGTGAAAGTCCCAAGAAAATACTTTATTATTCATCTATTACAGAATCCCCACTCTGTGACTGATATATGTTAATGTAGAGAAAGTCATCCAACAACGGGTAATATTTATAATGTTATAATGTTATGATATCGCTGTAGATAATAATAAAATAATAATAAAAAAAAAAAGTAACTGTAATCACCCCATGATCACCAGGTCACCCTGTGGCTGATGTGTGTTGAACTGCAGAAATTAAGTCAGCACAGCAAACACATTAAAGATGAATGAGATGAGTTTGTAGCACCAAGTGGCAGGAGGAGATGGATCTAAGTATCTCTCATAGTGACTCACTCGAGGTCTTATGTGGTCAATATATACTGCATTCATCAAATCCTGAGCAAAAATACCACTTTTGTATGAAGCACCACCACTAAGACAGTGATAACAGATGCATTTGTGAACTCCAGTTAAATTATGGATTCTGGAAACAGTGGAGGAAGAAGTAAAATTCAAGAACTGTTTAAGACCATCTGGATGCATCTTCATCTACACAATTCAAATTGTGTCATTCATGGTAAGCAGGAACATTTTATAGTAAGCTTTGCCTTACAACCTTTTAGACAAATTACAACATTTGCATTTTCTGCTCTTTCCATTCCAGCGTCAACATGTTCAAGGAAACATACACTGGTTGAATACATCAAAATGTGATTGACTGGGACAGCTAGAGAGAGACAGAAACTATATATAAATCACAAAGAGAGTACACCTTAATTTAGTGATATTCTATAAATAAATATAGGCTTCCATATGGCCTACTTAGAGTTTGAAGATGGATTGGATTTAGGCAGCAACAAAGTGCTGGAAAGTAAATGGAACAAAAGAAGATTGGAGACAGGCCACATTTGTTCTACTCTGCGCTTCACTCAGTGAAACATCCTCACTGTTTACTTTCTCTTCGCAACATCATAAATATCAAGGCAAAGTCTCAGTTGTAACAGTGTTCAAACATACAGTACATAGTGTTTTCCATACTTCGATGACAGAGCTGTCCACCATGATGAATCACTTACCACTGGATGAATTGTTGCTGATGGATAAAGCCTGCCCTCAACCTTCAAAGTTTGAGAGCTCATGCACAACACAGCTAAAGGATGGAAAGGAAATAAACAGTTAGATGTAGTCACCTGGAAAAAGGTCAACCTTGTTTGTTCTCCTTCACAGCGTCCTCGTGTCCGGAACAATTAATAAAGGCATGGGGAGGGGGCGTGTGGGCGGTGGTTGGACAAGGCAATAAACTCAAGGACTCCCATTAGGATGTCTAAATGTTTCTGTAGTGTGTGTGGTGATGGTGATAAAATGGATGTGATGATGCAGATGAATGGCCTAATCAATAACTGGCTCAACATTGTCCGGTAATATATTTCTGACAGTGTCAAAACAGTCTACAATCAATTGGCAGTTTATGCATCAAACTAATAAATCACTCGAGTGTAACTGTAGATGTCCCAGCTGGGTTGACTGACTGTATGTTCATCCAGCAGGATAAATTAAAAGTGTGTTGAGCTGAGATGTATGGATAATTATACACTTACTTGTCAATAGTTAATTACAATCACAAGAGCCTCTTTTGTCATGAGTGAGCTGACAAGAGAGGCGCTTCATGTCTTCCACACGGCTCAGAAATAGTGGCTGGCCAATCAGAGCTCCTGTTGCTGCTCTGTGGGATTAGTGCCTCTGGTGTGGAAAAAGATAAATGAAAGAGATGTGTCAAAAGCCCCAAATCTTGAGTTTTTTCTCCAACCCTAACCCTAACCCCTTACCCTAACCCTCTATTAATTTATTTAACAGAAAGCTAATCTTGTGAACTTTGATAATCACCTCAAAAAACACAAGCAAACCATTATCATCAAATTCTATTCAGATGTTGCTGAACTTTAATTTGTGCGCAAGGACAAGTGATATGACATTTTTTCAACTTCAAACCCAGAAGACAAAAACACATAATATAGAAATGTCTGATGCGGAATTGCTAAAACTGCTCTGACTTGGACAGAAAACGTTTGTGTTCAGGTAAGACTGCATCGCTCATGGTTTTCAGAGCCTTTAGAGCATTTTCCAACCCAACAGAAACTGTAAACATCGACAGCACCTGGAGATAGCACAAGCGTGATTGACAAGATGATTCTTTGTCAGCTGCTGTTCGGGAATGATCCATCAAGCCCAGCTTTAAGTCAGCATGGATGAGGAGTCATGGAGGTGCACAGCATCGTGGAAGCTTGATGACAGCCGAGCAAATGATGACTGTCTGATATGGTCAAAAACTCCATCCAGCAAGTAGCCCTTGAGTCAAGACTATTTTAACTGCTATTTGCGAGGTGAATGAATAAGATAGGCCTTTAAAAAGTCACAATTATCTTGTGAAGACAGAATAATGAACTACATATTAATACATCAATGAATTTTACTCTTTATTACTTTCATTTTTATAAAATATTGTAAATATTGTGACTGATGAAAAATAACTTTCATCAGTCTGACCCTTCCATTTTAGACTTAAGATCATTAGGATTTACTGAAGTGTTTCACATATACAAAGTAGGAAAACACTTCATTTCAGATTAGTATAACCTCTACCACATCCTGATTGTGACACTGATTCATTAAGACTGTAAAGCTGGATGGGCTGTTAAATCCTTGCTGCACTCTGTGTCCTATCAGTGATAGAGACCATATACAGAGAGGATAAAAAAAAAAAAAGGAGGAATAGGAGGAGGGGCAGGCAGGGGTCCAGATGTGGAGGTCTGCCCATCTCAAAGAGGGCTGGAGCAGAGCAGATGGTACTCTCTGCTACCACAGGCATGGTTGAGATTAGTTGATGTGAGAAGGGACACAGGACTGATGGGGGGGCATTGAGGGATGTCCACATCTGTCTGGATTATCCAAGCAGGCAGGAAGCTGGGAGGAGACGGTGCATCTCTTGCAGGAGAGTGTCGGCAAAAATAACAAAAACACGCTGAAACAAATTAACTGCAGCTATAATGTAAAAATCAAAGGTTAAAGATAATTTTGGTGGCATATTTTTGTAATCCTGCACTACAGCTACTGTTAAATTTAAAGCTTTCAGATGGAGGCTTGTTAAAAAATATGGGACTCCTGGGAATAAGGCTGCAAACAAAGCCAAAGATAGCAAAACCTTTATGACTCATGCTGACTCATTTCCCCCAAAATAAAGAAAAGATGTGTCAACCGTTAACTTCTAGGTTCATGACCTTTTCTTTCAACACTTTTATTTAAGGAATGATTTCAGCTTGGGGCAGTTGTTCAGCTAATTGTGACCAGTTAATATAAGACTCAGTGATCACTGCCAGTTATATTAGAGCAGAAAGGACATAATGTCCTCCTGGAGCAGACAGGTTGTCACGATGCACAAAGGCTTCTGTTTACGACTGGTGATGAGAGTTGAATTGACATTGTGGACGATTTCTGCTGTTGTAATCATAAAACATTTCAAGCACTGTCAAAGACATTGAAATCCAGAGGTTGATGATCATTCTTTTTTTAATGGTAAGTGTAAAAGATTATGTTGTAAATTTGAATATCAGAGCCAATCGAAGTGGCACACAAAGTCTCTTTTCATGTATTATTTCCAGCTCTGTAAGTGCTGCCGCGCTCCCCCTTAAGTCTCTTTCTCAAGTTGTTCCTCCAACATTTCATTATCCACCATTGTTATGATGATGTAGTACATACTTATTCCATCATTTATTCATGTGTTGTGGGGCGTGCATGCATAAGTGTGCAGCACAGCCTCAGTCCTCTGCCTTGCTTGCCTTTAATCCAGACTCATCTCTGTTAATTAGGGAATAAATCTGAACGCCATATTCATTTTTGAGCTCGTGGACTTCTTTTATAATTAATACAATGATTGTCAGAGACTGACTTTCATCAAGACACTGGATATTCCGCTGTGCAGAAAGAAGTAAGGAGAAGTGACAATGTCACTGTGGAGTGGCTGCTGTGGGAATACATTCTGTTAAGATCTTTTCACGTAAATGTAGAAATTGGGCTTCAATAATGAAAGAAATGTTTCAAAAAATAATAGTCACCTGAGAGGGTACTCTAATGATTTCATCTTGCAGAGAAACTGATATGCATGCTGTGACAGAGAATCCTGCCAGTGTGATGCAATGTAATTGTTGAGTTACTCAGATTCACTTAGCTGATGAGATGCACAATGCTTGTCCTTGATAAACAAAATAAATCACACAATGGACCAATGTCTGAGAGCTCGGGCAAGAATTTTATTTTCTTTGGGAGCAATGACTTCTGTGGAGCGCGATCAAGAGGGAGGACTCTTTGTCAAATGTTGTTAAATCTTAAGCCTGTGTGCTGCACTGTGTGCAACACCGAGGCCAGCCCCTGACTCAACTGAAGTGGTTGTCAAAACACATCATAATTATTATCTGACAAACCTACATTCACAACCACCAGAGCAAAGGAAGTTTTCATGACTGCTTTTTCTCCATACAAATCTAAATGAGTAGAACTGTATAAACGATTGAAACTAATGGAAGTCACTCTTGATCTCATCCACACGTTTTGCTTTCAAACCAAATATGTTAATAATGGACAAACTGCGCATGAGCTGTGATGAAAACTGTATTTAAAGGTGACTCATCTTAAACAACACACCATGATGTGTTGACAACTGGAAATCCTCCACACTGACCACTGACATTGTCCACTGACAATGGACAATGGCTGAAAGGTTGCAACATCCAATATCAGATAAAAATCATGAAAGGTTAACCTCACTCATACCTGAAAGGTCAAACTGGACCTGCGAGATCCGTCAGCTGTAGAAAAAAACAGCATCTCTTAGAGAAATCTGAGAAATGATTACATACCTAAATTAATCATCACCTGTGGCTGCAGCATTACGCAATTATGTGCCATATTTTGCATTTCTCTTTCATAAGAGAAAGTCTGCATGACCGATGTTTAAATCGCAACGATTGTGCCTCCTTTGTGACTGCGTCGTGAGATTGTTGTCAGCGATTTAAATTTTCATGGAAATGTTTGACATTAATAAGTAAACAGGTAGGGCCAGTTTTACATAACACACGCCCTGCAAATATAATACTGCCGTGTGCAATACATAATGAATCACGTTGTCACTCATATAAAGTTACAAATATAACTTACAATTAAGCCAGTGATCAAGTGTCTAATGAAAGTTGGATCATTGTTTTTTTGGTGTTATCACCTTTCCTACAGAGAACACTGGAAACACCTGGTTCATGGATATTTCAGAGGGGAGGAGCTATACTGTACTTGTACTGTACTTGTTTTTGTAGCATAATGTTATGAAAATAGGTTATTATAGTACATTACAACTGATATCAGAAAACCAAGCATTTATAGTTATAAAAATGTGCATATGCACAAAAGAAAGACAGTCAGAATAAGAATTTAAACATAAGTCAGTATATAAATATATTTTTTTCTACTATTATATAAGCAAAGTCAGTAACTTATAACACCTAACTTAAATAAGAACTTTTGTCTGGGTGACTTCTATTATTTATTATTTACTTAATAGTGTT
This sequence comes from Protonibea diacanthus, assembly GCA_028641955.1. Classification (NCBI taxonomy): domain Eukaryota; kingdom Metazoa; phylum Chordata; class Actinopteri; family Sciaenidae; genus Protonibea; species Protonibea diacanthus. Next base: position 16,728,921 of record CM053978.1, read on the forward strand.
ACATAATGTGAAGTGAAGCTGATATCAACATCATATCCTACTGTATGCACTGTCGACAATACTGCCATGTGAAAATGAGACATAAGTTACCTCAAGCCTGCATTTGAACAACTTATAATATTACATTTCATTGACACTCTGATATAAGTTAATGGTTTGTATAATCATTTAAGGTGCTCTTAATTAATATGGTTCCGACATGATTAATCGAGTGAGTCAGTCAAGGATTGCCATCTAGTGAGAGCCCAGTGTCATTGCATCTTGCTTGCAACAAAAGTGCCTTCCTCTTGTTCTTTATATTTAACACTGGTGAAATTAAAGGTTATTTTTAATCTGTTATAGCTGAAGGGGAAAAAAATATATTGGAATCAGACCTTGTTTCTAGAGGCCCAAGGAAGAATGTGTTTATCAGAAACATCTGCATATATATCTGTATTTTCAAATATTCAAAGGTCTCCCATTAAGGCCTGTGTTTTTGTTGTAATTTCAAGATAAGGTGCCTCAAATAACCTTTAATATTTTGTGTATTATACATTTTGTGTAAAATGTTATCTATTGGAAAATAAAATCAAAAGGCCTTCTTTTTCATTTTCTTTTCACAATAAAAGACAAAGGTAAGGCTCCAAGCGACACACCTTAAAATGTAAATTTGTTGGACCTCTGTGCTGCTTACCTAAGCAGATGTTATTTTAGTGTTTATGTGAGTAAGACTTCACTTTAGTTCAAGCAGATGAAGGCAAAGTGACGAGTTGTACCAGAGACTGGAGGATTTTGTAAGAGAAGATAATAGTTAAAGTCATTGCAAGTCTTGCAGGTCACCAGCAGGGGTCAGCAATCACTGAATGTCTGCATGTAGAAGTGGTCTAGACGTTATTAGTCTTTTGAAACTGTGGTAACTCACATTCATTCATTCATTCATTTTTGTGCTAAATAAAGTTAAAGATAAAGATTTATTCCACAGCTGCAAAACATATGTCTAAAAATAATGTGTGGTAGTTGGAGAAATGATGTCTTTATTTGTCTTTCTTTTTTGACTTTCAGATGGCATTTAATGGAACCAATAATACTGGGCTCACTCCAGTCTGGTTATCAAATATCAAAACACTCATCACTATTCCATGAAAATAGTAATACGTCTCTATTATTCGAAGGTCTGTGGGTTTTTTGTTGCCTTAGCATAAAAATGCTGTTTTTGGAAAAAAATACAAAATGTAAATGATAATAAACTGATGACAGATGTTACATACTAGAAACCAAATAAAATCATCAAATAAAAACCCGAGCAGCTTTCTCCCTTTGACTGTTTCTACCATCAGAACATCAGCAAAGTCATGGAGTCAGCTGTCATAGAAGACGGTAATCCCTTTCTTTCTTCAATGTGCCCTTTAACTTTGCTGAGATCCAGCTGAGATTAAAGTATTATCCCTTTCCATCAACTCACTTTAGATCTGTGATTTACCCTCCCTCAGCCCTGGGGTAAGGAGGTTTGGAAAGGTTACTTTTAAGTGTTTTTTTGTTTGTTTTTTTGTTACAAATGAGTTTCTACTCATGATTATTGTTATATATTTATTTCGATGGTGCTTTAACAGATTTCCATGCACACGATTATATCAGACCGTGACGCCATAAACTACACTGAATGCACATTTCACAAACATTTTATGAGCAATCATATTACTTCTTTTATCTTTGTTTCTTTATGTGTGTTGAGATTATTTATCGTCCACTACATTGACAAAAGCAACGGATCGTTAATTCAAACATAAATATTTTAAAGGCCCACAATAGAAACAAGCCTTTGGACTTCATTATTTTTTATGTGTTTTGATGATTTGTGTCTTTGGTGCATCTGTGCCTAGAGGGGCCACTTTTAAAGTTATGTTCAATAAAGATTTTTGATCGATCAACAAATAACTGAGTGTAAAAGCTAAATTATATCCTCCTGTGAGCTGTTCTTAAATATTCATTCATTCAATATTCATTATTATGAACAAATCTGTTCTTAAAGTAAGAACCAAAAGGGATAAAACTGAGCTCCTCCATAAAGAATAAATTGGAAAGAAGATTATAAAAGATCTGTGAGAGCACGCAACTATAGTAAAAGGTTTTTAAGACAGCCTATAAGGATACATTTTCCTGTTCACTGGTGCGAACAATTGTGGAGTAAAATTCATTTCGATATATAAAAGCTCAAATATGCTGCAAGTCCATAAAAACCGTCTTCCAGCTATTGTTAATGGAGCAGTGCTATATTTTACATCTCAGTGACAGCTCAATCACAGGCCCATGTCTTTATGTTCTTTGGTTTCTGTCTTTGAATAAGAGTAACACCTCTTCACAAATAGACTGTTTGAAACCAAGGTATGATGTATGATGGATCGTCAAAGTGAATGATGTCTCTCTTTCATAAATCAGTAGCTGTCCAGAGGCATCCACAAAAGTATACTATAAAATAATAAATTAAAAGATGAAATCATCAAAAAAGAACAACCATCAAGAAAAACCCACATTACATCTTCTTTGTGCCAATGCGCCCGACAAATGTGTAACAATACTATCGCACCACATGGGGGAGCAAAGGCATCATTTAGTAATTCAGCAGAAGTAGCAGAGGGTGTGCAGTCACAATGGTGGTGTGCTCAACATACTGCTGTTTCCATTCAAATGCTTTTGTTTACTTCTCTGTGATCTGATCCTGACTGTTAAACATAGGCTGATTTGCATTAAAAATTAATCTCACAGCATTCCGAATCCAAGATACAAACATACGTTCAGCTTCACGCTCACACTCGCCCACATTTTCGAGTGGAAAAAAGCAAAGACTCTGCCAACGAATTAGCTTCCCTTGTTAAAATTCCTTACCATAGCATTTAATAGAAATCCAATTTTCGGGGGGCATTTTAATACCTATAAATCCATCGGGCCCCCTCACTGGTATCATAAATGGTGGACAACTAAGGTGAGGATATTGAGTGTTATGGACTTTATTATGCAAAATTCATGGGGGAAGGCTTGCCAATGCCTCTGGAGCCCTGTCTGTCTTTAAGCCTTTATAGTACCAGTGCTGATGTCTGGATCTCTGCCAGCCGCTCTTCTCTGAGCTCCGAGCTCACAGAAGCTCAGGCTGAGTGGAAAAGTCCACTGCTTTTAGTGCCTGAGCAGCACTGAAGAGTTCAGAGTCAGAAGCAAAGGACTTCAGTTCTTACGTACAATAACTGCAAATGAATTCATCTCGGTGACATTGACTCAAACAGGGTGAGTCATCGAATTGCGGTGTTTGGTGGAGCTCCTACAAAGTGGTAAGATAGAGAAGTAACATACCACATATCTTATCTCCTGGGTGTTGTAAACTTTACTGATTGAAAAGCAGATTCCCTATCAGAATAAATTGGAAGCAGAATTTGCAGCTGAAAGAAGTAGCTGTAGGTTCACAGCAGTAGTAGTAAAGTACAAGCCTTTATGAGGTGTGTTTGATATGGCGAAAAGCTTGTCTAGCAAAAGAGATAAAGTCATAGTGCTTCTTATCTATTGTGTATTCCGTAATCATTACTACAGTCTACAGATGATGTAACATTAGTAATCTGTATCTTCCTGTTACATAATTTTAGAGATATGTTTTGAGACACACCGCATAAATGTACAGGCACTCCAGTGAAGCATCCAGATGCTTTACTTCTGTCAATGTAGCTAAGATGATGTTCCAGATGATTTGTTACACAAATCTAGGAATGGGTCCTTGAAATCTGTTGTAGGCACTTTCAAGAAAATACTTGACAGGTGATTGGACAAACCATCTGTCTGTCGCAGGCTAACTTCAGACCACATAATATAGTAAGCCAGGAGAAGAGCGAGAACATCTTTTCTATCAAGAAACGCCTTCATTTAAGTTATTTGCTTTCGACTGAACAGTCACTTCTTGCTGTGAAATCTAGCATAGTCTCATGATTTTGTGATCTTGCAAGTTCAGCGGCCTTGCAAGGTAACAAAGGAACCATAATGCTGATGCGTAAACATGCCAGCAGTGTTTTGATGTTGAAGCAGATGTGGAACTAATACTAAATTTAAGTACATTATATACTATGTTCAGTAGTTTAATCTATAGCAATGCATCATGCTTCATCACATGTTTAAGAGATTGTTGTGTCTTGTATGTCAAATCTAACAGCTGTAACAGTAACAGTTAAATAAATGCAGTGATATAAGTAATATCAGTAGTATTAGTATTAGTACCTCAAAACAGTATATAAGCATGTACACACTTGTATACTTAAAGTGGTAGACTTTCTGTCTTTCTTTGCAGCTCACAGAAAACACAAAACCTTCATACATGATAAAGGCACAATAAACTCTCCACACTCCCAACACTTTAGGATGGCAGGTGTAAAGAGGAGGAAGCGTTTGAAGGGGCTATAAACATGAAAGGCCTTTCCTCTTTGTGAGAGGAGTAAGAAGAGTTAACTAGGTGACTCTGTAAGAGACGGGGGTGTTGGAGGGGGAGGAAGGGAGGACGGGAAGCAGAAACGGATGGGGGTGGGGGTGGGGGGGGGGGGGGGGGGGTGATACTTCTCTGGAAAATGTATTGGTCTAGTTGGAAAAACAGGTCCAACAAAAAAAAGAGAAGAGAAGGAAAATTTAGGGGTGAGGGGAACCGGAGCTTTGGCCTGTGGATGAACCCATCGAGGACTTTGCTTGTTGGGGTCATTCCAAGTTCAGGTCTTTCCCTCGCTGACTCTGCGAGAGCGGAGGAGCTGTCCATGGCTGAAGGGGCCTGCTCTTGACGGCCTCCAGCCCCTGCTGCAAGCCCCCCAGGGGCCCTGTAACACAAACCCATTTCCAGCAGGAGTTCTGTGGGGTGTGTGGGGAACGAGGGCATGCCCTGGGTAAACGGAGGTCATTCTAGAGGTGGGAGGGTGAGGAGAGCCACCTTCGCCAATAAATATTTTCCTGACAGTCAGATGAAGGTTTGTTTTTAAAGCTCTTACCCCTGTGTGTCTTTGTAAAGACTCATGTTACTATTCTCACTGGACACAGAAACAGCTCTGCAATGTAAAAACAAGCCTGTGTGGTCACACAGAGGAAATACTCAGTGAAAGTGAAATCAAGAGAACATGAGAGAAATAGAAAACAGTTTATTTTTCTAGTTCCATGAATTTACAATGAAAAGCCCTTTATTGCTCATTCAGTCCTTCTTGACTTCATGACTGTTCAAGAGTGAACTTCAAATAAGTACCAGGTGGATGTGCTAACGGTGCAGATAGAGCAGACGCTTATAAAGGCTTTTGAAAAAGACAAATGAGAGACAATCTATCATTCAACACTCACAGACCAAACAGCAAGTCAGGGGTTGCCAACTAATCAGGCAGTTTGCACAGACAGCACAGCATGGGTCCTTTGAGTGGATAAGTGGTGCCTCCCATAATGTCAAGAGTAAAGCCTGTATCAGGGGTTAGGGAGAGGTTGGCAGGGAGTTAATGAGATGACTGGTGGGGTGATCAGCAATGGGAGGTTTGAAGACCTATGACATGGCACAAGACACACGTTGATAAAGATGGAATATTTCCTAGATTTATGAAGTGCTTGTTTATTGCAAAACACATCAGGTGGCCACAAGGACGTAGGAGTCAGACCACAGTCTGACAGAAACAGTTAGCCATGGTTTCACTCTGTACACTCATATTTATTTTAAAGCCATTTGTAATGACAGATCTCCGCTGTTCACTCCTCTTAGTGCACTAAATTGCCATTTTAGAATGCAAGCCTGGAATAGTAAGTCGTAGGTCAGCATGTGCGCAATACTGAAATACACACTGAATCATCATATTTCCTGGGCTACATGACCAAAATCACTGAGGGCTATGCTGAAATTGCCCATGACTCACTGAAAGAGGAAAAAACACTGTAATGTTATCCAGAGCAGATCAAGTCAACATCAGGACTTCTGGTTGTTGCATGGAGACGAAAAAAGACCATTACGACTCACTCCCAATGACTAAAGTATTCTTTTTCTTTCTTTTTTTTTTTTTTTTTACATTTGTGTTGATAACACTTAATGAAAACATCTTCTTATTCATAGCAACATGTTGATCAATCTTGACCTGATTAAAAACACATCTCTGCTTCACTGCTTCACTTCTCTTTCTGTGTCAAAAGAAATAAGGGAATTTGGGGAACTCTTCATTCCAGTTCTGCAATATTCTGAAACTCACATTACATTATGTCTGGCCATCTGCCCCACTCAAGAGTGGAAAAGTATTTGCTGCAACTGCAGTATGTGATCCACAGCATAAGGTTTTGGATTTAATGTGAATGACTTGGAGGCCGAGCCTTGAAGACAGAGTGGGAGAAAAAAAACCCAAAAAAAACAATAGTTATGCAGTGACTGAGAAACCAGGCAGAGGCAGAGAGATGGGGGGAGGAGGGGGTAGCAAGTTAAGATAGTGGTAAAAACGATCAGAACACTATCCATATTATATATATATATATTATATATGTAATCTATACTATACATCAGGGTATACATGGGTTGTAGTGGAGAAAGAGTATGAAGTAGTATAAAATGCAGATAGAATATAGCATTAAAATGTACTATTCCCAAACACTGAATTCAGTCTGACTCATAAGCAAAGACATGACTAAATATACCAGATGTTTTCTCATTAGCAGTGTTTTATGTCCTTTAAATTCTTAAGATTACATCTGAATTAATCTTGTCCTGAAAGATGTCACTTCTGTGTAAAAGAACATTTTGTTATCTACCAAAGGAACTCATTCCACAAGTCTGATAAGGATGTTAAAGTGTCTCATATTTAAAGACAGTTTGTCTCCATTGGCAGGTCTGCAGGACCTGTCTCTCCGAGATGCCAGCAGACAGTTTCTGTCTTGTTGACAACAGTGTGATAGAAATAGAGAGAGAAGGGAAAGCAGGAGGGGTTGTGAAAAAACACAGCATGAAGGGAGAGATTGAGAAAAGTTGGGAGGAGAGGGAGGGTAGAGAGTGGAGAGAGGTGAAGGAGGGTGCAGGGGGGGACAGAGAGGGAATGAGGGGAGAGGGAGAGAGGTGGGAGTGGGAGGAGGGGGTGGCTGTGCGTGAGTAGAGGACCTCCCCGTGAACTGTGCAGTCGCGAGCCGGGTCATTGGGGCGAGGTTGTCAGAGCGTGCCTGAAACAGTACACCCAGGGGTTCAGCCAGAGTTCACACACTCAGTGTGCAAGATCCATGTCCCTCAGTCAGCGCTCGCCAGCCGTACACCAGCATATACACAGCAGCACAGAAAAACTCACGTGTATCATTACACACGCATGCACAAAGACAAGATCAAAAGCAACAACAAACAAACACAGATGCACTTGCGAAACATGCAGGATGTTTAAAAGATAATCAATCTTCTCAGCCTGGGCTAAATGTGAATTCAAACAGATGGGCAAACAGTAAGAGTCTCACACACCGTCGCTACGTGCACGCTGACATATTGTTTTCATACCAGTGCAAGCAAACTTTGTCTACAGGAGACGTGTGCAAAATAAACATGCAGGAGAAAAAGTGAATAGGCTCATCTCTCGGTGCATAAAGTTTTAGTCAACCACTTGCGATGGTAACTGATAGTGTCCATAGCCAGAAACAACACCAGCAGCAACACCAGTAACATTGCAACACAGTGAGAAAGATTTTCTTTAATTCCAGTCAGTGTGGTTTAAATAGGAGAGGCCACTAAGCCAGAATCCCCTCTGTGTGACTGAGCTCTTTGTGGGAAAGCTGTCTGCTTTACTCCCATTGAAGACTGGTTGGCCCATTGTCAAACCCAGAGCTTGACCTGGTGTTGAACCCAATTGTCAAACTTGCAGTGTAGTGTGGGACCTTGGTGGGGGAGGAGAGGCACCAGAGTGTGGTTTAGCTGACTGAGGCAAGTGTTTGTCATTTCTTGATCCCTGAAAAAGTTCTGCATAATGATTTCATATGCCTCAGCTAATGTAGTAAAAAGCTGTGAAAAGTGGAATTTCCCGTCAAAGCCTCTATTTTTTCATATAATGAATGTGGTGATTTAGGCCTAACACACAGTATGTTCTCACATTTCATCGAAGCCCCTCCAGTCATGTGGTGACCACCCCAATCTCTCTCCCAATTCTCACGCTGGGGATAACTCAGTCTTGTGTGTCACATGAGGATTTGACAGACAGGCCCAGCTGTGGCAGTCAGGCGCCAGAGCACCACGCCCTCCGAGTCCAAGGCAGACAAGGCCCAAACCCAGAACAATTCAGTCTTTGTGGATCTACTGGAAACCATCAACTGCATCCAAATGACCGTAAGCTGTAGATACAAGCCAGATGTTGGAATTCCTCGGCTCAGTTCAATCTCAGTCCAGTCTGGCTCATCCAAGCCCGGCAGCAGAGCAGTGGCAGGAAAGGGGGCGGGTAGTTCTGATCATTCTGTTATATGAAACCCAGTCTGATCGAACAGGAGACGTACATTTCAACCCGTCCATTCGCCATACGGTAGAACTGTCTAATTGAGAAAATGTGTAAAATCTCAGCTCTTTTATTCAGGACTTTGTGACAATTGAAAACAGGTTGCTATTTAGTTTTCATCATTTTGATGAAATGCTTTACAATGTACCAACCCATCGTGTCTCATGAAGGCAGCTGTGTTGCACATTACTCTATGTATAATTCCTTCTTTCAACCAAATTACCCCCAGATGCCCCCATCTAGATTAGTTATACTTTATGGAATGAGTTAAGAAAACATAAAACCTATTTAAACTACTTCAGCGCTCAAAGCTTGCCTGAAAAAATAGCTGCTTGTCTGCGTGAGTTAGATAACGTCTTAAGCAAAACAAGCCCTCTGAAGAGCAGATACAACAGCAAAAGCCACTTCTTCTCCCAACATCCTCATTCAAGACCAGCCTATCGTGCAATCAGTAGGCCACGATTATTATCTTGCAAGGTCTTCAGTGGTCCAAATCTGACATGCTCACAGCGATCGGGGAGACCTTTTGCAGGCTAATTACAGCAGGCTGTGCGACCACCCCCCGCATTCCCAGTCAACCTTTCACCTCCAAGGTGTTGAACAGGCAATTACTCTTCTTGGCTTCTGTGTGAAGGGTACAAACACAAACTGGCTATTCCTCTCCCTCTCCATCGCTCATTTCTCTCTCTTTCTCTGACTTCATAGCACTTGGACAACACACAAGTTCAATATAAACACACGCAGCCATCTTTAGGTTCAGTAGCATGTCATGTGTAGGAGTTTGGCTGCTGTGATTTCGCCTCCCACAGCCCCTGTGCTCTCTTTTACCTGAACTTTGTGTGGATGTTTTTGTTAAAGCTGTCTCAAACTTAAGGGAGCTCAAATATTTTTCACAACTACCATTTTTAGTCTAGCTTTAAGAATAAATGTACGCAGAAAGATTTCACATATTAATGTAGTCCCATTGATTTGATTTCAGTTGCCACCCTTTTTTTTTTTAATCCTCTCACCTCTAATTGATGTCATCCTGAGATGTAGTTCTGAAACCTGTACACCTGGAAAAACATCTAAAAAAAAATAAAACAGCATAATGAGGGACCCATATGTCTAGGACCACTGGCAAAGGTGCAATTTCCACTTTCATAAAGCTAAGAATAAGGGGAGAATTGTGCTCCTGAGATGTGAGGATTTTGAGTGTGATTTTTGCTCAGACATATAACTAAGCCCCATGCTGACTCAATCGTTTAGAAAAGTGCTTTTCAGCTCTCCTGCACTGCTTGATAACCCACATCCTCTCCTCAAAACCCTCAGTAACAGCTCTCCAGAGGGATGCTTTCATCCTGACGCAAACTATGTGTTTGGTCTGTTTCCATTTAGCTAAGTTCAGGTGTAGTTCACAGAGGCCGCCAACTCTGGTCATGTGACTTGCATGCAGGCTGTGGGTTTGGGAGGCCTTTTTTGTGTGTAATATGGCCCTGTGATAGATTGAGAGTTTCTGTGCCAAGAGAACTCTTAAAGAGCGTCTTAACTGTCAGCTATTTTACATAAGCCAAGAAACTATGCTTGGTATTTCATCTATTTTTATTCCTGTCAGTCTTATCAGTGTGTCTGTGGTTTAGTAAGAGTCTATGACATGCACATCTCATGTCTCCCTTTGTTCTGGTGAAAGCAATGGCATCTTGAAAAGGTTGTATAACCTTTTGATATCTGCTCTGGATTTCAGATGAGGGCGCTGAGAGGACGTTGCCCTCCATCTGACCCACATCTGATTCACCTTGAGTAAGGCAGGCTGCTGGCAACAGACACCGACCCACAGAGTTTGCTCGTGCTGCGACACTGTTGCGTAATCTATGAGGAAGCTGCTCTGTAATAAATAAATCTGGCTGAGGCAGTCCATCTGGGAACAACATTTTTCAGCAGAGATCTCCTGACGTGATGCCTAGTGGGCTTTATAAATATCCTGAGCCCATCCGCGCAATGTGAACTGTGTTTCACCCTCCCACACCCTTCCCCTTTGAGTGTTTGCCTTCTGCTTGCACTGAAAAGCAGGCTTTACTTTGCTTTGTTTGTCCCTCAGTGCTTACCTCCCACTTTCTCCCTGTTAACTGTCAGTGTTCAAAAGCAGAACACTGGAAACCACATGTGAAACAGAACTCTCTTGGCTTCACAATGTAGGTGAATGACCTGGAGGGATTTTTTTATGTCATATGGGAGTTCGGGAAGATCAGAACTGCAACCTTGCTCCTTCTGAAACCTGTGGTAGGCACTGTAACAGAAGCACATATATGGCAGTTTTCATTTCAAAATTACCAACTTCTATACCAGTAACACCAAGTGAGCCATTTCTCCAGTGGTGCCAGCACAGATCTGGTGTTGTTCCTAATCATATCTGTTGGTATGATATGATGTTCCAGAAAGAAACCTTAATGAACAGCAGCCGACAGCAAAGACAGAGTTTTCTGCCTTCAAAACCTTCCCCCCCCCACAAAGATCACCATATAGATATTCTGTGCTTTTCTGCTTGCTGTGGAGAAAGGACTGTGTAGATATGGCTGGCAGCCAGTGATGAATAGAATTTATGGAGAGTTATGCCCCAACTACCAACTGTTTGACCTTGTGTTGTAGAACTACAGCCCCATCCACCTCATGCATATGTATGATGCATCTACCTGTAAAAGCTGCATTCTTTAAACAGTGATTGAATATTTTATGGCAGCAATAAAACAAGCCGAACAAGTTATTTGCTTCAAAATCATCTCGGCAATCTTTCTTTGTTCTATTCGCTGTCTATAAGTACCTGTACGAATGTGACAGAAATATCAAATAGTTCCTGCAGAGAGACTCATGCAGCTTTTATTTAGTACTTAACATCCCTCTGAGTCTAATATCTTACACAGTTTACTCATTCATTAATGGATTGCAGCTAATTCCCCCCATTTATCTACTGTGTGTTTGCGTATGCGAGTGTGTGTGTGTGTGTGTGTGCGCGTGTGTGTGTTTGAGGGCTGACACCCTCTGAGCTTGCTGCTCCCTTTGACCTTTAACACCACAGTGTATAATAACTCTTACAGTTTGACAGGTCAACTGAGGCGTCACGGCTGGCCCCTTGCTGTGGGTTAGGCCCGAGCCTTTTTATCATACTACCTACCCTGTGATGGATGAACCCGGCAACAAACTGGCGAGGGGGCTAACAGCGTTGTTCAGAGAAAGCGGATAAGGCGTTGTAAGAAATAACACCTTGCTGAACTCCACTACACTACCTTCTCGTTGCCCCTGGCTTCAGGCTCGTTCAGCTGTACGCTTGAGGCAGTGTCTGCTGGACCACAAAGCACACAGACTTATGAGGTATAATAGTCTACTGCTCAGATAGCCAGTTTCTCATAGCACTTGTCTTGGGCGTGTTAGTGCGAGGCAAAAGTACATTTATTTGAAGCTTTAGTGCAAACGTGATAAATTCTGCATTATGGACAAAATGGACGGAAATTACGGTGTGTTTAAAGGACAGTGGTAGATAAAAAATTCTCACTATTTTGCAGATATTGAATGAATGTGAAGTAAAAAATGGATATAAGGTGTTTTGAAAAGACATTTATCATATGCAGCGGAGCCATAGGAAGCTTCAAAGTCACAGTGAACCATCTGCCAGGAAACTGGGAGTCACAGGATCTGTAAGTGTATGTGATGTGAATAACGACAGAATGCTGCACTGGCTGAGGTTTTACATGCGTTCAGCATCACTGCACAACAAGCCAAATGGACTCCAGATCCAGGCGCCTATAATATATTTAATGGATCAGTGGAGGCCGACTTTCCAAGCCCCTGTGTTGGGATTACGAATGCTTGGACAGCATATAGGAAAAATACACTCAAGCTTGCAGCTCTCTTTCAAAGTATAGATGAGGGAACTTCTGGGGTGTTCAATAACAGAGGTGCAGTATGGGATAATGATGACCAATAAACATTAAAGATAAACTTGCATTAACATATTTGTGGTGAATATCAAAGGAAGTGATTCAATCCGCTGCATAGTATGCATAGTCTTCAATAAAACTGAAATGTCCAGCACAGACACCTGGGAATGTGGCCACAGCTGAGACAGCTTCACTCTCCGATTTCTCCCCATGTGACCAAACCTTAAGTCCTCTGCTTCCACCTGCGCCTGGTCAGTCATCCTGGAGCTGAGCGCCTTCAGCAGGGAAAAAGCTTTCCAAGCCCCCTTTGATTTATTCAGTATTTGGCTAACCTTGCTCTGAACCTGCCCCATGAGATTTCCAACCATTTTAGCCCTCCTCTTCCAGCATACGTGAACTACATGCCTCCTCGACCTAGTTCCATCCCAACATGCTTCTTCTCCCTCTGCTTTCGCAACAGCCCACTCAGAGAATGAGAAACAGGCCCTTGACGGAGGCTCGGGTTCACTCTCGGCAGAGCCCGTCAACCCTCCCCACCCAGTGTGGGTCACCTACTGATCACAATGTGCGGCCCTATCGTGAGTGCACAGGAGGGCATTTATGGTTCGCTGGGATTCAAATGAATGTTTATGAGGCTTGTCTGGCAGCCAAAAGGCAGGCACTATCCCAGCTTTTACAGCCACTCTCATGGGTTCGCTTTTGGTTGTGTGTGCTTTTGCTCAGATATGGGGGTGTCTCTCTGTGTGTCTGGATTTGTGATCTCCATATTCCTTCTCATGTTTATTACTTGGGGTTGAAGTATTACTCTCGAGGCAACAAGGTTAAAATTCTTTGTGTATGCGTGTGTGTGTTTGTTTTACACAACCCCAAAAACCACAGAGTTCACTTGTCAGTCACATTTTAGTTGTGTCCTTTCAATGTTAGCTGGATTCATAATCTTCAGTATCTAGCAAGGCATCTGTATTTATTGTCACGTTGTATATATCCTCTTCCATGTTAAGAGTATTGGCTTGGTGATTAAACTCACTGTGGGGAAGAAAACAGAATGGCCCAAGGATAAGCGTAAATTTACACTCTGCTGCACTTTCCATGAACATTGCTCTTTGCTCTGATCTAAATATATAGTAGTTACAGTCTCAGGAGGAACAATCAGAGCATCTCAGTAAGCAAACAGACGGAGGGAGGTATGACGTCCTGTTTCGGGTCTGTGGATAAAGAGATTCTTTGTGTGTTCTTATGAAAAGTCAACACATTAATCAAAATGTCTATTTGTGTGCTAGCTGCCTTTTTATGTGATGTAAGTGGAAATAAATCTAACCAAATACAATAACATACACAGCAGTAACATTATCGGCTGTGGCAATTCTAATTGATTTCATTTGAAAAGGCATTTTCCTTAAACTGAGACGACTGTTTTCCAAATCCATCCATACAGTTGTAATTGATTTGTATGTTTTCAACGGAATGAGCATAGCTCCACGTGAGGTTAAGAAGGAAGAGAGAGAGAGATACTTTCATTTTTACCACAGCCCCTTCTTTCATTGTGATAAACTTCAGTGTGGTCTTATTTGAGCCCCATCTCATTAAACCTTAATGCATTACAATTCATCGTCTACCATCTGTGATATGAGGTACGAACCCTCCTTAACATTATTAGTTATTTTATGGCAGTGCGTGATCCCTAATTGTATTGTGTTTTGTGGAGCAGTAAAACATGGACATTTCATTTTGCCTGGTCATTTGGCCTGGTCCTTTACATTGGTCTCATCTTTATTTGTCAGAATGGCCTTCATGCACTGCCCTGCTGACTATTCTTGAAATTACAGGTGTCACACATAACAGCAAGGGTTCATATTGGGATGGCTTTGTCTAGTAACTATAGACATTTGAAGAAAACTAGGAGGTGCACACACCAGTCTTTCATTTACTTACTTACTTACTTACTTATTTACTATTTAGTAATCTATCTTGTTGTGTAACTGAGGTAGGAGAAGAAAAAAGGTGTCTCTCCTGGTCTGTCCAGGATTGTACAAACTCGAAACTAAGTTCAAGTAGTCTTTGACAAACAAACACATCACACTAGCAAGGCACAAAAATAAAACACAGGCACAATTTACTCAAGGTATGGAAGCTATTTCAGTTTAGCAACACTTGCACAAGCGCACTGACCTTCAAAAAGTCTAACTTTCCTCACTTAGTCAACTGTGTTCCACAGAAATTCTGTGGAACAATGGCTCAGTGCCAACTACATATAAAAACAAATGTAAAAATTCGGAGTGGAGGTTATGATAGAACATTATACTTTTTGAAGCTTAATTTCTTGGTGCATTCTCAATACATACAATCTATGTCAACATGTCTAAAAAATAGCGTTTATGCAAAAATATGACCGGGATAAACACAGTTAAGTGCACAAGGTGCTTTTTCAGTGAAAGGAATAGTTCCCTATGGTTAGATAAGAGGATCAAGACCACTCTCAGCACTCCTAAAATCAGGACGATTTGGACAAAGCCAGACTAGCTGTGCCTCCCTGCCTCCAAGTCTTTATGCTAATCCAATCTAAGCTAATGAGCTGTTGGCTGCAGCTCTATATTTTCTGTACATACATGACAGTAGCATCAACATTCTCATTTAATTAAGCACATTAACCAAAATGTGAAATGTTCCTTTGTTGTTTCATTTAGTTCATATAAGATGAAAATCACAAAAATCAGTTTCTCTTCTTTAGTTGCTGTAGTGTTAGATCAGAAGCTCCTTGCAAATTTCCCGTGGGCACAAACCAATTTCAGTTTTTTGAACAATCTCTGGTAATTTAGTTACAAAGCTCGATTCTTCCTGATTTTAAGACTTGCTTTTTCTAGTTCTTAAATATTATCCTCAATCAAGGTAATTGTGAGACTCTGGCATTGATAAATCTCATCCTTTGTGAATTTCCACAGATCCAGTCCTGTTTTGCTCTAAAGCCTTGGAACATGCTCAGATTCATATGCAATAAAGCAAAAAGAGGCTCCATATTGTCACATTTTTTTCTGGGATATTTGCCTCTAGGGTTTTGCTAATGCAAATCACATTTATATGATCTACTACCACAAACGTGGATCAGTTGCAGACATTGTAAGATTATATGAGAATGAGCCAAGCAAACAAAACTAAATTTGATATATTGTCGTCTTCATAACAAGCAAAAAAAATTATTTACTTTTTTTAGAAGTTTCATTTGACTTTAGCAATTCAGGCCTTAAGATGACTGCTATCCTTTTAGGGTTCAATGAACAGAATACAGTCCCTCTGCCGGTCTTTGTTCATCCAGCGTGGTTTAGGCCATTCAGCATGTATGATAAGGTCCTCACCAACTTTTGAGTTCAATACGTTTAAGGACAATTACGCCACCCCCCTGCACCATTTTTCTGACAGCAGAGAACAAACACATACACAATACCCCCCCCCCCCCCCCTTTATGTTTTGGACAACATCGTGTCTGTCACAGTCACTGATCTCATGCTTGAAATAAATCAAAGGTGTTATCACACTGCCATGGGAGTCGAAACCCAGACACAAAACAATGTGTACCTCCCAAGTGTTCACTTTTTCTAGTTTCATCATGCACAAAGAAACATGGTGTCATCTCTAAAACTCCATTTTATTATCTTGTTGTGATTCAAAGACACATTAAAAGGAGAATACAAAAGAAGTGTAAAAACAGACTAAAACAAGTGTCACAAAAAACTCCCAGAATAACTACTGGTACAGACCTATGCATGGCTTCTGTTCAAAATGAGAATGGCATTCAGGTCTCCATACTATACACATACATACATATGGGACCAGGGTGTATCCTGCAGTTTATCAATTAATTCTACCTGCAGAAGCCACTTTGCATGTCCCCTAAGTGTTTGTCATCACAATATGGCAGGGCCTCCTCCACCTCCAGATGTCTTAGGCCACATTCAGACAGGATCCGGTGCTGTGGCGAAAATGCAGGTTCTTCCATTCATTTGAGAGGGTGTAGTCCATTTCCAAAGTCCATGCCACACTGTGGCCGCCAATCAGATGATCAGACCGGTCAAACCCTCAGCAGTCAGCCTGAAACGTCAGCGAAACTGAGGCTATCCAGGTGCATTCATGGACTATTTCGTTTATTTCAAGTACCAGCTTCTAAATCTGTGTCTGGCTCGCAAATTTATGCTACAAAATAGTGAAGAAGTTTAATTTGTTTCGTGTCCAGTGGTTTGAGAGAGAGAGAGAGAGACAGAGAGAGAGAGAGAGAGAGACAGAGAGAGAGAGAGAGAGAGAGAGAGAGAGAGAGAGAGAGAGAGAGCGCTTTGGTTGAGAGACACAGACAGTTAATAGGAGTGAGCGAGCGCCGGACTCGATAAAAGCCAGTTAATCAGCAAAATAAAAAGTTATTTCCCCGATTGTTTCACAGTGGTTACATTCATCACAAATAAACACACATCCAGCAGCTCCCCTTTTATCCCCCCGACCTCCACACACTGCCACGCAACCCTGCAGAGATTTGCCGCAGTGCCTGATCCTGTCTGAATGCCGCCTTAAGGTCCATATTCCCTTCATTACACCACAGAGCTGTTGAGGTGGCTCTCATGTTGTGTACGATCCAAGTTCATATCCTCCCTTTGAACGTGTTCATGCAGGTATAACTCCCAGAAAACTTGTGGATTTCTTCAAGTGCAACTTGTGGCATGAAGCTAGAAAGTGCATTAAAAAAACAAAGAAAGAGTGATAAGTATGAAACAGTGATGATGATGATGAAAAATAATAAATGATTATAACAGTTTTTTTTTTCCTTTTACCTTTTTAGAATGACAAGGGCATGCATAGTCCAGGGCAGGTAAAGGAAGGCTTTTTCAGCTCTGACTGCATCCACAGTTCTCTGGGCAACTACCTCAGGTTTGAGAGGTGGAAAGAGTTGTGGAAACCTACAGAGGAAAAGATAAAAGAGAGATGAAATGAGTGGAAAGGATATTCATTATGAAAAAAAAAAAAAAGAATGCATTAAGGCGTATCCGTTGTTGGTGTAAGTTGCCAAACTGTACATTAAAGGTTTCTGACATTTCCAAAAGCTATTACAACAATGTGAAAAATGTTGGGTGTATTCATGCACCTGTACAAGAACATTCAGTGTATGCAAAACAAAGGTTTGAAGGCAGCCACAAGGGGGCACATTGAAAATAATGAATTTTTTTTTTTTGGCCTTTTCAAGCTTTTATTGGATATAGACAGCGAGTGATAGGTGAATAACATGCAGCAAAGGGCCACAGGTCGGAGTCGAACCCTTGGCCACTGTGACAAGGACTGAGCCTTCGTACATGGGGCAGATGCTATACCAACTGAGCTAAGCAACACCCCCAAAAATAATGAATTTCTTAATGAGCAAGATGATCGAGGTGACTAAGGTGCTACTGTTTCCTGTCAGTCCCTTATTTTCTTTTATTTAAGGGCGAGTCTATCAAGAACATTCTTAGTCATAACAAAACTGTGGGGAAACATCTGCAGAAAGTCAGAGGGTTGCGCAAAGCCATAAACTCACACTTCAGAAGTTCCAAGCACTGTGACTGTCTTTTATTAAGATATTCTAGGGAGTAGCTCATTACAGATGAAAAGTCAGTGTATCACCAAAGTCCGTATGATACACTGTCTGGGAATCAAGACTGTGCAAAATTGTGTACCAATCCATCTAGTGGGTGACAAGCTATTTGACTGCAAAGTGAAAGCTTTGACCTACTGGTGGTGCCAGATGGATGAGTCAAAGGATCACCAACCTTGTTAGAATTTATCCTCTAGGGACCTTGAATATCTACTGCACTTCACGGCAATCCATCACATAGTTGTAAAGAAACTTTCCTCTGAACTACAAATGTCAACCTCACAGTGGTGTGATACCGCTTGTGTCAGTATGATTCATTCTGTGGAGAACTTGACCAAAATGGTGACTGACTAGATTAGATTAGATTAAACTTTATTGTCATTGAACAAAGTTACAAGTACTTAGACAATGAAATGCAGGTATCTAACCAGAAGTGCAGAGTATGTATATATGAACAGGATATATAAAAAGCCTAAAAAAAGCAGCACTGCCATCTCTAGTACCACACTGCGAGCATACCTAAAAATACAAAAGACATGATTCATAGAATCTTTAAATACCTGACTCTCAAGCCCTGAAACATCTCTGTATTGGTGTGGAAAGGAAGCACAGTGGTGCAGCCAACGCCAGGACAGTCCAGCAGACCCAGCGTCAGACTCTCCATGAAGGCCAGCGATGCAGCCTTGGAGGTACAGTAGTCTATGGCCCCAGGTATGGCAGACTGGGACAGGATGGAGTTTATGCATACTACATGACCATGCTGCAGCTCTAGCATCCGAGGCAGAAAGGCCTTTGTAGTCTGGGATGAGGGAAAAAAAAAAGAAAGCATGAGAATAAAGACAGGGTGGAAGGAAGTGTGGAAATAGAAGGTGAAATATATTCAGTAGAGTAAAAAGAAGAATAGACAAGAGAAACAGGCCCACAGTGTAACCGCAGATTAAATTTCAATTTCCATTTAGTTGATAATTGCATTTCTGTCTGCATATGACATAGTCTTTTGATCTCTATTCAAAATAAAAATGCCATGAGTTTCAAAACCCCTCTGAAGTTTCAGGGGCTGAGAGGCGATTTGGAAATACCCTACTTAGACTGCCATAATAGCAGTCATGACTGACAAGTCTCGGGGTGCCTACTGTAAATACTGCCATGCTATAATCAAAATATGAAAACGATAAGCATTATCTGCAAGGAGGAATTCCCCTATTCCTACATGCACACTGCCTCTGATTTAATATCTGCGAGTCTTACCCAGAACTGTCCCATGGCGTTGATGTGTTGGGATTTCAGAAGGGAGTCGTCATCGCTGTCCATCAGACTTTTGCCATGGACTACAGCTGCGTTGTTCACTAATATTGTAACATCTCCCACCTGAGATTGATGAACACAACGATAAGAGAATAAAAGAAGAATGTCAAAGACCTTCTGTGTTTTCTGTCAGCCTTCAAGAGATGATACAGTTGTGCTGCACCAGGTCTGTCAGCAATATTCCCCGCTCTTATTCAGATATTTCAGATGAAGTGTAATCTATACACCAGATGGGAAAGAGCAACTCAGAGCCAATATACATACGTAGGAGACAGGAATCACAAAGAAATACTTTATGAAGTGTGTAACTGTGTGCAAATGCTAATTCTTTTTGCCAATATTAAGCTGGTGTACCTTTTCTCTAACCACCATGGCTTGCTTGTAAACTTCTTCCCGATTGGCCACATCACACAGGAAGTAATGGCACTCTGTTCCCGAGAGAGAGATCTCTTCAGCTGTTTCTTTGAGGCATTTCTCTGTTCGGCCCCACAAGATCACCTGGCAAAAAAAAGTGTAAAGTGTGTAAAAGTTAGACACAAATACATACATGTTCTGTATTGAAACTGTGAAGAGGTTAGAAGCAAATCGAGTGAACTGTTATACTGTTTCTAAATAGGAAATCACAATCAATCAACACAACACTACGCATGTTTTGCGCAATTTTTCTGGCAATGAGATCTGGTGTAACTGTGGAGAGCTGCAATGTTCTTTTCATTCAGAGAACAGAGATTCCATTTTCACTCCAACAAATAGTTTTCGAGCAAGATTAAAGGCTTGGGGGTTGCTGTGTGAATGAACTGTCTCTTCATCCACCCGGAGACTAAATGAAGGCCGGTCATTTGAGCAGGGAACATGGGGTTGGATGGAGGTGGGGTACTAGTGATTGGGCAATTAGATCTGTCAGTCTTTGGGGTCAGGGAAAGGTAATGAAATCAGGGGGTGAGCCCTCCTCATCTCTCAAACACAAATTCTCAAAGAGATTACACGGCCTGTTGGGCAGATGAGCCCCGTCATTTCTGGTCAGGGAGTCTGAAAACAGTGCGTGTGTGAAGTGCTGAGGACGCCAGTGTGGGATTTGGCTGGTCGCCCATGACCAAGGTTAATATTTGAGCAAAAAGTCTACTGGAAAGTGATCTTGTGTATGTAAGAGACAGAAAGACTCTGTGTGTGTGTGTATGCATACACGCACACACACACACACACAAAAACCTGTGTCTCTTGCCACTTGCGAGGCTTCCATTACTATAGATGATCACACATCGACTTTTGCTCGTATTGAACCTGTCATCTTGTAGTAACAGGACACTTTCAGACGATGCCAATTTTAAAAAAATTTATTCAGCATTTATCTAGAGCCAAAGATCACATGCTGGCAATGACAGCGTGTTAATTTGCACGGCCAACCCTTAAAAATTACTGTGTTGCTGTTGCTTTAATGCAGTACTCATGTGTCAATATCTGTCTGACGGTGTCAGAAGCGAAGGAAACACTGCAAAACTCGAGGAACATCAAAGATTAGAGTCTGGAATGTGGTCTTATTTCTTTATCAGATCTGAAGCAATAAGGCTTGGGGCTCCCTCTGTGAATGGCCCTTGTTTGAGCTGCTTTTGATTGGGTTTTTTGTTTGCTTCATTTGCAAGCCCATTTGAGTAATCACTGAAGGCAGACAGGTCTTGATAAATAACTGAAAGCTTTTAATAGGATTTGAGCCTTACAAACAAAGCTGACAGATCTCATTAAAAGTCAGCACTCAAACTGTGCTCTCCTGTTAAAATGTTATTTAATTCATTAGGTTTATCACCCGTCACAACACACAGGACCCTCAGAACAAACAAGCACTGGCCAAATTGCTATCTGGACAGAAACAGTAAGGAAACAGTGTAATTTACCTTGCACAAGGCGCCTTCGCTATCAGTGATAAACCAGCGACTGTTCTAACTAGGAGCCCCGATCAACAAATTAATGTTGCAAAGCTTGACACAAGACCTTGAAAGAGAGCGCAGATGCCACTCAATACTGGCTGTGGTGTACCGTGTCCATGTCCCCAGTAGCTCCAGCTGAATTACAGTGATACTCTATCTCTCAGGTCTGAATGTATGGGTGGGTATGAACCCTCCTTTTCACACCCATTGTATGGGCCAGCAGAGAGGCGGCACACAGAGGGGGCAGCAGGAGTTCAGGAGGCAGTCGCCTGCCGCTGTCTAATTACTGCGGAGACAGCAAGGTCAGTTGCAGGGCAATACCCAGCTGGGAGCAGTGTGCTTCCCGCCTCCAGCACAACACACACACAGACACACACACACACACACATAAACCTGTTGTCAGTGCATCGGTTCGGTTCATCTTTCTTGCAGTGATCCCCTTTTGTACTGTTAACAACCACATACAAATCTGTGTATTCTGCAAACAAGGTTGAGTTGTTGTCAAAGTCCTGAAAAATACTCTGAAAGGAGCGTTGAAGAAATATGCTGTTTTAAGTTGTCAGCTGTTTACTGGGGTTGTTCAGAAAGACCTTGTGCAGTGCTCTGAACTTGGATGTCGTTTTTGAAAGTACTTTGGTCTGGTTTATTGTTTCAGAGCTTCGTTCTGCAACAGTTCTCCCCTAACAGCACACAAGAAGACCTGGCTCCCCTCCTGAGTCCCCGGCTCTCCATCTTGCTGGATTCTTTCATCAGCACTGTAGTTAGTCTTTCCTCACACCGTGAAAACACCAGAGCCGAGGAGGGGGAAAAGAAAATTCCGGCTGCAAATCATAAAGGGGCTCAAAGTGGGGTGAGTGGGAGTTCGTAGAGGTTAGCCCTATTCATAATTACCGTCCTATTTCCTTTTAGCATCTCTTTAGGCAAGGAGTAATTGTCATACACATTACCACAGGTGTTGTTTTCAAAGCCTTCACACCTTGATAATACCCAACAATGGGGTGCTGAAAAGCATGGTGACATCCTTTGTTGTGCAGCTGCAAAGTAAAGCTTTTAAAACCCACTGGGTTTTTTTTCTTGCTCGTTCCCCAAGGAGATGGCATTGAAAGACAGAGGGAAGCAGTTAGTGTTTCATTGAGCTTTTAGCAATGTTTTCAAGCTACTGAAATTGCGCCTTAAGAGAGCACCCGAGATGAGCCTGTGTCACACATGTACAGATAATTACAACCCACAGCTTTCAGCTGAGCTGCTCACCGCTTTCTACCGGGGAAATTATCATCATTTTCCTCCCCGTGTAATGATGACTCCCATCAGAGGTGATCAAAAATAGAGCTGCTTTGTATTAACACATTACTGCTAAAGGGACACCAGCGGCTCATCAGGCACTCAGCTGTGTAATGTTCACTAACTGGAATGGTAGACAAAGTGTAGTTGGAAATGATGATGGGAACAGAGCCTGACCTGCAGTGATGAGGAGCTGTCTATGCAGCTACTGGAGCATTTCAGGCCCAAGTGATGGCTCCTTGTTATGATGTTGAGGGATGGTGAGGGTGAGGGTGGGGACAGATGGGAGCCTGCATGGTTTTGATTGGCAAGGTGAATCTCTACAAGTGGCAGGTCTGGATGAGTTACTTTAAAACTGATTTCTAGAGAGAATATTGATTTGCAATTTTCAAAGTTTGCAAACATGACTTCCAATGGAGAGGTCCAACTCTGGTAACTTTTGGACCCCCTTGACTTTATAATCTACACAGCAGCATGTTACACTGATGATTTTTTTTTTTCAAGAAAGTAATCAAAACACGAGTAACAGCATGCAAAATTCACCTCAACGCCCAGCTGGGAAAGATAATGGTGAAACATGACCTGAGTCTAATAGTAAAAATTAGTTTTCATCATATTTCTTACTTGTTATATCAGCAAGATAATCTAATCTGTTTCTCCATGACTGTTTTCGTTGAGTTTGTTTAGTTTTGCATACTCTCTCTCATAAAAGGCTTCTCATGTCCTTGTGCTATGCTTGAAAACAAAACCTAATCTGGCTTTTATTAAAAGCATTATGGCATTATTGTGATATGCTGGCAGATTTTACAACAGGACTACTCAGAAAATGGCAAAAAAAAAAAAGAAAAAACTATAATAGGGTAATGGCAGGGCAGTTATTATACAAAGGGATTGAAGCAGTGTCACTAAGGATTGGTGTACCCCCACTACCACCACTACCTCTCCTCCTACTCCAAAATACACACAGACACCCCCTCTACACACACGTGTACATTCAGGCACACAGAGTCCATGCCTCTATCACGGCCTCAATCTTTAAATAATACACTTTCTGGACATGTCATTCATACAAGAATCACCCAAGACCTTAGCGGAATGAATGTCAGTCCAATACAGCACTTATGCACATCAGTCAGCCATAAATGCTGGCCAGACCTGCCCTCTGGTTGACCCAAGCTGTTGTGCAATACTTGAACTAAAATTGAGGGCAATGTCTCCAGTCTCAGTGGACCAACTAGGCTACAGAGGTTATGATCCCTGCTTCCACAGAACAGTGGAACAACAATACACTTGGGGCAGGCTGGACAGAACTGACCGGGCTACCAGGAGGAGGGGAGGTGTGTGTGTGTCTGTGTGTGTGTGTGTGTGTGTGTGTGTCTATGTGTGTGCACTACTACTGCTGGTATTGACAAACTAAACCTGTCGTGTCAAACACAAACTGCTTGCAAAATAACGTTTGGAAGGAGCAATGTGGGTGCAACAAGTTGCCTGTAGTTAAATGACATTACCTTTCTGGCACCCTGCTTGGCAAACTCTTTGGCCAGGTGACGCCCGATGCCTCGTCCCCCACCGGTGATCAATATCACCTCCTTGGTCAGATCCTTCCTTCTGCTTGGCAACAGCGAAAACAAACTTGCTCTGACTATATAATAGAGCAATTGAACCGGGAAAAGAAACATACGACAGGCGCTCTTCAACTCCATCTCGGAAAGTGCTCACGGGCAGCCGACAAGTAGAATGTTTACGCTGCAACTTTACAAGCACAACTGATATCCTCCAACAGTGCAGGAACAGCGACTTGTGAGCCCCTGCAAGTTTAACCGCATGCAAACAATCTGATCTGCAGCCTCAGAAAGTGCTGCATGAGTAATCCACTGGCGAAAAAATATTTAAAACGCAGACGTGTGTGACTTCGTGGAGCTCTGACATGTTAGTCGTCATGCATCACGCTCTCGAAATGAAATGTGTGAGTGATCAGTCATTACGCCTGTCAACCACTGCCAGAGACGCAGAGTCGTGAAACACAAGTCCAGGCGACGCTCCGTGGTGTGCGCTACTGAAACCGCTGGGCTTTGGTGTTGTGTTCCTGTCCTGTCCTGCTCTGCCTTATATATTACCGCCTCTGCCCTGGCTTCGGTACTTCCACTACTGGAAGGACCTGGATGAGCCTAAAGGAGAGGTTTGTAAGGGCATTAATCCTGATTGACATGTTAAGTGGGGATGAATATTTTGCTCCAGTGCCCGTCTGCCCCTGAGTGGTTGCGTACTTGCCTCTTCCCCACCCCCTTTTCATATGCCTACAGCGGCGATTCTCAATCTGTGGACCGGGGCCCCCCAGTGGTCGTCCTACTGCGTCCCAGGTGGGTGCCAAGTCTTGTTTGGGGAAGTTAAACTTTATTGTAGCCTGACCCGAACTTAACCTCGTTGCATAGCAACAATGATGTTGCAATCACAGGTTTCCCTGACAGTTTATAAGTCAGTTCAAAATCAACAACCAAACTTCTGTAAGTGTATATGAGAGAGAGAGAGAGAGAGAGAGAGAGAGAGAGAGAGAGAGAGAGAGAGAGATGGGGGTATTTGGTCAAGGGCTTCATAAAAATGAATGAGAGCCCTGGTCAGCTCATCTTTACTTCAGATCCTCTATTAATTCAATTTAACAAACAAGCAAACAAACAAAGAAACATCTAATCGCTAAACAAATACAAGTGAGAAATCTGACAGTTGTGACCACAATGCTAATCACCCAAATAAGTATTGGTGGAAGAAGTAATCAGATTAGTTAGTAGTATTAGTATTAATTAGTAGAAGTAAGTATTATTAGCAAAATGTTAAAGTAAAAGTACTCATTCTGCAGAAAAATGGTCACCTCTACTTTAGATACTGATTTGTAGTTTACTCTACAACAATGCATGATGTTCTATAAGATCATCTCATGGTTGTAGCATCACAGTCCTCTACTGTAACTTTAATCCACATCCAGGAGGGTGTAAAAGAGGAAGGGTATGACAAATTGTAGCGGAGTGGAGTAGAAGTGTAAAGCTGCATGAAAATAAAATACTCAAGTCAAGTACAAGTACCTTGAATTTGTACTTTATACACTACTTGAGTACTTAGTTTCACTCCACCACTGTAAATAAGAGATAGATAGATAGATAGATAGATAGATAGATAGATAGATAGATAGATAGATAGATAGATAGATAGATGTTTGAATCCAATTTGTGGTACAGTATTTTTGAAGCAGACTATCTTTTTGTGTGTGACAGTGCAATTTGGGAAATAGGTCAGCCCAGTCTCAGAAGCTCGGCAGGGTGACAAACAGAAAACGGCATGAATACCTCCTAAACAAATCCCATGAATTCATGGGCCTCAGACAAAATTCCAGTCTGTGATTTTTGGCCCTGGCACTGTGATTTTTACTGGGTATCGCTGAATGCAGGGCTTTTTCAGCAACTGGGATGGGTTTAAAGAGCAGCCTCACAATGGTTGCTTTGTGCTGGGCTCAGCTACTTAGGGAAGGCAGAGAGGCTCTCGGGGGCTGCTAAAAACTTCATGACAACATGACTCCAGATGCTGTCTATATTTTGGAAATTTCTATGATGTACGAAATGTAAACCCAAAGTCAAGATGCATTGGAAACTTATCATCTGAAAGAAAATTGAATTTAAATGAGCAGATTTGCAAAAACCAGAAAAAGGACTAAAGATATACATTACAATGAGTGACAAATGGGTTCAGGCTGCACACAGAAAGCAAATATGTAAATAGTGTGTATTTCCGTTGGTACTGTTTATTTATACTCATGCTATCACTGCCATCTACAGATCAGCAGTGAAAGTTCAGATAAGGGTGGTCTCAGTCAGCCTTCACTAGGGAGCATCTCTGAACATTTCCTTCCCTTAGACACCAGACAAAGAAAATGCCAGTCTGTGCTGAGTGTAGCTGTAATCAGGAGAACTTTCCTCAATAGCAGGGACGTGAAAGAAAGCAGAAAAAAACAACAACCTTAAGATATCAGTTAAAATATTGCGGGATCGGAAGGCAACATAATGGGTATATTGGAAATGTAAGAGTAGTCAAAGAAAATCTATTAACATAAACAATATTTTGTGCAATATTCCATAGTGGAACAGCTTGGTTTCTTTGGAAACATATAATTACTTTGACTACAGAGCCATAAAAATATGTTGAAGAATATAAATATATTTATGAATAAATATATTTATTTTCTCCTGGGCAACAGGCAGTCAAACATGTCATTAAGTGAAACCAAGGTCAGACTGCATTGCATTGTGGGTGTGGGAGGGGTGACAAAAGGCTGAAAGCAGGTAGATAAAACATTTACTCCTAATGACTTACCTTTAGCAGAGTAGACCGGCAACACCATGGACATCGGCTGGGCAATTTTAATAATTGGCTTTGCTGCTCTCTTTGCAGCCTTCCTCCTTCTGGTAATTGGACTTGTGTACTCTGAGCTGATGAATTCAGACATTCCTCGTGGGGTTGCAAATAGTGGGAAACTGCACATGGTTCATGGCTTGTTTGTTGGCATAGCAATTGTGGTGAGTATCTACAGCACCTATGGAATCAATCATGTTTTTGATTTTATGTTTCCCACATGTTAATGTATCTGTTATAATTAACTTTTTTTTAATTAATAAATTTATGTATTCCTTAGTGTAAAGGGAAATGCCTCTGCTCACGTAAGATTAAAAAAAAAAAAAAAAAAAAACTCTTTTAAGCCCTTGTCAAAGATGGCTGTCCTTTCTTTGTCCTCCAGCAACTGATAAAGCCTAGATCAGAGACATTTTAGATAAGAAATCAAGTCTAACAAAGGTGCAAAAAAAGGCAAGGTCATGTGTTCCCCTTCTTTGATGTTGTCATAGTAAATATGGTTTCTTAGTGTGAATAACTTTCACTTTGACTTTGCCCATCAAGAACACATTTTTGTTTGTTTTTAACATTGTCTCCCACGTGTCTGTGGTTCTTTTCCTACAAGGGCCGGATCCTACATCGTCTGGGCATTTGTAATCAGGTCAGCTTCATCCGATGGTTTGTGGCCTGTTTTCTGACTCGCTTAAAACCAGTTCCCGTAGGTCTGCGAGTGAAGGACTTGGAATTTTCTGAGGTGCCAGTGCGAGTCTACGAACCTACCACTGTGTGTGATGGCTTGAGAAGAGGACTTGTGTATTTCCATGGAGGAGGATGGGTGTTGGGCAGTATAGGTATACAAGCTTTACTTAATTAATAGTAGAAATGCTGTATGCTGTAAAATATACTCAGTTACAAGTAAAAATATATCCACAACTACAATAAGTCTTTATTTGAGTATCTAAATACGAGATGCAGTATATGCAAATATATAATTAGGTTTGACTGAAGATATCCATACAGACCTTTAATATCATCAGAAAACACGAATGACTTTGTTCATTCATTTGTTGTCTATGGTTAGGTAATTTATCAAAGGACTATTAATTCATTTGTGGGTAATTGCTGTTCTCTGCTGTGTTTGAATTTCAGTGGTGGACAGATTTGTGTTTTATTTTACACTTGGCTTAATGATGTTACAGTCTGTACCACAGTTGTTTGTGCTTTATTTCTTTCATATTAATTAAGTGTATTTTGTGTATTTTAGTATCATTTTAAATACTGTTAACAATTCATCATATTTTTGAGATTTCCCTGAGTAGCTGAAAAGAAACCTAGCTATGAGAAATCTAATATTTTCCTCTGAGACCTAGCAGAGTCGAAAACATAAATACTTAAATGAACTGCAAAATTGTCCCCAAATATAGTACTTTCCATCTCTGGATTTAAGTTAATGTTTTGAATCTGAAACTGATTTCTTAAATGATATGTTTCACAAAAGGAGTATAAAATGAGTATAGATAGCGAGAGAAATAAAAATTGTCATGTTTTGTCAGTGCTTGGTATCCTCTTATAAAAGAAGAGACCATATCTTTGGCTAACTGTGATGTCCTGCTAATCCTGAACAGATTCTGTTGATGAAGTCTGTCGGCACATTGCCAAGGAGTCGGACACCACTGTGGTTTCTGTTGGGTACTTAAACTTTTTCCGCAATGCACAAACATATCCAAGACTTCTTCTGTCTACCAAAGAGCCAAAATTCAACATATTGTCCCTCTGTTTCCCTCTTAGGTACCGATTAGCCCCTGAGCACAGGTACCCTGCCCAGCTGGACGATTGTGAGACAGCGACATGTCACTTCCTGTCTGTGGCAGTGGCAGAGTTCAGTGTGGATCCTCACCGAGTGGCAGTCGGAGGAGACAGCACTGGGGCTAACCTGGCAGCAGCATTATGCCAAAGGCTGGCGAAGAGAGAGGACGGACATCTGCCGTCCCCCTGTGCTCAGGTCCTCGTCTACCCAGCCCTGCAGATGGCAGATTTCAACCTGCCCTCATACCAGCAAAATCGTGCTGTGCCCATATTGTTTCGTGGCCGGATGGCGTTCTACTTCCTACAGTACCTCAATGGGGACATGTCTGTGTGCCAAGATGTGCTGGAAGGCATCCATGTCCCAACTGAGCTTAGGCCACGCTATAAGGAGTGGCTCTCCATTTCCAACCTACCTCCTGAGTGCCTTGCACGGGGTATCTCTGAGCCCCCCACCCCAGAATATGATGGTGAGGTGTATCACACAATCAAAGCTGGTCTAGAACCTGAGGTCTCACCTTTACTGGCAGAGGATGATGTCATCCAGAAAACCCCACCCACCTTCATCCTAACCTGTGAATATGACGTCCTGAGGGATGATGGGATTCTTTACAGAAAACGGCTGCTGGACTTGAAAAAGGACGTCACCTGGCAACATGTTATGGATGGTTTTCATGGCATGATTAACTTTTTTAATCAGGGATGGCTCACTTTTCCCTCTGCAGCTCGGGTTGTGGGTAGTGTAGGTGATTATATGAAAACACTGTAAAGATCATAAATATGATCATGCAATGTACTCTATTCTGCTTTCCATATTGTTTTACATTTTAATAAACAAAACTGGCCTCCAGTGGTAGAGTTTACTTCTTCATTAAAAGTATAGCTTTCACAGAGGGCAAAATAGTACCCTACACAAATCTATAAAAGAAATCCTGTTTTATTCCAAAAATGAAAAGCAGCCCGAGGACACAAAGTCTGGAAACAATTTCTGGCACCATTTTAACAATACAGAGTATACTGCTAAAAGGTAAATGTCATGGCCTAGCCTTAAGGAATCCATTTCTTTTAAACACAGATGTAAGACATCTCCCATTTGCTTTCATGATACTCTGCTTACCTTCCCCCAGTGTTTGCTGTATCCATAGCAACAGAGCTCTTCTATTTCCCCTCCACTGCCTATGCCATTATGAGGCCAAGTGAAACCACCTACATGCTACCTGTTTGACTAGCTAACCATATCCTAACAGGGCTTTAGATTTCCCTGGTTAGGTACGTTTGACACCAGATAAAGCATGTACCGGACAGGGGCGACGGAGGATAAATGGGCCCAGACAGGCTGGAGAATAGAGCAGAAGTATGCAAACAAAGTGCTGTTAGGAAACTGGGCTGAAGAAAGACTTCAGGTAGGCATTTTGTCTGTTTATTGCCTATTTCACTTTTATGCCAATATCGAAATAAGATGTTTTGATTTAAGCATACAACTTAAATTGAATGTGTAAACACACACTATGTATGCCTTTTCATGCTGCAGATCCAAAACATAATGCCACAGCAGTGGCAGTCTGCCAAGGGTTTGTACACCTCAGTTGGAAGTCAAATCTATAGCAAAGTGATTAGGCAACCCCAGTTTAGCTACATCAGCACAGCCTCCTGGTGAGAGAGGCTAGAGCTGGAGACTAATTGCATTGATGCGAGGTTCGGCCACAGGCTGCTGGTTCAGGATCTGTGAGGAGAAATGACTTAAGAAATACTGTACAACAGTGCGGATCGATAGTGAAGTGTGAGCTTTGCTGATCCTTGTGCTGGGCTCATTGCTCAAGTCCCCGTATATCCCCTCTCCTCACTTCTCTTTGCGATGTCTGTTTATTCTGTCCAACACAGTTCACACGGGAGCCGAAGATAGCCAACAGCACCAATCGCACAGACTACCGGCCCCACTGGGACTTCAAGCCAGACGTCTTCGAGAGAAGATCTGCCCTGCTGAGAGCCGAGGTCAGCCTTTAACTGCTCATTCATGGCATTAACACCAATTGAATGCCTGTCACAACCCTGCAAGTCAGGCCTTTCTCCTCTCGATTGTGGCCACTTCTGCATAATATTGGCGGCCAAGATAAAGGCCTGTGATAAAACTCTTTATGAAAGCAAGTTTCTAGTCAAACTCAGCAGTCAAGAAAATTGTGTAAAATCATCAGTCCTACAGGGCACTTAAAGGCTAGTTAGAGCAATTTTCTGCTGTCACACAGTAAGCCTTTTGAAGATTATAGAAAAAGAATGGGTCATGCCCTCTATATCTTAATCCAGTGAAGGCCAATACATACTATGACAAGACTGCTGTATATTGTCTTCCAGGGGCTTCCATCCAAGCTCCTATTTACCCACCATGGCCCACCATCCTCTCATTACTTGGTCACGCATTATGAAGAGAGCTATGGGCGTAAGCATGCCAATGCTTTGCCCACTCTGCAACCCTGGCATCCAGACAGCTTGACATGGCAGCTTGAGAGGTCTGACCAGCCAATTTCTGGTAAGACCACAGTTTAAAGTGCCATGCAACCACTGCCTGAAGGTACAGATTATACATGGGAAATTATATATTAAATCATGCAGTCTCCAGCGCTGTGAGTGTAGAGCAAGCATACTTCAGCACATTCAATTTTGTATGGACAAAACACATCAGCAGTTGTGCTTATGAACAATTAAATCTGGGCAGCCCCAGATGCCTCTTTTAGTGATCTAAATCAGTCACCAGTGTAATTAATGGCTGCAGTAACATGGCAGTTAACTCTCTCTTCTGTGTTTCTTTACAGCCCTTCCAACCAACTTTGGCCCGCTGCAGTCCACAAAGCATCGTTTAGAAAAGCAGCAGTCACACCTCCCATCACTGACTGTGTACAGGTCAGCATACCAGAGGCACCCACTTAGTGCCTTCTGCCAGAGTCGCTCTGCCAGGACTTCGCGCATACTCTCAAGCAACCTCCATGCAGCCAATCACAACAACAAGGACCTGGATCTAAGACGACGCTCACTACTACAAATCCCAGATCCTTGTTTAAGTCCACATCCACAATCACAGCAGGCTTAGAGGCAACACTGTGGCTCTTGAATTGCCTCACATGCTGCTTGTTCATTTAGAAGCTCTGATCAAAGTGGCGCTGCTTTGTGGGTCCTCGTTTCTTTATTAGTCAGCTGAATGAAAGAAAAAAAAAAAAAAAACAGAGCAGACCATTTGGGAAATCAAAAGGAATTAAAAAAATGAACATGATTCTTATTATGTCACTGTGAGGATGACTGTAGGTTTACTGTGTTACTGTGTGGTAAGTTACTTCAGTGTTTATATATAGGAATATGTGTGTGTCTGTGTGGGAGCTATAAATTATGTCCGCCCTTCCAGAGAATAATTACATGCAAATTCTTCCCCTCTCTGTACAGCTAATATCGGAAACTCAGAATGAGCTGTTAGCATTACCCTAGATACTCCGTGGAAAAAGGAGAAGAATGAAAAAAAAAAGTGTTGATGCCGAAACTAACCTGGGTATTGAGGCAAACCAGAAGCCATGAGTC
The DNA here is from genome assembly GCA_028641955.1 of Protonibea diacanthus. Taxonomy (NCBI): domain Eukaryota; kingdom Metazoa; phylum Chordata; class Actinopteri; family Sciaenidae; genus Protonibea; species Protonibea diacanthus. The sequence goes on from CM053978.1 coordinate 16,761,145, forward strand.
ATTCACGGCAACACCTGAAGGGATATGTCTAACTCCCATTCCATTAGGTGTTTAGTTACAGGGAATCAAAGTGTTTAATTAGGAAGAATCAAAGATGCTTATGTTTGATGGTCAACCATCTGCCATCAGCTGCCTCCCTTCTCCCCGTCTGCCTGCTGCTTACCAGTGCAGCTGAAGCCCCGTGTTTCACCCTCTCTACTGTGCTGCTGCGATGCCTGCATGTCACATGACGCCTCTGTGTTGTGGAAAGCCTTGGAGCTTAACATGTCTTACCCAAAGCACTATTGTGTTTACCTTGTGAGCCACATGATGGTGCTATAGCAGCATGTCACTCTCTGGAAGCTGTCTCTTTGAAGTCCTCAGCTTAAGAGTCTGTACAGTGAAAGACTTTATTGTAAATGAGCAAACAATAAGGGATTTAATATTTGTATCATTCTTGCATGCATATTTACAATGTTAATCTAATTGCTCAACTCTTCAAAAAATAAAGCATGTGAGTTAAGATTGTCCCCATGTTATTCTATCATTGGTTATCAGTCACACAAATACTGGAATAAACATTTGGCTTAATACCATTAATTATGGATTAATGCAATGAATGACAGACTCATAGATTTCTTTGTTGTTTATGCAACAATATATGACAAAAAAAGAAATAAAGAAAAACAAGATTTAGTTTGTACAATGAACAAAAAATCTGCTCAGTCAAGATTAAAACAAATAGCCTAAAACTATAAAAATAACTGCAAGTCTGTGTGTTGTAGCTTCAAAAGTAGTGACAAATGCTTTTAGGAGCAAACCTATTTATATTGTATGACAATTCCATTTACATCCTGTCGTATTTAAAGAGCAACTGTAGATAATTGCATTGTATCCAGGCCACTGTGTAAGTTATATTTGTGCCCTACACAGTGGAACAGTGATACATTATCACAGTATTGCCCAATCTCTGTAATATGTTATAGTTGAATGAACTCATTTACTCTGAGACTTACTTATGAATTATATTTACAGCTAAAGAGGTTAAGCATCTGGAATGATATAAAACTAACTTAATAGCAGGGAGGAGTGGCAAATCAAAGAAGCAAACAATTTACATGGCAGTGCATCCTGCATAAATCTAAACAAACAGTAGTTTCACTACCACTAAGTGTCTAATACTTTACAGCTATTGCCAGGGACCAATTTCTTTGTACAATACAAAATAAAGCAGTTTATAAAATATAGAAGTTTATAAAATAGATGATTTGTAGAAAGGTGATCTTAGTAACACCTCAAAGAAATGTCAACACACAGGTTACAATTTTGCATTCGTGGTTGGGCTGGGTTGAGCACAATCCTGGAAGCAAAACCTGCTCAGTCAACAAGAAACTTGATGTAAATCATGTACTTGTAGGGATACTCCATCACCACCTAATCTTATCATCGATGGAAAACTGAGTTCTTGTTACACACTGGTCTGCCGAGGCTTCTTATCAGTGAGTGAAAGGACAAAGGGGAAAAGTATGCCCTTAGCTGCAGAGAGGACACTCAAATTCTCATCTATGAAAGCAGGAGAGATCTCATCAGCCTCAAACCTCATGGTGAACTGGCGGCTCACACAATAGATTGTGTCATCCATCGTAACACACTGGAAGGCAGGGCAGCGCTGAAGCCGTTTGGTGCTGCACTCATACCACAGCCGAGCCACTGTATGGTAGCGGTACACACTGACACCCAGCAGTGGGTTAACATCAAAACGATACAAAAATCTCCCTACGACTACCATGTCTGCAGTTCTGTCTTTGCCGCCTACTAACAGGCTTGGCCTCCAGGTGTTGGTTCTGGGACTGTAGCGCAGTAGCATATATCTAAGTGTTCCCCCAGAAACAAAAAGCTCTCCATTGCACACTGTGACGTGATGTGCCACAGCAAATGTATCATTAGGCAATGGAGCCACAAATGTCCATCTGTCTAATCGCGGGTCATAGCGCTCCACTGAGGATAGACACTCCCCTCCAATGGCGTAGATGTAGCCCTCCAGAGCTGCCAGTTTGCAGCGGGGCCTGGCTACATTCATAGGACTGATCTCCTTCCAAATGGATGTCAAAGGATTGTAGCAAAACACTCGCTTTGAGGGTGTCATTTCTCTGTCTGTGCCTTGGCAGCCCACTGCCACAAATAAGTAGTTATCCATTGTGCACATGGCACAGGCTTTAGAGATGACCTCCTGTGGGATCATGCAGAGTGTATGCCAAGCGTCTTTGTAGTCATCATAATAGTACACTGCACTGGATGTCCTCCTGTGTTCTGTCTCTGCTGTCTGCTCTCCTGTGTTCAGCGCCCAGTCTTGAGGGTCCATATCTGCCACCATGACAAACCTTCTCCCTCTCATTCTCTGCTTCCGGATTTGTTCCCTCTCACCAGCCATTAGCCGACCATAAAGATTGGGGTCCCTGAGCACCTGGAGGTAGTTGTCTGACATGACTCCCAGGGCTGCTTCCTGTACAGAGGTCTGGCCATGTTTCTTGGCCAGGTACAGGGTCTCCAAACAATTACCCAGATCAAGTTTACTTGTCAAGCTTTCCAAATCTGTGCTGTCAAGAGTTTTTGCTGGACAGTGTAAAAATGGAGCCCCTGCTACTGTCTTGAGGTCTGCCTCCTCCCTCATATTAAGATCGTTGCTGTCTGTAGAGCTTGAGATCATAGGGTGAACAGAGATGGACTCATTGCAGGATGAGGCCAGAGACTGAGTCACTGCTGTTGAAGCTCTTGATGTTAGACTGGGAATGAAAAGCTCAGATTGCTCAGCTGCAGACAGATAGCTCTCCTTGCGTAGGAGTGTAGGCCTTGCAGGGTGCCTCAGCTTGAGGCTTCCCAACGAGGAGGGAGCCTCAACAGTGCTTTGTGGTAAAACCAAATCACGCATAATGATGGGGCTCACAGAAGAAGACGATTCCGTGGGGCTGCTGCCACGACTTCCAAACTCCACTGGCTGTGACTCAGAGTTCCTCTCAAACTGACCATGCACAGTATTTGAGTCTGTAATAGAGTGAGAGGAAGACTCAACATAATAATCATATATCTTTCCGCGCACAATCTGATCTCCTGTTCCTTCCAGCACCACGTTAGCATCCTCCACTTTGATCTCTGCCTTGGAGAGGAAGCTGGAGTAGGCCCCCTGGCGTTCCAAGTCCTGCCTTAACTCCCTGCCCACACCTACACATCCCTCCAGCTTCTGCAAAAAGCAAGGGGAGCGGCGCCCTGTTGTACTGGCCATCCCACTCTCAGTTGGATAAGGAAGGTTCAAAGCGGACCCAAATGAAATATTACTGGAGGAAACCTTTGCCTCCTTCTGATGAGTGAGCATCTCTCCTTTCAAGCTGCTGTCTTGGTTACTGTATGACAAACTAAATGCATCCTCACTCTTCTCAGCTTGGCATGGATGAGCTTCTATTGGTGGTTCCTTGGTGCTGTCAGATGTCCGGTCATCAGTGGTGGACTCCGTGTGGAATGGCCCGGGTTGGATACCTCCACCATCTGTTTCATGTTTTGTTGAGTTCTGGCATCGTAGTGTTGTCTTGCAGTTTTGACAGGTTGCATTTTCTTTCTCTTGTTTGCTTATCCCTTTGTTGTCTTTTACACAGACCTGAATTTTCTTCTCATCTCTGGAGCTGTAGAACTTGTAGGCCCAAGAAACCAGCAGCACCGCAGCCACAGACAGACTCAGTTTCAACAACAGCTGCATGTCGAACTGTACTCCCAAAAGCTCTGCAATGGGCATGGCTGTAGCAGTAATGGTGGCGACAATTGGTTGACTGATCCTATTGAATGTTATTGTCGATGCGTCTCAGCTGACGGTAGCATGCTGTCTGGTTTTCATTGTAAAAGAGCTGCTGTGATCTGATGACTGCGCCTCTTGCCCAAAGGATCAAGTGTAAAATGATACCTGTAGAGGTACTATTTGCATCCCTGGCTCTGCAGAGGCGGGGCACTCGTCATGCACCACCTGTGGCGAGTCGCAGATTCAATAACCATATACAGAATATGTAAATAACCCAAAGATCAATATTTGCTTATGCAATTTGCTGAGTCATCCAGGCTTTTCCCATAACCATCCAAATGTTATCTAAGAACTGTGCTGAATAACTAAATATATTTTAATCCTAACTTTGTTTGGATTTGCTCTGTGTTTATGTGAATCATGCTTTATTATGCCAATTTCTGAAAATGTCCGTAAGAGTATTTTGATAGATTACACTCCTTAATTTGCTCAAACACATGACCAGAGCTGCAGGAGGAAACAGTGGTTTGAATAAGGGGTGGGGAGTGATGATAGGTGACATTTATCAAATACTTAATAACCAGGATACATCTGTTTGCACAGCCATGCCACAGATCAAAGGTCCTTTTCTGTGCCTGAGCAGATGCTTAAACTACTCTCTCTAAAGGAAAGCTGAAGATTGCTGTCAAACAACAAAATGGCAGGCAGTCACTTGGTATTATAAACACAAAGAACTGTAAATAATAGAGATAACCGTCTGAAGAATGCCAAATGGAAAGAGTGCCTCCAGAGAAACTTGACAGTGTCATTCATTTCCATACAGTATACTGAGATGCAAACATACATATCTGTCACATGGGAGTCATGTCACTCAGCTGCTGCTGTCAGGCTGTTGCTGATAACATACTTCAGCGAGGCTGTGGTCAACAGCAGAGCAGTGTTTATTTTAATAGCGCTCTGTGGAGCGTTTTAAAGGTGCATCACAAGGCATATGCGGGGTGTGTCAGGTGTCCTAGCTGACATGGGCACTGTTTGGTCATCCGATAGCCGAGGCTGCAGACGACATAAAGGAAACCAGAGTCTGCAAGCATTGTGGACTACTGAATAATTCACAGATGGGCCAAAGAGGCAGCATCTTAGCCTCACCACAGCTCCCAGCTCAGGTGAACTATTCAGAACACGGCTGAGAAAAAAAAAAAAAAAAGCATGATTGTCAGCTATGTGCAGTGTTGTATGAAGGCATTTTCATCTCTTCTTGAACCATCCATGATAGGTGTGCAACATGCGACTGAACAAGAACAGAAGCCACAAAAGACACTGCTTTTCCTGTAAAGGCAATGCAGATTAGTGAAGCATGGCAAGCAGAAGAGGGATGTAGTCAGTTAAATACACCCCCCAAAAAACGAATGTACATTTTTACATTTACATTTTTTGAGTCATCAGTTTGTTAAGGAAACAAAAGAAAGACTGATAAAGCTCAGGTGATTCAAATTTTATCCATAAAGGTCATCCAACCTTCTCACAAATAAACCTAAACAGCATTGACTTACAATGAGCAAACAAAGGTACACACAAAAACTTGCGCTAGTTTTCACACTGATGTCCCTATAATTAAGGACAATTATCACTGAAAGGAACAATTAAATGCTAATGCCATGGCTAAAATAGGAAGTCTTTCTGCCACATGAAGCCACGTATTTAAAAAGGGTCATATTTATTGCCTTTTGGATTTTTTTTTTTTTTTTTTTTGGCCAAGGACAGCTTTGAATTCATTTGAAGGATTTTATGAAAGTTACATGAAGTGTTCACATACATAATTAAGTTGTGGACATTAGCAATACACACATTTGTAATAACCAAAATACACTCACACATATGCAAAGTTGATGATTATATGAAGACAATTTGCACATTACTAATGCGTTCGAAATCACAATGGACCTGTTTTTCTCTCTTGAATGTGAAGTGTGAAAAAAAGCAGGAAAAAAAAAAGCGAAGAAGTGCTCCTTGAATCTAAATTAAAATGATAGCTGAGTTATAATGCTATACAGTGGGTGGACAAGAATTCATGCCCCTTGCTTCCCTCACTGGAAAAAAAATTAATTCAAAGCGCATATGACTGTCTGTTAATAATGTTTGTGTTATGCAGCTCTCATCTCCAGAATCCAGGAATATGGATTGTACTTTGGCAAGGTGATCCGATATCCCAAACGGATAGGTCTATCCTTTCTATTCGACTAAGCTTTAAAAATGCTTCCTCTTACCTCTCACCTGATTTAAACCTTAATCCCCTCATACATGTAGTGTCCTCAGAATAGCTTAAATTGCAATTCTTGTGAAGTCCAAAAAAATGCAGGATTACTCTGCATTAAGCTCCTTTTCACTGCGTGAGAGGGTACAAACCGCAAATGGTTAACAGCAATGTCAGAATCTCCTTCAAGTCATGTTCAGGTCAGTACAATCAGAAATATCTGAAACAAAGTCATATTTGGAGCTTGAATGTCATAAAAATGAGTCCTGTAGGAGTGTGCAATAACCTGTACGAGCATCAAAGAAGATTGAATGAAGCACATATACTGCTGAACATGTCGAATACAGTGTTACAAGTAAAGTCAAGGCTTTTAAGTTTTATCATCTCTCCATTTTAATACAGGTGAAATGGAACAAATGCAACAACCCTGTTTACACACGCTGCCTCAGGTGAGCACCTCCCTGGAATGGCGGCTAAAATGATCCTACTAGTACTGTAAATGTCTGGGTAAGAGTTACGTATTGTACACAATGTAGGTCACTTAAGATAGTATGTCACAAGTAAATAACTTGATTACAGGCCAGTGACAATGAGTTGCAGTGCTGTCAATTGCAACACACCAAAAGGAGAAAGAATCTTTGAACGTCACATGCACCACAACTCCAAAACAGCAGACATATGTTTGATTTTTTTTTTTTTTTACTCTGTTCTTGGAGACCTGCCATATAGATATAAAAAGCCCAAATGAGAAACAGAAAGGCTGTTAACGTGTCTGTCCTTTCAGCCAAGAATTATCTCTGAAAACAGTGTTGAATGAAGTACAAACAAAAGTGGAGAAGTGTAAACTCCAGCTGTCTCAGCAACCATTCCTCACCGTAACCCATATAACCTCTTTAATTATTTTCAATATTTACACTGATGTACACAAAATACACTCAAAAAGGAGATTTTTTTTTCTAGTTTCTCAATGCAATTAAATCCTCTTGTACATTCCGAGCCATCAGAAAAAATTAATACGTGTATATTAATAAAAAAAGAATGTTCTCTTGGAGCATCTGCGTTTGTTCCCCACATTGTTTATCAGCTTGTTGCTAATCAGGTGCATCCCAGGACATGTGACAGACGGGTGTGGTTGATATGGTGGCACAGCATACGCCGGTTCCACTTTTCACATTTCAGTCAACACCAAAATGACATTTTGACCCATCAAAATAAAATCCAAATGCTTTTTTCTTTTTCCGTTTCAAATCAACTGATTTTATTTATCAACAGGCAGACGTGGGACAAGAAACAAAAAAGGTGTAACTGGGCAGGGCTATATAGGAGGTGGTTATTGTCATGTTCATCATGTTTGTTCTTTTATCTTGGTTATTTTTTTTTTTTTTGTTACAAAAACAGTGGCGCGCCATCCTGTGGTGGTACTGTTTCCTGATCAACTGACGCATGGTGGGCCTCATGATGACTGGAGAAGGCTTGCAGGATTTGTGGAATGTGTATGTGTGTGTGTGTGTGTGTGTGGAAGTTGTGTAAGAAGGGCAAGTATGTGTATGTGTGTATGTGCATGAGTGAGAGTGTCTTGGATGAGGGGTTTCACGTCAGTTCCACTGTCACTGTGAGGACAAGTGCCATCCATGTTAGTCCAAGCATGTCCATGCGGGAGGCTCCATCTACAAACACCAAAGAGACATTCAATCAGACAGGGACACCCTTCCTTGGCCTTCTATTCATCAATCAGACAGTCAGTTATGACTCATAATCTTATTTAAACACAATGAATGTGATTTAGTATTAAGTTACCAAGTATTTTTTCATTGGTTGTTTTAAAGTAAACCACAATGTAATTGTTTACTCTGAATAAGGTGCATCGTATTTTGGTCTGTATAAAACATATTTTGTGACTCATGCTTTAATTCTATTTTTTTGATGTAGTTCTCTTATGAAGATCATTTTATTTTCTCATAATAATTTGCAGATTACTTCTATATCGGTCTACATAAAACAAAAAGAAAAAAAACAAGCTTTCAATATGACACGTCTCACATTTGTTAGGCAGACGTTTTGCGCTAAGTGACTTAAAATACAATAACATACTTGTGACTTGAAGTCACATTTGTTTCTTCGAGGTGTGGTCACTTGATGACAGTCGTGCTAATGGTAATGACACCAGTCAAGTTTATTTATGTCGCCTAATATCACAAGGGGCTTTATAATATGTATAGCATTTGACACCATGTATACTTAGACCCACTATTTTGGATCACAAACCCGCCCCATTAACAAAACAAAGCAAAACAAACAAACATTACAAAATTACAGAATTACAAAATGGATAATCAAGATGACACAATTACTGAAAAGAATATGGATTCTGGAGGATGTTAAAGTCTATACATATGATAGGACTGTGATAGGGGACTGCACTCTACCAGGGTGTCCTTGAACATTTTTCAGATTCATTCATGTAAATTATATATATATAAAATATCTTTACACAAGTCTAATATCTACCTAATATATTTCTCTTGTGTTGTTCTTTCACATAAGACTATAGAAGAGTAAAATATAGGATACTTCAGGCTATTCCAAGGGACATACATGAGGGGGTTCAGTGTATATTCTCTGTCTCGTAAAGGGTCTTTCACTGAAAAGAAATTGAGAGCCACTACACCAATGCCCAAAATTGTCCCCACATGGGCCTTTGGTGTGGTTCAGACTAACACAGATACTCTTTGTTTCCTAACATTTGAAGGACCTTTAGATAAAAAAAAAAAAATAAAAAAAAAAGAATCATGAGGAGTGAAACCCTGATTTCATTTTTTTTTTTTTTTTGGACTTGTTTTAAGGCCCACAGTGGGGATGCTAGATTGTAAGGGAGAGAGATCATCAGAGACAGCAGCTTTACACGGCCATTGTTTTCTGTAGCGCCCTCAGGGATACCTTACAAAGAGGGCCGTGGAACTGGAGCCGCTGTGGAGGGAAATTTATGACCTACTGTGGGTGTGGCCATGCTGACATAACCAACAGTTTGCTTAGACGGTGCCAGGATCATGGCTTCACCAACAATCACAATGTTACTCTGACCACATCAGGGTGTGGCTAGACTCATTTGATTCAACATTTGATCTGGTAGCGGTTAGAGCTGTCATCTAATTCAATCCAGTAATTCAGGATAATAAAATGTAGTCTGGAATGCTGAGAGATGTTGATTTTATTATTGTGAATATATAAGCAATTGGATCACATTTTTGTCATGATTGTTTAAATTAAACTATCAAGTTTCATAATGGTTCCCGAGTGAATGCAAATCTCCACAGAATGATCTAATCTGACATTTTGTATATTCCATTCTGTTTACGCAAGTCATACAACATTAGACAATAACAACTGGATCTTCTCAATAAGTATCTCATTCTGTAATGGGCTCATCCAACCATAAGATTATCATCTGAGGTCCCTTTCCAGTCTACAATCATAGATGCAAGTCGCTCAGCCATCTGTTCGCCTTCAGTTTTTGGCTCAGACCTCAGTGCATTTCTGCCAACCTGAATTTGAACTGGGACTGATTTCTGTGGCAACATGCTCTTTTTAATAAACGATGACTCTACCTCAGTTGTGCTGGACCAAAATGCCAGCTGAAATCATAATGCTTTTTTTCTTGGATATCGCTACATAACTGCTTCGACTCCAGAGAAGTTTTAAGTTAAGTAAGCTGCCGTTACAAACCTGCTTGATATTTCTGACTGTGTCTATGACACATCTGTTTGTACTCCTACCACTTTGATTCCAGTCTCTGATCTGACCTCTCTTCTAAAAGAGGATTTAAATTAAAATATAGTGTGGGACTGTGGAAAATGACATGATTTAGCATAGCTGCCAAAAAAAGAGAGAAAATGCAGATAAATTGTTTTTAATCTCTTGTACTTACGGTTTATGAATACAAAGTCCATTAGCTGAGACTTTGTTACTTGTAATGAATTTTGCTTTATGATTTCACAACTGTGTCTCAGCCACAATAAGGTGACAACCCCAAACTTTTGACACTTTCACCCGCCTAGGCTGACAGGCACAGTGCTATGCGGCAGAGAACATGTCACATTTTTGTCCTCAATTTCACTCATCTCTTAAATTTTGTTCATTGCCATACAGTGCGGCTTGACAAGTTGTCTGGGAGACTAGAATCCTGACAAAGATGAATGAATATAACCCCCTCACGGGAAGCATAGTTTTCTTGTCTGCTGCGGCCCTGACTGACTGACAAGGGTGGTCGTTTCGACTCACATCAGACGCAGAGTTGCGTATTCAGCCATTAAGCAGTTGGGCACGTGTGCGGTGACCTCTTGGGGCCATGTTGTACACCAATTTGACTTTCATGCAAGGCATGTCTGTGCGTCCATGCTGACCTGATTCTGTCCTTGCTGTGACACACCTGCTCCTGCGCTTACCATAGCATTTGCATATTCAGATTTGCATCCCTAAGATACGACTGGCAGAGGCGGGAAAGGGAGGGGGATAGAAAACAGGAAAAAAGAAAGAGCAAGAGGAAGAGAGACAAGAGAAATTGAGTGTGAGAGAAGACGAGAGCCAAATAATGAGATGTTTTTAAAGTAGGAAACAGGAAAAATCCAGAAAAAGAGTGAAGCGCATGTCACACTACAAGACTGTTCAAATCTCATCTGACGAGGGCAGTTAAAGACAGCTCTGCTTGCCATCTGCTTGGGAATCTGTTCACACTGTACGCTGGGACAAACATGGGTGTCACACATGTGCACAAGGGATTATAGACTATGCAGTTATGCCATTCAAAGGCATTTTCCACTTCATCAACAGAAGCTCATTGTAGAGGGGGAAAACATTACAATACAGGTGTTCTATTGATTCTTGCTTCATGGTTCACAAGTTACAATTTACATTTATTGCACATTACTGATGTATTTTTACAGATTTCTTTCCAATCACTAATTACTGCATACTTATGTGGAATGACCATGACATGCTGCCACATTACTTTATAGCTGTGTATTGAGCCTGGAGGAAATGAAGCTAGGAATCCTGCTTATTCAAACTAATCTACATGAGCTGTTAAAGAGTCTCCTTTTACAGCTCATTCAGTTATCCAAACTCAGATTGCTTTTTCCATAGGGCCAGACTCTGATTTCAGTCTTGGTGAGATTTGGATCAATTCATACTTCAGAAGCCCATCTGACAAGTCTCCAAACTCTAGCTGTTGCCAGAATTGGATCTTTCTTTTTTTTTCTTCTTTTTTTTTTTTTTTTTTTTTACATAACAACATAATCTGTACTGACCGTAAGGCCCGAGTGGCTGCAAATCTGCATCAAAATTGAGAGCTAGGCTGAAGAGGAAAAGTAGGAAATATAAATACAATGGAAAGGGGAGAGACGGAATAAGTGAGGGAGAGAGAAATGGCAACCAGAAATGGATGGAACAAGATGAGGCATTTGGAGAAAGTAAGTATGAAAAGTCAAAGAGGAGGAGAGGAAAGACAGACAAAAAGATTAAAGTCAAAAGAGAGAGGGAGTGGCAGAAAAAAAAGGGAGAGATGGAGAGGTTGTTGTCACAGCCCTGCGGCTTCTCCTGACAATCCCTCATCTTTACATATGATAATCTCAGAAGCCGCAAATGAGCCACTACTGCACACACGAAACACCAATAATCTCACACTCAACCAAAAGTGACAGGCTCGGTTAGTCACTGGGAAAGGCTTGCTGCTACTGCACACTGACGAAGAATAATCCTGAGTGAATCACTCTCACACAGCCTATCTGGGAAAGTGCATTCAGGACAGAATGAGAAACATCCACCTGTCAATACTTTGAATATTGAAACCGCAGCCTCCCAAAGAATTTGCTTCTCTGATCACTGCCAGAATTGTGCACGCACTTTCTGGCTGAAGAGACAGCAGTGTCACATTTTGTTGTTGTTTCACAAATGGTTTCCCTGGAAATGCGGTGATCAAACGACACAGCGGGTATCATGAGATGCATTACAATGAAAACACACTCAAAGTTCTGCGGTTGAGATACTTACTGTTCTGATTCTGTGTGTTTTTCATCATGCTCGGATTTTCTGTCGAAGACAAAGAAAAAAAAAAAAAGATCAACCATGAGATGATCGAAACATGTAGCTGTTATTGAGAGTGAGTCAGTGAATAAAAAAGGGAGTTAATAAGATGATAAAGAGCCTGACAAGGAGAAGGGAGAGAAAAATGGTCATCACTGACAGAGGTTGTGGCTTTATAATTAAGCTGCACTCCAAAGTTCCTGAAGCACATGTTAAATGGCACGTCCCCAGTGAAAAAGACTGGGCCTGTTAATGGAACTGGGGACACAGAGCACTGCACCAGAACAACCAGGACACTTTTAGCAGCAGTGAGACCAGACAACTACAGCTGTGACCAGACAGCCTGGGAAAGGAGTTTGGAGAAATTGACTCCACCTTTAATAAGTAGTGCCAATGTCTACACTGCACAATACGCTCTGACAATGTATTTTCAAAGTTCTCGGAGGGATAAAGTAATTGCAGAGGAAGAAGCAGAAGGGCTTGTAGAGTATTAGCAGCACCCCTGAATTCCACTTTATGAGTTATTTTTTGCCTTCACATATGAGCAGGTGGAAGCTACATACACAGCACAGTGTGAAACTTTTCTGGTCTCACCGCAACCACATAAACATAGCAGCTCCTCTGGGAGGCACGAGGAAATTAGTGTGTGCACTCTGTATATGCACACTTGTGTTTGCCTGGCCCTGAAAATTTACATAAGCATACATATCTGTGTGTTTGTGCATGTGTGTGCAGTTTGGGTGTCTCCCTGTGTGTGTGTCACTGCCCGGCTCTTCAGTGCTGACTCACTTCACAGTAATCTCAGAGGGTATTATCGCTGAGGGTGGCTAAAGACGTACATCATCAAGACATGAGCGCTGCTTGTCGTCGGTGGAGAGTCTCTATACCAAGCCGTCATTATACTCTATTATTCCAGATGATGTATATTGAACACTTTGCCAAGCGAGCAGGGCCCCCAAATACTTCTCTCTCTCTTCACCCCCGGCAGGGAGAGAAGTGTCTCATCTCAAGGCCACAGGGGATGGTGCCAAGGTCACTTAATCACCATTTACTTCCCCTAAGCGTGAGTGGAAGCAATCTACAAGGAGCAGGCAGACAGATGGGCCATACTAGGCACGTAGCCGATGACACCTGAGGGTGCATCAGGGTGTTAAATAGACATTAGTGCTCTTCCTAGCAAAACGCCTCCCAAGGTAACGCCTCCCTAAAGTGGCACTTTCCCCTTAAAGTGAGTTCTTATTAGGCCCGCCCAGTAATTTGTACATTTGTGATATACTTTAAACCTTGTTCATAGTTTTTCAGGCAGAGGATTAAAAAGGAAATATGCTGGTCACAATATTCTTTGTCTCAGACTCGATGGAGTACGAACATGGTGTCAACCCGATTTACCTTAATAGGGCACGGCAGGGCTTAAGTGCATATGCGTGTGTGTGTGTGTGCTACACATTTCTGTATTTGAATATATCTATATATATATTTCCTCTTTCTCTTACGTGCCTTGACTTCTCTAGTAAAGGTGTCAAAAGCCAACACTGCTGTCTTTATCTATGTATAGTAATGACTTCAGTGCTTCCAAACATAGGTCTGTGTTACATAAATGTTTTGTGATGGCCCTATTCAAACATGACGCAGCTATCGCGGATGTAGAGTTGCAATGCTTGCACGATATTTTGCATTTTGTATGCAAGAAGGAGGAAATGTGCTTATGCGCTTCATCAATGATGCATTAAAAAAAATATTTTTAGTTGAAGCCTGAATGAATGATCATTGTGAGGGACACTCAGCTCCACTTCCCAGTCACAGTCATACAATAAAGAAATCGGGTGCCAGAATTATACAATTTAACATTGCCTATTTAACATCGTGTGTGTTGTAGCCATTGCATTAATGTGAAGTCTTTGAAATCTGATTGAAATCATGTGTCACTGTGCAGTTACTTGTAAAAGTTACTCGTTGCCACATTCAAACATGAGACCAATGTGTCAAACTGCCATCACGTTTAAAATGCCGGTTTGAAAAGGACTGAAGAAGCCAACGCTCATTTAGCTACAGCAGAACTTATCTGAATACAAGTGGCGTTATGGATAAGGCTTTCTGAAGAAGCTCAAAATGGCAGATCCCAATTCTTCCAAGAGTGTCCAGAGTAAACAGATCCAGAGGAACATGACACACAGATATAATAGAGCCTGTAAGCAATCCAGCTCCCACATCAACACCAGTAAATTATCAACTTCCAGGTTCTGATGAACACATTGGTTTGGCCGTTGAACAAAGTGCTTTTCCACCACTGTCAACAACAAAGATCCTTTGAATTCACCACAGGCCTTTGATGCCAGTACTGCCTGTTGGATTTTAAGTGAGAGCAGTACAAGACATGCAATTGATGGAATAGTCAATAAATCCCTTGCCCGAGAATAGTTGTCCTCTCTAAGTGCAGTCTTTAAAAAGAATGTGTTGTTGAGCCAATTAGGAATACAATCTCTTATTAATCAGGCACTTAGCTGCATTCATGATTCATACCTAAAAGCAGCCACATAAGTCTCTAAAGTATTTTACAAAGACACTGTAGATACATGAAATGAATACTGTAGAATTATGTAATTTTCTGTGACATTTAACTGAATAATTGTATAAGTGTTCCAGATCATTTTTGTGCAGCCAAGTTGTACAGTAACACAAAAAATTTCATATTCATCGTCTTCTAAATAATTAATCGAAACTAAATGTGATTTTAGTTCGACTGCAAGTGTAGTAGCCACTCCAGAATGGGGCCAGGGCATGTAGCTGAGCATACGTACCAAAGACTATGAGGCGAGTGTGTGTATCCGTGGAGCCCAGAGGATTCTGGGCCGTGCAGCGATACATGGAGCCGTTGAGCTCGGCTGGCACTCTCTCCAGAATCAGCTCTCTCCCCTCCCGCTCTGTGCTGCCATCCAGCAGGCGGGATCCCACTCGCGTCCAGGTGAAGAGGGGCTCGGGGAACACCTCATTCTATCAAGACCCAGCACCCACATGGGATGGAGAGGGGGGAAAAAAGGAAGATAAAGGAGAGGAAAAAAGGAGATAGGGGGAATGAGAGGGAAAGGGGGGTTAGAGGGTGGTGCAAAGAAAGTCTGTGAGTCTCAGCCAAGAGATTAAGAGCAAAGGATACATGAATAATACAAGCCCCAATTTTTCCCCTAATGCAATGGCAAGTTAACCGCATGCATTAATAATCAACGCTTCATTTTACAACTGTTTTTACTCCTCACATTTTTGAGCCCTCCAGAGAATACCAACCCCACCCCCTGTATTTCCAATTTAAAAAGTATAACCCTTCATGAAGCAGTATTTCATTCATATCAGTGGGCTGACATGGGCATAAATAATAACAGGACACAGTAACAGGGTGAATCTCCTCACCTCTACCTCTAAGGTGTAAGGATTTTCTTCTTCAACTCCCTTCTCACACTGTAATCCCTCCCTGACACATGCACTGCACCACACACTCATAGATTCCTACATTGCCAACACAGGGTTACGATTCTAAACTGGGTCTGGGTGGACCAATATTTTTAATCGTTTTGAAAAAAAAGAAAAAAAGAATAAAAAACAATAAATAATACAATAATAAAGTGAATTATTATAAATAACTATTTTAAATAATACCAGTATTTTTCTTCCTTGAAAAATTTGAGTAGGTGGGGACTTGCCACCCTGACTCATCATATCATCCATGATGATATCCCCATAACCTGCAACGTAACTGTCTGTGGTGATCACTAAACATCTCCATGTGACAGAAATGCTTTCAAAATAATCTCTTTACTACAATTACAGCATTTTTATGCTTAACTTGTTTACTTGAGTTAGAAAAACATTTCCATGGCCTCAGTGTTTTGAATCAAGATGCGCCAGAGCTTGTTGTCGATGTCTGAGCATCTTTATTCATGCATGCCTTCAGAACATTTGTCATGTCATGTCTAATAAAATCTGAATTAATCTTTTTTTCTGATGTGGACTACTTTAAGCATTCATACTACTTTGTGAAAAGAGCCTTCCTTTCATTCTGTGCTCTACACATAAAACCATCATTTCTGTCAATATTAAAACCTCAAACAAAAACATATGTGTGAGTAAGTACTCTGGTTAATTTACAATAAATTAATAAACCAACTAACATATCATTTACTATGCTCCATTTATAGTAATGTAATGAACACTATTATTTACTACAATTTAATACTATTTGATTTGGTGTTAATTAAACTCATGACATTTATAGTAACTGCGGAAAAAAAATCTTAATTGTTGTAACATGATGGTCATCAAAAATGAGCATTATATTTCTCAGTAGAATTATTCATTTGTGTCTTGTGGCTAAAATGCAGGAATTTCATAATGAAGCAAGTAATAAGATTTATTTAGTAGTACTAATAAACTCAATGTGCTTCCACTACACAGTAGTGTAGTAGCAGCCAGGTTTATGCATTCAATATTAATAAAGCCAATTTGCCCAAACCAAACAGTGAAAATGAATGCAGTCATTTTGAGTTTATTACATAAATCTTATCGCTTGGTCACTTGATTCACATTAAGTTTGTCAGTTAATTCAAATGGATGGAAATTATCTATGCAACTGAAATGCATATGTGGCCTAAACAAGCTATCTAAGGGAGGATATCTGTCATTATCTGACAGCTAACAGTGGACTCCCATCATTCTGTACGACAGACGGATAGGTCGTCTTTTCAGCTGCATGCATAAGCTTTAAGTTTATCATTAAACATTTTCATATTTCATTTTCCTATCATTTAAATACATGTAAGATAAATTGATTGCCTAAATGTCAATATCCCAAGTAGTTGCCTTATTGACTTTCATCATAATAGACTGTAACTCAAGCCTTACACCATCACAACCAACCAGGTAACAAACACTATGTCAAGTCAAGCAAACTACACTGTTGTGTTGTTAAATTATTTAAATACATAATTGTAACATTAGCGAACCTGGATTGACAGGTTTGGGTTATTATTGCCTTGTAAATATTAGTTTAGGTTATTTCTTTTTTTATGTATCCATGCTGGAGTGTTAATACTGTATGCTATCTGAGAGTGAACTGTCAATATGAATCAGTGGACAGTGGACTGATATTCAGTAGAGTAAAAGTGTGGATGTGTGCATCAACAAACAAAATGCTTTCATATATTGGTAAATCAGGATTTTAAACTATCTGACTGGTGGAGCATGGATCATTTTTGGGACTAAATAAATTATCACCAGTCCTTCTAACTTTATCCTGATTATTTCTCTTTCTAATTCCTTTTTGTTATTTCAAAATGCATTTTATTCCTCTCCATTCTTGATAACCCTTCATTTTAATTCAGTGTGAAGCATGAAACTATAATGAGGAAATCTGCTAGTCTGAAGGCCTCCCTGCCGCTGCAAATCATTCACATGTCCTCAATAAGCACTGCTTCAGCCTGCAGGGGCGGTAATGAGTGTAACACTCTCACTTGCATGCCCCCTGCTGGCTAAAAATAAAATTTCAAATTTCACCAGAGAGTTATAGACACAACTTTAGCATGATTTAAAACACAACAAACAGTGGAGCTCCAAAATGTCTGCAAATGTAACAATATCAAGGTCCACAGCTGGTTAGTTTAACAAGTGCAAGCCCTCTTGCAACAAAAACACACAGTCTTCTCATTCATCCATTTGATTCAATCTTAGAACATAATAATAATAATAATAATAATAATAATAATAATAATAATAATAAAAGTCCAATGTAGTACATTTCAGCAGAGCATGCTTTTAGTATAGAAAGGAGGCATTACAGGGTACATATGATTCACAGAGGTCTGAACTCTGATGTTTTTAGAGATCAACAATGTGGTCTCATCTTTTGTGGCAAACATGAGGTAGGTGTAAAATCAAGGTCCTCCATGTACAATAATTATCTATATTTTTCATATTTGATTGGTTCATTTTGGTTCAATCTTTTCAAGTACAGTTTGATTGCAGAAGTGCACAAACTCAGAATGAGCTAGTTTATTTGACAAATTCACCGAAGCGGGATGAATCAAAACCAACCCAACAAATCCAGCCTGTGTAACTAAACACTGTTGACACCAGTTAAGAGTGGATGTAGAAACAGTCAAATATAAAAATCAGTCCAGATTGTAGTTTGCCCTTCCTTTGTGGTTTTTCAAGCACAAACGATTGCTTACTATCAGATGTCAACATCCCTCTCCATTGACTCAAAAAGGGCACATTTTGAAATCCTTCCCCGAAGCAACCAATGTTGGCGCATTTGGTTGGCATGTACCCAAAATCAAATCATATCATTTCTCACATGCCCAAAGAAAACAAACACTTCAGACTTCAGATAAACTGCTCTAAACATGCTTTGTGCAAAAGAACCCTGAACAGTTTGAAGTGACATACTGAAATAGTAAGTAAGTAAAAACCATCAACTTAAAGATTTGTAATTACTGCGGCAAGGCTGCTGTGAATTGTCTAACCAAATAAATGTTGATAAAGGAATTCTTCAAGGTCTATATATATATATATATATATATAATGACAAAGGTAAAATAGCTAAGTAGATTGAGACAGGCTCTTGTCTTGGGAAAAGGTCACATTAAGATAAAAAAAAAAAAAAAAACAAACAACAAAAAAACGCTAAAAGGGTTTAAGTGAGACCTTCATGTCACATAACCCCAAGAGCCCGTAGAGTCCACATTAAAAAGGTCTCTGCACTGTGCTGCTGAAACCATTGATGTCCTATTTAATCTCATACATAAAGCAATGAAAAATGAATACATACACCACACTGCAGGATGATCCGTAATGAATTCTTAAAACAATAAACCTGAGGGGGAACTGGCACCTTATTTTATCAGAAAGACAGGAGGCAAAAATATTAGTCTTGACACACAATCTTATCTGTGTTTGAAACCCTACAGCCTAGGTCCAGTAAAGGATAAGGGAAATTTGCTTTCTGATCAGTCTGCATGCTCTGATGCCCATGCTGCCAAAGGGGCCTGACAAACTGTATACAACAGTCAAGCCTGTTTATAATAACCAATTTCAACACTGGTCGAAAAACTTTCAAAGATTCCTGAGGTCATTGGGCAGAAACACATGTATAAGTCTGTGCAGTCAATAGCTTGATGCACTAAGCCAAAACAATATTGGAAATGTCTCAGAAGATTGAAATAAAATCAAACAACAAATCTTACTTATGATTCCTAGAAATTCCTGAAGCAGTGACCGAGAAGTAACAAAGACGATCTGTGCTGCGGGCCATTAATAGGTCCTATATCAGGATTAGCCCTATCCTCTTCACCTGACTGGCATCAGCTGCCTGGCTTCAATGTGTCATTCCTGTCAAAGAGATCAGGACCATCTACAGGCCATTCACACCAGGGACAGGGTTTTTATGGCAGGGGATGAAAGTAACACAAAGACTCTTTGCTGTTAACTTTAGCCCTTTTCTTTGGGATTATGGAGCAGGAAGTCTGAAAGCAGCAAAAACTACCCAGGCTAGTGTAGTAAGGCTGCCTGTTGGTTAAGACTGATAGACATGTACACAGTCATTTCTAAACAAATTCATTTTTTTTTGTTTGTTCATTTTAATTTGCTTTACTTAGCATAAATATATAAAACAGCCTCAAGAATTGTTGTGTTTAGTAATTTACAGCCTGCATACTTAAATCAAAATTTTAATATATGAATAAAAATTTTGACAAAATGACTATTTTATATGCAATTCACTGCAATGTCTCTGCCCATCAGGGTGGTCACTTCAAAACTGTAGAGGCCTTAGTGCACATATGGACCAGTCACAATTCTAGACTGAACTTGGCTTTTCTCAACACCCCATGCACTTACCCCAGGCGATCCTACCTGGAATCCTTGCACAGTGATGCGCACTGTGTCCCCTACCTTTGCCCTAGTCGGGGACATCAAGAGTTTAGGACCCTTTGGAGCAGCTGAAACGAGAGCGAGAGAGAGAGAGAAAAAAAAGATAAAGGTCATCGTACTGAGCATGGAGTGCAAATCTTGTCTGATATCTGTTTTGTCACAGAGGGAGAGAGACAAATACAATTTCCTGTCAATTAAGGTCACGGGCCGAGAGGCGAGGGACCTGCAGCGTCTTTCAACCAAAGGACTGTGCTGGATTTATTCCCTCTTGGAGAGAAAAGGAACTAAATTGGGTAGATACTCATTACTAGAGGAGAATGGGAGTGCACCGGGTGGAGTGTGGAGGCAGTGAGATAAGGGACACTCAGAGAGCTAATTCCCTTGTCTTGGTGTGGACAGCAGCCCCCAGATGGCTTTCATTCGGACCCTCTAAAACAATGGGGCACAAGCAGGAGAGGGAGCAGGCAGATTCTAATATTTTGAGATTGTGCGGGGCTGGTGAATGTAGTGTCAAGATAAAATGAGTGATTTGCATAATGTTATAAAAAGGTATGTAATTTCATTACGGCTAAACTGCACAGCATACTGAATTAAGCCCATATAAGCAGGTTCTGCACAATTTGAGATGATTAACATTTCCCCCTAAAGATAACTGCTTCACACGCTGTGCAGTTCCATATGTTAGATGAATGGACGGAGTATCACATGCAGTGAGACCCAAGCTAAGGGCATCCTATCAATAACGCCTGTCCACCCCAGGAGTTCTTCAATTAATTTGGTTTGAACTCTCAATATAAATCACAGCACTCGATGCTTGTTTTCATTGATGAGTTAAACCAAAGGATAAATAAATAAACAGACAAATGACCTCAGTATTTAGCTATTAATCTGGCAACAAACTGTCCACTGTGGCTAATGAAGCACTGCCTTTTTCTTAGGCTGCCATTGACTACAAGACTGCAGCAGACTATGTATCAGGAGTTGTAGATGTAAATAGGACTGAGCGTGCGGCATTGCTCGTGTACTGTATACCATATCTCTGGATCCTTTTATAAAACAGAAACAAAAGCATGAAATGAACTGCACAAATGAGGGATGTGATGAGGGGGAATTCATGTAATACAAACAGGAGAAAGAGCAGATAGAAAAGAAAAACATCCATGTATTGACTGGCAACTCAACCATAGACTGTGTGTGAGCAACTTGACATGGCTAAGTGCTCATGGCCAAGATGGATTGCATTTCACAGGCTAGTTTTGCCATGGCAGTGTGAAGCACTCTTTCCACCGCCCACACACTAACGGAAGGGTATTTTTAAATACTGGTGTCATGGCGTCACATAGAGCTTGCAAGGCATATGGCAGGGGACGATGATGGCTGATTTCTGGGATTTGCTCCAACAGTGACAGTTGGTGTCCTACGTCACCACCTTTGATTAGGGCAGCATGCAGTGTGATGGACATAACACAGCCTCTCTCTGAGGGCTGAGGGCCTCACAAGGGAGACTAGCCACGGTCCCATGAGATTGTCAGAGGCAACTTCTTCCTTTTGCAGGAGGAACTGTTATCACTTCAGTAGGGGTCAGAGAATAAACATGCCCTCCAGAAAAAAACACTGCGCACCCTGCATCAGGTGTGCTTTAATACCAAGCCAGGACATCAACAGGTCTGCCCCAGCTGCACAACAGACTTAAGCAGTTGAAGGGAACCTGTCACATTAGCTGGGTGACTGGTTTCGTCGAAAAAGGAGCTGGAGAGGGATGCAAGCGAATTTAAAAAGCCTTAAAAAAGCCTGACTGACTGCTGGATGTGGTGAATCCGGCACTGTTTAATGTCTTTCACGGATAGACTAGGTGACCCAAAGCAGGGAGATAAGACAGACGAGATGAATGTGGAACTGAGCAGCAGATGAACACAGATAAAAACAACATGCTACGTACACATAACACATCTAGATTTGAATGGAGAACAGACAGACACACAGACATTTGCATACAAATAACCATGCACATATATGCATGAAAATCCCCCCCAAAATGCACACACAGACACCCACCTGCACACACACAGAGATCACAGACACCTTCCTGAAAGTGAGCATCTGCTCTTTGAATATCACGATCTGGCAAAGCAATGAGATGTGAGGAAACCTGGATCTCCTTTCGCTGCTGTACTGTATATGAGATGAGAATTCCACCACTTGTCTAAAGATGTTGAATAATAAACACCTTAACTCATCTATATCCAAAGGAAGAATTTATTTTAATTATTAAGATGCGCTATGGTCACAGATACAGTCCAGGAGAATAAAACAGACTGGTCTCACTGAGGTGTAGCACTGTTTTTGGACTCCTAAGGCCGGGTGCCAGCTTTAGGACCATTTGCATGGTGAGCACGGAGCCATTCATGAATATTCATAAAGTGTAATGCAACATTGGTCGATTGTCAGACTGTCGCTCCGTCTCATGTGGCAATATTAAATCTCTGAAAGATTTATTACTTATGGGCACTGCGAAGACCTCCTTTTCATTTCCTGACCAAACACACCTGAGAGAACTATGAGAGTGTGTGTGTATATACAGTGAGACAGACCCAGAGTGCAATTATCTGGTTATAGCTGTATAATATAAATGAACACCATATGTCTGTGAATGCGAATCCTCCTTACTGGTGAGCTGTTACACATGGCCACAAATCGCAAATACTCAAAATCTGTCTTCTGTTTTGTCTAACATATGAGCCATATGAACCAACAATTTCCATTGTACAGTAATAACCCCTGACCTGAATCACCGCTCTATTACTTTTTTCTCTACAGACCAGCAGGTCTGTGAATGCTTTGAATTTTAACTGTGCTCCAATTAGAATTAACAAGCGTGCATTTTCTGTTCTCTTTTCTTTAGGTGGTGGGAAAAACGTCTGGTGATGCTCCTTCCATCTCTTTAAAAGAACAAAGGTAGTGATAAATTAATGACTTCAAACATGGCATTGACAAAGGCTTGTCAAAATATTAGCGCCTTTTGACATTTAGCAAGAGTTTCTCAGGGCCCGTTCCCCTCAGGGTGTGTCATCTGTTTTATCATCAACATGTAAAAGAACTGCAATCCCTTTTCTGGGGAAGACAGCTCATGCCATTATACCTCCAACTGATGCTGCTCCCTCAGTTTAACATATGATGTACTGCATTTCTATCCACTTGGGATATGTGACAGTTATTTCATTTTAAAAGACAATTTGCTTGTATGAGATTTTCCCACTCCCAAAAAAAGTGACAACACCAATTGCGACAATTGATTTTTAACTAGGAGCAAAGGGACTGGATCCTCTCCTCTGCTAAGATATGATTAAATGGTTTTAAGAGTAACATATACGGCCATACTCATTTACCTGAGATAAGCCAATAAATTGGGCTGGCGAGATATTGGCCGGGCTCTACTAAAAACTACAGATGTTTTAAAAATGAGGCGTTCTTAAAAACGCAACTAGAGTTTGTGTGAAACATTTTTAAAGATGTATGTTTTCAAAACCAAAAAGCTTGGGGCTGAGTGTCATAGATGAAGTATTGTTTTGATCTTTTCATGGGATTTATTGACAATAAGAAACATATAGAATAATACCAACCTAGTCCTTTCAGCTGTTCTGCACAAGATTATAGTATCTAAAAAGTACATGTCTCTTGTCAGTCTGAAATAAAAACTGATTCAAATGATACAACAGAAAGGAGTGTCGCTTCCTCACTAATTGAGACCCTGTAGATTCACCCTATTTACCCAGATATGTATATGGATTCTGGCAGGAAATCTTCTTGGCACGCAAGTGCAGAACTGAAATTAAACCAAAATCTAAAACTTATTTTTTCCTCAAACAACAATCTGTGAGTGCACCATCAAAGGAAAGCTGGACTAATGGAAAGTTACTGCTGCAACAAAATGATCTGCCATCGTCCAAGTTGAAATCCAAGGAGTACACAGTGTCATAGAATGTCTGATGCATTTTTTTTTTTTTATTTGCAAAACATCGAGTTGCTATTTACAACAAACAAAGTCAGCAAGCTTTACTGTATGGTGCTGGCTTATATCAATAGAATGTAGCTCATGTATGCAACTCTTCACAGATCTTAAGATCTCCCACACTTCAGGAAAGAAAAAGCCACAGTGTTTTTGAGCGTAAACGTCCATCCTTGTCATTTCTTAAACCTATTTAAAAAAATCCACTTCACTAGATGACAATTTCTACACATCAACTCAGGGTGACCACAGCTGCTCACCGGCATAATAAGAAGGATACTTTTAATTAGATGAAAGGTGGTGATGTGAGATAAAACTGACAGCAAGACACAATGTAGCAAGCAAACATGTACCAGCCACAGTCTCCTCGTTCAGAGTCTCTTTCCGTCTTCAACCGTTGCTAGCATCTCACGGCAGATAATGTCTCTGTTTATCATGTCAGGATTGCGGGGCTCGTTTCCAGGAGGACCTTGCCAACGTATTGCCTTTGAAGTGTTAATTGGATACGCTGGAAGCCATCTTTGTTTTTAGATTTAAAAAAAAAAAAAATGAGAGTGTGCGTGTATGTGTCTTTTGGATCACACATCATTAAAACTTAATGCTAACTTTTCCCTTAAAGTATGACTCCTGTTCTCAGAATTCAGCATGTGCACACTATGTCTTTCACCGCTTTCATAGTTGAATAGAATGCAGGTGAATAAACAAATAATCTTCGAAGCTTTCGTCCTGTTTAAAAAACTAAAGCCCGAGACTGCAGAGCTTAAAGGAGGTGCTCATTGAAGTTCGAAGAAGGGCGACATCTGAAATTGTCTCCCCAATGATATAACACTGGTCAGTGTGTCTAAATTCTCATTTGACTTCTCTAATTCAGGTTGACTTTTTCAATAACGGTACTGAGTTAACTCAATCTAGCAACAGACAGCTCGATGAATTGCCCTGTCAGTCACTTGGAGTTTTGCATTCGCCGCTAAACTCGCAATCTGCTCAGCTGTAACACAATTAAGTGGCATAAAATGAAAATCAGTGTTGTTCTGAGTACATTTGCAAAGGAGACATAAGGGGGCCCAGTCGGTTTCCAAGTGTGGCAAGGGGATACAAGGAGACAGCAGGAGATTAAAAGGAAGAAGAAATGAGAAAAGGGTGTGTGTGTCTAGGTGGAGTGTTTTGGATGGAGTTTGGGTAGGAACAGAGGATAGATGAGAAAAAGGTGGTGGTGGAGGAATGAGAATAGCATGCAAAAACAAGGGGTTAGTCTGCATCCTACTCACCTAGAGTGACCTCTGTCTGCATGGGCATGGACAGTGCCGGGTGCTTGACTTCACAGCTGAACAGGGCATCATTATCTAGCTGGGGGTTGAGGGTCCAGGTGAGTCGGGCTTGCACCACCACAGAGCCGTCGCTCTGGGGGAGGTGAGTGTGGCTGAAGTAGTAGAGAGGGTCTGTGCTGTGCACCCAGCGGGGGAATTCCCGGCTCACCACTGTCTCCGGGATGACCTCTGTTGCAGGGCTGGGCTCGTGGGCCTGCTGGCCCTGGGTGTGGACACGCTGGGGGCTCTCTGTGTACAGACGTGGAGCCCGTCCCTCAGGGTCCAGGAGGGAGAGGGAACGTTGCAGTTTAGTGTCATCAAGGTCCCTGCTGATCAGCGGCCTGGCCCCTCTTACCCCCGCTGAGCCACCTCCTTGCTCATTGGTGGAGGCTTGAGTGTAGGAGATCACCTCTATCAGCTCGCCATCACGCTTGAAGTACACCTTAGACAGAACAAAGGGGATTGAAATAGCATGAGAAGGAGGAGAAAAAAAAGAGGCGGCAAGAGATGGAAAGACAAATTTCCCTGTATTACTTTTTTTTTACTGAGCTCTAGCATAAAACAACAAACAATGCCCAACACTGTCATAATATTACCTCATAAAGATGATATAGCAAACATATTAAGAAATTGTTTCCCCTTTACTCATTCAGCAGACATTAATTTGAAGTCCTTTTTTCTCTGTAGTGGGCTTTGTTTTAGTAAAACATCTCTCTTCTGGAGCCAAATGCTCCACTCTGTTCACCAGCCTGTCGGTATCTTTGTCTGGCTGCCTTTTGGTGCTGGGCAGTGAGTTTACGATGGGATTTATAGATCATTTTTCGCTGAAAGAAGCTGCCTGCTGCAGCTGGAAATGGGGTTGATGGAAGCAGTGAGAATAAATACAACAGCAACACTGTGAAGTGTAAAAACCAAAAAAAATGAACTTAAAGACACTAAAATGTTCCATAGAGCTGCGGGTAACTGCAGAGTGGGGTGATTATTCTCTTCGAGTATTGTTGCTAGGAGCAACATCTCAAGTGTTAATATAAAAGTATTGATTAATGCAGCTTTAAAAATCAGCTGCTGTGTCGGTCCAGTAGCAGCAAGCACTGCCACTAAAAGGGCTTTCCAAGGATATTACAGGAGTTTTCTCACTCTTCCATGAGTCTATTAACATCTCTGGGTGGCTAATCTCCTGACAGAGAATTTATGCTCCCATTTCAGCCTATAACCTCCAGATATTAGCATTGAAATAAGGTTGCATAGTCACTGCCTGTGGTGTTGGTATTTTGGAAACAGATTTCCTTTTTTTTTTTTTTTTTTTTGGGAAATGAAAATTTAATCTGTAGCTCTTTTGGGGACCTTTGGTCATTTGAATTCAATTTTTCAAAGATCAAAGAGTCATTATTTTAAACAGTTCATTTCAGTTTTTTTTGAGAGAGAAGATTGATAAAACATGCTTAAATAATGTGCCAACTCGAGGGCTGATACCTTAAGTGGGTAAACAGCAATGATGAGTGTCAACAAGTGTGGATAAGGCGAAGCTCCTGAGGAATAACTCCAAATGACATTTTCACATTCACAAAAGGGAAAGAATCTATAACCTCTGGACCACAATACAGCTTTATAATGTATGGCCATTAGTATGATTCAACTTAAAAGTGACAATTACATACATTTCAGATACAATGTACTCAACTTGATGTTGAGACAACCCATTAGACTGGGGGATGACATGATCCCAAAACTGTTAACAGGCTATCTATACTGTAAGGCAGGTGCAGGAAGTGGTACCAACTGTTGTCACATTCCCCAACCCCTTCAAATAGATCTATCCATAATGTCAGAAGTCAAGTGGGAAATAATCAAACGAAAAGTCGGAAAGAGTTCAAGTCAAACTGCAAACACTTCTTTAGTCCCAATTGTGATTATTCGGTTACACAAAATGTTCAAGTTTCAACAGAATATACATTTTCTATTACCACAGATATAAACTAAATGACTGTTTGACCCATTGGAAAATAGCAGTAGTCAGATACAGACTGGGTGAAACAATCAATCCTTTTTTAGCACTTCTAGGATAAAAAAATGAATTAAGGATTAATGACACAAAAACACGTCAAGTCATTCCTTCTCAGAGAAATTAAAAGCAAACTGACCAATACAGTGGATGATATTGTTCCCAGTTCAGCTCTACCCATATCCGAATATTTACAGCACCCACTGCCAGAAAGTAGTTTCTACATCCCTACATTCCTCATCACTTAACAATATATAATATAGTCAGTTCAATTCACATCAACAGTACATAAAACAATACAACTACTAACTTTAGTGTTCAGTCCTGGAGGACACTTCTAAGTTTCATTCAATTTATCTTTTATTTTAGCAACCTTATTTTAAAACACTGATGAATGGGGGCTGTCTGTGTGGGCCCCTTGTTGATGAGGTTACGTTTGCAAAGACAGATGCAACATCATTATAATACAAGCTGTGTTGTGCTGCTAGGTTACATCATTGTATTTATAGCCAACTCTAAAACTTTCTAATGCCTGCCATCACAGCAGACTGGTACACATCCACCCGGGGCTAAGTGACCTTCCTCAAAGGCATTCAACAGAGCTGGGTGTTGTCAGGACCATGGAAACCCAAAATGCTGCTCCTACCTGTGAGTCTTAAATTGCTCTATGGCCCCATCTACCTGTACTACACTTTCAGTACTGAGTTCAAACAAACTTTTCTTTTGAACTTGAACACAAGTTTTTGTTCCAAGTCAGTTTGTTCATGCTGGGATGTGACTGTAGAGGGTGATGAACAACAGTCCTTATTATTTATTTCAATAGGTTTCCATTAAATCTAATTAGATATTTCATTAGACGAAAACCAGGTTTGAGTACTTGAAGTGGATATTTTCTTTTTTTCCCCCTCCCTCCAGTCTATCACATCTCATAATAAATTGCCTTTGTTAGAGAAATTCTGAAATCACATTAGTGCAATCTGTTGTTAAAAGATGACTAATGACTACGCCTACAAGTACAACCTTAGTTTTTAATTAGTGCACACACAAACAGAAAAGATGGTGTTATGGAGAAAAAAAATGTTCCTTCAAAGGGTAAGTGTAGATAGGGTTCACTGCACACACAGGTGCACAGATACATAATTACACTCCAAACTCCCTCCATGCTCCGTACAAATTAACTCAGGGACAGGTAAGGAGCAGGTTGTGTGAACACACCTTTGGTCCATAATACATTCGACCTGATACATTATGTGCTGTCCATAATAACAACACAAAAACAAACAAAAAATATATAGCATTTACTTTTACATCTAATCCTTAAGTGTATTGATTATAGCCCAGCATAGCCAATAGGGCTAATTTACATATAAAGTTCCACAGATCAACACATTTTCCTCAGCTGAATTTAACCATGGGAACATTTACTTCCCATCACCCTTTATCTGCATTTACCTAATGTGCTCTGTAAAGCCAGAGCTTAAAATCCAATAGCGCAATGGGAAGTAGAAACATCAACCTCAGATTCACAATGACCCCATTGCGTCTGCTAACTCCTACATCTACTCGACAAGTTGCAAAGAGAAGGAGCTTTTTCACTGTGTATTAAAACACCTCATTAATTATCACAGCAGGTGGAGGGAGAGCAGCGTGGATTAGAACGATCCATGCACCTGTTCTGTAGCTTTTGTTGGGCAAAATGGTGCGGGTACACAATAACACCTGTGTTGGCTATGGATCGGTATAAAAGGGAATTAATTCCCTAAGCCTAGATAACTGATTTGTCTCTATAAACTTTAACATCCAAGTTAATTTATAGGTATAAAGGAAATATTGATTAAACATCTACTTGACTTAACATAGTTCACAGCCATGTGCTGCCAGTGATCTGAATGAGTCAGAAGTAATACCTTTATCGAGGTGTTATCTCTGGCAAAATATCAAGCATCAGTTTACCTATTCATGAAGATATCACCATGACTAAATATCTTTCCTTGCCACCTGTGCGCTTGAAGTATAAGAAAAGAAATCAATCAGTGTTTCATCAAAGACATGAATGGATGCAATAACAGGTATGTGGCTGCAGGGAGAGCGTGAAGTGTTATTTTTATGTCATTATCCTGCAGTTCTGCTCCTCATTCATTTCCCCTTTCATTATTAGGAAACAGATCACATATGGATATGGAAATACCACAGACACAGATATAAATAGACGTGTATGGAAATGTTCGTGTGAACTCGAAGACATTTTTTGATTGTACTTAATGTTGTTTAGTGAAGATCCTGTTAAGCGTCTTCAGTCCGCATTGAATATGATCTGTGTCACTCCTTCTCTTTGTCAGTTTTAAACACGTCATCATCATTTCTTAGATGTTTTCCACTGATGCACTGCACATTTTTTGTAGTGGCAACAATCCTGTGAATGAATCATATTAAATAGAACGCCAATCAGCAGGATGTGTTGGCTTCAATAGAGCTCAGACAATGACTATTGTTATGAATTTGTTAAATGTTTAATAATGAAAGCGTTTTTTAATTTTACTGTTGAATATATCAGGCTCTGAAGTGCCAACTTGTAAGACACCATTCAATTAATGCCTAACAAATTATGACTTAGGATTCATACTGGGTGTTTAAGTTGAATGCAGTTCTGCAAAGGCAAGATTTCAGAACACATTTTACTAAAATGTCCACGACCAAGAATCCATATCTCTGTAAATGTCAGTCAACCCACAATTCATCTGAAAATCAAAACACAATTAAGGAGACATGTGCCATCACTGTAAACTTGGTCTGTATTCATTTAAGCTACCTACTAATTTGCTAAAATCTCATTTCACACATTTCCTTGTCTGACAGGCAGCGATAACAGAAAACGCATCACTTCGTTCACGTCTGTTCGAATGGGAGCAAACACTGATTAATTTTCCACAAGTGATTATAAAGCTGCCAAAAAGATACTGAGGTTTTCTTTCACTGTGATACATGTCTCCAATAAATGGTTGCATTTCACAAAGTGACATGGGAACTTTTGTTGGGTAATGCTTTAGTAGAATCACAATTCATGTGATTATCCCGCATGCATTGTGTGTTGATGTCGCACAGTAAAATAAAATGGTTATTGAATGGGAAATTGCCACACAGCAGACAATTTCATGCCTTTTAAGATGGCTTGAAATGCTACATCTGAGCTTTGGAGTTGCCAAACATGTCCTCCCTGGAAAGTCTAAAAATGTATCTTTTGTTTAGCAAGCATGCAGTAAAATGTCCAAAATGGCTATATTGTCTTTAATCAACACATTTGCTTGTTAGGTAATACGTTTTGCAGCTGTTGGACTTGTAAAATATGCTTCCTCTC
This sequence comes from Protonibea diacanthus, assembly GCA_028641955.1. Classification (NCBI taxonomy): domain Eukaryota; kingdom Metazoa; phylum Chordata; class Actinopteri; family Sciaenidae; genus Protonibea; species Protonibea diacanthus. The sequence goes on from CM053978.1 coordinate 16,791,821, forward strand.
ATGTAAAAGGGGATTTTTTTTTTTAATGTTTTTGGCATTGCTGTTGTATTGTTTTCTTACAGAAAGTGTTCCTGCATGGAATAAAGTGATTATCAATCATGCCTCTGTTATAAATCCCCAAACACTTCATAGTCCAATATATGCAGACAATGAAACCAGACACAAACCACTTACTTCATTCTGAAATGAATTAGCACAGAAAAAAGGAGAGAGATGTAATTCTAAGCAGTAGCCCGCACACAATAGCATACGGCAGTGGTAAAATTAAGCTGGGAAGGCATGAGAAGGGTTTTTGCATTTTCTCTGTGAATAGACAGGAATAAAAGCATCTGCACTCTGCACACTGCCAAGCTTGCCCCCACCTCACCGACATCTCAAATCCAAAAACCTTTTTGAAAATGTAACAATCATGGATTGGTCCATATACACCTTTATGTTGCCGCAATTAATCATGGTGGTGTCAAAAGGACAAGGCGGTAATTTTCATGGTGACAGAATGATTCAATGAGAGAGCCGAAGCAGGAGAAAGGAGGACATAAAGAGGAGAGAGGCAGAGAGAAGGTTCCTGGCCATGACTTAATCAGTTTTCCTTCTTATTATTAACCGTCATTATCTTTCTTCTTTTCAATCAGTGCTTGCTTGTGCTCTGAGGATGCTCTAATGAGTGGCACTGGGAAGCTATTATTGATATGTCACCAGCTTGCTTCAGTGACATCAGATGCCGACAGATCTTGAAACATAATACCAGACAATTTTAACACATGCAGTCCATTATATTCAGCTCTCTCAAGCTGCTGTGGGGGAATTTGGCATGTTGGGGGTCTTGGTGGTGGGTGGGAAGTAACAGCTTTTGAAATTATATAAACTTCAAGACACAGAATTTATGTTACGCAATACAAGCAAAATGCGCACAGTATGGTCATGTGCAAACGATGGTTCGACTGCAATAAACTGCCATATTACTCTGCTGGCTATAGGATACAAAGTAGCATTATGTTTTATAATACAGGGATGCTAAGATAAAACATGAGACACCTTATTATTTCAGTGACATCTGCAGGGGATAGATAACATGTTTAAAAAGAGTCCATTATACCACATCTATGAATATGATCGTATTTGTGCCAGGGGCATGGGAAATACATGTTTCTCAAAATCATACATCATAACAGTTCAAATCAGTCTGCATAGCAGCCTTGTTTATATAATACATAAAGTGAGCAATACTTTGTTGAGGCTTTACACTATATTAGTCCTGTCAATGTCATTCTTTAGTTGAAATCGAAGCTGTGGTAGCAGTTGCCATAGGAGCAGTGAACATATTTCACATCCTACGGTTTAAGCTAAGTAGCTAGGTAGCTATGTAGGAAGATGATGACCCCAGCTTCCAAATGAGTGCAACAGCAGACCTATAGGAATCTTTGACCACATCAGAAATGTTTGCAGTGATTCAAAAGTCTGGAAACAGGCCGCCTTAATTAAATTTAATTAAATGCCTATCAAAAAATAAAATACTTTCACCAGTTATGCATCTTCTTTTATTAGGAAATATAACCACTTAACATTATTGGCTGTGTATTTATCCAATGTAACATTTGAAGAACCACTTAAATGACACAATGAGTCCAAATAGGAGCTAACTAGCAACAGTGCTGGATGAACTTCACAACACATTCAAATGTCTACACTAAGCCAGAAATGAAGTGTCAGACATTACACTGGATGCTGGAAAGACGTAAAAGGATGTTGCATAGCAACAGGGAATATCTTTTTTTTTTCTTTGTTGGGGACCAAAGCGAATGCGTCAAAACCAACACAAAGCTTATATGTCTCTGTTTAGTATAAAAGAAAATGTTGCATTAAATGCAACACAAGGTCCTTCTATGTGATGAAATAAAGTCTGCGGTGATCTTTACTTGAACAAGGTTTAGTTGCTAGGTACTTGAAGTACAGAGTAAGAGGTTTTAAGACTCATTTGTTCTGTCCATAAAGCTCAGCTATAGACGGGTAAGTGAGTGTAAAGCAGTTGTGAGAGCCTAGATTTTTCTCCCTCTTTCACCCTCGCCAACTATTTCTCTCAAACACACACACACACACACACACACACACACACACACACACACATACAGTTTTGATGCGCACAAACATACTATTAATTTATCAGTAAAAAAATCTTCAAATCCAAGAGGTTAAAAATGCAAAATGCAAAATGCAAAATAAAAAACAAAACAAAAACAATTGTGTGAAACTCTGATGATAAAAATAGCATTTGCAGCGCAAACACTGTGTAGCTTCACTGGTTGTTTTAATTACTTGAAGAGATTTTGGCTGATCTGCAGCATAATCAGCAGCTCTTGTTCTTCCTACACATTTTCCTCTTCTCTCTCCATGAACAGCAGCCATATTCTAAGTGGTGCTTGCCACGAGAGGACCCTGTTTGGCTGTTTTTCTTGCAGCAGGAAACAGAACAACTTTGCCTGAGAACATGAAATGTATGTGAACTTATATTAAAATAACATAACCCTCTCAGCAGATATAATCGGTGTTTTTTTTTGTTTGTTTTTCTTTATAGCAAGCTTCAGCTTATTGTTTAGCTGTCAGGCTGTAGCTTTACTATATTTACTATAGCGTGTGGAGTGTACAGCAGATATGCAGACAGATATTTGTTGTTAGAGAACAAAAACAGATCTAAAAGAGAGTGAATATTGGACTTACATTCTCCAGGTAACCAGAAAGACAACTTCATATGAATACTGATGCTGGTTGGTAACTGCCGGATTGTGTAAATAATCGCTAAATTTGACATATCAACTTAAGATAAATAATATGCCTCCACGAAGCCAAAGACTTACTGCAGAAAAACTGTTACTTGCTATAACTATTATTTACTTTCTGTGAATTAATGTTGGTTTAATGGATGCTCAGTATTTATGATGAACATCATCTTGATAAAGAATGGGTGAAGATATGACACAAATAAATAAACGATGTAGGGCTGAAAATACAATAGATATTGCATTGGTTCTGTCCTAAATCCACAGGTACAAAGTGTGAGATATGATTTGGGCTCAAAACAGAGATAATTAGAAAAAAAATGGTCATATTTATCACAACAGTCTTTTTTTTAATCAGCTGTTAAATGATGGCTCAATAAATCAGGTCAATTTCTTTACAAGTTGTGAGCCATTATTGAGGCTTGCACTGATATGACATTGAAAATAAAGCTGACAACAGCTCATTTTGCAACAAGCCTCAGGGCAGCAGCACCGACAAAGACTAAATGAGTTTCATCAAAAAGCAAAGGGAATCGTTTGAAGTTGCAGTCACATAACTGGGGCAAAGCAGCAACATTCAAGCAAATACTTACAAACCTAATGAGGTTTTGTTATGCAGCATGACCGTGGACAACCGCATAAATAGAACAAATGGTCACATTTTAAATGTGATAGTTGTGCTCATTCTTAAAAACGAATGGGGATCATGTCAACTGTAATACGATGCAGACGGGATAATAATTAAGAATAATGCCACAGCATTTTATTTTTATCTTATAACTGTCCTTTCTTTTCAGCCCATCTTTGACAGTAGCTCTAAGTTTAGCTTTGATTATCTTATAACAACTGCCACTTGGTATGTCATTAGCACCATTTAACTCCTGCCTACCTGCTATGGTTCAGACAACTTAGCATAGAGCATGTATCAAAAAGCTTCATCTGTTTTATAAATGAATATTTCCTTTTACTGACTAAGGACCAAAGTATGACATTTCAAAGGAGATTAAAGAGAGGTCTGTAGGACTAGTAAGACTGTACTTCTAAAATCTATCCATGAATCCTGTCACAGTTTGTTTACTGGGTTTTGATTTAGTCCAACAGTACAAGGCAACTTTGACAGGCCATGATCAGCTCCCCAGAGAGGCAACGCAACTTACCAAGTTTAAAGTGTTTTCTTTCTCACTTTCCTTGGATAGTGCAGACTTGCCTTCATATTATTCCAGTGTAAACACTCCATCTGTTTGCCTCTTAGAAGACTAATAAGCAACCCTGAAATTAGTTTCCATCCAGGCACAAAGTGCAAGATATAGAAGTACATTCCCTCCAATAGTTTTCTGGCTCACACAGTGACTCACAAATATAATTTTAGTACATACTTTCCATGCTATGAGAGCACCCAGGAACATTAAAGACCCTACACACTCATGGTGCTCTCACACAGGTGTTTTCACTTATACTGGCTGATCAAACCTCCTCTCAGAACCGTGTGGGTGCATACAAACAGTGCTTGACTAACATCTGACACTCCAGTGAGTTTTGTTTCATCTGCCAGGGTGAAGCAACTTATAGCTTCATGAATATACATATGGAGTTTGGTGACTTGAGTAAACTTTCGGCATACTTTAACTCTACCCAACTTCAAACAGAATACCTGAGAACACCTGTGTGCTTGTGCAGGACTTTTAAAGTTTACCAGTGTTGTTTCTGTTTCTCTGATAAAACAGAGTTGGTTCAGAAAGCCACTTTGGAAACAAAATGAACCGATCTGAAGATGCCTTGTTATTTTTAGGATGATATTGGATTCTGAGTTTGTCCAGGAGCTCCAGTAAGTGTATTTTATTTAAAAATGTTTTTGTCTGGGAGCTGCTGGCTCTTGGTGGTGAAGGGAAAATGTATTGCAACAAAGATTCATAAAATTTGTTTCTTATATGCCTGATACAACCCATATAGCTCATCATTTTTAATTAATTCCATGTTTTTTTGTCCATTAATGCTACTTTTACTGATTCCACAGCTGTGTGTCCAGTCACTCAAGCAGCCTTGAACGAAGGTCAACAACTAAGCTTTTTTTTTTTAGTTTTATTGCTGTATCTAAGGATGCAGCATATCATCTTATATCGACAAGCTTATGTTCGCTATTAAATTCGTAATACTCGCAACGTCTCTTGACTATTGCGCTTCCTACCTGCACCATCGCAAAAGCTTTCTTAACATGAGATTTTCTCGTTGCACCATTTCCTTCACAAAATCAATCTTCAGTAAACAATTAAAACGGCCTTACTTTGATATGCTTCATCCTGCTTTTCAAAACTCACACACACGCATAAGTCATGTGTGCCTTTTCTAGGATTTCTTTTAAAAAGAATATTAATAGCAGGTTTTATTCTATGAAAGTATGGTTCATATATGAAAAGGGTTTCTTGAGTGATAAAACTGCTGCATTGAACTGTCTTTGCAGCACAAAGCTTCTTTGCATTTGCTAGGCAACATCAAAACCTTTCAATATATCTCAGACAAAAGCAATTTTTTTTTCTCCATCCTGCAAACAGAATGGAGGGGGAAAGGAGCGGGCCAACATCTTTTCAATTTTTGTTTTTTATCTCAAGTCAGTGACTTGGATCATTTACTTGTAGAGTCACTGACAAAGCTAATTATGAGCGATGTGACTTGGCCACTGACACAGAGATAGTCCAGGCTTACTGACCAGCTGAAACCTTTTAGATCTCTTTTTTTCCCCTCCTTTCTTCCTCTTTTTAAGTGTTGAAAAAAGGATCCAGCAGCGCTGAGCTTTAATGGCTTAAGGCTCCCTGTGAAATCACAACAGGGGGAGATCCTCACTCATCACACCATCAACCAGGAAGTACCTGAGAGACGGAAATCATATTCACCTTGTATTCACCTCTCACTGGGCTCATAATTGCAGGAGCTGGGCGTGCTCAGGGTCTGGAGTCCATTACCATACACCCATGGACGATGATTAATGACCCGTTGGGAACAAACAGCGAGCGACCGCTGTCAAACAGCGTCCGTAAGCTCATATGCCACCAAACGCTGGAGCGTATGCTTCAGATATTTTCAAGACCTTGTCTTGTACTTCAAAAAGTTGAGAAAAAAAAAAAAAGTTATTTGTAGAAACCACCAGGAATCGTGTGTGTGTGTGGCATGGCACGTGCATGCTCGATTGCATGCATGTGCACATTAGTGCGGTGTAAAGGTGTATCAGGGTGTAAAGTGATAATTCTGCGTGAAATCATTACTATCATGTCACCATGATTAGATTAATTACCCTGAGTGTGACCATTAATAACACTAATGTGTCTGTTTCCTAAATCTGATCTACCTTTTTTAATGACCACTTTGCATGACTAAATTGGTGCTGATAATCAATCACATGTCAATCTGTAATGAAAGTAACAGCGGCACTGTTGACAGATACTTCATGACCAGGTATACTACACTATGTGTGTGCTCGTGTGTGGCGTTGTATGTACACAACTTGTATCCAGTATTTTTTATTATTTCATTTATTGTTTTTTTTTTTGTTAGGAAATAAAGCTGCATGTCTGGGATGCACTGAGATCAAGGATTGTGCTGTTGTCATGCAACTTTTGGAATTCTGTTTATAGGGCCTTTTTACTGGAAATAGTCTGTGATCTGATATCTTCAAAAAAAAAAAAAAGAGAAAAAAAAAAAAGAACCACAAACAAAAGAAAAACCCCGACAGCAACATGCAAACACCGTTTCTTTTCCTCTGTAAACAACAGGGATCCGTGTGCTGTAAAGGCAGGTCCCTGGTGGACGAGCAGCATGGTGTATCTTCAGCAGCAACTCACCGATGGGGCTGGTTTCCCTCCTTTCGCAGTGCAGACGAGAGTGAAATTCTGGGCTTGGTATCGACTGAATGGGGCCGGAGTGTTCTCTGCCACCACTGATATGTTGTTCGGAGGCGCTGTGGAGGACAGAGGAAAGCTTTGTGAAACAATACCCCGAAACATTTGATAGACACAAAACCCAAGACATTCTTAAACTGTTAAAAAAGATCAGCTTCCACTTGCTCAGTGCAATCCAGGAGTTATTTTGAGATGAAATCTCTTCTAAGGATTGTACATGTAGGTGGAAATAGCACTGGCAATACTGACAGCAGGGTAAGAACAAGGAAGTGAAAACAGAGAGGCAGCAATGCCTTGTGCCCAGATGTGTAAAATAAAGCGGACTAAAACAAACCAGCAGCCCTGCTTTATCTATCTACTGTATCTATCTATTTTCAAAAGAAAGCAAGGACCTGCTGAGAGAATCTCCACTTAAAATGGTAACTGAATGGTTGGGACAATATGTTCAAAACCCCCCAGGGTTTATGTGAGTCGGATGAAGCTGATAAGGTAGAAAATCTCATACATATCATATCACTAAAGCTCCGTCTGAATATCTCTAGGGATTCCAGCAAGTATGTCATGGCTGTGTAAAGGGAAAACATGTGAGCAAGACTTCACAGCATTACAGAGGAGCACCGGGAGTAGAATAAGGTAATGAATGGAAATCTCCTACATCCCCCAGAAACTCAGCTGTTCAACCTGCAGTATTCTGGTCCATGTATGGTGGCTTACATATGAAGGTGAATACTTTATAGACTATATTATGGCTGATTCAGGGAAAAAAAAAAATCAACAAGCAGGTTTTTACTGACAACACTGCAGCAGGTGATCACCAGCTACACAAGGACCACTTGAATTTTGAACAAGGACTGCTGAGTAGAAAATGCACAATTTGTGGCTTTAAGTGAGGATTTTTTTTTATGCAACTTGTCTACATACCTGGATTTTTAACGCTGGAACTTTTTTTTTTTTTTCTCCTCGAGATTTGGCTGTGGACTGTTTTAAGAATACTTCAATTGATCCAAGCTCTAATCAGATTGAGAAGCACTTGTGAAATCTGTCAAGGACTGTGAAGAATGTCTTTAGAAGTTACGATTTCTGAATCCACGAGCCGTGCTCCAAGGCAGGCAAGGCAACAAGAAAGGTCACGCTGGGAGCTGTGCCTTTTTCATGTGTCACTTTGTGTGCAAATCTATCAAACACTTTTAAACAGACGTGCCACAAAAATTAATTGATTAAACGTGGGGGTGGGGCTTGGTGGGGATCTAGCTGCTGGCCTGGGTGCCTGTGTTTCCACACCCCTTAATTGCTTATTGATGGGATTCATATGGTAGTAAATTAACCTTAGAACACTCCATTAGCTTACTGACAAGCCTGTCTCAACTTGGCATATGATAAGCTGTCAGAGGTGTCTGTTCATGACCAATCATGCTCAAGTACTTGACACAGAAGTGCTGTCAAGTGGTGAAGTGCCTCTAGTAGGGTGAAGTTGATTTAATATGCAGAGCATATAACCAGACAGTAAAAAAAAAAAAAAACAATTCAACTTTATGGATTTATAATATTGATTGTTCTATTCCATAAAACAGCATTATACTCCACTTTGTAAAAGCTTGCTGGAGTCCAGTAAATATATTCCTTACACCATCATCAATTTTTTGTCTGCAAAATGTTTCAAGTGCTGCTATACTATGCAGTTAAAAAAATATGATTCATTTTCACAATGCTGGCAGCTAAATATAAAGAGATCAAGAGAATTTTGCAGCAATCACACACACCAAACCACACACATTTCAAGCCAAAGCTTATTATAAAATTCAATTTCATTAGATCAAAATTAAATTATCAAGTTTCCACTTGACTAATAAATATTCACAATCCCCTGACTTGTATTTGTCCAAATCAGTTGGACAAATGCTTTGGAGACGCTTTGTTCAGTTTTTGAATAAAGTCACTAAGACAAGCTCCCCATCGAGTTCAAGAGAGCTGAACACTGATCAAGGTGCTCAGTTGTTTTCTGCCCTGTGGGTTGGGGTTCACCTAATGGGAGTCAAAGCCAAAGACAACAATAAGCCTTGGTGAAATATTTGACATGATTAAAACCAAGACTTTCTATGCACAGCACACTATTTGCAAACACAACAACCCTGTATAAGATTAAGATGGTTGTCTGTGATGATGGAGTCTAAGCCTTTCATACCTCATTTAATTGCAGCTCTCTCTTCGCCCACTTGTCAGAGGCTGAGCTAATGTTTTCCTTTGTTTTTTTTGTTTTTTTTTTATGCTGCAGTTCTTTGTTTTAAGCCGTCTATCGGGTGTCTTAAATGGGAGCGTTGGTTGCATGCTGATCATTTAAAAACAACAGACAAAACATTACATTTCTATCTTGACAAGGTTACTGTCTAGTGTGTTGACGCTGATATAATGCTTATACAAAACAAGGGGAAAAATCGAAATGCAAAAGTTGGCTAAACAATATGTAAAAGTCTAGGGAGGAAAAAAAATCAAACGCAAAGAAACTTTTTGAAAAAAAAAAATGTCAATATCTTTGACACTCTTCTGGAAGTTTCTTTAAAGACACGAAAGATTCAAGTACAGATATAAAAATTCCAAATCCTCTCCGCACCATCTCTCCCGTTCCTTTACATAATGAAAACTGCACAGCAGTGTACAGAAAAGTATTTCTGCTCTATGTGCCTGGCATTCTGATTACCACGGTAAGATTTTCTCTCTCTCTCTCTCTTTTTTCCTTGGAATTGATCTTAATCTTTTGGGAAATGTATAGTTTCAGTTTGGGTCTTGAGAAAGGGGAAAAAAGCTTTTATATCACTTACCCCAGTATGTCCAATTTCACTGATTTTTATGTTCTCACTTTACTTCAAGGATTACAACTTCTGCTTTGGGGATGTGTGATTTTGCCACACAATCATGGGTTCATGGAACTATTTAAGAAGTTACTGTAATGTAGCCAAGCTAAAACATTATGTAATTAACGTTTTCACCTCACAATAACTCTCAAGAAAAACCTAAAATATCTTTGCCCGGCCCTGCCAGAGATGTGCTGTGTGCTGCTGGCTATGTTCCATGATATTATATGAATAGAGTTCCTATATTTTAAAAAAGAAAGACCCTGTAAATGTGTACAAATTTGAGGCCTGCAGTCTCATGAGCCATTCCTCCCTTTCTTTCTTTTTTTTTTCATTGTTCAGGGTGCATTTGCACGCCGCTGCATTAAAAGCAGCTTTTACTTCCGTTTGTCCCTGGTACCACTGCTGTGCCTGTTACATCAATAATGATCTCTCCCTGTATCTCTCGTTTACCACCTCCTTCCTGTTCTATATCCTCAAGCACCATTACCCTGCTATCTTTCCAAAATAAATAAATAAAAATAAAGAAAGGAAAAGGGGGGAAAAACAACAACAAATGGGATTGGTGAATGTGCAGAACAGGAGCATGTTTAATGCTCCCGGGAGACTGCTTCCTCTGGCCTCATAATTATGGGATTTAGAGCTCTGGAGACAGCTGGACTCACAAGAAACACTCCCAACATCCCCTCATACTAAGCACCCTGGCCTCGAGTTCACATCTCTGGGGGTTTATTTATAGTGGAGGAAGGTTGTGTGTGGAGATGATGGCAAAGAAAAAGGCACCAAGGTCATCCTTGGCTTACTTTCATTGATAGTAATTCAGTGATAAGTATTTGATGAAGCTGTACTCTTTTATTGTGAGCCCAAGGGTGCCAAAGTAATCAGTATGAATTCTGAATGGTTGCACCAAACTAAATACTGAAACTGAAAGTGCAAAGCTTTTCACTACTTAGTGTAATCTTATCAGAATCACTGGAGGGTTACTTTCCTGACGGCTAGAGAACCATGTTCATCACAAAAAAACTCTTGACATTCTCCATTTTGTTCCCGCATGCGTTATTTGGAAACTATAAAATTGCCCATAGGTATGCATGAGTTTTATGCCTGTCCTCTGATCAACTGGTGCTCTGTGCCAGGCAAACCCTGCATCTCAATATCAATGCAGGCCGGGATGGACTCCCTGTGTATCTAAATATGATAGGTGGGTGCAGAAAATGAATGGAATAACACAAAACATAGTTTCAAGGTATTGAAGCAATCTTATAAATGACATTGTAGGTTTAGTTTCACATGACCTACAGTAATACCTACAGTACAGGTTAAAGCTGGCATATATAAGTTAATCTTTGCCACAAAATTAAAACTTAATTTGAATAGCAATCACAAAAGCAACATTAGTGCAATCATGTAGCCAAGGTTTTCAATTTTAGACAGCTGACGATTGCCCACTATTTCTGCTTTTTTTCTTTGTTTACTGCATATTAGTTTTTATGCACCACTTGTGCTTGAGTCACCAACTATCCTTGGTGGATGCATGCCATTGATTTGCGAAAGAACATTAGTTCTGAATGCTTCACTGCAGAGATTTGCTTTTAATAAAGCTTTCAAACACTAATTTCCAGCAGCATTTGTCAGCATGGTAATTTATTTGGATTTAGTTTTGCAATTAAAAAGGCACAAGTAGACTTCTTTGGAGCAGGTACAGTGAATACAGCGAGAGCAATATTCTGGCATATCCCTATGTATTCTGGATATATGGTAGTATTTCAAAGCACACTGAAAAAGGGCCTTAAGGTGACACAGTGTCATCAATATGCAAAACAGTTTCATGTCTGAATTTGGAGAGGTTCTTTATAGTTGAAATTGGAAATAATCACATAGACAGAAAGAGGCACAAGTGGACCCCAAAGAACATCTAAAATATATTCCCCTCCTCTTAGTGCCAGAGTGACAATATGACACTGTGTCTCTGATATGCAGATCTGTAATGAAAGCCGGAGAGAGAATACAGATGGAGCAGGAGGAGAGGCTGAAAAAAACACCATGTGTTAAGGTGATATAGTGCATTTTGCAAGATTCTGTCTTTGCCCACAAGTAGCAGAATACTATTGTCAACCCTTTAAAGAGAGTTTTCTTTTTGAATTCCCCTCCACAGAGGGGTCAGAGGTCAGTTCCAGCTACAAAGTAGCATCCCTTGTGCTGGCAAGGATGCAGTTACTTGCCCAGAGACACTTGTGTAGCGAACACGATAATGCTAGCTGACACAGATGCTTGAACCTGTTTATTCCAGCCGAAGAACATTCTCACTATACCACCCAGCCATTTCATCTCGTTTCACCCAAGCGGCATCCTCCATGGCTGTAAAATGAAGCCAGTGTGGAAATGTCAAAAAAGTGCAGCTCCTCAAATGGCCTCTTCAGGCTGGCTATAAGAGCGAGTCAATCGGCATATTGAAATGCACAACTTCACAGCAGAAATAAGCACTTTTGGGCTCTATAGCTAATTTTCCTGTTCATGACAACTGCACTGGGATTGATTTTTTTTTTTTTTTTTTTTTTTTATAAAACTCACTTGTTCAAATTATAATAAGGCTTAAAGTTATGCAGAATTAAGAGAATGTCCACTTTGACTTGAAAGGTGGGTGCTGTAGCAGGTAGCCACTTTTGGATTAGCCGGGACCCGACAGAGGTAGGACTGCCAAGATGGTGATGGTGATTTTTCTCCCTTTCAGTTGACTGTATCATTCTCAAACAACAACAGCACAACACACATTCATGCCCACTTAATGTTCAATAGCGATCAATGAACAAATAAACCACTTTCAAAAGGACTGTATAATACCCAGCTGGTCTTAATGCAATTTGTTATCAGTTCTAAACACAATGCTTAAGTGAGAGGTTAAACATGAAGAGTGGAAACATAAATGTGTGTGCCATATTTCTGCAAATTAAGGAACTGGAAATTCAAAATGTCAATTTCATTGACACCTATCCCAGTGGAGTCTGGAGTGGAAGTTAATTGGTCCATTCCTGAATCAGTCTTAAGATCTCAACTTTATTTGTAGGCTCAAGGATGTGATTCCGACAATGCCAGCTCTTGACAATGCAAACAATGCATGCCTTGCTGCTGCTTTATTTCTCCAAAACTCTTCCTAAGAGAGAGGTACGTATAAATTCATACACACATGCATGTAAAACAGGAATTACGTAAATTCAGGACTGAGTTAAGCAGAGTTAAACATTAAACATCGCCATACTGCTTATATCCCTTATTTTGAGTAGTCACACAGTTGAATGGGCTATGATTGTTTGTGGCAGTGGGGGAGATAGAAGGCAGCCTGAAAAACAATCAAAGTTAAGTCCTCTCAAGAGGAAAAAAAAAAAAAAGTCATGTTGAAATGAGCGCTGGCACAAGCCTAAGTCTGCTCCATTTGAAAACCTTTATTCCCCAGCATGAGCAACCCCACGAGATAAAAGACACTGAAATGCTTTTTAATCACTTTTCTATTGTGCTTTTACCATTTGCATTTACACCCCATCCTGTCAATTTGCATGGGTTATTACCATGCTGTCTGCTCATATCGTATCCTCTCGCCTCAACCAACCAGCCAGCAGTAGCTGGTTGCAGGGCGAGGGAGAGTCTGCTGGCTGTCAGGAAGAGGAAGGGGATGAAACATAGAGACAAAAGCTTGTGTCACACTGAACAAGTTCCCCAGTTCCGAAGCCCATTAATCATGCCGATGTTGTTGAAAACGCGGTGAGCACATATACTACATGTTTGTGCACTTGGTTCTGTCTCTGTGTTTTAAGAGAATGAGAAATGTGTTCGATCATTTGTGGAAACATATGATTTCACTGATGTATTACCAAGCAATAGCAGCTGTCTAGCAAGTGGCTACCACTGAGAGATATGCACCACCCACATATATACAGTATAATGTATAGCACTATTCAGAGCAATCCGCAAAAAACATTTCACAGGTTCATATAGCTTTTATTAAAATAAATAGGAGGAAAATTACTCACACAGACATACACACAGACACACACACACACACACACACACACACACACACACACACACACACACACACACACACACAAATCTCTCACAATCTAAAGAGAATGATTTGGGAGCTTAAGCACAATTGTGCTTTTTTTGTTGCTCTGTTCCCATATGATGGGGAATGCGATATGTCATGGCTGTATGAGGCTTTCCCCAGTCTCTCCCCAGGCTGCCGATCTCTGAGGGTAAACCAAGCTTGGACTTACAGCTTTGTGCTTATAATGAGGACAAGGGGGAAGAAGAGAGGATTTTGCCAGCATAGTTGGAAGGCTTGGTTGAGACAGGACAAAAGGGAAAGCTTTTTTCATCGTCGAAATAACAGACAGTGGCAGATGGGACTTACCCTGTACCCAGCCCAGCATCAATTATGCTATGACTGGCACCCTCATCCCTAAAGTCCATTTTTTGCTTAAGGGCAGGGGTTTAGAGTTGGCAATCTGTTACAATTTGGCCCCTATACCTCCATCCTTTTCCAGGCTCACCTACCCCCTTTTGGCAGCTCGGTAATTCACAAGGCATTGACATGGATGCACCTTTAAGGTCCCCAGTGCCTTGGGTCACAGACAAATCTCTTGTGGCTGCAAGGCGTGGTTGTGATGTTTTTTTTGTTTGTTTGTTTTTTTTTCATTTCTCTTTTTTTATGACACCTAATTCACAGACCAGGGGGGTAAAATGAGGCTGTAAAGTTATATGAGGCCAAAGAGAGTCACTTGAGGTAGTGAAGCATCCATCATTCAGTTCTCAGCTCTGGCCCAAGACCATATGAACAATCCCCAAAGAAGTCTTTGAGAAAATCTACATCAAATGCCTGCAGCCAGACGGCCACAGGCTCCACAAATGTCAATATAGTATACACAGCATTCAGGGACAGGGAGGAGAATTCATATTTCAAGCTGACATGCAAGGGTTGTTGATGGGGCACTTGTGACCAAGACAAATGGGCGACCATGATTCAAGGGTTTCTCTTTTTAAAATGGGAGACAAGAATGCCTTTCATTACATCCATTTCTTTATGTTTAACATGTTCTCATCACTGGTTTATGTTCATTTTTAAGCAAAAAATTGTAAGCCATTGTCAGTTATCAGTGAACCTCTTTAACCCTCTGAAATCATTCCAAAGCATTCTGAATTGTGGTTGCAGACTTCAGAGATCTGCTTGCTCATTTGGTGAAAATTAATTTCACTGAATAAGACAGCTGCATGCTCTTAAAATATTTGTAAGGATCGTCTTACGATTCAGAATGCCAGTGACAAATATAGTATACTGCTTTCACTCAGGTGCACAGGGAAAAAAAGCAATAATTTCTCCAGCTATTCCCCCAAAATTCCCCCATCTCAGAGCTACCAGTAGCTACCAGTACCTGCAGTAGCTGCATGGTGGTGCAGTGGTTAGCACTCTTGCCTCACAGCAAGAAGGTTCATGGTTTGAACCTCTGCCTTTCTGTGTGGAGTTTGCATTTTCCACCCGTGTCTGTGTTGGTTTTCTCTGGGTACTCCGGCTTCCTCCCACAGTCCAAAGACATGCATTTAATAGGTTAACTGTAGACTCTAAAATTCTGTGTGTGAATGTTTGTTTGTCTCTATGTGCCCTGCGATGCGCTGACGACTTATCCAAGGTGTACCCCGGCTCTCACCCAATGTCAGCTGGGGAAGGCTCCAGCCCCACCTGATGAGGATGAGCGTTTACAGATAATGGATGGATGGATGGATGGATTTTCCCGTCTGAAATAAAGTGAACTGAATCAGGTAAGAAGAGGATTAGGTAAATGAAGGGAATTGCACATTTTTAAGACAGTTTGTTAACAAGAAAAAGAAAAAAAGAGCAGTGAAATGTTGTAATTTGTCAATGTAGAACTAATTTCAGGCACTTTGTAGCAATGACTGGGTAGATAAGTTAGGATAAGTGGTATATTACTGCATCATACTGTATAAGCATATCCTGCTTTGTAGGTTATGTACTTTGTTGCATTTTATCACTGCAAAACAGTACTAATAACTAGTATTCCAGCTCACAGGATTCATTACAAGCAAATGTTGTCATTAATAGCACTAGTGTCCTGTGTTGAAATGCAGCCAGTTCTCCTTATAACATGTGGGAAGTGTTGCATGTCTTTTCAAGGTGAATGTGAGAGTTTCTAAAGTGAGAATTTAAAGTGTAAAAATCTCTGTGAGCATCCTCGATTATTCATTTTGGACTTTGAATTGGTGGTGATCAGCACAAAGCATTGGTCTGTCTCATGCTTCCACATATTTAACATTTTGAAACACATAGGCACAAACTGGAAAAAAAAACATTTTTCCAGCATGTAAAAATGATTGAAGTGTTTATTTGTTAAATTCAAATATTATGGGGAATTCAAGATGTTCTGACAACATACTTATTCTAGCAGGCTTCAGTCTTCTGAATTCATGCGCACTTGCCTGTGTTTGAGACAGTGTACCTTCCTTAATAATAGGTTTGTAACATTGAATTCTGCTACACTGTAAATTCTTAAAACAAAGAAAAAAAGTAATTTGGCCGTTGCTACTGTGTTACTATGTTCTCAGTCTATCTCACAGCAGACAGAAGCTGCCAAATGTTTTATGTAAAGAATAAAAGACAGAGTCATTGGTCGTGTTAAACTATCTCTGTAAAAAAAAAAAAAAAACAATTTTGCGAACAATGTAAATCAGACCTCAGCTTTCTTGATTATTGTGACTTTCTCACTTTTGTCCTGTTTCATTTTTCTTTGTTGCAACCAACACTACAAGCTTAAATTTACCAAACAAGCTCCATCTGGTCGTGAGCAATTGTTCCCTACTGCTTTGGTTATAAATACTGCCAACAAATTTGCCATTTACTGAAAAAATACCCAGGAGTCATAGCGTACCAATCACCCACAAACTCATGTCACATTAATAAACAATTTCCAGAGCGTACCAACAATGGCTCTTTTGAATAGTTCATAGTATGAGGAACAACAGGAACAATGGGGAGTCACATAATGTTATTTAATCGTGTTGACTGTCAATCTCGGGTGTTTCTTGTGGGTTTCTTACATGAGAAATTACAAAAAACCCTGAGAGAAATCATTGAGTCACATTAAACCATACAGAAATAACCATCAGTTGCAAAATCTTTCTTTATTCATCACATTACAGGCATCTATATCAAAATGATTCTGTTAAGTGCAACTAAATTTTATGGGATTTGAACACTTTAATGTCTCTTGAATTTGGCGACACAGGAAAGCATCTGCTTAACAGCTGTCAGACCTGTTAATGACATTCACATCTACCTCTCTAAAATATCTAAATGCCTTGTTCAGCTACTGTTATTTTTACATTCACAATAGTCTTTGACGTGACCACAAGCAAAGACAGCTCCATTAAAAAAAGGCTTTAAACGCTGGTCATTAGTTCAATAACAGTAAGATCCCGTTTGAAAGAAATTTGATTATGAAAGAAATATAGAAACCAAGTGTCTTCATAATGCCAGTCCTATTCCTTAGAGACATGGGCGGAATGGGATGTTTGAAGTGTCTAACTTTGCACATTAAAGGGAATGAAAAGAATAATGTGAGCTGTGAATAATGTCCCTTGTGTTGTATTTGATTGATGGGTTTTTTCTGGTGAGTAATCCACTCTGAGAAGAATGGGAACTTATAGCTGATGGCATGTTTCAACAATGTTCATTAGAGTGAGCAGCACATTAAAACTCTTAATGGACCTGGACATTTCTTTCAGAATTCTAACATGTTAAACTGAGTGACTGACAATGAGTCCTGCTGTAATAACGCTTGACTATATATATATCATTACATTCTGGTACTGGTCCATTGTGTTACACATGTATTGAATTGACTGATTCAAACTACAGTTAACTTCTTCTTGTAATCGGACAGCACGGAGAGTGTCTCCATTCATTCACACCACTCGTTTTGTATTTTACAATAATCCACCATAAAAAAAAAAAAAACAAACAAAAAAAAAGAACACGTTAATCAATTTAAAAGCATTGTAGCTAATGGATTTAGGTCTTGAAAGCTTTATACTATAAGGGCCCTGTTTTAACCAGGCAAGTGCAACAATGATTATAAAGCCGTAGGTGTTGGGTGCATGGACTGTGTGGGTGTCTCCAAGGGTACCTGCTATTTTGGTTATGTATGTGTAACAGCATAAAGTGTAGAAAGGCAGGCTGGAGTGGAATATAAATTGAAGGGTGTAGTGATTAATAAATACTCAATGACAGAGAAGCATGACAGCTGGGATGTTGTTAGGAAGGTGCAGAACGCTACAATGTGAACACACAACACCGCAAATATGTATCCAAAGGCAGGTCCTGCATTGTATGCTTTTATTTAGCATGTACAATTATGACAGAAATAAATAATAGGAAATGTTGATGGAGCTGTTTATGCGAGTGTAATTCTTCTGTGTCTCATGTGGTAAATGTAAAACATGGATTGCCATTTGCTGCGAAGAAAGTTGCAAAGGAGGACATTTGTATTGTATAGGGTTAGTTTGTATGAGCCAGGTGTCATTTACATGTGATGTAATGACGGCAAACTGCCCTCTGACAGATGTAGAGATTCAATGAACTGAAGGACATGTTTCTTACATTTTCAACAGCTGTGGACAACAGATACTACAAGAATCAATCACATTAATTTATAAACCATTGCAGACTGTTCACTGAAGGAGTTAAAGACCCTCAGCTAGGTGTCCCCAGTTCACCCTCACTACATGGGTTTACCAGGCTCCACCACCATCTGATCCAACTTACGACCACTTACTCCTCTCCTCTCCTCTCCTACCCAAGTGTCCTAAGACCTGATGATACAACCGCTGCTGCATGCACACTTTTGGAAATGTGTTAAAAGAGTTGCTCTCATCCAATTCTAATCAGAAATGTGTATCTTAAAATTTGTTAGGACAGCACATAACCATCCATCACAGATCCACTATGATCAAGGAAATATATCTATTAATGATTTTATTTTATTTTGCCTCTGAATATTATGACCATACCCTCGTTGTTGGATTACCTATATTCTGTTATGTCCACTGAAAAAAAGCATACTTGGTGCACCTGTATTTTCTCAACTTCATTACTGCTGTGCAGCTATCAATATTTACCGGGGACAGCAAATATTATGACTGACATTCACACTCCTCCTCAGAAAAAGAGAAAAATCCACAAACCGAGTTTGATTTAATTTCTCGAAGGACAAAGCCTAGCCTGTTGATCCAGGCACTCTCCTCTGCTTTGTCGTGTCACACAACTGTTTTGTTTATCTTATATCTTTCAGTTTGTTTTTCTGCGTCAGAGACGATCACATGAAACACTGCGATGATTCAAATCAGAAGCTCAAGATAAATACGCCATATTTACAGTGCATTACACTCAGGAAAGGTGTGATGAAAATTATTTTGTCAAACAGTCCAAGATAGGAATAATCAACAATCAATTTGAATGACTGGTTTCTTTCCCTCGAAAAATAAAATTTTGCATTCCTTTCACACCTGACATTCTGTGACAGTCAAATAATAATAATAAATATACAGCATATTATGAATGCGTATATAATAAATAAATAAATAAATAGTGGAGTGAATGAATAAATTAACAAAGTAATCAATCATAAAGATCAGAAGATCTCAGCTTTTCTATATGTGATACAAATGTAAATCTACCATTAGCATGGAAATGACATCTGATTATTTCATGGCAGCATGTTACATCTAAATATTTATGAATGCATTGGTTCTGATTTTAGAAAATCTTCATTCATGCAGGGGCTGAAAACATCTTTCATGTTGAAAATAAATTGAACTCTTTTCAAACTAGAAGTGATGACTAACATCCTGATGACCCTCTCTCTTAATTAATTATTTTTTTTTTTTTAAATTATTTTAATTTACAGTAAAGCTTCTCAGGAAGTTACCCACAAGCCAATAGTGGATATGTTTTTAGCACCAAGTACATATTATTTGGCATATTTCACTATACTGATCAATTGTTCCCTCTCCATATTTCTCATTTTTCTATTTTGACAATTGAATCTTTCAACATGGCAGTTCAAAGAATTTGTCATAACATCCCATGGCAGCTAATTCCATCACATAACTGCAGCCAAAAATCCCATTTTCTACTTGAGCTACTTCACGCTCAGCAGATTGGCAAACATTCTCAATTAAATCTGAAGCTTTTGCTTCAAGACATGGTGGGCTATGTTTCAAGGATGCCTTTAATTGCTAAACTAGTTAGAAATTCCATTGACATTCCAAGGGTGATGACAGTCATTGAATTGACTTGCATTGTAACACTGCAAAGATCAGGCTGAGAAATGTATCAAGCACTTATTAGAGTGACAGTGACAATATAAAAGCCTTGTTAAGAGTCTACACATGCCCTGTTTTGTGCCTGCAGGTTCTGTCCAGAATAATAGCACAATTCTATGTAATATTCCATTCAGCTATATACTATGTAGTAAATCCAAAGTATAATGAGGGAAAAATGGGATTACTATCAAGCCATGATACTATAAAGTCATGGTCTGGTGTTTGATTTATGTGTTGTGACCCTTGTTAAAGGCAGGTTAAGCAATTGTGCCATGCTCCTCTACACCTGCCGCTTCACATTCTTTGTATAATCATACAGTTCCCAATATTCACAGGCAGGGCTAGATCTCTAGATCTGCAAAGTTCTTCTCAATATGAGAGGACATAGAAACAGAAGAAAAAAAAAGACTACTGACCTCATGCCTGCTGCACACTGCATTCAAGGGTCATGAATTTGCAATTTCATGCCTTCATATTAACCGCATATGTAGAGAGCCACTTCATCGCAGTGCCTGCTGCCTGAGGTTTTGATTACAACTTTCCTCGAGGACTTCACCAGTTTCCCATACAGCACACCATAATTGAGATGACCAGATTGCTCTGATTCACCCTGAAAATTGCTGTGATTCATCCTGGAGTTTGGGCTCGACATGTATGTTTGTATTTGTCAGAATATATGCATGGATTTGCTGAATGCATGCTACCAATGTATAAAATTATATATATATATATATAAATATATATATATATATATATATATATATATATATAATCAAGGTTTAGTAGGTCCACACTAAGGTACAACATTTACTTCAGTCAGGAGAAAACAACCCTTGTTGGATAAAAGCTTTTTGCTTCCAACTTCATACTCCTATATTACACAATGGCCATCCATCACACCGTGGGATATGTGGAGAGCAGGCCGAGCAGTCAGAGGACTTAAGCCCCAAAACCTGTGGTTTTCATCAAAACAGTTTTGTAAATCAACGACTTGAACTCTTCTATTTCAGGTTCTGAAGTTGTTATGTTGTATAAGCCTATGATTTCACAGTTTCTGAAGACTGTCATCATCACAAATCTTAAGGCTAAGTATCTACACGTTTGACCAAATTGCAATTTCACAAGTTACCAGGAGCAAATATTTAATAAAACATCAATGAAATAGACCAACGGTGAATATTTTGTTGTCATGGTCAATAAGAACATTTTGCGTTGTCAGTGAAAAGTGTGGGTATATTCAGTATAAAGCATTTCTTTGTGTTGTTCAAAATAGTAATTCAAGCAACATTCAAACTTCATATTCATTTTATATAGACTTAGTATTTAGAAGACAAGTGTCTGAAAATAATAAATTAATGCAATCAGTAGCCTTCTAGTTAATCATTCAGGTTAATAAACTAGAGAAAATAAAGAAACTAGAAGAAGCTCACATATGTCCACAGTGAGTGAGCGATAATAGCAGTGTGAAGAACATCATGTTCATTAGTTTAAATTACTCTGTCTGGTCCAATAATCTAAAACTTACACTCAACAAATATCTATTCGATCTTTATCTTCATTCTCATTGTTGTACATTTTTCTTATTAGAATTTCAGTTTTGTCAGAACAGTTTTAAACATTAAGAATGGTGATTATTAAAGCAATAAGCCTTTATAAAATGTAATCTTTGTAAGAACTATTAAACAGAAAAAAAAAAAAAAATCTTACTGGATCTGGACGTCTGCATCACATATTGGAGATGTCTAATAAATGAAAGCAGCATCAAAAGTATAATATTGATGGATTTCAGGGGAGATAAAATCAAGTAAAGCAGTATATTTCATTCAGTGTCTACATGCTCCATAAATCTGAAGATTCTGGCATTTTTTGCTGTCTCAAACTGCTGTAGAAAAAAAAAAAAAAAGCAAGTAGCAGCACTTTTAGTTTGGCGGAATTTTGAATGCTCTATGATTTGTTAATCAAGCTGAGATGAGGAAACATGACTGTTACTGACAAGCTAATCCATATTTAGCTGGAGTTTTTAAATGAGCCATTTTACATGTAAAAACCACAGAAATTGATGGATTTAGTAAATGCTGATTTCGTGGTCATCTAGAAGGGATTGTGGATATATTTGTTCAAACCAAAATGAAGCTTATGGAGTCAGCCGTGACGTAAGCTAATCAATGCAAAAAAGGGTCTGCCATAGTACCACTGTACTGTCTCAGTGGGGAAATTTAAGCTCATCTCACAATTTTCTTGACAGATGTGCATATGCAAACCACTCACATTTTTATAGTGTCTATGTCAGTGAAAAACTGAGTGTTTTGTTAATATTGAGATGATTTATTTGCAATTCAACTCAAGTGCTGAGGAGGCACAACATTTCCCAAAGTCACTCGACCACAAAACTGATGCAAGGCATCTATATATATATTTTTTTTTTTACAAGAAAACAATATCACACTATTAAGATGATTAAAACTGGCAAATTAAGTGTTTTTGTAAGAGAAGTTAATTTACAATGATTGACAGAACAACCCATCAAACTATTACCAGTGGCTTCCGCATGATCAACTGCTATTATTAACTGCTGAGTAATTTGGCATCTTGCATTTCTAGTCTAATAAGGCATTGACAAAAACCTCTATATAAAACACATTGCAGTTAGAACAATGGTGGATTCATGAACTATTCACTCCAGGAGCAAATTTCCTCTTGTAAACAGACTGATTCATTGGAGCCCAAAATGGTTGAAATTAGTGCTGAGCAAGCACTTATTTCTTTCCAGCTTACAGTATTATCATGTCGATGACACGTATAACTGTAGTCTGAGAATTAATAATATGAAACAGCCTGAAAAATGTAAGGGCAAAGTTGTCAAAAAGACGACAGTGATTCATGGCTTCTAGTTTGAAAATTTAAATCAGGAATTAAACAGTCAATTCAAACAGAGAAGTGTTGGTACATGCTCTCTGTGGGTTCAAACATCCACGCATGACGCACTTCCGACCACAACCACAACAATCTAGCATCACCCGTTAGTACATTCACGTGGAAAAAAGCAAAAACTAAAAGCACTGCAATATTAACAGCAAACTAAAAAGTCTATTGTTCATTTGGACAATATATTCAGAGGCAATTCAGGAATATGTTTTTCTACAGACTGCCAAAGGCTCTCAAGAGACAAGAAGCAAATGGATTAGTGCAATTTGGTAAGACAATTGGTATCCAGGTGCCAAGACTGCTATATGTGGTAGCCATATTGTGTTAGGACATGTTTCTGGAATAGTCAGTTGTTTAAGTTCCTCTGGCCTTTACTTTCAAGGCGATTGAATCTGATAACGTCATGTTTACGTCACAGTATCAAAGCTCTTATTCATAATCTTATTCATTGAGATAGATAGCAATACTGTATGTACTCTCTGTGGCCTTCTACAATGTGTGCTTCAATTGAAGCTTACTCTTCAGTGAAATAGTGCTAATAGGAATTTTTTCTGGACTAACTGCCACACAATCGTTTAAGAAGGATAAACTATCATTTTTTTTATTGAGTTAACAAATCCTGCTGTGTTTGTCTTCATATCAGCGGAGCAGAAACATGGGGCAGAGCCAACCTCTTGTGTCCTGAAAGAAACAGCCCAGCTATAATTGTAAGTCAGGTTGGGAGCCTGTTTCTATTCCACAGTCATTCAGTCACAATAGGATAGAACAAGTGAGAATATGCTCCCGGGCAAAGTCACAGCCAGCAGCAAGAGCCAGCTGAAAGAGTCTTCATTATATGAAACACGGAATCATTTATGGAGCACTGTTACTCTGTTCAGGGGCAATCTGACAAACATATTGACTTTGGCACACATGAGGTTGCAGATATCTCTGCACCTACTTTCCATTATGGCATAATTTGATTTAGGTGGAGCCTCAGCTCCGTTGCAAGCTTTCATTCTGGCACCTCATAAAATGTTGGATATCCAAGAGGAAATTTGGTTTCTATGTTTAGAGAAAAAATTATTATCAATACAGTGCAATGCACATTACAGATATGCTGAAAACATAAAGTATGATATACATTAACTTTTCAGCATTTAACCTACAGTATGCTCACATTACTAGTGAATCCTGAAGTATATTATATTCAAGAAATCCAGTCCAGTTGCTTCAGTGAAAGATTTGCTGGTCAGTTTGTCTGTTTGGTTTGAAAGACAGATTTTTCACCATGCACCGGTCCACATCAAAATTGTATTCCAAGCTAAATCTGCTTTTGACTGCAAGTCACCTAAACAACTTTGTCAGGGTATAATTGCCTAAAATATAGATAATAAGAATCACTTTGCTTTGGTCACCTTTGATTTTAAATATATTTTTAATGCCAAACAAAATGCCCTTTACTCCAACTGATCTAATAAAAAGTGAAGGCCAAGTTTATTGTTCCATTACATAAAGAGGAACAGTGCCTACAGGTGATTTAAGTGTATTTCTTATCACTGTTATGCAGATGATACACGACTATATTTTTCTTTCAAACCTTTCTCAACCCTGCTAGGATGCCTAACAGCTATCAAAGATTGGATGTCAGATAACTTCATCTAACTTAACCCTGGCAAAACAGTCCAAAAAAGTCCTCACCACAGGCGCTGAGAACCTTTCTGAAAAAATACAGCAGTGTATTGGACCTCCTATTGGACCTTTCTCTGAGCAACAGATGAACTTTGAGTTCCGCACAAAGAAAGTGATCCAGCCTTCTCTCTTCCCACTACAACAATACAATTGGTTAACCATTGTGAAATTGACTTTGATTTTTTTTTTTTTAATAACCTTGAAGTGGTACACGGGCTGGCCCCACTTTATATTACCGAATTACTGTGTCCCTTGACTGTGGTGAGATCTCTCAGGTCTACTGACTATGGGCCTTCTTCCAATCCCAAAATCCAGGCTCAAAACCAAAGGTGACTGAGCATTTGCAGTTGTAGCTCCCACCCTCTGGAACCGCCTTTCCCCTAATTATAAAAAAACGCAGAGTCAGTCAATAGTTTTAAGAGGCTGCTAAAAACTCACCTGTTTCGTAAGCACTTTATCCTGTAATGTGTTTTTGCCCTCCGTGTAGTTTTTGATTGCTTTTTATATTGTTACTTCCTGTTTTAACTTTCTGATGTTTGCATTGCACAGCACCTTGTAACTCTGGTCTTGAAAGTCTTTTAGAAATAAAGTTTACTTACTAACTTATTATGTTATCTCAGCATATTTCATGCCTGTGATGACATTCAGAAACGCTCCAAGATGCAGAGGACCATGTGCATTCTGTTTTTACTCATGGGCTTGACTAGTTGTAAGGAATTGGTCTCAGGTTTTTCCAGAATGTCTATAAATCACTAAAACCCATCCATAATGCTGCTGCCAAGGTTTTAACTGCAACAAAGAAAAGAGCTCTCATCACTTCTGTTCTAAAGTCTTTTGCTGCTTGCTGCAACTCCAATTAGTCTTAGCATAGATTTTTTTAAGATCCTGGTACTTTTGACTATTAATCTATGCATGGACTTGACCTCCAATACAATGTCTCTTGTAGTGAGGCTGCATTTTCTAGTTATTGACCAGATGTGGGAAAGTGTGCATCTGGATCTGACAACAGATCTGCTTCAACATGAATGAAGCATTTCCTTTTTTAACGTTGTTGTTATTGCTACCCGATACACAGTAGATTAAATTCATTTTTAATAGCATTGCTGAATTGTAAAGCATAGAAAAGTAGATATCAAATAAGCACTGAATCATATTCCCCTCACTCTTTTTCTTAAGGGCAGTAATTTCTTTCTTCCAATCAATCACTTTTTAGGAGCATGTACTGTGCTCCTCTTTCGCTGGTTACAAATCTAATTTTGGAACAAGATTTTAGATCTTTATGCTCCCGCACAAGCAACACCTGCCCACTACAGCCCATGCCAGTGCCACATGTCATGTCACCAGGACTTGAAATAAACATTTGCCAACCCGCCAAATATGGACTGAAAAATTGGCAGACGCTGTGTCAATTCTACTGGCCTTTTTGGCAGGTAATTTTATATATATATATATATATATATATATATATATATATATAAATCTTGTTCTTGTATGAATAGCTTCTCCAATACTAAAGATTTGACTGCTTTGTCCTCTAGCTTGCTTTCCTTCTTAAGAGAAATATTACAGTATATACATTTTTTAATTGACTATTGATTTGCCTCCTTTACTTCTTCCTTGGTGTGCTGTGACAGTAACGCAGAGGTCTACCGAGGGTAAGACAGCAGTCACTTAAGTTCCGTTCTCCACTGCATTTGAACAGCTTTCCTCTAGCTGAAGTACACACTGCAGCACTGTAGTGAGTGTAGGAAAAGAGACAGATTGTGTGACTACATTTTCATAAATATCTAGCCTCTTACTAACAAAGCTGGTAGAGTGTCAGCTATAAGGAAGCTGCTCCTGTGATGCTGAACACACTATACTGCCCTAACTAGAGCTAACCACATCATAGAACAAATGCAAATTCACTGACACAGGTGATAGGGTGAAAGTGGCATAATAAAACAGTATGGCAAGAACATATTTCATTTATTCTGTCTTGGGATTTGGTAGTTGGTTTTCAATTAATGGGCTATATGAGAAGAAAATACGTGACACACAATGTTATTCATCTCTATATAAAATCCTCTAGTGAATTGTTCCTACCTGAAGAAGCCAAAATGTTTGTGGAAGAGTTCCCGACGGTACAATTATGGCTACGAAGATAATCAGATGGAAAAGAAGATGGAAAGAAAGTGGAGTTAAGTAGAGTGTGCCAATTAGTGGTTAATTTTTAAGGGCTGAATCATCAAGTTGGCATTTGGCTTTTCCAAAGCTGTCACATTTTACAAGCTTTCACTTTCAATTTCTATATTTATCCACACAAGTCTGTTTTCTGCACTTTGAAATACCTGAATATGTAAGTTCCTCAAATGCAATTCAATTATTTTTAGAATGTGTTTGCACATTAGCAATTCAGCAAACAACACCTTTCTCACAACAATGAAACAATGGCCTATTTAGAACAGACCTGCCCATGTACTTAGGTAGGTTATAGTTTCTAATACTTTCATCAGGTCTTGGTTTCTAATACACTACTCTTGTGACTGAACATCTCAGACCTTATTGTATTCCTCCAAAGATATCATTACAAATCTCTCAATCCCAGCAGGACTGAGGAAGAAACATGTACACATTCAATGAAGGCTACCCTACCTACTCCTAATTTGATGGATTTCGACAGGACAGAGTAAGGGTCCTAATATAAAATACATTTCTTCTTTCAATTTTCCCTTCAGCTTTCCCTCCTCTGATTCCTATTCAAGCTTAAAAATAGGCACACAGAGAAGAAATCCATTCGATCCATGCCCATGGGCTGCTTTCAGGGGCTCCTCAACCTGCATTACTTCCTTTCCCTATAAATTTATCGCCTGTCTCGCAGTGCTTTGTGCAGCAGCAAAGATGAGTGTCAAATCTCAAAGAGCTAAGATCACAGTGAAAGGTACTAAGCACCACTTAAAAAAAAAAAAAAAATCTGCCACTTTCCACCCTCCCAGGGTGACACTTGAAAGATCAACTTAACTAAATGACATCCACAACCCTCATTTGTATTGGTGGGACTAAAGCCCAACATGGAAATAAAAAAAAAAGAAAAAAAAAAAGAAAAAGGATCTGGTTATTAATATTTAAAAAGCACATGGGTGTTCACATAATGATATAATTATAACAGTTAACTAGAGGCATTTAAAATCAGACCTAAATTCCAAGGCAGTCTAGTTGTGAAGAAAAAGGGACATATTCTGACTTTTAGACTTTTACACAAAAGCAGATAGGGCACAAAACAATTTGTAAATTTGTCAGTCACACTTATCAACAGATATATTGTCTTTCAAGGCTTTCAACCGCATTGTGTATTGAATTTATCTTCCAAATAGCTTAAATACAGCCTGTGTGAGAAGAAAATGTCATCATTATCTCTTCTTGTCAATATGTGTGATTTGTGAAAGCCTACAAACATCCCTTCTGGTGAGCTGTGCATCAAAACAGTTTTAAGGGAGTAGACATAATGAAATATTTTGATAGAGAGCACACAGGGGATAGACAGTGGGCGCAAATTCATCACAAAATAAATAATATGAGAGGAAAGCAAATAGGCTATAAATGATTGACAGGTTATCTCATATCTATGTGTTTGCTTAGTTACAAAACAATCCTGCCATCACATTGTTGCCCAGCTAAAAATAAACCAAATCACATACTTAGTCCACAGGGTTGGAATGCTATTACAAACTAGGGAGCCATTCTGGCTGTTTTAATCCTGTCTGGCTCTTTTTAGTTGACCTTTTCTAAGTTACACATGCCCTTCGGTTAGCCTCTTTAGAAATGAATGATAAATTAGCCAAAAAAAACAATCTGTGAAGACGGAAACTATTTATAGGATGTTCACACGTAGGAAAGGAGACTTATCAAGCAAGGTGATATTGAGTAGAAAGACAAAGAGGTTTTCTTATTCTTTGTTAGAATCAGCCACGCGTCTCTTGGGAGGCAAAGCCGTCTCTCCTCTGTTGCCTCCTCAGTCAACCACGCTCAAAAGGAGGGACCTTGGTGGTGAGCAGAGCGCAGCAAGTGATGAAGACATCCTTAGTGAGGGGGAGTGAAGGGAATGAGGGAGGCTGTACCACAAGGAATGAAGGCTACACTTCACAGAACCACAAGGAGACATCAGGGGAGGCAGTGTGTTCAATATCAGACATGCACGTCCCAGGATGAAGGCAGGAACGCTACCCAAGAAAACAAGAAAGTGCTGCATTGTGAAAGACATCACAAGGTTATTCAGAAGTGATGGTTTAAAGACTCTTGGAACTATTTGAAGACGTATACTTCTGTGTTTTAGTGTAGTGCTTTGAAAAATAAATAAAAAAATGCTGATTTTCTGAAAGTTTTGTCTTGTCAAAAACAGTGTCTCTATGTCGCTGACAGTTCTACAACTTTGTGTTTATGGATATAATCACCTTGACTTGACCATTGTTTGATGTGACTCATTGGCTTGAAATGATATTTCATTCTCCACCATGCATATAGGAGAGAAATACTGCACAGCACAGAACGGTCTTTGCATGGTGCCCACTTCCACTGCTGCTGTTCTGTCATGGCTGTGATTATCTGGGGAGGGGCATTCCTAAATGATTAATGCGTGACAGGCAGGAGATGCTGTGTTTTACGGGGTATAATAAACATCCCTCGATGTCATGCAGAGCAAAATGATATTTGTGCCCTTTAGTAGCCTAGTATACAGAGCACAGCCCTAATTTGTGCTCTTTAACAATAGTGCCATATGGTGGTGGAAGCAGCAGGGTCTACTCAGGACATGCCTACATTTAAAATGAGAAGCCAAACTTTTAATGTGCCTGCAGGGTCTTGTGTCATTAAGTAGTTGTAGAGAGATGTGAGAGAGAAAAATGCACAATATTCTTATAGTATAGTGTTTTACTGGGCTGTTAGCAATGCCAAAATAAAGGCCAAAAACACAAAAAAATGTAGCACTGACCTTGCACAGCCAGCTTTAAGCATGTCTACCACAGAAGTGTACTGCACACATGACGTGTTAAGTTAAGTTATGGCTTGTTTCACAGGTTATGTAACCAGTTTTGCGATGGTAGAAAGTTTACATACCCTACTCAACTGATCACACCATTGAAATAATGAATATCATGTGACTGTGAGAGTGTTTGGCCACTCTATGCCCAGTGGAACCTGTGTGGATTCTTCTTGGCTACTACTTTGATAATCTTTACTGCTACGTGCATACAGTGCCATGCATGCTGTATATTAATCAGCATACATAAAATTCATTTTGTAAATGTTCATCCATCTTACTTGTTAAACATCTAGTGTGTATATTCACCACAGCCCCTCAAGTCAGACTAAAGGGTGCTTGGCATAATAATTTCCATCAAGTTCCTGTATTCAGCATGCTGAGAACCTCTGTATATTAGCCACATAACCCAGGCAGAGGAAGTGCAGTAAATTCAATTCATCCTTTGCCCCCAAAAAACTAGTTGGAAACAAAATGGTGGATGTCAAAGATATATATATTTTTTTCTTATACAGCTGCGTGTCATCAACAGCAGGTGGTAGCACTTAGAATATGTTTTTTGTTTGTTTGTTTGTTTTCAAAGGTGAAAGTAACTTTCTGATTTATTTACAGTAAAAAAAGACATTTGAAAATCTCGAAAGTCTCAATTTTGTACCCACCTAAAGTGAAAGTAGAAAAGAAAAGTTTATATAACCTGAGCCTTATTGATAACTGGTCTCCTAAACATAATTCAACAGTTAATTTCTATTTCATGAATTACATTAATATTCAAGTTTTATTTTTCAGTGAAACATACAATAGCATATACTGTAAAGAATTTGTAATGGCTATTTACTCTGTGGATAGTACAATATGTATCCAAAAAACACGAGCCTTACCAAAAGTGCATAATTGCTGAACCTGCTAGTCATTTTTATACTTTAATGAGCAGTCATGCAAATCATTAGCTACATCAAAGTTCCTGCAATATGTTTAATAATAATGTAATATATGATATTTATATGTGTAATAATATATGGTACAATGCAAAGCTTAAGTGTGTTAATATTTCACATTTTACATGTATCTCTTCATTCCCTGTGGAGTGAAAAATGAAAAAAAGAAAGATGTTCAAGCCCTCAGATCCATGTTTTTGACCTGGCCTTTACAGCTGCAAACCAGCTGAAGCAGGTCCTGTCAACAGGAAGACAAAATGTATTAATTAGCACAAGGCCATACTCTGTATTTGTCATGTTTGTTTTGTTATATAATACAAGTTATTATATGTAAATAACACTTGCATGTGCTTCTGTTATCTCATTCCATCTGCTGCATGTGCAGCTGGTGGTCAGGGAGCACAGACTAGACTGAACGGCTTCAGAGTTAACCCCCCTGTCACTATTCAGCTGCTAGTAAACAAAACTCGGGAGCTATAACATTCATTTCTGACCAACTGTTGCTCAAACTGAATGTTGAGCAATAATCTCAATCCCAAGCCCAGCAGTCTCAGCGGTCTCTCAGTCAGCGCCACACACATACACCCCACTTCACTATTTCCCCAGAGTACTTACATTTGTTATGGAATTTTCTATCCTTGGGTTACACGAGGTCATGTGTGGACCTTGAGGTCCTAAAAGTATTAATTGTTTGGCTTTGACTGGGAACAGTACAGTATGTGTGGTGCCAGCCTATCTCAGCACTGTGGTGGCCAGAGTCGAAGAGAGATAGCCTGCTGTTGACATTCCAATCGTAAACAGACATCTGTGTCTCCAGACTAGAATATGTTGACAATAACACCTCCATGAGTAAAAGCATTCTCTTTGGTTAATTCTGGGCGTATAGTATTTGTGCTGTTATCTTTGGGTTTAAAGTCTGACCAGCAGCAGGAGTTGGGCAGAATGTGAGACTGACTCAGGCACTTCCGATGTACTTTGAGAGTGTCTCTAATTCAGCTTGGCCAAGCGTTAATAAATATTACAGCATACGACATCAGAGGCTCCTGAACACTTTCTTCCCTCCTGACCTCACCATTAACCTTTGACTTCAGCAGTTTCTCCACAACAATTAGCTATGTTTTGATCTAAATTCTGCTGAGTGACCCACACAACTGACTTGACTCGCCAGCTCTTTTGTATTTACATGGTTAAATCGATGTTTACGCAATGGTTTAAACAACCTATGGTGACTCTACTTACACACTCCAACATGCATTAATTCACATTCAATCAATCGCTGTTACTGTATTCTTCTTAATCCCCCTCTTTGTACCCTGTCCAACAAAAACACAGAGGGCGGTTTAAGTTTTACACGATAGTGGCAGATAAAAGAAGTCAATACATGGTCCAATTAGCAGCTAACTCTATCGTATCTATAACAGAGCTATGGTTATGGCCGTGTTCCAGGGGCACAGTGCATGGAAATCTACCTAATTAGTATGCAAAATATCACAATGTGATTGGTTCTACACATGGTAGATTTCTGCATGTATTTCCATTTTCTGTGACAACTGCAGGGTCCTAAAATTTCTGAAAAGAGAAAAAAAATTGTCTCGGAAACCTCCCCATAGATACAAGTAACGTCATAACGTCTTTTTTAGTTCTCTGATCAGTAACCAACAGGATGTTCTATTGTCCAAATAATACCTCCCTAACCTGTCTCCAACCCTTGAGC
Source organism: Protonibea diacanthus (assembly GCA_028641955.1). Classification (NCBI taxonomy): domain Eukaryota; kingdom Metazoa; phylum Chordata; class Actinopteri; family Sciaenidae; genus Protonibea; species Protonibea diacanthus. The sequence goes on from CM053978.1 coordinate 16,823,982, forward strand.
CATTGTGAATTACCTCAACTTAATTTATAGTTGAACTTAATCTGTCCCTGCCAGCCTCTGCAAAACAGACAGGAAAAAGGGGAATTCATACAAGACATACAAAAAACAGGATACACACATTGTATGAACACTTGGACCCCAGTATAATTTTAATTTTTATAACAGCGACAGAGAATGTCAGCTTTAAAACTCTCTAAAATGAAAATAAGAAAATCCAAAAATCATTTCACTTGCAGCCATGGAGACAGCAGAAGGTTTAGATAAAAGTAAAGTCAGTTAGTTAGAATGTACACCTTACGTAGGGGTGGCTATATGATGATGATAAAACTTTAAAATCAAAGAGCACCTTTATGCTATAAAATAAATTGCATTAATGTCAACGTACATGCAGTCGAGTGGAATAAGACACTGTCCAAAGGTGTGAACAGCAGAGCCCAGCAATAAGTTGTACTATAGACAGACATTTACAGGCTGTATGTACAACTCATTATAAATCAAAAATAGCTCATACAACAACCTTCCACAGTGCAGCCGTACTAGAATAGAAGAGGACAAAGCCAAGTCAATTAAACAAAAATGACCAGCAATAAATAAAAACAATTCCCGACATGAATTAAATAAGCTGTCACTTTAACAGCAGAATAAAGCATCACCAACAATACAGAGTTGCATAAACAATATAAACTCAAGAGCAGTTATAGCCCACAAACACACACTGCAAAGCAAGAAGAGAGCATGCACAGCTTTTACTGTGTGCAGACAAACACACACTCAAAATCCCAAATTGCTAAGCAACACAGAGTATGTTGTTCTGACTCTTGTGCCCCCTAAAATCCTCCACAACCTGCCCAAGTTTTAACTTCTCCGTTCATTCTCTCCCAATGAATAATATAATCAGTCCACTCAGGCTTTTTTTCAGATTGTACTCATGTTTTTTTGAGCAGTCACAGCAGGGATTATCAGAAAGAGTGTAGATGGCACTCTAAAGGTGGGAATTCCTATTTTACTGTAGAACTCATTGCCGATGCAACATGAGTATTTTAGCCACAACCAGCTTCATGCAACATCAGATGTTTGATTTGGGTCATTTAGCTGAGAGGTGCATTAAGTCAGTGATTACTTATGGTAGACGTAACTAGAAAACTGAAGCCAGGGACAGACTGACAACTGCTCAGTGAAGCAGGAATACAGCTGCTGGCTAACTAAATAAACCGGCCATGAGCTGCTGTCAGGCTTCCCTTGTCCATGCTGGTCAAACAATAGCCAGGCTTTAAACAATAGATAGAGATTTCATACCACAATATGTCGACTTGCACTAAAAGGTCAAGATTTTGACCTGAATTGATCAACAACAATACTAAATACCCATTTAGATTGATTCCCACCAGAAGAAGTTACATTTTAAAGGTCCAGTGTGTTAGATTTAAGGGGCTATATTTAACATATGTCATAAATGGAATATGATATGCATAACTATGTTCTTATTAGTGTATAATCACCTGAAAATAATAACTGTGTTTTTGCCACCCTAGAGTGAGCTTCAATATCTACTCTTTCACGTATTTCACCATGTTGAACTACCATATTTATTCAGTAGCCCAGATTGCACAAACCAAATACTGTCTCTAGATAGGAACTTGCGGGCACTGTGGTTTTGTGGTCACAAGAGAGGCCAGTTGTAATCAGTACTAGATGCCAGTCCTACACACTGTTCCAGTACATCTAAAATTACAGATTTGCAAAAGTGTGTTAAATTTTTACAGTAACAGGAGTAAATAAATTTGTTCACTTCCATCCCTGACAATGAGGACCAAGCCAAAAATTCATAGTGATGTCAGGGTTTTTGAAAAAAAAAAAAAAAAAACACAAACCTGCATCATCATATTCTTACTGCAGTTTAAGCATTTCAAAAAGGTTGTTAGACAATGTTCCCATCATGTTGGCAGTTAGTATGCAGAATATTGTGGTAATTTGCTTCCTGGAAGGAGTTTTTTTTTTCTTTTTATGTATTTATTCATGATTATATGTGCTCTATGTTTTCAGATGAGGAAGCTGCAGTTTTCAAACAGAAGGTGAAGTTGTCCTGCCGCAAGTCTGTCTCAAAAATGGAGGCAGTCCTGTTGTTTTTGCTCTCGTCCTCTGGGAAAATCTGGCAGTCAGCAATTTATCTGGGACCAGCAGCCATGCATCAAAGTCTGTTAAGATAATTATGGATGCAACTTAGGTAACACTTAAATTTATCATGGATAATAATTTAGGAGTATCTACCTATGATACATTTTTGTAAGGGTGCATGCAGTGAATCCAGGATGTAACTGATAAACAGTATGTCAGGCTAAAATAGTGCCTCCTGGAGGCTTTTAGTGGACAGAATATGAGCAGACGATATGACGCAACCATCAGATGTTCATTTTTGTTTTGCTGTGTGAAATCGCCGGGTATGAAAACAGGCTTACTCATGAGGCTACAGCTTTGGCACGGTTCGGCTGCCCTGCTGATGAGTGACTGGTGAATGTCAACTGAATGAGGCACTGAATGAGTTAGAGGGTAAAAATGGCTTGTTTTTAATGCAGCCTCAAATGAGATACAGAATGGCTTCGAATATGATGGCAAGTTTATGTCATAATCTCGTTGAAGCTAATTGTTGCAAGATTGCAGCAGTAGATTGACATTGTTTGTCCGATGGCTAATTAAAATTCTGCTTCTGACTTAATGAGAGTCCTCACACTGGTGGCTTTTGAGACAAAAAAGTATCATCTAGTAAAGGGAAAGAGCCATTTTCTGGCAAAACTCTGACAGCAAGGAAGGAAGACACAAATAAATAAATAAATAAATAAATCAGACAGAAATTCTTTAGCATAGACTAAGTGATGCACAGAATTCCAGTTCAATGTCGGGTAGAAAATCCTTGAGGAAGCCCATGGGTTGTTTATTTTTGCCTCAGTTATCACCCCAGGGTTTAGCTCAAAGACAGACATTTAATAATTCATCTACTCTTTGAATTCATTTTATTCTTTTTTTTTCTTCAACGGGCTCCAAGCCAACATGCTTTATTGGTGCTGTAAGCTACTCCCAGTCACAACTGAATGGTGGAGGTGCTAAGGAGAAAGAAGAGGTCATGCAATTTATTTTAAAAAAGCAGACCTGTTCATTCCCAGATAAAATTCTCTGAGAGCAAAGTCCGTACTGTTAATTATGAACAAAATACAGAAAAAAAGATAAGGCTTATTTCACGTGTGCAACAGCTGATGTGCTATATTGTCACAAAATTAAACAGAGAACGCTGTTGCCTTTCACGTGAAGCTTTCTGCACACAATCAATTTAACAGGTTGATGCTGATAGCACACTGTATGACATTAAGTGTGATGAGCAGGAAGGTGACACAGAAGATAAATGAGAGAGTAATGGAGAATCATATCAAGGGCTCTTGAACAATCCCCTATGGTGACCCGAGACGTGCTAAAAGACGACATGGGAAACACTTCAGGATACAACTGATGAGTCTGATAAAATTGGTATCCTATTCTGAGAGCTGAGAACTAGACAACTGTGTTTGAGTCACACTATGTGTCGATTCTGGCCAAGATGTTCTCTTCACTTCACAAGTACAAGACACAGAGGGAACAGCCGCTCCCTAGCAATCCATCAAATGCTGCCACCCAAACAAGCTTCTCCACACAGAAGCACACATGCATACAGTCACACGCAGTCCCTAAACTCTTACCAGTAAACCGAACTGCTGTGGCTGCAGGCGTTGCTGTCTTTGGGCTTGGCTCGTATGCCATTAATCCCACCCATTTATAAACAAGCACCTAAATATACACAATGCTTAATTAAAGTTGGGCATCCATTATTGAAGCGAATCCCAGTTTTATGGGATGAGAAGGTAATTAGTCCCTCTACACCTTAGCACTCATCTCTGTTTCTAGGGGTTATAAATACCAGCCCTGCCGCCTTGTGAAGGGTATCCTTTAAATTACATCCTCATGCTTTACAAAAGGTTAGAAGAAAGGATTTCTGGAATTACGTGACGTGATGTTTAAACACAAGGGCTATTAAGATGTTCTTCATCCAGCGGAGGAGTCGCAACCCAACGGTCATCTGATACAGACAACAACACAACAACCTTAGTTGTCTCGGATAATATGCACAGATCAACCAGAAGCTGGCTTTCCAAGGTCAGACTCTGTTCTAAGGAGACAAATATCCTTTCCTTGTAATCTTTGGAATGTCGCATAGGAATCACTTTGGGTAATAACAAATAATGACCCTATCTCCTACCATTGGGAAAAGAGGTATTGATTTCATTTACCCACCAAAGCCTGAAATTATGACCTTAGCTTTACGGGGATGGATATGTCACTGTTTGCAGAATGAGATATCTATTTTATGTGATTGGTGATGGATCAGAAGTCCATCCTCTTAGTGTTGAAATCACAAAATACAGGAACTATTATACTGTTATAAAATCACATTTTGTGCTTTTATAAGTCCATGCAACTTTCACAGAAAGTAAATACATAATAAATACAAAATGGCTTGATGATGATGATGATGATTATTATTATTATTATTATTATTATTATTATTATTATTATTATTATTATTATTATTATTATTATTATTATATACATCCCCTTGGATGAATAAATAAAGTAATTAATTTCAGCAAAATTTGTATGACAATCAAGGGGTTTAAGAAACTTGTACTTAATTAAAGCTCTGCTTTTAATATACTAATGTCGTTTTGCTATTATTATTATTTTCTAAACTAAAAGCCCTTCAGGAATATTTTAAAATAATCTTGCTTAGTTTCTTTTTTCCCCAACGGGGCAAAGAAAGGAGATTATATCATTGAAAAATTCCATGCAATTTAGTTACACAGTTGAAGCTGTATGAATAACCGTTGCAGTCCTCTACCTTGCACCAAAGATGCTCTAAGCAGGCTGATTCTGTTTGAAATCTTGAATGTAAAATAAATTTGTATGAACTTGACCATGGCGTTGCATGTTCAATTTCCGTGTGTAACATGGGCCTAAGGGGTACTGAATATAAGAAATCTGTGCTTTATAATTTTTGACATTTTCAAGTAAAAGTACATCTTGTTGAGTCAAATATTCCAGCCTTATAATTCCTACTTTATTGGCAGACCCATAGCCAACAGCAGTGGGGTATGACTGCTGTGAATATGATATACTAAGTATTTCCTAATGAAGTACTGTCCACAGTTGTTTATTTATTTTTTTTATGATTTCTCATGCAGTTTTAGAAACATGATAATCACATTCAAATTTCTGGTCTTAACATCAAAGAACTGACTGTTTTGTTCTTTGATGTCATTCAGCTGAGCCCTCTTCAATTAAACTACAACAGAGAGGAAGGAGGTCAACAGGCCAAATTCTATTACATTGTCAGTGCTCTACCCACTGTGTATTTACATCTTGTTGAATGTATCCTGTGCAGATGGAGACTGAAAATGATTTGACAGTAAATTCAATAGCCTAATAAGGATTCTGTCCATCAGCTTATTTCAGCGTTTTCTTTCTCACACTGAACTTCTCATCCATAACCTTTTAGTTCAGATGTGGATTTTCAACTTTGATAACCACAGAGCGCCTCATCGTAAATTATCATACAGTAATGTGTCAGTAATTACATTTAGAGGCACAGAGCAGCCATAACAGCTCATCCAGGTTAAGGGATGCAATTTAGCTTACACAGTACATTATAAAGTGCCCTAGTTATGGTGCTGCATGTGCCTCATTAACTAGATAAAAGCTTGGTGTAATTGTCCAGGGATACGGTATATATGTACATTAAAACAAAAAAGTAATAATAACAAACAAACAAAACAGAATATGCCCAATTAATCTGATATTGCAGGCTTGTAAATGTTAAGAACATTTGACCATGATGCTTTGCTTGTAACTCCAGGCATTAGTAATTTATAATAATTCACTGTATTCATAATTGGATATAGATTGAGCTAAATTGTTCATCATAGCACGACTACGACAGCGATTTGGGTGAGGGATTCTTCATGCTCTTGGGGGCTTAGTAAAGTCAACATATGCTCCTGCAGTGCAAGAAGAAAAGCAAAGACTTTTCAAACTTTCCAAAGAGTGAAGGACAGTAGTGGAGGAACCACGAGTTCAGGGTTTAGCCTTTTAAAACTGGATGATTGAATTTCTTGGCAGGGGATTCATTAAAATGATAATTCTTATTTATGAAGCCCTTTAAAAAATTAAAATACTTTCCATGTACCGCTTCCTATTAATTAACTTTTTTCTCATCTCATTTTCTTTCTTTCTTTCTCTCTTCTCTTCACCACTTTTTTTCTTTACTTCCCACTGAACTTGACACACTAATAGGTTATGAATAATTCTGTTTCAGTTTAGACGGCAATTAGCCACAATGCCAGAGGCCATTCTTCTTCCCCTCTTGTGGAGTGGTGATTTAAGACCCAGCTGAGTTTGGGTGCTCCAACTATCCAACGACTACATCATTCACTTATTCCCATTGCTGAAACAAGAAACAGTTAACTGAGTAAATCCTCTCCCGTTGATAAAGTCTTTCACTGACGTCACTGTGGGGGAGTGCTCAAATAAAGGCATGAGACTGATCGTGAAAAAGAACAGAACAGAGGGTCAAGGGCTCGGGAAAAAAGGAAAGTTTAAAAGAAAAGTAAACATAAAAACCAACGGCAGATCTCAGAGGCACAAAATGTGATAATGGAGTAATATTGTCACACAGTGTCTCTCTCTGGTGTTCAACTGAAAAATTTCACCATTGCTAATTAGCCATAGGACCACATGGAGAACAGCATGTCTTTGCTACTGAAATTGATACATCAGAGGCAAGCGAAGCAGCTGTCGTTAGGGGAACTTAAATACAATAATTACAGCACAGGCTGAGCAAAAGGCTACAGGCACACATCCTCCTGGTGACTGAAAGAGATATCATGATAACAGGATAATGGTAATAGCAGCTGTATGAAAAAACGGTTTGAGATAAACCGGAGAATGCAAAGATACAATCATCCTTGATTGCATCTATTATATTTAACTGCTTGTCTTTTGCAGTTTTGTGGGGGTACATGAGGCGAGAGGTACACCGTGGACAGGTCACCAGTTCATAACAGGGCCTTGCAAAGATTTATCACTGATAAATTCATATGACTGATGGATACACTTAGATAAATGCAAGTGTTTTGTCCAAAAATGTTAATCATGGAAAAGTAGAGGGCAAAGAGATTTCTGCCAATGCTGAGCACTTCAACACTTGCTGTTACAGCAAAAGAAAGACAACAATTCCTATCAACTTGAATTTTTAGTTGGACCAATTCCTTGACCCTCTGAACGCACCCTTAGGATCTGATGTCAAGTCTATTTCTGTTACCTTAGTTGAAGGAAGCAGTACCCTTCGAATGGCCGACATTCTAGATCAAGATCACCAATGAAATCTAATCAATTGTTCCGTAGGCCTAGTCCATGAAATTTCAAGTTAATGTTTTCATTCATTCCTGATGTAACAGACGGTCATGACATGGACAAACAAGTAGCAGCTACTTTTATTTTGGAGAAGCAAACAAAAATAAACAACAATAAAAACTGTATAAACCTGAAAAATCCGCTCTGTGCAAAATATATTTGTACGCATTTGTTGAGGATGTTTCATTCACTTGTCGCCTGTAGTGCCATTGTTTGCTTCTCTAAGCCAACATCCATCCAAGCGGCATGTCATTTTTCAAATGTTTTCACACAAAACTGCGACATGCAGCAAAAACGAGCCGATGGGAGTCCTCATATTCATATCAGACTGGTGTGAGAATACTGATGAATGCTATTAGAACAATCAAATTCATTAAACATTGGTTTCTATCCCAACACTAGTGTGGTGGAGTGTTTTCAGTGTTGAGATTTGACCTATTCACCTTCCTTAAACCTGCAACAATTGATGCCGCAAATCAGGACTATCACGTACATATCCAACAGTTATCCAGGAGCAACATTAACATTCACCTGGAGTTGTGTTGCTGTTTTTTTTTTTTTTTTTTTTGCTCTCCAACTCCTGAGGGAAATATCTGGAACCTTAGCTGGTAAATGCTGCACTATGTTCAGTTGCTGGACAAGTAGTACAGTGAGTTTTTCTGCCTGCTGCAGCCAAAAGCCATACTATGACAGTAGTGAGAATGAACCAAAATAGCAAATGTGCTGCAGATTTAACAAGCCTATCACATTACCATTTCACACAGTTATCATTAAAAAACATCAGTTGCTTGCTCATTTTATATGTGAGAATCAGCTCAGTACAAAAGTTACAAAACAATAGACACTAGTTGTATTAATTTCTTTTCTTCTTTAATCCTTTTTTGCTAAATTACTTAATTGGTGGGAAACAGCACCTCCAACGTACCATCACCATTTAATTCATCGGCCCTCCTGCAGCGCACATAAAACTTGAAACCTCTCACTTTTTTGAGGCATCAAGACAGCTTTGTCTCCTGCCTGCGGGCCTACGCAGCATCCAGTTATTCAATATTTGTCATACTGTCCATCCCGCTCACTTTGAACAGTCCCTCTTCATGCACCCCATCTCCCAAACCAACATCGTGTTTCAACCAGAAACACATTGAATACCGTAAGCAAGAACCACAAAATGATTTTTGCATGGCTATTGAATATAGCTAAAGTGATGGTACTCACACATAACAGTAAGAAAAACATTCCCTGAAGCCAGGACAACCTTCTCCCTCGTTGCCCGGTCATAGATTCCCACGTGGCATTCGTAAGGCCCGTTGTCTGAGATCCGTACTTCTGGGAGCCTGTAAAAGACAAGAGTTACTCTATGAGTTCATAATCTTAGAATTTTAGTAATATTGACACAGTGATGCACAAAACAAATATTAACATTCTAAGCTAAGCAAAAAGCATTGTGAATAGGGGCTAAATTCAGGTCAATCAGTCATCACTGACACACTTACAGTAAGAGGGCCTCCTAGCACTCTACAGTCACACAGTGGAGTGGATCTATTCTTCTCAACATGGCATTAGTAAATAAGATGTTTTTTTTCTGCTACTCAAGTGCTATAACATCACAGTGCCACAAGGCGCTTGGAGAAGGTAAACATCAAACATCTGATTTCAATGGACCAGAGACCTCAACTTCAATCCAAAGTTTTTATTTTAGTGACCAACAAAATTAGTACTTAGTACAAGTATCTCACATGCTGAAAAAGTGAGATATTTCAAAATACACGGTTAAAGTTAAATACTGTGCAATTAATTTGTAACAACACTATTGTGTTGGCAAAGGTTGTTGTGTACTGGTAGTTATTATCTGTTCTATGATAGATAAGCCAGTATATTTATTTATTTATTTATAGTATTTTTCAAGAATTAAGACTTTTCTCTATATGCTATCATAGTTTGAATAAAAGTTAATGCTGTTACAAGTTTCTAAGTTCATAAGTAGTTTTGCCAACTTCATTCTACACTCTAGATTTTCATGTAGTATTGTATATAACATTAAATATGTTACTTATTCTATCCACATAGGCGTAAGGTGTATCTTACTGCTTTGATTCTGCTTTGATTCTGTGTCTACAGATGCTTACATGTAAATTATTATTATTCTTCATCAGCGCCTTATAAAGAAGGATGATGAATACATTATTATGAACACATGGAATAATTGAACTTGAGTATCAGTATTCAGGAGCTGGACCACACCTAAACCGCACCGCCAGTCCTATAAATACCCTCCTAACACTCTGGTTCCCTTCACTCTCGTATTCCGGACACCCCTCCCGCCCATCCCATTTCTTTCACACTTTTCCCCTCTCTTTCCTACTCTCCGTAGGGTTCTGAGGGGTGTCCGTCATTGCTGTGGCGGATTCCCTACTGAAGCTTTCCCACACTGCAGCATCAGACCAAAGAAGTACACAAAATGACGTTTCACTCTCAATCCTTCATTTTGTAAATAAATTATTTAAACGTATCTTGTTGATGGTGTGGTCCATGCTAGTGAATCATAATCATTGTCTGCATTATCTCCACAAAGTAGTTGTGTTTCCTGTGCTGTTTATTTGCCTTTTGGCAGGATTAAATAAAAACTACTGGCCTGATTTTTATGAAATTGTGTGGAAAGGTGCAGCATGGTCCAAGGAAAGCCCATTAAATTTTGAAGCAGATCTGAATCATGAGGCAGATACCACAAATATATATATATATATATATATATATATATGTTTATTCTTCCAATGTTAATGCAGATCAGCTATTCAGATCTGCATTAACATTGGAAGATAGCTCAATTGTAATTCAGATTGCAGATTTGCATACCATTGAAGACTGGACTATTGGCATTGGCAGAGGTCTGCACTCTCTGAATGCCCTTCTAGTTAGTACATCGTTTTTAATGATGAAAATTACCCAGTAACGAGTTGCAGAGTTGTACGCGTCCAACTTCTGAAAGTCCAATAAGATGACCTCTAATCTCAGGATACCAATTACCAATATTTACTAAACATTTGATGCCATAACTGTGGCAGAGAACACACAGTCTTATTGTTCTCATGTACTCTTTTAAAGATGCACGCAACAATGAATTCAAACTCGAAACCTCTTCGATTCCAAACCTGATTGTTACCCAGCTGGTGTTTCAGACATTTCTGAGCTGCATCAGCTCTCACACGCAGGCTAAATAAATATGGAGATGACACCATCAACTGGTTGAATGTTCACCAGAATTATGATCATGAATCATAATTACACATACATCATAATTCTCATACAGTATCACTGTACCGTACAATTTCATTATTATACTCTGCATGCTTAAATGGAAGAATGCAAAATCAAGTATGAATGAATTCTTCCTTTTGTCATTTTTCTAGTGTGATTGTCTTTCAGGGTCTAAATAAAGGCTTAACTGACTGTCTTTTAACCCTGTGCTGAGTGCATTATTAATGCTGTTTCTCGTTAGTATTTCTCTCCTTTTTATTATTTATTTGTCACTATTTGCCTGCTGGTAATTCTCCCACATGGCACACACTGTCTGCAAGAATGAACTGAGCTGAATGGCCGAAAGTGCATCCTGGGTGAAGTTAAGAGTTCGATTTTAGTTAATAGAAACAGGGAGGATCACGGAGGATTTTGGGAATTCGTTTGATGTGCTCTTTGGATAAGGATATACATGTACACAAAGATCAAAAGACACACAATTAAAATGCCTTTTTTGTCACACCCAAAGTCCTGTACCAAATATACATAGCTTGCTGACTAACTTGTGTTCTGAGTTTATAATAAATCAAAAATAGTTTAACCGAGGAAATTCAGATTATCATTCTACAGTCACACATCTTTTCTGAAACAGGAACAATCTGTGGTGTATTTCACCACGTTAAATTACACAAAGGTTAAGTCTAGAATTTGCTGCCACATCTATTCGCTGATCTTTAAGTGTCTTTACCAAACACCAAACTACTTTGACATTACTACATTGCACATTACACACATACATACATTGTATAACATCTGCTGAACCAATGAGCTGGAATCTACTCAAGTTACACTGAGCTGCAGAGTGTATTGATTGTGTGTTGATTTCTAGTGGGATCAACAGCATAGCAACACCATCACACTGTTTGTTTCAAATTTGGTAAAAAAAAAATAGCAAAAAAGTCCAAAAGTTGCTTGATGGATCTAGTTGTTCTTTGCAGTCAGTCAGCATTTTTATTAAGTGTTTCTATTTTAGAGCCACATTGTGCAGGTATGTTTCATGATTTGTTAGACGGCCTTTCAAAGGAGTTAATTTAAAAGAGTATATCATTTATCATATATCAGTTTAGTTTGATGCAATTCTAATTATTCACTCAGTGACCACCGTCGAGCATTTGTGAAAGAACTAGGGAGCACAATCTGTATTCTGCACGTGGCTAATATGTCAACAGTGCTAATCAAAGTGAGACACCGCTAGTCACATTTAGCTGCTGTGATTTATTCTCACAAAACGGGAACAATTGTCCTTGCAGCCCAGGTGTTTCAAATGGGGACCTCTGTTGAAACGGCAGCAGGTCTCTCACGCCAGCTAGGCTGTAATGAGTTCAGCGTGTGTGTGTGTGTGTGTGTGTCTGTGTGTTGGAGGTATTTTGAACAAGAAACTTTTACCTCACCTGAAATTTTCAAAGAAATACACTTGAGGATTTTTACCTATTCCTATTCCTAGTACTGCCTTGGAGTATAGTCTAAACCCTAATTATTTCACACTTTCAATATACTTTGGTTTGTTGATATCATTGAACATGAATTACCTAATAGTCAATGAGTTGTCTTGCTGGGAAAATATCACCAAAACAAAACTTCCAATGTGTCATGTGTTTTCTTGGTTCTCTGCAACCTTTTGAAATCTTAAAATATTTAACAAAATGTAATAAAACCTGACTTGGAGTTACAACGTTCTTTTCCCGTTGCTGCCCTTACTCATAAGGACAGTTGGTATCATAAATTTAAGCAAGAAATTAAAGTTCACGTGCTTAACTTGAAGCAAGAAAGTACAGTTTTGCTGAATGAAGCAATCATAAACAAATGTTTGAAAAAGGCAAGTCTATGTGAAAAAGAGTGAGCACCTCGAGATATACAGTGGGGTTTTTCCACTAGCACTTCCTCAAGGGATAAGAATAAAACAAGCCTTTTATTCACCACAGTGCAAAACGATGAGAATAGCACAGTGAATCTCTCTGTGGTGGAGGGTGGGGGAGGTAATTGGCTTTGTCTTGGCTGGCTACATTATAGTAAACGCTGATGTAGCCCATTGCTTTGTTTTTACAAACAAAGCCGTAGTTCTGTTATCCACAATCCTGACTACTGCATTCATGGATTCAGACCAAGACAAGTGCAAAGAGAAGTGCCCAGAGATAAGATAATTCAAGGCATGGAAGTATTGCCGGAAAAAAGGGTAAGGAGGCCACAAAGAAACCCCCAACCACAGCATTTCTGAGTGGCTGCCTGCTTCTGAAGTCTTTTACCAGTTTGACAGCAAGACACATCCATCAGAATTAGGTGAAGAAAAAGAGGGAAGGTTACTTCTAACAGTGAGACTTCTCTTAAATATTAAGACAGCTGGAATTAATTTTTCAACAACCCCTCTAATCTTTGATGTCATGCATTTCAGAGGTGGTAGTCCAGTGAGAATCTGTTCACAAAAATGGAACATGTGACTCCGAGATTACTCAAACTCTCTTTTACAGCTGTCAGACATTCACTATTAATGGGCTGAAATCTTAATAGGAGTGAAATCTCCATTTAACTGAAATAAAAAAAAAAGAAGAAAAAAAAAGAAAGAAACTGTTTTGCTTGTAATTATTGTAATGATTACTCATATAAATTAGGGCTACTGTCGACTGTGCCACAAGCGGATGCAGAAAAACTAGTCCACGCATTTGTCACTTCTAGGTTGGACTCTTGTAACTCTTTGTTGTCAGGCTGCTCAATAAGTCTTTGAGGACTTTGCAGCTAATTCAGAATGCTGCTGCACGTGTTCTGACAGGAACCAAGATCAGAGGTCACATCTCTCCCATTTTGGCTTCTTTGCACTGGCTACCCGTTAAATCTAGAATAGAATTTAAAATTCTTCTCCTCGCATACAAAGCTCTTCATGGTCAGGCACCATCATATCTAAAAAAAAACTCATAGTACCTTACTACCCCTCTAGAACACTGCGCTCTCAGAATGCTGGGTTCCTTGTGGTTCCTGTAGTCTCCAAAAGTAGATTGGGAGCCAGAGCTTTCAGCTATCAAGCTCCTCTTCTGTGGAACAAACAAACTACCATTCTGCATTCGGGAGGCAGACACGGTCAACACTTTTAAGAGTAGACTTAAGACTTTCCTTTTTGATAGAGCTTATAGTTAGGGCTGACTCAGGTCATCCCTTAGTTATGCTGCCATAGGACTAGACTGCTGGGGGACTTCTCTCCTTCTCCCCTCTTTAACTAAACTGGTCGCAGTGGATGACCGTCTACCAATGAGCTTGGGTCTGCCCGAGGTTTCTGTCTGTTAAAAGGAAGCTTTTCCCCGCCACCATCGCCATGTGCTTCCTCATGGTGGAATTGTTTGGTCTCTGTAAATAATATTATAAAGAGTACAGCCTAGACCTGCTCTATATGAAAAGTGTCATGAGACAACTTGTTATTAATAAAAATTGAATTGAAATAGTTTTAAGTGTGCGATTTCACCTCAATAAATGGCACTTTTTTAACATCTCTGAGTGCTTTGAGTCCTGCCATGACTAAAGTAAGTAAAGCAGTGAACTCATCCACAGTGCATGACTCATGTCTTTGTGCAGAACATGCTATTTACATTTTACCAGAATGCCCTTTATATGCTCTAACTGCACCCTTTTCTCAGTCCACAACTCCCTCCTGTTATTTTTTGTTTTCCTCTTCTATCATTTGTTTCATGTTTCGTTGTTTTTTTAGAGACAGTTTATGAATCCTTTTGTCCTTTGTTTTGTTTTGAAAGGATGAAACTCAATCAGAGATAAAAGGATGATTAGCTGAAGAGACACATCATCAAGGTAGAGGCGATGAAAATGACAGAAAAATAATATAAAAGAAAATAAAAGTCTTTCCACAGCCACGAAAACAAAAACAGTTTAAATATGCTAAATACACAACTAAGTGAATAAGTAATTGAATAAAGAAGCAATTTCCAGCAAACCGCATAAAACACACTACAAAATGAACCCTGTACACACACCCACAAAAGAAAAAACAACAAAAAAACAAACAAAAAAAAAAAAACAGCACATACACGATGGAGATCGATGGCAATGGGCCCCCATGGAGGAGCAGCAAAAACAGCACACCGCAAAGAGAGATCGATTGTCCCCTAGGAGTTGCATCTGAAAGCTCTTTCCTGTTGTGTAGGCCTTCCTGCAGAACTCCTCCTGCCTACAAATGCAAGCAAATGCAACTGCCTAGATGGAGAGTGAAAAAGAGCAGTCTTGACAGAGCCTGATAGCTCATCCAGTCAATCTCTGCATCAAATTAACTAGCACATTGTCAGATACTCTTTCTGGCCTGAAGAATTACGGTTCAATGGGTCAGGACTGGTGACAGTACACACTGTGGAAAGCAGGAACAAATTGCCTAGGATGGGATGCAAAATGTGGTGTGCAATCACACACGTTTTTTTTTTTTTTTTTCTAAAGAAATGAGCTAGAAAAGCATGGGATCAAGCTGTGACTACCAAGGGAGGTGTGATTGGCTTTATGCTGGCTGGTTACATTATAGTAATTGCTGATGTAGCTCATCTCTCTAGTCTTATCAACACAGATTTAGTTCTCTTGTTTGCTATCAAAAGAGCTGCATTCATGGTATCAAATCCACACAAATACACAGAGTAGAGCTCGGTGATAAAAAGGTAAAAAGCATGGGGATATTAGTTGAGCAATGGCTGTCAAAGAAACCTCACAAAATTTGTTGATTACAGTAGCTTAAAGCCACATTCAATATTTAAAAAAAAAATGTTTTAGTTATTATTCATTACCAAAACCTGTGTTTATCACTCGTGAAGAATATTCATTAGTGCACATACGGTGCATACTGAACACTTTTCCTTTACTGCTCAAATATAAAAGGTGAGATGATCCTTTAATATATGCAAAAAAAGTGATTTGAGATCATTTCATTTTCACTAAAAACAATTTATTAATAAATTCTGTCATCATTTTGCTCAACAAAATGAATATACACTCATAAATATTCTTTTTCATGCAGGACAACTCAGTGGACTCATTTACTTTCAGTGCTTACCTTCAGATTGAGAGGGAAGATATCAGAATGAACATTTTTAATTTGCAACTGTAATCAAAATAAAATTAAAACAGACGTACTTAACATGACTTCCCCCAGGAAATATTTATGAATTACTGAAACACCTTACTGAGCTGTGTTACTCCCTGAAATTGACAGTACAACAAACAAGGCTTGTCGATCAGACTTAGGGTGAAGGGGGGGGGGGGTTGTAAATAAATAAAAAAATAAACATCAGCATTGCACCCATGAAATATTAAGACTCAACCTGGATCACCTTCAAGCAGTCCAGCTCCTTCAGTAGTCAATTTACTCTTTCGTTTTGGCAGTTACTGCAAATAAGTATATTTTTCTATAATTACTGTAGGACTCTCCCAGTGTTAAATAACTTACCATTGCCAATGTTTTAACAAACAATTCCTTATATGTTTAATTACTACCATTCTATATCAGATCTATACAAAATGTGTATTTTTCTATCCACACAGTGCTGTTTGCTTCTATTTTTAATACATAAAACATTTTCTTTTTTCATCCAACAAGAGTCAGTCCATTGGCTAACAATGACAATGCAAAGCAAACTGACATTTGATACCACATGCCAGTAGCAAGCTTTTTACCAAAGACAGCAGAGCAGAGACAGCAGGCTATCGGCAGGTGGAACTGGATCTTAGATTAGTTCTAATGGTATGATTGGCGCATCCTGTACCTACAGCATGTTAATGTCTTTCAAAATGAACCCATATAACATAACATGTAAGAAAAAAAAAGATTCAAAGGAGGGTTTTCTGATTTTCCACCTCTTGTTCAAAGATGGAAAAGGATGTGGACATGGACAAAAGAATTTACGGTTGACTGTTGGCAGGAGACAGAATACGTACCAGACTTTCCAGTGACAGCATCAGTCATTTTTATTATTGAATGCTTAACCATCCACCCTGACCTTCTCTTGCAAGAGGTTTTGTGGCACTGTAACGTCACACTGTATCCACTTGAGCTTTAGAGAAAGAGTCATTATTCTCATGACCCCAAGATGTTGCTTGACAGGGAAATGTAACCCTAAAAATGTGAAGTGGTGGCCAATTGTGTGTTTGCACATGTGAGAGATCAAGGAAAGAAACTGCACACAAACATGTAACTATATGTTTTAAAAATAGTCTCTACCATTACTAACAAAAGCTATGCACGCTACGTTCATATTTTATGGCATTTTTGTTTTTTTATCTCACAATTTGAGCTTGGATACTGGAGGTCCTTCAGACTTCAAGTGCTATCAAAAACGCATGATCCGCCATTCGTCGTAAGAACTAATCTATGCAATGGCACTTGAATATAGAGGAAGTTACAGCTGTTTCTTCTTACATGTCTTTGTTCATTGTTACTCTAGTATGGCAGCGTAATCACATATTGCTTTGGAAAAAAAAAAAAAAGTATCCTACAAAAGGAACAGAATTTCAACAAAATTCTCTGAGTTTATAAAAGATACAGCATATTGAAGCATTCATTTTAGGTCGTACAAGTGGATTAGTCAGTCTGCTATGGCTTTGTACAGAAGATTTACCATTCTCAGGTGGAAATGGAAGATTATAGCAAGTAGAAATTCAGCTTTTTGCATTTCTTGGTAGTGTTGAGCTCTTGTGTTACGTAACGAAAGTGGTCAGGGGGAATTCTTTCTAGCCTGGAAGAATGGTGTGACTGTGGCAGGTCTCTTCTCTCTGGTTGACTAACACAGGCTAAGCATTTTGATACAGATCTGGATACAGGTCACTGAAGGTAGCATCCAACTGTTTCATTTGAAATCCCCCCCTTCGGTATGTTGTTTTAGACTTTCTCTCCTTGTCTTACTCCCTTGTCTGTGTATGTGTGTGTCCAGGCGTGGGGGTGGGGTATATTATCAGTTTGTGAGTACATTCATGTTTTCATGTCTGTGTTCATGTAAGTGTGTACACCATTTCATTGTGATGATGCTGACTCTCCCAAAGGGATAGTAGGATTGTCCAGATAAATCATCCTCAGCTGGGCAACCACACCACACATTAGAAATAAAAGAGAGGAGGGAGAAGGGAGAACCAGACCACACAATGGGAATGTACATGAATGGAATCAAAGAAGAGCAACATGACAAAGATAAAATGAAAGGAAAGGACAGAAGCAGCATTCCAAAAGGATGCAAAGATTGAGTCACTTCAGTTTGAAATGAAGTTGTAGGTGTGACGTATGGCCGGCGCTTCCTTTGTGTTGTTGAACATCTAGGATATCCACAGTAGGATGGGAGCGAGCATGAAATGAGGCGACGGGCAGACAGCTGCCAGCTGTATTGTTGAGGCCCGGGGTAAAAGAAGACAGTCCCCACGATGCCTTAAACATGTAATCAAGCCTACCAGAGCCAGATGATCCTCTACTACTACTATTACTCCCTCTTTCTTCATCCCCTGCTCTGTCAGCGTAAAACCTGTTAATGCATCTTTTAATGATCCAATGCATACACAGCGGGGCTGTTCACCTCCGTGATAATATACCAACAGAGGACAGTGCTACCTGGTATATATGCACCACTGTGGATGGACTAAGGGCCGGCCAGACCAGATGTTAGCTAAGTCTTTAACACTGAACTCTTTATCCTGAGCAGAGTTGCTGATTAGAGTTCGCCAATGCCTCCTGTCCTCATGTAATAATGCACTGACCCCTTCAACCGGTCATTCCAGTCTGGCCCGGTCTGACCAACAGCAGATGGCTGAGAATGAAGTTGTGCAGCACTGAGCGGGGGTTCAGCTCGTACATTTACTAACACAGTATCAAGAGGTTGTCTGATTAAAGAGTAAGTATATTCTTCAATTCACCACTGCTGCAAAATGAATGGAGTGAAAGATGAGTAGGTAGCACACTACCAGCAGAGTTAAACAAGTAAGTAGTCTCGTTTTAAATTAAACTCAATTGATTTAAGGCTCACCGGACGGTTGATTGGTACACAAGGTCTTCACGCCTGCGGTAGTCCTCCATATGAGAGTAATTGGTATTAAACATAGCATCGTAGGTGAAGATTTTCTGCTTGATGGTTCCTCCATCTGTGACCTGTGAAGCACAAAGAGAGAGCGTTAATAAGATGAGATCTCTAATAATGGATGGGATGTGGCTTGCCTTTTTGCCCCGAGAGCTGCTCTTACGTATAAACTGTTGTCCCACGGCCTGGAGTGTAGATCGTACTCCTGTCTGTAATTATCTCATTGATTCATTTGCGGCCATGATAAGCTTATTCCTTATAATGTCTAAACGCAAGGGATTGAAAACCTGCTCACATGATAGCATCAGCGAGACAGTCTCTGCCAGGATGTGTTCGTGCACATGGTTAAGTCTTAATGAAGACTGACACAGTATGGTGTTCTGTATGTGTCAAGCAGTCTGCTCTCTGCAGAGGTAATGGCTTGTGACGAGATACTGCAGAGGTAGGGGGATAGGATATTCAAAACACTGGTCTCATCTCTTTTTTTTTTTTCTGTGCATGGTAGATGATGGAGTAGTTCTTTTTTTTGTAATATTCACAGGAGTGTTAAAGTCACTTAGCATTTGAATGACTGTGATTTCTCCTCTCCTCTGAAGCTACAGGCAGCTATAAAGGAAAAAGGGTGACAGAATTTGAATGGAGCCACTAATGCTGCTTTGAAGACGGAAATTGTTGGTAGGCCAGGGATCCGCCGTGATCCAATCCAATCCCTCCAGTGAGGTAAACAAAGTCAAACCATGTCATGATTAGTCGGTATAATGTTTAATGTACACATTGCTTCATGAAGAGACAAAGCTAAATTGTATTTGTATGTGCTGACAATTGTTCCTTGTGAACGTGGGGCAACTCATGTAACCTCTTGCCTCTGGCTTAGTTTGCTAAGTGGTGCTGCACAGGGAGTTGACAATGCTGAAACAACCAAAATCAGAAGCATGGAAATGAATTACCTGTAACAGCGAGGGGTTTTCACAGATTTTAAAAAAAACAAAAAAAACAAGCTTCCAAAAAAAGCTTCCATGCTTCCACTTGAGCATATGATTTTAGACCTTTGTGACACCATTCAGCCAAGAAAAGCTTTTGGCACCCTTGTCAACGACCAGTGAGTATTATGACCATCTGCTCATGTTTTATATCAGATCAGGTGTGTGGACACACATGCGATGAATGTGGGTTTGTTCTGAGCTACAGAATAGGGAGAGGCGACTGGAAAAGGTCAGCCTCTAAAAGCAAAGAAACGTTCAAAAATTGTGCTTTTCCAGAAAGACTTGTGCTACCACTGTAGTTACAGTAATGGACCTTTTAGAAATATCACCATAGAAACATTTCTATTTGACATGGCTATACAGTACCATATGTGAAAATGGTTCAACAGAGCTTAAAAAAAGAATACCACCCATAACTTTCTTGATGTATGATGCCTATATGGAAAGCTGAGAGGCAGCACATTTTTACTGGATTAATAATGAGATGTCACAGAGACGTAAGGTGATATACACTACAGATTAGTGCAGTATGAGGCAAGCATTTATAAAGACAAATTATGCAGCAAAACTCAGTGAAATTGGAATGGTTCATTTCCTGTTACAAGCCTCTATCTTTCTCAATTTCACACAGGAATAGTGCTTGAGCAAGCACCTGTGAGACCAAAGCAAATATATTTCCATTCTACAAAAGAATTTCTCATTTCTATTTGCAATCTTTAAATTGTCAAACATGAACCTGCTTCTGTCATTCTCAGAATGGTTTGCTACCATTATGTGAAAACAACTTCAGACAGCAGACCACAAGTCAAATATGTATTTTTTTGTTTTTACATATGTACATTTTTTCTTTGCTTGTTTGTTGTGAGCAGCCAAAAGTCATTAGACCAGAACTGTTACTCTGAGTCAAATTTAGTTTTACATTTCTGCATCATAAATATCTAGGCAGCTGTTAAAACACAAGCTGAATTAATCACTATGCAACACACAGAACTCACATTAAGCTAGGATGCTCAGGAAAAAAAAATAATTGCAAAAGCTGCATTTTTGCAACAGTCCACATGGCATGTTTGTGTGTGCATGTGTGTGTACACATGCAAATCAATAGTAACCTGGCTGACCTGAAGCAGCCATTGATGTTGTGTTCAGCCCTCAGGCAACAGTGGATGAGAACGACTGACTGTGTGACTTTACACATGGCACTTTCATCAGTCTTGGACTGACAATATTTTAGCTCGTTAGCGGCAGTACATTTGTAATATTAGTAGCATACAGTTATATTTACCATGTTAACATGTCACATTAACATGCGCACGGGTACATTTCAAAACAGGAATACATTTCCATTAATTTAGTCACTTGTAAAAAATGTTATTGATCTGTTTAGTTAGCATGCTAAGAGTCTTTTCTTATAGGCACTTACATATTTAGGCATTAAAGCGCATGGGCAATTCTCAAATGGACTAGCACTTGGTTCCTCTGAGATATTAGAGGAACCAATGCTAGAACTGCAATGTACTACATCTCTGAGTTGGCACTAACATGATGGCCTGGAGGTAGTTGTTCAAAGTCCTCCTGTGGGTGTTGGTCAGATCCACGATGACACACAGTTTCGATAGGACTGACGTACTATGTTTGTGAGCTTAGAATTTACTAAATTGAATGACCTGACCGTGTAGAAAAAAACACACAAACAAAAAAACAGCTAATGACATAGTACCTTGAGCAAGATGCTAGGAAAGCTTTTTAACCTTTTCCAGTGTCAGACATAGAAGTGGTAAGTGCCATGAGCAAGCGGAGCTGAAAAATGACAAAGCATTCCACCGACTAAAGCTCAAACAATTATTATTATCACGATCCAGGAGAAAAAGACACCAGTGTCTAATTGCCAAGTGATCTCCTGGAAGTGCAGTGGAAAAAAAACAAACAAAAAAAAAACAAAAAAACAAACAAAACACAGCAATGAAGAATAATCAGAAAAAAAGATAAAATATCTTGTGGATTATCTTTTCAAAAGGATTTTTTTTTATATATTTTGTTGAATTTCTTTTTAGGATTACAATAGTTTAGTCATTAGTTCACATCAGATGAATAGGCATACCCGAGACTGCCTGTGGCATTCACATTATCAGCATTTCAAAGTCATTTATTTCCCATCTAATCAAGTGACAGTAAGAGCTATAAGGGGGGAAAAAACACACGACTATGCTTATTTGCACAGATGATAATAGTGCAACAAAGCAAAGGTTTACAAATTCCCTGCAAGAAAGTGCACTTCCCTTCAATCCGATCACATTGCTGTTGACTTTAGAGTTACAAGGCTTCATAAACCGATACAAAAGTACTCTGCTGGCCCTGAAGTGCTGAGGTGAGTTGGAGAAATTTTCTAGCCATCTCCCCTTTCACAGTCCATCTAATCCAACAAGCCTTACAATTGCTTCCGTCCTTCCCCTTAAAAACCTGGTAGATATTGCAGGTGTCAGATTTCTGGTTGTCTGGAAGCTATAAGGACTAGAGAGTATATTTCTGCTTCAGACAGGTCATCTCGACGGCACCCTCTCTTTATCTATACCCCCTTAATGATTTCACCTCTTAATTAAGACTGACTTGTAAACCCCTGTGTAATAAATCTGAGAAAAATCTGCACATCCGATCCGTGGATGTCGCCCTCTCCCCACAAGGGGACTTGTTTGTGGTATAAATGACTGACTATGGAAGGAATAGAACAGTGAGAAAGGAGAGTGGGAGGGAAGAGAGAAAGCCAAACTGTGCCAAAACGGCTGTACAAGAGGGAGGGCAAGAGGGAGATGAATACTCTTTGATTGCAGAAAAGCACCGTTGGGGAAGCAAAGCTTTGCTACAACTGCTTTGTTGAATCCAGGCCATGCAATGCATATGAGGCACAGAGGCACCAAACCTCTCCAACACTCAGCCATCTGGAGATATGAAAAGACAGACATGGGTGGTAGAGAGTAAGCTACCCCTCCCTTGTCTGTATTGTGGCAGATAGTGAATATTGGCTGAGGGAATAGCCAGCAGGCAAAAGAGAAGTCCACGACAGGTAGCTGACAATGGGGTGAGTTTGAAGGTGCTCAAAACAGGGTCCTGTGCCTCTCCTGAGATGCGCTAATGCCAAGATCCCTCCAGACGGAGGGGGGCCTGTATCCGTTCCGGCCAGCCAGCTGAGCTGATTCTCTAATGATGCTGCCTATTATTGGGGTCAGATTAGGACCGGGTCTCAGGGGTTAACCAAAGCCCTCCTCCCTCTGCCTGTCTGGGGTGGGCCTATTTATAGGCTGCAGCTGCATCAGCAGCCACTGGAGGAAATTCAGCTAACACACTGCAGGCCAACTGTGAGGGATTCAACCTGAATCCTGCTTTATAATTTCTGGCAGCAGTAAGAGAATAACTACAAGAGGACTTTTTTTTTTTTATAGTATTTTTCAAGCTGGTTAAAAAGAGAGGTGAAATATGAAATGGGTTTAATGTTTTACTAAGATAACGTTAAAAAATAACAGTTTGTTCTTCAAATGGCGTCTCATAAGTAGATAATAATGGTTTTAAAGAAACATTCATCCATATTTCACAAGGATTTCTTTACAAGTCTGACACTTCCATAAGATGGACAGCGGCATGGCTCTCACATAATGTCTTAATGAGATTTATTCTCATTCAGTCCCGTCCCTCATTTAAAGACTTAGACA
Organism: Protonibea diacanthus; assembly: GCA_028641955.1. NCBI lineage: Eukaryota > Metazoa > Chordata > Actinopteri > Sciaenidae > Protonibea > Protonibea diacanthus. The sequence goes on from CM053978.1 coordinate 16,847,481, forward strand.
AGCAGCAACAAAAGAGATGATCACAGCATTGTCATGAACCAGCTTGGCACACTCCTTCATATCCGTGCTAATTTGCCTAATATTATTATCTTACAAAGTGTCTTTTTGAAACAGGGCATGCACATTGGGGGACATTGTCTTACTTGTAAAATTGGTGTAATAACTGAATGCAAGAACAAAGATGATACAAAATCCACACAGTACGTCTTGGAGGAGGACAGAAAGTGCGAGAGCTTTTTTTTTTATATATTTAAAACAAGTTACTTTTACTTCTAATGTTTGCTTTGCTATGATGTTGTGTTATAACAATTATTATATATAATTTTTCTTCTATTTTCTTAAGGTCTTGTCAGGTCCTTGTTGAAAACCAAACTATGCATCTCATGCAGCTTATCGTGTGAAAAATACAGTGTGTTCAGTATCTTGGTAAATATACATAGATGGCATAATAAAAGATGAGCACAGAAAACCAAAAAAATATTCAGAATATGCACAAAAAGACTATCGACATTGGGTGGTAAAGCACAGAATCTTTCCATTTCATTAAATACAGAGGAACAACAAGCTACCCCTGAGCCTTTGAGCTACTACACTGGGACATACGCAGTATGTGTGGTAGGGGAGTGCTAAGGTACAACAATAACACAGCATGCCCCACTGAGGTAAGAGATTAAATTTGCTGTCATTGCTTTTATGGAGCACAAAGCATTATATACTAGGGACAATACAGAAGAAAGTGTTGCAAAAGTGTTCCTAAAAAGTGTAATAAACCAAACAAAATACGATGCAGCAGGACAAAAGTGCATCATGTATTAAGTTTATTAGTCTGCAGCACTTGCTGCCAAGTGTAACAAGGGGGAATGCTGAGGTGTTGATATGGCATGCCTGCTGACTGAGGAGGTCCATAAGTGATGGCTATGTCTGTGGATGTGCTGTGTAATGTTGATCTTCATTCAGTGAGCAGATCCTGCAGCATTGGTGGCCCTGCCTGTTAACCTGTGCATTTACAGCTCTGCATGCTGTGCTCCCCTACTGGCATCTGAGTGACAGAGGACTTGGTTAAAGGGATTTCATGCTTCAAATGACAGGCTCCTCTACTCCCTCTGTCTGTCACTCCTCTCAGCGGGGGAACCGCAGCTAATTCCGGCTGGTAGCTAACTGATGATACAAACATGCTCAGTACCTTTGATGCTCAGATTGGTTCATCGCGCGATGCCACGCTAATTTAAACGGATGCCAAGTTTGCGGCAAAAGTGAATTGAGCAGTATCTTTACAGAAAAATTGGTTCAAAAGTTGTTGTCAGTGTTAGAAATTGAACAGGTTTTAGTACATTTAGGGGTGGATTCGGGATTCCAACCTACACAAAAAAGACAAATAGCAGCTGTAATTCACAAAGCACCCATAAAGAGTGGAATGCACTCCTAACTATGCGGCTGTGGCTCGAAGGTAGAGCGGGTCATCCACTAATCAGAAGATCGGCGGTTTGATCCCCGGTTCGATCCCCACCACTCTGCATGTCGTTGTTGTGTTCTTGGGCAAGATACTGAACCCCAAATTGCTCCCGAAGGCTGCGCCATCAGTGTGTGAATGTGTATGAATGGTTAGCTCCTCAAACTGATGAGCAGTTGGCACCTTGCATGGCAGCCACTGCCATGAGTGTATGAATGTGTGTGAATGGGTGAATGAGATACGTACTGTAAAGCGCTTTGAGTGGTTGGAAGACTAGAAAGGCGCTATATAAGTACAGTCCATTTACCATTTATGTTGCCAAGCGAATAGCAGCTCAGTGCTTCAGCGGTATTTGCATGTATTTAAATGAAGTAATATGCATATACATGGTGGAAAATTGCCCCTCCTCTATGCAAGTGAGCCTCATTGCAAAAAAAAAATACAATTCACAAAATCCAGCTCTAATAGCCGCATGCAGTTAGAGTGAAAATGATTGCTTTTTCAGAGAATTGATAACTGAAGCACATCCACTGATCACGGTGGCAGCCAGGCAAAGCAACAGTGCATTGCAGTACATCAAAGGTGCACAAATGGTACAGAGACAGTACAATGCCTGATATTCACCATGAGGGAATGAAACTGTAAACCAACATAAAACCTACTGCAGTGGGAAACGGAGAAGACGGTTTCACACTCTAACGGTCCAGCACAGAACAGAGAAGACATGCCGAGACGTATGAGGGAGAGTTCACACTTAAAACAAATAACAATCACTCTAACAAAGCACTCGATGAGGGTGAATCATAGACGTTTTAAATAGTTAGAATTAAAATTAGAATAAGTACTGTATTATAAGTACTCTACTCCCAAATCAAACATTTTAAGATATGAGTGCTGTAACTGCATTTATAAGAGCTTCTCACCCCTCAGTGTGATTCTGGCACATTTAGAGATGGTTCATGGAAAAAGTTACTTCTGTAAAATATAGCCGAAATCTCCAAAAATATATTGTTACTGTGTGGAATCCCCTCATTGTTTGCTAGGCCATTTTTGTTAAGAAAGGTAGCAATTCTCTCACACAGTTTTATTAACTTTTGTTACAATATCAGATAAGGGAGATATTGAATTGTAGTCAACATTGGAATGAGAGTTCTTAAACTGTATTAGAGTATTTCTTAAAACATCTTTTAAGACCACAATATAATGTAGTCAAAACCATAACCTGTTTGAGTCCTTTGTGGAAGCCATCTTGTGCTGGTAAACAGGGAAGCATGCCTCAACATGTACAGTATTGGTCAGTTGGTGTGTGTTAACACTGTCAACTCCCCATTCCAGAGCTCTACTTTGATAGGCCTAGTTTGAACTGGAGAGATATGCTCTGATAGTATGTGAAAGGAATGGGAGAGAACTGACAGGTTTAGTTTTGCTTCCTATGTCAAGAGTGGCACCATAACTGTTTCAGATGTGAAGAGGGAACAAAGGATTCCCTCCATTTCACCTTTGTAAAATATGGAATCTTTTTTTTTTTTGCAGACTGAAAATAAAAGTCAGCCTATTTTTTTTTTCTGCACACCTCCTGGTCAGTGTGAAGTTTTCTCTTCTGCGTGTTGTAAAATGCTATCCAGCACCTCATCTCGCAACAGTTACACTCAGTTTTTATCGGTCAGTGTGATGCTAAAACATATCTGTAAGTATGTTAGTCATGGATTTTGTGTGACCATGCATAAGTCTTTAAGTCTTTAGAATGTCAGGTGTACCAGTACCACCGTCTATAAAGCATACACAGGATAAAGAAGGACAGCATCGTCAGACATTTTATCTGGCACGTTACTGGCGTGACATGCTCCCGTTCTGCTGTCATGCATTTCCATTCCAATATTACAGAGTACAACCAGGTTGTGATTGGCTGCTGCTGCTGGAACTGCCAGATTACATACAGGATTAGGGCTGGGCTTCATGAAAACTGTGCCACCAACAGGAACAGACCAGCTGCACTCATCTACACCCTGGAGGTAGCAGGGTGAGGGTCAGGCACAGCCAGGGTATAAATTCAGGCAGTTAAGCGTTATGCAAGCGTGTTATCTAAAGCCATCTGAGACAAGGCCATCCAGAGATGGTTATTATGGCTGTCATTCTGAGGGAGACAGGCTGTCTGTGGGTTGACAGTGAGGAGGTGATGAGATCAAAGCAGGTCAGACTTGTTGGAGACTGCTGATCTACAGTATATTGGTTATTTCATAGTTACTATATATAGTAGGACAGCACAGCATAGGCTTCATTTAAGCTCCTTTAAACAAAAAAAAAGATGGAGAAGGCTCATTCTGTCTGAATGACATTTAAGTTGCGCAGCTCCTGTTCCTTTTCTAAGAGTAGCTTGGAAAATCAGGACAAGGGATCGCTCACCTACCTTAACAATTACCTCTGAGGTGCCCTTAAGCAAAGTACTTGAAACTAAATTGCCAAGTGAAGCTGATTATGTCATAATGAAGAAAACTTGTTCTGGGCAGCTCTCGATAAATGCTAACAATTTCAGAAGTAGCATAGGTGCCGACAATGGCACAATTGGAAAATACTTTGCATGAGCAGGAAATGGCCTTTTCTGATATATAAGGAATATGATTCTTTGTCACAGCACTATAATAACAAGCAGGGTAGAACAAGGGTATTCATATTTTTTTTCGTTTATTAGTATGGGATTTTCTCCAAAGCAACACAAACAAAAGAACTGAGAGAACTGAAAAGAAAGATTACATAAATCAAACTGTAGAACAGAATGCACCGAAGCCCGAAACTGAACAAAGCATCTAATTATTGCAAGCATTTAAGGGCAGAAGTACAAGAGAGGATTGCGTAACTTCAGCAATTAGTGGCAAATTATGCAATACTGTGACTTCGACTGTGTATCAAAGAGTTCCATCAAGGACAGGCAGGTAATGAGATGCAGCGCTGGGGGAAGAACATCATTGTGGGCACTAGTTCTTAATCTGTTTGATCAATGTGCATTAAGTGACTCCTCGTTCACGCCTTCCTTTGACAATGTCTTTATTAGACAGCTGGCAGGCTGAGCAAGTACTGTAGGACACAGAAGGAGAAGGAAAGAGGAAAGTTGAAAGAGAAAAAATACAATCCAAGAACTGCCTCTATTAAGTCCTTGCATACATTTATACGTTTCTTAAGTAACTATTAATAAAATTTATTCAATGTCATCTGCTTTCACACTTAAACTCGAACAGAGACAGACATTGTGGATGCATTAATGTAAAGATTCTTTTCCATTTTATACATATTCTCTTTCTTTCCAACACTTCCCTCCTCTCTCCGAGCTGCTCTTTCTGTCTGAATCACTGTTTTGCCCGTCTAAACTCCAGGCTACCGCAGCCTAATTTCACCCCGAGCCACTTTGTCCCTATTACTGTACGTGCTTGATATGCAAATTACAAAACTTAAACAAATGAGGATGACGGCGCTCAACGCTGATAATGTATTGTATTCAGCATGCTTATAACTTATAGGCATGAGAAGCAAGCTGTGTGGCAGCATGTGACTAAGTGGCTGCATCCGTAAGTTATGGATGTTAAATGTGGGGGTGATGGTAATTACTGAGTGGAACTTGTCAGTGGTGATCAGTTACTCCAGTAGTGGTGTGCAGCTAACACATGGTGATGGTGTATGTGTGGAACAATGTTTGCCACAAGTCCCCCAGGCAATTTGTGCATGTGTTCGTGTGTTATCGGTCAACAAACTGGTTACAAGAATGCTGCTGTGCTACTTGTGATGTGATCTGTTAGAGTCGCAATACAAAACATGATATAATTCGGAAATGTACCAATAAATAAAATATAATATATGATTGGACATTAGATTAAGATACACAACAATATATAAAGTGATTCAAATTGCTCTACATGTACCAGCTACAACATTAAAGTGATATTTACATGAATCTCTCTCTTTTTTTTTTCTGAAATGGGACATTCTGTATCAAGAATCTCTTTATTATCACTCAAGAGCAATTTTTTTTTGTACAATTAGCAGAAACTACACAACCAGACAACAATAAACACACAGTAAACATGAGGAGTGCGTCTGCAGCATGACGGAAGCAATTTGAAGTACTTTGGGGGCGGCTAGGACCAGCGGGGATAGAGTGGGTATTCTTGGAAGACCTTACATTGTATAGATGTTTTTCTGCATAATAAATACTTTTGAGCTTTTACTTTAGTATAATTTGGATTTTGCAGGACAGACGGAATATTTTCACAATGTGGTAGAGCAGTGCATGCTGAATTGTTGGACAATAATAATATTACAGTACGGCCTAGTCCTGCTCTATATAAAAAGTGCTCTGAGATAACATCTGTCATGATTTGGCAATAAATACAATTTAATTGAATCGGTATCACTACTTTCACTTGGTATGTAGTGTATTTCAGAAGTATTTTTGTTACATTTATGGAAATTCTCTTCAAATCCCAACAACGATCAGTAAATAATACTCTGAAAAAAACAAAGATTCTGTGGCTGCTGCAGGCCTGTGATAAACCCAAACCAATTTTTTTTTTTTTTCAGTTGGATACTTTCAAAATCTATCGCTGTCTTTTGCTAGTTTCTCCAGCTGCTTCTACCACAGTTGGTTACCAGCTTGTTAAAGGAGATTCTCGAGTAATAGGGAGAAATATTTTTGTTTTTTCCTTCATTATCCAACTAAAAATGCAGTTTTGTTTACCAAACCTATGTCAGACAATATTTTTGCCATTTTCCCTTTATATCACAGATGGATTTTGGCTCACAAGGGCACACAAGTTGGAAAACAGATGGTCTTAGAAGGCATCAGGGCCACTGTGGACATAACGAGTCTGCATATGTTTGCAGCTTCACAGTTCTCTTCCTCCCCCCCCTTTTTTTATTCCTTATCCTCCAGATTACTGGAGCCACCATCTGCATCTGCTGGTTGATGGATATATGGGGAGTGTTATTCAAGGCATAAATCATAAAGCAGGTTGTGAGCACACAACAGAATGCTGAATTTGGCAGAATGCTAAAATAGACAAAAGGTTTTTGTTTTCTTCATACATTTTATGAGTGAGTTTATTAAGATAAAGCATTTTCTGTCTTCATGCTGGGAGAATATTTATCACTTGAACAGTCCTCTGACAGAAATTGGTTGAAAGCAGAAATTCACATAGGATTTACTGTGCAGGACAAATTTAAAAGGTTAGAGCAAGATCCCACCGAATGATTGATTTCACCCACAAAAACACTGGATTCTACACAGTAAATGTCAGTACGGCTTTCTGTATGGGAAAGCATTTTAGGAATTTTCTTTAACTTGTTTTTCATATCTGTTCTGATGTATTTGTCAGGGTGAAGTGTTAAAAGCATAGTCCGAGTAGTCCAGTTTGAGAAAGTTGTGAGATCAGACTGATATCAAACTTCATGTTTCTAAATATTTCAGATGCCATGTGCTGTTTTTTTTTTTTTTTTTGTTTGTTTTTTTTTTCCAGGCTATGACATAGCGCAGTTGGGCTTAAGTGTAGGAATACAAAATGCTATGGTTAGTGCCAAAGAAAGTAAGAAAGTAGATTCTACAGCAAAGAAAAGCGGTGAAAATACTTTTAATATAGTGTACTTAAAGGTCTGGTACGTTTGATTTAGTGGCATCCAGTGGTGTAGTTATTGAGTACAACCACATCTGCTCACCCTCCTGTTCCAACCTGGTTCCAAGGTGTAGGAGACACAATGGTGGCTGCGAAATGCTTGAAAAACAGGACAGACCCTATCTAGAGTGAGTGTTTGGTTTGTCCATTCTGGGCTGCTGTTGTAGAAACATAGCAGACTTTAAACTTTTGATTATACACTAATAATGAATACACAGTTCTTATTATACTCCATTTATGTCATATTCTGCAAATAAAGCCCCCTAAATCTTACACTCTGGACCTTTAAAACTGGGAGCTTGTTAATCATTGTCTAAATTAAGTAACACACTGACTATGGATAAGTACCTCATACAACCCCTCTTCAAAATACCTGAACTATCCCTTTAAGTGATGTTGTGAAGGATTAGTGCACACATTTAAATCAAAATTTTCATGTAAATCCACAGAATATGTCTTGGGTTGGGTCGAAACATTTATCTGTCAGTACAGCGTACAGCATAGGGCTCATTTCATGCTTAAATACAAATTTCTAATCCTTAATGTGGCATGGGCCATTTTTCCATTTTTAATAAGACATGCTTGAGTTAAATTGGGGAAGCAGAGAGTGGCTCATATTATTTACTCCTAATGCTTGTTTCCAGGGTGACTTTGTCTCCTCATTCAACTGAGCTAAGTACTGAGGAACAAAAATTCTAATTTAATATTAAATCCTTCTATTTTTCTCATTTACTCTCACGACTAATCTCATGTTCCACTGCTTTATCTTTTTGTCTTGATGTGTCTACAGAACAGACAGGATTTGACGGTAGCGTGATACCTTTATTATACTCAGACTCTAAATTCATATCCCAACTTAAATATAACATTTAGGGGCCACGATGCCATGACATTAATTAAGCATCAAAACACTGTTAATATTGGTGCATTGTGAGTCCAAAACTATTTACCAAACAACAGCTGAATTGCCTGCAGCCGATGGTGATTTCTATTTTAAATAACAAATCTTTAATTAAATAAAAAATAACCTTTAACCTGTGATATATTGCAACTTTTTATCCTTCCAGTATGTCCACTCTAATAGAGGAGAAAGGTGCCAAAACACTTTTTCCTCCAAAGGGTCTTTTTTTGGAAATATAGTTTTCCACTTCAAAAGTGTTGACCTGATGCTTCTCAAATCAGGTGCTAATTAGCAACTGGCAGTGTTGTTGAGGCAGTCGAGCACAGAAAAAAATCCCAGAGATAATGATTTTGCAGTCAGCCGAATCCAAATAATGAAACTATCAGTACCAGGGGAAAGTTGATCATTTACACTTTTAGAAGCGTTATCAAAATGCATTTGTTTACCTCATTTCACTGCATGACAGTCATGTTGAAATCAAACCTCATAGCGGCCATGTGTTTCCTATGATACAGCCGCATTTCAGTTAGTACAAGGATGTCATTAGGGGACGGTAAACATATCCTGCTATGCAAAACAACAACACACTGATTGGAGGAGAAGCAATCCAATCATAATATTACCTCAACGTAAACAAAAGGTCAAATGGAAGAGTAGCGCAGAAAATTATACAGAATGTGTATATTGTGTAGGGTTATCATGAACTCGCAGCCGAGGCCAATTATTTGTTGAAATGCTATAAATGAATGGGCGCTCCATCAACATGTAACCTCCAAAACACACATACACAAGCATGCGGAGTAACATGCGCACACTCACACAGCCTTGGATAAAGCTCCCTCAAGCCATTTAAATTAAGAGTTATTGCTCGTATTAAAATATTATTAGCAGCAATAATTAGAATATAAAATGATTCCCCTGTGGGAATGTTGACACCAGCTCTGTTGACACAAATGGGTCTTCAATTTGATAATAGTTCGTTTTTCCGAAGCAGCACATTTGTTTCGCTTTCTCTGGTGTGGTGTCAAACAGGAGGTAGTAACTGAGTTCCTCCAAGGATGAGACCCTCTCAAAAAATAATCTCATCTGTTAGTATAGACAATACTGTGATAATAAGAGATTAAGTTTTTTTTTTTTTTTTTCTCAAGAACTTTTAACTAGGCAACTGCATTGGCTTTGTATGGTTTCAAACCACTCACTATCCATCCATCTACTGTATCACTGGGTGTATGCCACTTGGTTACAATTACTTGAGGTAAACCATGAAGTCCTTTTCTGATCTATCTGAATATGTTTTAGAGGGCTTAAGAGGTAAAACAAATAAATAAGTAAGTAATTCACAAGGACAAAGCAAAGTTGAGTCTGTAAAAATACATATAATTCTGCGTTGCATTTAACCATTTATGCTGCTTCTGCCAATCATTGTTCTGTCAGCCATCTCACAAACCCTGAAATTAATCTTGTGATTCCTTGGTGGCCCCAACCGCCACAATGGGTCCTACTGACCTACAGATCTTGAAGCAGCTCCCTCTCAATTAGGGAGAACTCTCCCTCCACCAGTATTTCTAAATTTGGCTACTCAGTTGAATTAAATACCTGGCAAATTAAGGTGATTCACACTGATGCAGAAATACTCTAAACACAATATTGCCATAAAGCAATTGTAGTGCAGTGTTACTTGTGGTTCCTATATTCTCCTAAATTAAAACAGGAGCCACAGCTTTCAGCTGTGAAGCTCCCAGTTTCGGTTCAGGAGGCAGACACCCTTCTCCACATTTCAGAGTAGGTTTAGGATGTTAATTTTTGATAGAGCTCATAGTTATGGCTGGTTCAGGTGAACCTTGAATCGCCCCTTAGTTATGCTGCTATATGCCTAGACTGCGGGGGGACTTTCCAATAAGCACTGAGCTCTTATCTTCTTCTCTCCCTCTCCATCTGTACACGTGTTCATGTTCCATTAATGCATGTCACTAGCTTCTTCTCCGAGAGTTTTTCTGGCTACGCCTAGATCGGGATTATGGTTGCACTTCCTGTTTTGGTCCCTGACTCCTACTGCAAATATTATCAACATTATTATCATCATCATCATCATCATCATCATCATCATCATGTGCATGAAGCCTGTTTTTCTTTGCCACTGTCACCAAGTACTAACTCATGGTAGGAATTATCGGGTCTCTGAACGTTAATGTGAAGAATACGGTCCTGCTCTGCTCTATATAAGTGTCATGAGATAACTTCTGCTATGATTCAGTGTTCTGTAAATAGATGCCATTAAAATGACATTACAAAAGAACAATACTTGCAACGTTATTGTACCAACATGCAGATAAAAATGAATTTCATGCTTGGATCTGCAAAGTCTAGTTAGCTCTTCTCCAGCTTGTGTTTTGAATTAACATCTTTGATGTTACTGCAGGCTTCGTATTCGTCCAGGTGGCCAAACACACCTCTTGCCATGATCACCAAGTGAGATGACCTGGCTTGTGATGTGGGGTACCCACCAGATGATAAGAGCATGGGAAATGATGCCCCTGGGTGCCAGAAGTGTGTACTGTATGTCATTGCCTTGCATCAGTGTTGCTGCTGAGATGGACACGGAAGCCAGACCCTGCGTGCCCATCAGTATGAGACGTCTGGACTGAACGACTAATCAGACAAGACTTGGGAGACTAGCTGCCCATTTGATCTCTGTCCTTTTCCTCCTGGGTACATTCTCCTTGCAATGAGCCATCAGCTGGCCTAATGACAAGGACCAGCTACATCTCAGCTCAGCTGTGCTGTACAAAGCACTTTGTAAGGTAGAGTACCCCTGACAAGCCGACTCCCTTCAAGCTTTTGTACTCACTGCCCACTCCTTTGTCTACTGAAATCTGCAGTCCAAGGAGGTACATTCATTAGCGCAGTTCATCTAAAAAGGAACCAGTCTTTAGAGTCACCAAAGACAATGGTTTCCAATTAGAGAAAAGAAGCTTGGGGAAAACAATGCGAGCATGTCAAAGCGTAAATGTTTACTTGCTTGTAGCAATGAAACAAGAAACCACAGCCTTGCCAGCCACAAAGGGAAACGAGTGCTGGTTCCGATGAGACCTTGTTATCATCAGGGGACTAAAGCAATTTAAAGCATGTTTAAGGACGGTTTTGGTCATCTGGTGAGGACTGAGGGATTTCAAGGCTGTGTGATGAAGCAACACTGGCTAATGAAGCAGCAGACAATAATAACACGACAAAGAGGCAGCTGGGTGCAGCAGAAAAGAATCTGTCTCCTTTTTCTTTCTCTCCCTCCCTTCCACAAATCTCCTCTCATTAGTTTGTTTCCTTGTGTTGTGCACATCGCTTCAAGTCTGCTGCAAGCAAGAGCTGTCAAATGCATGTGTGAAAAAAAAGCTATTGTTTCCTTACTGAGAGAGGCCTTGGGAAAATATTTTAGTGTACAGCGAAATCAGAGACTGCTGGCTGCAAAAACCTATACAAGGCACCTGGGGGGGGGGGGGGGGAAACTAAACTAAGATGTATTTTTCTCTTATCACACTTGGGTTAGGAAGCTGTGGTCCTGTAAGTGTAACTGATGTATGTTTTTTTTAGGTCAGTGTTAATTGTGTTAGGGTGGCACTTTGAGTCACTTTGCTTGCGGCTAAAAGCACTTTTAGTTGCCTGTGATAGTTGAGTAGTGCAAAAACATGTAATGAAAATCTACTAAAGGTATTTGCTCTTCTGATGCCTGTTATTTATGTGTGCGTGTCTAGATCATGATGACTGTAATTACAAGACTTGTGGATTATTTATGTTTAATAAAGGGGAAAAAAACAGCTTGAATGATAGGGGCTCTTTTGTGGTGTACTGTATGACATCTTTTACTATGGTGGAGTTGTTGAGAAAATAATGTCTTTGGTTTGTGGCCATATAGAGGAATACAGTCGGTTAAAGAAAAAAAAAAGTCAGCAAAGGACAGAAGCCTTTCAATGCCATGCCTTTTTCTAGCATTATGGATTTCTGACCTTTGTCAGCAGAGGGAGAAATGTTTTGCTTTGAAAGCAAAGAAAATAAATCTTCGCCTATACTGTGGGTTTCTCTTATAAAGACCCTTTATTTTTTTGCCAACCACACAAGTATTTAAGTTTGATGAGCAAATCTGAAACAAAGAAAGAGCCGAGGGATATGAGCGTCTGAAAGTGCCCACACAGTCAGCTAGTTCCACCGAGCAGGGTAGATCACTCCACTTATCGCAGTATTCTACATGTGCATATGATGAACTGCAGGGATGAAACTGGCATGTCAAGCCATTTTCAAAGCACAGAAATGGTTCCATCAAATGGCAGGATGCCGAGGAGATTTGTGCACGGGTGCGTGTGGGTGGGGTTGAGCCTGCGTTTAAGTCACACTGATGGATCCAATCAGATGTTTTTATCTTTTAAAAAGTGTCCCGGTGGATATGTTTGCAAAGGACTGCTGGCGTCAGAGTACTCTATCAATGCATCACAGCTGCTTTACAATTCAGTTTATCTCTCTGTCACTGTTCTCAACTCAATTTATCAGGGAGTAGGTTTGAGCTGTACATTTGAGTGCATCTTTCTGATACTGGCAAAAAAAAAAAAGGCTTGCCTCAGAGATATCTTAACAGCTTTCAAAAGATGCATAAAAAAAAACACAGTGACAGATTTATCTAATGCCATAAATTCTAACTGTTTTTTATGTATCCCTGCCTTTTTATGTGTCTATTTGAACGCTGTAATTGAACTAGTAAACAACAAGACATTTTAAATACCTGATGTGCACTGGGAAGACACTCAACTGCATGTGAATCAAGCTGTCACCAGGTAATTTTAAATCAACATGATGCATTTATTTTGTCAAATTGAGTGAAGGTGTTTACGCACATATTTTCTTTCTCACAAATCATACTGCAGATGCCAATTAACTGGCTATCTTCTATTTTCCTGTGTTAAAATAAAACTACCCCCCTAAAAAAAAAAAAAAATATATCATTCAAAACTGCACATTCTGTCTACTTCTACTGCACAACAAACACCACTGCTTGCTGCAGTAAAGCTCTTCTATATTCTCACTATACGCTGTGTATGTTTCCTTGTAGTACTGAAAGTAATCTGGAGCCTGGGTCCGCAGAGTCGACCAGCTATGGAAGTCTATCTGTGAGTGATTTACCGCTCGAGTGTACATGTCAGGACAGCAACGTCAGGGTTGCGTCAAACAAGATTAGAACATGTAGCTTTTAATTGAGAATACTCCTGCGATCGCATTCTCGCAGATGCCAGGCAAGCTCCTTTCATAAACCCAACGTATGCTTCATGGTGTCTCCAGTGATTACTTCAGTGAGGTAAAAAATATTTAAAGTAAAACAGGCAGCCGATCAGCCGTGCCAGGCATATCAGGGGTTCTTGTTCCCCATTAAACTGCTTAAAAGTTTGGCTCTCAAAAGGTGCCAGATAATATGACAGTGTACTGAATAAATGTCCCAGTTTTTGTTTTTTGTTTTTTTTTCTTTTCTTTTTAGGAACTGCAAACATAACATCCATAGACTGCTCACACTGAGATCGTGGTCAGTAAAACTGCATCACTGACAGGCATTTCCTGGTGATGATTTCTGTGCTCTTTGCACTTCTGGTGGTGCTCATTCTGCTGTGACTTGGTCAACAAGGGTGAGCTTCAGTAAGCTTTTTTGTTAACAAATTAGGGCTGGGCTAAAACAAAATGCAAATAATCTAAACATGTTTGGCAGACAGCTCTTATTTCGGGGGGGAAAAAGGAAAATGAAGGATTTAATTTTGCATGATGCTGCCTGGCTGAGAATGCATCAGTCATTAGCTCAGTGAGGAAAAAGGGTTTACCCAGACCATATAAAATCCCAGCTGAGATGCAGGCCTCCAAATTCAGCCCAGTATCACAGCTTTCGCAATAATTATGAGGAAGACCCTAGATGAAAGGGAGTTTTGGGACTTGGACTTTTAACATATTTCAAAGTTGATACCTCTGAAATGTAAAAGAAAATAAGATTTGAAATCCCTAAATTGGCTGCTAAGAAGGATAAACTGTGACGACGGCACAGTTCCCCAAACAAGGATATATATAAAAAAAGGAAAGCAGAAGCTTTCTGTGGTTGCATGGAGAGCTCATTATCTCAGTTACAATTAATGAAAGCACTTGTTGTAATAATATCTTATTTCTTCACGTATCTTGGCTTGTCAGACAAATATGGTTAATATTCAAGTGTTTTGCAAAGAACAGAAGAGTGTTGGGGGAGGACAGACATTCAAAGCGGGATACTTCTTCGATGCGCATCATCGAGATTCTGGCAAGTTCATTAACATCAGAAAATGCATCAGTTGGCAACGTTATGAAGCTTCTTACTCCGTTGAAACGAAGTGCAGCTCAGAGGATGTACTGGCATTTAACAGAACTGTATTTTACAGTTGATTGGCACAAAGAATTAGGAAAAAACACACACAAAAGAAATGTCTACCATACTTTAATGCCAAGGAGACTCAAGAGGTATGTTAACTAAGTGTGTGGTGCTGCAGGAAATGCAAACTCAACGCTGCTCCAACAGCTGGTTTCAATACCTCATAGTTTGCGATTTGGGCATAAGTGATTTTTGACAGGGGTAATAACCTGTTAAATCAAACTATAACTTGTAAATCCAGATATATATACTTCAATATGAGAAGCAGCCTGTGCCACTTGCATCTAAAGCAGTAATAATGTGGAAGGCTGTTTTTCTTTTTTTTTTTTCTTTGCAGTGTACACTGGTGCTGCGTGGAAGAAAGAAAAGACAAACTTCCCACAGCTGTGAATCCAAAATCAAGGCCTTGAAAAAAGCTGTAATCCTAACTAGAACACTTCAAAGTAGTTTCCCTCTATGGGGTATGAACCATACTTATCACTAACAGCAGGCACTGCCGTCCTTATTCATCGCACAGTTTTCATACCTCAAACTAACAAAGCCATTCTGAACAGGCATGTGCATTACCGAGACAAACACATCTTGACTTTTAGATTGCTGTAAAATATGCTCTGCTATGTAGTTAGTCAAATGTTCTACATTTGCAAACATGTACGATACACAAGCACCATGAGATTCCCTTCAGACTGCCGTGTGCTGATGTACCACACTTTGATCTCGTTTTTCCCCGTTACAGGTTGGTGCAGGTTGCACTATTATTCAGTGTCAGGCTTCCCTCTGTTTCTTTTGTATTAACACCTAATTAGACTGTCTAGACAGGTCTGCTTCATCCCAGCATAAACCTTTCTGGGAGGTATAAAAATGCAGGAAAACAAGATTTGGCTTCATTCATTTATCCATCCATCTATCCATCTACTAAAGAGCTAGCCCTTTACCAACAATCAGTCTATAGCAATGTAAGCCTTTGGAGAGAGAAATACATGAGCAGCCTTGTCAATACTTTAGTTTGTTTAATGGGACCACTGACATAACACTTTGCCTCTGCAGCTGATCGATAAGGGTCCACTCCACATGTGCTGCATTGGCCGGCGAGACAGAGAGCACAAAAACCTAATTTACACGTATATCTCTACTGGATTTTGATTCTAAATGGTTGGATCATATCAGGATAAAGGTGGATGAAACAAGGTGTTCAATTTCTTAATCTTATATTGGAGCGTGGTAAAGTGTGTGTAAAAGCGTGGGTAGGGAGGTGGTGGAAGGTTTAAAATTACTGGAGCACCTCAGCTCATAAAATACTAAAATGCTGTATATGTATTGTATTACATCTAAGTATTGTACAGTATAAAGACTCCACCAAGTTTATGTCATGTTAACATTATTACTTGCACTGCACAAATGTCTGTATACTGGTCTTATTTTGTTTCATATACAGTATACAGTTTACCCTTATGGCAAGTTGCTGTATAGAAATCTGTCAAATTAAAGAGTTCTTATGTGCAGCAGCCTCCAGAACATTCAATACTAATTGTCATATCCCATTCGGTTCTTTTAACATGTTTTGAAGTCGACATCAATCATTGCACAAGTCAGCTCTAGTAGATACTTTATCTAAATAGTTAATTACAGAGCAGAGATTGACTGGTCAACAAAATTTCCACCCACAAGTCCGTGTAGAGAAAAAGCAGTGTTGGGATTTCAAAGAGCTTAAAATAACATGAACATAAGAAACAGACTCCCTGATATGTCTCTAAGGCAAGATTTCACATGAAGTTCTCTCTGACAACAGTTCGAAACCTTACAGGACGCAAAGTGGGTCACTGCTTGGACATGGCATGCGTTCATTCATAAAGATATAAAATGAGACAATGGTGCTATTCGTTGTCAAAACGCAAGTTTACTGTTTTATGAGCCTGGCAACTTACTACAAGTCCAATATGTACTCTATTCTATTTATACTATTTTGCTCTTTTTAGAGCGTTGTGGCTGTAAATGACGCTGTGACAGTTAACAAAACGAGTCAAACAGCTGAACAATGAGCTGAAATTTGCTGCAGAGCTCTGTGAAGCTAAGGGGAGCTGCAGATCCAGGTGAAAATTCATTTCAGTTTATCACTACAAATGACCTCTTTGACATTGTCACATTATTTTTGCCGTTTCAGTTGATACATAGTTATTATGGAAATATCTGTTATAGCCACTTTAAGGTGACTTTATTTTGAGATGACATAATAGCTCTGCTCTCAAGATGTTGTACCAAAGATTTATATAATCACTAATAAATATAATGTTCTCGCAGATCAATGATTATTATCATCATTACAAATAGTACATTTGCATTTAAATTGAGCATAAACAATACATTCAGGGATAACATTAGTGCTCTCCTTGTCTTCTCTCTGTTGCATTGGAAAGGTCTTTTAGATTTTATGCTAATATCATGTCTGCCTATGAGGATGTAAGCTTTGATCAAAATAAATTAGATGGGAGGTAGGGTTAAGGGTGCCAGGCATTTAGTATAATGTGAATGATGTGTAATTGCTGCAGTTAGGGAGGTTTTGTGGTGTCGTGTGTGTGTGTGTGTGAGGGGGTGAGAATCATTGCCAGGACTCTAACATGGAACAACTTCCTACTTAAAGATAATATGCTCCAACATGTAGATACTGGACACGTGCCATGACTGTGCTCTTTGTTCATCAGGACCCCAGTTTTCCAAGATGATGCCAAATAATCATAATAAGAACAGCATTTTGATGACCTTTGGGCTGGATTATAAATACTAGATTAAAACTCATAATTAATAAAAAAAATAAATAAATAAAACAAACAATAATGTGTGTGTGGGCCGCTTCAGTAAATGAGCTGTACTTTAACACACTGTCACTGCGTATTCAGAAATGTGTAGGCTGGAAGTGGGCAAATCATTTCTCCTCAAAGCAATTTTGTAAATAGCGTAAATATAGTATGTCAAGACTTACATACTGTCTTATTGACAATGTCAGCCTCTATCTGTAACATATTCAAGTGGATTAGTAATGTTACACTAGTTAATCTTTAAAAATCAATAATGAATTAATGTAAAATATTTGTACAGCAAATGTAAAACGTAAAAAAGTACATCTCTACTATCTCTACTTTGCATGAGCAAAGCCGAAGTTTAACTTGAATAACCAGCAATGCAACATGCAGCAGAAGCCAGATCCTGTTTTGATGGAGGTAGAAACTGATGGAGTTCTGACACAGCTGGGGACATTATAATGGTTTCATTAGATACACCATGTTAAAGACTGCCTAAAGGGAACAAAGAGATCGCAGTTAAATGAGGACAGAAAATTAAATTCAACAATATCACTGACAGGCACACCGCAAAGATTATGTGAAAGTCTTTCACAAGTTTAACACAAAGAAGTAGCAGAATGAGTTTTTGAATGAGTCACAAGAACTTTGACAAGTATTTAAGAGATTCAATGAATATATCCAAACAATAAATACAACACGTTCATTATATTTTACCTCCATGGCCAAACAACAAATGGTTGTTGATGCAAGTTGTGTAACTTTGGGAACAGATTAAGAACTGAAAAATAGAAGGTCTACAGCAGCAGATACAAATTAGCCTAATGAATTTGCTGTTTTTGTAAATATCTGATTTATTTAATAAATAAAACCACAAACTAATAATAATAATAATAATAATAATAATAATAAAACAAGAGAGAAGAGAAATTAAAATTATTTTTAACTTTAACTTTTGCTTTCTTAACATGACCCACAATCTTTTCTAAACTGCCTTTTTCATTAATCATCAAGATGACATGATTAACAACACCACCTCGAACAGCTACAGAGGCTGAAAAAGCCTGTGTCAATTGCCTGGGTTTCATGGCATTTAAAAAAGAACTTGATTGCATAGATGCAATCTCGACTTTCAACACCCTCAGAGGCTCTCTGGCGATAACTACCATGAGGAGTAGCTGTCATGGCTCGTAGTATGACTCACACCGAGCACGAGAATGATGTCCTGGATGAATATCCTTTAGCCCCACTGGGAGTGTGCTGTCCCGCTCTTCTGATGTCTTTGAGTGTCTTGGACCTCGAGGTCAGCATCTCATTTTACACAGACAAAAATCTATTACAAAACCTATCTCTCTTCTCTTGCATTAAACCCAGTGGGGAAGAGAGGCTTTTCTCTAATTGTTTTTCTTGGCTGCAGAGCTGGCCTGGTTATGAGTGAACCTATCCCACATTATGGCTCTGATTGGTGAGCAGGTCATTCAGACCCATCATTTACGCATTGCTACGTACAGAATGGCATTATTCACACTAAGTGTCTTTTTTTTCCCCTTCACTCTGAGACTCGTGTGCCTGTGCATTTGCATTTGCATTAGACTCTGTAAAATTGCAATGGTTTCATTAATATACAGTTCATTTTCAGACACATTATAGTTTATACTTTACAGTCATCAAGTACTGACTGCAATTTGAAGTAGAAATATAACTGATATTTGGCACAGCATATTGTTGTGAGGTAAGCATTTCCCTATTCTCACAATCTTAAAAGCAACATTTTCATCTAACGAAATGGCGCCATTGTTGAATGATACAATACGATCTAGACAGAGACTGTGAAACAGTTCTGACATTTGCTATTATATACACAAGCATCAGGCAGGAGAAATGTTTTCAGTGACATTAACGGCAACTTTTTCAAATAAACTGAAAAACGGAGGAGATGGCATTGCATGGGGGAAGCCATCATGGCTGAATGGGCAAAAAAAAAAAAAAAAAAAAAGTCACTTAGTAACAACATTGTGTGCGGTATGACCACACATCTAATAAACAAGATAAAGTTTAAAGGTTCATTATCAATGTAAAATGTATTTAGTAAGTTCTTTAATGGTTCTTGAACTTTTTTCCCACATATTTTTTTCTACAGAACAAAGAATCATGTTGAAGGCCACGTTGAAGTCCCTTTGAAATCGACAAAAGGCTCAAGCAGCTCTCATGGCTGTTCACTTGTCCCTGTGAAATGGCAGGGTGCAAATGTCCATGCTGAAAAGCCTCTTCGAGCAAATTGTTACACTGAAGCGGCAGTATCCCTTTCATAGCATCTCTCGTCACTTGCAGTAGTCGTCCGAACAAGAAAACAGGAACAATGGCGGATCATGTTTGTGGCTGTCATGCCAACAATAGTGCACATCTGTAAGTGCAGAGCTGAGATGCGTTCTTTCTTTTTCCAGTAAAAGACATAAAAAGACAACATTCAAGTCAAACTATCTCAATGCATCAAGTGAATTCAAAGTCTGTTAAAAAAAAAAGTTATTTTAACCACTGCCACTTGTCCTAACATGTCCCCAAATTCTCAACCACGTCTCCTCCATCATGAATAATATCCAGTGAAATATAATCTGCATGAAAAAAGATGAAAAGCTTTCTTCCATACTACATTATCTCCAGCACAGTAAGTGACAGTTCTCTCGAAATGATATATTATTTTCCAAAAACAACAAGTATTTCTCAGTGCAAAGGGCATCTCCCTTTGTTCGCCATGAAAAATTTCCCAGGAGAATGTGGGGCAAAGGAATGACCCCCACAGATTGGGAAATGTACCTTTGTCCTTCCATTAAAAGAAAACCTAAGAAAAGGGTCAATAAATCAACAAATTCTCTCCAAAAAAATGCCTGAAGTGACCAAAGGTGAATTTAATACTTTACACAAAAACAACAGACAGAAATCTAAACAAATAAGGAGAAAAGTAACACATTTAAAATGATGAAAAAAGTATCTCAGAGATGGAAACAAACCTGCTCCACATACTGTACAGACAAGTCAAAAGTCTATTTTATGCCCTCACTAGCGGGTCAGCCAGCATTGCAAAAAAGCATTAAAGCCAAGTTAATATCTCAAATGATTTGTACTGTACATTAGTCTATGCATATTAACATCTGAACCCAGAAATGTGCACAGAACTGTTGTACAGACTAGCCGTATACTACTTGGATGACCTATTCTGTAGTTTTCTCTCAAGTTCACTCATGGGATTGTCTCAAGCTGCCTGGAGAATCTCAATAAGAAAGTGAGGGAAAATGATGGATGAGTGAAGAGGAGCCCTGACCATGGTGTTAAAGCAAAGGTCATATCTCAAAGGAAGAAGAGAAAGAAACTGCAACTTCAAAGTGTTTAACTCACCAGTATGCCCATGTGTAAGATGAAAATCTTACAGCAGCCTGTTTGCCGTTTCCCACAAGTCATCTTAAACTTAACAATAAAGAAACTAAAGCTGATATTAAATGTTGCTTTATATATATTTATATAGCATTTACTTTGCCACCTATGGGAATTAAGAAAATTATCACAAGCACCAACAAGTATGTTAAGAAATAGGTGTGAAATATAATGTTGTTTCCTTATTCTAAAAGAGGAAATGTTGGATTAACCAAGTATGACATAAACTGTTGCTTTGTCATTTTGAGGCCTTGAGTGTGGCACTATGGACAATACTATCTTGTTTTTTTTTTTTGTTTTGTTTTTTTAGAGCCAGAATTAACCGTATTTGGACTAGTGCATGGGGCTGGTGTGTGGTCTGTGAGTTGGGCTGTGATTAGTTTTGACTTGAATTTTCAAGCAGTCACAAGCGTTTTTGCGGTACATCTAAACAGTTCAGGCAAGAAATAGGCAATGCAGTAAGTGCAGTTTCTGAGAGGGAAAAAATGGCGGCATGCCTGGTCAAAGATTTCCTTGTGTTATAGCTAAACTGTGTTTGTGAAATTACTCTCATTGCCAGAAGGGGGAGACAAACACACTTCCCTGTTGGTTTAACGTTAAGGAAAGTATCATAGTGTCTGTTTGGTCCAGAAACATTCTGAATTACTAGAGTATGAGATGCAACATCTTTACTTAATTACCATTTAACTAAAACCACAATCTTCCACCAAACTTTACCATATCTCTGTTATTACACATTGGAATAATATAGCAATCACAACTAAGTTGCTTTTTACCATGATGTTATTGGAAAACTATTAAAACTATAAACTCTAAAAATTAATGCAATATAAATATAACATCTACGAGACAATTTAAACCCAACGTGGCATTCTCAAGCAACTACGATAACTGGGGACACTGCAGTTTGGTTTAAGGTTACCTTACTATGAGGACATCAGTGATTTCAGTCCCATTTTGTGAGTCAACAGCCTAATGCTGTTAAATGGCCACTTAAAGAAGGGAGCGATACCTGGATTGCAGTATTATTGTATAACTCATATTGCTTCAAGCTTGCAGAGTGGTGGTGTATTGTGTAAACAATGTATTATGGATTGCCAAAGAGAATGAAGTTTTCAGACAGCGTGATTTTGGTGACGGGCAGTTTGGCCTTAGGCTACTTTTCAATAGGGTCAAAGCTTTGTTTGGAGGGATCAAGAACAAAAACAAAAAAACAGAAAACAAAAAAAATCAACTTGAGACTAACATGATTATTTTGTGAGTACACAATAAAGAAAATAAGCCTACAGCAGTCCATAGTCGTGACGCTCTGTAGTGGTAATACAACAACATAAAAAGTAAAAAAAAAAAAAAAGTCTTCTGGTCTAAGCCAGAGATGTCACTCTACTCTATCACTTTAATTTCAACTCCTGAGAAGATTGTTGATTTTTTTTTTTTTTTAGAATCAATTGCGTATACTGTCTGTATCCAACTGAAGATGTAGTCTTTGTGCCCTAAAGTATTGCCCCTAATGAGTACTTATTATCTCTTGGTCTTCAGTGGGAGCTGATAACTGGTTCCGCTATTACCCCTGTGATAGAGAAGTGACATATTTTCATTTATTCAGTGCACGCTGTGATAGCCACCTAATGACCCCGAACAGGAAAAAATAAGTGATGACATCCACATTCGTAGATAGCAATCAATATTTTCTGACGACTTCCCTTTGTTGGCAGAGCGCAGACAAATTTAAATAGCATCAGTCGTTGGGTAATTTAGTTGCGTTATGGTCTTCCCATGGAATTTATTCTATGTTGTGTTGTTGCAGCTTCTGTGACACTTGCATAGATAAAAAAAAAAGTACTCATTCAAGTATTGCTGTAGTGACCTATTTCTATATAATCTAAAGTGTTGTTTAATGGTTTCATCACCCACACTTATGTTACATCATGGACTATTAATGTTCTATTTGGATACTGAAGGAACAGGTCACCACAGATTACATATGTCTAGTTGTGCAACATTTGAAATGGTTGCCACATGTTATTCTGTCATTTTCAAAAAAAGCACACAATATAGAGCCAACTGCGGTCGTGGGCAAGGAGAAGCAGAAATATAATTACTTCTTTCCTGATAACTTTGCAACCTCAATCACCCTTCACAACTGAAGTGATGAGTTTCTCAACTTTACGGTCACTTTCATGTAGCTTCACTAAATCCAGTGACACTAACTGTCAGGATAAACTATTTGTTTGACAAGTTTTTTTAATGAAAAGGTACATAAATAAATAAATACAAGAGTAATCATATACAGTATGTATATCATCAGTTCTATTAATCTGGAGTGCCCTATGTGATCTTGAATAATCTTAAAGAAAGGCACAGCCAAACTGACATCACAACCTGCCATAAAAATCGAAGGGGTCAAATGAGGGGCATTCACGTCATTTTTGTACAATATTTAGCCTCCAAGTGCAATGTATTATCACTAATAGGGAACTCAGGGTGAACCAACTACACTAATGCTTAGCCTAGAGGGCTCACCAAATGCAGTACATTCTCCTATATGTCTCCTTCCTGCAGCTGGAATATGTTTAAAACTGTCAATAAAGCAGACAATGAAATAAAGTATTGTTCCCTCAAAGCACTACTCCACACCCAAGCCAGGAAGCTAAAATGAAATGCTCTCCTAGAACATTTTTTTTTTTTTTTTTTATGGTCACAAATGGGAAAAAAAGGCTTAATTTCTTTAAACAGCTGGGCTCTGCGAGTTTTAGTCAAACAGGAATGTATAGTGTGCATTCGTTGGGAACTATTTTCAGCTGGATTAATATACATTTGGTGCTCTAGTGAGTACTTACAGCAGCAGGACAGTGTATGTGGGATCAACTCAAAATGCACTCCAGTGCCCATGTTCATGGTAATAAAGAAACATGTCACCCTGGGCAACGGCATGGTTTAGCGATGTGTTTTTAATAGTTTTTGGACAAAAAAAAACTGTGCTCTGTGGCAGAGAAGAATAAGCTATGAAATGCTTTGGCTACACAATACCTTTCTTATCATGGGATTTGTTGATAATGAGAATGATATTATATATATCATATATAATATTAAGTATAAGTCCACACTCACCCTATGAAGTATTTGCATTTTAGCAACCAAGACAGTGATAAAGGAATTGATTCATTGATTTACAATGCAGGGGTTCACATTATGGCATTCATTTGTCCATTTGGAAATACATCTCATCACAGCCCATCCAAATAAATGAACAAGCAGGCAAACACGTAGATAAATATTAAAACAATAAAATAAGTAATTGTTTTGCTTCTGTGTCCCTGGAGGATCTCAGGCTATGCTGTATTTAGGTGGAGTGGAGGCCACTGCTAAGACCCTCCTGGCATGGAAATGACTTCCTTTTCCAATGCAAATGTGACAAAGACGCTCGGATCCACTTGTAATCGCTAAGTAATCACTTTCTTGCATGATCCTTTTGTGATACTAAGAATGGATTTTAAAAATCTGGTATGATTCTGGTAGGGGGATTAGGAATTTTCAAGACATGTTGAAAATTGGAAGAGCTACAATAAGCCTAAAAAAAAGAGAAAATGAAAATCTCCCAGATGGCCATTGTTAATGAAGTATAATGAAGCAAACATTTTGCATCTTTAACATCTATATCATCAACTACTGCCTTAAAAAGATGTTAAATTATCTGTTTCAATATAGGCGCTGGCATTACATTTAATACGGTTACAATCAATTTTTGGACACTAAACAAAGAGATTGAAAAACAAATGTGCCATGCAGCACTTTTATGATGCGTGTATGCTATACTATACCCTGATGCTCACATTTACTATAAAGATGAAAAAATGTGATGCGGCTATTACAATGTATTTAATCCTACTGTCATGGAGAGAAAATGAGTCAGTGGGGAAAAGCCAAACGATCTTGTGAAGAGTTGTTTTTTTCTTTTTTTTTTTTTTGCATATTTTTGTACAATCGTTTGTTGAATTACCTAATTAATTAGATACAGAGTATGGTTTTGATACATACCTGGGGATCACTGGGATATGCTTACAATAAGGAGGCATTAATCACCATTATTATCATGGAAACAAAATGTCCTACTGTCATCACAGTCTCTGCCATCAGCAGCGCAAACTCTCAGATGGGCACAGCAATGATCAGTCCCTTTGTTGCTATTAGCATTTGTGGATAAAAGGGGAATCATTGTAGTTTGCTTGACATGAAGTGTGTAATTATTATTCCATGTATAACAGGCTGCTTATTTGCCCTAGTGGCATCCTCAAAGGGGAAGGTTTGCGGTGCACTGATCCATATCACCTTATCTCCCATTCCCCTTGGGGCACCATGTTTGGTATGGAGCAGCAGGCTAATAAAGACGATAGAGGTTTGTGGCGGACCACTGTTTTTTTGTTGTTTTTTTTTTTTTAGAACATTGTGAACGTCATGACAGTGTTTGAATTGAAATGTAATAAAAGTAATTCTTAATGTGCAGATAATAAAATTAGCTGTCCCTTGTGGGGACAGGAAATCTGATCACAGGCTGGGTCTTCATGTGTTTCACACAAAGAAAGCAGCCATCCCTATCTTTGTCATCTAGTATTAATGTAGCACTTGCAATTACACTATTCATGTAACATGTGAGAATCCCTCTCGATAAAATTAGATATGGTTGAGAACACAAAGCTGGAAAAGACAATGGCCACATCAGGAAATAATTACTTGGGCTGTTGATTGCAATTACACATTACACAATCATTACACATATACATACAGTATGGATCTAGCGGACCTATTAGCATCACTAATTGTTCTTTCACCAAATAGATCAAAACATCACATTTTGTAAAATAAAAACAACATTTTTTATATAGCATCCCTCTAGATTAAACACTTAGCTGAATATATCACATCTAGATATGTTTATGTTTACACTTCTCTTGCAGTCAGAGACTTATTCCCAGATTTCTTTTTTTTTTCCCCCAGTTGTGAGACAATTAAAAAAATGTTTAAGGGTACATCAGTTTGATTCCTTTGGAAAGATTTATGATCAGGGGTTGAACCCGAGTGCAGATGCAAAATGAAGGCAGGGGCATGCTTAATCAGTCCTTTTAATGATGCTTATAATCAAACAAGGAGTCTAGAGGACAGCAACAAACTCTTCTGCCAAGTAGGGCACACTAAGACACAAATAACACGCATGGCATAAGATCTAACAGACAAAAGGAAAACTAAACAGTTGTCACATTAAATGTTCTCTATCCAGAAAAAATGATATGTTAACAGTTGAAGCTAGCAGATTTATAAATATTATATTATTTGTCATGTGAATGTGAAGACACAGTACCCTAAAGGTTGGTTATATGCAGTATCAGGGAAAAATGGCAGAGTGTACCATTATTTATGTAACAAGTAGGTTAATTCTCACAGGTGCTGAATTATTCTGTGGGGAGATTCAGCGGATGATGGAAATAATGTGAGCCAGAGCCAGATCACCTCCACGGACAGAGGCTGGGGAAGTCCTTTGGCACAGGCTTTACATCGATCTTACATCCTGCCGTGATCTGTCTATGGTACTATACCCTTTGTGGGTCAATGTCTGTGGTAATGCATGTGACTATTTATGTGTAAAAGTTGTATAAAAGTGAAATATCCTGTACACATAAAACTTTTGCATATTCCATAAAAATTGCATGGAAATGATAGACAACTGATTTAAAAAGAGATTGGCAGTTTGTATAGTAACTTAGTTGGCCTATATTCTCTCAGACATCATCTAACTGAATGGTTTACAAGCTAGCAAAGTTACTCTAATTTGATTACATTTGTTGATGGAGCCAAAGCTCCAAAACTGGATATGTTTCCCTGAAGAGTAATATACATAACATGTTGTTTGTGGTACCAATGTGGTTTCAATTAGATGAGATTTTTCATTGATGGTACTGTCTGATAGACAGATGCTGTGCATAAATAGGCAGAATTTATGCCTTTCATTCAACTTGCACACATTATTCATATAGGACTATACACTACCATAGGACATATGTAAGACAAGAAGTCACTTGAGGATTAAACAACAGGAAGTTAGTCACCCAAAAACCCCACAGGAGTGTGCTGTGTGTACACGCTTAGCAAGCTCTCCTCTGTACTCACAGATTCCAGTTGCCCAGGCAACACCGTCTTGAAGATTTTAAACTTGAATTTAACATATGACGCCTCCTGTGTCTCTCCACAGTCAAAAAACAGGATTACCGGCTTGATGATCACTTTTCAGTCAAGTGTCCATATCTTCACAATTGCATTTGGAGGTAACATATGGCCAGGAAAACAGTAAATCGAGTGAGACACTGCCCTCAGGTAATGCACTCCTATATTTTTTGGCAGACTGTGACAAGAGATAAGTCATTTGCATAGCTGTTATATTGTGCTTTGACACTGTCAACAGCTTTAATGGGATTTGTCAAAATATGGGCCACAAGTAAATCTGAAAAACACTACTAGAGGCAATGTAAGAATTGTCGGTATTAGAATAAGATACAGTAAAGTTTGTGCGGGCACCAAGTGCCTCACTGTTATCCTGGAATAAGTTTCTTGCAGCAAGTACTGTACATTTCTAGTCAGGTCAGTGTTTTACATGCAGAGCTATTTTCACACCTCCAAATATAATCATCATGTTCTCCTCAAAGCAACCGAGGCAGCTGGCCTGTGTCCAAATACAGCTGGCATACATTTAAGTACATGTGTACTGGACTTATGTGCTGTTAAGACAATGTCTATATGTTGAGAGGGAAGAACTGCACAGAATTTAGGTATGAGAACTCCCACAAAGTCCCAAAGGGCCGTGATCTCTTTATATATACATTTTGGAACATGAGATTTAATCATAATCATAAATTTAAGTAGATGAAATACTTTCTTAAACAATTAAAATGTTGAATTCAGTGGAATAACACCAAACAGCATGAGCAAACACTCCTGTTTTTGCTTGGCATGGGCACTAGTGTCCTCAACAAACAGAAACCTTTGTGTGTGTGTGAAGTTTACCCAACTCGATGTGCCAAAAACTGCAGTTCTTTGAACAGCCACTTGAGGCTGGCTACAGAACAATCTCCATGAGCCCCCATATTAAAATGCACAACTTCACAGCAGAAATAAACATGTGTACAACCTTGTACAGCAATGGGCAGAGCCACCACACTCTGAGCTTCACAATGATTTTTTGTGAATTTCTGTGTAATAAGAGTAATAACAGCCACAGACTTGAAGTAAGTTACAGGTCGAGTGCGCAAGATTTAGGGGGCTCTATTTACAGAATATGGTGCATACTTTTCATTTGTATAAAACTGCCAAAATAATGTTTGTTGTTACTTTAGAATGAACCTTATATCTACAGAAGCCATGGCATCTCTACTACGGTGTCCGATATTTCACACCGCTATGTTTTTACAGTAGTCTAGAATGGATAAACCAAACACTGACTCTAGATAGTGGAGAGTGGAGGGGGTTGCAATACCATTACCACATCCTACTCTACATCACTACACTCTAATAGCTCTGCATTTGGTGCTTTCAAATTACTCCTGTGTGTACCCTTAGACCAAAAAAAAACTATGCTATCGTTCTTCTGAGCCATAACATTGTGCCAAAAGTTCAACAGTTAGCCAATCCAATCCCTGCCATTCATCATTGTCACAGTTAATGTAGAGCCATAATCATTGCAGGTACAGCAGAAACTTCGGTTTAAAATGTGTTGTATATCAGTTGTGGCTTCATATTGACAGTTACCTATTGCTAGAAGGTGTTGTAGCATGGGTTGTTAAACTAAATGTTAGACTTGTGATGATCTAAATAGAATCTGTAGAAGCAGATGGCTTCAATAAAATTTGACAGGCTTTCAATGGTATTCAGCTGATGATTGAGATTTACGACTGTCTTTGGTTATTGTCCTTTCTAGACATCATAAACTATTGATTTGGTATTGCCCCACACAAATACCAACACACACATGAAAGGGTAGGAAATCCAGCATCACATATTCTTTGAGGTGAAAGCCCTAAATGATGGCCCTGAACCATTATTTCCTCTTCTTGCACATAAAATAATCAAATTCCACACCTCGTGGATCACAATGATGTTTTTTTTGGAAAATGGTTAGTGAGCTATTCAAAAGCAGGCAGGGAGCTAATCTTACTGGTATTTCACAAGCTAATTAAACTTGAAACAACAGTATTTTTTGTTTGTGCTATGATTTGATTAAAAAATTGATTTAAAGGCTCACAAAGTGGGGAACCCCAGCGTGCAACCCATGTAACAAGGCTGAGTTCTCAGCTTAGGTTTGATTCCAGCTGGTGGCCATTTGCTGCATGCCAAGCCCTTTCCTATATGCTCTCAGTTGCATTATCAAATTAAAAATGAACCAGCACTTTCCACATACAGGCTCAAATTCTACTTTGCCATGAATCAAGTAGCCTATTTAAGGAAAGTAAATGAGGAGATAATGAGACAACGCATATGGATATAATTTAGCAAGCATCTCGCAATGAGGACATAACCGAAACATTTGTATGACATTCACCATGTTTCTAACAGTTACACTGTTCTAAATTGAAGGGATTTTTTTTCTAAGCTTGTCTGAGGGTTTGAATGAGAAATCTCAAAATGAAAAGCACTCTTCTCTAACCTTCAGCATTAACCCTGATTATTTCACTAGGGGAAAAAAAAATGATAGAAAGCCACATCTAACAGAGAAAATTAACAAAAAAGTTCCAAATGTGGAGACCAGTATTTTCTGGGTAGCTCGTGGTCACACTAACCCATACAGAATATTTCACAATTTGTTACATGAAAAAAAACAAAATGTCCCCAGGGCATAATTAATATTTTTTTTCTCTTTAGCTGTTGATATTGTCTTGTGAAGCTATGTAATCAGGCTGAACAGTGGTTTAATTCAGATGAGAGCAGGATTATAAATACAGGTGAGTTTGAACCATATTAATGAAATAGACAGAGGTGGACACAGCTGAATGGTGAGAGAAGCATTTCAGAGATCTAGCACAGCTAGCAGACAGGCCAGTGGTAAATTAGGGAAGTGTCTTAAGGAAGGCGCTTGCATTGGTGAGAGGATCCCCGAAGAGTTATGTCAGTGAGGATGGAAAAATTCTGTAATGGGCAGAGCGAGGGAGGAGGGAAAACAGGAAAGTAGAGAGAGGGAGAGAGAGAGCTGATCCAGTGATTAAAATTAACCATAGTGCAGAGCTACACTCAACAGGCAAGCTAACAGACACCACTTGTTCCACCACCATCAGCTTTGCATACCTGGCCGCCCACTGGGAGAGGTCCCATATGTATATATTCATCAGAATGACATAGATTAAAACGAGCACAGCACGAGATGAGTTTGTGTGCATGTCTTTGAGGAGCAGTCTCTGAGCACCGCCATGCTGAAATTCTCTTCCTAAACAGGCAGCACATTAGCACCACCCTATCAAATGATCCATCATGACTATTTGGTATGCTATTAAAGCATAATAGACAGCTTGATGGTATCGCATATCGATAGTGCTTACTCCATGTCCTGCCAGAATTCACCACTCACTAAAAACAGTCATGTGGCCTGTACTGCAATATCCTACACACTTGAGAGGCTTTCATTTATTTGCTCTTGAAGCATTAGCTGCAGGGCTATACACCATCCATTACAGAAGACTGCTCTCACGCTCTTGCACTCATTCCCCGTCTCTGTCTCCGTCTGTCAGCTCATCTTAGGTAAACTAAAATGAGAGGTATAATATAGGATCCTATCATATGATCATTATCAGATGGTGAGGGCGTAAAAAGGAGGCATAAAAAGAGATGAGTTTGTAGCTCTTTTTGTAGGTCGAAGCTCTTGTTGCAAATGTGTTAAGACAGCAAAAAAAAAAAAATCTATTTATATTTAATAATGACTTCAACTGTGTTTTCCAGCTGCTGTATGGGATACCATTAACCCAATGTTATGTTGGGGTCAAGAACCGAGGCACAGCTCAAAAAGATACTTTATCACATTGTTGCCTTTTTCCTTATTTTAGACAATTGCTTATTAATGTGATGTTGAAGTGATGGTAAATTACACTTTACTTAACTTGTGGCCTCAGTTCTGTTTCCATATGATCTTTATCTGTGATTGGAACTGACAGTACTTTAAACAGCAGTACACCTATCTGATTCCAAATTGGTCAATTTAAATGCATGTTATTGGAGTTTTAGAACAGCTGGCTCATAGGTCCAACCTAGACTCATCAATAACATCACTTTGAGATAACAGACTGTATATTCCTTTTTCATCATGACTTTAGCTAGTGCCACGTTTTAAGCTTTTTCTATCATGGTGTGAAGTAGGAAATAATCATTTTAAATTATAAGGAAAGGTCAAGGGAAAATCTTAATGAAAAGGGGGGGTGTGCACCTCCTACACACACCCTTATGCTCCACTCTGTAGCGGTAATATTTGTACAGTCCCTAAAAATGTTAACTTATTCATTATTTAGAAGGATAAAAGAAATCTAAAATGCTTTAATATAATAGAAACCATGGAGTAACTCATATCAAATCCATTACTTTTATCTCTCTAGTTTTGAATATAATGTTGTGGAGAATTTGAGTTACTGCGGCTTGAAAGGCTCTCTGTAATAATCAGGTTTATCTTAAGTACATCCTAAGACATGCTAATTCTGACTGCAGTCTGGATGTGTTCTGCATTAAAAAATCCTCAAACAGAATACGTCAGGATGGAGCACCACAAATGAGAGCTTGCTGAAATATTTAGTTTATTCAGCCCTCTGTCTGACTGGCCAAACTTCGATTAGATACGAGGATTCCCCAGGTGAGTATCAACCCCAGTTCCATTTGAACAGGAGCTAAAATGAGAAGTCAACAGTATTTAGTCAAATAAAAGGTAGAGATTAAAGAAACTTTGGCAGCCAAGTGTAGGTAATTGATTTATAATTTATCAACAAGTTGTGCTGAGCTGTGGCCACTGGAGAGATGGGGCTCGATTTCTGTTGCAACCTTTTTGCTTCCCTCATGAGAATGCTCAATATGGACGGCTCTATTCTCAGAGTGGTTATTTAAACAACAGCTATCAATGGGCAGCACACAAATCTGACAGAATATAAGCAAAACAACGCTCTCCAATGCCTGCCTGATTAAATGAAATTGTCACAGCAATGAAAGTGATCTATGATACTAAGGTGAGTAAAGAGCCATAAATCTCTTTTTGTCCTACCTTGAAAGGTCAGCATTTGCTAAGATGAGTCCAGAGACACTGTTTTATTTCACAATAATAAAAGTGAGAAAGCAGAAGCTTCTCTAAAGACAGAGTTCCTGGCTAAGCAATAAACCACTGCTTGATCATTAATGAACAGTGTTCAGCACAGGGCGGAGGGTGAAACCAAGGTGAATGTCACCATTGTATTGTAATGTACATTCACAGTTCTCAAAAATGTTCAAGTAAGAAGTGGAATTCACTTGTGAGGATTTCATACACATACTGTGTACCTCGGCCTGTTGCAGTAACCCAAAGATGATGAGGAGCTCACACATCAAAACAATGGGTGTTAGAACTGTAAAGGCCAATTTGCACACATTTGACAGTTGATTGTGCTTTCAAATGCAGTTCAGCACAACAGGAATGTAATAAATCCTTCCTTTGGAGCCCATGAGTCTCGCTTTTGTTGACAAAGGCCTCTTGTTTTGGTCATGAACTTCTATCAGTGCCATCAGTTGATTATATTTTAGAGAAATGTTTTCTCCCACGTGGTAACAGAAAACAGCAGATAATGGTCAGTTGTAGTACTGATTGTGTCTTTGGCTGGATCTTTTTAAACTTCCTTCCAATACAAACACCCCATGCAGTCCAATACTCACAAGTTGTCACTGTGGGTCAGTTCCTAATTTGGTACTCAGGGATTTAGTTTTGTACTTACATAAAATTGGAAGACTGGTTAAAATTGATGCAGCACAAGTCCAGATATCTTGATTTTTGGTACATGTAATATAATGTAACTGCAACTGTGAAAACAGCAACTGTTTTTCACAGGGTGAATAGGATAAACTGTGTAGGTTTGTCAGACTGCTCCTCTAAGCCACATCTACTGTACAGGAAACCAGAACTACAACATCAACAAAGCCACCCTTGAAATGGATCTGTCTATGTGCCGTTCACCTGTCAGTTTTCAGATTATATCATGGGCGTGATGACACAAGACAGAACGAGAATGCATTTTTAGGAATACCCACAGGCTTGGTTGAAAACATTTCAGGCTCCGCAATTTGCCTGTAACACATTATACAAATCCAATCACCACTCAGCCAACAACTTTGCGAGGAGTGTGTCAAATCTGTATAACTCTCAAGGGTTATTGGAGAGTTGTGTTTGCAAAAAGAAAAAGAAAAAAACAAACAAATGGTCAGGATAGGGTGTGATAGCAGCAGCTGGTACTGCTTTCCAACTCAAGTGCTTATAAGTGATTCTCATGAAGTGAAACGAACGTGGACTGTAATGATTTTCAGATTTGTTTTACAGATCTTTACTTGCATGCAAAACTTTAAACATGTCTGTTTTTAGGGGCCTAATAAACTCCATGTAGGACATACAAATATTTTTGGTTGTTTTTTTCTCCTTCAACAGCAATCTAATTATTGGCAGCACTTAAGCAGTGTAGTACACCAACTGGGATTTTAATAACTGTTGAGTTGCCAGCTGTGAACTATTAAGAAATTATGGTGATGACCAGCAGATTGAGAAATCAAACTCCCAAGCAACAGCCAGTGATTCCTCCCATACAGCTGGCCCAAAATAATAGCTTGTTTCCTAACAATTGCAGTTTGACAGGCCATGGTTGTTCTCCTAACACAGCCATAAACCGGTGATATGACGATTGGCATTGACCTCTTAAGATCCTAAATGGCGAGAAATGAAAAAATCAAATGGTGTAGAGAGCATCTAGTGCTTAATGGCATGTACAGGTTTACTCACCCTGTACCAAACAATCTCTCGAAGCCTTCCATCAGTTTTGAAGTTACACTTCAGAGTAACGGTCTCTCCCACAACGACAGGAGGCAGGGGTTCTATGGTAACTGTCAAATATCCTGAAAAAAAGAAAAAGAAGTGCAAATCAGTCAATCATAAACCAGGAAAACTGTTGAGTGAAAGAGATACATGTTTTTGGGGATGTTTTGTTGTATCCCTTGCTGAGGTACGTGTTGGATAACAGTTATAAAGCAGTTGTGAATCATTTTTAAAAGCTCAAGATTGACTGAGTCTGCATTCTCGTTTGGAAAAATGCCATGATTCGGCCTTATGCAAGACAAGCACTCTCCCACATGAGGGTTAAGTATCTTAGTAAATAGCACTTCAGTTGTTACTTTGCGATTCATTTTTTAGTGACCTCACACAATTTCTTCATTGCGTTTGGAGAATCAAACAAAAGTGCAGCCATTTCTCTACCTAAGATTACTGTTAGCTGTGGGACATGCTTTATATAGCTGTTACAGCACTTATTTCTTAACAACTAAGTATTTTTATCTGTTCTGTTTTCTCAAATTGAAATTGCATCTTCCTTGAAATATGGAAATGTGTGAAATCTGCACGACTGTTTGTAAAGCATAAGTGCGTGTCACATAAAATTATTGCCATGAAACTTAGCCTGTGTGTTCTACGGTGAAAAGTCTCTTTAAGCTTTTCACCGGTTGTTTATCTGAATTTGTTTGGCCCTGAATAAACATGCGCAGTCAATAAACCTTAGAGAGAAGCACAGGCATTGGAGTGGCATCACAATTCTTACAATTGCTGTGAATAATTTCTCATTCGTAGTCAGTAAACATAAAGAACAAGATGAGAAATGTCAGAAGAAGTCTTGGGTTTAAGATGAACATGTACTTTATAGGAAAATTCCCCAATTGCTTTTGACAAAGGCGGCTCAGTCATAATCTGTGAACAAAAAAATGATTTTCCTAGAAATCAGAGAATCAACTGTCTAATTAGTGTCATGCAGAACACAGACTGGAGCTGCATACTGTCAAATAATAGAACTTACTGAGGCTTTTTGATAACCAGCATTAAATAAGCATTAAATAACTACAGCAACACACATCAGCAATTTACAAACATGCACTTGCATACTATATGTCTGAAAGTATGCACAAATCTGATATAAAAATAAAAAAATATAGTACAAATCGTTTGTAATAGACAACCCATGAATCCTCATGCAATCATGTAAGATAGCACTACACACAGATTTTCCCAGTTTACTATGTGTTGAGGGGGTCTCTATCTTTATTAGCTACAGGGTCCTTGGCCACTGAGACCCATGAACCACATAAACCTGCAGATACGGTATATTTCGACTATAGTATAATCACATTCATTCACAAGGTAAGGTGTTAATAGTACAGGATATCAGCATAGGCATACGATTATATCTCCTGAATAAAAATGGTTCCATACAAAGACAATTACCCGATAATGAGAATACCTGAGAAATGCATCAAAAAACTCAAAGGGGGCAATTAAATAAAGACTGTGTGGAGGATACACTGAAGTGAAGATAACGCATGACCTAAAACCTGAGGGAGCTCATTGTAGTGTCCAAAAATACATTTATTATATTTATTTAAAATCTATCTAGTTTAGGTTTAAGTGAAAATGACTTTTTCTGCTAGCTGACACTCTGGCTAGCAGAGTGAGCTGTGCAGCAATGCTGTGTGGGCTAACTTCCACTGACAGGCAACAACCCCCTGCCCAACATAATCGCAGTTTCAGCATTTAATGAGGGAATAGTATCTTGTAAAACAGATGGATATCACAGTAAAAATATGAAACAGGATAAAATGGGACCTCATGACCAATAATCGTGTTGGAAAAACAGCACACTATGAAGGCATTAGTGTCTCACAGAACTCTACAGGCGATCACAGCAATGAAAGAAAGGAAGACTAGGAGATAAAGAGAGGTGTACCCTTGGTTTGCAATACCATAAATAAAAATCTAATTCCTGGCTGTACAGTACCTTCTTTCTTTTTTTCTTTTTCTTTTTTTTTTTCAAAATGTTTTTTTTATACTAAAATAAATTGTACAGATAACAGAGTCAAAGAGATAAAACAAACCAGCGGAAGGCTGATAGAGAACAGAAAGGTGAATTTTAAGACTTCATGTCAAGTATTAGAATATCTAAGAAAACAACACATGCACAGTGAACTCGCAGCATGCAGGCTCACTGTTATCTCTGTAACCCTTTGCACTCGCTTTGAAAATTCCTGCATTCAAAGCGCTGCCGCCAAAAATGTCTCTTCAACACGACTGCTTAAATTTTCTTATTTATGACATTCAGGGTTGGATGAATGTGACCAGAGGAATGACACAGGCACAAGTGGCAGTCCATATAGCGTACAATATTTTATGATTCTTTATGTGGCACACAGCGCTGGAATGCAGTGGAGGACAATATAGCTCTTAATCAGATTAGTTTCTGCGGAGATGACATATTTATCATTTTCATGAATGTGAGCATGAAGGTGAAGGACACATCAAAAGCATGTTCAAACCTGTTTTTAAGAGTTGGAAATGCTTTACTTGTATCAGGCAAAAAGACACTGACTGGCTGATCTAAGTACTGCTATTATCGTAGTTCAATAAAGTTATAGTAAGTAGGCAATCCGTAATTTCCTTTTTTTTTTTTTTTTTTTTTTTTTAAGATCTGTACGTTATTTAAGTCCATGTTTGTAAAAATGTTTTATTATTAGTTTTATTATTAGCTTAGTTTATCATTAGTTAGATCTGTTTTAAACAAAAAAAAAAAACAGCAAACAATCTGAACATACTAAAAATAAACCCCGTACCAAAGTAGTGTTAACCCAGAGTTTGTTTTATTTTAATATTACTGTTGGGTTACAGAATCAAAACAACACTTCTGTTAAGTGGTTTTCTACCCATTAATCCATGATAAAATGAACACAGTGTTGCATCAGTTCTGTCAGTTCTAAGTCAGCGTCTTCAGTGATATATTTCACTTGGAATAAGCATTAAACATAATACCATCAATTATAAATAGTTGTATCAATAGTAACAAGAAAATATGAAATAATATTCCGGGCACGTCACCCAGCTCTTAGTTACTGAACTGGTAAAAGTCAGAAATTTTCCGTCAGCTTGACATCTTAAATAATCAAAGAACTAAACAATGCCTGCCTCAACAATCCACACTATCCATGTCACAATGCCGACAGACACTTTCATGTAAGATGACATTCAGTGTCGCAGCAGCCACATGTACTTTGGTGGTAATTAAAATAGAAAAATTGTCATGTCTAAGTTTTTACTGCTTGAGGGGTTTGAATTAAACACGACACATAAACCACAAAACGGACTGACGGAGTTTCAAAAATATGCTGCTCATTGTCACAGTTAAAATAGCCCAGAAAAGCACAAGACTGATGACTGTGTTATCCAGCTTTGACACAGTGTTTGAGTAAATCCATGCAAATCTTGACAACAAATTACTCCATTCCCCTTGACTGTTAGACACACACCCCCCAGTGAGCTTCTCCTCCCACATACATGCAGTACACTCATCAAAATGCCTCATAGGTACAATGAGAAAAGCATGCATGTGCCATCAAAGACAATGCCACAGTGCAGGTACTAGAGCAGACAATATTAGGAACTCTCTCACACACACATTAATTCATTGGGTCCTCGTTTGCTTGTTTGGCCCTGTGTGACAGAAATATCTACAAACAGTACACTTTGGATTATTCAGTCAAATCTCTGCAGTACTGCTGGGGTGTGCATGATTTTTTGTTTTTTTTTTCCTTGTAAGGTTACAGTGAGAACATTGTATAGAGAATGTTTGTCCTTTAAAAGACCTTCTACATACGGATCTGCACTACATTGTTAATGGTACACCACATGTTGATGCTTTTACAAAATGCTGCATCAGTTCCAGATTTACCTGGGTTTACATCATGTTTAGGACAGTGTCAAAGGCAATATGACTTTACTGAATAATTCAAAAGTATACACGGTAGCCTGAAGTACAACAAATTATAAACTGCACACGGTGAACTCCCCACTTGACTTGAAAATGACTACACAGTGCAGCTGTGGATTTGTGTGGTGCGGCAAGTGAATCACCAGCAAACCGCTACGTAACGGAGAGACGGAGACATAACACTGCAGAAATTCAGTGTTACTTGCCTTTAAGACAGATAGTCTCGGGTATCTGCATTGGTAGACACAGATCAGCCTGTCTCTCGTGTCAGTGCACCTAGATATGCTTATTAAGGAATCTTAATTTAATCAGCAGGCTGAAGAGATCTTCTCTTTAGAGTCAAATTGAATGGATAAACCTTTCCGGAGACTGCATGTCATTAACACAGAGCTGATGCTCTTAGAGAAAATCCTAACCACTTACCACAAACCCACAAGAGGAGCAGGCTGGCCTTGTAAATGTCTCTCTGTGAGTTTTCCACAGAGGTGGTGGAGATGCATATTACAAGAAGAGAAAAAAAAAGTCAACAGAGTCTGTGGAACATGGTGTTACTCACTCACCAGGGGATAAATGCGTCCTAGTGAACGACATATTCACTTACAGGCTGTAAAATATTCCTGGAAATATGTGCTATTCAGTCTGTGCGTAGACGGTCTATCCCTACACTTATCACTAAGTTAACAATTATGTAATTAAACATAATATAGCAAGGCATCATGGCACATAGTTCAGACAACATAAGTAATCCTGTACAAGAAGCTAGGTGGTCTTCTTGTGTGTTTGCAGCAATTCAATGTGAACAATTAATTGACTATGTGGCACATAGGCAAATATAGCGTGGCCAATGACAGAAAAATGCTCCGGAGAAATTTTTAAAAGAGCAAATTACATGGGTTATGCACTCGTGCCAGGGAAGTTCACATTTCAAATAATCCCTGCGAGAAACTGGAGCAGTTGCAGGATGTACATACCGAGACATGAGGGCATAATTCCCACGCAATTCAATATCCATCGAATGCCATCCAAATGGCTTCATAAATTAGACACATTTTATTTGCCAATTCTCTGTTGAAAGTGTTCCAACAGAGCAATATCTCTTGTTATGCTTGATGCCCTTGTTAAAACACGGGCTAATATGGGCCATATTCACACAGCAAAAAAAAACTCTGAGCGTAAAAATCAACACTGTGCAAGTGTTTATGTAAGTCGTCACAAATCAGAGATAATTCAGCTCTTGTAATCGTTTAGACAGCTGCCCCAGTGCCGCTGAGTGGACACGAGAATCTGCTCTTGAAAAATCAACTGAAAAATCAACATTGAATCTAGTATGCAGGCTTCCATGAACAATATGGCAAGTTATTCATTTCTTCAACCGAAAGAGAAAACCAACAGCTTTACGTTGACCAGACACCTTTAATCTACTATGTTGTACGGACTGTACTGCTTATACTCTACTTCCGTGTGTGATACAAAATATTTGAATAGTCAGGGGGGAAGTGATTCTCCTCTAAGCTGACAAAAAGAGAAATCCATGAATTATACAGCAGTATTTTTAGTTTTTTTTTTTTTTGAAAGAGTGCCAAACAGTTTCACCCAAAGTTAACAATACCTGCTCATGTGTATATTTAGATGGCGTTTGGATCCTTTTAAGGAAATATGACTTCAGTGTCAGGCCGGATATAGCCAGTAAGCTCTAACAAGTTATGTCTGACACTGTGAACACCTTTGCTTTAGCTGAGCTTAAATTCAACAGACAGAGGGACTTAGATTCTGCTTTCATGCTAGTGCTGCACAGTATCGATCCTTCCGGTGTTATAAGCCCTGCATTCGAAGGAAGCCTGAGGTATATTTATATAGTGTTCACAGCCTCCTACCCATAAGCTTCTTCTACATGAATCAGACTCTCTGCTAGGATGGCGTTACCTTGAAATTTAATACGACCAAACATATCTATGACTCTCACATCTACAGCGCTTCTCACAAATAGTTCCAATTACTGAGGGGAGAGATGTAAAAAAAAAAATGTGGATGAAGATTTAAAATGTACTTGATCAAAGGAAAATGTTCAGCATCCTCAGAAAAACCAACTGCTTTAAAGGGACATTATTTATTATCATGGAACGTGAGAGTAAGCATAGAGTTCTGCAGAAAGTCTCTGAAATAAATCTACTTGTTTTGAAACTATAATCCATTTGAGCGGAATGCTTGGAT
Source organism: Protonibea diacanthus (assembly GCA_028641955.1). Classification (NCBI taxonomy): domain Eukaryota; kingdom Metazoa; phylum Chordata; class Actinopteri; family Sciaenidae; genus Protonibea; species Protonibea diacanthus. The sequence continues at coordinate 16,887,381 of CM053978.1, forward strand.
ATTATAGTAAGAGCACATAAGCAAGTGTGGAGTGGCCAGAGAGTGCACGGCATTTAATTGGCTCATATTAGCTGGTTGTAGAAGCAGACAAGGCCTCCGGCTTGTCTTAATCCATCAGAGGCGCTGTTGGAACAACATCTAATGAGGGCTGCAAACTATGCTTTCTCCCATTAATAACAGCAATTTGCCAAGATGCAATGAGAAAACAAAACACAGCCAATGATGGACCGGCCCAAAATGTGCCTGTTATTGTGCTCTGTGATTTATGGCTATGGCCTACCTTTGCTTAGATGTCAGTGCAACTAAATGTATGAGAAAAATGGATGGCTGAGTTTCTCAGCTCTCTTCCTCATCTGTGCCTGTAAGCAGTGTAAACAAACACAGCTGACTCCTAGTGTCTAAAACCCATTTAGCTTAACTTTCATAAAAGGATAGTATGCAAGGAATAATGTATATATTTTTATATGTATTTTATTATTTGTTTATATATTATTTAAGTGATTGGAATGATAAACATAGTAAATTACATTATGTTTTACTCTAACCAAGAGTTCTGGCACCAACATCTGGAATGTAATATGCCTAGAATAAAAGTATATGTCCACTTCTGTAGGAAACTCTAGCAATGTGGATACGTGACAATCAATAAATTCAGCTAATAACTGCACTGCTAAAGTCAGCTGACTAATTTGAAGGCTGGCGCTTAAGGCAAGTGAGGGAGTGATGTGCCATTAATGGGGCTGGAGGCTCTTTGGAAAAAACCAAGAACGACATATTAATGCTTTCCAAGTTTTGCCCGTGATAACCTCTCCATCTGTAATCTTTGCATGCGGTTAATGTTTTGCAGGTCCTCTCTGAAAAATGTTAAAGTCCAGGGCCTAAGGCAAACAAGGGTATAGATTATGTAAATGGACCATTTATATATGTTATTCCCATAACTATCAATAAAAAATATTCATTAAATGAGCAACTTAGTGGCTATTAAAGCTCTCGAAGAGCCAGACAGATGTCCTAGAAGTACCTTTACTGCCTCATCCTTTCATTTCTTACAACATGAATAAAAGTTAATAAAGATAATGGGAGCAAAAAAGTCACTTGTGAAATTCTTTATTCACAGTCCTACAGTCACCAGGTTTGGTTAAATGGTTAAAGGATGTTTATAGACTGTGATACCAGCAGGATTGTGAGTGGACCAGAGCAGTAGGCTCTTGGGAATTTCTTGTATTTCTAAACCATTTCGAGAAACCGTCTGACCTTGATCTTTTGTACAGCATTAACCCTCTGGGATCCAAGCAATCGCCCACAATAGCTAAAGCAATTGATAGGACAATTCATAGGACCCAAGAGGGTTAAAGCACATAAATAGTGAATTTTTTTGAATTTATTTATTTGTCATAAATAAAAAAATATGATAGGTGGATCCACTACTCAACTACTTTCATTGGCTTTAACCTTTCTTGGACGTCTTTGGCTCAAAACATATTTTTTCTTTTTCTAAAAAGAAAACTGTGTGCAAACCTTGTGCTTTTATGTATTATTTGGAATAAATATAACATTTATTTCAAAGTAAAATTTGTCTTTTTTGCAACCTTGGTCTTATTTTTGTTATTGTGACCTTCATTCTTCATTCTTCTTTTCTTTTTTAGCTTTTTTTTTGCCTTCAGGTTGCCTTCAGTGTGAGATGTGGCCATGTGGCATTGCTGGTAGTGTAGTCAGAGCTTTACAAGCAGAGTGCTCTGAGGATGCACACAAGCGATTTGTTTGACAGCTTGTATTGCCTTATTGGTCTCTGTTGGAAAGCTGGATCTACCTGTGTTGCTGCATCCTCAGATCTCACAACTGTCACTGTGTTGTTACCAGAAATGATGCCCCCAGCTACCAAAACAGACTGTAAAGAAACTGACATTTCCATTTTTAACTATACTTAAATTCTTTTCTACCACGAGGCAATATGCAAAGATGTATACAAATACAGTAGGTTCAACACTGTGCATAATCAATAAATGAGCTCACTGACACAATTGCATTTAATTAATTAGTAAAGATTCATATTCATAGTACTGAAAGAATTCTGGCACTATAATTAGATTAAAGTTGTTAAAGCATGTGAAAAGTGCTATTATGGTCACGGCATCACCTTCAACAAACTGCGTTGACAGTCACTGCGGATGATTGAACACTGCAGTGAAGAATGTTCAACAAAGTCAACACACACATCTCAGGTAGTGATTTGTAACTGTACATGCAAGCTGAGCTCAGGAAGCGTTACATGGTGGGAGAATCTGGATGACTGGTTGTTGATTTATTCTGGCCAAGAGCACAATCTGCGCCTGTAGAGAAGGTCTTCCTTTGTAAACAGAAAGCTGGGAGCTGATGCGTTTTTCAATCAGAGTGATTTACTGTTTAATGACATGCTTCAGCTTCAAGAGTGTCAGCACCCGTCCGCTGTAATCCACCGCCCTCCCACAAGCCCGTACTGCTATAGTGGATAGCAATCATGCAGGAACCCTATCAGTGGGTCCTCATTCTGAAAGGCCTTAGGCATGTGGCATTATCATGTCATTGGTGAGAAGAGTTGGAGCCATGGAGGGAAAGCAGCCAGCCTTCCCACATAGAGTTAGTCAGATGCAGTGGTGTGTATGTCATAGCTGGTGTTAGTTGGCCAAGTAGATGTATCCCTGCACGCTCTGTATCCCACTCGTCATTTTCTCTTGTGCCATCAAGTAGAAATTCAAATGTTTATCCTTATATTTACTTACTTAAACGTAAACTATTAATTTAGACTTGCTAACCCTAACCCTCAGGAGAATGAATCCTTAAAAAAAATATTTATATATAATTTCAAAAAACACCAACAGAAAAACGTTTGTTTTCATTTTTTTTTTTTCCCCCACTTGAAAATGGAACACACTTTTAGGATATACAATTTACCGACAACGATTTAGCTGAACAGCAGCCACACAAGGCTTTCATGATAAAGACAGAGGATGGTCACTGCTGTGTCATGGAAGTGGCCTCTGGGGAGACAGTGTAACAGGCCTGCATGGCCACAGCATCAGGAAAAATGACACACACAGCCACGGCTGGTGTAGATTATCCAACAGTGTACAGGGATATGTACAGGGATAAATGTGCCATTAGACTGTGTTTCCTCTGGAGATTTGTAATGTCTGATATAATCAGTGTTGGGAGTTTACCATGCATTTGTTTATTCTTATAGCGTCTGACAAATAGGGGAAAATAATGGTTAACTTAAAAAAAAAAAAAAAAGACCAATGCAGCACTCTGCTCTCAGCATCGGTGCTAAACACTTGGCAAGGATGCTCCGCAGTCTGCAGAGCACTGCTTTTTATCACTGAGCGAGGATTATAGCAGGCATATTTGATGGCGTGACAATATGTGAAAGTTTCAATTTGGGGCCATGAGATGCCAGCAAAGGCACTAAAACGTAAAATTCACAGGGTGACAGGTATGATTTTTAGCACAGAGGATGAAAAGAAAATTGGGGAAAGAGGGAGAATAAGGATTTTGACATGACAGCCGACTGAAAGCAACTTTACATGTTGAACAATGAGATCTGACAACTACAGGATCAAGAACAAACTATGTTGGCAAGTAAAATAAATGAAAAAAATTTTGTGTTACATTGTAAAATTTATGTTACATTATCCTCAAAAAAAGGGATCCTCACAACTGGCTCTTTCTTACATGTTTTTGGATCAGTGCACACAAAGTCAATGATGCTGCTGAAGTGATGCAGTACTCTCCAGCTAAAGAGCTTCATTATAATGACATATCTGGCAAATCTTACTAGAGCAAACTGTATGTTAGCCGAAATAGATTCATTTTTAGTTTTTGAGAGAATATTGCAAACCTGCATCGCCCCTGCTGGCTAAATATAGATCCATCTGCCTTGTCGCTTCATTATTGCAGCTGGAAATGATTTGTTATCATTGTTCTGTGGCTGCCAATCTCAATAATTTAGTGAGAAATCAACCAAATTCTGCTCAGGGAGGAGCTGTGTCTCTGCTTTTGGAAAACAGCAGCACTCAAAACGTCATGCCTCTGCAAGTACCTGAAAGATATTATTCGGTGAAGTGGTGAAAATGTGTTTGGACACGATAAGACGATTTCCCCCATTGACTTCTGTGCCCCTTTCTGGCTTTAGAGTCACACTTTTTGCAAATGCAAATGATGTACTCATGAAGAAATATTGTAGTGTCAGCCATTGTCTGTTTACCCCACTGACGTTCCCCTCACCAAAAAAAGAGTGAACTGGCCACCAGAGCTGCGTCTCGGCTATCTCCCAAACAGTTGAGGCGAACAAAAAAACATTTGTTTGAAGAACACTTGCATGTCTTCAACCTTTAACTTAGGAGACTCGGGATGGTGCACACAGCACAGGAAAGCGAACAGAGTCGCCTGGCACAGAGCTGCAGGGTGACACACCAGGCAGTAGATCTGTCCAAGCTTTCAAAAACAAGAAGCAGTCAGCAGGGTAAATATAGGCGGTAATGAGGTAAATTTGGGTTCTTTTGAGCTGACTGTGCAGTTGTTTTTCTGTGAAATAGTTGGATTTTGCATTACTGAAATTTTATTGCTTTTTCATAAGGCCGTTCTCTTGAATGCAGAAGGGCAACAGCGGGAGCCAATTCACTGTGTGTTTGGTGGTGGTTACTAGAAGTAGAAAATGACATTTCTGTCCCTTGATTTATATAGAGCAACACCTTAGCACAAGGTTACTGGTAGGTGGTATGAAGGAATAAATACTTGTTTATCCAGTATATCTGGATAAAGTAAATCAGCTACAGACATGAAGAAAAGCAGGGAAGTGACCAAAGTGTCTGCTCTACTTAGAGTGTTCAGTTTGCTGAAAAAATGACGTGGACACCTGCAATAGAAGCAGAAAATGTGTTCCTAAATCTCGCCTCACCTCATTTTAAAGAAGTTTTTTTTTTTTTTTTTTTTATGATTCCATTCACTATTTTTTTATTCATTATTTTTTATTCCCTTTTTCTGTAAAAGCCTTTGGTACAATGAGTGTGGGTGTTTTACATGAAGTAAACACTTTTAGAGCTATGCTGGAGTCACAGTCCAATTTCTAGTGGCATGCGCTTACCCTAACCCACCCCCTCCCTTTACGTGCATGTGTGCTGGTTTGGGGGAATTAATATCACAATTTAAATTGAAATGAAGGAGAAAAAACTAAGTGTGTTAATTTAAAATGTTTTTAAAAGTCTTGAATGCATCACTGCATGTATAAACAATCTACAAACGGATACAAAGGTTCTCCTAAAAGCTGCCCAGCAGTTTGTTTGTATTTTTCCATTACTTTGTAATAAATACAACAAACAAATCGAGAGCTCAGAGGAATGAAATGTCACAGAGGCTTGGAAATAGATATTCCAATCTGTTTTTAATAAGGTAAACAGGACCTGGGTGCCATATTAATACATGCCTCAAACAAGTCATGATGCTGTTACCAAGGAAGCAAGTTGTTCTGATAACCCAGAGACAGACTCACTAGGGTATCAATCACTCTTTGTGCATTCAATCTGTAGACCCCGGCATCACCACAGGTCATGAGCAATGGCAGGAAACGAGGGAGGAGACGAGGGCAGTATGGAGAAATGCCCATTCTGAATGTCAAACGGGTAGATTTGAGGAACGCATCCAGCATGCAGGGGACATAAACTGCAGAGTCAATTCATCATAGAAGAATTGCTGCTGCTATAAGAAGGCCATTTCATGTTATTTCAGTGACTAGTCACAATGTCTTTGCACTGGCTTGTTCTTGTTCTCTTGTCTTTGAAGCCCCACTCAACCACCGCAGAAACAATCTCCCACAGGCAGCTTTTTTTTTTTTTTTTTTTTTTTTTTTTTGCTTGAGCGTTGAGACCAAAAAACAGGAGATCCAGCTTGCCTTGCTGTTCCAAAGGGGAAAAAAGGGAAGAAACTAACAGCAAAGTGACCTCAATTAAGATATCTTCGATTGAGTGTATTGACTTTACCTGACAAACCAACTACAGTTTTCCGCTGGTGGCCTAGCTGATTTCTAGCATTGAATTCCTAATAGCTTTCAAAAAAGGAGTCTCTCTTCTGTCTTTTTTGCTTACAGCAAAGTGTATTTTTTTCCTCTTAAAATCTATGGCACATGAGACAGAAAAAAAAAAAAGAAAGAAATTCTGTCATCTTGCTAACTTCCTTTAAGGGCAGAGCATGTTGAGCATGATGTAATGGAGAACTGGAGTGCATAATCTTCAATCTATGCTGACACAATCATCATGCAGCTTAGAGGCAAGAGGATCAGTTTGAAAATGTTGTAAATGAAAGCACGAACGAGTGATAGAAAAAGGACAAAAAACACCATCTTTTTTTTTTTTTTTAAGTCCTTCTCAAAAGAAGAGTCATTCTGCTTTTCGAGATACAAAATTTTGTAATGTGCTGTACAAGGTGTGACTGTGACGAAAACTGCCGGATGGGTACCTATGAGAATCTAAGAAGTTTAAAGGCAAAAGAAAGAAATTCATCACTGTATGTATCACTGGGAGCTCAGAATGGCACATGAGCACATAATAGTTTTTGTAAGATTCACAGCCAGGCTTTGTGTTCATGGGACAGAGCGATCTAAGTGATAATGGAAAGAACACAGCTGGCTTGCCTTGCTATATCTCCTTTTTTCTCGGATATATCAAGCTCAAGTTCAAGTTATATGGGTTTTCATCCTTTGTAGTCCAATTACAACAACAGCCTAGATACATAGTATCAGTGAAGCTTTCTGGCCAGACTACTGTCCTCTCCCTAGTGATCTAACTACTCTGTCTGCCTGACAGCTACCTGGACTTTGAGTCCATCCACCTGTTAGCCCAGTGCCTCAGCATCAAGCTGGCCCAGTGCAGAGGGCGTAATCCATGGTTGGATATTACATCAAAAGGCCTCAAAGGCAAGTGGGGGTTTGTTCATCACTCAAGAGCCAAGCAAACTGGTAAGGGGGATAAAAATGAAACTTGCATGCCGATTTATCAGCACTGCGGTGAGGATTAAAGGACTGCCAGCCCCCTGCCTGTATCGCCAACCTACTGCCGGCATGCTTTGTTTCAGCAGCTTTTAAACCCCCTCTGTCTCACAAGATGTGCTTCATCACTTCATTATAATCATACCTTCGTCTGACCAATATCGCTGGATGAAAACTGTTGCGAAGGAGACGACGCGTTTCTCTACTCACTGGTATAATTCACCTCTGTGAAGGTACACAGGCATGTAGGTGAGGTAAGCAACACATCCTTTTTTCTTTTTCTTTTTTTTTTCCTTTTACAGTTCAACCTTTACTATCAAACAAAGGAGAAAGGGGACACACCCAAACCCAATTACAAGCTTTGTTTTGTGTAGAGGGCTGAGGAGGAGGAGGAGGAAGATGAGGACGAGGAGGAGGCCACATGACTGCTGATGAAGAAAAAAAAACAAAAAAACAAAAACAACACATATCTCCACCCCCACTTTCATTTTCCCTTTCCCCCTAACATAGTCATGCTAGTACTGTCATGTCTTTGTACTATGTGGAATTGCATTCTTCTTTTCTTTTCTTTTTTTTTTTTGTACTCAAATCCACATAAAGTAACAACTCAGCTCAGTACCAGAATTATTCATTTCAGGGTGGGGTGGGGAGCAGACCTGTATTAAAAACCGCCAGAAGAAGAGACAGCTGTCCCAACCCACGTTCTTATGTGATCTCTGCTTAGGGAGCAGGCTGGTATTCCAAAGCCCCATCTGAAAACAAATTAAAGAGGATTAGAGGCTGCCACTGCAGTTCCTCTCCTCTCTGTTCTGGGAAATAGAGTGTCCTGCTGGCCAAAATTGTGACCTTCACTTCCTGTCCTGTGCACAGGTGCATCGCAGCAAACGTTAAGGTCGCAGTCTGGATTCAGCAAAAATGTCACCAGGAGTACCTTGAAGGTAGAAGGGTCAAAAAGATTACATGACCAGCTGAATAAATTTCTACCTGAGTAATGTCAGATATATTTTCAGCAGCAATAGGTTGTTTATCAATGAAGACGACAACTGCCAGGATTCCACACTACTTCACGACATCATCAAAAGCATGTTTTATGCTATTGTTTTGATGTGAAATCCACTAGTGGCAGAAATTAAATACTGCACAGATAAAGCATTAATAAGTGCTTAAAAACCATATACAGTATGTGGACATTAACACATTTATTCTATGTTGGCTCTCTACTCCTGCACATTCAATTTGAAATGAAACCCAATAAACTGCTAAATCTCAGCAATAATTTGAGGCTGTTTACATCCACATCAGATTAATAGTGTGGGGACCTCTGGTGATACTCTGCCAGGCCTGTACTGCAGCGATGTCTTGCTTGTTTTGGAGGATCTCTGCTCAGCTGGATTGAAGTTAGGTGGACTGACCTATGATGACTAGAATATTCCACTGTCTCATGGAATCAGATGGGTCTCAATATTAATGAATATGCACACAGGATTCACAAATTTATTTTGCGATTAGTCACAGACGTATTTGTGATGCACATAAAAATCCACAAACTTGAATGTGGCCACATTTAAATACGTGTGTGAGGTTTTTGAGACTTTTGAGACGAAAACAGTCTGTAATTCTCAAAACACTCACAAAAGGTTGAAATTCATCGTACAATAAATAGTGTTGTATCTGGATTTAAGTGAGGTATTATGCATGCATTTTTTTTTCTGTGCAAATGAGCCTCATTACAAAAAAAAAAAAGTCCAATTCACAAACAGTGCTAATAGCCACACACGGTGAAAATGAGTCTCCAGAGAGTTGGTGGTAACTGAACAAATATTGCCAAATCACTACAGAAAATAGCAGATGAATGAAACAAGGGCAAAGTGCACTCAGCTGCAAAACTTGATGGGCATATTAGCGCTGTAATATCATTAATGTAACGGTTTTTTCCTCTTTTTTTTGTGAATTTAGATGGGGGGTCGCGGTTGCAAGTGATGCTCAATTCATGGTGCTATCATTGCCTTCGATCCATTCTTTGGGAATGGTAGTCCTGTTACTCTGTCAGAGACAGCAAAGGCATGACACAAAACAACCGTGACTGAGCTGAACAGAGCTTCATAAGGCTGATGAAATGACTTCAGAACTGCCCCACTGTACTCATCCTGTACTATATGACTTTACCATCTGTTTGAAGCAGTGTTTTTATCGTAGGCCAATGTCAGTCCCACTTTAAGGCTGCCCGCTGTCGTCTTTGACTGAACCAAGGGCATTTTTACTGATTAGACAGACACCGGTTTGATCATCTTTCAACACTTTTCCCCTGTGGCTACAGTTACACCTAGCATTAATCAGTCTTCATTAGCTCTGGTGTCACATGTATAATTCTGCTGTCATTTTACCTGCCTATATATCCCCTCCTACTGCTAGATAGTGGCAGGTAGGAGTGACTTGGATTCAGTCAAAGGAGCCACATTGTCTATCCTGCGGCTATTTCCCTTTAGTCATTTTCAGATCTCACTGGAAATGTGAAGGCATAAAGTCAGCTGGGACACGGGGGGAGCACTGGCTGTGAGATGGATGTCAGGTTCTACAGATCAGAGTAGACATATTTGGGATTTATATGGCACTGGATAAAATGATAAAAGCAACAGAAGACCAATGTGATTGCGTCCATTCATTACAATAACAAGCTTGGCTATGTTTGGGCAAGGCCCAACAACATACATCCCCCTGATTATTAGCACAGCGCTGTTGCCCTCATGTCAAGCATTTTCAAGTTCTCATGCCTGGAGGCGTGACTCCTTCGGTGAAAACACTGCCATGAACTGGAATGACCTGACTATCCCTAAGGACATCTATTCTAGTTTAAGATCCTCAAGGGAAAGAGCGATAGCTGACGACAGGAAGAAAGTAGTAGAGAATTACATTTATAGTTCCTCTGAAAGTGCATGAGACTGGATGGGACATTTAAGAAAATGACACAAATTCATCTAATCTCAGTACCTCCATTATGCCCCACAATTATTATAATCGTTTACTTCTGCATGCCTTAATGGGTTATTTTTTCCTATCTTTTCCTATCCTATCTCCTTCTTTGAGCTGATGTATTTCTATAGTGGAATGAAAGAAACATGGCAGCCTAAGGAAAAGAAAGCAAGGGAAACAGAGAGAGAGAGAGAAGAGAGAGCACAACCTATCACTCGTCTTGAGTGAGGGGAAGTGGGCAGCATTGGTATTCACAGCAGTCCCTCCATTTTGGATCTCGTTCGGTACTTGGCTGCAGCCAACTGCAGCTCTGACACATGCACATCTCCCCCTCACACTGTTAGTAAAAGAGCTACTGTGTTAATTGGGCTAAACTGTGTTAGGGACGGGAGGGGAAATTAATGCACGGCTGTAAACAGGCATGGATGAATCACATCTGTCAGGTTTATGAGATCAAAGAAGACGTACGGTGCATGTGTCTCTAGCATTTTATTTCCTGCGCACATCTGGTGAACTGGGCGACATGCTCTACTAAGTGAAAAGCAGTTAAATGGAAATTACTATGTTCACTATCTATATTGCAAATCACACTTTTACTAGTAACTGTGGATCTGTAATTTTCCCTCCTCCACCGTGTTGTCTTGCTGGTTGAATTGCACATGGCCTTGTCTTCTACTGTAAATACATAGACTCGGAATGGAATTCAAACATGTGACGCGAAACTTCTAAGCATGAAGGTTAGATTATTATCCATCGCGGCCTTGGCTCGATTAATACCGTAACTTCAAGTTATTCTCAGCATTTTCAGCATGTTTGGAGTGGCCTAATCCCCCCCCCCCCCAAAAAAAAAAACTCGTCATCCAGTGGGATGAAGCAAACAGTGAAAGGCATGAAATAATAATACTGTATGCAGTATTTGTCAAAACATCACACTCATGTCTGCACCATACTGTACATCTAAACCTACAATGCATTTTTAAACTTATCATCAGCCACAGCACAGTCCTTTGTCAACCATGACAGAAGATAAATAAGTCATATGAAAGCCGTCCTGACCATCAGACGCAGCTGTAACCTTACAGCATGATTACTTGCGCGCCCTGTTCCCTCTCTCAGGATGTGCAGACGTATATCGGTGCAAATCAAATTAATGTTTGTTAACTCTCACAACACAGGTGGTGTCATGAAGCCAATCAGTCGTAACGCGTTTTAATTCAGGTTCATTAGTATTTACCAATGAACCTGGTACAGTCAGGGATTATTTTGATTCTGTTAATTTTTTAATGGGACTTTGTTGATTGCAAAAGAGCTGCTTTATAACTGCTTTACCTCTCTAAGGACTCTCTCTCTCTCTCTCAAAGCTAAAAAAAAAAAAAAAAAATGCAGACCCAGTGCTAAAAAGGTTGAGCCGGGCAAATGCACTATATGTCACATACAGTAATGTTCTACAAAAGACAATGTATCCTTTGGGAACTAAGCAGAAATGATGAGCAAACTGGTGCTAAAGTGTCAAACTATGAGGTGTAAAATGTTTTCTGCTTTTTTTTTTTAAATGAATTTACATCTATACAACAATGTTGTATCATAATCACATTCAGACATAAAAAAACAAGGCTGAACTACACACACACACACATATATATATATCAAAACTACTAAATCAAGTAAGTTAGTCTTGCTGTGAGGGAACAACATACAATATAGCCTGGAAGCTGCAGGACTCAGCCGGCACAATTTGGATCCAGTAATTGTGTGATGGTGTGATAAAAATGAAAATCATCACGATCTGGACAGCTGAAATGGCAACTGTCCCATACTTGGGTGAGTATAGGTGTAAACTGGTCAATAGAAAATAGCTTAAAAGCTTTCTTTACAGCTACTTCAAAAAGACAATATTATTCCTGACAGCTCCTTTCACGCCTCCGAGAAGGCAATAATTGTGTGTAGCGAGTGCGATGAGGGAATTTCAGCCACAGAAGACAGGTACATGTGTCACACAGATAGAGGCTGCTAAACGCTTGGATACTTTTTCTGCTAACTCTTCTACTATTTTATTTGACTCGTGTTTGTGTATGCAATTATTTATCTTTTTTTTTTTTCTCTCATCTGTCCAAAAAAATTAATTTGCGTCAAACAATATATGTATCTGCCAGACAAAAAAAGAAGGACAAGTCCCTCTTAATAACCACCGACACGCACGCAAGCAATTTTGAGAACCCTGCTAATTGCTAGGAAGGTCAGGACGGTGGCTTTCTGCTCGGGATTGCTGCATTCCAGTGCAATGTGTGCATGTCACTCACCGCTGTGACAGACTATCACTATCCCCCTGCGCACCAGAGGGTGCAACAACACTCACAACATCTTCAACTCATTATTCATATCATTTCATTTACAAGACTCTCTTGTAGATACAACAGGAGAGTATATAAGAGAAAGGATTTCTTTATGTTTTCATGCATTATTGAAAATGAAATCAAAATCATAGCACAGTGTTTTAACACTTGTGTCTTACTGTCATACTGCAGTATGTACATATTGAGAATTCTCAGGGAATGTGTGTTTACACATGCATATGAATGTGTATTCTACTAGACTATGTGTCTATGTTATATATGTATACTGTAGATGCATTGTCACTGTAAATCTTATGTTAACAGTAAGTGTGATTGTTTAATCACAAGCCAGTAGGGGTGGGAAGGATGGGTGTCGAGGAGGCAGAGTAGTGAAGGCATAAAGCTAAATGATGGAAATCCCTGCTGTCACCCAGGGTCCCTGCAGCATGTTCACTCAGGATGCTCATCTGTCTCAGCTTCCCACTTTAGCAAAGCGGTCTAAATAAGGAACACGAGAGGCATCCTTGGCAAAACCCTGAACCTGTCCACAAGGTCAGCTATCCCACCTGGGCTCTGGGTCACCGTCATGGGGGACTGGAGCAATCAGGTGTTAACATCTACACAAAGGGTGCCTCCACCTCTGTATGGTTCCAGCCTCCAGCAACACGGGAAGTCAGGAGTGAGGCTTGAAAAGCTGAGAAAGCAATAGCCAAGACCTTGATGAGGGAACAGATGTATTACAACAGATTCAAAACACAGTTCTATGAATTGAACATTGACCTTCCCTGTGAAAAGAACCCACATATGTCAGCGAAAAGATCTAACAATACAAATTATTAAAGCAGTTCAAGTCACAAAGCCGCAAAAGGCGAGACTTTTATGTAAATTTACACCTTGACTGGACTCCAAAGACAGGCTGCACTGGAGCCGATTCATTACGCTAATTTAGATACATATATAAACAAATAAAGCATGGCAACATACATTTCCCTGTTGGAACAAAAAGTGGAAGAAAATCAACTTAAACTGAAATATAAATGCCTTTTAAACATCTACGAGTGCAATGCAAAAAAAAAAAAAAAAAGCCACCAAGTACAGTCCTGTGACATCGCGTCAGCGAGGCTATTTTGGTCCGTCCTCCACGCAGCTTCATGCCCCACAGGAGCAATTCAGAAGCAGAACATTTTGCACGCCACATTGTGTTGACTTAGTTACTACTTGACTTTGTTCATATTTCCTTGATAGAAAATTATTCCCCTTTTTGTCCGTTTTCCTGATCGGGAGACTGCACAGGATGTTGTTTTATTTTCAAATTGACTCGATCCTGTATGCCATTTTCTGTGTCTGACTTCCTGCCAGCATGATCTGCTCTGTGCTGATTGACATGAGTGGTCGCGGTTTCAGTCAAAAATAGACCTGCTGCGTATTCTCGGTGAAGCAGATTGGAAAGCAGCTTCCAGGAGCTTCTGTAACGCACTGTGGAGCTTCAGGTGGAATCACAACCTTCTTCTTGTCTGTGATCAGCTCCAGCGGCCGCGCCATAGCTGAAACACATTGCGGTTGTGCCCAGTGGAGGGAAGCATTATTAGGGTGTGTATTTACTGCCGTCACGTTAAACAGTTTTGGGATATTGATATTATCAAACAGCTACTTCATGATGCCATTTTGAAGCTGCAAAAGTTTGTGCGGTTTAAAGCAGGTTTAACTGAGTTCAGGCTAGGATATGTTGGTTTCAAGTTCAAGTCAGCTTTTTACTCACATAAAAAATGCATAAAATGCTCAGTTAATTATCATCAACTTCAGATTTAAAAGGGAACTTTACATTTTTGCACCTTCAAAATCCTCCTCATTCCCATTCCGCAAAGTGATGCTCTTTGAAAAGTGTGGAACTGTATGAGCTAGGTGATGTGATACTGGGGTGCAGCGGATGACAGAGACCCTATCATACACTGCCTTTGTTCTCAACCTGCTTCTTTCCCAAGTTGTTCTACTTGTCTGTAAAGTCACAGTTCACACACAGCCGTCAGAATAAAAATGGTGCCGCATTTTCAAGTCTCCTCTCATTTCACTTATTCATTTGATTTTTCATCTAATTATTATTCAATGATGGCCCCTCTCTCCCAATGACAGGTGATATCCTGTGTCCCAAATATCAATTTTAATGTTATGCGCTAGCTACAAACACATCGCAGTGACTCATGGGTTTTAATAGATTATTTTGTGAGCTGTCAACTCCAGGGCCTGTAATAATGTGACAACGGCTCATTGACTTTTAATAGGATGCAATTTGAGCTGAAACTCAGTGTTTAGAGCAGCAAAGTGGAGGAAGACAGCAGAGTGATGCCCCTGATTCCCTTAACTTGTGATGTTTCCTTGGGTTTTAAACGTGCCGGAAAGGGGGGAGAAAGGGAAACAGTCAATGGAGCTGTAAATCTCAAGAAGATACCGAAGGGTTCGACACAAAGAGGGAGTGAACCTCGACTTTGTAATGCAGGAGAGAGGTATCAAAGACATTCAATGACAAGAAGACAGATGCAATAAATATTAGCTTTGAGAGGCATGTGATGTTGGATGATGACACAAAGCTGTCCGATATGGCTGTCAAACAGTCACAGATTGAGTTTGTAAATGCTGCACATGGATGTGTGACCTAAGGATGAACTGAGGGTTTTTTCTGCTTGGATGAAGACAGAAATGACAAAGAGATTGTTGGTAGAGGGAGCCGGAGAGGAGTGGGATGAAGACAGGATCATTTTGACATTGCCTTTTCTGACATTCATAATGCTTAAAGGACACAGTGAGCATCCAGCGTCCTCCTCCCCTGTCGTTTTATGACAAGCTCAGACACTCCACAATCTGGTGGCGCGCAGGTACCATCACTCCAGTCATTATCTCACAAAACCCATTCCATTTGACCTCTGCAGTTGATGCGCATTATTCACGATAGGAAGAGCTCCAACATGCACCTCAGCTCTGGTGAAGGAGACACGGGGACGGAAGAGAGTGCAAGTGAGTGAATGACAGAAAGAAGGAGGGAGACAGAGAGGGATGGTGAGAGAGGGGTGGGGGGGGGTGGACAGAGCCAAAGACCAGAGACAAGGAGACAATAAGTCTAAAGAGACAAAGCGATGAAGAGTTTAACAACTCAGGGGAGACAGATCACATGTGAGTGGAGCACCTCCATTAAATACCGTGGTCACCTTCAAACAAAAATAAAATGACCGCTGTGTGTCTCCACCCCATGGCCAACACCCCTCCTGCTTCCTCATTAGAGCATAAGTATAGCTCTAATGAGCAGGAAAAAGCCTCTGTGTTGTGGATAAGATGAATGAATGCAAGAGGCTACTTCACACCTCCTCTGCCTGATGCTAGTGCGGTGCGTCTATCACTGTGCACCATAGGAGGGAGCCTTCTGGTGAGTCCTTCAGGACCAAAGGGCCCTAAGAGGCCCTAATTACATCATTCAGATAATTATCCACAAAGCTGTTGTCATGGATAGCTATTTTGTTTGGGCGAAAGCTTCAATGGAGAAAAAGGAGCAACCATAAAGAAAGGTATCCACACTAGAATGAAAACCTTTTTGTTGACACATACTGCACAAACAGGTTAGATATACTTTGAGATGAAAACAGTAATCTTATCTCTTTGTGCCATATAGACTTTTGTTTCTAGGATGTTTTGGCAAAGCTTTGTAGTGTGATGCAGTGAGCAATACTGTTCATCCGATGCACTATGTGTGACATATTTAGAGGTCTAAAAGACCTCTGGCAGCTCGTGATATTTAGACCCTGTCACTCTGCAATACCATATCTGATATCTGAATTTTTTGTTGTTTTTTTTTCTCTTAGGCTGGCATAATAAAAGAGCCTTTGGCCATAGCAGGGGGCATTTCCAGTTTTACATAATCCAGTTAAGTGTCAAAGCTTGAAAAAAGATGAATATTGCACTGTATTGCTTATGATTTCCACATGGTACATCATTTCATTTCATCTGGTACGGCAGTGCCACCTTTTCTTCCTGTCCATAACAATAATATCCTTATTCTGTGCAGGGATGTTACAGGGCTAGAGGGTTTCTTTCCGAGCACAGAACGAAAGATAGGAAAAACACCTTTGACAGTTTACTATTGCAGTCTATTGCAAGGTGAACAACAGCAGACAAACATTCATAGCTACAGTAAGGCCAGTAATTTAGTGTTGCCAACCTGACCTGTGTCTATCTGTCTATCTAACTCTAGAGAGTGTTTGACAGCAGTGTATGAAGATGATTATTATGCAAGAAGATTATTATTATTATACAAGTTTACAGAATGGATAACAGTTGGGTTGGATGGGATTTTGGCACAAAAGAAATGATGGTAAAAGTAATTGTCTTGCATGAGCTGCGATTCTGTGTTGTGAGGAACAGCCCGAGCTTCCGCAATATCCAAAACAATGACTTATTGCTGTTGAATGCTCTGTCGTTACAAGTGCATTCTTTACACCAACGGCTATGAAAATAAAAAGAACAAGGCCTCTGAAGTGAGGATTGGACATTAAAGGCAGTAAGTTATGAGCTTCCCAGAAAAGGTAGTATAGATTCATCAAGGCCAGCAGAAACTAGAGGAAGAGAGTGGTTGCTTGAGCTCAGTGATGGATTAAGCTGTCTGATGCTGCTCATGACTCATATAAACTAATCATTGTTTAGAGCAGGAGTCCGTAGTGTATTACAATTGCATGCTGAAAAATTACTAATACAGTAAGCCTCTTTGATGGAAGAATATTGAATTTATCTATAGCCATCTTAAGTCGTGGTTATGTACTTTATTTGTCTACAGGGAAAACAGAAAAATAAGATCCAAAAAAGGTATTCACTGTGCTGATGTTGAACAGTTTGAATGCACGTCATCGTAAAACACACCCAGCAAGTGTAATTTTAAATGATTTCGCTTTAAACTATGTACCCTGACACTGGTTAGATTGCTACAATTTTGCTTTTCGGTACATTCAAAATGCCATCAGGCCCGCCCTAGTGTGCACAAGTTAACACTGAAATGGACAAATGAATATAATGAGGGGATCACAGACCATTGGAGCCCACTATCCGAAATAGCATCTGCAGATCCCATATTTGCGGAGCAGTCGGTCGGAAACAATGATGCAATACATTACAGTCCACTTTGAATGCATTGAAAATCTCTGCTCTTTCAACACGTTTACGGTACAGAGGTGTATTATAATCATCTGTTTGAGATAGCGCAGAATATGTAGCGAGGGTTCAGATTATTCTGGACTATTGTTAGCAGAGCCTAATGGACCCTTAGTGCATGCAAAGAATGACTTATTCCTACAATTGGGATTCAAGTTGCATTTCAAGGTGTGAAAGTGAATGTAATGAGAAACAGCAGGAGACCTATGATAAAATAACATACTCTAAATGCTGTCAATTGGGCCCTAGAATTGATTATTTGAGTCATTTGACATGCCTGCTCACTTGCCAAAAAACTGCTTTTGCACCATGTCTCCAAGGAAATCCCTCTTAACTAAAGCTAATTGGCTGGAACACTTTGGGAGTTAGCGGCTTGAGACCAGACATAAATATCTGCCAATCAATCAGAATCGTGTCCTCTTACAGGCTCTGTATCCAACATGGGCTGAAGCATGGTTTACGGCATATACTGTGTAGATGTTGACATGTCCTGAAGTGACTGACAAGCCTCAGTGAAGATGTGATAATTCCCAAGGGTCAGCATGGCGCTCACATGCAATCCAACCCCACCCCTATGACTGTCACAGAGAAGACAGGGTGCCAACACAAGGACAAATTCTGCCCTCGTGTGCTCTTCATACCTATGTCAGCCATGACAGCCACTCCACTTATATGGCCTAATGAGGTGGCTCAACAGCAGCATGTCACACATGCTGGGAGAAGTGAGCGGTGGAATGCCCGGCCTTTATTTATTTATTTATTTATTTATTTTGAGAGCTTGACATTTTTTTGTCACTAACTTTTAGACGGGTGTGTGTTAATACAATTGCATGTTTCAGAGTGGGTGTGCAAACTTGGTTGGAAAATAAGTTTGTGTTCATGGATAACGCTTTAACTTGGTTTGGTTCTTCCATTTTGCCTGGAATTACTTCAGTGATTCAGTTCAGACCAAAGTGGAGGTGGAGACTGTTATCTGACTGTTTTTTCTTTTTCAATCTGCATATCATTTTTACTTTCTTCTGAAGATAGTATTTTTTTTTCATTTTTGTCAAAAACTGCAAACATTCTATTATCACAAAATTAACAACAAAGGTAATAATTTGGACTCAAAACAACATAAAGCAGCATATTTTTTAGTGTGATTGTGGGAAAGTGCCTCTCAGTCGTATAAAAAAGTGTTTATCCAATCTCCATATCTTCCTATGCATAACCTAAATGGAAAATGTATACTTAAGGCAAGAAGGAAAATACTATGAATATATGAATTGCTGACTTGGGATGTGTTTCCAAACAACATGTATCCTGTGGATGAGATATCTTCAAATATCTCCCTGTACTGTATTTTCATTTCAGAAAAAAAAAAAAAAAAACATTTTTTGATTCTTTTGTTTACACAAGCCATGGTAACAGTAGATAACCTTGTAAAAGGTGCCATTCTGCATCCAGACTGCTTGATTGTCTGTAGGTTTTGACTCAGTTATCAGGAATCAACCAGTTTAGCTCCTCCAGCAACATAGTGGTCAGTAAACAAGAGGCCTGAGCATCAGGGCTGTAGTGATAAAAGAAAAACAGGTCGGTGAACTATAAATGTCTGCAGCAGCTCTCTCAGCTCTCGCTGTCTGAGATTTAATATACAACCACTGAAACCATATCATATATTCCTACAGTATAAATACGTAGTTTTATGGGGTACAAATCTTTATGGCTAAGTAATAAACAATCAATATTCAATTGTACATTAGTTTGGTTATTGGATTTCAGATGTCAGCTGTCAAAACTATTCAAATTGTTCACAGGATTCTGTCTGTTTATCATTTGCTTGCCTCGCTGTACACAATGCATGTGTAAGATGCCAGCTGGTATTATTGGAAAGTTCCAAATGTAAACGATTGACATTTGTAGCCTAGATCATTGCCTAATAACTTTAGCCTGCTAACAGTATCCTGATTGAGTTAATCAAGCTTCAGACTCAATAATAACTAGAGCTGGACATATGTAGGTATCTGTGTGTGTGTTATTCTTACTTACTAATAAACAAGCAACCATTTTTTTCCCATTTGCAACCTCTAGCCGTTTTTTTTTTTTTTTTTCAGGGGTGTCTGAAAATTGACGGATGTCCATGCTGGTGGGTGTGCACTCCAGCACTGCAGCAATTTAATGTCATTAGCCTGCATGCTGAGGGCATGTCCGCTAAGTAGAAGGGGGGGGGGGGACAATTTAGAGGCAGGGGCAAGGTGAGGTTGTGTTCTAAACTGTTATATAATGCTCAGTAAACAACAATGATTTGACTTGGATTTTAAAAAAAGAAATAAATTGCCGTCACAAAAAGACACTAAGGCCCAATGTGCATCCTCAATGGAGGAAAGACCCTACAGTAAAACACTTAAAGCCAACCTGTTGCGCTAACTGACGTACCCTGCAGGCATAGGGTGTAAAGGGAATTTCATCCTTAGGCGATAGAAAAAGCAATAAATAAATAAATAAATCCCCACTACATGTGAAAGATGTATGTGCAATAAAAAGAGGACTTGAAAAGGTGTGCTTATATTTATTTATCTGAACTACAAAAAAATCTGTGGTATGTGGCAGTTAGCAAAACATGTAATGCAACATAAATCAAATGACTGAATCAGTTTTTACATTTAATATCTTCATATTAGACTGAACTGAACTTACATTGAACTACCCAAAGACTGACCTTTATATAAGTGCTGGAGAGAAAGTCTTCGTTCTCTTTTTGTCTCTGTAAGAATGAAATTCTTGCACAGCTTGGGCACTTCCCTGACCTACAAACTGCTATCTGTATACCTTCTGTGTTTGATGTTAAAGTAACCTACCTTACAGCTTTCACTATCACTATCCGTCCAACACTATCCATCAGACCAAAGTGAACAACCAAAACAAACCAAAGACAGCATTTGCTAAAGAAAATATATTGGAGCCGCAGGCATTGAAAACACAAGTATCTCCTAGTATCAGTTTAGTTGTTCATGAGTTCATGTTTTGTACTTTAAGCTTTTTGTAAACTGCATGGGGAAGAATGACCACGATGCAGTTCAAGAAGAAAAAAATAATAGCTAATGGCCTCATGTAGATCCTGCTAGTTGTTTTAGACATCAGCCATACAGTAGCTATTTTTAATCTAGTAATGCAGCTGTTTCACTGAAAAAGCAAACAAGGAGTTTGTTGAATCGACTCCTGGTTTTCTATCTTACTTTGGTCTGCCTTTTTCAAAACATGTTACACATCACATGCACATAGACTGTAACTGTAGTTTTTGTGATGCTGCACTTTTATTTTGGCAACCTCTACTAAACTCTCTTTGAAACTCTCTTTGTGGACTACTTCTGGGGGCGTTTTCATGGAGTACACGTGAGAATGCAGCTACATTACTCTGGCAGATGTCAAATACCTTGTTATGCTGAACCAAGTAGTGTGTGTGTGTGTGTGTGTGTGTAGAGGGCTTTGCTTGGCTTTTGTTTGGTATTTATTTTATTATGCATTTTTATCTATCTCATTTGTTACTCCTGGGAAATGATTGTTACACTAACATAGTTCAAAGTAAAGTTGGAATCAGGTAACAGGCTCCTAAGACATTAG
Organism: Protonibea diacanthus; assembly: GCA_028641955.1. Taxonomy (NCBI): domain Eukaryota; kingdom Metazoa; phylum Chordata; class Actinopteri; family Sciaenidae; genus Protonibea; species Protonibea diacanthus. Next base: position 16,908,486 of record CM053978.1, read on the forward strand.
TTCCATTGGTTCCAATTTCAGCACTCAGGTAGTCTAACGTCCTCGCTTACTTTCCTCTAAGCAATCTCCTTTTTGTCCAGTCTCTGTATAAATATTTAGTATCATTTCTGGGTGCCTACACATGGCTACAATAACAACAGTGGATGTCTGCACCTCCACTTCAGCAGACAGGTTGAGAAGCAAGTGTGAAGATAAATCCACTTTTTAATCCCAAGCGTTTAAAAAATAAACTCAGAGTTCTCCTCCCTCCCTCCGGTAAACAGCTCCAGATCAGAGCAGAATCCAGCATGACTCCAGGTGTTTATTCCTCAAGGAGCTCAGGCTCTGGCCTGTGCCATCTCCCTGAGCTTCTGAGGATGGGAACCCTGGCCTCAGCAGCTGTCCCTTGGAAAGCCGCAGCTTCTGTCCTCTGCTGGTTCTCTTTTTCTTCTGGACTGAACACTACAATGACTCACTATCACTTCTTGGCACAAGTGGCATTACAAAAAACTACAGCCGAAGCTGGCACACTACTTTCAACAGATATTTCTGCAAAGGAATACAACAAAGTATTTGTGTTTGTGTGTTTGTGACCTTCACTGTATAATGGTGTTGGTAGAGGCCTGACACATGTGAGACTGTTTTTGTTTGTTCATCATTGTCTGCTACATATTTGGTGTGAGTTGTAAAGTTTTTTGTATGGACACTGAAAACAGAGTCAAACTTTACATCTGCTGGATTTAATCATCTTAGGGCCTTATAGTGTGCTTTCAAACATCTTTCTGTGAGTCTTATGTTGATGTTCTAAATTTGATGTCATGAAAATGGTCACCAAGAAACTAAGCACTTGTATTGTATTGTATTGTATCTGGTCAAAGACTCCTCCACTTAACCCAAATATTTACACACTGATTCTAAGAATAGGTGATTTCAGAAACTACTGCCAAAACTTCTTTGTATGCAGTACCTTGTATGCACATTTGCACTGGTCATGGGGGAAAAAAAATTGCAAGACTGGGAAGAAAAAGGTAATTTCTAGCCATAACATGGTAAGTAAAGAGATTTTTTTATTGAAGCATATTACAGGTGGAATCACATAATTCTGGCTATAGCCAAAGGCACTTCTAGTCATGTTTCCGAAATGCATTCTTCTATCCAACAAACCATAAAACTGTCAAGTATTGAATGTTCTTGTCTATAAATTACTTAAATCAAGTGAATTTAATGACTGTTAAGGGCAGCCATGGCACATTATTTCACAGGATATAGCTCATCATTTGGGGGCAGGAATCGTTAATCAAGCCAATTATCAAAGGACACGGTACATTTAAAAATAGAAAATAATTTGTCATCCTCCATTAAAAATTGCACATTATCTATTAATGACTTGCAAAATGCAGCAGCAGTTGGTCCTGAAATTATACCTTGTGTTCCCTTAATTCAGCTGCCATGTAAAAACATCTGTGAATTAGTGATAAAATAAATAAAATCTCTGGGCTATCTGAGCTATCGCAGGGGTCATTTTAATTTTATTAGAACCTAAATTGAACCAAAAATGATGTATTTTACACATCATTATTTAAGCACTGCAAAACGACGCTATATATTGACATTTTAGCCAAATGACCCAAAATAATTAGTGCCTTGCCTAAATTGAACAACTTCTGTCTGTTTGACAACATTTTGAGCATGATTAACTCAGTCACAGAATCATTTATCAAACAACATAATGAGCAGCATTGTATCAATATATTTATGTAAATATAAATAAGTGCATATAAAAAATAAAAGAACATATTCAGTGTGGTTGTTTATTTGAATATGTTTAGTCTGCCTGAATCATCGATTCTTTGATCTGACTGAGGTCTGTGAAGTTAGAATCTATGGCTATGAAATGCTGTGTATTGATAAATCCATGGTGCTGCACTAGCAGACGGATTTGTAATTGCACCTATTTCTCTCAGTACCGCCCTTCTGTCAGTTTCGCCTAGGATCTATATGTACTGTAAACACTCAATTCTGTAATATATTGTAGCCTGTATACTCTACAGAGTAATGTCACCTCCATGATTAAAGGGACACATTAGCAACGTGTAGTCGCAAAAGAGCTAGACTGTAGAGACACATTGCTGCCTGTAGTATTCCTATAACGTATTCCTATATCCTAAGACCATTTAGTAGCTACTGTTCTGCTGAAAATACACCACAAGACCAAGCCACCTCTGTGACAAAATGTTTTAGGGTAGATGTGACTATGGGTAAAGTTTCTATAACTTTAGGGACTAAATATTCAACAGTTAAGCTTTAAAACCTTTCTTTTTATGAGTTCATATTGGGGTTAGGAAGAAAAAGTTCAATGAAGTGTGGAATAAATGGCATTATTTCAGTAAACATATATGTCAAGTATATGCATCATATGTGTACAATATATATATATATATATATATATATATATATATATATATATATATTTCCTACACAAGAAAAACTGTAATGGACAAATTACTTTTTTTTTTCTTCTTCTTCTTTTTTTCTTTTTTCTGGCAAAGAATAAATGCTTCACTTCCAGTATTTCTCTCTATAAGTGGGGCTTTTATAATACATAGCTGTATCATGCTGAGTTTAAGTACAAGTAGGTGAGAAATGAATGCCCATTGGTTCCATTAATTCCATTAGTTCCGTCATATTACCAATGCATATGTAGTGTTGAACATAGTCATGAAATCACATCAGGACTAAGATGGGGTGGGTATTGAATGACTTATTGTTCCCATGAATAAATCTGTGTGTGTTCTGAAGGAACCTTATTGGCTGAGAGACTGCACACTTACACTTGCATGCGTCATTAGACAATTAATGGAGGTTTTTAAAATTTCGTTGAGGAATACAGTTCTAAGAGTTGCAGCAGAGTTGCATGCACTCAGAACTAATATTTAATAAGCTGTTAGAATATGACTTGCATAGAGATATATAAATATTTGTTAGCTGTCTCAGGCACATAATTCTGAACCACACACAAGCTTGCACATATTCACACCTGAAAATCTACATTCACACGAATGTACAGTAAATACACACAGTCGAGCAGACACCTTACCCTTGCTGCCTGCATAACAAATTATGTTTATGCCTTCAGCACTGGGTTGATAACACTTTAGTAAATATAGATTGTTTATGGGTAGAACATTATGGAGTCTCAGCTGTGTCTATGCTTCAACGGAGACACAAGGGCAGGATCCTCAAACAATGTCTGCTTGGGTACCAGAGTTAGTAAAAAATACATCTATATTTATTTGCAAATGGAAAACTTTATCTCGGGGATGAACTTTTGTGGGATGAATGATGAATTTTAGCAAGTTATTGGCCTCTGCTGTCAAGGTTGCCCGCTTGTCTCTGACAATTTTATTCAACTGGCAACAGCCACCAAGAGAGTTCATATCAAATATCTGCTCTCCTTATTATTCTAATGATCACTGTCAATCTTGATGGATTAGTGTATGCATTATCGACCTGAAAATATGAGAGAGAGACAGACTCAGCATGCATCACTGAAGGAACAGTTTGGTTTTATGGGCAAACCCATTAGGCGCGTTAATCAGGATAAAATGTCTATCTCATCTATTTTCAGTGGCTGACCGCAATAATGAGTCATTAAACATTGTGTTTCAGAGAAATCCATCTCCATCTTGGCCCAAAGATATTCTGAGATTATTCATATTATCTCTTATTCTCTACCAAAGTGTAGCATCAAATCAGATTTTAAAGACATCTGCAGAGGTAGATGGACAAAGATTAAATAAATCAAATAAAAAGTATAAAAGGAAAGTTAATGGTGAGGAGGTAAGTATTCGACCTCTATACTTGAATATTGAATAACCGTCATTTTGCAGAGGACGTATTTTTGTACTGTGCCAAATCATCCTGCCTGATGAAAAAGACTTTAATTGGGAGGTTCAATAATATTTGCAGTCATGTGTTATATCTCTGGCTGTGTTTACATGCAGATGGTATCCTGGATACCATCACATTTCCTGTTTGAGGTGATCTGGATGCTGACAGTGTTGCCATGAATATTTTCTCATACCCATGTCTCCATACAGACATAAAGATATAAATGATAAGTGCTACTCTCTAGCTTTTTATCATGGTCTGGCTAGACCTAAAATCAAGCAAAGGTACAAATTTCATGATTTTATGTTGTATGCCTCTGTACCAGTAATCCATGCACTCATCAAGCCTTTTATCACTCCAATTATGCTTGCTTGATATACAGGGAATCGAAGACCTTAGTAAAAAAAAATAAAAATAAACCAATCATATTTGGTTTATTTCACCAAACTAATATGCCATTAGTTTGGTGAAATGTTATTACTTTGCACATATGTATCCTGTAAATGAAAACTAATAACTTACATTTTTTGGGCCATCTAAATTCTGGAATAGTATTATACAAAAAAAATGAAAAAAACTAATAAAAAAATTGAATGACAGCAACAAACAAAAACCATATGTTACCCAGAGGCTGGAATAAATCAGAACTGATGTAAACTGTGGGTGGCAGTCTTGAAACACAACCTTCAAAAATGTAATTTAAATGATAAAGCTGCCTTCATCAAACAATGGTGCGATAAAATAAGAAAAGAAAACAACCACAAAGGAGGGAAAATCTCCTAGTATGCAAAACAAAGTAAAAGTCTCAACATATATGAGCACACAGAACCTGGGAGCTTATTGATTTGATTCAAGAGAGGACTTCCTATTGGTTTGTTTGCACTGTGGAGACCTGAGCTCATCACATTTTCAAGTGCTTATACAACCGCTTAAGATGGCACAATGAGACCTAATGATTCTTCAAAGATTCTCTATAACAGTGATGCTATACGGCTTGAACTGGTTTCATTACAGCAGGTAGCTTAAAGCTAAAAGTAAAATGGAAAAACAATCACTAAAAGGAAATAGCCAATCCAAACACTTACTGTGAAGACAGAGAGAATAGAAAGTGAACACACGGAAATCCATGCTCATTTCCGGTGTATCAAAATGATTTTTCAAAATGGATTCATTCTTGGATAATAAGACAGACTTGGCAAATGTGATTTGATGACACAGCATGACAAATCATTTCTTATGGATTGTGTGAAAGCAAGTGTTACACATTTTATTACGGGACAAGATCTACTGAATGATCTATCTTGTGACTAAGAGTGAATTTTGAGAATCGCTGTCGACATTTACAAAAATGTTGGTTATACTATAAATTTGGAAGCTAATGCTGCTAAGCTTCCAAAATTAAATTCATATTTAAAGCTGGCAACTCAAAGATTTTAAGGAAAACTTTTGATCAATAAGTTTTGTGGTTTTGACTTTAACCAAAAATACTTCCTTTTGGCCTTTTGAATACAATTATTTGAAATATCAGTCTCACTTTTATATAGTGAGCTTTCACTTTCCTTGCCAAAAAAACATTATCTATCTCACCTAAGGCAGTCAACACCATATCTGCAGGCCACAACCATGTGTGTGGTATTTTCTAACATACTTGTGGTTAATGGGATAGCCGTGTGCGCCAGCATCTTTTGAACACAGAAAGTGTGCAATGGCTGAAAAAAGGTTCGGGAAACTCTGCCTGAGGCTGTGTACTTTCTGAAACTCTGAAAACTGTAATCCTCAACAAAATATGCTGTGGCCTGTTGTACAGCAATTTCTGTTTCAGACTGTGTGGGTAATATGAATGCTCTTTGATTTGCTTAAATTGCGTGTGCTAGCTGTGTGAGGATACATATCTTCTCTCTCTCTGAAATGAAATCGCTTAATTTTCTTCCCCATCTGTGTGTGCATTGGAATGTTTATAAACTATATGTATGCTTAGTTTGTTCAGCGTGTGTATGAATGTGCAGTGGCAAGATTGCATGGGCGTGTGTGTGTGTGAGAAAGGGTGCATAACAGGCAATAATCTACGAAACAAGATTATTTGCATATGCTTTGGAATTAGGGTGCCAGACTCCTCTGCTTAGTGTTTAATCAAGCATTTAATCAGTTCACCACATACTGTACAGCTGTGTATAACCCTTTATTTTACTCTCACCAGTCTTTTAATCCTACAACTTTCCCAAGAAAACAGACCTGAAACATATGTAAACAAGTATTCACACACATTTAAAGCCGTAACATAATTCATTTAACATGAATCATATTTGCCACTATCCAAGTAAAAAAAAATGAGAAACATTCTGCAGTATGTGCTTTAACTTGATTTCCATGATTATTTTTCAGTGGGTTTTTAATTTATACATTCTCATTTTTTATCTTAATTCCAAAGTGATTATGAAGAGGGTCTATCCTTATCCTTTATCTTATTTTACATTCAAGAGGACCAGTTTACCAGGACCAGCTTTTCCTTAGTTTTTGTCATATAGACAGCACAATATTGGATGATGATATTAAATGAGGCCAAAGTGTGAAATAATGAGGGCATGGGTGGTTTAAGTGAACTGGACTGAAGGTTGGAGGCAAGGTTCTATTTATTTTTACCAAAGATGCTCAGTGGTGTGTAAAGCCAGGAAAGGTTTCCCGCCTTGTGTGGTACATAGAGCAAGCGTACTTGAGACTTCCGCTGGTTCGACTGGTTTAGCCCTCTGCTAACTTGAATGGGGACAAATTGATTAAATTGTGAGCAACCGAATTAATTAATTATGGATTTCTATCTCCATTTTTATACCTTTATTTTATATATATATATATATATATATATATATATATATGTTTGGTAACTACTAAACACAATAATGTCGCAGCCTACAACCAGTTCATGAAAGCCTTTGTAAGTATATAATAAGACAGTTAACACAAAGAACAACATGATAGAACAGCATATTAAAGCAGCATGAGCGTCAATTGACTTCACCTGAAATCATGTCAGGATATTTGTAGAGCAGGTCTACAATATACTCTATAATATTTGCTTAGATTTTTACCCATTCTGGCCCTTAGGTGAACTGCACCTAAGGGCATGGAGTGCATCCTTACTATGTAGTCCAGTTAAGATGTCTGAACTCAAAGAATCCCCCAGAAATGACTATATCCCTACAGGTGAACTTCGCTATTTGTACAGTCAGGTGACAGTGGAGATGTCACGCACTGATGGCTGGGAAAAGTTCTCCTGTAAATCTCTATTGATTACCTATTGCTGACTCTTAGCTGCAGAGCACTTGGCAAGGGGTTGATTTTGTCTGGGTGCTGTTCAAAGCAGAAATACATCTGGTGATGAGGAGCATTTTAGCACGGGCAACCCTAAGATGACATTTTGCAGTGAGGACAGACTACAAAGCCAAGCAGGAGAGCTTTGGCTCGGTACCAGAGTGTTCACTCTGACTGCATCATTCAAGTACAACACTTGTTCTTGTTCACTTGTTCTCCTTGTGCAATTTTCTAATGAATACCCATCAGTGAGAATGTTGTGAGCACAGATTTCAAAGAAGTATAAATACTACTGTACCTGCTTTTCAGGTAACACCGCTGGTATTGTAGCCTTTTCTGTATGGCCAACTTTAGTGATTTGGATGGAGTTCATTCAGACAACATTACTTTTTTTGTAAGGCACAGAGCTCCTACCAAGGTCAGTGACTAACCAGATAATACAAAAAACACTTCACTGTGAAAAATCTGGATTCCAGGATGGATAAACATCACCTACAAGTTACCTGTGGTTCTTTCCTTTTGTGGACATTGGCTGGTTGACGGACATAATACATACAAAGTAGAAGGAAAGTAGTCCACATCACTATAAGAGGAGACCATTTTCATTGAAAATTGTTGCCTTAATGACTGAACTGCTCACTCAAGACGGTCTAAGGAAAGCTTACCATTCTGAATCTCAAATAGTCTTCACCTGCCCTTTTTTTCTGCCAGTGACTTCATACATCACAGTGTTGTCTGAGTAGAGCCCTTGGAACATGGAATTTATATGAGATTACAATTTTAGAGTCTCTGTGTGTTAGCACATCGAAGAGCTGAAGAGACCAATCAGCAGCACAGGTACAACATGTTCAGTGCAGTAACTGATGCCTAAGACAGCATTTGGTAAAAGCAAGCTGTAGAATAATAAGAAGTCAATAACCACATTTTATTCTATTGTCCTTAATAGGGCCATTTATCAGGATTGCTTCACTGCTGCCAGTTCAGTATGGAAGCCGTAGAGTAAATTAACCACTTTGTAGCTTGCATCATGCTGAGTGAACTGTATGAAGAGCTTTAGAAGAGACTGAGATGAAAGAGCAGTGGGTTTTGGACTAATTATTTCTGCTTGCTTGATAAGGATAACTCGCCATGACCACAGGGCTAGCCCAAAGTCTGGCTGTGTGACAACCGCAATCACTAATGTGAGAAGCAGTGCACACGTCCAGACAAATCTAGAACAGGTGCTGGATCAAGAGGAACCTACAAATTCAACTGCATTTATTATTTTTTTAAATTATTATTATTATTTGAGAGAAGGTTAACTGGGTAGCCAGCATTCGTCATTCGCCGATCTAAATCTTCTCTCCTGCTTCTTATATTCAGGGCTAAAGTTTTCATTTTATTTGACATATTTTCAGACCGGTGCTATGCCACCAGCAGACTCTCGTAGAGCTCAATGACATTTGGTTTGTGGTGTTCACAAGTACCCAAAATCACTCACCACTTGTGGCTTGTACCAAATATCACATTTTGAAATTCCCACGTCAAAATCTCTCTTGATAAATCAAGGCACAGTGGCTCTTGATAAAGAATAGAATAGTTTCATTGAGGTTTCAATTCATATGGTTTTACTAGAATACAGCCATCAAAGGTCTAACCATGCACAGAGGAAAGTGACAGCACAGAATATAAGATAAAGGATATACATAAAATCGTACTGTATTGTCTTCAGGGTAATTGTGCTTAAAGTGTGTGCGTGAGTGAGCGTCTATGTATGTGTGTGAAATTAGCATTTCATTTACCAAGGCAGCAGCTAATTAAGCAAAAAGACTGCCTTTAGGGCAAACTCAAGGCACAGTTCAAACATGCCATATAGCGGTGGATTCAACCAAAAGGTGAAGAAGTCAACAAAAGAAAGAAAACAAAACAAACCAAAAAAAATCAGTGAATCTGAAAAGCTACCCAAACTTTTTACAAGACTGTCTCACTATACCTGTGCAAAGTTATCTGGGCATCTAGTGAGCATAAAATTAATAAAGTGGAAGTTACTACGCACTTGTCTCCGGAAATGAAAAAGGAAATGGAATGACATAAACGCACAAAGAATAAAGGTTGCTTATGGGGGAAAAGAATGGAGCAGCTGGAGACACTCACTCCAGAGCCTTTGGAGGAGGCAGATAGCAGCGATACAGCTGGTGTCACTCAAGAATCCCAAGGTAATAATACACAATAGTGCCTTTTAAAGTGGCATAACCATAACAGCCACTGGACATTCTCTGTTTGGTGGCAGAAAATGGACAATAGTTATATACAGTTATATATTAAAAACAGTTAATATAGTATAATAGTTGAACAATAATAATACTTATTATTATTATTATCAAGCTTATCTTCTTTTGAGAGCTCGAGTGATTGTGAGAGTGCCATTGAATCCAACAAAATACAACATCCACATTTATCAAATTGCATTCTACCATTTTTTTTTTTTTTTTTTTTTTTTAGATGACAAGCACAATGTTCTTCCATCTGATGTGCATCTAAATATTTATTTATTTATTTATTTATGGGTACTAGTGAATCAATCCTCCCTTCAGAGCATGTAAAGTCTATAATTTTGTCCACTGCATTGATACAAATGACACACTGGTTTAAGCTAAATGTACCTAACAAAGTAGCAACTGAATGTATGCGGCATTGCTTCCTGATGGACAAGAGCCATATTTCACATGTCAGCTAAAGGCTAGTTAAATCTAAACATCTCATTTTTAGACATTTTTACAAACGACTCATTCTGTTTTATCTTGGGAGAACAGTCTCATGACGTGATGCCTCCCACATGTCAATCAATCATCATCATCCTCTCTTCTCCGCTATCAGAAAGAAAGCTCAGTGTGCCAAAGTGTAGCTATCGTGTTTTTTCGTTTGTTTGTTTGTTTGTTTTTTCTGCATAAAGCTGCTAAACGTTAATCTCAGAGCTACGTGCAATAAATACACTTAAGGAGTTTTTCCTTTTCCATTTTATGTGTATGGTACTGTGTCAAATGCTTCCCATGTTATTATTATTATTTTTTTTGTTATGTGAAGCAACAGACTGTAGTACTGTGCATATGACAAATCCCCCCTTGGGGAAAAGTTTAGCTACTCTACTGCCAAGAGTTAAACTGAATTAGAAGATTAAATAAGTTTTCTCCCAAATCTAAGAACTGCACTGAATGCTGCATAATTATGCAATATAAACCGAGAATATCTGACACATATATTAATATAAACACAGAATTAATGAATGATTAATGAATGGGCCATATCATTCCCCCTAAACTTTCTTGAGAATAGCACCCTAAACTGTAAAAAATCATGTTTTTTGGGGGGTGTTTTCCTATACTGAATCCGCCTCAACATTTGTGGTAATTACTTTAAATCAAACTTAGAGCACGGCGCAGTAATTATTATGTGTGTTGTTCGTATACAATAAATGAGCAATGGTTGCTTCGACAGAGTGATAAGAGAATTACAGAGTGGATTCTGGCCATTAATGATGTGCGCAAGGTCCAGTGTGTAAGACCTAGGGGGCTTTATTTACAGAATAGGGCAGAAATGAAAGATAATATGCATAACCACGTTTTCATTAAATCACAGCAAAATAAGAATTGTTAGGTTTTGTTACTTTAGAGTGCACTGCAATCAGGTACTACTGTACACAGCTAGATACCACTAAGTCGTACACACTTAACACATTTTAGAATATGACGCATTAAACTCTCAATGGTTTTACTCTTGTTGCATTTGTTACAATTACAACTGAATTAGTTCTCCAGCTATTTGTTTTTACTATATTCTTATGATGGATACATGAATTGAATGAAAATTATAATTTTAGAAAAGAGAAAATGCAAATTCAACTGAAAATGCACAATATTTTGGTTGTAAAGGGATTAAAGCATGTACCTGATATAAACATTTTATTATATATTTCTCATGCTGTGTGCTAGGACTGAAAAAAATCATTTATAACAAGGCTTTTTGGGAGTGGGTTCTAGTTATAATACAGCTATTTATTAACCTTGGTGCAAAATTGCCTTGCTTTTTCAAAAATGCCAGTTGAGAGAAGTCTCATCACATATGAAGGAACTCACAAAGCTCTCTTTGTTTCATTAAAACAGCGAAGATGCAGCAGCGAAGATGAAGCCACAGCCTTCACTACTCTCTTCATAATTACATCCACTTATTTTTTTTTCTCCATCTCATCACTTTATGTCCTTTACAACCTGTCAGTTTTTAATCTGCTGTAGGATTTATTCTTTACTGGGCTTTGAAATCCTGCTTTGGTCACATGTTGTAATCCTGTCCCTGTCCGTCTCTTATTCCTTTTCTACTCTGTACTAACACTGTGATACCTTCTGCTTGAACATTTTACTTTGCTGAAATTAGTTTATTTTGAAATGAACGTGTCACCTTGCATGTTACAATTAAAGGAGTCTTTAACTAGAAGGAGAGAGAAGCAGTGACAGGCTATATAGTGAATGTAGAATATGTCGCTCAAACTGTCCAAAATAAATTTGAAATTATTAATAATAACAACAACAACGACAACAGATAAACTCTTCACCAGCCTCACCACGACAGCATCCAGGGAAGTTGCATTTAAATCAATGATGTATTCAACATTTTAAAGGCATTTAACAAAAACATGAGCAGTTACCATAATTAGTATAAGTAATGAACTAATTAGTCTTGCATTAATAGGAATACTTTAGTTGGATATATATATCTTACTGGATATTTATGCAAATGTAGGATTTCCTTTTCCTGTTAAACAATATCCTTGATTTTGCCTTATTATAGAAACCACCACTTGCAATGAACATTCTGTCATTTCCGTTCTTTCTGCATCTCTGCACATTCATTTGGGCCTCATAAGTGAACTCGCTGATAAGAATTTTTTACCAACTATTGGACTATTAGTTCAGACTGACAACTGGAATACTGGAAAACTGGGAGTTAATAGAGCTACCATTATTCTTTCTGAGAAACCTGTATGCGTGGCAATTACATCAGAAGATGACAGGTACTCCTATACTACTTGAGTCATTTGCTCTTTGATATTCTTTGATAATTCTCGTGGGCCAAGGTATCTAATAAAACCCTGCTGTTTTGCTTCATTCATTCATCAGAGTGTAAATGCAATACTGCAAGACAGGACTGAAGAGAGAATACTGATTGAGGGAGTATAAAGGTGGAGTGTCAATTTGACAGACTTTTTTTTATGCATGTGCATGAATTGCATGTATTATGTGTTCATGCACTTGTGATGCAGTCCTTAACGGGGGCACCAATAGTACTGATGCCATCAAGAAAGGAGGTCCTTTAGAGCTGCAGGTTTTCTCCTTTCTTTCTAAACATGGTTTAACGTTTCCTTAGCATTGATTGTATTACTGCAATAAGTGATTTAGTTCGTGTTTGCAGCAGCCTTTGCTATAAAGCGCTGGTTTGTCTTTTAAACTGAGATTTAAAGTAGTGCCAGAATGTTGATTTAACCTAAGCAGGTGTTGTTTGAATGGCCAGTAGGCGTATCATTAGAATCCAGAGTTATTTTAACTTTCCGCCCCAACAGCACATGATCATAAACAAAAGAACAAATGTGTTGTTTCAGCCAGATCTTTTTCTGGCTCAGCATAGTATAATCCTTTTGTCCGCTGATGTTTTTTCCTCATGGGTGGAGCTTAAGCAATACAATTAATATTAAACACAGTGTAGCCTCAGGTGGAGTGGTTAAAGAGTAGGAATTATGAATAAACCTACAACAGATATGATTCATTTTATTATATGCTGAGATTATTATTCTGAACACTGATAGCAGCCAGTGTGGTCCGATCAGGAAAGTGGCTGAATGGGATGGAAAGCAAGACTCTAGACTCTGTTTCTGGAGCGTGACAGATGTCTACTTCACAATACGCTTTAATTCTTGAAAAAAAAAAAAAAAAAAAAACCTTTCTCAATCTATCACGCCAGAAGGGGATGATTTACATATTTTAAAACTGCTAATGGCACTTATTTTCACGTTTGTTTTCTCGGCTGTGATGACGATGTTATTGTAGGAATCTAAAGCTGACCTTTGTTCCATCCTTCAAACCAAATGGCAAAGAGAGTGTCAGTCTAGCATGTTAATCTCCCTGTGATCCATGCTCAGCTGTCCACCATACACAGCTCTAAGCTCTGTGCTTTTAAATAAAGAAATAAAAAATGCAGCATGGGGTTACTTTTAATTGCGTAATCGGTTTTGTTGTTGTGGCATCAGATGTCCAACATCTGATATCAAGGACATTTCACTGAATTTCAATGAAGTCAGAGTGCAGTGAATTTCTCATTTTTTAGTACTGCTATTGTGCACAAAATTGAGGCTGGGCATAAATATTCATTGGGATTGCAGGGGAAAGGGGATGAGATAAAATGGCAAACAAAACTGATAATACACTCTATTGAATCTACAATGCATCCTGAAAACTGCATCCTGAAACTGGCATTTCCTATCCCTTAGTGTTACTATGACATGATGGAGGTCTCACTATCCTGCAGAATTGTAGCCTAATGTTCAGTCAGCTGCGACGAGGGCTAATGTGAGCTTTCTCTTACATTCAACTCCCCTTGGAAGAAGCAGCCACATGAGGAATTTGAGCAGCTGAGTGGGTGCGTAAATCAAACTGCTGAAATGACAGGAAAGCGATTCAATTCAACTTTGCCACTGCTTTTTCAAAACAGGTGCATAACCGACATTTAATGCAGGCTTTACGAGATAACTACACAAATACATAGTGAAACAAAATCATTAATGTGAAGGCAACACTGACCTTAAGGAGCAGGAGCTGCATCAAAATTGGTGGGGCGCCGTTGTACTTTTGTCAACAACACCTATACTTTCCATTGTGAATGTCCGAATGTTTTCTTTGATTCCACTTTATATTATTTAACACTGAACACCTCCCTAGTTGAATGCAATATTCGATTATGTTTCCCCAATATTGTACAGCTGCCCAGATAAAGCACAGCTTTCTATGGTGTTTTGTGTAATATTTATGGAAACAGAAGTGTCAGTCTGAGGCAGGAAAGTTTGGACAGCCTTTTTCCTTCCCAGCATGAATAAAAAGTCCACTACCGAGGTTCAAAAAGAATCCTCAATCATCAGCAGCACTTTCCGATGGATGAAAATCAATTGGTTTCAACCTACGTCGCTTACTTTCATATGCTGTAAGTGTAAGTGCATTTAACAGAAAATTATGCACATGCATTCATAAAAAAAAAAAAAAAATGTACCTGTCTGGATCATGTGGCTCAGTTTACAGCACGGTTGTTTATATTTTGGGGGGTCATCAGCAGCCATGACTTAATCAGAGAGAGGAGTTAGGTTTAGTTTAAGCTTGGAATGAGAGATTCCCAGTATGCCAATCTACTTATTATACACTTAAAGTGCACAGCTCTCCAGGCCGTTTTCCGCCTACTCCCTTTCCCTATTACCATTACTTCCCCATGCTGCTCTCTAAGTTTGATTAAGTGCAATCCAGTGGGGGTGTTTCAGCACAAACTTGATCCATGGCCGAGGGCTGACTTTACACTACTGCGTCAGAGCCAAAGATTTTATTTTGCGCAAGCGTTCTTTTTCCCTATTCCCACCTCATATTCATCAACAGTCTGAATATGTATAATCTCAACCTAGTTAGAGGTCCAATAAGACAGGGGGAGCCTGCTGGGCTTGGCCACCTGTTGTCTGAAGATAATCAGCACACAGGATACAAGGTTACATGACAAGACACACAGAAAAAAGAAGCCCACTGAGATTTCAAAACATTTTATGAAAGGTGTCTACAGAGCAATATTCTTTAAAGTCTGCTATTGCCAACCATAATCTCAAAATCTGTTATTTTTTTCTCTCTTTTGGCTACAAAGAAGATTCAACCTTAAACTTTAAATACGGTTTCCTTTAATCATCCGTCCAGGTAAGTCACTGTTTGAGTATGTAACGGTGCCAGTAAAGACAGTAAGATCGATGAGCAATAAACTTAATAATGTTCAGAACAAACAGCTTGCAAATGACTAATGAGCGCTGTCTTAACTGCTAAAATGCTACCAAAGTAAGAAGTGCTTCGTAATATTAAGTGATGAGAACAACAGTGACATTGGTATTAATGTTTACAATGTTATTAACACATTGTGCTGAATGGTTGTAAATATAATGGCTTCAGCAGCAGCAGTACAGCTAATGGCATTTTAACAACCAAGTATGGCAGTTGTGTAGTAGGGAAATTGTGACTTTGTTCAGAGAAAGGTCTCTAAAGTAAGGTTTGGACCGCTTGATTCATTCTGAGGAAAATGGAGGTGTTTTCTAATGTGGCTAGAATTCATATTGGCAAAGCATCAGACTATGGGATCTGGATATGGGAATGAAAAGATAAAAGTCTACTGTATAGTAGAAGTTTCTGTCACATTATCACGTTATACAAATAAAGTAATCCAAGAATTAACGAATGAATGCAATTCTGTGAATTAGATCAAATAACATCTCTGGATAGCAACAAGTCTGTCTGTCTACAGAGACTTGGACATCTGTCAAACAAACCATTTGAGGATTATCATCCAAAAAGTCTTTCCTGGCACAATAAAGGAAGGCTGACAGAGCAGCTGAGGTGCTAAGGCAACCATCTCAAGCAGCACTTCCTCTCAGGCTCTGAACAAATATATCTTAGGACAAGAGCAGGATGGCATAGCACACATGCACATGACATTACCACCGTATCATCAGTCAACCTAATTTTGCTCAGTATGATATGTTTCAGACTTAAACCTAAAATCAAGGACTGTTCCCTAAAAAAACAACAGCCTGTCATTCTTTACTCACATGCCTCTGTCTTACCGTGCCTTTGGTTTACTGCGCCACATGATGAGGCATAATGCTCATGCTCCACAGTTTTTGTGCTATGTTTATGCATTTGGGGATGTTCTTTGTGAGCACTGGCAGAGCCTGCACACCTCTGCATGAGGTATAACCTGTGAAGTGATGCAGCAGACAGTCTCCGTGTGCCCCATAAAAGTAGATGCACGGTAAAATGTAATGTTAAAATATTTGACAGAGCAACAAACTGTGCGATTTGTACTAAGGGATAGTTATGGCTCAATATTAAAGAGGAGCACAAAAAGACTGCTCCCTTACCAGCAGTTTCACTAAAGTCGTGGCCAGAAAGTTTGACAAACAGTTGTTCCACAGCTCAATTACAAAGCTATCCAAGCAGAAAGAAAATAATCTTTAGGAAAATATATAATGGAGAGTTATTTTAGTGCCTCAACATAGTTCAAGTTTGCTAATGGCTGCAGGAAAAGAAAAGAATGGCACACACTCTTGTCCAATGGGCACTGTACTCTACAAAGATAACTGTATGAAGGTTAAGCACCAGTGTTTGTAAGTGTAAACAGCTTGGAACTTCATGCTTGTGTGCCTCAAGAGATCGCAATCAGAAGAGGACAAATCACGCCATGACCCCACATTATATACTATACTTTCATACTACAGGCTAGCAACAGCAATTCAAGCACCCAACAGCGAGGAGTCAGTACAGCTGCTCCCTGATGATATTTTATGCTGTCCTGAGAACACTTCACTGAACCAGTGTTACCAGGTAAAAGGCATGAGACACACTCACTTTCAGAGTTAAATTAAGGCTGTCAGTTTTATTGGGCAAGAATAAATTAGATCATCTCTGCTTTATATAAAAATTCAGAACGGAGGAGCAGCAAAAAGATAAGTGTAATCATCCCAGAAGATGAAGCAACTTCACAATATTAAGATTCATCATGAAAAACAGTAATCTAATTCAGGCTATGAACCACATCCTACCGCACTTTCTATTATTGTATAATTCACGTCACGTGTTCCGGAGATTCATTTTGTGAACTTGCAGGACAGGTTCTCTGATAAGTTTGCTGATAAATGTTATAAATGGCAGATGCTGCATGATGAACTCTGAGACTTGTCCTGTCTTAGACTCACTCTGTATGTAAGACTTCACTAAGATCTGCTCCTGTGACTAGAGATTGATGTCTTCATGACATTTTTTTTTTTTTTTAGTGATGGAAAATGTAGGGTTGGCGTCCCAAAGGAAGTCTCTCTTTGACTCATATGGAGAAAGTCAGCGCGCATAAAAGGAAATAATCTGTTGTCATAAAATGCATAGCCCACGCAATCCTCCTTTACTCCCATCTGCACAGCTTCAGCCCATCCAGAGTGACGTCAATGCAATGTGCAGATTAGGGCCCCCCCCCCCATCTCTTATCCATCTCTTCCCTTTTTTCAAGTCTAATCCAGACTTTTCATGAAACCTCTGCGATGCTGCATTCCCTGCCTAGATGATGACTTTGACTAGCTAAATCACAGAAGAATCAAACTACTGAGGCAAAGCAGCGATTTGGCACATTTACAGTTCCTGCATAGTGAGTAAAAAAGTGTAAAGGGCAGCTTTAATATAAGAGTAAAAGGTTAGTATTCCTAGCTTGTTAAAATGTTGTTTGTATTAAATCACGTATGAAAGTAAAAGTGAGCATAGAAAAGATAGAGGACTTTTGTATCATTTGTAATTGTGGGGACCGATCTGTTACTCATTTAGTTCTGTTACTTTTTATTTATTTACTCACATTACTTCTGAACAAAATAATTATATTTTCTTTTAAGCGCACCCTATTTTACACTATTTTTATTTGAAGAAATTGTAGGGGCTTACAGAAATAGACTCACTATGATTGTGCTTGTCTGATTAGTGACTAATTAAACTAAATTGAATTGAAATGGTGCAGTTCATGTGATACTCACTCAAGAGATTATATATATATATATATATATATATATATATATATATATAATTCTTATCTCATGTTTTGTATATTTTACTGCTAATGCAAGTAATGTTGACCCCTCCATGTTTGTTTATGACATAACCTTGATATACTGAACATGCCGCATGTTAACACAGAAAAAAAAAAAAAAAAAACACAAGGACAGCCACTGGGTTATCTTTTCAAACTGAGGTCACAGTGACGTTGAATAATTCCACTTGCTTATGTTCTTTAAAAAACGCTTGTCGCTAGCAAAAAGAAAGCAAACTGCAAAGAATCACAATGTCTTTATTTGAAAAATCATCTGTGCACAGCAGTGTTACTCCTGGAAGCTTAAGCCCCCCCCCCATGATGAAACATGAACGCAGAGATAAGTGTCATGTATCGTATACAATGCACTTCTCAAAGTCTTTAGGAAGGAGGCTAATGTTGGGGCACAGTGGCAGAGCAATTGTTATTACTCAGCAGCCATGTTTGAACACGATAAGCAAAATCGCATAATCCACATTAGCATGTAGAAAAACAGTGAATGAGGAATACAGTAAAACTGCTGATAAAGCCTGTCAAGAAATCCCTGCTTATTGCTAATTTCAGAAAAAAAAGAAGATTCTAATATAGTAAAAGTAGTATACATAAAAAATATATATAATTTACAGATAACACTTCTGGTAAGGGAACACATGACACTATTTGACAATCCTGTATGCCGACTGTAGATCACAAACAGGAATGTTATACTTTCTCTATATAACCCGTCATTGGAGACCTTTCTGAGCAAAGCTCCTATACTCTTTTTCCTATCTCTGCAAACCACCAGCTGCTGAGGGAATCAGACTTGCTTCAAACTCCCACGCAAGCCAAAGACTTCAGCAAGCCAGCCTACATCTGCGTATGAAGGACTTCAGGGGTAGAAAGGGAAGTATATGTGCTGTTTGAACTTCCTTGCCCCAAGCATTTAGTTGTCTCTACTAATCATAGGCTTTATCATTTAATAATTTGCAGCATCACTGCTTGAGAGTGCAAAGTATTTCAGCCATATAGGCTAGGCTCCTTTCATGTCTCTTTATTCTCCCCCTTGACACTCTCCATCCAAAGAGGCTGTTGTGGTAGCAGTGCCATGAGGACAGATTTGTCATGATGGTTACAGATTATGTTGCATTATTTGCATTGTTAGAGACATACGGCCTGCGGTAGACCCCGTGGGTTTGAGGCTTCTAGGCAACAAGCCATCTTTGATGCAAACCCTTCAGCTGAAGATGCTAGCAGTTAATAAAAATTTGTTAACGGATTTCCAGTGCAAACACCACACTTTGTCCAAAATGTCAAAGAGATGATGTAGTTTCACACATTTACCTGAAAAGCAGAGAGTTGGCATGTATGCTAATGCTTGGAATATGTTATTCTCTCACATGTGGCTTATCACTGTCTCAGACATTTCAGGGTGTCACGCTATTGAGATGGATTCCTTTGAAGAAAAATAAAACCCAGAATTCCTTTCAAGATCAACGTCGGTACCGCAAATGAATGCATGGTTGATAAGTGTAAAACCATTTCAGGGCTGCTGTTGGAAAATTTGTAGCATTCAGTGTCTGAGTTACTAAATAATGGCATGACGTGTTTATTCAGCCTCACCGTGAGATAGCACCAAAATAAAAAGTTTAACTATTATGTCGCTCTTTGAAATCTCAACCACCAAGACTTCTGTGAGCACACTAGTGGAAGTGAATGGCTCGTCTGTGTTGCTCAAAGAGTTTTAGAATTTTATTAGGACAACTCAACAATGCCAGGCACCAAGGAGCTGGTAAGTCATGATAATTAGACCTCCAGTTTTCAGTGTTTGGTATGGAATGTTATTTTAAGGTTTTCAGTGAAAAGTGACAGTTTTCTTTGGGACAGAAATGTTTCTGTTGAGTTTTTTTAAGTATATTTTGTAGACGATTTGAGTACGAAAAAACATTCGCCTTCTTCCATCGAGGTTTAACTCTCGGTGGAGATTTTAAAGTCTCAAGAGACAAACCAAAACTATCACTGCACCACTCAGGGTGAATATTTTTTTCCACATTTCCCTCCCTTTTTTTTATGTGA
Source organism: Protonibea diacanthus (assembly GCA_028641955.1). Taxonomy (NCBI): domain Eukaryota; kingdom Metazoa; phylum Chordata; class Actinopteri; family Sciaenidae; genus Protonibea; species Protonibea diacanthus. The sequence continues at coordinate 16,928,598 of CM053978.1, forward strand.
TTTGCATGGACTGACTCTTGATAGATAAAATCTAATCATGCTTCCCTGTGTTAATTGTTCTGTCAGCTCTTGGTTCCATTTGTCAACTTTTTTCGAACATCTACCATTTCCAAAACCCTCTTTTTTTCCCCTTTCTGTAAAACATTAAATATCAGATTTTTTTTACCTGACCACAAGGTTAGATAGCAGTAGTAGATATCATGGGTCAGGGGTGTGTGTTTGGATTTCAAGTGGCAAAAACTGTTTATGTTTCCAAGAGTGTAGTTGTGCTCCAATTTATAAATTTCTCCTGACACAGGTGAGGGAGGTGAGGTCCTCTACAGCAGTGGTTTTCAAACTTTTTTTCACTAATGTAATAACTAATGTAATATGTTTATTTTTTTTCAGCCATGTACCTCTGACCAGCACAAACACACACACAAAAAAAACATTTTTGATGCACCACCATCAATTTCTGACAACCATGTAACTGAAAAAAACACTTAAACGTCACATTTCACATGTTTAAAATCCATCACTAAATTTCAGTGGTTGCAGTGAACTGCGTCTTTTTCATAGGTTAGTGAGAGACATGGTCTTGAGCTTCGCAGCGGATCTTTGTCATTCTCAGTGGTAGGCAGGAAACTGCAGTGATCAAACTCTTTTTCCGGGCACAGTCTGTTTCTGTGCTTTGTTTTGATCAGAGTCGTTGAGTCTAACAGTGAATTAACATCATCATGAACGTCATTGTGTTTGTTGCTTTCTTCTTCTTCTGTGAGGTTTTCCGGTAGCTGACAGCTATCGGGTGCACTGCAAGTAGATATATCAAATATAAAATGTACTTTATCAAACTAACATTTACAGTTTTTATTTTACTTATTAAAATTCATTTATGAATTATGCATGACTTATATATTTTTTATTAATATTTAAAAAAAAAAGATTTCACATACCCCCTGCAGTACTCCAAAGTGCCCTTAAAGATACTAGTACCCCAATTTGAAAAACACTAAATCACATCCACTATTCTCATAATTATACCTCACCCACATATAATGTTTCGCTCTTGAAACATGGAAGCTAAATACACTCTTGACTTAAGGAAGTTAAAGGTACTGTTCTTCAGATAATCAGATAATAAACTCCAAATATTCACTCCTATAGTCCTGCAAGGACTGGATGATGCCACAAATACCTTTTGAGGACATTGTGATATTTCAGAAAATTTAAGCCATTTAATTTTAAGCTGTTATTTCTGGGTCACCAGTCTGTTTCAAGTTTTAATACAGCTCTTTTATTACATTAAATGGGATTTCAAGTTACAAAAGATCCAGACAAAAAGGTGAGCATAACAGAAATTATACTTTAATTGAAGGAGATCACTGAATGAGACAATTTCTAGCCACACACATGGTATCTACACTGTAAAGTTCTGGACCCTAAATGTTTTCTTTTTCTACTTCACCGAAGCTATTAGACATAGTCCAGCCTAGTTTACGTAGTTGTGCTGCCCTAATAAATCAAAGTATTCTCAACTAGTGTAAGAGGTCAGCCAGAGATTCAACAGTTTTGCGTTTCTTTGTAAATGAGCCGCACTTTTTTGATGAAGTTGCACCTGAAAATTAATGTTGCATTTTTCTCATTGTTTGAACTCACTGCCGCATCAGAGATATCAATAGAATACTTAATAGAGTTTTAAGACAAATGAGATCCTGAGAGGATCGTGTGATATTAAATTACACTCTGCATATTGAATCCAGGTTGGTCTAGGTGAATCAAAAATAGTCCACAAATGAAGTTATGAGGAATAAATCAATAAATAAACCAAACCGCTACATTTCGCTTTTATTTCCAGTGTAAGAAAAAAAAGCATTTATAGATCCTCAGATTATCACAATGATTTACAAACCAGACAATAGCAGAACAAACCAATGAAGACAGCTTCTAATCTGTGTATAATCATTTTATATAACTGCTGAAAGCTGCAGCGCTGATGCAAAGCTGGGAGATTTTTAGATAGTGGCATAACCACAACCCATTTTCCAGCCAATATCTCTTCTTACTTCCTGTGAGTCAAGACCAGCCATCAGTAGCAGACAGTCACAGTGCACAGGAAACCATCAGATTGAACAGAGATCCAGTGCCTGTTAAATCTGTCAACACTGCTATGATCCATGATCTACACAAGCCGACCTACAGTACCGTGGTGTGTGGCAACACGTTTTCTTAGCTGCGGAATTCAGCAGGTGGAACAGAGTGGTTTAAAATAAACATGCGCGAAAAGAATACATGAAATACTGTTTTTAAAATTATCTATATATTCATATTCTGACTCATCTTCTGCATTTTTCACTGCAATCATGCCAACAGTGCCTTGGCTGGTGCTGTTTAAGTCAGTTTTCCATAATGCTCATCCCTTTGACCTTTGACACGGCGAACATGAGTCCATGAACGTTGATTATTTTACTCCTTATCCCTATAATATTCCTACCAGATTTGACTGGTGGCAAATCACTAGAGCTCGCCTGTCCCATTTCCTGATCTACATAAAATCAGAGCGCCTTGTACTTTACTGCATTGCTCTTTGAACTCGTGTACAGCTGTTCAGTCCTGAACCTAAAGCAGCAAATCATTCACCACTTGTATCAGGCTGACAAAATGCATGCAAGGACTGCACCTAAAAGTATTTATCTTTTTATTCACTGCCGTGTTAATTGGGAAAACATTAAAAGCAAGATATACTGTAAATGTGAGCATCTAACTGATTGCATTCACAGCCAAGTTACATTTTCTGAGTGTAAATAACGAGGGGTATTATTCATTTTCAAGAGAAGCTTTATGAGAATTATGGAGAAGGACATATCTAATATTACATGTAAGACACATCCACAGATTGCTCTAAAAGGCGAAGGGGAAATGAGATACAGCATTAGAGATACTTTGATTTCTAGGTAAGACTGATCTTAGAAAATGGTTGAAGGCCAGAGGAAGAATACAAATGGAAATACCAAGCTAACTGCTGTTGCCAGAGAAGAAGCATCAAAAAGCTGCAATTTGATTTCAATCCAACTGAACACTCTTATCTAGTTCTTAATCTCTCTGAAGCCCTGTGAAGAAGGTCTGTTCTTCTCTAAATGGCATTGTAATACAGGCAGTAATACCGCTTTTCACTAACTTATTAAGTTTCTTTTTTCTTCAGAGGGTGCTGAAGGTCTGGAAGGAAAAGTCCATCAAGCTACCCTACGCAACACTTCAATGTGAAAAACACAAACTCTTTATATGCACCAAAATCAGAAATGAGACTGCAGAGAAAAGCAGCCACTCCCTTCCAACTGAAAGATGAATATAGAAGAACACTATTTGCCCAATTAAACTCTAGGGGGTTGGGTATATTAATTTCTCCCCAACAAGAAGTCATAAATCAAAACTTAACAGATAACGTATTTCTTGAACAGCAGAAAATGATCTCAGAGCTGCAATGGTAATTAGTAAGTCTAGATGGACCAATAGATGATCTGTTTCACACAATGTTTGGTGTGTTTTAGTATAAAGATATCAGGCTCAGTCAGCGAAAATGCTGCAACGAACCATATCAAAAAAAAAAAAAGCACAACTTTTATGCTATGTAACATCTTGTGATGCATTAACTAAATGTACTTCCATGCTTTCTTTGACCTGGTTGGTACTCCCCTATAAAGTTATAGTTTTAACTGTTTGGAAAAGTAGCTTAAATATCAGTTAGCTTAGCATGAAGGTCATCAGCAAATCGCCGACAAGCTCCGCTCACTAGCTCACTAATTAACATGTTATATCTTATTTGTTTAATCTGTACAAAAACTCAAATCCATGGAGCTGTAATCGAATTTCCTAAAGCCTTGATGTCACGTTGAGGTTGCCAGGTAACCAGCAAAAACTTCAGGAATTCAATGTACCCAGCTAGAAATGGTCTTGCATATAACCTTGTGTAAAAACCACTACTAATCTCATAAACTAAAGAAATTAGCAGACAAGACATGACGTGTTAATTGGGGAGTTTTAGAGGCGCTCAAAGGCGGATTTTGTTACCTCAGGACAAAGCCCGGCCACTGCTTTCTGTCTATATTGCTAAGCTAAGTGTCTGCTGGCTGTAGCTTTATATTTACCAGACAGATTGTGTGAGTCTTATCGATCTTCTCATTTAACTCCTGGAAAGAAGTAAGGAAGTAAAATAAGTGTATTTCACAGAATGCCCAACAATTTCTTTAACCAGCGGGGATGTTTCTAAAGTTCAGCGTACGAGGTAATCCTTATCAATTCAGAAGACAATGCTGCTCAATTTTCTTGGATTGGATTGATTTCTATGTAGATGTTTGACCTACAGCGTAGTGAAATCAGTCCTCATAATAGTGTGTCTGCACTAATGTTGCAAAAGTCAATCAGACGTAACAGGTGCACTGGTGGCTGAGGACACAGCTACATGTTGTGAAGATAAAACTGTACCAACGCTGTAAAGAAGATGCAGGTACAATCCTGTACTACATATTTACAGTTTGTCACGCAGGACACTAACATACTTTTGTATAATATATACAAAAGATTTCATTTGTGTTGTTCTTTTGCTTTGCATGTCTGGGGAAATACACTTGCTTACACACTACTGTGTACACACGTGCAGTAGATCTATAAATGTGCATGCATAAAACTTAAACAATACACCTCCTGAAGAAACACTAAGCAGCCACGGAATACGTATCTTACCCTTGACTCTGTGACATGCTTAACAGCCACACATAAATTTTGAATTTGTGTAGCTGAGGCTAGTTTGTGGACACAGCTGCGTCAAGCAGGAGTCTGTGCCGAAGTATCTAAAAGAAGAACACATCTGGCAGACAGTGAGCTGGTGGGCTGCAAGTTAACGATGTAGATAAAAGAGTCTCAATCCAAAATGAGATACTGTACGTATCATGCCTCAATATTTTTTGACTGACATGAAAGAAAACTGTTGGGGAAAATACAAATGTATGACATTTGAAGATAGAGATGAGAGTGGAATCACTGACCACGGGCTCTCTCTTTGGGGAACAAAATCTATCCAAGACACTGGTGCACATTGGAATAGAACAACCTTGATCTTGTTAAAACACAAACACACACACACACTCAGGGAAACTGTATACTGAATCAAATGTAATATCTAGAAGACAGCAGACAGTTTATATAAAGAATACCTCTTGGGGGGGACAGACAAAGGTGAACTTCCTACAGCATAAATCTATTTTGTTACAACAGTAAGTGACAACAAAAGCCAAGAACGACCATGCAGTCTGACCGTAGGTGACTTCAACTGAAATCCTGACGATTGATCCGTCAAATTCTCCCTTTCATTGTCTGTTTACATGGCGATCAATGCGAATTCCTACATGGAAAATCTAACAGTCACTCAGCTGCATCAAACTAATGAAACTAATGTAATCTAAGCCATTGTGAACATTTCAAATGAGCATGATTGCATTATCGAGGCAGTCCTGTATACTTTACATAGTGCGGGGGGCTTGTGTGTAGCTCAGCAGCATCTGAGAAAAGGCAGACCCAGAGGCGTTTTATCACATTATGTTAAGCACAACTGACATAATGATTTCCTATATGGGTCAGTGAAGGTCAAAAACACTTCAAAACAACAAAATCCTCAGCTAACAGCTCAGGTTAACAGGTTAGTTTGTAAGGCATGCTGCTCTGATGTTTGTAGCCAGCAGTCAACTCTCCTCTGAAGTCCTTCAAACACCACAATGTTATCACCAGCAGTGTGAGCTCAACTCCAGCAGAATGAAAAGGAGCCTCACTCTTTCTGTATTCCTTGGGGAATCGAGTGATTGCAATGCAGTCTTGTAATGCTTGTAAAGCGTTTGATGTATGCCACCATGTAGAAAACAAAATGCATATGGCCACAGGGATCAGAGCCTTATGTGAGGAGGACACGCAATGTCCCAGCAGCAAGGGAACATGCTTAAATCACTGCCAGCAGGTCCTTATCTGTTGCAAATATCTGAATAATGCTGGCTTCCCCTAAAATTGCAGTATAGCAGTCCCATCATTACTACCTCCACACACACACACACACACACACACACAAAGGGAAATGACAATCATGTACAACACAGCCTGATTATTCCTCATGATATATTTCAAATCTCACAAAAAAAAAGATCAATGTGTTCTCATCCTCTGACATCTAAACGCGTCAACGGAGGATGGAGAGAAAAACACGCGACACTGATGCCACCGCTATGCTGAGCAGATCGCACTGAAAGCAGACATCTGCATTAAAAAAAAAAAAAAAGAAAAAGAAAAAAAAAGAACACGCACTGTTCACTGTTTGTCAAGGCAACAACTTTAATATCTGTTGAGTCCAGGCGCTATCTGGTGTGCACAAACCCACGATGACCAGACCAGACGAGGAGTGCGCTCCAGCATGCTTTTTTTTTTTTTTTTTTTTTTTTTTTGAGTTGGTGTGGTGCTCAGAAGTAGGTGCTGTCATGCATGCTGGTCGTGATAGTCAATGCAGAGGAATTAAGACTTAAATAACTAGGCCTCCTGCTACCCCTCTTTTTTTTGCATCTCCTCTGGGCAACTCCGACATCACGCATTGTGCATCCTGAACTGAATCCGACCATTATTCATTGATTTCTCTCTTCCACGACTTGGTTGCCACGGAGGGGGGAAAGTTGGCATGAGGCAAGGATGGCACCGATCGCCTCCATACGGCTGTCCTGTTAATGACGGCTTAGTATTTCGCTGTCACATATGAATCACTCAACTCGTTGACACTATTGTTGGACCCCACGCATGGACTGTGCAAGACTGTGTGAGAAATATATAAAGAGGTGGAGGAGGAGAGAGAGAGAGAGAGAGAGAGAGAGAGAGAGAGAGAGAGAGAGAGAGGAGGGGGGGTCAGACTTACCGACGGCTAAATCCAGCAGATCCGCGCACAAGAGCAAGCACAATGAGAAGACGGTCATCTTTCCCTTATTTTGCAATAAATCCCAAACTCCATTTGCGTTTACATGCTCTCCGGGTTTCGGCTGTGTAATCCCCGCCATTCCAGAGGTATGCGATTGAAAGGTGCCCCCAAACTATTCATGATGCAGCTCAAGTCTAAGTGAAATCGCAGAAGTTGACAATGAATACAGCATTCGGAGCGACGAAAATCGAGCATCAGATCACAAAAAAAAATGTAAAAAAAGACTCAGTGAGGGGCCGAATTCAGAAGAAGCGGAGTGTTATTTCTTTTTCCTCCCAGTTTAAACAATAGGGAGCTGCGGCGAGCCGCGGAGCGGAGATAGGCTCTGGAAAAACCGGAGGTTTGGATGAAAATGTGTTCCTTTCTCTCTCTCCTTCTCCCTCTCTCGCGCCCTCTCTCTCTCTCTCCCTCTCTCTCTCTCTCTCTCCTCCCGCCCTCCAGACAGACGCACAGTCATTCCTGATCACTCGCTCTTTTATTTCACACAATTTTCCTTAATCCTACCCTGGATTCAGACCACTCTAATTCTGTCCATTAAGCCGATTTATTTCTGTTGGATTCTTTTTTTTTTTTTTTTTTTTTTGCTTCTAAAAAACATTTTTTAAAGATGATTATGCTCCCCTCTAAGATATAGCTTGTATTACTACTACAATGATATATAGTCTAAATGAAGCAGGGGCAAAGCATGTCCAGTATTTTGCAACAATCAGTTTAATAAAAATAAAATAGGAATGGCAACAAAAGGTATTTTATCTGTCCTACTCAGTTTATTTTTTGCTTACACTCTGTTGTTGTTGATACATAGTGCATTGCTGTCCGCAAACGGAACAGAAACATGTTAAATGCATGTAGATTTTTGGAACAACATCAAATCCCACGATAACATATTTGGACTTCATGAGTAGCTGTGTAATGGACCCGATCGGGCAGGTTAAAGTCACTCTTCTGGTTCAAATTGGCTGCAATCATTTGTCTCATTAGGGATCATCTATCATGCAGGCAGGCAAGTGTGGATTCAAGTGTCAGGCAGGATTTTGCCTGAGATGAAGTGACCGTTTACTTGGCAGAACGACACCTGTATGTTACGGCATGTTATTGAAGAGGTGCAGCATGTCACTCAGCCTAAAGAAGCCTGTTTTGTAAATGTCACTTTCATTAAAACTATGCCCATGTGTATTTTTTAAATAGAACAATGACATTTTCTTGAAGTTGTGATTAGCATATCCCTGCTGTCGCAGAGACGAGACAGTTATCAGTCACATTTGATGAATGGATTAAACTTAAATAATAGGGAGTTTAATTTTTCAGCAATCATGGTCATCTCCAAAACCACAAGAAGAGTTCAACAGTGATGGGACAACAAATATTGCTAAGACTCCCCAGACTTTGACAGCTGCCTTAGGCTATGTCATTCTGATCATCGTCACCTTAGCAAGGTTAGCCATGGTTTTCTATTCTCTTTGGCTCTGAAATGATGTTTGCAGCACTGTAATGCTCTGTGAAATGGTCCTCAGGGTTCTCTTTCGAAAGTCCAAGTAATAAGTTATTCAGGAAGACAGCCACTGGCATGCCAAATCCATTATCCCAAAAATATGAATTCAGGTGAATAAAGCCATTGTTTTTTTTTTTCCATTTTCAGCAAAGCCGACTCAATACATCAAGGCCATAAAGTTGTATTGATCTGAGTAGCAGTGACCCAAAGACTTTGCAGGGACCCCAAGAAAGCTGTTTTATTGCAGGTAGCAATTCGGTGGTTCATGCACTCTGTTCATTATTAGAAAACTTGTCATGCAGTGCAACAACACCAAACTGAATAATGAGTTGAAGGAGCTATTCCTCAAGAGACTACATTGTGAAAAGGAAAAAGGTGTCACAAATATATAAATTCCATCTCTTTTAAAGCGTGTCATGCAGTGCCAAAGACTCTCCCACACTCCCTCCCCTCACAGCTGACAGGGGAGAGAGGATGCTTCCATGGTTAAGGTCTGCAGTACTAATGCACTATCACACATCTCTAGAGGGCAGTGTCAACAGCAATTTATTGGGGTAACATAGCCGAACGTGTTGCTGTCCATATGGTATCCAACCTAACAAAGAAGGGGTCTTCAGTCTTGTGTGAGTCTGCATACCGGTTTCTTGTGCTTGCTTTTCTCTTTGTACCATAGGCACAAATCAATAAGCCTTAAACTGTTTTTTGGCTTTTTATTTAGAATCTGAGCAATGGCAAGGAAGAGGAGAGCTGACAAGCAGACAGAACTGAGTCCATCTTGGTGAGGATTACCCTGTCTCCTCTCATTCTTCTTGTCTTTCCAGAAATCATTAAGTACTTGTCCCTTTGAATTATTTGTTGTGATGCCTGTATCATTTCCACTAATCCATTAACCATTTTGTGAGCATGCAGTGTTGCTGACGGCCACCACTACGATACATTTTTCTGCACTCGTGGCTACCGGGTGGACACAGTTATTTTTTCTAAATGGTGTGCTAGCATGCACATTAGTTTGCTTAGCAGCACCTTATCTAATTGCATGTTTTTATGTAAATAGAGTTCAAATAAAGGTCAGCAAGCACAGTCAAACATTCAACCACTGAATGCAGAAGTGAGAACACAAGACTGTTGGCCCACTTTTACGTGATGACATGGAATAAATACATTTAAATAGACTACAGAATAGGTTATGCTATGCGACTGAATGGCCTTGTGGTTATTCCTTTGTGGAGCTCTATAAAACTAATCTGGGATTCATTCGAAAAACATTTATACATGCTTGTATGCATGGAATTATAGCAGCCAAATTCGTAGTTTCATCTGGACCACAACAGGAAACATTACATAAATTAAATCAAAACTGTTATGTTGCCATATGCATCATTTGGGTCATTTATTTTGTGTTTTGATCATGGGCAGCTGTGGCTAAGGAGTTAGAGTGGGTCATCCACTGATCACAGGGCTGATGGTTCAACCGTGTAGCACGTAATTATACTTAGAGTCCAGCTAATGACACTTTTGAATCTATTGTAACATTACACATCCCTCTAGTCTCTTAAATCCAGTAAATGGTAACCAAATAAACCTTTTACATTACAGGGTCAACAATTGCATGTAACCTACCAATAGCAGACAATAATGATTAAAATTAAGAGGGTTCTTTCTCTCAGTTTAAGGTTAGCAAACAAAAGCTTACTCATCAAAATATATAGCGAACATCAATCTAATCAAGTGAACCTCACTGAGTTACAGAGCAAGTAGCAAGCTACTGTTAGTTTTGCTAACCATCCAGGCAACTATTTTTTACAGGTCCAAGTTATTAAAGCCAAAAGTTATGACAAATGGGACAACAGCTGCAGTTGGAGGTGCTATACTTTTAACCCAGTCTCTCACCCCTCCTTTCTACCATGAGGGAGAAACTACAGTGGCCGTAAAACGTTTGAAAACCCAATCTAGAACTAGTATTTAGATTACCCATTCCAGGCTACTGCAGAAACATGGTAGTTTAACATGATGGTGTACATCTCAGTAGCTATAGATATTTAAAAAACTCATTTTAAGCTAGCAAAAGCAAGCAAATCTGAATTTCTGAGAGATTGTACCAAACAAATATTGGTAATTGTATTGATTTAACTGAAATCATTAGGCAATTAGCTAAAATGTCACTGATTAATTTTCTATCACTTGACTAATTAAGTATTTGACAAATCATTTCAGCACTCCCAAGATGAGTGTTTTAATTATGCATCAAAATACAGGACAGTATATAATGATCAGCAGCTCTGGGTGTTGCCTTCAATGCTTGAAAAAATCATTTATTAAAGGATGCAGTTGCAGGCATTTTGTGGAACTTTTCCTACTTGAATAAACCCACAATTACCACACCATATCATTTATATATTATTAACTGTACATTTGGCCAGATTTACAGTTTTTGATATTGCAATGCATTGCCATTTCTGAACTGCCCAATTAAGACAACTCTATTTCATGCATGCTGCCAGTCTCTGTGAATACCCAGTAAATTTGCATGTATTTGCTTAGCCAATTAGATTAAGCCTCTTGCTGATGCATAATGAGTGATAAACCTGGAGTATAATCAAAGTTGTATCCACAGGAAATGCAATACACTCAAAATTTGGGTTGCAAATATAAAATAAGACATATGTCCTTAGGTGTGCTGTGCTTTAATGTTACACATGGTGGATTTTTATATAAATTCAGTGACGAGTGTGAGTTGAAAAAGCAAAATGACAAAGATAAATGACAAGATATCAATTTGATACATCAGTATTCTAATCTTAAGTCAAACAGTTTAGGACAGCCTTACACAAATGCCACGGTCTTAGAAATGTTTGCTTTCCCTCCACCCCACCTGGTCCTCCTGTTGGAGATAATCAGACCGAAGCATCTGTCAGTAATTGTCATAGCCCATGATTGGGGTATGCCGAATTGACCCAGCTGATGTCATTGATAGCATGACAGGCCAGGTGCCATGTTCTGGGAAGCCACTCTTGGTTTGAGCCATGCTGGTGAATTTGGATTTGTCCCTTCAATGTGGCAAACTGTCCAGAGTGCATAGACTCACTCCAGACCAGGCTGTTCCCAAAAATATCAAGTGTGTGTGTTTTTTTGTTGTTTTTTTTTTTGCCCAGGTGACTCAAGAGGAGCACTTGATGCCTTTGTGGACCTCAATGCCTTTTTTTTCGGTCCATTCAGTGGAAGTCAAAATGATTTTTAAAAAAGAGAGAGAGAGAGAGAGAGAGAAAGAAATTTGACTTGTGGCTTCACCTCAGCAATTTACTTACTACTACTTACTATATATATATATTTTTTATTATTTTTTTTTTTTTTTTGGTCTCTCCATCAGTGATCATGCGCTGTCAATTTTTGTTTAATTTATGATAAGGTGCCCAGCTGTCCTACTCCTTGCAGAAATGACACAATGAACAAAAAACAGCCAAATTTACTAGCAGGTTGTCAACAAACAAAACACATGTTCAGTAAAGATGTCATCCTTGATTTTTGACAGTCACAATCCCGACTATCAGCATATCCATGACTGTGAGCACCCTGGACAGAACCTGCATCCTTGGCAGTCCTGGGATCAGCACCTTGGACAGTGGCATGATACACTGGTGCAGAATCCTACATTAGAAGCAACTACAGTATTGTAGCTACCTACTATATGTATTGTATTAAATTGTGTTGCATATCAAACTGGGCCTACAATAATGTGTAAGCTATATGAACTCCAGTGATTGCACAAGGATTCATGGGTAGTCTATCAACAATGTGTAAATTATTATGATTTTTTTCCTGTCTTTCTTGTCTTTTTGTTTTTTAGAAATAGGTTGGTTTATCTAATTACATGCTGTATGTATTATTATTATTAATGTGCATTTTCAGATGCATTTGAATTTTCTTAAAAGGAAAAAAAAACTCTCTACAGTAAATCTGAGGACCCCTCCCTAGGGGTCACGGACCCCTTGTTGAAGATCTAAGTCCTAAATGATTCACCTGAGATGGACAAAGAAGCAGGAGGACGCTCGGCTGATCTATTGATAATAACAGTTGAACCAATGTTATTTTGGATCAATAAAGTTTTCTTTATAAATTCAAACCTACTGATCCAGAAACCTGCACACTGATAAAGTCATAGTAATCTGAAGCCCTGTTCATCTTGAGAAAATAAAAATTGTGAGAGAAGAATACGTCCATATCAGCTCTAAAAATATACATGTGTTCTTTGTAAGTTATAAAACACAATTAAATGCGGCTGCTATGGGCTAAGTAAAGGTAAATTTGTCCAGGTAGTGTAGCATACTCCTATTAGTGTTAGTTGTCTTTAATGGCGAAGCAATAAAAAGTGTGTCATCATTTTGTGTCTTTGGATGTTTCACCTACTAACACCAGAGTAAAGTGAGTTGCAATAGTCATGTCTTGAAGGAGATAAAAGCATGGATGTCATATTCTTGATCTGTAGATGAAAGGAATAACCTGATCTTTGTTAAATGTCTTATTTTGACAAAGCAGGACTGCACCACCTTAGTCACCTGAGCATGAAAAGAGAACTCTGAATCAAAAAGTACACCTTTGTTTTAGGACACTTTTTTAACACTATATTGGAATGCAGACTAAATTGGAGCTTTTGTTGAGGCCAGACGGGGTAGCTATAATTATGTCTGATCTAACATCATTCAATTGCAGGAAACTTTGGACATCTAAATCTTAATTTCAGTAAGGCAAGATGTGGTACAGGGCTTTGAAGATGAGATATTTAGGTTCCCAGGTTTTCAAATAGAGGCTTGAAGTGAGCCACAGGTGCTCCACAAGTCGTTCAATTCTGACACTTTAGATTGGTAACTCAAAAAAGTTGACTGCTGAGCCAAATATCACCTATTGTGTTGTATAGCTTGCTCTGTGCAACTTTAACAAGACATACAGTGGCATCTACCTAGCAGTGAAAATCAATACTATGTCTACTGTATATGTGATTTGCGCCAGGGGTAGCATGTGAATAGTAAATGAAGGGGACCCAGAATAGCCCTTTCGGGGACACCACAATCAAGTGGAGCATGCATCTCCAAAAGCAATACGAAATGTAAACCATCAGAAAAGCAAGTTCAATTCCAAGATTAATGATACATATAGGCAACTTATTTACAGTGTATATAAGAAAAAAAATGAAGGTGGCTGGAATTCCTTTTCCCTTTTTCCTCAGGGCACACTGCCTGTGGGACATTTGGCATACAAAGCTAAAATAATTTTATAAACAGGTTTTAAGAGCATTGTTATGCTGACTTAAGAACAACTCAAATACCTGTATCAACCTTATCAACCTGATTCTATAAGCCCTGAAAAATGTCTCCCTGAGGACAGATACATGTTGTTTACAACAGCATACAAGGCATGAATGGATCGACCTTGGAACCATTGTGCAAAATTATAAGAATCAATTGGCTAAAACAAGTTGTGTATACAAACCAGTGATGCAACCTTTGTGTTTGTTTCTGAGTCAGACACCTGCGAACAGTAGTAGTGCAATCACATGGGAATTCATGAAGGAGCTGTAGCAAAAGACAACTTCTAAGCATTAAGTAGAGCTGCCAAGAGGATATTTGTGAGAACCCTCTGTGTTATGTTGGGGATGTGAGATTGTAAGAAAAAATGGCTCTTGTGCACCTTAGGTAGAACAAAAAGAGGTCCAGACTGGCTTATATTGCAGTGTGATGCAGTTCGTATGCTGCAGTGGTATCAGCTAAGAGAACAGATTTGTTTGTCGTAGCCAGTTAGAAATGAATTGTACCATCAGGAGAGCACTGGGATGAGCGGGCCCAACATAATTCCTTATTATTTTTAATGTTGTTGTCTCTAAAATTAAATGATATTCAAGAATGGAAAAGGTGCCCTTATCCACTGATGACAATACCTGCATCTTCCAGCAGAATTAGCACTCATTCTGAATGGCCACATTGTTCGTTCAAACACAAACTAACTCTCCTTGTCACCTGCCAAAGATTCTTACATGCACTACCATGATTTGAGAAAATTTATGTTGAAAGTGTCATACATTGACAAAGCTCCCATTTCACTTCAAGTTCTTGCCAATGCTATTGTGTGATCAAAATAAAAAAAATCTTGTAAATAATTTGGAGGTGTATGCCAGGAGAGGTGCAAAGAAGCTTTATCAGACTAGCGTTAGACATGTTCTTCATTGCACATGGATAATGAATAGGAATGCATTCTGATTTTCTGATTTTGCGTAATGCAATGCATAGAATGTGTTTAAATATCAGTGAATTAATGTCAAACTTGGATGCAGGCTTTCTCTCACTGCCTTCATCCAGCTCACTGATAAGGGCCAACCGGAGCTGATGGTGCTGGACACACCACAAAAAGGGTCAGCCACACACAGCCCAGTGACATCCAATGGCTGACTGTCAGCTTGGCGTGTAACCGCCCTGACAGCTTAATTCCAGTGTAATGGAATTGTGCATCTGTTATACATTCTCTCACAGGGTGTCTGAGGCATTAAGTGGGGGAGGGATCCCGTTAAGGACACTGCCTATAGATCAACATCAGAAATCACAGCTTAACAATGCTTGGCTCCTTCAATAGTCTCTCAAATCATTACCCAGTGTGAATTGCTATCTAAATGTGTGTCAATGGAATTGCCTCTCATCATATGAAACCTTGATCTGAATATAAACTTGCCTCTTCCTCAAGGTAAATGCCCTGCCAGCTATTAACCATCTTTCAATTTTGACCAATTTAATTGCTCAGGTACAGTAGGTTTGACTTTAATTATCCCCATTACTTAATTCAAATGGCTTTCCTATTTAGAGTCTCATGTGAGGAATATTTAATAATACAATCACATCTGAAAAAGCTTTAACACTTCCATTAGTGGAATGGAATATACTGAATGGCGTGAAGTACTGTGAAAGAAAAATTACTATTGGTACTCACTATTACTAAAAATTGGAGTAACTCTATTTGATCATTTTGCTTGAAAGCATTCAATATATGTTCAGAGAGTAGTGAAAAAATGAGCAGAGATTAAATATTGAGAAGGCAAATTTGGCTTCCTTTACACTGAAAACAAATGCTAAAAAGTCAGAAGGAACAGATGTATGTACATATTTGTTGCACAGTTGCTATACGGTTATCTTAGTACAAACTGAAAACCATTCATGCATGTTTAACATGTTTCCAGATGTGATATCACATCTGTTTCAGTGTCTAAATACTCAATGAAAAAGGCATGCTTACTGTATATTTCGAAATCCACCATTATGTTAATTAATGTAATTAATAATTAAGTGACCATTTCCATGGTCATTTTATGAATCATTTAAGGTGAAAAAAAGTTTATATAATAAATGTATCATGGCAACTGCTTTCAAAGAGATTAATACCAAACTCTGTATAAAAAACATGGATAAAAGGCCAGGCTCAAGGCAGGGATTTTTTTTTTTTTTTTTTTTTTTTTTACATTGCAGTTTTCCTATGTCATTTTTCTCCTCACACTTCTCAGACCCACAGCTTTGAGGCTCTTACATGTTGCAAATGCTCATTTTCAAAGAGATTACAACACATATCTGTCAGAAGCAGAATTGCATGGATATTATGCATGGGGACGACTCAGAAGTCTGCCAGTGGGGAACACATTGCAGTGTGCCTGAACCATCACCAGAGATTACGGGTGACTTCTTAAAATGGGACAAGACCAGGCTTGCGGGGTTGACCAGGTTGTAACCAGCTGTAGACGTGCTTTAGCTGCACAATTTTGCTTTATTTGCAGCGTGCATAGATAGGGGGGGATAAAACATCTATGTCAGCGACAAGTGTTTCCTAAAGCGGTTGCCCTCATAGCTCACTGAAAAGAGTGATACCCTGCAGTGGCTTTGAAAAAATGCTTGTGGCCATTAATACAGTAATATGATATTGGTCATGCAGTGGATACAAAAGAAAGAAAAACCCACATGTCCATGATTATGATGTTACAGGTAGATTATCATGAGCAGCAGACACGAGTTAATACATTTTTTTATACATTTTTCTATCTAGCGGTGATGCTGGGCCTACGGAACCAAATTCTAGTCTTGGTAGCGCAACAAAACTTTTGTTATATGTCCTTTGTAAGAAACACAAAATAGATGAGGCAGGGCGGACTAGTACAACAAGCAGACATGCATTTGATCATAGACTAACAACTGTCAACACACATGAAATATCTATATGTTGCATTACTCTTGGTGCTCACCTGCTTCCTGGTCCTCAGGCAAAAGAGATCTCATGTCTACTGTATACTTTCAGGAGCTGTGGGGTTGTCTAGTGAAAAAAGAGATTAGTCACATAGATTTTTGGTTTTGTAATTGTTTATTAGTTCATGAGCAAGACTCTAAATATTCATTTGGTCAAATTGTGTTTAGTATGTATGGTTTAGTATGTACAGTGTAAAGTTAACCCTTCAGTTGGATTAACCCATTCGGATAGGTT
The DNA here is from genome assembly GCA_028641955.1 of Protonibea diacanthus. Taxonomy (NCBI): domain Eukaryota; kingdom Metazoa; phylum Chordata; class Actinopteri; family Sciaenidae; genus Protonibea; species Protonibea diacanthus. Next base: position 16,945,568 of record CM053978.1, read on the forward strand.
GCCTAACAGGGCGGATGTGTGAAGTGTTTGTCATTGTTGCATATCCTGTCACAATCAATGCCCACGCAGGGACATCTTCACTTCTGTTTATATATAAACATTTGCATGCAACTTAATAAATTGTTCAGAAATACTCATATATCTCTAATAGCTGTGTGATTATATACTCACATGCTGCCCAATAGCAAGTGGTCCTTCCAGAACTTTTTGAATTTTTTTTAAAATTATATTTAATATATTATCCTCTCACATGGCACTAACACCACATTTTTGGCCTGTGTGATCCTTTTCTTTGTAAACACTTTCCACTTGTAGCAACATTCTAAACACCCCATAATACAGCACTTTTAGTTTAATGCACTCACTCTGTAACCTAATAGTTGGTTTGTTTACAAGACAACATCTGCTCTTGTGATTTCATCTAGTCCACTGATATTTGGATCACATGAGCTGAACACACACTATTACACACTATTAAAAAAAAAAGGGTATGCCAGACTTCACCTGATTCAATTTTGGAGGACTTAAGGTTGTGGTGCCGTTGAACTGTGTTGTCCTGACAGGTGTTTCCATTATTTTGTCCACCCTATTTATATAAATGAGAGTAGGCTAAATAACAGAAACACCTCAAACACTAAAAATTGCAGCCTTCGTTAAGGTTGGATTTATTGCAGGGCTGTTGTTTTAGACTTCATTGCTTTAGCTTGTTGCGGTGTGTGTCAGTGGTCCCAGCCTTTCTTTCTTGGAGCACCCGCTACTCTTATCTAAGAAAAGCTAAGCCCTGCCAACCCACACAGAAAGATACACAAAAAATAACATGTCAGATGTGATGTTTTTGTTTCCTGATGTTGTTTCATTTTGCTTGACTTCATGCTATCATTAGCTAGCTTCTTGCCACGAATGACACATTCTGGCCGAGACCTGTCCCATCCTTCAATAAAATTATTTCTTTTTTGGTACTACTGAGTCACCAGCACTTTCACATTCCTCAGACATGTTGTCTCATTCATAAAATAGTAATGCTCTGACTGCAGGAAAAACAAGGATGAGCTAGCAGCCAGCTGATCTGATGAAACTGGTCGCAGAGGTTGAGAGGTCACAAAGGTGTGGTAGTAGTCGATAAGTAGCCATCTATTTTGAAGGAATGTAAAAATGTATGTTTTAAAGTTTTATAGACAGACTTTTGTATACTTTTTTTGGGGGGGGGACACAAACCAAAGGAAACTTTGTGTAACTACTTTGCAGCATAGACTGTGAGCCAGACACAAAATTAGAAGCTGGTACATGAAATGCCAAACAAAGCCAGGACACATAGTCATAGACGACGAACTCCACCTGGATAACTCTCAGTTTTGGTGACATTGCGGGCTGACTGTGGAGGGGTTTGTCCAATTTGATCATTGGATTGGCCACTGCAGTGTGACCTCAGGAGGAATTTCTCCAGGTTCTCCAAAACTCCAAGCCAAAACACAGTACCCTCATTCAAATGAATAGGAAAAAACTAGATTTTCCCTGCAATGCCTGATTTAGTCTGAAATCCTGAAGCCTCATGCTCCCCTGTGACCTTTTGCACACCCTTAGGCGCCTGGACTTTGGGTTGGGAACTACTAACTGTTTACTGTAACAAAATTGCCTGAGGACAGATAGCTACACACAATATTTTTAAAATTAGTTGAAGAAAATCATGTTTTGGTGCACATAATGTTTTTTTTTGTTGTTGTTGTTTTACATTCACATTTGTTCTTTTACAGTTGAACAAGTCATCCCTGCACTGGTATGCTTCCATTCTGCGCAGCGACAGGCAGTTGGCAGGGATACTTTGATGAAAAATAATTCAAACTGTTCCCAATGAGTTCTGGGGATTATCACAAGTAACTGTGTCACGAGTTAAATTGCCCCTATATCAAACATACCGTAACAACTCAAGCTTGAACACATTTTGGCCGTGCTCTGTCTATCAGAGAGAAGACAACATCATTTAATTAAGAAACTGATGAAGTTTAAACCATTTTGATTGAAACCCAAAACCTGACAGTGGTGCACATCAAAGCACCCAAAACATGTTTTTCTTTTTTTTTTTTTCTTTCTTTTGTCTTTTAATATGAACATGAATGCAGTTCTGTCTGAATCTTTTCCACTGACATGTGAACACAGCATAATAGCTATGACTAAAAAATGATAATTGTCCAGTGGCAGTCATCCCAGTCCCAGGCATCACGAAAATCTGATCAAGTGAACCTTGGGCCCACAGCCATCTGCCACAAAATTTTCATCCAAATCTGCTGATTAACTTTTGGGATATCTTGCTAACAGACAGACGACAACAAATGAGTGAAAGTATAACCTCATTTGCTGATGGAGGTAAATATCTTTAGCACTGGCTGACAGCTTTCCATTCCAAGTGTCATCTGAATCATTTTGTCGACAACAACACTGCCACAGCAACTGGGTCACTACACATCTTAAAAGAAAATATAATTTTCTGTGTGTCAAGTTGGTGATGGAGGGATAAAGAGAGAATTTTTAATTCAGTTCCACCAAAGCAATACTATAACCACTTTGCTTCCTTATGCCTGAAAGGATGTAATTATGCTCCCACCCCCTACTCTCTCTCTCTGTCTCTCTCTCTCACACACACACACACACATACACACACACACGCACACATAAATATACTGTATACATATATTGCATCTAACCAGTTTCAACATTTCCTCATTATATAGATTATGTTTGCTTTTGCAAACAACTAGTATACAGTTGTAATTTCTTTAGGGTTCAAACATGGTGTGTCAAGAATCATGAAGCTTAAAACTGATGTATGATAAGTTTACTTGTTGGTTGTAGTCACAGAAGCAATTTATGGACACAATAGAGACTTTATTTTGAAATATGTCATTTAGATTAGTGCTCCCACGTATAACTAAAAAAAAAAAAAACACAATTTAAATTTGACACATTCCCTTCAAAACATAATAATATAATCAAATGTCATGTCAAAAAAAAAAAGTCCAATAGTTTGTTTGTCTCAATTTGAGGTGAACCGCCACAGCCACATCCCTCTATTTGCTTAATGGACACGTTGACTTTTATGCATTGGTGCAAAGGAAATGTGGATAAGGCAAACTGCCGTCCCCTCTCTGCATTTAGAAGCCATTCAAGTTCATGCTTGAAACGCACGCTTATAGTTTTTCTACAGTAAACTTATTTTCTCCTCAATAAACTCCCACTTTGAGGATTAGAAGTTACACAAACAGTCCACATCCAATAACTCTAGATGGGGGAAGATCTCCCACCCACTGACTCATTACTTGGTAATGCCTTTAGTCAGCTTTGATTACTTGCCTCCATTTCAGATCTTCATTGCAGATGTGCCCCTTCATTTTACTGTGCATTCAGGGATGGCATCTCTGACCACAGTTCCCTCTCAGTGTATTTTCCTGTGTTAAATGTATGGAAGCAATGACACAACCTAACAGCCTGAATGTCTTTTTAGCTTCTTATTAATTGTAAACAGAAGATAAGGAAATGTGTTCACTGTACTGCAGAGAACAAAACATTGGAAAGATTTTTTTTTCTTTTTTTTTTTTTATTATTATTTTAGAGTTCTAACATAATGGGACATACTTTATAAGGCCATACATAATAAGCCTGAGGCTTATTTTCATATTAAATGGTTACATACTGTGCTCATGCTGTGGCAGAATACATGGAATTTCAATCAAAGAATAAATTAAACTCATATTACACACTTAACATGTATATTAATGTAATCATTATAGTTTTATAGTCTAATAAAAACAAATGGTATCTTAAATTGTAGATAGTATATTTAAAAAATTAAACAGGCAAGGCCATCAGAAAGATATCTGTGCATAAACAAAAGCTGCAGAACACACACTAATTCCCTGATAACACTTGGACACTGAATTTCATTGTTGTTGTTTGTTATTGTTGTTGTTACAGTTACAACTAAATACAGTGCTGGCTGCAGCCAGACTTGTGAGTCACTTTGGAATTTAATAATACTTATTGGTATTTTGTTTCAGATCTACATTTTAATACTAATATTCCCCAACAATCGAGACAACAAAAGCATAACAATGGCACAGCAGGCAACGATCGTCACCACACTGCTTGCATCCTTTTCTATCTTGTTGATTTGTATTAAAACGCTTGTCACTGAATTTATCCTGATACATCATCTTTTTAATAGCCAAGAGTGAGTCACATTAACTCTTTGTTTGCCGAATTGTGAAGTAATAAATATTTAAAATAGTTTTCCTGTACATGCTGAGCGGATATGCGGATATTTAAATGACTGTTCTTCCTACGTTAATGTATTAAATACCACCATACAGTGATGATGAACATATGGTGAAACATGCTCACTTCTCATAATTAGATCCATTAGAATATAAATTAAATGTCTTTTTTTTCACATGCATCATGACGTGCAAGGTAAGCTCCACTATACCCACAAACTATGTTTTCATATCTGAGATGTTTACATTGACCTGGCTTCAGGTGAAGTTAACTCATACATTATGCATGCAGCAGTGCCAAATTGACTGTAAAAATTTGGATGCGAGAGAGCCGGTGAGGTTTTTGATAATCATCTGAATCTTATTGCTGCAAGAAGGAATCTAGCCGTTTCAATTTTGTCTCTGTGTTTTCAGTCAAAACAAAACAAAACTGTTTGTGGAACGTCACTGGAAATGTAAAATGATAAAAAAGCGACACATTATAAAGTTATAATCTTCCTCCTGTTTCAGATTCTTTCCATTTTCTGTGAGTTTCACACTGAGTGTGTCTTTGATCTTAACAACGCAAAATTGTTATAGCTGCATAAGATGCAACCTATAAAAAAAATAAATCTGTTATAGTTTATTTATTGTTTATTCAACTATGCTCTCTGTGTCCTGAGTTTAAGACATTCTAATTTAAAGTGCACTGACCACAGCTGCAGAAGTGGACACATCACTTCCTAAGGAAGATGGATTGCTCCTTCCTCAGGAACTAATTAGCCAGTGTCTTCCAGAGCCCATGTTCAAATGCCAAGTCCTGAAGCTCCATGACTGTAGGGGAGACGGCCAAAGAAAGATTAACAAAACAGGCAGATACACAGACGATGTTAACTGTCCATTATCAAAGCTCTTTAGAGGCCATTTGAGTTGTCTATTTTGAGGTCAATTGTTCAAATGAACTTAATTTCTTACATTTTGACAGTTGGGAATTCAAGTGGATGCATCATGGAGAGAGCACTATGAAGCATTGGTGCAATTTTGGGCTCCAAAGAGATTTTCTGATGTTGTAGTTTCATTATGCAAAGCCACTGCTTCTCCAAGTACTTTTCAGTAAGCTTTTAAGATACAATTCCATGATGTAATTTCATGAAATTGTCAATGACCAAATACAGGCCAGTCTTTTTTTTTTTTTTTTTTTTTGTCACTTTTTTTTTTAAATTCTTTTTAACATTCATATATAACCTCCACTTTTCCATTCTTCATCATCACAGAGTAGACAATGAGTGATGATCCATCCGCTATAAGTGGATTTTCTGCTTTGCGCAATAGTGAGGTAGGCTGCAGAAATAAATGACAGTGTTTTCTGACACACTCCATTTTGATTTCTCTCCGGTGAATATGAATAGGATGCTGTGAGATACAATGGCTAATTGGCTGAGCCATCTCGACATTAAACGCATTTCATAGAACACTTAGTGTCTTTTCAATAGCATTCAATGTTCCATTACAAGAATTCAATTGAAGGTAAAAAAAAAAAAGTTAAAAAGTAATGGAATTGCAGAGAAATGAATAGTCACCAAGTACTTAAAATCATTCATAAGCTCTCCTTGAAAACTGCCTGTGTGACAATAAGCATAATTTGTCTCTAAATCATCTAGGTTTGAATTGAAAAACAGATGAACAGCAGGCATATATGTATATATATATATATATATATATATATCCTGCACGCATGTTGTTGTAGCATAACAACATGCGTGCAGGATGGTGTTTAAGGGAGTTAATAATATATTACTGGTGTACAATGCATTACGATAGTAACACATCAGCACCCACTCCATATTCACAGGAAATGTATGTTTAAGGGATGAGATGAAACCTAACCTTGAGTATTTACTGAGTGCCTCTTAGCTTCCTTTGCACTCCTCAAATCTGCAGCTCTCACTCATTTCGCCCTGAGGCCATGTTGTTACTGAAGGTGAGGGTATAGAGCCCTAGAGACAGTCACGGTACTCTTTCATTCATTTGTGTTTCATGTACAGATTCTTATCCACCTGTGCTCCCACTCACTTAAGACAAATCTAAGAATGCTGAATATTCATGAGAAGAAAAAAAGAACTTGACTGAATATTTGTTGATATGTTTTAATTGTATTGTAAGTCCAGGGGAAGTCTACTGTGAGATTATATTTGTGAGGGCCATAGGGAGCAAATAATACATCTCTATATGGTAGCGACTAAGACAAAAGAGACTTTTTTTTTTCTTATAGATATCTATAATAACTGTTATAGTAAGTAGTGATTTATTTATTTATTTATTTTATTTTGCTATTTATAGGAAGAGCTTTTGTGTCTCGATTACATAAGAGAAATTGCACCTGTGAGTGTGTGTTTCACGTGTGGGTGTGACAGCATACACGGGTGTGTATCTGCACGCATTCACACAAGCCTGTGTGTGCAAAAGTACGTGGGTGTGATATGGATTAGTTTGAGTGAATACTGCTGTGCACAGTGTAGCTAAACCCTTAAATGGGATTAATTCAAGGTGGGCTCATAAAATGAAAGATGCCATTTACCTTGGGTTTGTGTTTCCACCTAGATCTGCTGCATTCAGTAAGCTCTGTCAAAGCTTCTGTTAAAACTAATGTATTTGTATTTTGTACAATATGTTTGTGTATGTTATACACCAGTGTGTGTGTGTGTGTGTGTGTGTGTTTGCATCATGCATAAAGGTTGAAATGTGATACTGAATGAAGAGCAACGTAATTCACTTCTGACAGTAAACTTAATATTCTGGTGCATGCACTTCTTAGACAATGCAAGGCAATGAAGCTACTTAGTGGTGGTGTTTTATAACACTGTCACAAAGAATGTAAATTCATACATACTTTAGAAATGACCTCCAGGGGTCCATATTTTAAAATATTTATTGCCAGACAGAGGGGTCAGCTGAAGTCATAGGATTTTACAGCCCCATTTACAGTAGATATACAAGACCTCTTCATAATGACTCTTGGTGGAATATTACTATAATCTTTGTGTATCTCCCCTCTTGCTTTACCATCACTTCAGCTGCTTCAAACCATGGATACTCCAAACTGACAAAATGACTGAGAATATGAACTTGAGCCAAAGCTGATCCAATGCTAGGTTGATGGGAACTAGCTGCATTCAAGTGTGACTGCTCCCATTTACATCACCATTCATCCACACAGCATGTTGTTAGCATGAATACAAGTATTGGAATGGTCTGGTGTGTTTATTTTTATCTCTTTTTTTCACTGTTAGAGATGTTCAAAGCTGCAGAGATGAAGCTCAAATTATAATATCAAGTGAAATAGCTTTCATATATAGATTCCAAGGTGATGTGACAATTGTCATTTCCTCTGTTATTTTACTTCACTGAGACAATAGCAGAATATGAATATGAATAAGCAGCCACACAGCTATACTGGGTAAGTAAATTGCAAACAGTTTGATTACGTCTTTTGTCAGCGAGCCGATGTATGGATGTTTTCACTGCAGCGACTAATATTAGTGCTACAGCTGCAGTGCACTTGAACACACAGCTGCATGATATAGCCTTGCTGCATTTGATTGCGGTGACATTGCATTTTCTTTGCAGAAAGTTATGCACATCACTTTACTCTCTGTTTAGGTATGACAGACCAAACTGTGGTGATATGAACATGATGTATGTGATCAGTCATTTCCCCGTGTAATTTACTGCTGGCTGATTTTGCAGAGGTTAAGCAATTAATTTCATCCACTGAAGTCTGTCTTCCTCTCTTGTGACTGACTTGGCTGTACAGAGGAATTTAGATGAAGAGACACTTGCAGTGTCACTGCTCACAGAGCAATCTGAGTCAACATCAACAACCTGAGTTTAAGATAAGAAGAACTGTGAAAGATGAGTGTCTCTTACTGTGCCATCTGGAACAGATGATGAAGTGCTTAAACATCCAGAAAGTATTAACAGGAATTAACATAACATTGCAAGGGTTGCTAATGGACAGAGAAAAGTATGACGCAGATTATCCTCTCTATGTGTAGCACAGATACAATAGTGACAAAAGGTGAAGAGCACTGCCTCTTCTGACCTCTTCTGAGGCAGTTCACCGCAGCGGCAGGGTTGGTTTCAGACTATAGTCGTCCATGCTGGTGTGTCACACCCCCTGCATGGTTACTTTGACATTCATATAAAGGACAGGCTTGGTAAAGCAGTTATCTCTCAGTCCAGTGACAGCGGTGGTTGTGTGGCTGGGAAGAGATGGGAATGCGTCCTTCAGCCGTGTCTGTGATTGGCTCTTAGACAGGACAGCAAAGATGGAAGCTCCTCGGGGGATGAGCGTCTTCATTACTACAGCCTACCGCTGGTGAAGGATGGCTTAAAGTCTGCTCCATATGGCCGATAGATACACCAAAGTGTATATGTGCCCTTGCCCCTTCTTGTAATTTTTTTTAATATAATGAAAGCCATAGATTCCCTTGATATACAGCCTTGACTGTCCTTTTAGAAACAAAGACCTAATAGACTTCTGATTATGACAGTGAAGTTGAAGGACCATGAAATGGATTCACTGAAACATCACAAGAGAGACACATTGCCATGTATGAATAGAAATAAAACTTTTGCATTTTAAATGTTTTAAAGTTTGGTGTAAAGGCTCTTTTCTTTTTCTTTTTTATAGTAAAACAATAATAACACAACCATCAAATTTTGTATTGTCCGGCCTCCATGAACAGGAATAATAATCCACGTGATATTTATACAAAGATATGGAAAATAGGGTTGCTTTTTTGGTGATAATAGAGAATTCTGTATGTGTATGAATCCGACATGCAGTAATTTAAAACCGAAGAGAAAGTTTATCTTTGGTAACATACTGTGTCTTTTACTGTGTTTTACTACACATAAAGTTTTGGCAAAAACTTAGTGAGTGGAGGAGTCCAGAGGCGGTGTTGTGAAAAAAAAAGTGACTGGTATGAAGTCATGACATATCAGTAGTAAAAGACTGTGGATATGGCAGTTCTCATATTTTAATTAATGAAAGTGTTCTTGCTCTCATCACCTGGATTCCTGAAGTTAACGTCATGTATTGAAATGTTAATAAATAAGCTGGGCATAAGCTGCCCCTCCCACCCCCCACACAGCAATAGATAGAGAAGTAATGCTATAATTGCTTGGAATAAGTTGCTAAAGAAAACTATGTAATTGCTGAAATGTTCCCTAGAATCAGACACTATGACAAATGCTATGATCCATGCATCATAAATTCTATATTGTGACCTTTACCTTGTTTACTAGAATAGAGTTGCATTCATATAGACGTCCAAGTGTTTGGAATATCTTGAACATCAAATTCAGTGTGAGAGCTCTTCAAGGCACTGCATGCATAATCAAGAAAAGAGTAATGAAAAAAAAAAAAACAGTTTGCTTGTGCCTCTTCCAAAAAATGATGCAAATGCAAATGCTACAGCGTGGGTAGGTGTGAAAGCAATTCTAGTCAATTCAGATGCTGCGGACCATTCTCTGTCATGAAAATAGGCTTTTTAGTTGATATGATTCTGTTAGTCACGAAATCCTGTGATAGAGCAACAGTGATGCAAATAGAAATGGTCAAGAAGTGTCCTGGTCTCAAAAATCATGTTTATACACATGACAATTGGTAAATTTAGAATAGTCCAATATGCTTTCAGTGTCTAATATTGTCCTTTTGCAATAAATGTATCACCTTCTTGTTAATGTACTAAGTAACTCTCTATTAGCTGTGAAAATATAATGTATTCCTGGTCTGTGACATCAACTTCTAAATTATTTATACAATTTAGTCTTGATAACATTTGGTCAATGGTAGCACTTTACAATAAAGTACACTAATAAGCAGTTCCTAAGGATGCATGTATAAGTGAATCTTTAGATAATTATTAGTTCAGAAATACCGGTAAATTAACTCAGTGCCCACTTTCTTCACAAGTACTTTCCGATTAATTACGAGTCATGACTAAGCAGCACAAAACTAGTTTAAATTTCCATGCCTTCTCAAATAAAGTGAGTAGTTATGAAGTATTCTCTCATCTCTTCATGATTATGACTACCAGCTACTGAGTTTTGACTGAGAAATGTATAATTTGTTCTGTGATAATTTATTTTAATCCCCCAAAACCTTTTCATATTCAAACCGAAGCCAAAGACGATTTACGCCATATTAACATGTTAGTCATGCTAACATCTTTGTATGTACTAGTGTAAAGGACTGGGCCATGGAGCTGTGTGGACAGGCAATAACTAAAGTCTAAAACTAAATTGGGACTCAAGGAGAAACTGAAAAAAAAAAAAAAATGTTAGATTGGATTTTACTTTCACTGTTCCAATTACAAAATTCTCCTAAAAGATTTATCATGCGTGTCAATGGGCAACAATAGTACCTAACCCTACCAGGAGAGATGGACAGAAAAATGGATCAGACTTTAGCAAAAACACTTCAATGTTAATGTTCAATGGGCTAAGTGAAAAGCAGGCCCACAAAAATAAAATACAAAGAAGTGTTAAAGAAAAACAAAGAAGAACTGTTAAATTACAAATAGGGTCTGTTGTAGCTCCCTTACACCACTGTGTCTACTGTATCCTCACATAGATAAATGTTAGCATTTTTGCCATTAGCAGGAATTCTAACTGCTTGTCACAGTTTTTCTGTACTTTTCTGTCCTGTACTCTCAAGTTTTTGTTGGACAGTTCACTGATCATCACTGATTTGCATGTGAGATTGCGATGTTTCCCGTTAATTCTGCAAGTTCTGCAACAATGCAAAATGATGCCTGTTTTGGGGTGACTGCTACATAAAGAGGAAGCGTCATTCTTATGATAAAACATGTTTTCCAGTGGGCCGCCATCCACTGTGCTCCATCATTATTATGATAATCTGTCACGGTACATCAAACAGCTCCTAGCTTATAAATTATAAAGATAATTAATGGAAAATGTTTGTTGGAGTGCACCAGCAGTACTGTGACGTCCATTGTTTTTAGCCACAGCACCACTAGTGCAAGTTGCACAAGAAGATGGTTAATATTTACCACCCAATACCTTTCATCAGCCAGCCTGACACGCAATTTATGGCTTAGATACTGGGTGTACAGGGTAAGGTATTAAGCAGAAAGAAGTAAGTGGAAAGAAACAAAGTTAGTTTACTTAAGTAATGTATTTAAGTGCTATTTTCAGGTACTTATACTTTACTTTCCATGTTCTGCAAATTCATACTTCTACTCTACTATAATTCAGAAGAAAATATTTCACTTTTTATTCAAAAGTTGCTTTGCATGTTCAGATTATTGACCTTTACCAGCTGTAACATTAAAGTGATTTTCACATTATGCATCAATAGCTATAATCCAATAATATAACATGTAGGCTTCTAAAATAGACCTTTCTATTTTGATGCTGATACGGTTCTTAAAATTTTGAATGCAGGACTTCTACTTGTATCAGAGTATTTCTGCATTGGGGTATTGCTACTTTTACTTAAGTAAAAGAACTGTGCACTTCCTCCAACCCTGCATAAATCAGGCTCAACAGTAAATTCCATTTATTGCATCCATCTGACACATTTATGTGCTTTATATGAGTAATTGCAGTGTCATTACTCTAAAAGGATACGATGACATGCAAAAGTCCTCAACCACCTATGAGCATAATCTGCACAATGAATAGTTTATTGTATCCTAAATCAAATATACTCTATGTTTTAGAAACATATCCATACATATTCTGCTACTTGTGATTTAAATACGTGCATAAAACCATAAACATTATTTGTAATGTCTATGAATACAGCCTAGATACAGCCTACAGTGGTGACTAACACTCATGCTTATTCTTTGGCTTCGGATCAGGATCCAGTGGCATCGGAGGTGAGATTTGAGCTTAGAGAAGTGAGGATGTTGGGAGTTCCTCCTGTGTCCAGTGTCACAGTGTAGAACAGGAGATAATGTCAGCACTGTCGGGATTAATCTGCCTCAGCTAAGGGCAGAGATTAAGGCCATCCATGAAAGTGGGACAACGTGGCATCAGTGCTGAGTGGAACGGAGACTCACCAGCTTGAACAGCGCCGCCCTGTGTACTGTGTAGAAAAGAAGGTGCATCCGTCCTACAACCAGATGTTATCCTAAAATTAACTTTTTTCAGTGTGTTCTCCACCCTGAACATCCTCGCAAATCCATATACGATATCTCTTTTAAGTTTTCATATTTGTCAGCACAAGCTTGGAATAAGCGCTGTGTGGGAGCTGTTTAAAGTCCCAAGTGTTATAATGTTTTGCTCATAAATTTAGGACATCCTCATGGATAATTACAAGTGTTTGACTTGTAAATTTTAAATAACATTATTACAGCCTCCTTAGCCCATAGTAACTCAAAACACAGCCTCGTATTCAGCAACCTTTATCATCTTCCCCACTGCTGTTTCCAGTGACTCGCTACTACTCATACACCAATCCCTTTAAATTAGAGTTAATTGCAGTGAGAATCATAAACAAGACACGTGCATATTAAGAGCGGTTAATGACTACAGAACTAGCTGATAATTTGTGCATAATAAACACTTTTACCGCTCATGCTGGCTGAAGAGACATGCCTCCATTACACTCTCACACGTCGAGATAGCCACAGTCTTTGCATTGATGCTGCTGGAGAGCACCTCAAAAAAAAAAAAAAAATCAGCCGGTTAATTACAGGGCCAGCTGAGGCTACATCGGTTGCAACTGTCATTAGAGGAGCCAAGACACATCTTTAAGAGTGGGAGTGACACGTTTATTAATTCTTGCTGACAAATTGGAAACCGATCTGCATTTTCTAAATGTGAAATCACCTTGTTTATTGTGACTTGGTTCCTGCTTATCTGGCCAACTGTATACAGCACTGTATTTTGAAACCTTTTTTTTTTTTTAATCTGATAATGTATGCTTTGTATGTCTTTGGAATTTTATCTTTTGTGCATACACAAAATAAACAATACTGGGACAGGCTAGTGATTTTTCTTTGATACATTTGAAAACTCAATCTCACAAGAAATCACATACACTCCCTTTTTCCTTAACCTCCTCTGTTGGGGTATTCTGCCAAAACCTATAGTACAAACCTACTCAGAACAGAAGAAAAGTGACTGTACCCTCACTCAAAAACCAAAATTGGTCTGAAAATGACCCATTCAAAAAGAAAGGTGTTATGTAACACATGATTGTTGACCTGAATTGAAGCATTTTTGTTGGCATTTCCACCCAGGCTCAAGCACGGAAGACCATAAGTCCAACCATTGTCCTGACAATAACTTTAACCATCTTTAATATGGGCTGACATATAGAGACAAATGATTCACTCTTATATTTTCATCTATAGTCACTGATTAACATACGTATTAACAGGTTATCCTTGTCAGGGTCGTTGGGAGCTGGAGCCTAGCTGGCATTAGGCAAGTTGCTAATTCATCACAGCGCTAAAACATAGACAAACAACTACTCATGCTCACATTTCCACTTGAATGTCACCAATTAACCTGATAATAGCATGTCTCCGGGCTGTGGCAGGAAGCCAGAGTACCCGGAGATAGAGGTTCCAACTGGGGGATTCAAACCAGGAACCTTCTTGCTGTGAGGTGACAGTGCTAACCACTGGATCACTGTGTTGTACGTCTTAAAAAAAAAAAACACACACACACACACACACACACAAAATATATATATATGGTAATGTCTCAACAGATGAATCAATATTCAACATCTTAAAAATCCCATAGGTTTGTTCTAAATATACTGATCATTTTTATTAACCATGCACGCCAGCAGTATTTGTGAAACTGAAATCTCTGGGGATTTTTTTTTTTTTTGTGTGTGTGTTTGTTTACATTTGTTTGTGTATATACAATATACATTTGCCAGCATGCCACAGTGAATGATAGATGCCCACATTTTCTCTCAACGATTTTATTGTGAGCTGGGAAATAAACACATTTTGACAGAGGATAGAGTATATTGTTAAAGGCATGTTTTTATATAAAATGCCTGCATAATCTGTATAGTCTTTCCATTAGATAATCTAATGGATTGAAAATAATATAGCTTGAACTGGAATTATCAGAATGCAGATTACAGTTACAGATACAATTTTTTTTGCAAATCACCAAAAGCTTACCTCTATGAACTTTGACAGTTCAGTGCAGTCTAACTTATAGTAATATCAAGGAAGAACCCAGAGCCAAGACTTGTGATGTAATCATGAAGATTATAATGTGTTCTCTTGACAGTGAAACTAACTTTGCAGATAAAATGTCAGTTGCAGGAATTTAAATGTGATATTGGAACGATTTATTGTTCTTTAATGTCAACTAAAATTAATGAACTGAAGATTACTTTTACATAAAAGCTCAAACAGGCATTATATGAGCCCGCAACGTGACATCATCTATAGAGAAACTGCAAGCTTTGTGTCTTGGTGACATTTCATTAAACTTTTCTTCTCGGTTTCTAGCTTTCAGAGTTACTCGTGGCTACAAATAATAATTGAACCATCCAAGATTGTAAGAAGACACTAGTATTGTAATAGCTTAATGCAGGTCTGGAAGTTTGATCTATGCTTTCTCTCTGATTATTGGTGTTCTATATGCGTCACTGTGTTAAAGCAGCCTTTTTTTTCTTTGCAGTATTTCTGAATGAGTAAGTTGGAGTGTCGGTGAATAATGAATGATGTAGTTGTTCCAGTATCACTGGTGGTGTGTTTGTTGAAAAATATGCTGCAGCAATAAATGGTTGTTATGGTTATAGAGACATTTAATTGCATCCCTGCTAATAGTTGGAGTAGCTCTGCTTGCAGTGATTTTTTTTTTCATATGATATCAAACTGCAAGGTGTTGAGCTGACGGTTGCACGACTATAAAACTGTATGTTCACTGAAGGACCAGAATTTGCACACAGATGGGATAGCTACAGGAAGCCGGGAAAGTGTTTCTGTTCATGACACATTTGGACATTAGTGGCATTCAACATCCTGTTTTTCTATGGTGAAGGAGAGTGGCCAGTCCACTTTCCTAAAGTGTTTCATTAGCTTGACAGGGTAAAGCAAAAAGGGACCTAGTATTGTGATGAGACACTATGGGGTGTGTTTCAAATAAACCATTTTCACTCATATGGATATGATCTCAACATGACATTATTTTCATTTTCTGGTTTTCACTTTTCCTTCACAGAAAAATGTCAAAATCAGCATTTTCTATGCCTGGCTAAAGAGTTATCAGGGGTCTGTGTACTATTTCTATTTTCGAGTTGATTTATAAAAAAATAAAAATAAAAATGAAAAAAAAAAAAGACAGAAGAAAGAAAATTGGTCATGATCCATTTGTCATATCTAGCCGTGCAGACACTTTTTTAAAAAAAATTATTTGCTCACCTGTTGAAATACCTATTTCTGAGATGCAGTTACCTCAGTAGGCTACAACAGAGGTGAATTTCTTTGCTCTAACTACTGAACAATTACATTTGAAAAACTCAACAGTAGTGTGTCTTTCCAGAGACATACTACATATAATCCACAGATCTTGCTGTCAAGGATTTTATTATGCTACTTTCTACTGAAGAAATTGATTGAAGAATTTATTTTTATCACTGTCCGCACTTCTGTCACAATCCAAAGCTTTTCATCAGACAGAAGAAATATTGTCCCATGTATGGAGTGCCCCAAGGCTCAATTCTTGGACCACTGTTTCCAGCTCCCTGTCTTGAAAAGCACATTTCTGGCATTAACTTTTAACTGTAATTTATATTACCTTATTTTAGTATTAGCATTAGGACTAGCACATAGCACTGTGCCTGTGTAAACATAAAGCTTTAAACTGTGGGTATAAATGCTTTTCTCACAAATCAATGATTTATCAATTCAATTTTATGAATTTAGTCTGCAAACAAATTTAGAACTGCCTCAAATCATATATATATATATACGTACACATAATGAAGGCCTGGCTGTCTTAGAAAATCTAAACACGCACCTTTTAACTAAATGCATAACACATTAAAACTGTATTCATTAAAAAATAAACCTTTAATACAAACCACTGGTTTATCAAATTAATTTGTTTTAGTTGTTTTGTTTGGTCCTTTTTTCACAATTTATCATAACAATCTTTTTTAAAGCTCTTTGCTATGGATTTGGTTAGTTTGATGCTATATGAATAAAATCTGACACTTTCTTTATGATACACCTCTATGCAAATGTATTTTCTTATTCATTTATTTATTAAATGCTGGTATGGCAGCATGCATACAGCATACAAATGTTGGCCATGCACCTGTCAATTTATAATGATTCACTAACATACACATACGCTGTTAAGAGCCTCATTTTGTGGGCAAAGTAAGAACATTTCTATGCACATACTAGTGAATGAGGTCCATTGCGCTTTCTGAATATACTTGAGGGATAATGGCATAAAACTGCATAAATGTCTTGTTTCAAAATTCTTTGGAGGAGATCAGACTTGTTTTTCACCCACACTGCTAACTACAGTAATAAATCAAGTCCCAAAATAGCCACTAATAAAAAAATCCATCTATGAGGCTATGCAGCTCTTATGAGCAACAGCAGTTGTATTTGAGTAGAGTTACAGGTGACATAAAAGCTAATACCAGCTTGGCTATTATCAGACCATCTGGTGTGAATGTCTTCAAGATGCAACATGTGTGCAAATTTCATTCCACAACAAATTATTCAGCAGTAAAATAAATAACAGTATGACAGCATACTAAATTCATATTTGACTCATGCCTGAAAATGAAGAACAGTTGCAAACTGAACCCTGGAGAACTATTATTATTATTAGAACTACATTAAATTGTCACAACAGTCACACATCGATGTGTTCTTAATTTACAAAACCTATCTCTTCCTTTAATGTTTAGAAAACTCTTTCCATGCACAGACCGTGGTGCTTTTTGGTTTCATGGATGTTCTGTAAGGTGTTGAAAGGGTTATGACATTTTGTAAAATGAACATCTTGCAACTGAATTAAACTTGTTATGCTTGCAAGCATTTGCATCATCATCATCCAGATGGAGGTTCGGTGTGTAACCTAGATGGCTGATGGACTGTGTGACTTCATGTCTTGATAAAATGTGACAAGCGATACAATTAATTTATCAAACAAGACATTGAAAATATTTTAACAGGCTAACTCATAATTAGATGTTGTTACTGCATGCCTCCTCTGTCTTTTTGTATTAAATGCTTTGGTTATTTCAGTGTTGTGGTAGTGGTAGTGGTAGTACTGAAATGTGTGATCACGGAGGCATATCCGTGTATGTGATTTTTTAATTTGTATAAGATTGTAATTGTGATTTTGTGTGGGGGGAGGATCAGATTTCCTCACATTTAACCAAGCAAAACATATTATTACCAGCTGCATTTGAGAACTGTATTACTCTTGCAAGCACTCACTGCAATAGATCTCTACAAAATCATTGTAGTGATATATTAAAAACTAAGAATACCTTTTATATTTTATGTGTGAATCACAGGGTGATGTTTTTTTTTTTCTTTTTTATTGGAGAGGGAGAGAGCTCATTCAAAAATATATGGCAGTTTGAATAATGGATGTGAATAATCAAGATCAAGATGTTTGGAATGAAGGAGTTAAGCGTTGCACAAAAACCTTCAGACTATAATAGAACTGAATGCTATGTGTTATCAAAATTCAACATCAGAGATGAATAGGAAGGACACAGGTGTAGAGTTCTGCATCGTCATGGCATGGTGTTTATTTATTATTATTTTTTTAGATTATTGGAGGTGTGTTTTTGTTGTGTCTGCTACTGTACTTGAACCCCATGAAACATTTATGCAGGCATTTATGTAACCTGTGGTGTCGCTACTTGGTGATTTCTGAGGCTGGTAACTCTAATAAACTCATCCACTACAGCAGAGGTAACTCTTGGTCTTCCTTTCCTGGGGTGTTCATGAGGGCCAGTTTCATCATTGTACTTGATGGTTGTTGTGACTGCACTTGAAGACACATTCAGCGTTCAATTTACTAGACTGAATGACCTTCACATCTTAAAGTAATGATGGACTGTCATTTCTATTTACCCAGCTGAGAGTTTCTTGCTATAATATGGAATATACTGTATGCCAACATAACCTCTTAACAACACAACTGATGGTCTGAAAGACATTAAGTAAGCATGAAACTACACTTGACTAAATATAGTACTTTCTTTTGACTTTGTTTACCACATAATGATATTTGACTGGTAACATATTGACTGGTAAATATGATTGAAAATGTCAGGATATATGAAATATGTAAAAAATTCCCCAAAGAAGAGACAGAAATACAGTGAGTGTGTTCAGTGTCAAGTAAAGCTAAACCAAGAGAACCTTGCATCTGTGCAAAATGCTATTGATTGGTGTATTGACTGTTGAATAATGCTACAGCTTAAAACTGCATTGCCTGTATCTGTTTGACACATTTAAACAACAAAACAAGGAAATCAAAAGTCATCATACTGGATGGTCTCTGTACTCTTATCACACAAACAAATTTTCTTTAGCAAATATTGGCATACATTTTGCTCACAAAGAGACAGCCAGTCCAGATTTCCCCAAAAGAAAGAAAAAAAACCGAAACAGAAACAAACAAACAAAAATGTGTCACTTATTTTTACTCATGGAGTTTTAAACTTTGTGCCAAATGTCTTTGGCTCACACAGTGGTGTGCCAAACATGCCTTTGCCAGATGTTAATGGAATTTCTGCCAGCATCCACGGTAATCTATCCATTTCCAGATGGATTTCCTCATTTCATTAGCTCTTGATTTGGTCATAAGCCACCTTTAGCAGCCTCCGAACTAATATGTTGATGGGAAGGCCTATTAATGGTATGAATTCAACAGTGAATTCCTCCTGACATGAGACTGCACAATGCTTTATGCACATTCTTACACAGACCGCAGTTTTCTTCTGCCTTTATGGCAGCCTTTGTCTGCACTCATCAACCTTTAACCAGCCATATAATTTATGCAACATTATTTTTAGTTCCTATCAGCCATGCTGCTGCTGTGGTCACAGACAAAGAAATCCTTCCACCTGCAGACGACTTAAAGCTATTTGAAGAGATCTACAACAGAATGATCCATGGGCTTGCCACCATCTCAGATAAGCAATCCATGTTCTGTGATTGAAGCAAGAGCTTTTTTCCAATGTGTAGAGGGTTGACTCTATATTGGAAGTCCAGACCTTTATGAGTAATGACCTGTTACACTGGTAATCCCCCCCACGGCTCCAATCACCCAAGTGATGGTACAGTAGGAGAGCAGTGGAATAAACTAGCCCTAGGCAGTAATTACACAGGTCTAGTGTCCTGACTGAGCTGATGTGGGCCCCGTTCACTCTTAAAAACAGAAAGCGATGAAGAAGACAGAACAGAAAGAACTCCGACCCAAGCAATTAGATTGTGGTGGACCCAGAAATGAAACAGTTAAATGCAAAAGGAAATCAATAGTTAGTGTTGCCAGAGACACGTCGTTCTCCCATGGCAGCCTGTCCCCCATGTTTGACAAATCTGTCAGTGAAGGTAAGACTCGTGCCATTTGTTCTAGTCAGTGATCTGATGAAATAAAGAAAGCCTGAGCTGCCATCTCTCATGCAACACGACTGCCTGTCAAATATTTTTCATGAACAACAAACATCTGGATCCATTAGGATGTGACTTTTTGGAAAACACGAAGATGCGGTGGTCACGGTGTGTTTAATTGACAGGCAAGGCTTTTCATGTTGACACATTATATTTATATAATCTTTGCGATATGACAAAAATGTAATTTGAATTTAGGCTGGTCTGAGACCTTATGCACCAAAAATAAACTGTCCAGATCACACTTATTAATTATAATTAAATTAATCAATAAAATATATTACAAATAATTTTTGATCAACCCTCTATGCCATCCACCTTTTTGGACCTCACATTGTCCGCGACGTCTGGGGAATGAGCAGTCCTTTCAGGAAGCAGCATGGACCACCGGTTAATAATATGAATTGAGATAAAATAATTCTATATAGATAAAATAAATGTATATGAAAAGTATATGCATGTGCATTAGAAAATAAGTTTTTACTTTATCATCTACTTACACTTACATGAAATGGACACAATAACATGCAGTAGTAGTTTCATTCCTTCTGACAGTGAGCTTGAGGAAAGTCAAGAATAGTGGATCCCTCAATCAGGTTTGACAGTACATTGAGGGTCAGTCAGCAGAGTGATGTGTGTGTGTGTGTGTGTGTGTGTGTGTGTGCGTGTTTGTCTACATTCGGTGTTTAAGTGCATAAAATGTGTTGTCCACGTCTGTTTCATATGCACCTGCAACTGCTTCCTGAGGTGCAAACAAAGAATATCAAATGAAAATGTGTTTTCTCAAAAACAGAAACAGTGATTCAAACAATAACCCAAACACAAACGCACATTCAGACACACTGAAACACACACACACACTCTCACACATACACACACAAACACACTTGGCTCATTTCGCTGTTGGTTTATTTACTTTCCATGAAATGTGAGAAACATTTTTACATGAGGTGTTAGTGGTAATGAGTGGTAGTTTATTAATTTGATTGTTTGATGTTCACTGTATATTTACTATATATGTTCCAGCGTTATACCCCTGGCTGAATGTTAACGTATCCTTTAGCTGTTGTATTTTCATGTATATATCTTACATGACTGAATTATACCTTTTAGCTGAGAGCCATTCAATAAGATGGTGGCATCTGTACAAACATCCACATATAGGAAAATGCTTGTCCTCCTTTTGAAATGCAGTCAAACATATTTCTTTCCAATGAAAATTAGATTTAACCCTTTGACGCCTGAATGTATATGCAATTATGTTAAAAAACAATTTATTAGTTGTGTTTTTGCTTTCAAGCAGAGTGGAGACTATTAAGTGGAGACTATTAATTTGACTGTAGCACATTGAATAGTTGTAAATTTGGGTATGCTGAGCGACAACAGACATTAATGGAATTGCAAAACGTTCCTAGGTCCGTATTGAAGAGGCATCAACCGACATCGGGGGAACACATGCACTATTTCAGCTGCATTTTAAATTGAAGCGAATTTGCAACATTAGGCGTTAAAGGCTTAACTTTGTCAACTGTAATGGGATTGACGACCTTATGAACTTTAACAAAGCATGACAACATCTCCTTGTTATATACTTGTTCTTTTAAACACCAGACATTGTTATTTGTTTTGTTTGTTGTTATTGACAACATATTAACATTTACCGCAAAGTTCAAGCCCCGGCTATATTTTAATCGTTAGACTACAAACAACATTGTGTTGAGACTAACACAAATGAGCGCATAAGGTGCGAAAAAAGCCTGCAAGAATTCAGGTCTCAGCACAAAGCTTCCTGCTAACCCGACTGCAGATTTTAATGACTACCCCCCTCCATTTATTCTCCCTCCATGTATTCTCTTCAAATGGATTTTTTCTACCAGGAAGATTTTTTTGGCTTTCTTTTCCAACCTGACATAGAAAGTGGCTGGTTCACTGAAATTGCACACAGGTGTGGATAGTCACAGCAAGTGATAAATACAGCAAGTAGCACTTGTTGATTTTAATTGCCTGTCTCTTCAGCCATCACTAATTTCTTTTCTATGCTTTTCATCCATGATAATTACAGCCCAGACAAACTCATGTATTATGTGTTGTTACATCAAAATTACAGACTATCAAGTTTATGACATTAGTGTGTTGTTCTTGACAATCAGGCCGAGCTTTACCTGTGATTACCTGTCTCAGACTGAACTGAAACAAATTAAATTGATCTAAATTGAAGTTTTAAACTTTGTTGTGCACACTTCCGGTAGTGGTTAATTTTGTGAATAAAGGCCGCAGTTATTGTCTCTTTGGGTGTTAACATTTTAGTAATCAAATGTTTTTAATAGAGACAAGCCATTTAATAAGTAGCAATCTACTCACTTCCTTTCCCTCTGTCACTGCTGCAGCAAATATGTTGATGCTGAATAAAGTGCAGTCTCAGAGGTGTGAAAGTGAACGTGGATTAACTTAAAGCAATGAATGACTCCAAAACACACTTTGAGGAGAAACTTCCCCACTGAGTGTGGGTTGTATCGCCTACTTGCACAGCTTGTTACTCAGTTGTGTCCGAGGCCAAACCTTGGCCTTGCAAAACAACTCCAGTTAACATGGACGGCGAATGAATCATCTATGTTCCTGTTAGAGTCACATTCAGAAAGGTGGAAAAACAAAAGGGCTCTCTTGTTTGATATGAATTTCTATGAATGGCTCTGTATATTGCACAGATTTAACAAACAGACTGCCCTTGAAAAATTACATCCTTAGATATGAAAGCTCATTAGTGGTCTGCTGCTCTTTAGTAACCATTAGCTCATGTAATGATCAATCCATCAATTCAATAGTGTTACATTGTATAAAGCTGTTTGAGATATTGTAGACAAGACAATGATATGATCTCTATAATTTGACAGCTCACACTCTCACTGCGCCCATCATTCATGTCACTGCTGCTGTTAACTGGCTGTGTTGCTTACTGCTGCAGAACAGCATCCTCAGAACAACTGTATAACAGCCTACACATGATTCTTTTTATTATGAGTTACTACTTTAGTAATTAGTTCAGATCACAATTTGGACCTGTGTTTGGTAATTAAATGTTTTTTTTTTTTTTTTTTTTTTTTTTGGTTTGTTTGTTTGTTTGTTTGTTTAAGTTATTTTCCCAAATTATCTCCTAGTCAACTGACCACTTATGGTCAAGTGACAGCCTCTGCAAACTGTGAAGTGAAACAAGTGCAGAGGTGCCAAAAACTGCAGTTCCTCAAATGTCCACTTGAAGCTGGCTACAGAACAAGTGAATCTCCATAAGCCCCCATGTTAAAATGTCCAACTTCAGAGCAGAAATAAACATGTTTACAGCCTGGTACAAAAAACAGTTTGGGTCTTTCCCTTGTTCATACATTCAGTTCATTCAGTTCTGAATAATTAACAGCAGAGCCGCTTTGATTGACAGGTCGCCACCCTTACAGGTGGTTTGTTTGATCTCCCATGGATCATTCAGTCTGCCTCAGGGCACCCATGATCTAGATGTCTATATGTCAATTTTAGATTAGAGACGGGACTGCCAAGATGGCGACATCAGACCAAACTCTGACCTTTACATACGGCTCTTCAGAAACCTACTGTATGGCTATATTATAAGTATTATTTGTTTTGTGAAGCCAAGAATATGTATATGATAGAAATCTTTGAATGTGGGTCAACTGATGTCAAGATGCTCCCACTCCCACACAGTAGACAAGTATTTTACAATGGTACACCAACAAAATAAATACTTTTGGTGACCAGGATTATGCAAAATATAGATTTATTATGCTATATTGTAGTAAGATGTACCATTCACCCTCTTCTCCACTGTCTTAAAGTGAGTCGGTGGTAGTGGATTTAACCATGTTACTGATAGGAGAACTGGAAAGATTGATGGTAAAGCTGAAATGGCAGAGTGAAATAACCCAATTGACATTAATTGGGTTCACTTTTTGATCTAAACCACAAGGTTTAGATCAAAAAGTGAACCCAAATGCAGACAAGGAGGTAGAATGAACAAAAGGTTAACAGAGGCAGGTTATCACAAAATAACAAAAGGTGGCTGAGGAGTCCAGGTACAAACTAAATTCAACCATCCAAGAAAAATCCCATCAACAATAGTTCAACAATAAAAACTAAAAAAAAAAAAAAGTTACTGAGATACAGTAGAAGGAGGCGCAGGGATGCAGGGAGAAGCACTAAGACAGAACAATTCAGAACTGAGGAACAGACACAGATGACCTTACAAGTAAAAGAGGGAAAACACACAGACTGAAAACAAGAGAGCTAATAAACTAATTAAACACAGGGGACGCAGAAAACAGGCGGGAAAAAGACAAAAAGAGGACGTGAAGTAAGACAAGACACCGGCTAAAAGACTATTTCAGCATAAAACAGGAAATTCAAACCCAAAAACTGACATCTACATACTAGAACAATGTATTTTGAGATGTTTTCCTCGACACCTGTGTTGTTTATTGAATCTGTATTGGTACATGTAAATACTGAGGTATTACTAATTTAAACAACTGAATGAATGGTCCCTGAAAAAAATTAGTATACATTTGGATATTTAGATAAAGTATAGTACAGTACAACAGCTTTGGTGCTGGTTTAGCTATAAGCCTACCCTAATGGTTGCTTTTAAGCAGAGACCAGCTGTGGCCTTGATCCAGTCATTATGATACAAATTTGCTGAGTTGAAGTGTCATTATTTTCCACCAGGGTTTCATTAGATTTATTGAATGCCATTTAATAAAGTGTATTAAATTATGTGCTATCAGTTTTTTTTTTTTTTTTTAAATAAATAGATCTGTTTAAAAACTATACAGCATTAGTGTGCATTGAATAAGCTGGTGGAAAACAATCTGCACCTGAAACTGTATCGCAGTGCTGTTTGTTGTTTGCATTATATCATTTCTATTCACTCTATGTTCTATAACTTTAAGGCCGTTTTATGCAATTCAGTCGAGAATTACATAGCTCACTGGGATAGAAGCTAAAAGGAAGAGACAGCAACACAGAGACAGTTTGCCAAAACCTGCACAGTTATTGGAACGAAGGCTTCTGGATTTCATGCCATGGACAGAAGGATGTTGTGTTTCTTTTTTGAAGTTGTGAAAGAAGATCAATTATGCTTGCTTTTGCTTTCCTGGAAATAGATCAATGACAATTTATTGTGGGGAAAAAAATGTGATTTCTAATCAGCACCTCAAAGGAGCATGACCAAATATGCCAATCAAAGACATTTTTGTGAATTCTAAATTGAGCATCACTGGCATATCTTCGAAATCTCAAATTTATACTGATCCCATTATCTAATAACCTTTTTGTGCAACACTGCAGGAATACTTTTCTTTATGCTCTGGTTCTTTATACATTTAACTTGATTGAATGTATGTCTTTTCTCAGTGAAAGCTTCTAAACATGTAGTCAAGTAAATAACTGGAGCATGGCAATTGACCTCAACTCTCTCTCTCTCTCTCTCTCTCTCTCTCACCCTCAGCGTGACATTTCTCCTAAGCGCTAAAAAGAGAACAGAAATAAAATAAAATATTATAAAGTCATGGTAACAGTAATAGATGCAGATTGAGGAGCTTGTTTAATTTATCCGTCCAGATGGTTGGGTTGAGGCTTCAGTACTAAATCATGAGTGGAGGAACTTTGTACTCATGATCATGAAATAGCCATGTACTTTTCACATTTTTGTAAATACTGAATAATATTTATCAGTGCAGCTTCTTTTGTCCAATGTTATAAATGCTAATGGTATTTGCTTTAGCATGTATTTCTCACTGGTTCTTCAAGATTCTGCAATTTGCAGTTGTCTTCGCTTTCCCCGTTGCCTGAAAAAATAATTATTTCATTGGAAGGTGTCACGGAAGACATAAATTATGATGTTTTCCCTCCCATCACATGAACTTAAAGTGACTCAACCTCTGAGCAGTTGACTTTGATGGTAAGAAGGAAATGAATATTGATGCAACTACTATGCAAGCACCATAATGAGTGACAAATATTTAAAATGAGGTTGATGCATGTTGAATGTGCATTACACAGGAGAGAAGACTCCTAGCAAGTGTGTTGACTACATATTTAACTGAAAATAAAACTGTCACACATCAAAAAAGACAGAAAAGGCCACATTTGAACCCCTGAAATTACAAAACTTCTACATTTTCTTGACCGTATAGAAGTCAAGTGTTATCGCTGCTTTGTGAGGTCGCGTTGCAAACAATCTCAATGCACATGAACCCTGTTGATTTGTGTTTTACAGTCGACTGAGATGATTACTGCCAAATGCAGGCATCTTGTAAGAGCCTCAGCATCCCATGATAGATATAGCATTATCATCAATTACATGCTAATCGCAAATGGGAATGCATTATCTCTGGATGATTTGTGTCAGTAATTAGATGCTGGGAAGCAGGAAAGCTCGGGATATTTTATATGACAGACCCGCGGTCTCATAGTCATTGTCTAGCAGGTAAACTGGGCTATGGTATGATCCTATTGGCTGGGACAGACAAGAATAGTATCAGTTGTTCCAGCCGAGTCTAGCTCCAGATACTTCTCGTCTGTAATGGGCCTGCACTTTGGTCTGAGAGCTGTTATTGTCAAATGCGGTAATGGCCATTACTTCTCAACGATAAAAATAGGGTGCAGCTCATGAATTCTTAAAATAGAAATGTATATTTTAGTATCGCAAATGAAGCATTATTATTAAGCAGGTGGAGTAACACATCACGCTATGACAGTGTTTTTATTCCTTGTGAATGGCAACAAGTACACTTGCTATGTGAGTGCAGATAAAGCACCGAACAAACTCATCTGCATGTTGAATTAATATTTATAAAAGCAATGTAATGTGTATCCCACTGATAGTCTAATGTTTGTGTCCAGGAGTGCATTAGAGGAAGATGCCAAGTGCCTCTTGTGCTCTCAGCATGGGTGCTCTCAGCATAGACGACAAGCTCGGCACATCATCTTGCTTCTGTAGCATTTAGTTAGTAACAGAGAAAACCGACTGGAGTCATGCTCCAGTTCTGTTCTTTACCTCAGTCAGTCTCTGGCACAGCTGACCATGTAATAGTCAGCCCTGTCTGATTTGCACTAACAATCAACATAATTAACTGCGCGTTTAATAATGTACAAAAATGTTCGGCACAACACAGCGCTGAAACCCCTACTGCTGTATAAAATCCTCCATAAAATTGTGCTGAAATGCTTATTGCTTTAATTAAATGGACTAAAAAAATGGAAACATTTCCGATGATGCTCATATCTCTGATGAATTATAGCTGCCCACATAATACATTACAAGAGTTTCTCTATGCCTTAATGATGCATTATGATGTCTCACAACAAAAGTCATTATGATCATTGTAGTTTATGAGGTCAAGTAGCACGAACGTTATTCATTTTATACAGTCAGCATGAATATGAACAGCATGATCCTTTCCGCATCTACGGTGGTGATTTGGGCACACCATCATGATCATGGCCAATGATTATGAACAAATTCCTACTGTAAACTGCTTTGTTAAAGTTAGGAAACAATTGATTGTGGTTAATGTTCGGGAATTAAAGCCTTTAGTTAAGAGGACGAAGTATAGAGAAAGAAATTAGAAAGAGTCACCGTGCTGATGCAGTGCACGCCCTCATTAATGGTTGAAAGGTGCACCAGGGTGGAGTCGGGCTAAAAAGAACCAGTACAACATGTTAGATTGCAAAATGCATAAACCACAGGGGAACATAGCTGTGGAATTACACGCCGTATGTGCAGAGAATATTTAAATAATTCTCATGTGTGCCCAGGATGTTCATTTATTGACACTGGCATCTTGTATAAAATCTGTCTATTTTTATCCACTGTAATAAAAAGCACAAACTGCATTGCCCACATCTACAGTCGGTTATCCATGTTCGTGTATTATATGACTTGATCACACGAGGATGATGAAATCCTGAGGAAAACAGGGTGATCTAAATAATTTGGATGCTTGCTCCAAAATGTCTCATACTGTACGTTCAGAATTCAGAATAGATTTAAAGCTCTGCTCTGTTTATGAGAACAACCATTTTTGATAAGAGCGTCACAATGTGAGTGAGGGGAGGTTTAATTTTGTTTCCAGGGTTATGGTAAAAAGATATTGCTCCTCTGACTGCTGTAAGAATAAAACATCACACAAAGTAAATGATTAAAAATACCATTTCAAGTGACTGTCGGATAAAGTCAGCTGCAAAATCGAATTGCAGTGTGGAAATATGAGCAGATGGTTTGTTTGTGTCTTTGCTGTTGTTTCAGCTTTTAAAATATGGATGTATGAGCTGCAGGTATAGGTAACAACCGTGTACATTTGGAAAAATAATTTAGGAAAAATCTGTCCATACGAAGACACCTTTTGAAGGAAATAGCTGTTTTTGCAATGACAGTTATTTGCTCACACACTATTTTTAGCAAGATACAGATCTGTCTGTCTGCTAGACCAGTGTTTTTTTGTTGTTGATGTTGTTGTTTTTTGTTTTTTTCTGAACAAAGTTTAATATAGGAAATGCACATGGGAGCACTACTACATGATGCTGACGCGCAAGTACAAGCCCAAATGAAATGGCAAAAAGTAAAACTATGGAACTGATTTCTATTTTCCTCTGTGTGGGGATTATTTAAGCCACAAGGGCTGTTTAAACTATAAAGTACGATGTTTAAGTAAAACTAAATTACAATGAATGCATTAAATGTCTTGGAATTGCTACACCAATACACACACACACGCGCACACACACACACACACACACACACACATTTCACTGCTGTTTCTTTCTTTCTTTCTTTTTTTTTTAATGACTAATTTCACTTTTCTTACCAACCTGCTGCTGGGGACAGTGTGTCAGGTAACCGGTTGGTGTGACTCCACTGAATTTCCAGAGAAATTCTCAATTTTCAATCTAGCATAGGGGTTATTGGCACCTGCCCTTGTCGCTCATCTTCCACATGATGCACTGACTAATCTAGCGTACCCTTCCCTACCTGCAAATGTGTTTAGTGAAGGGCAGATAAGACCTGTCACATATGAAATCTATTTTTCTCCCCCACCTCACCTTACTGGTAATGTCCTGACTGATGTAATAGCCACAGCTGATGTTCAGACATGAATGGGGGAAAAAAATTAATGGAACATTCCAGTCTTATTGCATACCTTGAACCAAGTGACTTAGAATTGTGACGCCAATTTCAAAGCTTATTTGCACTTCCTCGCACATGATCTGTTTTTTTTTTACATTGTTATTTGGACAATCTGATGATCTGAGTTATTTAACAGAACCTTAAAACTTTTTTTTTCTTCTTTTTTTTTAATGTCAGCGTTATCACATCTTATGATTGCAGCATAAATTGTCTTGCACCGTGTAGTTGGACATTAGAACAGTCGGCACAGTCAGATGGTGTTTTAAATAACTCTCCATTTGGCAAACTGCAGATTAGATACAGCTGTCATGGTGATTGTTATCCCCCAGCTTTGAAGGTCCTCTGCCTGTCACTGCTAAAAGTATATTTAAGACCTGTAATTTACTGTGATAACTAATACAGTCCATTCATCAGGTTTCACAATAGCTACATTCAAGCCACCCTTTAATGTTTTGGATCAGAAATGAGTACGACTGCTTAATCTAAGAATGAAGAGGGACATGTAGTTATATCAAGTTAGTTTTAATTACGTCTAAATTGCTGACCTCAGAGAATCAATTCATTATGCAATTTTGTATGATTAAGATGCTTAAAAAAAGATGATGGAGGACACTTGACAATTAACAATGGAAAGTGGGGTTTTGGTGGGTCATAGCTATATTTGTTACAAGTATTTCGAATTCCATTAACACAGAAAGAAGCACAGGCACTGATATATTCTGCAAAGTTTTTGAATGCGTTCTCTGGTTGCGCTACACCATTAAGGATCAAAGTATTTTGATATAAAAAGAAATAATTCGACTGCATTCATAACAGAAGTAAATCAGCTATAAACCATGAACAGTTAGTCCAGAATTATCTGTGAGTTTTTTTTCTTCAAAGTCTGGAGGAAAAGATCAAATATACCAATAAACAACACTTTCCGGAGCCTCAATTACAGTGAGGAGTGGGCTGTCTTTGTGGACATTAGGAACATAATTTCCCACGGATATGGTTGCATTTTCTGGTTGGAGCTCTGAGCGCTACAGTGGAATGACACTCATTTGGGTGTTGTATGCTCAAAAGCAGAGAGACAAGCCATTGATGATAGACGGCCATTTTAGTAGAGTTTTCTGCGGTGGTAAAAGTTCATGTACTTGTAGAAAAGATGTAAATGTATTTCCATGGGTGAATCCCATATAATCAAAATAAGAGATAACATGTGACAATAACCACAAATTCCCTTTTTTGTAACTGCAGAGCCCTTTTTTTCTCAGGCTTTTAAAGCTACATTTCTGAACAGTACTAAGACTCCTAAGACTCCTTAGTTTCTGAAAGCTAGAATCTGTTCAGTTCCGAACATGTAAAGCATAACTTTCTCTAGAACAAGCTATATTTACTTCGTCTTTCTCTAAATCTGCAATGTCCAGCTAGAAAACCAGAATACACTAACTGCAAAAAAAGACAAACAAAGAGATAACTCAGCATTTTTTTTTTTTGTATCATTCATCTGGTGGGTATGAATGGTTGTGGCAAGAAGATGTTTCCTCTGCTCTTTGACAGCTTTTCTCTTTTTGTGTCTCAGCTAACGAACAACAAAGCCCTCCAACAAACAGTCTTACAGACAAACATTTGGCACTATGATCAAACGCATTTCCAGCGATTCAAAGCCTAATCATGGATAGACAAAACAGAAAAGTAACCTGAAACAGACTGTATGGAGGGAACACATTGTCTCAGCAGAAAATACTTTTCCTATTTATATCCAAATAAACCTCTTAGAAATTAAGATTAAGGTAAGCAGGACAGATGGGTGCTGTGTTTTGTGGCTTCAACATTTGCACAACTACAACCGAAGCAAACAGTTAAAACCTTAAGTTTGACACTTCAGCAGCAGACTCACTGTAGCGTTTACACCTGCGACACGTTAAACACAAGTGAACACATCAACAGTCGCTTGTTTTTGCTCTGCTTTGTGAGTCTCATCTGCCTTAAGCTGTGTTGCTTTTTGAAGAAAATAGAACTGTGCCGCTTTTGTCTTGTGTTTTGGCAAGGCAGCAAGCCAATCACAGACAAAACCTGAAACAAAACAGTGTGACTGACTTGGAAATTCAAGTCAAGTCAGTGACAGAGCTTGGTGACTTGTCATAAATGTCAGTGTTAAATTTTAATGCACATTCAGCAGCATCTAGAGTGCAAACACCAAGGCAACTTCTGTGGCTGTAAAGTAAAACCAATGTGCAAGTGCCAGAAGCTACATTTCCTTGAACGACCACTTGAGGGTGGCTTGAGTCAATCTCCATAAGTCCCCATGTTACAATGTCCAACTTCACAGCAGAAACATGTTTACAGCCTGGTAAAAAAAAAAAACGGTTTTGCCTCTATAGCTAATTTTCCCGTTCATGACAACTGTATCACGGCAAATCAAATCAAATTATATTAAGACTTAAAGTTATGCATAAATAACAGTGTGGTTGCTTTGATAGGTGGCTGCTGTTACAAGCGTCTCTCAGTCTGCCTCAGATCCACGTCTTTGCTGAATTTTAGTTCAGCCAATAGGTGGTAAAGGACTGCCAAGATGGCGGCGGCCATAGCCACTATATTCCGAGCTTCACAACGGCTCTTCAGAAACCTGTGGGTGACGTTACAGATACAATGTCCGTATTGATAAAATTATAATAAAATGTAATATTTTTTATTAACGATACATTTTCTTTTATTTCTTTTATAGCAAACCAAAATCATTTCATTTGAGAATCATCATAATTAGAGAATGTGGCAGTGTGTAGTGAATTTGCAGAGGGGAAAAAAATACCACAATTGCATCATCATCTCAAAAGTTTGACCTTTTGACCTTTGAAAAAAAAAAAATCATATTAGCTGTGGAGTAAACTGCTTGGTTAGTGTAACTGTGTAGGTGTGTCCAAGTTGCTACTTGCTGCAGGCTAGATTGACCCTAACACTGCTGCCTAGAGACTCACATCCTTTCTGTTCAGCTGGATAAGCATCTGTTTGTTAGCTGCTAAAGTATGTAACTGTTATATCTATCTTTGTAAATATGATACAGTATGCAAAACATAGCTTTGTTTAACGTAGTTTGCTCACAGGTTCAATTGGGGTCTCAAGCCTCCACATGAAGACTACTTTAGATATGACTGCATCTAAACATCCACTAAATATTTTTTTCTGATTACATGCAGTATTAAATTCATAAAATGTAAGTCCAGTGAAATTTAAAAGCTAAACCTACAATCCTGCTTGCACACTTCTTCCCCCGTCAGACACCCCACCAGGGGTAGAGCTCCTTTGCTGGCAACTGCAGGTACAGCAAATTAGTGACCCAAACCCACAGTGTTCATCCAACACAGCAGGGAAGAAATTCAGGCTTGCCTTTTTTTATTTTGTATCAGGCCCATCAACAAATCAGGGTGGCATGGTCCCACTCTCTCAGGCCACTGCCAGTCTGTTGCTGCTTGGTGAGTCCACACTGCAAGATGGTCACTCTGGGTTCAATCAGTTGGCATGAAGGAAGGTGGGTGGCAGAGACACACTTGTTCACTGGCAGCAGATCTGTGGCTGCAAGAAGAAAAGAGCAGAGGCCAGTGTGCAATAAACAGCTCGGTGTAAATATTTCCTGTTAACGCTGAAATGTCTTGACTGGAGTTTAAGTGTTCAGTGTAATTCATACTTTCAAAGCACAATAATTGGTGCAAACCAGATCTTTTATCCTGTTGCTATAGTGATAGTACCTTGTTTTTTTTTATAGGTGTGAGTTGTTTTTTGAAGCATCCGCGAAGTCAGCGCCCTTTACAACACAAACATTCACAGGATTCAAAGCTCTCACTGTTTTTGCATTCATTTAATGTACTTGAATGTAAGTCAGTGTCATCTATCTTCCAAAAGGAAGTATACAGTCCTCTAAAATGTTTCTGGTAGCATGTTCAATGCTACAGCAGGCAGGTTGGTGTTTGTAAAGTCTAGCACGGCTGTACTGAGTACTCCTGCAAAATGGGGAACAGGACCTCTATAAATCTGAGGTTAGTGATGTTGCAGTCTGAACACAAAGATTTCTACGTGATACATTATCCAGCTTTACCTTCTCAGATTAGATGGATTGTTTATATATCCAGTTGCAGTTTAATCTTAGTCGTTTTTTAAAGGATTTCTGAGGAATTAAACATATCAAATAGCTTAGTCACAAAATTCAAGGGGGATAATATTTTGTTTCTTCTTTTGTTTCCCAAGTGAGGCAAAAAAAAAAAATGCTATAAAAAGCAGACACGATGTTGTAACAGCTTTGTGAACACTTGCAGCATTAGTTTCACACAGTCGTATTTCTCCTGGTTTCAGTGTGCACTGTGACAGTAAGAACAAGCACCACGAGACACTGAGAATCCACTGGCAAGTGAATAAAATAGATCTGACAGAGCTCCAGAGCTAAAATCCTCATCATTAGCCTTAAATCTTAAGCAATTAGTACATGTAGCTATGGCTCAGGGGATTCTATATCCTGCAAAATGGTTGATGGGCTGTTTTTGGCCAGTTTGAAACAGATAATGAATGCATGTATTTAAAGAGAAGCGGACAGAGAATTTGCTCAAATCTTGTGATAATGAGGAGTGGAAGTGGAAGGTAGCCTCTATCTGATACAAGGGATGGCTTTGCACTGCAAATTATGCACTATGAAAACAGATGAAAACTCACATGCATTTTAGAGATACGGTAATGAAAGGACACAGCTTTTTCTTGTGGTTTTTAAAAGGATGCTACCTGCTGCAGGTCACTGTTCTGAGGAGTTCTGACACCGGTGTCACTCCACTCTTAAATAGAAATCCTATTATATCAGACATAAAAGATTTTTTTTTCCCTGCCACTGTGTCATTATCATACCATAATACTTTGAATCTGAACATATAGGTACAAAGATTTTTTGGATCATTATGTTCACACATTCCTTTCAAATTTCAACTCCTTGGTGACAACTTTATTCATCAGGTGTAACAATGTGGACAGTGATAAAGTGATAAACTGTCCTTAAACTGAGGTATATGTGGATTTTTGGGGGGGTTATGAACTCCAACAAACTTCCTTACAGTGCATTATTTGACCTCCAGATTTACTTTTAAATGTACTGTAATTCTTCTCTGTTCAGGCTTTGTAGCTTTCCTGAATTGGTTGTCCAGAGTTAACATCCCAGGGGGGTTGTGCTGTCCATTACTATTTTCCAAACGGCTCCCATAACTAAGAAGACTCATTTTATTACAAAGTGTAGGATTCATTTCATTCCTAAAAATCAATTCTAGCACACATGTTGTGTAAAGCCACTTTATCCTGGCAAGGTTTTAATTTCAGTGAGGACAGAAGTCGAATGCTCAGATAAACAGCGCTGTCGGTTAAGGCCAAAGATTGACAGGTTCTTCCGGTCGTTCACTTACAAGTCAATCATTTGTCATATTTTAGGGATGTTACAGTACCTATTAAACCTGAAAAAATGTGGTTTACTATATGGACATTTAAAGTCCACCATACCACTTACAGAGTCATATTTATGTTTTAACTGAGGACTCAACTAAAAACTTCAAATCAGTTTAAAACAAAGCATGATTTTTGAGTGATTTAACTTCACCATCAGTCCAAAAATCTAAAGAAAGCCCCCCCACTTTGTAGAAATTATGCAACAAAAGCAAAGTGGCTTTACAAAAACATTTTCACCTCATTATAATCTAGTTTAAATTCTCGTCTTTCAACATTTCCTGTGGTTTCATCCAATGTTTTTTTTTTCTTTTATTCCTTATTCTTTGAGCTCCTCAAGGAAATAATAAGATTTTTCATTAAAACATTACTTTTGCATATATGCACTTACATTATAAATCTTTAGCCCTAAAGTACCAAGTGTAACATGTTTTCTGAGCTCATTAATCTTTGAAAATCTTTTTTTCTTCAGACTTTGCTGCAGTTTTAAATAAATATTCAAGTCTTTGACAAGTTAAATCAGTATACAATTCAGAGCTTCAGAACAGAAACATTACTTGTTTAATAGGAAGGTTTGAATAAAAATCACTTTACCTCCAGAAGGTACAGTTCTATCGTTTAAAACAGTGGTGTGATATCTCTTTAACTTTAATCATCCATATCATTGTGTTTAAAAGTTGTGATGATACTCCTTAAATTCTTATATATATATGTATATATGAATATATTGTGTGGGGAAAAAAACATGCAAAAACAGAAACACAAAACAAAAAAAGGGATAAATCTACAAATGAACTAGACAAACAAAGGCTATCTGCACATCTCTGTCTCGTCATTCTTCAGGCATATAGGTGAGCTGGCACTCACCTAACGCCCACAGAAAGAGCTTAGTTTGACACTCTTGCTGGAGCTTGACAGCAATAAAATAGTAGGGGAGTGTGATATCTTAGCCACCCACCTTCATAATATTATTCCGATCCAGCTGGGGAGGAATTGAGTGAATGTCCTGTGGGCAGGCGGTGTGCTGAACTAAAAAGCAGGGCTCCAAGATCATATGGGCACAGAGGGTCTATAACAAACGGTGCCGACATTTGCTCTCAGCTCCGCTCGGAGGTGGTTGGCATGTGCTGTTAAGTCAATTGTCGGTTACGGTGAGCATATTGATTTTTCTGTGGAGTCTCACATGTGTCAAATCAATCCTCTTCATCCGCTCCTATAGTTTGTCATTTTGAGATGCAAATATCACAAAAGAAGCTTTTCCTCATATCTTATAGGTAGATTTTTTTTATGATCTGTGGAAAAATAAATAAATAAATAAAGAGAGACAGTGATGAGTCAGTGCAGGCAGCATACTGTACAGTGCATAACTGTTAAGCAATCCATTGACTGACAGGGTTGCTACAGGAACTGTCAATAGTGTCAGATACATGACTGCAAATACATAATGAAAGCAAATAAGCTTGAGAACAACAATATAAGCCACCTGTATTTCTGGAGAATACTCACATAGAAAGTCTGAAACTTTCCAGTCTTGTTAAATGTAAAATAGTTTATTTTCTGGGGGGTGAGATGTCTGGATTCTATACAGTATATATTGGAGGGTTATGACCTTTTGGAACAACTTTACCACAGAAGGGCCTGTGAAACACCACATGGAAAAACTAAATCAATAACTGCAGTGCAACCATAAACCCACAGCTTGTCAGAGGATCAGCACAGTGTGTTATAAAGGCATGCTGTGAGCCTGAAATCTATATAGACAGATTTGCTATATCACAAGGAAGTCATTACCATAAAAATAGCTGATTGTAAAAATAGCTGTACAGAGATACTGTGCATTTTGGAGATGAAATGAACACTGCTATCTAGCTATTGTCTAAATAAATTGAATTTCCTCCTAGCTTCCTGGCTGAGTAATTGTAATGTTTCAGCAACTTAGCGGTGGCTTTTACCATTCGCTTGCATATGTTGTGACAATCTAGCCTAGGAGTCACGCTTTTAACACAGAAATAGTGACAATTTAGACAATTGGGACACTTTTATGAAACATACGGGAATGTGAAGACAGGGTTTTCAAAGTATAATGTATTTGCAAACATAAATTCACAAAAACATTCAGTTCTACCTGTAAAAGTGCTCTGAAATATGTTATTGATTTGTGCTTCATACATTTTCCTTTCCTGCAAACTTTTGTTATTTGCAGAACCACTGTTGTTCTTTGCAAACTGTACCATATAATTTAAGTTTTTTTTTTTTTCTAAAAGCACAGATCTTACATATCCCTGTGATTTTTTTCCCCACTCTTTCATATGAAGAGAAAAAAGCTGTTCCATGGTTACTACACTGCAATCCTTTGTCACAGGCCGAGTTTCCTAGATCAGTGGAAATATTCTAATAAACACCATGGAGCAGCATTAGCCGTTGGGGAGTGCTTTCATGAGTCCTCAAGCTGAAGGCTTTGTTAGTCATACATCAATTAATCACAAGGCCTCACATCACAACAGTTGGAGGCCAATTTCATTCAAGCAACGTGTTGACATACACATATCTTACTGTTGTGCCATCACCTGGGCACACCTAACCATCTGCTCATTACCACATTCTCCCCTGGTGGCCACAGGAAAGCAACCATTGTGACAAAATAAACAGCAAAACTGGTTGAAATCATGTCATGCTCATTAGTTAATGTTTAGTCCAAAGAAATAATAGTTATGTTTGATCTATTTATGTACTGCTGTATGCTACATGCAGCAATACTATACCAGTACTAATAACATACACTACTTTGGTATAACTTTTGTTGTTATACCTCTCCATCCTGATCCCATCATGTCTTGTCTCACAGTCCTGTCACAACTTATTATTTCCCACGATGGCTTTTACAAATCCTCAAGAAACCTGACTAAGTCTACACAGCGTAGGCAATACGGCCAGATGTTATAAGTCTGCATTGGACCTCTCTCATCTTTCTCATCTTTACTGATGTGGGTTACTTTATGAACACACAGTCAGCAGTTTTCATGAAACTATTTCTTTGTTAGAAAAGCACACCGGTGGCCTCAGGGTCAAGGTGCTGACCATGAACTGTAGCTCAGGTTCTGGCTCAATACATACATATAACACGGCTGCCAGACGAGAATAATAATTCATGTTGCCTGTAGACAAAATGCTAGGTCTAGCCTGTGGAGCTTTGAAAGCCAGCAAAGAATATAATGTTACTTAATAGTGCATGCTCCTGAATTCACTTCATTTACTGATTTAAAAATCCGCAAGCTAACCTGCTATATACTGTACCCGCTCTAAGCCTACAGAGTAAATCTAGGAATAACCCAAAGTTAATGTCCTCTACTTCCACACTCCTTCACTAAGTTGACACTCTACAACATTAATATTGACATATTGGCATCCATTCAAAACTGATATTCACCTGCAGCAAGTTATCACCCAGTTTTCATCTTCTTCCCGAATATCTTGGAACGCATTACCAATAACCACAGTCGGCTCACCGTATCCATCCTGCAGTTTAAATGTTTATGCAAACAAAATGGTGCTATGTGTTTCTAATAGATTTTTCTTGCTGCTGAGAGCAGGGGCACTCATTTGCAAGACTCTTATGCAGATAAACACCCCTGATGTCTGAGTTCATTGCCATGTGGTAGTCAAAGAGAGGCTTTATAATCAGGCATTTCTATCAGGATATTTACACCAGGGTATATCCAGAATGATGAAACAGACTTCACTCATTGTTCTCTTGTTAGGTGATAGAAATCATACTTAAAGACAAATTGTCTAAACTTGAAGAAAATGTTGTGCCAACATTATTTCATTAAGTGGTTGGCCATTTTATAATTGTTCCCTTGACTTGCCAAACAGGCCAGCATGTGCGGACTGTGGATACAGCCCCGCTGGCACAATATGGTTGAAACAGAGTCATGTTTTCTTTTCTCAGGGTTATGAGGTTTATGAGTTCCCTTTTGTTCTCTTAGGGAGGACAAAGTGAAAACTTTATGCTGTCTGACATGCTGAGATAGTATGGAGAAAAGCAGCGGCACCTGTTATCCTTTATTACTAAAACGCATGTATGTGAGGTATTTTGTATTTTATCATTCACTACGAACTATTTGAGGAGCAGTAACACCGACATGTTTTTCCCCCATGCTGAATATTTTAAGAAAAATTTACCGATATCTTTTTATCCTTTACTACAAACGTCTTTTTTTTCAGACTCTCTGAACGCAGCTTCACTTTATAAGCTTCTTCAGCCTATATTTCATTTTGTTCACAACTACACTGCTTTTACTCCCAAAGGAAACTCTGTGCTGCTAATCTGTAAACAAAGTATTGGAGTTCCTAGACCTTTAAACCCTGGTGGTGTAGTCTGTATCCTGCTTCTTAGCTGGCAAACAAATTGCACACTTGTTGCACAATGTCCTTGACCATGTTTGAGTGAAGCACATTGCAATCGCTACCCAACATACGTCTTGCAGCCCCATCCTTATTGTTGCATTCAGTCTGTGAATACAGCAGTCTTCATCTCTCTCCTGTTGAGCACATCCTCTAAAATGATGTGGAAGTGTATAAGTTGTGGAGATAAAGTCAACAAACCCAACAGTTCATGTTTTATCTGCTAAAGAAACTGCTACAGCAGTAGTCTAGTCATCCATCTATTGATTAGCTATTTCCACTTATCCTTGGAAGGGTTGCAGGGAACTGGACCCGATCATTGCTGACATTGGGGTGAGAGGTGGTGTCCACCCTGGACAGGTAACTATAAAGGACTGCAACACTGATGAGCAAATGTGACTTCATTCAGCTCTGTCAAGGCTGCACATACTGTGCCTTTACAATATCCATGGTGTGTACTCCTACACCTAGTTCCTTCTTAATCTCATTTTTCAGTGGACTGGCAATTCTCCCTGAAGTCACTGGGGGCAGTGGGTACACTATCCTCCCTGCTCTTCAGCTTGCAGGTCCCTTGAATTTGTGAATTGTTTGGCATTCAGCTTGACCAAGGACGTCCAGTCTCCTGTTGCTTTGAGCAGGAAGTCTAATCTTGGAGAGGTGTAAAGGTTTATCTCTGATGCTGCTGTGTGTACTGACAGAACTAGCAGTACCCGGCTCACCCCATGCAACTAAAATATAACATTTGCTTCAGCATCATATCATACCATCCTGAGCTCGCACATACTCCATTTACTTACCATGTGATAGCCATCCTGGTCCATGCCATTTTTGTTTCTTTTATTCATAAAATAACTGCACACAGCATACTTTTCCAGACATTCACGGCACCCATGAAATTGGCTTCTCTTACATCGATCACACATTTGGTGCAATCTCACGGCTTTCTTTATCTGTTTGTGCCCCCAGGCGTCTCTCCCACTGTTCATGAAATACATCAACTTGGCTTTCAGTTGCTGTGTAAGCTTTATGTGTTATGACCTCTTGCTGCTTTTTAACAGTTTACCCCTGCTGTCCTTGCTACATCATCATTGTCAGCTGTGACTCTAACTGTAGCCTCTTAGGCCAAACGCCCACAACAAGATATTTCATCTGAAGCCATGTCCCATTAGCTGAATGTAATTTACACCTTGATGCCAGAACAGCAGGTACACTGGAAGTGCAGTTAGGGACAGGCAGTATACGTAGCACATTACAAGAGGTAGTTTGTTTGCCAGTCGAGGCCACACTCATGTAGTTTTTGGTTCGAGTATGTTTTCTCTTTCTACTGTATATTTCTAGTTGGATTACACCTTGGGGTTTTATAAAAAGTGGAATCTGTTTTGTTTTTCAGGGTGAACTGCATCTCCCAAACGAACATTATATTGAAGATTGATTGAGTATAAAGGTGCACATTCACTGGCAAGCAGAATTTAATTTGTATGACAGTTTTGAATCAGAATGATTATTTGTATCAAAGACTTTCATGTTCCTATGTGGAGTCTCACTTAAGAAGAGACCTCTTTTTCAGAGCGGTGCTTAGCTCAGTTGGTAAAGCGGCCGCCACATGTGCGAAGGCTTTCTGCAGCTGGCCCGGGTTCGAGTCCCAACCTGTGGCCCTTTCCCGCATGTCATTCCCGATCTCTCTCTCTCTCCCCACATTTCCTGTCACTCTTCAGCTGTCTCTATCTAATAAAGCTTGGAAAGGCCAAAAAATAATCTTAAAAGAAGAGACAACTTTTATGGGAACTTAAGTAGATGGGAGCTCAGATTTTATTGGATAATGGCTGTATGATTAAATTAAAATAACTTAAGGTAATAATGACTAATGTAAAAATATATTCAATTGACCATGTGTGTTTTTACACACATTTTGTTTAAAAACTGAAATATCTTCTTTCTTAGAGTTTTTTTTTTTTTGGCTGATTGTTTTCTTCAATCCTTGAAGCATCCTATTTACATCTGTTTACCCTTGTTTTCCTCTTTGTTACTGCCTCCTAGACAGAGCATAATGATGACAGCATATCTTTCATCAGAGGACATTTTCTAAGTTGGTTTGTTTGTCCTTCATTTTGTTCCAGACTCACATATCTCAACCATTATTGCATGCATAGCCATGAAGTTTTATGCAGACTTTTATGGGGCCCTGTGAGCCTCCTAGTAACTTTAGTGATCTCATGACTTCTCAAATTCTGCCTCATTTATCATCTTCTCAAAATTTCAATTTGTCCAAATACCTGCAAAACTAAGCCTCAGCTGCACTTTTGTGCTAATTAATAATTGCAAGTTTGCCCTCATGCTAAACTAAGATCATGACATTGATAACCATTAGACCCATCATGAACTGTTGCATGACTGTGTTGTTTTTTTGTGGTTTAGTGTTTTGTAAGCCCGTACGGGCTGAGCACCATGTGGCTAATATTGTAGCTCTCACTTGTTGTAATTATGAATCACCAACACATGATTTTGTGATGACAATAAAAAATAAAGTATAAAAACATGAAACGCTTGGTGGTGCATGCTCATAATGAATTATGACAGATGCGTCTAGGGGGGTCTGCGGTAAATTCTCAAGGGGCTCCTGAATTCTAAGCACACCCCAAGCACTTTCTGTTCACCTTACTGCTTAATTAATTAACACTTTTGTCCCTTGAGTAGTCCATTCTCAAACTATCAATTTTGAATGTGTGCTCTCCCATCAGCAACCTTGATTATCAAAGCGATCGTGAAACCAAAAAGAACATTCTCTGATTAATAATGAATGCTGAGGGACACATAAAGGGTGGGAGGGAGGAAGAGATGTCCCTAACTGTGACAGGCACTGCAGATATTACTTAACTTCTGCATTGAATGACCAAATATAGGTGTGTGTGTGTGTGTGTGTGTGTGTGTGTGTGTGTGTGTGAGGAGTTTTAAACATGTTATAATCTCTTTGCTATACGTAACAAGGTCATCATTTCAAAAGCTTCTGTGTCTGATGTTTTTGCCTGGCTCATCTCTTTCTCCTCGATTAAGGAGTCGTGGCTGAATAATCAGACACAGCAGGCATCCCACTGTTGTTTGCAAGGGATTGTGGTTTGACCACTGTGTGTAGCTCCACTGGACCAATCAGGGATAAAGTAATTTGCTCAAGGGTACCTCGACAGTAGGGGTAGTAATCCCAAAGCCTGGTTTAATTGAAGTTCTGTTTTTGTCTGCATAAATCTGTTTTCCTTCCGAGGCTGTGGCATTATTCTAATGTCCACGGATATTAAATCACATGGAAAACGCCTGTAGCCAGACGCAGAATTTTATGCTTACATGCACTTCTTGGTGCAAACAGGAAAAATGTGCAGACGAGCACAGAAGCTGCTGCAATGATGGAGCGCACACGTATGTGTACTCCTTTTGAGCAAAGGTTTGAATAATATGTGATGATAAATACGAAACAGCAGGGGTGCAAGTGTGCAGAGTGTAGTTCACAACAGTATTACAGTTCCTCGAAATACCTATCATGTCTGACATGCAAACATCAGCTAATGTTTCAAGAATGGCTATAAAATGAAACAGCCTACTATAATTCTCTGTATCTTAAAATCTTCTTTTATCGTAATATTTTCAAATGTTGACATCCTTTTCATATTTTGCATGGAGACATTGCTTCTGTATGCGCTCATGTGTCACTGTCACAATCCATTTTGGATGTACTGACACTGACAGCACATCTAGTCTCCCCTGCTGACTTGAGTGCTTTATTGAGCTATGCTCAGTATGGGCTTTGGATCTAAAATGTGAAGCAAGTGTGCACAGTAAGCCAACCATGAGTGGCGTAAGCTGTCTTCCTCCAAGATCCCTGTCTCCCTTTATCTCTCTTTCCCTTCCTCTCTTTCTTTCTGTGTCTCTTTCTCTCTTTCTCTCTCTCTCTCTCTCTCTCTCTCCCTCATTCTCTGTTGTTGTGATGAGCCACTGCAGTGGGAAAAGGACTTTGATCCAGTGGCTTGACAGCAGCCTGCCAAATTCCCTCTCCCCACGCAAAAATGCACAGATCCTGCCTTCCAGCAGTAGGGCCCACTTATTTGTAATCTCATAGATTACTGTCCCCAGGCTTAAGTGTAATGAGCCACAAACACTCCAGAAAAACATGTTATTTTTCTCTCTAACTTGATGGTTTAACTTGCGTATAAAGAAGTCTCACAGTAAGCCCGGGACGTTACAGTAGGTCTAACTTTACTTAACAGCACGCCGTAGCATGGAGACAGACTCACAGCAGGGGAGAAATAATCAGTGTGCTGAACATCATGGTTATTCTTTTCTTCTCAATTAGTTTTTCACTCTTTTCTTTCCTCTTGAGATACATTGAATAAAACAGGCTGGCGAAGTCGGTCAGAGAATCCATTTCCTTTTGAAG
Source organism: Protonibea diacanthus (assembly GCA_028641955.1). NCBI lineage: Eukaryota > Metazoa > Chordata > Actinopteri > Sciaenidae > Protonibea > Protonibea diacanthus. The sequence continues at coordinate 16,988,954 of CM053978.1, forward strand.
ACCTTGAATTATACAGGCCACTGCTATATAATCAAAATGCCTCTCTCAGATGGAGTTGCTGTACATTTAATTAGAAAGCGCTTTAATCAAAACAATTAAGCACAAAGTGTTTGACAGGACAACAAAGGACACAGAGCTAAGATGGAGTCAAGAAAGAAAAAAAAATGCTTGCCAGGGACCGCTAGACGTGGATATGAAAATCGGTGCAAGACAGACAGTCAGCAGGAACATAGAGTGAAATAAAAAACTAGCAAGAGGAGCTTGAGGTCTTTAATGCAGAGAAGAAGAAAAGGGAGGACTGGTATGCAGAGGGGAATGCTACGGTAAATACATTTTAGTCATCATAAGTTTAGAAATAAATAAGGTGACAGCAGCCTAAACAGGAGGGTCGAAACCATTTTTAGCACTTTAAACACAATATTTTATTGATTCATTTGTTATATTTGTTATTTATTAAGGCATACTGTGTAGTAGAAATAACACTTTTCTGGTGATTATTTTTTAACAGGCAGAAGCAATATGACCTCTGTTATTCTTTTTCCCAGCCCCTAACTCATAAGGACACTATTTCCTTTATTTATTTATTTCACTTGAATGAAAAAATCTCATAAGCTTGAAGTTAGCATTTTTCATTTTCCCTCAGTATGTCCCTTGGGAAAAATGTCTCAAAAAATAAAATAAAAACACCCACAATACTTTTCCTGTGCATGCCTAGGTTTGTAAAAAAAAAAAAAAAAAAAAAAAAAGGATGGTTTAGGAAAATGAAGAAAAAATATCACTCAATAAACAATGTCTAATATTTCTCTACAGCTTGTGTTTTTTTTACCCCTGTAAGCAATACAAATGCTGACTGTTCACTAAAGCCCAGCCTCTGTCTGATTTCACCTCCTACTCCATTAGTGCTGCTTAAACATTTTGATCTAATATGTCTAACACAGCACCAAAAAGTAAATAATAGTTACTAAAGCATCTCTTGCATTGCATGCACTTACCTCTGAAAAAACTGTAATTTAGATTTACATGCAGTGTTGGTACTGAGCTGGTACAGAAGTTGTTCTTCTTCTTTATTTTTGAGTATTAAACAGGTATGAGCATGACTTTTGGTGGGTCGTGTGGGTGGGAGAGTTAGTGCCAGAGCTTCTATAGGAAGACATAGTATAGAAAGAGTTTTTCCTCTCCTAACACCATCTAAATCTTCTTTGTGAGACATCATTAACAGGAGCAAATAGACCAATTCCAGCATGAGTGATTCATATTTCACACATAGCACATAATTCTTCCACACACACACGTCTTTCATGCTTTTCTCCTACACAGATTTCTCCATAATACACACACACCTTCTTATATGCCATCATACTGTCCTACACAGAGCACTGTTCTTAGAACAGAGAACTGTATCCTTATAGACGCATTTTACTCGCGTGAAACATGCATGTAAATGTCATATATGTGACATGTGTGATATGTGATGACAATAGTTGTTTGTGTGACAGAGTTTGACTGAAAAGAAAACAGCACTAAATTCTCAGTTCCTGACAAGCTTATCTTTATACACGAAGAAGAGGCATTTCATAGACACGACCCCCTCCCCTCTCCCAATCATTGATTAAGAGACGTTAAGAAGGTGGACAGAGAGCAACAGGAAGTAATATTTCAAAGCCTCCAATTGTTGTCACAACAACTGTTGGATCGAAGATGACAGCCATCCACGGGGGCCACTTGTAATGCTGCCGTTGATGAAATGTGGTGGATTTTTAGAACAGGATCATCAGTGCATCAAGGAGGGGCACTGGCACTACAGGAGTTAGCCTTAAAGTTAGCATTTTAACACTGAAAATCAGAATTGAGAATCAGTTTCTAGTATTGGTATATCACCACTGTTTGAAGGAGGGGACAGCATTGAATTTGCCTCTGGACAGCTCTGGAAAGTGCTATATTTTGGTCCCAGTGTATTGATTTAGGACAAACAACTTGAACGTTTATTGCAGAATCACTCACACAGATATGTATAAATCAAGATATTAAGGAATGATTAGCAAATGTTAAACCCCTGAGCCTGCAGGTGGGTGCTGGAGTGGTGGTGGGGCTGAGGAACAGGCAGTGATGCTGATGCAGGGAAGCAATGATATTGACAGAGCAGAGGGGGAGAGATGGGAAATTTTTGCAGTCAAATTGGAAGGGTGTTTTTGCATTTGGATTTGGATTGGATGATTGCGGAGTGTGAGGCATGTCACTTGTCTATATGCAGTGCAGTTCAAGTATTCTGCCTGAATAAGGATAAAGCTGTTGCTCCATTTTTTTAAAATTACCTATAATCTGAGCCCTATAGTTTTGTCACCGGTCCTGTCTCATCCATTTTATCCTGTGTTTTGTCTTCAATGCTATGTTTTGCGCATTAAATGTCCAGTGTGTAGGATTTAGTGGCATCTAGTGGTGAAGCTGGAGATTGCAACCAAATGAATACTGCTCACCTCACCCTCCCAGATAGCATCAGTGTTTTGTTTATCTGGGCTTCTGTAGAAATAGAGGACTCTGTGGATGAGAACCCACAATTATCATTTTTGGGATTACATTAATGATGACACACATCTATAAATACTATATACACAAATATCCATTGCTGCTAATAGATCCCCCTTAATTTTACACACTAGATGTTTAAGAAAAGATGCGTCTTTCAATGCTAGTTTGGCCACTGCTGTAACCCATGTTTATGGACGACAAGACTGCGTTTTTGTCAAGTTGGTGGCAAGTCCTCAATGAAGCATTGCTTGGAAGACACTGTGAAGCCTGGCCTATATGAGAAGGTTATAAGGGTCAATACTTTGTAAATATATTATAATATGCAAATCCTGAATGCATTTTCTATTTCGTGCAAGGGCAGGAATATAGACAGCGCAGGCAGTTGGTAAAATATGCATACACCTAATAGTGTGTGTGTGTGTGTGTGTGTGTGTGTGTGTGCTTCATAACTAGTAACTAGCGTGTACTGTAGGATCTATTATAATAGCGTGCACTGGGGCTTGTCATAACCACCTTATGCCACTGGTTTCATGTGTGTGATCGATACAGCTGAATGATCACAGCATGTTATCACCGTATGGGCCCCAGTTTAATAGCTCATAGCCTCATAGGACTAAATTAGTTAATAATAGAAACAGATTTTGTTTGCTGAAGTGGTTTATATGACTACATCATCCCAGTGCCATCCATATTCGTTTATCCTTTATCAGGGTCGTGGGTCCCAGCTGACATTGGGCAAGAGGCGGGGAACACCCTGGACAAGATGTCATCCCATCACAGGAATAACACATAGAGAGAAACAACCATTCATGCTCACATTCACCCCTATGCACATTTATTTGTGTAAGTAAACACTACACGTTGATCGTTTCTGTCTTTATTTATGTGGTGACTTTACATGTTTTAGGTGTAGAATGTAGACTGCAAGATTATCTGTCAAATGCAGGGTGTCTTAGGCAAATGTATAGAAGACAGAGACAAGGTGGTCAGGTGGTCCACAGAATTTGCATTTGGTTCATGTGACAGCATTGTTTCAAATTGTTGGTCTATGACACAAAAAAAACAGCATTTTTTTTTTTTTCTCAAGACAGATAGCAAACAAACAAAACATTCCAACTAAAAAAATACTTTTTGTTCCCTGGCACCTAGGCCTACAAGTGCCGTGTAAGAATAACTCAAAGAAAAACAGGCTCACAACAGCAAGCCATTACTGTCTGACCCTTGGTGTTCTGGATGCAGTCCGAATGCATGCAGTTTCAGGCCCTTAATCTGCCATGAACCATCCCCACACACTGCTGATTTAATGGATCAACTTTTCCACACACGGCTGTCTGAAGTGGGAAGCAACAAGAGAAGGGCAGAGGAAGTTGAACCGTTTTGGAGGGATTACCTGCAGGATGTTGAAAGTAAATATTGCTGCGAGGTATGGTATTGTCTTTCATGCTGCTGGTCAAGTGTACACAATATTTGGAGGAGGAAATATTTGGACTACTTATGCTACATTTGTATCACAGCTGTATAGAACCCTCAGGCAATGATTGCTCTAAATTCTCATTGTTCTCTTTGTTGTTTGCTCACTTGTTTTTTCTGTATTGAAAAAAAAAAGGGGACCATCAGCGATGAAATCCAAGACCTTGCCACTGGTGCAAGTGTCATCCCTGTGGTAGTCTTCTCCTCTCAGCCATCAATTGATTTCCTGCATGATCATTCTTTCAGCACCAAACACTGTTTGCCTATGGCGAACACCTGCATCTGTCTCAAGTTGCTCCTGCCTGACACATATCAGGATTTCAGGGAGTGCATGAACTTTGCAATAGGCTATAGGTTTTGCAAGAGAATAATTTTCTGTTTGTTCCAAGTACCTATTGAGGATGTTTCAGTTAGACAGGTGTGGGGTGGACAGTGAACTTTTTTCTTTGAAAGAAGGAAGATGCATAAAAAAGTCTCTTGCCCCTTGGAATGCTTTGACAAAAAAAATAGCTATATTCTTCAGAATCAGCTTGACCCTCATAGATGGGCCAAGCTGTTGTAGGCACCAATGTTGTATTCTGATGGTGGTGCCTCCTAACACGTACATTTCACCTGCATTCAGGTTGGTGTGAAGGATCTCACTAACAATGTATGTCAAGACACCCTCAGACATTCCTGTATTGATCACTGGGTCAATTTCAAGTTGCTGTTTGTGCTTGTGCAACGTCCTCCTGCTGATTCCAAAGCATACAACAATTTCTTGCCAACTCATTCCAAAGGACAGAAAATGGTAATTTGCTCATATAGTATGTTGGACTGAGAGAGACCACTTCTGATTGTTAGAGGCTGAACATTGTGTCTCCTCATGTTGATCTTGAGTTGTCATATGAATTTATTTAAAAATGTAGCTAGCATTGTTCTGGGCAGGTACAGGCTTTGCTTTCAATGCAAGGGAATGATGGAATGATGGACTTAAACTGTCTTCCTGTTGGAAACTAACTTCCTTTTTAATTATATTCTGACACAGAATAATATAACACAGCTCCCTCCCACATAAGCCATCATAATAAGACAATAACACCCTCACTTAGTTGTGCGTTTGAAACACAAAGATAATCTATTTTTTTCTTCACATGCATTCTCATTCTTTCTCAGACAAACTCATTTTGGCTACATACATCATTATACTGTCTGGCACACATCATTATGCTAATTCACACAACCAACAAGTGCCTCTCACTTACATTATTATCCACAGACATCTCACACACATTATTACACTCTCTTACATGTACACTTCAATTAGCGTCGCGCCAACAAAATCATTCTTTCTCACACACACACCACTATTTTATCTGGCATGCAATATCAGTACTATGCTGTATGTGCCAGAGTATGATGGTGTCTGTAAGTGGGGATTGTAATGTTTCTAGTACAGCTGTGTGTAAGTAAATATGATTTATGGATCAGACAAAAGTCTCTGTATGACAGAGATTATGCAAAAGGTTAAAGTAGTGTGTGTGTGTGTGTGTGTGTGTGTGTGTGTGTGTGTGTGTGTGTGTGTGTGTGTGTGTGTGTGAAATACAACCTAAATGGCCTCTTGGTGGGAAAACATTAATTTTACTTTCTGAGAATTTGCATTCAAAGCAGAAAAAATACAAACAAAGAGAGAAAGAAAGTAGTTAGTTAGATTTATGACATAAAACAAAAGTCATTTGTAAGAAAGACAGCAATTAGCATCAATGCAAAATGCATTTGAAAAAAATGATATGTTATTTGGTGTACGCCTTCATTTCTAGTGTCAGCTGAACAATGGCTCAGTCACTGAAGTAAATAGGGCCACTAGTAAAAGCTCTTAATGTAACTGTGTGCCACAGATCTCATCTTTACAGGTCCTGCCACTGCTATGACCTTTAAATTTGCTCCTTCGCTTTAAGGAGGGCCACTTCTACTGAGTTATGCTGAATAAAAATCACCTATGATGAATTTACTATCATTTCTGGAAAGGATCTACTGTATTCCAAAAGGCTCTAGATGATGTTAATTACACTGCATGCCACGCGTGCATCATACGGGAGGAAGTATAAATGTCTGCTTTAGAAGTAGCAGGGAGAATAAAAAAGAACATGTCAGGTGACTCCAGATTCATTTTTCCAGCATATGATGTTATCAGACATTATAAATCCTGTATAGAAAAATTCCATCTGGTGTAATCAGCATGGTTCTAGCATAATTGCTGAGAGCAGTATCACTTATAGGTGCAGCAAGAAAGGCCTGCCTCTCTATTTCTCTCTCTCTCCTTCTCTCTTTCTCTCTCTTCCTCTCACAATAACTATAACATAATTGCTATAATTTTATGCACTTTTAAAAAGAGGAGCTGCAATGTGTGTTGGCAATGTAGTTCATATTGTTGATCCACCAAATGTGCTGTGAAATCAAATGCTCCGTAGCAACACTACCAGGACCCTAGACCCAGGGCTCAGTTGGTAGGGCTGACATTAATAGATGGCCAGCCTCAGTGGCAGAGCTTTACTGCAATTACCCATCAGTCAGCTCTCAATCCTGGTCTGGATGTGCCCACCCTTACCCCTTTGCACCTATGTGACTGATGACTTGTGCAGCGTTTCCCATGCAGAGCTGCAGTATAGAAAGCTTTGTCATTTTCTACTCAGGAGTAGAAAAGCTAGCTTCTAACCACCATTAGAACCCTAGGTTTTCTGTGACCTTATGTCGCCTCTGGAAAATTCACCTCTACAAGCTGAGAAGCACGTACTGAACTTTGACCTCAGGGGTTGGAAAAGTTGGTGAGAACAAATTCAAAACTTGCTGGACGACACTACAGGGCATAGCTCCTAAAAGTACAAAGACTAAACCCCATTTAAGTTTCCTGTAGGAGCAGTTAGCTTTAAAAAAAAAAAGGTATTAAGTAACCCCTGCCCCTTATTTACTTGTATCAAGTATAATAATGAAATGCTACATTACAGATTTGATCTCTTCGTACATCAGTTTCTAATAAGAGTGTCTTGAAAAGGTGGATTTTCTCCATTACACAATATGAGCTGTAAAATGAGTTTTGAAAGCCAGCAGTCTGAGAATGTGCCAAAGTAATCAGTGACTCACTGGTATTGATCAACAACCCCCGATCAATCCCCGGTAGACCTATTATGGTCGTTTTATGCAACAGAGCTGCAGAGATCATATCTCATTATTCTAACCTACACTTTAAATACAAAGTCCAGGGCAGCAATTATATTGTTATGAGGCAGCCTGCTGTTTGTGCAACATATGCAGTAGATGAGACGCAGGTGCTGATCAGTCGACATGGTCAAGGTGTGAGGAATTAGGGGATGTGAGCGACAGGATGTATTAGTGGAAAGCATGATGAGTGTGACCCTTCCAGCAGAGACACAAAGCGACAACAAGTACTTGGCACCAGCCCTCACGCTGATTGACTTGTCTCCACAGTGGGTGAGATAAGTCTCTGTCACCGTTCGGCACCATGTGCCAACACTGGACCATTAACGTTGTTGTTTTTTCCACACAGCATTAAAATGCAATCAGTGTGACTTATTGTGGTCAGTTGTGCATTAAGACAGGATCACCACCAACTTTTCAGACCATTTACTTGATGCTGAACTCCAATTACATTGAAGGTCACCACAATGCCCATTTGTTCAATTGTCTATACCTGCTGTAGACATGGCCAAGCAGAGTTCAAGAAAAATACTCTTATTCTCACTGCATGTCTTGAACGTTTCAAATGTGCCTTTACCCAGAGACTAAATGGTAAATGGATTGTACTTATATAGCACCTTTCTAGTCTTCCGACCACTCAAAGCACTTTACAGTACGTATCTCATTCACCCATTCACACACATTCATACACTGATGTCATTGGCTGCCATGCAAGGTGCCAACTGCTCATCAGTTTGAGGAGCTAACCTTTCATACACATTCACACACCGATGGCGCAGCCTTTGGGAGCAATTTGGGGTTCAGTATCTTGCCCGAGGACACTTCAACATGCAGACTGGAGGGGATGGAACCGCCGATCTTCTGAGTAGTGGACGACCTGCTCTGCCTCCGAGCCACAGCCGCCCCCACTTTAGACTACAATCGTTGCACAATGTTAATTGGTATTATCAAGTCTAGGTAATACGTTTGCTTATTTTCCACCAAGTTTGCCTCGGGTCGTGTTTTACTGAATTAGACTAGTCATTTTCATACTCCTAAGAAACACCAATAATGAACAGAAAGAATGGCAAACATATTAAAACTGCACTTTATTTATAAAAATAGCCTAAAGGTTCTACACACACTGCAGCCAGTGTTTGTTTAGCATTTTTCTTTCTGTGGAATTGTAAGACAGGGGGATTGTACTTCTGCACAAGGAGCACATCACCACTGTGAAAAAAAAGTCGATGCAATACATAAATTATGTTAAAGGGAGTTATGTAAGATTGGGAATCATAGTTTATGAATGGTTAAACATTCAAAATATGAATCAACAGAAATTCGTGTGCTAATCAACTCACTTCGGCCTGTACTTTCTTATAAAACCACTTGTGCCTTGAGAGGTGACAATGAGCCACTGTAGCGTTCAGTCTGCCTTCAGTCCAACGAGACGGCGAAGAAGTAGAGAACCGTGTGGATCAGAGGGACAGAGCTGTCGACATGGTGACCCCGGCATCTGGGGAGCGGTAGAGGAGAGACCCGGAGCTTCATGAAGAATAAACACCTGGAGCCACACTGGATTCTACACTGATATGTTGCTGTTCAAGAGAGGGAGGACGGGAGTTTATTTTTTACATTTTTGGGATTAAAAAGTGGATTTATCTTAACTCCCTGCTCTTCCCACCCTGTCTGCAGCAGAGGTCAGACAAAAAGGGATATTATAGAGAAGCAAGCAAGGAATTTGGACGACCTGGTAAGCGGTGAAAATATTTGTCTCTGCCTGATCGATATGAACGATTTAGAAAATAAGTCAAAGTTGTTTGCTTTCCATCTTGTAGACAAACAGAGTATTGAATGAATCCAGACCTTTTGCAAATTTCCATCATGAGGTAGTTATTTCTGCATTATTTTGATTTGTTTATTGCAATCAAAATACATCAATATTACTATTATTTGTGTATCTTTTTTTATGTTTGGTTCATATTGCTGTAACATTACAAACTGAATTACAAATCGCTCCTTTAATCATGAAAATGTGTAATTTCTATTATACTCTAGGGCTTTACAATGATTCATATTAGTCCAATATCTTTGACTATTAATTGTTTTACAATGTATTTAAATCTCACTTCACTTAATTGCCACAACGATATGAGTATCAATGGGCTCCCGGTTCCACCAGAAAACGCTGGGTGAGCAGTCTTGTAATCTGTATCTTCGGATGTCTTTAACAGGCCTCACAGTAAGATGTGCTTAAGGGTCTCTCTAGAGATTGTGAAAGGTGCCACAGATTTTCTGAATCAATAGTACTGTAGATTCTATTCCTTGGTGGTTCAGAGTCATTGATTTGCAAACCAAACATGCTGGTTTAAGCCTGTCATTCCCAAAGGAGCTAAACTGAAATGGATTCCTTGAAATAGAGGCTATCTTTCTAATTACTAAACCATTGCTGTGTTACACAGACATTGTTTTTGTATCATTGTAAGTATGTACTGTATGGTGTATGTATTTATGGTCTGCTGTTACATCAATTAGACACCATCTGATAATTAATGCAATTAGCCTAGCAGCCTTTCTAGCTATATCTTCCACCAGAAGGCACACAAGAAGACACCACACTCTTGCTTACTTACCGTATGCATACAGTATGATATGAAAACTAAATAATAGGCATTAGCATCATTGTGTGAATAGTCAAATTTCACTGTGTTGTCATGGTTTCTTTTTCTAAATTTGAAAAATAGATGTCAACCAGGCTATTGTATTGCATCATTTTTGAGCAACAACTTTATTTTTATTGGGAAACAATAAAGTTTTTTGTCAGAGTCAAATAAGTACAGTATATTAGCCTTTAGATAATACTTGGGGTTTTATTGTTGGTTTTGGATTTTTTTATGGGATTTACTGACAAAACGTAACAAAAACGTACCAGGCTTATCCTTGAGCAAGACATTTTTCCTCAGCTTTCCTCAGCTGGACTAGAAAAGCATTAGCCTCAGCTAAAATTTGTATTTATGTAATGTATTTATGTATTTTCATATTTCAATGAAATTTCTATTTCCACTAAGCATTTTCAATCAAATTTGGCTTTAAAGTTTAGGTTTTCAGTTTTTCACAATACTAATAATTTGATTTATATTAAGATTTATATTTTTTGCCCACCTTCACGTTGTGTATTTCTTTCCAAGAGATGAGAATTCCTCCACTGAAACTTTTCCATAGGGTTCACTAAAATAATTTGCTACTGCCATTGCACTGCTCTGCCATTATGTTCCACACAGAATATTCCCAGGTGTTTCCTTTTAATGGGATGCCTTGCACACGCCTTGTCTTAGATGACACCGCATGCTGCTTTCTCCTCCCTGCCTACACTGTTGATTCATTGGCTGGTGGATTGAGAGGCTTCACTTGCAATTTGGGAAAATAATGTAATCTCAGGATGGGCAGAATTGTTGAACCCTCTCTGAGATTACTCTCTCCTGTCTGCCTCAGTGATTACTGATCACAGGCAAAAGAAACGAAAGACTTTCCTCTATTGTATGCTTCTATTTTCATTCTCACCTCATCCGTCTGGCGAGAGTTATTTTCGATAGGTTTTGAGAATTGGCACTCTCTCTTCTACTCCCCTTCCTTATTTTCGTTTCTTGCTGGGTGGGAGTGTTTTAAAGTCCAAGAGCATACGTTTTGTTCTTTCTTGTATTTGCTTGGAATGATTTGTAATCAGCACATTTGTTAGTAATAAAGTGCTTCAGCGTGACAAGAATGTTCTTCAAACAATGCACAGACCCAAACGTTTCATGTCCTCATGTGCATTAAAACAATTTGGAGAATGAAAAGTGAAATATTTTACATTGTTTGTTGTTCAGAGGTGCAAACTGACTTACATGTCTGCATACTTGTGGATATGTTTTTTTGTTTGTTTGTTTGTTTTTTGTCACATTACATAATTGTTCTCCATGCCTGACATTCAGGTGTGAATGTTTCACAGAGACCTTTGAATGACCATATAATGGGTTCAGAACAGACACTGAAAGGCATTGTCCACTTTTCACAATAATCTACACCACGCTTTTTTAATGAGTCACAAGGGCTGAATCGGGAACAGCGTGTAATGCACTTGGGAGAAAAAGTCTGTGACAGTAATAGGTGGAAATGGTGCGTATGAAGATGTTGTCAGAGGTGTGTATAAAGGACTGAGTTTGAGTTTTGGATAGGGGAGAAAAACCGACTCATCAAGATATCTGGAAGAGGCTTTCCAAAAGTTAATGGTCCAATTAAAATGTCCATCCTAGTGACAAATTCCTTTGAAGCCAGGCTCTGAACTCCAAATCGCAGAGGCTCTTCTTTAACAGAAGGAGAGAGTGCACATCACCATTCACGCCCACTGTTAAACGATCTCATCTGTTGAGACTTCCTGTGATGAATGGAAAGAGTAAAGGAAGGATGAGAGGGGAGTGGAGGCTGAATGGCTGTCTTGCATCAATGTAGACCAAAGAGAGAAGAGAAAGTGTGGCCATTACTATTTCTGACATGGTGAGATGGATGTCACCCTTATTTGCCATCAGATTAGGGAAGCCAGGCGAGGTGTAGCTCTCAGCCAGTACATCACATGGGCGTAATTAAATGAGTGAGAGCACTGACTGCTCCTGTGAGCCCAATGTTAGAGCCCGAACAAAAAGACTTTAACACAGGTAAAACAATGTGCACCTTCATGAGGAAGGAAACAAATCTAGTAACATAAGCTGAACTAGCAAGAATTCAATGAGCTATACCACTGCCAAGGCTGCAAAATACTCCAAAAATATATTATTTTGATAATATAAAATATAATGAAAAACATACTTTGAAAGTGGAATAGTTAAAAAAGCTGGAATACCTTTTCTTGCATTGTTCAGAGAAAACTGATCTGGTTTAGTACGTCTGTGAACAAATCACCCGTTCCTTAGCATGATTGTGAGATCCTGACTACATAACATGACCTCATGGTGCCTCTGTCTGACTTTGAAGCTACTCGATTTTCTCATTTCATCCACCCTGTCATCCGTGATGCTCTGCTACCTCTGTTTATCCAGGATTTCCTTGCTCTGGTGTATGATCGCCAGACTCTTCTATGGTAGATGACATTGGTCCAAATCCATGAGCTAGGGTTCTTTAATCCCTGTTTCCCCTGTTTGTGCCAGACCTCAGTAATTCCAACAGTGGCCTGCACCACCAAGGTCCTGCAGAGGATGAAGGAAGAAGAGAAAAAGGGCTGGAGTCCAGGTAAAACAGAGATTGCTCTGAGTCTTTCTAAAATGCCACTGTTTTTTATCGTGAGCTTAAGCTTTTTCTTTTCTTTTCTTTTTTTAAAAATTTTATTTCCTCTTTGAATTAATTTCCTTTGTCGTGACAGTGTTTATGTCCTGTTCACAAGTGCCACTTGACTCTGACCTTTGCCTCTGATATTCCCTATTGGCTGATAGTTTATTTGTGCACTGGGGTCAAGTCCTTTGCCCTTGAACCAGACTGTTTTACAAACAGAGGTGCTCTGCGCTCAATGATCTGTTTCTAGGTAAGAGCTTTATTATTTCTATTTTTGCTTCCAACTGAAGTGGAGGATGGTCCTAGCTGTGCTGCCCAGCAGTCGACTCTTCAATCAGACTGCCTAACCTCGGGCCATGGTGACATGTTGTCACATTACAACTAAATGTACTCTTCCCAAATGTATTCGCCCACCATATAAACCATGAATTATCCAGAGAGACTCGTCATTTACATCAAAGAAGAAGGAAAGGACTAATACGGTGTGTCCAACTGGTGCACTAGAGCTTCTTATTAAATGTGTATGAGAGACTTGTGACAGTCAAGCCAATTCTTTACAGCCCGGTGTGACAGCGTCTGTTTTAGCTGGGTTTGTCACACTGGGTGGCTGATTAAGCACTGAGCAGGCCTGTGTGATGGCATATAGACCCACATCCCTCTGGTTTCTTTTGCTCTGTCACATGTTGGGCAGCAAGGGATTGCTGTTACTAGTTTGAGTTTGTTTTCTGTGTTTCCTGTTTTATTTTGTAGTTCCACCTGTTTTATTTTGTAGTTCTGTCTTGTCTTATTCTGCTTCCTGTTGTTCCCCACCTTTCTCGATTTGGCACCTCCCCGATTGGTTTCACCTGTCCCTGATTTATCTTGCCTGTCTGTTTAGTTCCTGTGTTTCCTTTGTTTCTTTGTCTGTCTGTTCTCTGCATGCTCTTGCTCTTGGTTTGTGTGTTCTTAGTTTCCTGGTTCTTGTGAGCTTGTTTTGTGTGCTTTTGGTTTTGTGTTTTCTTGGTTTCTTGCATTCCCATGCTTGATTCTGGATTATTTTGTGAGTGTTTTTTGAGTGTTGCAGCCGCCTTTTGGTCGGTTTTTGAATCCCGCTCCTGTGTTTCTTTACAGTATGTTTCTTTGTGTTTCTGTTTCTGTTTTTTGGTTATAATGGGAGGGTTCCTGTCCTCGAACCCCCCACACACACTCTCACGTAACATTTGCTGCTCTCATCTGTGGGCAGTAAGCGGTGACCATACATTTTAGCATAGAAACCACTGTACAGCCAGCATATTAGTTACATTTATTTATTGGTGTTATCAAGGTATTTCAAAAAGGAGAGGTTAGTTTATCAGTATACACAAATATTTATTAAGATTAGGTTAGCAATAGAGAAAGACTTGGTGATTGGACTCCTTCATTGTGAAGCATCTTCATTAAGCGTAGGCCCATATGAAGATAGGAAAGACGACAGGATCCCCCAGAGTGTAGACACTGGTGCTGATTGATTAAAGCCAGCATGTGGTTGATGAAAACTTTCAGCTGAATCTCCCTGGACATCATGGTGGCAATTGAGCAGTGGTGGGTTGCACAACAGTAAGTCTAAAATGCAGAATAACAGAACTGCAATGATATTTAAAGAACAGCATCCAAGGACTAATTTGGCTTGAGGGATGCAGACTTATGCTGATGATGAATATTGGGAATTTGATAAGGAAAGAAAATGGGAGTGACTGAGAAAATGAAAATATCAAGAAACATCAAAAAGCCACCCATAGATTAATAAAAACTAGAGAATAGATCCTCGGGGCACTACAAATAAATGATAACTAGAATTAACAGGCAATAGACCTTTCACACAGATGAGAGTTGACTGGTCAAACACAAGTTTAACAATGGACAAACTTAACAATACTAGCATTTCATTTGTGTTCCAATGCCAGTGCCCTGGTATAGCTCGCTGAGACATCTAAGTGGAATTGACTAATCGTCAATATCATTAGCTTGTCCTGTCATGCTGCAAGATCAGAATTAAAATAATTGACTGATGATTAGCAAGTGTTCTTCTTTATTTATAAACATCAACATGAATTCTCCCCGGACTGGATTGGATTAGTGCAGCACTAGCTGGCTTGTCCTTTTGAATTTTTCAAATGTTTAAAATGCACATCAGATGCTCTTCAAACTGTTGTCTGATTTCTAAACGATCCACTGAAATCTGTTTCCCCCTAAATTATGTGTACAGCACACTATTTATGTAGATGTTTGCAAGGTTCCAAAGTTGAGGGACAGAGAGTCATGCAACTTTTAGGTGGCTGGTAGAGATGGAAAAGATTTCTATGGTAACTACTTGTAAGCATTTACATTACAGTTGCTCATATGATTGGAGAGTTGGTCATGTTTAAAATACAGTGGATTGATAATACCATCATATCAATGAAATGTTCAGGCACCTATATATTATCAAGTGCCAAGGAACCGAACATGATAATGTTTGAAACATGCAAGCAATCCCGAGTGCTTTCTGGGCAGGTGGCCCCCCTACAATCCTAGCTGGTCACAATGAAAAAATTCCACTCCAGGGAAGATGTAGTGATTCCACTATGCCCTGGCTAAACACCTCTGTTGTCTGCCGTCTGCAGGAGCCCACTCCCCGGCAAGCAAATGACAAGCAGGAGTTCCACTCCCCTTCCTCGTTCCACCTCAACAGAAATGGTTGTCAGAGTTAGAAGGAAAACTGTAAGGCTCCGAACGAAACTTTGCTTGTCGGTGCATTCCAGCTAGGTGACTGTTGAGTGTTTCCTGGGAGCCAACCCGGCTGACGTTGATGGAAAACTACCTGCACTGATCAAAAAATATCCTGCTGTGAATACTGTTGTTGTTCATGCTGGCCTCAACAATGTTTCATTTCAACTATGAACTGAGCAGCAATTCGAGTCAATTGCTCAGTCTTTAGCACTGCTAAAACAGTATGTTGTTTTGATGATGGCATGATTTGGAGATTTTCAACTGGTTAAAGTTGGACCATTCACACAGCAAAGTGTCTACAGCATATAGACAATTACGATATGACTAGAACTTTTTCTGACTGTTTGGTGGCTTCTACAATTCTGATGATTTGCACCCAAGTAGACTAGAGGCCCAACTGCTTTCAACAAACAAAAGTAAATATCTTCAATTATGACATCATCATGTTTCACCTGACAGGGCTATTCATATTTCTATTAATAACAGTCTCCCCTGCTGGAAACACAGCTGCTGCACAGTGTATATTAATAATCTGGTCCTTGTCAACCCTGCAGCATCACCTTATTTCTCCTTGATTAGTCACGTTCCATATCCACCTTCTAACTCAGTAGCAGTACCAATGGAGTTGTTAAACGTCATATGAATTCATATTAGCAAATGAGTTAGATTTCTTTATGAGACTTGGTTATGTCCAGACTTGGTGACTGTTGCATTAAATGAAACATGCCCTTACAGCTTTAATTATATTCACCAGCCTTTCAGATCATGTAGGTGGACCGGCAGTGGTTCACTCCTTGGAAACATTCATTCATTTGAATGAATTTGTTTTATAATGAATAGCAAGGTCCCTCTACTTAAATTTAATTTATCAAAGGTTTAAGAGAAGATTGTTTACGTAGAGTTGATTTCTTGCATGAATAATCAGAATATATTTGATACATTTCAACCATCTTTTCATTCATGTCAAAGCACCAAAACTGCCAACATTAAAAAACATTATTTTCTCACGAGTGATAAGCAGATAATTCTTCTCGATTTCAGGCCAGCATTTGACACAGTTTATCATTCTATTCTATTCTGTTCGATTGCCTTTGAAAGTGGGTTGATATCAGGGATACTGTATGATACTTAAATCCTATTTATCAAACAGAACTTTTTCAGTAATGGACATGGTTCCATCCCTGGTCCCCTGCTGTTTACATGTTTCTGTTGGGGACATATCATACATAACCATAAATTTATGTCCAATCCAAATCCAGTGAAAGAGGCAATTTTCATCAGTTATTATCTTGTCTTTCAGAAATAAAGTGCTAGATGTTCTCCACTGAACAAATCAGAAATAATTGCTTTTGGTCCTTGAACGTCTTGTCCCTACCTATAGGTATTAAACCTGGAGATAGAAGCTTAGTTGTAATATTTGAGTAATTGTGACCTTTGCCATTTGAAAAACAAGTAACAGAAGTCCTTCGCTCAAGTTTTTTATCAATTGTGGAGCATCATACTCAAAAAAAAAAAAAAAAGGCCAAAATGCAGGGCTTTATCCATCCATTTGAATTACATGGTTTTAATATCAATTAAATAATAAACTTAATGTGAAGAAAATAATGCCATTTATGTAATAGTACTAATAAACTGAAAGTGCTTCCACACACACACACAGTAGCATAGTAGTAGCATGGTTTATGCTTTCAATATTAATAAAGCCAATTTGTTTGCCCAAACCCAACAGTGAAAATGAATGCAGTCATTTTGAGTTTATTAGGACTATTACATAAATTCTATTACTTGCTTCACATTAAGTTTGTTATTGAATTTATATTAAAACGTTGTAATTTAAATGGATGGAAATTGTCTATGTAATTGAAATAAATAAGTGCCCAAAATATTTTTTTGAGTGCAGCTGAGCTCCTTTTTTGTTGGGCTAATCTGGAGCAGGTTATGATGAGTTATTTATTTTATTTATTTATTTTTTTTTTTACTTCAATGTGTTAAGGGTTGATGTTATGAAATTTATGTGAATCACAGGTAAATTATTAAACTCAATATATAAAGTGTTTGGCTTGCTAAGATGTGTTGTATTCACAGTGCCAAATGCACCCAACCTGAGATCCCAGATGTGTAACCAAATCAAACTGTGTTCTGTCTTTGTCCAGACTGGGTATTAGTAAAAAGTAATTTCCTCTGCTCAGTCATGGCTCCACAGTGCCTGTAAGGTATTTTTTATTTATTTATTTATTTTTCACTACAGCTGTAAAACTGTTTCCAGGCTTTTTCTACCAGACAGCTGAAGAGCATGACCTTAAACCCTGAGGCAGTAAGACAAAACACACCAACAACAAATGCAAGGTAATAGAAGTAGAAGTAGTTTGTTCTGTGTTAATTATGTGGCTTAGTGCTTAACCAAATACGTTTTTTTTTTTGTTTTTTTTTCCATACCAATCATTAAACCAAATAAAACATTGCACAAAAAATATACACATGGAACTGGATGACTCATTTATAGTATTTAAGCTATGCATTCCATGAATCAGAAACTGCTTACACAGCAGATTTTCTGTCCGAATTCAACTTTAGTTTCAACATATTTTTGCTACCTCATGCTATGAGATATATTACATTTCACTGACACGTGATATGTACTTGGAATCAGGCATAAATAAATTAAAATGTGATATCCTGGGGCTAAAAATGTGAGGTTGACTTTCCAGAATTGTACAAGTGACCACCATATATACCAAAATGCTGCTGCAGTTCAGTTAAATATCCTATTTAAATGCATGGGCTGCAGTAGATGGAAACGGTATAGAGTTAAGTTGAGGTATGCAGAAATGAGAGGATCTTGGGTGAGCTGAGAATCTGAATACTGGTTTGACTTATGGATAACTTCACGTTGGATAACTTCATTTTCCTTGACAATTGCTCCTTCTTTTGTCATCCGTTAGTGAATTTTAAATGAAACATCCGCTATGTCCTCTGAGGTCACATCCTATAAGGTGAAAAGATCCTTAAACATTTGTTATTACATTCCTCAAAGGCTTTGCAACACCTGAAACGGAAGATGTCCGGCAACTTCAAATGTTAATAAGATATGAATGTTAGATTGATGTCTGCACTGCTGAAAAAAATATTAACAAAGTGTTAATTGCACTCCCACTTATTAAACCTCGGTGCAATTCATTGACCCGGTTGTCTCTGCAATCCTGTTGCTTTTTTATCACATTGTTTGATGTTAAATAGCTACAGAGCTACATCAGACAGCAGGTCAATGTCATTAAGAGCAACTAATTAAACCAATAAAGTCTAGCTGACTTTTTGCACTAAGCAGTTCTCTGCATGACTTTACTTAACATACATTTGACCGACTTCTCTATACGGCCGATTGCTTTGCCTTGAGCCTGTGGATGACACCACTTAATCAGCTATTGAAGTTCACTGCTGTATTCATATTTGTTGTTTTATAATTGAAGCTTTGTTCATTCAAAAGTGTAAACAGTTTTGACAAATATGGTGTGAGGAGTCAGCAGTCAGCAAAATAGGTCTTTCAGAAATTCTGAATCACTCTAACCACAAGACGTCCTTAGGCATACAGTCATGAATGTGCACAAAAAATATAAGGCCAGTAGTATGCAAGACTAGCTGCAGACAGATACACACTCACTCACACAACCAACCAAAGGCATGATCCCCTCCAGGCTTAAGCCTGGTGGAGATAATTATCAAAGCACTACTACTATACACCCAACTTTAACTTCTTCTAGACATATTGTGTATTATCAGACCTTATTGTGCTTTAATTATATTCCCCGACTGTTTCAGTTTGAGATTTAGAATTGACAGCAGAGTTGAATTTCCATCCAGGTCATTTATATAGCATTGCCTCATTACTGAATAGAGACTACTTCCATGTAATCACATTTGCATTCTTTTATTTTATGTGATACAGAGCCCAACCTTCTCTACAGTGATAGAGTGGTACCATAGCACAAAATATAAAATCAAGAAATATCTTCAAAAGGTCTCTGCACATCTGAATATGTGTCAGGTCTGTCAAAGCAAACTTTTGTCTACAGCTACTGTCTCACTTACTGTTGGAATATTTATTCATGTTTGATGTTTCAGACTATGAGGCTTTTATCAGGTTTATCATATTTACACAACCAGTTTCTATTGAATTATCATTCAAGTTATGCAAGAAATGTTTAAATCTACTGGGCAGATTCCCATTAAAGTCTTTAAATGCAATCTTGTTGCCCATTTTCTGTTGCACCACCAATAGGTCAAATTGTTAACACTGTACACAAGATATCTAATGGATGGGCTTCCAGGAAATGTATACTACTGGTCCTTAGAACAGGATTCATGGTTGGTTATCTAGTTGCCTTCCACACAAGGTTTGTGACACTTACCTACCCTCACCAATGGCAAGATTGTTATCAATATGCCGTTTGTGACATCAAATAAATGTAAGTTGTGGTGCCAGTTGGAATAATTGGGTGTAATGAACATTGAGGTCTCTGATAGCTTAAGACATTTCGTCTTTCATCTATAAACAGCCATTTAGATAAGGTTTTTTTATCTCATACAGACACACATGGGGAAAGAAAGCCTTTCTCACACATAGGTAACAAAATGGTCGCAGTTTGGTTAAGTCTAGGCAACAAGACTACTTGGTTGTTTGGTTTGTTTTAAGTTACTGCAATAAACACATTCATTTCCCATCATCTGTTGTGTCCACCGCCATACTTGTCATGGCCTTGGAGCAGGGTCGTGAGAGTTACATAAGCTAAGATAGGTCAATGTTGACTTTTGATTTCACATGGGACACAAACTGAGGTCTCCTGGGTGAAGGTCTTGTGCTTGTTTGACTTACCCTTCCACTCCAACCACTTTGCTCATTATTGAGTCTATGAGATGTCGACGGGGTATAAATGATGTTTATCAATGTTTATATATGAGCATATGCTTCTACAGTGTCTCTACAATCCTGTTGCTTTTTTTTTTTTATCAAATTGTTTGATGTTAAATAGCTACAGAGCTACACCAGAGAGCAGGTCAATAGCATAAAGAACAACTAATTAAACAAATGAAGTCTAGCTGACTTTTCACACTAAGCAGTTCTCTGCATGACTTTACTTAACATGCTTTTGACCTACTTCTCTAAATGGCCAATTGCTAGCCTTGAGGCTATGGATGACTCCACTTAATCGGGTGGACATGTGTTACGGTATAAAGCAGCAATCACAGGATTTGATTTGACTAAACTTTAAACTGTTCTCAATCTTTCTCAAGTGTAGCTGGATATGATTAAGGTTCTATACTGTAAGCAACACATGCTAAAGCTTTTGTTTGTGTTAGACTGTTTATTTTTTTTCCCCCCGCAGCTTCAAACAGGTCACAAAGACAATAGCTACTCTGTGCCAGTACCCTGACAGAACAACTGCTTTGTTGAGGCGTTTTGATATTCATGAATATGCTCACTGACTGTGGCATTACAATTATAATTACATATGTCTAATCCTCATTATCTTTTGCTTAAAGTCTTTGAGTTGTTTTTTTGTTTGTTTTTGTTTGTTTTTTAAATATATGCTTGAACTAAGCCACAAAATGTATTAACAAAGGTGAATTATGAAGCAGCTGTTTTGCATATTAGATTTATGTTTGCATTTCAAGTTCTGAAACACTGCAAAAGCAAATGCAATATGGTGGATGTAGTGGGAGGCCAGTGTGATAGTTAGTTAAAATAAGTACTTCAGTTATATCCATATCAGTTTGTGACGGTGATGTCTGTTTTAAGTTACTGAAATAAACACATTTATTTACCATCATCTGTTGTGTCCACCTCCGTATTTGTCATGGCCTTGTAGGGGTTGTCAGGTTATGGCAGTTACATAATCTAAAATAGGCCAGCACTGACCTTTGGTTTTCATATGGGATACAACCAGAGGTCTCCTGGGTAAAAGCCCTGTGTTTGTTTGAGCCTTCCTTCCACCATGACCTCTTTGCTCTTTATTTTGTCAATGATATGCCGAGGGTCGTGACAAAATAGTATTTGACGACCTGGGAATAAGAACAAGCAATGTTTGTAGATGGACTACACACTATTTATTAACCATTTACAAAGTATTATCTAAATTAATATGACTATGTGTTTATAGATGTTTATGTACTAGTTATTAACCGTTAAAAATCATGGCCAAATTTGTAATCATTAACACATTTAATATAGTATACAAAACATTATTGTGGACCAATGAACTGTTATAATGTACTCAAAGAATAATTATTAATAATTAATTAATGTAATTATTATTACTATTAATTCTCTCATGATAAAATATATAACTTATAAACTATTGATACAATAACATACAATATAGCATTACTAAGAATTAGTAAATTGTACAAATAATTAACAAATAATATATAAAACTTTCAGTTTACCATTGTTAATGATGGTTATTATAAAGTGTTACCTTTTTCCTAAAACAAGTGGTGAGTTCTACCTTGGGGTGAGATGAAACACTGTGTTTAATTATGAATTAAATAATTAAACTCTTTTAGGAGATGTTACCTTGAAACAAGCACAGCCACCAGATAAAATTTGACCTGCAGAACGAAAGCACAATTATTTCACTCCACTGATTGCATGAGATTAAACACACGCTGTAGTTTTTTTTTGTTTGCTTGTTTTTTTTTTTAGATGGATCCGAAAATTTTCATCAAGCTAAACACAAGCAGATGTTCAGCGATGAAACTGGAAGCCATCCATTGTCTCTGGATGTGACTATTGACCAAAAGAAAAGAAATCTCATTCCGAAAACTTATATTTACCAAATAATTACAGCAATTCTCTGTGTGTGTGTCTGCGATGGTTGAATAATCAGCTGTTCTCCCTGGTAAATAAATAACAGATTCCTACCTGAGTCTACGGCATGTTTAAGGATGAATTCACAGACACCAACATGTGCAATACTCTGGCCTTCAGTATATTACGACGAAATAATGTTTTAGCTTTGTTGTTTGTTTTAGCGATATTGCCTAATGCATGAGTAAGTGCAAAAATTAAGTGCATAATTAAGAAAATATTATGAAGACCAACTGTAATCATATATTTTTTTGGCTTTTTAATTGAAAGTTTGTTCATTTAATTTGTGAAAACAGGAGATTTTATAAACAGAGCAGTGTAAACAGTGTTGACCAATATGGTTAAGTTTTGGCCTTGCCCTACTTTTTGTGCCCCCCCCAATATATTTCACAGTAACCAGGGAATCATCCAACCAAGGTCAAAATTCTTGTGGTGAGTTTGTTTTACTATCTATTGGATCAGAACAGGCACTGAAGGGTCTGGTGAGCATTGTACCCTGGGGTAAAATATGCCGCTGATCCAGGATGCCTGAAGAGTATGTGTCTCTCTACCACCCACACTGACTCCAAAGCAGATGCTCATCATTTGTTTTAGTCAAGCACCGCAGTTGGAGAAGGTCAAGGAGGGTGAGCGGACCATGTTTAGCACAAAGTCTGTATCCACACTATTAAATCCCGCACTGTAGAGACTAATCACTACCGTAGTACACAGCGTATCGTGTCTGTGCTGCCTTATTTTGCCACTCCCCAGACATACAAACAGCCCTTAGGTCTGTCAGACTCTGGTATTGTGACAGTGACTTTATCCGTGCTTGGGATTTGCTGAGTTTCTTGACATCCCCCAGGGAGGGAGAGACTTATCAAATGCCTTTAATGAGATCCTTAATTAAAGGAACACTTGTATCATTCATTAATAGGGCATGGAAAAAATGTCTGCGCTCCAATGTCATTTGATGCAAGGATAGGTGAGAGAGGAGTCACACCAGCTGGAAACAAGCTGCAGTGAGACACAAACATGGCTGAAATAAATCCAGCTCATCCTCCTTCGTAGGAGGTGCATGTAAAGCATTAAAAATAGAATAATAAGACACGCTGTAATTGGGGTTTAATTAATTAGGGTAATAAGTGGTCAAGGATTATCAACCTCTATCAATGACAAGGAATGGCAGCAACACTGACAAGTCTGGCACTGCTCCATTTTAACAATGGCGATAAAGTAAGTGAGCTAATTAGAGCAGAAATCGAAGGGAAATGTCCACCAAGTCAGGCTGGCATTGTTATTTTGTTATAAAACAAGCTGGTAAGCGGGTTTTGGAGGAGGCACAAGATGGAAAATGTGTGTTTGGAAATTTTGAGCTCTTTCCAACCCGGCAGACAGATCATTTTGTCACCAGTATTGATCAGCACCCCAATCAAACCACCAGAGATGTTTTAAGATCATTTTGTGCTGTGGAGCAGTAAAAACCTTCCTTATTGCACCTATAACAACCTCTTATCAGCACCTACACCAGGCGTTAACATCTCCAGATATCTGTATAGGATGAACTATAGAGTTAGACTTTCGATATTTTATTTTGCACTTTGCAGGTGTTAGGAGAACTAGGGCAGGATGACCTTTTTTCCACCATCCACGGAATAAAGCACATTGAGCTTCAAAGAACTTGCCTAGAATGAACCGCTTCAAATGGAGTCAAAAATGGAATACTGGAATACATAGCAGGGGGAAGCAACCTTATCTACTGTGAATTATGTTTCCAAGTAACTATTTTGCATTGGCAAAACAGGATTGGAAAACGCTCATTTAAATATTTGTGTAGCTTATGTTTTTTTCTGTTCTCTTGTGTTCTCCGCTTCTTATTTCAGTTTCCCCGTGGATGCAGATGGTCACGCTGCAAAAAAACATACAACAGAGGCCGACTGGAAGTTTGCAAGACAAGAGACAGTCATCGGTAGCAATGTAAAATGAAAATCAGTTTACAGAAGAAATAATATGGTTGGTGCAGGGTGTGGAGCGTTGTTTACCTGCGTGAAAGGATATTATTTACAGAACCATCACCAGAGAGAGGCAGCTCTGATATGACTGATGCAGGCATGTGAAAAAGGGGGAGACTGCTTGTGCAAGCAAAACATCAACAAGACGAAAAGTAAAGGCGATCTGTGAAGAGCACCCTCACTTTTGATGTAGGTATTTTGCAGTTAGCTGCCATCAAACACACGCATCAATCACACATGGCACAGATGTGGGCTGTGATGAATAGACTCCTGACAAGACGTGGCGATGAAAATAAGCTTGACAAAGAATTTGAATGATTGTGACAGCCAAACGAAAAAAAAAACTTTTTTCTTTTTTATCCAGCTGCTCTCTAAATGTCCTACTTGCTCAGAGGAATTTTACCTCATACGCTCCACAGTTCTTAGCTCAATGAAAGCAGCCCTCATATGTGGCAGAGCTACAAGCAAATCAACATCGCTTTCCTTGTCTTAATATTTATCATCATTTGCATAATACCATTTGGATTTCAGATTATTTTACACAGCAAAACCAATTTCAATGGCTCAGTCATGTCGCTCGCTTATGTAGTCATAATGGTCATCCAACTGTGTAATTGGACATTTTAAACTGTTAAGCAAGTTAGTAACGAGCAATACAGAGGAGTAGACCAGCGCATTAAAGTTGAATGACAGTTGAATACCGAAGGAATACGGCCGTCACTGTCCACCACTTAACTGCTCCCTACATTTAAAATCCTCGGTTAATGCAGATTATGTCAACATGTCCATTAAACGCTGTGCAGAATGATGAATAATATTACTGTCGTGAGCCTTAACCCCTCAGAGATGAACTACAATGACTGTCAAATGACCGAAATGTGAATTTGTTATGAAATCATTCCACGAGATTTCTTTCTTTTTTTTTTTTTTTTTTTTTTTTATCGCTGTGTCCTTTTGGGATATCTGCTAAGGAGATTACTGGCTGAGAATCAGTTAGAGTTAACTATGACAAGAGAATGACAGTTCATTTAGATGGTGAAAATTGCTGGTGGGATTTCCGCAGGAGTGCCACCAAGCTGGGTTAATACTGTTTGTGATAGCAGCTGACAGGACGCCTTTTGGGAAAGAGCATTTGGGATTCTGACCTTTCTTTTTGAAAGAGGTCACAGTTTACTTTTTGCATCAATACATATTGCTCCGGCTTCGAGCACACAGTAGGGAGAATTTCAAAAACTCCAAAGGGACGAACAACCAGTCGTGCACCAAAATTATAGCCATTATGTGGCCATGCCATGCACAGCGTGGCATGACTGACAGAACATCTGCAGCATGGTTGGAATGGATTTATATTTATATTTACTTTGGGATTCAACAGATTAAGCCTCATCCAGAGAAAAGTGATGGCAGGTGTACTGTATAGAAAAGGATTCAAGCCTTAATATGTTGTTTTTCTGCCAGAAAAACACCTATACTATTCAGGCTTCTGCATTTGCCAGTTGAAAGCATGTTAATATTAAGAATGCATCACATTTTCAGACATTGATGAGATAATTCATTGACAAGCACAAAGAATGAGGATATAAAGTCGTGCTACAGATATCAGCCTTCCAGGATTTTGGATCATCTGCAGACACAACACCATTACTGTAAGTAAATTACAGCAGTTCCTGAGCAAGGATCATATGGTCAGTCGTATATCTTTTGGTTTACAATCGTCAACACTTTTTGACAGCACAGCATATCTGTGCTTGTCCATAACATTTGAAAAGCCTTTGAGTTGCAAGGATTTTACTGTGTGAGAGCAAAGGATAACAATACCACCCCCACATCCTGCTTCTGTGAGCTGAAGGACTGACATGCCTGAAAGAAACAACTGCTGGGTGGAAGGTTGAGACATTTAAATAAACAAGAATTTTGAAAACTCTCAGTCAAATGCCAGAATATAATTGAAACCGTACTATTTTTCTGCTGCACTCACCAGCATTCATCTTATACATTCCATCTATTGTTACTACTCTCCTTGGTCTCTTTCGGTTCTCTGACACACACCATCTTTACTACCATGAGTATAATCAGTGCGAACTGGTGAAGATAAAAGCCTAATCAGTCATCCGTGTTCCACTCTCATTCACTGAGCGGAATATATTATATAAGTCATATATATTTGAATTATTCCCATTTCACTGGTTCAATATTTAATTTTGGGGGTACTTGGCAGGAGGTTGGTTTATTCTTTGACAGTGCTTTATGATGGAGGACATGCACGTACTTTGAAATCATTGTTTCACAGTCACACAACGTACAAGATAAAATTTCAGAAGGGGAAAAATGATTATATGACCCATGAACTTTGACTTCATATGGCCCACAGAAAGTTGAAAGGCAGATTATTGCATTGCAGTCAAATTATGCTACAGAATAATTGCTGCTCGATGGTAGCCCGAGCTTATGTTTCTCCTCTTTTCAAAAGTATGTTCGTAATTAGACTTTATTTAAAATTAGCTCCAGTCTGTCCATTTAAATGGGGTAACAGAGCAGAGCATGATTCAAGCTTTCTCTGCACCCCAGCACAGCTGGTCTGGCAGATATTAGCTCCTTTTAGTGTGCTGACCACTTCACCAAGTCTGATAATATAAGTCTGAAAATTGGATATGGTCACTGAGGGACAAGCGGACTGAGAAAATCAGAATTACTCCTCATTTGTATGTGATTTACATTTTTTCAATTGGTCTTTAAAAGGCCAGCATTGGACTCAATAAGAAGATTAAAAGCAAATATAGTTTTGTCAAACCAGGGGCTTGGGCGAAAGCTATTCACTTTCACGTCAGCTTTAAGTCAAAGATTTGCTGTCAGGCCTAGTTGCTACTGTAGCGTACTGGGGGATTTAAGTGTCTTTCTGGCCCAGGATCTTTCAGCCATCCAAGGCCTGTGTTATTTCAAATCAAGGGTAAGTAGTGGGATGAAGAAAGTATGCTGTACAAAAGTTGTGACCATTATTCTAGCCACAGCGTAAAGACACAGCATATTATCTCACTAGGATGGGAAGGTTTTTTTTTTCTTTTTTTTTTTTTTACTTAATTCAGTAAAAAAAAAAAAGACAGCATAAGTGATAGCCAACTTTAATTTCCACTCCTAAAAGCTAACTTTCTTTTTATCGGAATACAACCAGTAGATGCATTTTCTAGATCAATACTCCATGTTCTTATCTCAGCGGAGAAGGATGAGATTCAGGCTGTCTTTCCTCATGTGTCCATGCATCCATCCAGTTGCAGTGCTGCCTTTATCAATCCCAAAGTGATATCAGTGTCATGGCTTTGGAGTTACGTAAGGAGGAGAGTGCAACCAGGTTAAAAAGTTGAGAAAGATGTCACAACAGGAGTTTGGATAGATCCCAGCATAAGCCACAACAGCTTAGGGTGGGTGTGCTACACTGTCTCCCTGCAGGGAAGTGTGTGCCACTGAGACAAACGCCCTGGGTGGCAGTCAAGGATTGGACTATACCCTGTCATTTGGTTGACATCTGACCCGTGTTCCTCAAGTCCTCTGCAGTCGCTGCCATGACAATTTCACGCTATGAGCTCCCTCTCCTACCTGGCTCATGGATTTCCAGTTGTTGACAAATACCAAGCCTGACCTCTGGATGCTTCTGAACATATTTCAATGAACAGCTTCTCAAGAAAACAACAAAATAACCATGCCTGTTGTGAACTCATGTGACTGTATGCGAGGAAGAGTTTCTGGTGGAGATGGTGTCTCTGAAACTGAATGCTTTTTTTTGTTGTTGTTGTTGTTGTTGTTAATGTTGCCGAGTATAATGATGTTGTAGCCTTTCTTTTTGAGAATAACATCCTTTCTGTCATTCTTTGAACAGCGTGGGGGAGCTCACTAAGAAAATCATACAAAATCTAGATCTGACTTTTTTTAAACATCAGTCTTTTGTCATAATTTGGCGCATTCCTCGTACAAACAATAATAAATAAACTGGTGTTCTATGTTTTTTTAAAAGAGCTTGGGTGAAGGAGAGGAAAATACAAAAGCTCTGAAGGGAGAGAGTAAACAAAAGGGACAGATTTGAGAGTCCTACATAGGATTCCGCCAAGGTAAGTCAAAAATAAACTCTTTTCTTGAGGTAAACCTGAGGCTTGAGGCTTTTCCTTTATTTCTTCCACTGTGTTATGTTAGCAGAGCACTGATAGTGTTTGTAAATCACCACCACAGTTTCAGCCATGATTTGCTTGCGTGCATTACGCCTTGACACGAAAGCGGACAAGAAAGCTGAATAATCACTTTTGCTAATTGTGCAACCGTGCCACAACATTTTTCCACTTTGCTGTGCTCGTTAATTGTCTATAAACTCTCCACTTTGCTATGCACATTAATTGCATATAAACTGAGTAAAGGTATATCTTCCTGTATGAACAGCTTTAACTTTCGGAGGAGGGGAAAAAAAACATCATATTGACATTTACATGGTCTATGTTTCCTCTGTCAGCCCCAACAGGGCTTAATTGGCCATACTTCAGAGGGACAATGATCCCAAGCCAAAGTTGCCTTAGAAGATTATAAGTTGTGCTTGCAATCCAGCAGACGTAATTGGGTGCTTAAAAAGTTAATAACTTTTGAATAAAAGTGCTTGTCAGCTTTCTAGCACATCACATGTAATCTGTGACCGGGGCTCCAGAAGTTTGCATGCTAATGACAACTA
This sequence comes from Protonibea diacanthus, assembly GCA_028641955.1. Classification (NCBI taxonomy): domain Eukaryota; kingdom Metazoa; phylum Chordata; class Actinopteri; family Sciaenidae; genus Protonibea; species Protonibea diacanthus. Next base: position 17,017,713 of record CM053978.1, read on the forward strand.
TAGGGATTTAATTAAACGATTTTCCTCCCCTTCCAGTATGTCTGACTTCATGTTTCAAATGCATTCCAACTTAATTTCTCAGACGGTATTTGAATAATGCCTTTGCATAAACCACTTTGAATTTAATTAAGATGCCTGTTTGTCTTCTCAAATCAACAGATGCCCCGGTCTTAGTTCAAAATGTTTTTTTTTTTGGTTTTTTTTTCCCCCTCAGTCGGAAAGTGCAAACTAAAATGTGGCTTTTGTGGATTACAAAGTTTTTGCTAAGAATGTGTATAGGCCCATTAAAAATATATATAAATCCTTAACCTTTGGCATTATATTTTCTTCCTCTGCAATAAATACGTAATTGCATATTTTAGTACTTGGGACAAGGGAAATCCAATGTTACTGAGTGTATCATGCTGCCAAGAGAGTAGTGTGCATTCTGATGACAGACTGCCCTTAGGTTAAGTTTCAGTGGAGAATAATTGAGTAATGAAAACCCAAATCAGATTTCTCAAAAATGAAAAATGGATTTTTCCACTGTGTGTACAGTGTTTTGGGAGCTGTAAGCATATCAAGTCAATTCAAGGCCATCCAAATTTATTTATAAGGTGCTTTTAACACACAGGGTCATTGTAAAATTCTTTACAGACCAACAAAGCAACAGAGCATATGAATATAAACATAAAACAGAAAGAAAAAAAAAAGCACTTCAATCCACAGCGGAGTACAAGATAAAGAGAGAACAGGAAGCTTCAGGAAAGCAGCAGCTCACGCAGTGGGGATAAAGGTAAAACAGTAAGCTGTACTAAATCAAGGGTGTTGTACATGATCCCACTTCCTGCTCATTGTCCATGGAAGCGTTCTCCCCAGAAGGCCTGTTAACACACACTTGATAGGCTTCCTCGTTACCTCCATGAGTAAAGCTATGAACCGGCAAACACAAAAACCAGAACAAAGCAATTCCTGAACAGGCCAATGCTTTGTTCTGTTTACATCATGCCTGATAAACAGTAATAATCATTGTAATGATGTCTGTTCAAGGGCGCTGGGGAGCTCGCGAGGTGGATAAGGGACATGTGTAAGGGGGTGCGGGGAGGAGACGGTGTGTTGTTAATCTGAGAGGCTTGTGTGGAGTTTAGACGGATAGGGCGGGGTGCCATGGCTGCTCACGCTGAGATAAGGCTGCGTCCCTGCCACTGGTTACTACAGTCTCAGCCTCTTCCCAACAAGACTGGCCTAGTTGCACCCTTCCCAGGCCAGGGATTTTGCCTGCATGAGATAAGATGCTCCTGAGCATTGCAAAATAGCACAGGTATTAGCCTGCCCTCATCTTTCACAAAGGAATGCCGTGGAATAGCGTGAGGGGACGAAGAGGATGAACCTAGACAGAAGCCAGCCACTATTCTGGGTGAACAGATAAGTGGTGCCGTGACAAGAGGTTCAGAGAATGGGAAGGATGGCCAGTGGCACCCCTGCTGGGCCAGATGAAGACAAGCTCACCATGTGGTCCCATCATCCAGAGCACATTCTGTACCCATAAAGCACACGATTATTGTTATGTGTTTATCTGGTGGCTTAGGAATAGACATATAAAATAAATGTGGTATAAACCCTCAATTAGACATGTTTCCTCAATGCTCACTTCACACTGACACTGAGAGCTCTTTCATTTTTGTTTTCATATTCATTATTATGTACATGAGTATTCATTGTTTTGATCTTTTGTGTTATCTGATGGTGATGTTTTGAGAGAACGAATAAAAGCTCCGTATGACAGCAGAGTACCGGACACACTGACCTCCAAACTGGTGGATAACTGACATCAGAAAAGACTATCAGATTATTATTGATTTGATATTTGGTTGTATGATTGCTCACACACAAGGTGTTGCAAAAAAACTGGTAGTGCATGCATTGTGAAAATGATCCAGTGCCTCTTAAATAATTTCTGCATCTTCACTCATACTTTCAGTGCAATTCATTTGCCAAAAAGATACTCAATAGACAATAAAGGTTAAAAATGATCCAACTTATCTGGAACATTATATTATCATATTAGATTTTTCTTCCAAAATGTCTCTAGTATGTAGTGAACATGTAGTGGAAATCTGATATGGTTGCAGTCCTAATTCAGACCACATTCACCTTGCTTTTTGATGCCATAAATATTTCCTCATTACAACTAGGAGCACTAACGAACCAACTGAAAACTAGATGAAGGATCCCATTAATACCTGGGTTTCCCCACCAGTCAGTCAGAACTGACGAAGCCTCTTGGATGACAGGTGAAACATCTTCACGGATCTATAACCAAGTCCACTTGCCCCAGATTTAAACCTTCTTACCCTCCAAGAAAGATGACTTGGACCACTGAGGACCTTCACAGGACATAAAAGTTTCCTCATTTGGTGTCTCATAAGGAGTTGCATCATCAGTTACATTATGATTCTGTTGGGTAAAGCTAGAGTACCACAGTGAGAATGACTGACACTGTCATTATCCTCTCTATAATGTATAACATATTGCAATCTTATGAATATACATATCATTCTGATTATATATGCTATATTAATTAGCATTCCTTGCCACATGAATTTTCACAGTCACTTCTTGCACTATCAATGACTTCTGAATGAAAAGAAATGAACAGATGTCCTACTCTACTCGACAGTGAGTTCAGGCAGGCAGAGTTTAATTACAACGTGCACAGTAGCACAAGTGAACCTGCCTGATTGAAGTAAACAGCGTGTGATTGTCAGTGCATTACTCCCCCCCCCAGAAGTAACTTTGTGTTTAATTAAGGACTGTGGAACTTTTGTGTGGGCAAGTCTGCTTCACGCAAGACAGCATAGCCGTCTGCTAAGTAAGCCACAACGCTTTTCAGACAGAGGAGAGTGTTTCATTTAAGATTGTACTTTCAGGGTGACCACACTAAATGCCCCTGTCAACTACAACCCAAACATGCAAGGGGGGACAACTCATTGCACCACTGAAAGAGGGAGAAAAAAAAAAACAGCTGCTGGTGAAGAAGTAAAGTGAATCACCATTAATGTCAGGTGCCTGCAATTATTCCACTCAATTTATAAGCTGTAGACACTAAAACTCAATACCCTTGCCGCTGCTCTAAGAAGTATATATTTTCTTTTTGATATCACCAAATACCACCTGCCATGAAAAATGCTGCTTGAGGGTGAAACTTCCAAAAACACTTCAGTCAAGTTGTTGCAAATGTAGACCACTGTTTTGTGTTGAGCAAAACAGACACAGTGTGTTTTCTCATCACATCATAAACTCCATCAGCCTGCAGTGCATTTCTACATATCTCACTGCTCTCATCTGAACTTTAGTTAACTTTAGTGCTTAGAAAGTGAAGGTCTCTATAGTTGGGCGCTGTGTTATGTTTGGGCATTTTCATAACCACATCTGGTTTGGGGGGGAGCAGAACAGCAAGCAGGAGAGGTTGTTTACAACTGTGTGCACTTATCATCTCCTCATTTGAGCACTATTCAGATTGTATTTTATGTAAAAGATTTATATGTGAGATAGTGTAGACCATTAAAATGATTGCACTGAGAGAGGGACCCTACAGCGAACTAGCAAATAAACAAAAAGCCTTGCTGGAAATTATGCTGTCTGATTAATTATGAGTTAGACAGCGATAATCATGATAATAAATCCACTACTGCTACACACACACATATACCACATGGCCTCGTTGCTGCTATATGAATATGAAAATAAAAAGTCTGGGATGATTTTTATGTTTTAGAGTGTGCCTCCCTCTGTGCAACTGTTCACCAGCCTACTTTTGCAGCCTTCTGGTTGTCAAAACTGCAGTGCTGATGACCGATTTGCAGAACCAATGAGACAATTTTCTTTATTTGTCAGAAGTCAGAAATTTCATAATCAAGAAACTAAACCTAATCACAACAATACAAATGTACAAAGTGACGGCTGATAGTGCAAGCAATGAAGGGATGGGGGCTTTTCTTTAGTAAACTCTAACAGAATGGTACCTGACATGTAGGCCATTCGATATAACGTATCATGCACCTACTGCATATTTTATCACACTGAGCCGGGACCTTTCAAAGTGTATAACTGCCACAGACATTCTCAATGTGGTGATCAGATGTAATGCAGTAGACTCAGAATGCCTCAAGCACCTGGTTTTTAATCCTCACAGTTTTAGCAATATGAGGCTTATTTTATTGGAATGCCATGGCAGTGGGTGAATTCAAATTGCTGTCATACAATATTAATTGCACTGTGTTCCCAGCAAAATTGAAAAATTCTAGGACTATGAGAGATGTGAGGTCATAAACAAAAAAATAATTTTGTCCGGGTTTTTTTTTTTTAGCAGGTTGTCAATAAAAATCTGTAATTACTTTTGAGCTTATCTTCGTATGCAGAGAGGTTCAAAATAAAATCCAGCATAAATCTCAGATAAAAAACCCACAACATGTCAAGAGTCTGTTGAGCCCCGTCACTGGAAAAGACATCCAGATATGATTTATCAGTGAGGTACATTTGACTGATGCATTTCAGATCTCTGGGTGATCAACTGCCTTCATATCTTCTGTGGAGAATACGGCAATATTAGATGCAAGTAGCAACATTCAGTATCATCATCCCTGAAAATGGAGACGCTTGCTTAAACAGCAAATGGCTTCTGTAATACCAGAGCTTACAGTATATCAACCCTATCACTGGACAAGAATGTCAATATTAATCGATTCTGCAACCTTTCTGCCATACCTACACATAGCAGCTACAGTTATGTATAGGAAAAAGGCTGTGGTTAAAGCAAATAAATGTGTTAGGAAAACTAAAAGATTTGGTTACAGTTAGGAAAAGTTCATGGTTGGGGTTAGTAAAAATGTGAGGTTATTTGCAGATCTGTGACAGGAGGAGAACTCAAGCATGAATTTTTGCTGGACACTTCCACCCACCGCCCCGATCTCCACATCATTACTTTATGCTACATAAAGCTTATTGGACATAAACTGTCAGGAGCCGTATCATCCAGTCACGTGTAATTCCTCAGGATACTGGTCAAATTTCTACTTATTCCACATATTATATATCAACAAAATGAGTTTGATTGTTCATTCTTGGCCTTGGAAACAGTACCTGGCAAAACACTCAACTCAACAAGGTACTCTTATGGTACTCACTTTCTATCTAAACATACAGTCTCAGTTTTTAATGGAGCTACAGATGTTTAAAGCCTCTGACATCGTATAAGCATTTTACTACTTCAAGCCACATTTCCATAATTACAGCGTCTCATTAAGCATCCACAAAAGTCAAAGTGAAGTGAAATTAAATGTTCATGACTATTAGAGAAACTATTAGAAAACTGAGTTCAAAAACAGCCCATTTTGCTGTTCAGGCCATTTCTCAAAACTGTGTAGGCGTGGCAGGTCATGTTTTAAATTGACATCTGTCCCTCAGGAGCACCGGCCTGGAAGCTAAGCAATGTTCTGCTGTGGGAACAGGGGAGCAGCAAAGCACATTTTAGCCACCAAAAAAGAAGGAAGAAAAAAAAAAATCAATATCAGTTCAAGTGTACGCTTTAAGAATATTTTCACCACTTCACTTTGCCATCAAACATGGACCTGGACAATTGAAGACATTATTTAAGTTCTCTTCAAAGCCACCAGACCAGACTCCTTTTGCAAAACTAGTAATTTTATCAGAATATTTTCGCATCTCACTCAGAGAATTGGGGATTTGTATCAGAGTTGTGTGATTGTTGGAACAGCAACAGTTATATTTGTTTCTGTTGTGTTTGAATGAATTGTGTTTTACAATGAGTTTTTTTTCTGATTACTTAGGAACCAGGTGTAAGAATATTTCCTTTTTATGAGAGGGTTTATTTATTACATGTCGCTCTGCAACAGTTTCTTTTGGCTCTTGTTGACTTTGATGCTGATTGAGTGAGAGCAGAGAGATTTTGTTTTGGTGTACAACTTTTTTAACATTAGTTAGAAGGTTGTTGTGGATTTGGGTTTCCAGTTCATTTGAAATTGTTTTGTCATTTTGTCATATATTACCATTTGACAGCCAATACTACTAATACAATAGCTAGATTTAACAATGTTAGAAAATCCACAATGATTCTTATGACATTTCACAAAAGTAACCAGAATTCAGCGAGTATCGCGGCTCATGACGATGTGCACTTCTTTTTCTCATAAGATGTCTGATGATAACACCAGCTCTCACAGCTTCTCCCCTTATATTTCTTAACAACATGTTGAATCTGACATCTAACAAGTTGTAGAAACTTTCTGAGCAACTTTTATTCAAAAGGAGTTGGCAACACAGCATGGGGTTGTTTTGTTACAGTAATCTCTGCAACAAGTACAAGCTGGAGACAAGCTGAACAAGCCATAAATATGCTAAACTGCAATTTAGCACTTTTATTCAGAACACTGAATGTAATTGATCCATGGCTGCCGTGACTGTAAGACAGAGAAAGAGAAAGATTGTCATCTCCCTTGATCTCTGCCTTCTCTGCAGGAAAAAGGTCTGGTGACTTTGTGGTTCACCACAAGGCAATTTATTTACAGCCCTCCACTTGTGGCTGTGTAAATATTCTTCATGAGAGAGGAGGCTGTCACCAAAGAACCGCACTTCATCAAAAACAACCCCTTCTTGTCAGGGGCTAATGTGAAGGTGTATATCACACCAGGCGCCCGCCCTCAGAGTAGTGAGACGCAGAGATTGTGGCATTGTTACGAGTAATGGGGCTCCCAGAGGGACTCTACACCTCCACTGGCTGCAAGTCTCTTTCAGTTAGGAGCTAACATGCAGTCTTTCCTGGCAGTAGCTACAGGAAGCAGTGGGATTGTTGTTATACAACAGCCTACAATGGGAATGAGTATTTATTGGGGTAGACTTGAGGATTTCTTGCTGCTTATTACATCATACAGATTGTTCATGTCAGCAGCCCCCCAAAGGCGGGTCATGCTGTGTGTCTAGAGATGAAATTTCTTACCAGTTATGGAATGACATATTTGCCTCACTATAACAGTAGTCATAACTGTAATGGTGAATAAGGGAAATAACCATCCATAATTCTTCTGTGTTGCCTCCGACTTGCCTGAAGTTTTCAGCGTGACCTCCTTAAGGAGCTGTTATTGGATTAGACTGTCATGCCACCGGACGGATGTGTGATCAAACACTTTTATTCTCCTCAGCAGTCTTTATTACACACAATCTTTGGGGGGGATGACTCATAAAAGGCTGTTATGAATCACTTACAGATGGATGCTTAGCCTGCAGTTAGAAATGGACAGTACAATATGAGATGGAGGCCTCTAATTTGATTTAATTATGTGACTATTGTGCCATTATCAGGTTGCTTTCGTCAGGTTGTGAACCATTAGCATAGTTTCCAAAGCTATTTTCTTTCTCAAGTCTCTAAATGGAGGCCTAGATGAGGCCCATGGTCTATTTAGGAGGACCTCCTGGGGGCTAATGAGCTCACCACTCAAGGATGCATAATTTAACCATATGCTTCATTCCATGAGTCTAAATGCTACAGTATCTGAAATATTTATAGGTTGTTTAAGCTGATGCAATTATACATGGGTTTATAGAGGTCAAGAGGTCAAAGCAGTAAAGAGGTCAAAGCAGTTCAACAAATGTAATGACTTGGCAACTTTTAATACACCAAAGTCTGCTACAGTGGTAATTGATACTTTATACAGTCATAGCTTAATGACTATCAGCTCAGGCTCTTGTACACACAGACACACAAATACACAAGATGCACACACACAATTAAGATAGTGGATTGGCAATTGTCATCAGACAGTACCTTAAGTGAGTTATGCATGACTTGCCATTTGAATAAAACTGAAAATATTAATTTGTGCCAAAGGTAATGACGATATAATCTCTCAACTGGAGCTGCAGAATCAATAATCACCACTCAGGCTTTAACAGTTTGTTATCCCCCTCTCTCCCTGTATTTACATGTACAGTATTATTGTTCTCTGCTCGTTGATGAATGCCATGGGAATTTTCCATGTAATTATGTAAAGCACATTCTTGTTGTGCTGTTAAGAAGAAGAAACCACCATTTTGACAAAACAATGACTGGTAAAGAGGGACAATACCTCTCATCACACAACCCACTCTTTTGCAGCATCATCAAGAGGATAATAGTACCTTTGTCGCTGACGATGCAAATGTAACACAACTTGAAAACAAAATGATAATTGCCCTATGAAATATGCGTATTGTCCCAAACATCAGCAGACTCTTTTGTGCATATTTATGAAGAAGATTCGTGTGAGGCAATGACTCAGAATGTTGTTGCTATGATAACAGACCACGGAAACAGCAATCAGAAGGACATTCACTCATCAAAGTGACCTAGCTCAAACTTTTACTTTATTCACAGCTTTCTTGAAGAAGACATCACACATAGAAGTCAGCATTGAGACAGTACATCAATAGTGACAAAAAAGGTCACCTCATGTCATCATCATTTTGTGATCATTTCATCTACAACAACAACAAGCTGACAAATCTGCTGATATGTTTCGTCATAAAGCTTCCGTCAGAGCATAAAGTACATCAGGACTTTCACATTCAAACCCAGACTACATCAAAAGATTTGGCTTTGAATCATGATCAGAGTATCTCATTCCATCAACCCTTTGGTCTAAACTTGGAAATGTAAATTCAAGCTTTACATTTACTCTGGATCTAAATCTGGGTGTTCTGGTGTAACCTCGGAAGAACAGACTGGTCTTAAGTAAAGTACATTTCCTGGTGCCCTCCTGGGATCAGGAGTGATCCGAGACCTAAGATTAACTCTGTGGACCTCGTATGTTGGAACTCGTTTGGCTGGCTCAGCTGAAACTCAGCTACCCTGTAAAAATAAGATACTCGAGCATCCTTTATTTATCCGTGGCTGGTGTCGAGCATAGCCGCACTAACTTGTTTCCACAGTGGGCGATCTTGTCTCCTAGAAATTACACTTATATTGTACTAAATTGTTTCCCCAATTATGGTGTGGAAGCAAATGTTATCACTGCCTGAATTATGTACTGCACCAGAGTGGTAGGGAGGATTTCGGAGTGGGTGGTGCAGAAATTTTACACCAGAGACTAGAGTTGACATGCTGAGTCCTGTGTGTGGTTAGGTGTAGACAACAAAAGTATGTTGGTAAAGATTAGAGAAGAATTGTTGTTCCTCTGCAGACGTTATCTAATCTTTCCTCAGCCTTAACCAAGGGATGCATAGCCATAAAAGTTATATGTAAGCATTACGTGCTTCATCTTTGTCATGTTCAAACCTCTATTTCTTTTCAGAATATTGTCTTGCCCTGCTAGGAGCATCATTAAGGTGTTCCTAATGTTTGTTTGTTTTTTTATGCAGCACTTGATATTATGCTGCTCTAACACAGAGACATGTGTGACTGTAATCCATACACAAGATAATATGGTGAATTTAGGTGTTGCCAGAAAGAAGACTTTGGTAACATCAGCCAGTTTAGTTAATGTCTGGAAGTCCTGTATTACACATGTAGCTACAACCATCTAAGGCAACCTTGAACAAAACTCAAGGAGATTTCCATGTTTTTTATTTTGTTGGGTTTTTTTGGTAACATGTGATCATGCACTTCCTGCTTGCTGGAACGTGCTGGAAGTACAACCCACTGACACTGACATGCATGCATTACATGATATGGTACGTTATTCCATTGTTCTTCCCGACCCTTAGCCACTCTTTGAGTAGAGAAATTTTGAGAAAACATTGTTCCCTTCTTCTAGGTGGGCCTTTTTCTTCTGATCCCAAAACTACCTGATATCCTTGAGTTAGGTCACACACTATCTAAGCTTGACTTGATAACTCCAGTCACTAAATTTTCACTTAATGCCATTCCCTTCCTGCTGACTTACGGATGGAGATGCACACATCAAACCCCTGGTGATTCCCGTCTGGCCTGGGCTCCCCTGCTAACAGCTCTTTAGATACAGTATTAGCCACAGTGCTACTTTCCCTATGGCAATACTACATATCAAAATCAAATGCAGCTAGCTGGGCAAGCTACAGACGTTAAAATGGCAATAGTTAAGATGACACAAGGGACTGTCCTCTATCAGGTATTCCCTGGAAGTTTTTTGAGGCTGCAAAAAGTTTCACTTTATCCTTTTTCTTCTGTACTTCTCAGTCTACTGATATAGAGTGTGCTATGTTTCTTGCCTCCCTCCTCATGTCTCTGCAATAAAGAAAGACATCAGTAGCTTTCAGTGCATCATATAGGAGACCCATCTCTAATCTTCTACATCTGTAACTGTAAAGTCTTAGAAAAGCATGTCAAGTGTGCCATCACAGGGCACTGGTTAACTGCAGCTATTTGGGAATGCACTTATGCCTTCGACTGAGACTCAAAGAGACATACTTTAACAGGAGCAAATGATGTTTCTCCACCTTGACCATTAAGCCTTTCTTCTGCAAGACAAGGTGCTTACAAATACTGTAGTGTTAAGCTATTATCTGTTTCTAGTACAATGCTAGACGTGTGCACTCATGCTCTTTGATGACACTCTTCTTTTTGAAACATATAGTGCTAACCTCATTGTACTGAGTTGGAGGCGTACATTTAGGTCAGTATGGCTAACATTGTCAACCATGTGTAATGCTGGTCTTACACCAAATGACTTTTCAATGATGATTTCTGTCGCAGACAAATTTCCAATTTCATTATAAAATCCTGAAAGTTTCGCTTGGGTTGAGGTGTGCTTCCATCATCTCCATGGGGTAAAGTGGTCATAAAACTCAGTCTAACTCAGCATTTTCTTAAGTCCGTCTTTCTCTCGTCTTGACATTCCGATAAAATCGATGTGGAGTGAGCAAGAGCTTCTCGTTGACATGTCCTCCCATTTGTACCACGATTGAGTGGAGAAGGAAAAAAAAAAAAGTGGACAGAAATTGTTGCAGCCCCAAAATATACACACAAGGACAGCTGTGGCCAAAGGCTGCTTTTATTTCTGCTCCATTGTTTTCTTGTAAATTTTCACCAGGAGCAGGATGGGAAATAATGTCAAAATGAATCTAGTTGTAGTCAGTCCTCAGTCTTTGCAGATACTTAAAAATTCTGTGGCTTTTTGACACACTGTCTTTAGATATGAGAGGGTGTCAGACTTTAAAATATTTTCAAAGTTTTCTAGTGTATGGTAGGCATAAACTGCCCTGCTTTGTTGTCTTTGTTTTTTAGTCTATTTTGTTCCCCTTTAAATCATTCTTGACTTCAGTTGAGCAACTTAAAAGTGGAGTCAGTTTCCTTGTACTGTATGTATACACACAGTACAAGTATGTATACATACAGTATATACAATGAATGAAGATAAATCTCTTTTTGTAGTCTTCTGATGAGATGTACCAGAGGTCAACCCACTTGTAAGACATTAAAAGTAATTACAAAAAATATACATATGCAAGATGTGTTGCTATGGATATGTACACATTATGCATACTGTCAGGATCAAACATGAAAATGAACATTTTGAATATGACCAGGAACCTCTCAATCTCTCAAAATAATTACAAGCAGTGACAGACAGCCATGGCACACCAAATAACATCTGTTGTTGTTGGAAAGTGTTTGATTGGTGTGCCATGGCCTTTAGAAATACCTGTCATTCAGCTGTGGTGATCTGAAGTTTGTCAAAAGGGGTTGTGATAATATGATAATTTAGCATTTTACTGTATGCAATATTGTGATAAATATCAAAGTAAAGGTAGTGATGACGAAATTTGGACAGACCAGCATTACCGACCCTGCAGCCGTGCTGCTAGTGTGGCTAAGAATGAACAGGTTTTCACATCAGTAAACAGTATCTTTCAGTGTGTTTATATATATCACTTTTCAAAATTCATGTAGGTGAAAGCCCAGATTTTACACTTATCTTTACAAATTTCCCACATTCCATCCTCAGCCAATCTCAGTGTTGCGCAGAACAAAATGGCCTCCCTGCTCAGTCTACCTCTGTGCTTCCCCACGATCAAAACACAAAAGAGACATTGTGCATTCTGGTGGTGTACGCAGGAACTACAAAATTTGTACAATATATTCTACAGTATATCTGAGATTCCAGATTTTCACCTGACAACTGCAATATGGTATGAGAATCCTAAGGCCAACATGGTATTTTTTTTTTTTTTAAGCAGCTGGCTGAACCAGAAAGCGGCGTATTTCTTTGAGCATCTGTTGTACTGTCTGTGTGTCCTTTCACATGCACAGATTTTACATTGTGGCTTCAGTTGCAGATTCAGGGGAATAAACCTGAATGGGAAGGATTGTGTGCTTCTGTACCTGGTAAAGCTGTCTTAACTCAGCCCATATGTGAATCACAGACTCTTTGTAATAGCCTGCCTCTGTCAAGAGAGAGGATGTACCTGTCAAATCATTTAAATTACTACAACCATTGTTGAGATGGAAATGCTTGGATCAGCGCTTTGACGTTGTGGAACTTCCATGGCCCTGAAAGTATGCCTCACTGAGTTTTGGTGTCTTTGCAAAACAGAATTATGCTCTGTGAAATGTCTCTGTCCAAACTCATGGAAGTGAATCAAAATCAACAAACTGAAGTTGAGCCTGGCTGTATTTCATAAACACTCACAGGCTGTACTGCACACAAATACACATGCACAAGCCTGCTTTGCATCTGAAACACAAACACGCACTCACATAATCAGTGTACATACAGTACATTACTGGATGCTGCATAAATGACTGTCTGTCTTAATTTATGTTGTAACCATCAATACACAATGACAATATTCCATGTAGGTCACATTTTAAATTTAATAAAAAATAATCACTTTGTGATATCCATGTGAAATATAATCTGCAATTTAGATTCTTTCAAGCCTCGAATATTCCTCATACCAGCGTCTTGACAGAGAACCTAAAATTTACAGAGAGTTATAATCTTGGATTTTAATTTAATTTATATACATCTCACTCCTCCATGTTCCCTATAGTTAATGGCCTCTTGTAGACCCTTGACTGTTCATAAATCAGAAGTTCAGCTCTGGCGCTATTACAAATTGAGTGATCTAGCCAAAGCTGCTGTATCCATGAATCTTCTGAGTTGAGTGTAGGAGGAGAGAGGGGGGAACACAAACAGAAGAGCCTACAGTATTTCCGTGTCATTATTCCACGTCAGTTTTCCAGACATAGAATAAAGCAGGTCTGGTTCTTGGTTTAATACCCGAGTGCAGAAAAACTCTGGCCGGTTCTCTAAATGTTTTCAGGTGGCAACATTTTGTGGCAGAGCAAGAAATAGGACGACCGTAATTTGAGCCTGAATCTAGGACATGCATGCGCACTCACATGGACATTCACAGCGTATTTTGTGACTCATTTTATTACGAGCTTCTATTGTATTGAAAGTAAAAATCATCTTATCTTTAGTGCATTTCATTCAGCTACTTCTCACTACAGAGGCTGACAAGCGCCAATGTGCTAGAAAATATTTCCATAGAAGAAAGAATGTGCTGCACCTTCAGAAATGATGGCATATCAAAACTACATCCAGAAAACCAAAACAGGTAACGTGCTGCAAATGAAAAAAAAAACCCATGCTGTCAAGAAAGCACTTTCCCTTTGGTGCTTTTCTCAAATATATTGCTCCCTATAGCATGGGGAGCAATGCTATAGGGAGCAACTCAATCAGCCAAATAAATTAATGGATATTAATTTATTTGGCTGATTGCTGTCTACTGTAGGTAACACACTGACTATGAATAAGAACCTCAAAGAACCCACTTAAAAAAAACTCAAACTATCCATTTTATTTTCATCTGAATTGGCATCGTTTCTGAAACTGTAGCACGCTTTTCCTAATGGAAATGATTTTGGCTGTTTGCCCATGCCAGCCACCATATATAACAAAATATAATGATAAAATTAAGAACTATATTTAATTACGACTTTATATAGGTTTATAGTATAGGCTTGAGCATATAGCAGACAAAGATTTATGTGTAAAACTGAGAATATTTTTCACTTCTTTGCCGGACAGACAACCTTTCTTCATCAAAAAGAAAAAGAAATGTGCCTCAGTCTGTCAGAATTATGAATGTGTGGCTATTTCGTTCTGTTTTACTTGGAGTTTTGTGTCCCAACTGCAAAGCCTCTATGACTTTTAGTGTTATAATGAGTTTGCTGTGGTGTCTAAAGGGATTGCAAAGTTCTAAAATAGCATTGTTCACAAACAAATTTCTATTCTATAATTACAATCCTACAGGATTACCCAACATTGTACAAAACAAAAGTTTAGGGCTCACTTTGTGAAATTTAAATTCTTGTTGAAAACACTATGCTGGATCATGGTTAGGCACACAGTCGTGTTACCTCTGTTTTCCACACTCAAGGATAAAATTTTAATGATTGGCGTGACAGAAAGGCATATCTAGCTTCAGTAATGCTGTGGTGTCTCTGAAATGTTTTCAAATTTTGTGGGAAGTACACTGTTGTTATGCACTGGATTCCTGAAGTACTTTCTGAGTAGAGCCCCTGCAGGGAAAACCTATTGCACCTTTTAAAGAAGTGTTGGTGCCAGCGCTGCGAAAGAGACATATGAGGCTGTGGACATCCAATTGATTTTCAGTCAACACATCCCTCACGTAGTCTTTTATGTGTTAAATTATTTAAGCGCCACAGCTTGAGGGAAGTGAGTTTATATCCTCCCGGAGGAATGGGTGACTTACCTGTGTCACTGAGTCTTTCACACAGATTCAGCTATATTAGTTAAATGGGTTTCCTGGATTGGCCTTTTCACCCATGGGTTGAAAAGGTCTTAGGCAGGTGCCTCAGGCCACTGCACATTATCATCATAGAGAAGGTCTCTATCATTACCACTGTGTATTAGTAAATGGTCCATTCCAGCTTACCTCCAAGCATCGTTTTATCATCGCACAATGGATTTCCCCCTGCAGCGTTCTTGGTAAATGACCATATTCATTATTCATCAAGGATTAGTGTCATAATCGATTTTGTCCAAACGGTCTGCATTCCACAATGTGTTCTTAATCCTACCCCCAAGAAATGCTGAACTTTGTCACATCTAATTAGGTTGCATGAGTCGGCTACACTGAGACAGCCTTTACAACTTCATTACATGGTTGATAATTGGTGGCCCATTCTTGGATTTAATCAACGTCCCCATACATTTCCAGCAATGAGACGTGTTTGGTATGACAGCTTGTTAAAGCGTAACAGTTGTGGGCTTGTTTCGCCTGCAAAATATGGAACATGCACTGAAGCAGCATAGTAGTAGCAGGACAGCTCAAACCTCCTGTGGTTTTGGTTGAATGGCGACCCACCTAGTGGTTGAGAAAGAATGAGTGCTTTTCAAGTCACTGAGTCATCTGTGTCTTTTTTGTGTGAGGCTGCTCTGTGTTTCCCCCAGCCCTCTAGTGATGACCGCCCTGTTCTCCATTCCCAGCTGCAAGATGGACCTGTGGTGCATGTGACATCTGTATCTGCCAATGGACGTGTTAAGGCTGTCAACTCCACGGCACTCAGCCTGTCAGTCAGCCTTGCCACAAACAGCCTGGGACCACAGCTGTCATAATGATCCAACAATAGAAAAGAACAATCTGCTGATCCTCTCTTAGCCTGACTGAAACTATGGGTGTTCTTGAAACACTAGTCAGCTTGTCTTTTCCAATTGATATGGACCAGACACAGTACATGGTTTCTCCATGTCTGTCTTTATCTACCCCACGTCTATTTATTATGATAATGATGTTGATGATGATGATGACTAGTATTACACAACAAACAATTTAAGGAATTGTACCTGCTTAACAATGACAACGCCTCTGCGCTGATAACTTTGTAAGCATTAATTAGTTCAAGAATAGGAATTTGAACTATTCCTAAGCCATTCTTTAAAAAGGTTGATTTTGTTGCATTTGCAATACAAGAGAAACAAATGTTTTACTGCCTATGTTGTGTAGCAAGAGCTCAGTCTTGCTTCATATTCTCTAATCTTGGTCTCAAATTATTCAAGAACCTCTTTTACCCTTGTTTTGAAAATGACTTGACAGTCCTGTAATAGCACTTTTCACAACATTTACAATATTCTGTCAAACAAAAATGAAACAAAACTTCAAAAACTGTTTACCATAATAAATTGAGGACTTTCACTGCTAAAACCATTAACATTCATCTTCCCCTGAGATGGGTCTTTGACAGTTCTTCATTATAAACAATACTGCTCCATTGGGTTTAGTACCTTTATTTCCAGTTACTGTTGAATGTGTTTGTAGCTGTTTCCAAGTAATTAAATACAGCACTTAGTCAATTTGTTCTGTTTTAGAGAGACGTATTAAACCCCAGGTCTTGACTATTCAGGATACACTGCATCATGGCCTAAGATGGATTTATTGGCTCCAGGCATCTATTTGGTACAAGAATAAATCAGACCCAGAGGTAGATTGTGCAGTGACTCCTTCTATTTTGTGATCTTTTGCCATTTAGAGACAACTATGAAAAGGTTAGTGTGTCAGGCACTCTGGGAGTACAGTTGGCACTGTGGTGGTACAGTAAAAGTAAGTGTATGAATAGAGCTTACAAGAATAGCCAATTATATTTTAACAAGACTCCTCTAGACTGCTGATACCTCATTGATGTGTACAGGTCTAAAGCCTTGAATCCCCTGGGAAGATTGGAAAGGTGTAACGAGCCATTTATTCAGATAAGATAAGTTCTGCCATCCACTCGTTACACAGACTGTCAATGCTGATAAAACTCGATGACTTGTCTTGTCTGTTAGCTTTCATTTGTACATGATGCAATTATGATATGTTTCTCAGTGTGCTGTTAGTGATGATCAGAGCATGAGCTCCTATACACTGTACATAATTAGTCTTTCCAAATCCATTGAAAATAACACTGGACCTTACAGGACTCAATGTATGAGATATTGAATTAATGTAATGATTTTGCATGATGACATTAGAGTTACTGTTTTAAATCCTGTGCACAACACAAGTACAGTAATACCAACTACTGTATGTTTTGTTGCCACCACAGTTTAAATATACAGAGGCACTTATGTCACATTTTTATAAAAGGAGGGGAAAAAATATAAACAACAAGCAAAAAAAGGCATGTTCGCCCATTTTACAACATCAGCACACAGAAGAGTAAATTCCAGCAGAATATTCTGAGAAGTTGTCACATAAATATTTCATACATAGGGGCTTTAAGTAACAACCAAGTAAAATGTGTTAACCAGTTACAGAATCTGAGTGACAGCAGATAACATTATGCATACATTTAAAGACAAATGTATAAGCTCCAGAGAGAGAGAGAGAGAGAGAGAGAGAGAGAGAGAGAGAGAGAGACACTTCTAAAAACCTTGAACATATCATTTTGCTTTAAATGTCACGTCTTCAGATTTCAAATCATAAGACAAAACATGCTTTTGATCGAGCATTTTAATCAAATCATAAATCCGCATGAAAGCATGGTCATGGCCAGCTTGTTGGCCGTGAAAAATAAAGGGAGAGACACAAGAAATGCTAAAGTTAACTAGATTAAAACATAAATAAAACATAAATGCATAAAACTGCTAAAAGGGTAAGATGTGGAAATGAGCGGTCTAAGTGAGAAAACTGTCGATGATGATAAAGAATTCAAACACCTGATCCGAAGCTCTCCATAGAGGGGATGAGGTGGCAGGTTTTATAGTGTCTGTGATCATTTAACTGAGGTACTCCCAGTTACCCTAAGTGATCAGCCAATGTCAGCTGCCAGAATGTCGAAGCAGCATTGAACTTCCAAAGAAGGGAAGGAGCGTTCAGCTCCCTACACAAGTTGCCACACCTGTGGAGAGGATTTGTTTTGTTTGAACGCCCCGCACACACACAGGTGTTTTCAGTTATTCTGGTTGATTAGACCTCTGCTCAGGTTGCAAATATATTTATATGAAAACAAAATAACATTTCCTGTGGCCTGCTGCGTTTGCTGTATTGCTTATTGATGTGCATTTCCCTTTCTTGATCTTTTTTTCATTTCGAGGATGGCAATTTGTAGGTGTTTGTACTTACTGATAGTGGGCAGCCAGATTTATGTTTGTTTGTTTTTTACATAAAAGATGTCATGAGCCATTTTATACGGTGTATAAGCCCACCATTTAGCCTATCCGCTGAACACAATACACAGGATATATACAAACTAACTGGAATTATTTGTGACTCAATAAAAATCTCTTTTGGAGTCAGTGTGCAGAGATTACTGTTTACATATTTTTTGGGGAATTGAAACACGATGTATTAACCTAAAGGTTTCACTTGAAATCTCATGTTGCTGACTTTACTTGTTGTAAATGAATGAAAACCTCTTGCAAAGGGCATCCAAATGACAGTTCACATTTTTCTCCACCGTTAGTGTTCAACAAAATGCAGCTAGGACTGTAATGAGGCTAAGGGTTGTCTTTGCCTCCTGTTACCCAAAGCTGAGTTTTAACAAGGGCGTTGCGAAGACACAGCTGTCATATGGCTCTGAGTGTGAGTACAACATTGTCTGCATTCGGATTGCGGTCTCCTTCTCCCTGCTCCATGAATAATGCAAAGCTACCGAGTCAGGTGATAAATTCTCGAGTGTAAATCCACAAAGCGCATCAATGAAGTGACTGTATTTTGACAGTACATCGTCAGATGGAGAGGGTTCATACCAATCAGAGAGAGAGAGAGAGAGCTGCAACAGGAAAACGCTTGAGTGTTAACAACTCCGCTGCAAAGGTTTGACAATCTGAAGGATAAATGATCAGGGATGCTTTGTTTATAATGAGTGAATCTAAGTGATCAGATCCAAATATAATGCAATTTCATTTGCTGGTAATGTGATCATGAGGGGACAGGAAAATTGCAATGGTGGCTTTGGATCATGAGCTACCATCCACCAGTTACAGTGATGTTCAGTTATGTCAGCTGCTTGCTTCAAACGTGACTGGCGGTCACTCAGGTGCAAGACAGAGGGACACTACGAAACAATGGCAAGTGTCAATCAATTACATTCATAAAGCGGCTCATAGTAATTCTCCATTAAACCCCTATTAAACATTAAAATATTGAGGCAATTTTGAGACTGCAGGTGCAAACCTGAACTGCTGCTTGTAGTACAGTAGACTGCAGCTTGTTTATCATGTAATCACTGTGCTCACATGGTATAGCAAAAGCTGAAGTTCTAGCCATAGTCGTAGTTTGCTAGAAACTGAAAACCTCCGTCAGCTTTCATTTGGAAAAAAGTACATTTAAAATGCATAAATATCATGTCCAGTATACATATTACCAATTAGAACACTGCCATGAGCAGAGTAAATTGAAATAACTACAGTATATACTGTAGGTATAGGTATAATTATAGGGACCTGAACTTTGTCCCCAGATGGAGTGTCACCACAAGCGTCCCCACAATGTAGTTAGTACAAACACACATATAATGTATATACAGGCACATGCTCAGAAAAAGAATGAACATAATGTAATGAATTCAAAGAGCATAAAGAAGTGGGGTTCTAAAATGCCAAGAACACAAGACAGAAGTAAAGATATTTCAAAAACTAAAGTCGATTTTATTTATTTATTTAGCTGAAATCACTTTGATGTCTCAGAGGGCTTTCGAGCCTGAGCAACATACGACAGACACCTTCCATCCTTCAACCCGAAATTCAGATAAGAAAAACCTCCTGCTGCAGACAGCTGTACTGTGAGAGTGTGTAGTTAAAGCTTTGTGGCATACTGTTGCACACATGCAGTATCCATTTTTTTGTTTGTTTTGTTTTCCGTCTGTTGAAAAAGAATCCAATGGATACACAGCTCTGTGTTTTTACTATTTTAATCAAGCGTTCATTAAAAGGTTAAATGGCATGCCATGTTTACCATTTTTAATGATGATAATCACATGGACTAGAGATTATTTCAGACCCTTTCTCCAGGTCCTCCTTCCTCAATTGCATTTTTTTTTTTTTAATTACTGTCTCTTCTAGCACTCTGAATGAAAATCATGCACTCTTAAGTACAACTTGACACCCGTGGAGACATTTAAATATTCAAGCAAATCAAATAGCTCAAACAACAGAGAGGCAATTAGTGCATTTACTGTATTTATTCGAAAGTGTCAAACGCTTTCTAGATTGCTTTGTGGACCCCACCACCCTGCTATTCCAAATATGTGGAAACATAAACATAAAGCCAAATCATTGACCTTAAAAAGCCATGTTTGAGTATCTAGCTGACTGTATTTGCTAATTTAGAATTTTTTACTGCACAGAAAGAGGACAAAGCAACGCCTGGATAATTATGGTTGGGTGATACTGAAATAACAAAAACAGCTCATTGTTCCTGCTTCATGTCTCACACCTATCATAAGCTGTCAAATTGCAATTAATAACCTCAAGCAAATGCTACAGTATAGAGAAATCCAACTTCCAAAAATGTCCCTTCCCTCTCTTAACGTTGACAATCATGTATGACCTGATTAATTTCATTTGCTTCATTTAGCTTTGTTCTCTATTTATTAGTCAAAGAAAAGTCTGTAAAGGTTCTCAGTCATCCAGGTCATCTCATTTCTTCAAAGAGAGGCTACAGGATGTAGGATCTACAAACAAATCCAGACTTTTTGTAGTCAAAGAAAAGCTAGAAAAGAAAAACCATTACCTTCCACTTTCCCTCATCAAATAATTATGTTTCTATGAATGAGGCAGACTGAATAACTGCTAGAACTAGCATTAGCCTTGTGCTCAGTGGACTAGAGTGGCTGCCAGGTTATCAAATGTTGTCAGTATGCATACTTGTCTATTTGTGTGTATAAGAAAAATAGGGAGAGAGATTCAGAGAAAACATATGTTGTGGAAGGAAGTGCAATTGATGTTTTGCCTACTTCACCACAGGCTCTCCTCTCTTCATGCTTCATTGCTGCAACCAGTATAACCACAAACATCGGCGACACAGATGTCGGATCTGTCGGTTTGATTTGGGACTCCTCCAAACCAGTGCGCACCCAAGTGATTTCTAATTATCATCACCATAACACATGAAGAGGTGAGTTGACTGCAGCACTTTGGTCGCTCTCTCATTAAGTCCTGGAGCAGCAGAATAACTTTACATGCAGTCTCATTGAAAGAGCAATTAAAGTTTGATGCCACTGCAGACTGTACTCTTTTCTACCAGTTTACATCATTAGGACTCAAAGGTGCTTCACTCTGCCTGTGGGAACCAACTCCCAAGTCCTCCGAGCCATCTCATATATGAAAAGGATGTTTGAATGTGCTTTGATTGCTCACACTGTTTCAGAACAGGTGCAGACAAAAAAGCTGTGCTCTTGGCTTGAAACTAAAAATCTGCTTGCTGTCTAATGTGCCATTAGGATATTGAGTGTCAGCTGCTTACCTTTCATAGCTAAACTTTAGGTTAAAACTATTTTTATTCACTGAGTCCTTGAAAAGCATTTGTCAGAATAACAGTAAGTGGATAGACTGTAAAGGAACATTGTGCACGTTTTTTCTCCTGTGTTAGTATTTATATTAGTAGTAGTATTATTCTGGGAATTAAAATATACACAACCTACTTGGAGTGATGATCTTGCAAATGGAGGCAACTTATTGACTTAAACACACACCGCTGACCTACCTTGATATCACCCATTGCGCGATTTTGATGCCTCCAGTCTTCAAATATGTTCCATCTTATTGTCACATCTTGCTTTTTGGAGCTAGGAATGACCATATTTCGACGATACAATGTGTTGGGTTGCACTGGGTTTTGACTCTATTTTCAAGCAGGAAAAAATGTCAGCCTGCCTGGCCATGAACGTATCTCTGAAAGAAGAAAAATAGGAAAAATGCAGTAACACAATCTTGGTTCACATTTGATCATCCCTGCCTAGTATGACATCTGAGATTTGTGAGCCTGATGTGTTGGGCTGGACGGAGTCACTAAGAATGAGTTGTCAATCACAAGTTATCCCTAAAGCATACATGCTTTGCTTAACATCTTGTTTCCACTGGGCACGGCTGTGGCATTTTCTGGCTGCGATGCGGTCAACAGAGCTGATCGAGGCTGTTCTAGACAATGCTCGTGATTCCACCAGAAGTGCGGCAGGGCGTTTCAGAAATGTCCCAGAAGCAGCTCTCCGCTCGGCTCCGCAGAGAATACTCAGCTAACCAGCCACATGTAGCAGGACAGAGTAGATCTCACTGGCAGGAAGTTAGATACAGAAGTGACATAGAGAATCTAGTCAAAATAAAATTAATATAGGGGGGAATCTGACTGGAAAGCAGAGCCAGTGTTGTGCCAGAACTGGAGCTGGGCAAGCAGGCAATGTAACCGGCTCAGCATCCTCTATGGACATTATCAGAGACAAAAAGACTGAAGGGGACATTGATGAAGGAAACTAAGAGGAGAAAATGAGAGTGGGACCAGTTAAGAAGCTGCCAGACAAGAGTAAATCTGGGAATGACTTTTAGTCGCTACCGAAAACTTTGTGAAACTAGTAAGTGACTAGTAAGTAATATTAGCTAGCTGCTGTGTCTTGTGTTGTTGACCTTGCTTGATGTGTTGCTGTTAGAAAAGTTGTCAACTTTTTAGTTTTTGATAATGTAACAACAAATAACAAATAAATGTACAGCTGTCCATATTTACAACAGTGGCATTACACTTTGAAATTGGGGATGCTAGATTGCAAAAATACCTGTTTCTACTTATCATCACTTTAACAAAGTCATGGCATGAAGCCACGTGGAAGACAGACCAAAGTCAGTGGAATCAAGTCGTAAATGTGACCATAACTCACTAAATTAGTCAAACTTGTTTACCCAATTCCACTTCTGCATGCAAACATATAAGTCTAAATAGGAATTCTGTTATTAACTCAATTGGGTAGCAGGATTTGTATTAAATTATTCAGTGGGACTTTTTAAGAACCAAAGTAGGATCAATAAGTAATAAATGATAGTATACATAAGAAAACGTGGATTCTTGTATGTCATTTCTAAAATGCCAAAATTGTTAGCCACAGTCATGAATATTCACAGCTATAAATTATAGCTATTTTTCACATACCTGAAGATTACTGAGGCCTACTATCACTTCTTGCAGTGTTTCATTATGATAAATAGAAAATTATGATACCCAGCTAAGGTAATTTTCACCCATTGAGCCCAACAGACGAACAACCTACTGAATCCAAAGATTCAGGTCTAAATTCAGGTCCACATCCAAATTACCCCACAACTGCCAAAAGCAGCTCCTGGTTCCAATCTGCCTGCTGTTCAGTCCCGTTGTTCCCAGGCTCATTCCTCTTCCCATTTCTATCCATAGATCTGGACTGGGACTGTTTGTCAGTAGCTCTTATGCCAGTGTCTCCTCTGTCCCACAACACTGTTTTGTTTTTGGTGAATGCAAAATGCTGATAAATGATGCTACATACTAGACATATTTACTTACTTACCATGGATAGGCCATAAGTATTATACTGTGTCCTTTATTTTATATCTAAAATAAATTGTCATACAGTGTTCTTAATTACTGAAAAGATATTCTTGTAAATGAGCACAGGACCATGAATTGATAATTTAATGTTCACCTGACAAGGCCTGAAAATCAGTTTTCCATGTATTGTGAGATAACCTAACATCAAACATCAAACGGGGAGAAATATGTTGAGCAATCACTTAAAATCAAAATTATAAGATCAACAAACATAGTGCAAGGCAAGGTCAGAGAAGAATTATTAGCACACACTATGCCTGAACCTTGAGATGAAGGGAAATTAAGATAACAGATAAATCTTGCAACCTCAACCAATTCACCTCAGAAGCTTCAGAAAACACAAAGAACAAAGTCATGTATCATCTGGTACTTTGAAGGTAAAATCAAGGTTACAGCACCTACAGTACTGTGCAGATATAGTCTATTTTATTATTATGTACATTTGGCTTTCAAGGATACTGTGAGTCATTAAAGGGCAACAGCTTTTACTGTAGGTCCTGTCAGCCTCTTTAGATGTTGTACTTGATATCACATAGTGAATCTCATAGTGATCTCATATCTCACAGTGAAAGGAACAATGCAAGGCACGTACAGTTGGCAGTCACTTTACTGTACATATTGATGCAGCTTCAAATATAGATATAGTGAGGTTGTAAGGCAAGGTATGGTTAGTGTGTAGTCAACCAGACAGTTTAAGCAAAATGAGGAACAGATTATAGAACTTGTACACGATTCCTGGGAATGGAAAGTGTGATAGTGTGCAAAAACCTAAGCTGACAGACAGTGTAAGATAAGTGCAGCGCTGCAGTAATGTCTCGGCAATAATGCATATCATGGATATACAGGCCAGTGCAGGAATACAGGTCCACAGACAGCTCTGTAGGTGGTGAGGAGTAGAGTTTGTGTGGGTATACTATACTGTAGGACTACTGGGAATAAATTACTGAGAGAGCTAGCTGGTCGTATTGGGCCTGCAGCACCTTATGGTACATTTTTGTGAAAGAAAAAAAAAAAGATAGCAAGGCAGATTTGGATTATAGATTGTAGTCAGTGCACCGTCCAAATTCCAGCAGTGTTTGTTGTCTGCAGTGTGAATGTGTAGAATCAGCATCAGATTGTTGCTGGGTAATGTCCTTGAAATTGTGTTTCTGAATTGTTTACTTGTGAGTTAATCAATATTTAGATTGAAAAATAGATTACTGCTAGCTTACTGCGAAATTGTTCAGTTGAAAAGGGCACAGTTTCTCCCAAAAAATGCAAGAGTAGCTTTTTCCTTGACATATAAACTAAAGTACTTAGACTTATAAAGAGATCTTCAGCAGCTCTATTACCCTGTGACCCTATTTATTATACAGTCTTCCCTTTTGACTGACAGGTCGCAACTTCTCAATAGCAAGGTAGCCACACCCCAAAGCATCTCTCAACAGAACTATCATTTATAAAATGAACATCAGGCTGTATTGAATAAGACTTCAAACTAGCAATTGAGACCATAAACCCATTAGGAAACTGTTTAGTGCGGTAATAAATCAAATAAAAAGTAAGGTAAGTTTGTCATTACATTAAATACAACTGGGTTGCTTTTTGCAACCAAGAAGTCGCCCCCTGCTGGTTATTAGAAAGAATGCAGGTTTAAGAGACTGAGATGCACAATGTATTGTGAAGCATAGAAGGGCTGCAAGGTTTTATCAATAACATGCAAACACATGCAAACCTCAGACTTGATCACTGAAGATTAATTTCCAATTAAATGATGTCTGTTTTTGTTTTGTTGTTGTGGTTTGTTTGTTTGTTTGTTTTTGTTATTTTCTGTGTGCACCCTTTACAACCATCAAGCAGAAACCTCAAATCCACTTTTTCTTCCATCGCGACTCAAAGCAGATAAAATGTCTGACACTTTTTTTGCATGTAGTAATTAAAGGTCAAGCATATTATTGCAAGAATGGCCATTTAAGTGATGTGTTATATGCACAGTAGCCTCAGTGGTCTGACACATTTTTTGTTGTCACAAGCGACTATGATCAACTATAATTTCTATTTACAACACAGAGGGCGATGACATTTTCGGATGTTATTAGTTTGAGAGTACAGTTTTCTTATTTCAGTTACAGAACAAAAGCAAACGGAAAAGCAAAGGGCTTCCTTTCATGGTGAATTCACAATTCAGGGGCTATTAATGTTAAAGGTCTACAGCCTGCAGTTGTACCACAATGAGTATGTGATAAGATAACTAACATAAAATATTGCTTCTAGTAAATCAGAGGTCTTCGAGCCAGAACCGCCTGCTGGATAATAGCCTATTTCCTTTTTCCTCGGCATGAGGTAACCTTATCCACAAGTTAATAATTTGTGTGTCCCACTGTGAGGACACAGAGCTGAATTGCACTGACCTGCTGGTAACAGTTGGGTTAAATGGTAAATATGGTTAAGTAACATATTTAGAGGCATTTAAATTTGCAGTTAAGTTTGATGCAAAGACATATAGGGCAGCCAGTGAACACTTTTCACCTACAAGCCAATTAACGGACACAAGCTGACCAGTGAACAGGACACATTTCATGTTGATGAGCACGAACAGTTAAGTGCTTGTCCCATTAAACCGTGTCTGACATGGAGGACATCAAAGTCCAACGGAAATTAAATTAAATTTCTGTCTTTGTCTCCTACAGCATACATATCTGCTATGTCACTGTATTCTCCTTGGAGGAAAAAAAAAATCAGAAACCAAAAGGGAGAAATTTAGATTTCACACTGAGCCAGACAATTAAACACAGACACCAACAGGCCCCTCCATCTGGCTGAGATGAAAAGGAGCATTTCTGAAATTCCCTAAATTGTGACCTTTTTCCTTAAAGGTAAAATAAAACCATTAACAATACATTTAAAAACACACTGACAATACTTTCAACTACTAAAGAGGTCCACTGCTGAGATTCTTGAGCTAAATGCTGGCGTCAGCATGCTAACATGCCTATGATGTTTACATGTAGATGTTTAACAAGTACAATGTTAGTTTAGCATGTTAACATTTAACATCATTGGAGGGTGTACAGATTTGTAGTGTCATTAGTTTTAGTCGTAAACCAAATTTTGGACATTTGAACAAAGCTAAGCATCCTGCGGGGACATTAATGTTCATCATCCATTCACAGCATTTTACTCTGAACTACTAATGTCAACCTCATGGTGGCAGTAAAGGAGAAATCAGGGGGTCACCAAAGTATTTAGGATTAATTGTTTGGAAACCATTAATGTCTGCACTGACTTCTGTGCCAATTTATCTAGAAAATGTTGAGATATTTCACTGGACAAGTCAAAACTCTGACATGCTGGTGGCACTAGATGAAAAATCAGGGAATCACAAATGACAATGACAATAGTGCAGAGATATTTCGTTCTCATTTTCGGAACCAAAGTGGTGGACCGACAGACTAACATTGCTGTTCCTTGAGTTATGCTGCTAGCGTTGAAAAAAAAAAAAATTGATTGATTTCTAACCCTAAAAAAGGGGGCAACTGAACAGGCAATTTACTGCTCTGCTAAATGTGCATGTTGCTGTTGCTTTATAAACAAGAGCATACACCATCCTTATCTTTTAACAAAAATGGCGATAATTAAGCTATCCATCTTAATCTGACCCTCACAGGCAGAAGGCGATTTGTGGGAGGTTGAGGGGGTTTCCATCCCCTTTTATTGGCAAAATGACCAAAATGCATCATCCTCCATCTCCCAGTAGCAGTGAGACTTCAGGGCCAGAGGGGTTGTTTTGTTCGATGTGTTGTTCAGGGGTGTCCAAACTTTTTACCCTTGGAGCCTTGGTGGGCCAAAACTAAAACTGGTCCACTGGCCAAAAACAAATGCATATCCCAAGTTTCCTCAATTGACTGACTTCCTACGCAAAGTTTTACTCAGATTATGAGAAAATAATTCATAATTCTGCATATGTAAACTATTCCACACTGGACATTGACATACTTGACTGACAATACTGTCTTCCAGAGACTGTGGTGGGCTCTCATGGACAGCTTCACGACTACAAGCCAGAGATCTCGATAGGATGTATGAATTTTCCAGATATAATGACAAGAGAATCTCTAAGCAATTTCTAGACGATAAGTGCTTGCCATCCAATCACAGGAAAATGCTTTCAGAAAGGCCTGGTCTAGTCTGTTCATTGACACTTTACTTGACTGAGGTTTGTGCAGAGTCTATGGCTGCGACCACCACTCTGAAATCTAAGTAGCCCATGGTGCTCCCCATGGTGCTGACGTAGGACACAGATTTGTGATTTTAGTCTTGGTTCTATAATATTCTCTAAACTAAATGCTCAATTTGTATATGACACCCTCCATATTGTATAGTCACATTTATGATGAAAGAAATAAGGAGCAACAAAGTTGTGGAAGTGCATTAGGATTATAGATACATACTTCTGCCTGTTGTGTATATATTTTTATGATCATTCAGTAGCACCTGTGCTAATGAAAATACACTCCCAGACTAAGCTATAGTTAAAGCATTCTTCAACAATACCCTTTGGGAGTAAATCAGTGTTTGTGTGTGTGTGTTATTAGTTGTTGGTGTGAGGGCATGGGTATGCTCCCATTGGGCCAAACAATTCATCAACTTCTCACAGGAAGGGAAGGAGAAGGAGATCATGCTTTAACTTTAATAATGACTGATGGAAAACAGAGATATTGTTCTCACTCCAGCTTGTGGAATTCCCATCTTCAGTATTGGCTTCCTGTCCACGGAGAGCCTTAAATAATGTTTTTGAAATGCTTTAACTTTCCGTGGCACCCTCTTGCTGAGCTTTTCATCTTGTATGAGCATTAAACCTTAGACACACGATCCAATTTGAAGCGTTTACACATTCTGTCTCCGGCATTTATACTGTGTAAGATTACTTTCTCCCTTCTACCACCTGGTTTGTTGATATCACAATAAAAACCCCTCAGGGTATAGAGTATATTCTGTTTTGCCACCTGATTTTCTGAATGTGTGCTGAGATCCCCGTGGCCGTATAGTAATTTTCAGGCACTAGCACAGTGAACTGTTTAGTTAAACTTGCCACACATGCCAATGGGGTAATCCTGCATTAGTGATGAGAAAATCACACCAACTGGCGAACACAGAAACACTTCAGAGTGTGACAGCGACATAATCGCTTAAATAACCACTGGTTTATTTGTCTGCATGGCCCATTTTGATGTAGACGATGACAACTACCTCAAGCAATGAGAAAGAACCACACAGTCCCATCTGTTTCTAAACAAGGGTATCAAAGAATGTTCCCCGGATAAGCTCCCACTTTGCATTTATTGTGTTAATGTCTCCAAAGCAAAAATGGGCTATATGTATTTTGCTGACAGCTGGTCTGACATTAATACTGTTTTCAAACCTATCCCATTATGCAAACTGTCTAAATGAAGGGCATTGTGAGCATCAGCTTGTACTTTGGCAACAAACTACAGTATAGGTCACTGTTCATAACTTCAAACCACTGACTGAATTCCTGCTTGTATATTCAGAGCGTGACTTTCTCTTCCAAGTGTTCACAGAGCACAATATGGCTAAGGAGTATTTTTCAGAGGTGAAGCTATGAGTGAATCTGTATCACAACTCTGCTGGCTGAGTTGCAGCATAGCGACCTGATAGACACCACTTCTGAAGCAAAAGGGTGACGGATAGTTTTTAAGATAAAATAAGATTGATCCTTGTGGGAAATTCAAATGTTACAAAGGTGAGAAGTAATTATAAAATATAATCATAGGTGGCTTTTTCCATTGCTAAAATTCATTTTGGTATACATACGATCGAAATATGTTTTCAGTGTTGCAAATGATCATTTCTAATCTATGATTGCCGGTTTGTGTTTGCTTTCACTGTATATAACACGACTTACACACATGGACTGTGGTGAGTCTTACTGGGATTCCATGTAAGATCACGGTCAATTTATTATTCTCATTCACTCAGCTGCCATCGTCTGGAAAAAAAAAAAAAAAAAAAAGAATGGCTGGGGCTTTCTGACCTTGACGGTCTGCAACTTTTGTCACCAGCCACTTGTTTACTTCAGCTGTCTGTCTGCCATATCATGCAGGGCAGGAAGCATCTAAAAAGCTCATGCAAGTTTGGAGTCAATGTGAGCTAAAGTGACTTAAACAAACAAAAAATAAATAAAATATGGTGATATAGTATAGTGCTGCAGAGAATTCATTTGCATTTGGCAGAAGATTTACTTTATTAATCCTTCAGTGGGGAAATTATTATTTTTTTTACTTACAGGCCTGAAATACAACCACACACACACACAAAGGGCTTATACAGTAGCCCTGCAAATGTGGAGAGATGGAGTGGAGTGATGAGCTGCTATGTAGTGATGCCCAGAGAACAGTTATGGATTCAGTGCCTTGTTTAGGAGCACCTCAGCAGCCCAGGAGGTGAACTGGCACCTCTCCAGCTATCAGCTGAAACTCCATAGAGAGGTCAACCCTCCGGTTCCCAAGCCAAGTCCCTATACAGCACGAACTAAGCTGCTGCAAGAAGAGAAGTACATTACACATCACGGACTGTGTGATTCAGTGTCATTGTGAAAATATAACCTGACTCTGTATCCTAACATTAACGCTAAATCGAGCCGCTGGCTTATCTTTTCACACACACGTGGTAAAACTTTGCAAAACATGTCCAATAATACTTCTGCCACGTGAATCCTTTTAGAGGGAGGCCATAATTTTCTACACTGTCCCTATCCACCCAATGAAATCAGTGTGTAAAATTAGCATGATGAGATTATATTGTTTACTTCATAAACATTTTGTACAGGATTCATTAATTAATAATTTTCTCAGGGCCGGTGCTCAAATGTTAGAAATCTTATATAGTATCACATGTGGTGGACATCATTTTACTGATGTCACTGATAGTTTGACAGCATTTAATTACTTTACTTATGGAAATGTAAACAACGTCTAACATCCCTTCGTAATATGTGGCAGGTTACAGATAATTATGAGTTAACATTAACGTCTGAGGTAAATGGAAATATTTTTCCAATCCTATCATTTTAAACAACAATTCACCCTGTGCCAGCCAACTGCTGTGACAGTGCTGGATTTCAAGATCTCTCTCTCTCTCTGAGGACTGAGGGGGATAAAAATAGAAACTGTCATCGTTGGTTACTGTGAATGTCCACCCTATAAAACAGACGACTTCTAAGCTGCCAAGCTTCCTGCAAAGCCAAAGCACCTCTTTTTATCAAGAGAGGGAGTGCATTTTGAATAAATATCATACCTGCCACCACTGATATTGATTTTCTATACCTTTGGAAAAAATAAGAATCTTAACTGCTCTGTGCATTTTGGTTGTCAGTGCTGACGCCCTGTGGAAAAAAGTCCATTACTCAGTCACCCTTGCTTTTTGTGAGATTGGAAATCAGGCTTGATGAGCTGGTGTCAGAGCTCTCTTTTATACTTCATTCTGGACTGACAAGTGCAATATGACAATAAGTGAGACACTGTAGCTCAGTGAAAACCCTCCATGACTAAATCACAGATAAAGTATACTGTACATGCATACGAAACCCATGACAAGATGGTAATATGACCTCCTCGTGCATCCTAGCATTGTCTTGGGAACAGCAATATTATACAAAACATGGCTGCGTTATTTACCATAATACAATGGAAATGTGTTTTAATAGCCTCCATCTGTCACACTAAGGACAACAACACTAAGAGGTACTGTGCTTCTTTTTCCCCCAGGAGCGGAGAGAGTCAGGACTGAGCAAAGAAAGAGACATGGAGAGGAAAGTAAAGAGTTCGAGCAAGGAAGAAAAAAAGAAAAAAAAAAAAAGACTAAACTGGACCGAACTGCTGTGAGTGAAAATACTAGAAACTTGGTTGGAGACACAGCTATCATTAAAAACAACAGGCCCAAAATGAATATTGTTCAGCATTCATGTGAATCCTCCGATGCAGGTGATGCAAGAATGGCGTCAGCTTGTCAAACAGACAGAGAGAGAAAGCAAAGATGGGATGTTGTTTTTGATGCCAAAAAAAATGATTCAAGAACTGTTTTGCTCCTCTGGTGAAATGCAGTCAGGTTAGAACCACATTCAACACGTTATTTACCTCTGAAATGTTCTCTGGCCCACAACCAAATTCAACAAGGATGCGAAAAAAGGATGGGACTGGACCTGAATGCTAATATTCTCATTTTGTTTGCATAGTCAGAGAAATGTTGGCATAAAGTGACATGATTCACTGCGAGACATAAAAAGAAATTTTATCTTCTCCGGAGAGGTCCCACTGAGATAGTATCACAGAGTTATAGCAATAGATATATGAATTGAAGGTCACCCTTCAAAGGCCCAAACAGTCTTAGAAAATAAAACATTGCAGGACAGAGGCAAGTGCACAGCATGTAAAACTGCTACGTTTATACATATAACAGTAAATAATAAGTGGAGAAAGGAAGGAGTGCAGGGATGAGATATTATATAAATGTGTTTTCGAGGAAATTGCCTATAAAAACTCTCCAGCTGAACTTACACCTATTGTGATTTTACAGACTACAAAAAATAAATAAATAAATAAATAAATGATAGTGTCACTGCCAACGGGAAGGTGCGAGGATAAGACAACGTTAAAAAGATGCCACCGTGACAGAGCACTACATTTATTTTTCTTAAGAACCTCTATACAAATAGATGGACAAGAGATAAACATTGTGGGAGATGATAACGGTTCAATACAGGCATGGTGTCATGCCATTAAGCAGACTCCTCTCCTTGAGGACAAGCTGAATAATGTACAGTGATAAAAGTTTCATTAATCTTTTTCATAATTAAAATGTGGTAAATAAAACATAACTGGGAGCAGCACTGAGAGCATTGTAGAAGACAGGTCTACATAAAGCATTGTGAAATTGATGGGTCTGAGCACTGAACAGGCATTGAGGGAGTTTGGTCTTCAGATCTAGGAGTTTGGTGAACTGGAAAACGATATCTTCTATTGAAATATAGATATTTTCTTGGTTCATGCGAGACTGACTGAGGAGACAGCTACATCTGACACCAAGGTGTGACCCCTCTTTTTAGGGCTGGTGCATTGGACGCTGACAGGCATCATCTCCAAGGTTTGATGGAAGGGCGATAATAACATCCGAGGCAGCCCTGTGTGGGCCTTATCCTTGCATTCTCTGTATGCAAATCATTAGCCACTGCCTCCTTTGTTAAGCAAGGTTTGTACAGTGTGCTCCTCTTCCTTTATCATTCGTACTGCCAAGCCCTGCGGAAATGAAAAGCAATGCAAATATGTCTGGCTTTTAGGAGTCGGCAGATAAAGCAGGGAGACCTTCAAACCGCAACGCTTCATCCGCTTCAGTTTAGCCTTGACCGAGGCATGCAAATTATACCTGAGACGTAGGGAGAGTGACGCCGCGAGCTGCACAGGCGCAAAGCTGGGGCTTGAGATAGGCAAATCTCTCCTGAAGCAGGGTTAATTGGCAGGAAATATCTATAGAAAGGTTTAGAAAAAGGGGGTTTGTGAAGTCCCACCAGAAAAAAAAAAAAAAAAAAGCACACCTATTTATGCCACATACTGTTTGAGTCCTGACAGTGAAATGCTTGCAAAGCATTTCGGCCTCTCCGGTTTTTGTCATTTCGCTTCTAGGCAAGGATGTGTTCTACTGCTGACCCAGGTACAAGGCGCAATTCAGCACTGCTTTATCAGATCAGCATTACATTGTCAAGTCTCGCTGGAGTTTTTTATGGACCCGTTTGAGGAGCTTCCTGTGCCAGTGTGATGGTGGTTTGCGTATTGGGTGCTCCCAGGATAACATCCATGAGCCAAAAACTTTGGGTAAATGAGAGCTTTCGGCAAAACTAAAAGGAGTACAAGTAAACAAAGCCCAGATTATACACATCCACAGAGGCCGAGGAGGCATATTAATGGCAGAAGTGTGTGTGTTTTTTTTTCTAATGCCCATGTTAATATTCTGCATATTCAACTAAATCATTGCACAACTAGAAAAGACGTCACTACAATCTTTACTTGTTGACTGGCATGGAGCTACAGTGTGCTTGAAAGCCTCAGCTGGCAGTTTATTCATGTGCTGCAATTATCGAAATGTTGCTACACACACCTGAACCTCCATCTGACTACTCTCATTTACCCCATCATTTATGGTTTCTTTTAGCATTGACCTTTCCTGTTAATTTCCCGTTGGCTACTGCTGAGGCTCACATCAGTTGATGTCCAGCCTCGCTCCACCCGCTCTGTTCCCCTTTCTCTGACATTGTCAGCACCAAAGGGGGGCCTTTATGTGTCCTGACTGCTCCATGTGGAGTGAGTAGGAAGAGGAGGCTATTAATGTAACTTTTAGGCCAAAGGGCAATGGCACACATTGACCTGATGATTGGTCACGAGGAAATAGCACGCCGCTTCATTTCCTACTATGATGGATAGTGGATTCATATTCCACGCGGATTTCTTGGACACATGTTTGAAAGAGAAACACAGCGAGGGAGAGAGACAGAGATAAAAAAAAAAAAACAAGTAGAGAGTAAAGGGGAGGGTGAGGAATATGGTTGGGGTTCCCCGGTGTGTTTTCACCTCGCTCGTAACAATCCTGCTTAGCTCCCTGAAGTGTAGTGTGCTAGCAACGACATAAGGCACTGGCACTCCACATAAGATGAAGGTGAAGAGACATTTGATAAAACCAAGTCTCAATAGGGATTATTTAGCCAAGAAGTTTTACTCAAATACTGCACTCATAGAAACTGTAGTTTGCCTGTGATTGACAAAAAATGTAAATTTGAGGAGATTTAATGAACTTTTTTTTCCCCCTAACGGATTCTTTCATTGCTTTTGTAGCTTAAAGGGAGCTGTGTGTAGCCATATGCCACAAATAAATTGGGACAACGTTTCAACTGATGCATTGGCTCCGTTCAAGATTGCCTAGTTAAACAATCTTGTAGTAAATGTGCTGAAAACTGTATAGCTGATTTTCCAAACTCACAACTTTAATGCCAGGTAGCTACAATATGAATGCAGCAAAATAAAACAAAAATAAATGATGATGATTGAAGAATAAAGTGATGGATCCCAAAAACTGCATCATAATATCGCTTTGTAGAGAGTCTGAAAATATACTTTGCACTCTGGTTTGTTACAGGCTACATACAAAGCACACCTGACACAGACTGATGACAAGACAAGTCTTTTCCAAAAGATTCCTGACCTAGGAGTCTTCTGTTGCCCATGGCTGGTATTCTCCCAAGGATCTGCCTGAAAGCAGAGAGTCAGTCGTAGAGACATTTCATCCACCACATATCCAGCCATAAGCCTTATTATTTCTTTGTCACTTGTAGCCTTCTGTACACAAATAAAATCCAGTTTGGGTTGTTCTGTCCCTCTCTGCATGGTTCTCTACATGTTTGGCCTCATATTGCCCTCAGGCAGACTTAATGCTACCATGAGTCACTAGCACATCTTGAGGCCCAAGTTGGATTTACAACACAGTATGGGCCAAAGCTAGCTGGTTTGCATTTCAATTCAGTAGATATCTGACTCCACTTTCAGCAAAATGTGAACATTTTCTGAGTCGCCCATTACAAGATGGAAAAAAAAAAGTGCACTTCACCATATAGTAACGGCCCTTCTCCACACAAATGTTATATTGTTTCAGGAGGTCTAAGGTTGTGTTTTTTGCAATGGAAAGAGTCTTAGTACCACCACACTTGACAGTGATGCTCTTGTAATCATTCCTTTTATAAATCAAAGTCATGGGAATATGTCTAGGAATGTCAGTGTTTCAATCTTCTAAGCTAACGTGGCTTGGTGACATGCACACATGAAGATTTAGATAGGGAGTGACAATAAAAGTAAGGCTGCTACGAGTACAGTGTCTTCCAAAAGTTTAAAAAAATAAACACATAGCTGTCCACTGGGAAATGCTTTGGGTGTTTTTTCCTCGACCGCTTTGTCCTCATGTTGGACTGAGGGCAGACTGAATGCTGCAGTGACTCACTAATGACTTCTGTATGAGCTAGTAGTTAGCATTCTAATTTCAGTAGATACTGTAACGCTGCAAAACAATATATAAACACTGACATAATGTCAAACCTCTACCATTTCTTGTTGAATGTTCAAACATTTATGAAGATTTCTGAACTAACAAAAAGGGTAAATTAATGTTTTTCTTTTTCCTGACATGCATCGTGTCACAAAAACACAATTGCAAGTATGAGATTAGTCATAATATTCAAAAAAGTCAAACTATTATGAACAGTCAAGTTGATTTTCAATACTGTGCTGTGGCACTGTAAACAGATGAAAGCATGCGTCAAATGAGCTATGCTGATGACCTGAAGTTACAGGCTTCACCAATAAGCACCTGATCTTATTATCAGAGAAAATGAAACTAGTTCTGTGATGTATGAGCCAATAACAGTTCTGAGGCAGCAGCTGGAGTGCAGCAGGGACCTGGTTTTCTCTAGACAGCTCTGTCATGACATCGGAAAGTGATTAAAGCTCAGTGAGCTTCATGCAAATGATGTGAAAGGCAGCCAGAAACTATCTGTTCTATAGTCTGCTGTGCATTACGGTATTGCTCTGCACTCTGCTGATATGGTAGTACCCCATTCAGACTGACACAGTGACACAAGCATCTGACAGACACATAACTCCATTTGGGGCTGTCTCTGGATAAGACAAAGTTTAGTATGCTTGTCAAGCTAACCACTAGTCCTTAGTTCAAGAAGGGAACCCAAATGCGGACGTAAAGGTTGAGTGAACAAAAGGAAACCTTAATAACTTACAGACGAGGGAGGGACATAAAATAATGAAAAGATGGCTGAGCAGTTCAGGCAAAAAAAATAATATTAAATTAAATTCAGCAATCCACATAAAGTCCAATAAACTGAAGTCCAACAAAGACAAATCCAGAAGTGAGAAGACAAGGAACAGGGACATGGGAAGAAGCACGACGACCAAACAACAAAGGAATAGGAAACAGAGAGAACAGGGGGACAAAACACAGACAACAAGACACAGGTGAAAACTAATCAGGGACAGGTGAAACTAATCAGAGTGGAACAGGCAATCAAAACTGGCAAGTAAAGTTACAGAGCCTCCATACAGGAAGCATAGATACTTTAACCACCTGCGGTCTTACTTTCTCAGTAGCTCAGAAGAGATAAACTTGTGAGTGCCTCTTGTGTTTTTCACAGCCACCATAGATTCTCTATATGTTTGGAAGGGCAGGTAGAGGTGAGGGGTATTTGGTCAGGCAACCTGATCTGCAACCTGACCACTAGGTGCCACTAAATCCTACATACTAAAGTTGGCCCCAACTGAGAGGAAAGATGTGACACTAGTCTTTTTTTTTTTTTTTTACAGGCTACATTAGCCTGTGGATAGATTGATAAAACATGCACGTGTAATCCTATCTACCTATAAGCATATGAAACAATCTATTATCTTTTTTTTTTCCCTGTAATATTAAGATTTAATTCACAAAATCTCTTATTAGTTTTTTTTTAACCACAGGCTTAATACTCCTTACTTTTACAGCACAAAAAGATCTGTGTTGTTGTTTAAGGACTGGCTCCCAGCAGATATAGAGGTGAACTTAATGTAATTTGAACAACCAAACACCAAAAAAAGTGAGAAGATAATCCAACTGATACGGCAAGAGAAGAAGATTTTCTGTTGCTGAGTCACAGAGAAGTAGCAAATGTGTAACATCATTAGCATAGTGCTGTACAGTGTATCTCTAAAACCTAAAAAAAATGACTGTACCTTGAAAACGACAACCGCCTTCTGAATTCTAAGTCAGTCATTTAAAAAAAAAAGGAGATCAAAGTCCAGCTTGTGTTTTAAGATGTTTTTAATTCAGCATACACTTGTTAGACAATGTTTAGACATACAGTATAACATTAAAGTATTGTGCCAAAGAGAAATCTGTTTCCGTGTGTGTAATACTTTTGCTTAAAGAATAATTCCAGTTCATTAGTTGTTTGCCCATCATTTCAATCAGTTTTCTTGTAATTTTGTAATTGCTGATAATTGAGAACATAGCAAAGTCGTCGCAACAAAGCCTGCTGGGTCAAGAAACGAGCAGTCAGTTGAACACACAGGCTGTAAACAACAGTTGTAGGTGGTAAAACTAAAGGTGAATGCAGCCATTATGTCAGCAATAACGCTTCATTGCACAAGAAAAGTGTGTGAGCACGACAACAGGAAGCATGATAGGTTAAAGTTGTAAACTGAGACAGATGTTTTGAGGACGGTTTGGGCAATACATTTAAGGTTTTCCTGTTGTTGTTGTTTTCTTTTTTTTTTCTTTCAAATACAGGTTTTGTTTATAACCTGTGTGATAATGTCACAGTGCTTTTTAGCAATGTTGCCACGTTGCCAGATCTCAGCTTCTAATTTGTTCAGTAGTAAAAATAATATACAATCTGTAATAAACTGGACTTATCCTTTAACACCACAGAAAAATAAACTGCATAAACTGTGCCCTTGCACAGTCCCATCTTAAACATCAACACTGTTGCAGAGTCCTCTTCACAAAAGGGAATATAGGTTTAATTAGTACAGTAACAGTTCTAATTAGTAGTACAGTACGTTTCATTCAAGAGTATTAATATTCAGTGCATGGATAATACCTGTACACATGAAGTGTAAGCAAATGCAATGTATGTGAGTCAATATGGTCATCAAAGGTCGCAAATCTCTGTTATTAGTGGATATATTTCTGACGTGACACTGAAATTTACATTTAGATGACGGCATCTGAGGACAGTTTATCTTATTGTACTTTCTTCAATGATTCTGGTTGAAAACAGGATGTTTAAATGCTTTTGAATTTTCACTTGGAAGTAGGAAGAAAAGAGAAAATAAACATCATTGCGCCTCAAGGAAATACAGAACACAGACTTTATACTTCATCTGTGATGGAGGGATAAAATGAGATCCCATGTTTGGTTGAAGGACTAAATAGAAATTGGCGAAGGACAAATATGATATACTGTCCTTAAACTTCACTCAGTTTATTAAAAGTCCACATATTTAACGTTGGATGAACTGTACCAACAAACTGTAAACTGAGTATTATTAAATACGTACTTCTTGGTTTTGTCTGCAAGATAGCTGCCAACGTCAACAGTCTGCCAATAACTCACAAGTTATAAAGCAAAAAACTTTTCATTAACACACTGCAACGCACAACATACTTGTTGGATAACGGTGTATTTCCCAAATCTTAGTTTTACAAGTTAAAAAAATAGATGTAATGTAATGTAATACATTTTAAAATCGTTTGCTCTGGTTAAAAGGGTTTATCACGTTACAAACCATGCAATCTTTCAGCTGATCTGAAGACATAACCACCACAAATGGAGATGTGAGCTCTCAACTCAATCTATCTTCACATCCCGATCATCAAATATTAATATTTGCATTGTATCTCGAAATATTTACCAAATATTAGCATGAAAATGGAAAGAAAACAAGAGCTGATGGGACATGGTTTATATGGCTAATATGACAGATAATATACAGTACATCAGTGCCTGTTCATTGTAATACAGGCTTATGCTATTATTGTAAAACACCATCCTTAATCAAAATCACATTGTATATTATTGAAAATTAATCACTGGTGTCTCTGTTAGGTAGGTTCTGTTGGTACATTGCCGACAGCCGTCTGGATGGCTGCAGCACTTTTATTTCATCACTCGTTTATAGAGTTTTGCTTCTGATGTGTAACTGGGGTTTACAGCTAATGTGAGTTATTTATTAACAACTCTGTGTGCACATTTGTTTCATCTTGCTGATAGATGACAGTGAATAATGAAACAGATATCTGGCATTTACAGTGCTTGGGCAAGATAATACTCACAAATGTGGCACGACGACGTTTCCTTTCCTCAGATAAATCTGTAATAATTACAGGATTTCTACAGTGCAAATACGGATTCTGGAAAGTGGAGCAAGAGCGTCTTCGACTCTCACAACTTTTGTTTTCCAAATCAGTTTTGCAGCCAGGCTGTACTAACACGACCCTCCTCGACAAAAGCATGATAAGCTCTTAGAAGCAACTCATTTTTTGGAACCAAAAATTCTTTTTTCAACAGCTCCCACAAAACGGGAAAACTGAAATTATTTCCTTTTTTTTTAAGCAAGCACAGATTCAATTTTGAGACACAATAGAAGGTATCATACATTCACATTGTATGGGATGACAGAAAGGCTGGCAAAGCTAATAAAGTGATGCTAATGTGCTTTGTGATGCGGTGTCCCCAGCTTTTCAGCTCTAAACAGACGGGATCTCTCCCACAGGATTAGATTAAAGATGTCCATCTACAACTCCACAGAGCATGGCACATTCAACAAAGGCTGGTTCTCATAGGTGTATTGCAGAGCACACGCAGCAACGATGAGGTTAAATTCAGGCAGACCAGTCTTGATGAAGGCAGGAAGGGGAACCAGATCAAAACAATCACACGCAACTAATCTGTGACGGCCTCTGCCGCAGCTGGGAGGACGATGACGCACAATCCTGAGCATTCAAAGCGTTCCTATGGGATGACAGTGCCTCTGATACACAGCGTGTCGCCTCCTTATTCCTCAGGCTAAATCAGAAGATGTCAAGCTCTGTAAAAGTGGCAACACCTTCTCATCATATATTCAAATTCCATGAATTTATGGAACAAGTGATTTAGGGCTAAGCTGGGTAGACATCTATAAATACACATCTCTTTGCCATATATTTTCCATATCACACTGTCAATGGGAGCTGCCATACCATAAGAATATTCTCTAAACCCTCCCCACTTGTCCTAGTACCTACTGCTGCTCCCTCCTTCAGTCTACGGAAGCCCTTGCCTCCAGA
The DNA here is from genome assembly GCA_028641955.1 of Protonibea diacanthus. NCBI lineage: Eukaryota > Metazoa > Chordata > Actinopteri > Sciaenidae > Protonibea > Protonibea diacanthus. Next base: position 17,058,144 of record CM053978.1, read on the forward strand.
GATAACCGCTGCAGAGATCACCCTGTCCCTGCGTCCGCCATCCCTCTCACAAGGACGTCCCCGAACCCACATTTCTGGGTCATCACTGAGCTCATAGATAGATCCATCTTCCACGCTGTGCTCCAAAGACTCCAGGGAGGAGTCTGACGCCTCATCGCCCAGCGCCGTTAATGGCCGTCCGGGTAGTCCTGACGTGGAGCGCAGCTTGTATTGCAGCAGGACGCCGCGACCTTTGCCTCTCGCCTCACCCTGGTAGGAGCTGGACTGTTGCAGGGATTCCTGAGAGGAGGTGTCGCTGCGATCCTCGCCACCACAGGCAGAATCTGGGCCATCCCCAACAGAATCCCTCTTCAAGAGCTCAGGAGACAGACTGCTGGTGGTGGCTACTAGGAAGTCCACAGGGCCACAATGAGCATTTAGAGAGATCATTCCCTTTCCTGTAGGAGGCAGGCAGATACAATATTTGTCATCCAGAGAGACAATAATATCTGCTCCTATACTGGGCCCAGGCCAAGTCACTTTTAGTTACATCCATTAAAGTAAATTATTATGCAAGTTTCAGCTTGAATTATGTAAACTGAAAATGACTTGAACTCAACCCTGCATCACACTGTATGTCATAAACAGTTAACTGCATTCATTTTTACAATTCTACTGCTGTAGCAGTAATAATAGTGGCTATAGTTTGTGGTGCATTTACATAGTATTCAATAAACTAGCATTAAATAACATAGTCGTGAAGAAAGGTTTGTGCAAGAGGCATAATTAAAATGCCGCCAGGCAGTTTTTAAATTACCCTGCAAAAATATCTAAACAGTATGATTTGTGTGTTGCCTGCCTGGTAATGTCTGCGCCGACTCCCTGAGCAACAAGAAAATGTGAAGTGTGACCTCAATAACGGGCAGTGCAGAGTAATTTTCTATTGTGAAAAAAAAACCTCTTCTCTTTTTCTTTTGACCTCTCAAGAGGCTTTTCAATCACAGTCAGCCGCCTCCCTCTGATCCATACCTGTTATTTTGGGGATGCCCTCCAGTTTGGGAACTGGAAGAGTGATAATTAAGCCTTGGGCAGTGCCCACCCATAACAGCCCCTGGCAAATAAGGAGACTCGTGACTCGCATGCTCTTCTGACCTGCAATGGAGAAAATAGAGAATTGAATTGAGTTTTCAGTGTTGTATTTTTATTCATTTTTGACATTGTAGATTAAAAAAAATATAACATGTATGTGAAATAACACAGACTGACATAGACAATGTCAAAAAAAAATGTGTTTTATATTTCCAATTCTTCAAAATAGCAACTTTTGCACACTCTGCATTAATCATTCATGAAGTAATCACCTGGAAAACTTTTCAATTAGCAGGTGTTCCTTATCAAAAGTTAAACAGCAGAATTTCTTGACTTTTTGATGCGTTGAAGAGCATCGGTTGTGTTGTCCAGAGGTAGTGCCGGCATATAGCAAATAGCCCTATTCAACTACTAGAGTAATATAATGGCAAGAACCACTCAACTCAGTAAAGAGAAACCAGTCAAGGTCAGTCAATCCAAAATAGAACTTTTAATATCTCTTCATGTGCAGTCACAATAATCATCAAACGCTATGATGAAACTGGCTCAGAGTTACCTCTGCTGCAGAGGATAAGATCATTACAGTTTCAGCCTCAGAAATCAACAATTAACCTCAGATTAGAGCCCACATCAATGATTCACAGAGTTCAAGTAGCAGACCCATCTCAACACCAACTGTTCAGCAGAGACTGTGTGAATCGGGCATTCATGGTCGAATTGCTGCAAAGAAACCACGACTGAAGGAGACCAAGAAGAAGAAGAAGAAAAGAACTGCTTGGACTAAAAAAAAATGAGGAACACACCTCCAGGCTATGTACTGTAAGAGCTATTTGACCAAGGAGAAGAGTGATGGCGTGCTGCATCAGATGACCTGGCCTCTACAATCACCCCACCTACACCCATTTGAGATGGTTTGGAACGTCTTGGACCACAGAGTGAAGAAAAAGCAGCCAACAAGTGCTGAGTGTATAGGTGAACTCCTTCAAGACTGTTAAAAATTCATTCCAGGTTAGGTTTGGGTTAGGGTTTGATTTAAAGAGTGCCAAGAGTGTGCAAAGCTGTCATCAAAGCAAAATGTGGCAAATTTGAAAAATGTAAAATATAAATTTATAAATTTTTTGTTTACCCTTTTTTTTTTAAACCACATAATTCCATATGTGTTCTACCATGTAGAAAATAAGGTGTCCTAACCTGATGTACTGTATGTAGACAGACAGAGAGCTCAAAACTGCAACAGAACATGGGGCATTGTGAAAGAATGGTAGATAAGTCCCTGATGACAAAATGATAAAACTTTTACAGACTGACTGCTCTATCTTTTATGAACTTCCATTGATTGCATTATTACCTGGAGGGCTGTATTAAATTACCTGTTCAGTCCTAGATGAAATAAGTAAAAATACTTTTACTGTTGGTTATCAGTGTTAGCTCTGGGTGAGGTTTAAGCCCTGTGATCAGTCTGTATTTGACAAGCTTAACACATGCACAGCACAGCCACCTAGGGCTCTGGGTTACGTAAGATTATGAAAAATTGGATTTGTCTTCTTGCTTCTGACCCAGTTGAAAGGAAAACTCTCATAAAAGCACAGAGTAGGAAACAAGACTGTGAACTTGATATTAAACGTTTCTGTTTGAGATCTGAGTGGTTCTGAAATATTGAGCTTCAAAAGTTTGCACCTCCTACTGTACACAGCACAACTGATATGCAAAGGGAGTTCTCTTTTATTGGTAAAATGACAAACATCCCAGAAGGAACTTCAGCTACAGACATCATAATCCTTCCATAAATAAAGCCTGGCATGCTCATGGTACTCCCACACAGATGTTTTCAATCATTTTGGTTTAGATCAGACCTCTTGTGGGCATGTTCAGTCGATGCTTGATTGACATCTTCCTCACCTTTTTGTTATTTTTGTTGCAACTGTTATGGCAGAACTTCATCCTGAAAACAATCTAATCATCCAGAACAATTGATAACTACTGACGGTGTAGTCTACAGTCTTTCAATAGTTTGGACAGAATCTTACAATATTAAGATCAACTTTTCACCCTGCTGCTATAAGGTTTTATCTTGTAAGACATAACAGAGAATAATTATTGCAAGGGGAAAAAAACCTTCTTTTAAATACAAGTAATTATAGTAGCTATTGAAGAGAGTTCTGATATTAAACCCTTAGACTGAGAAAACACTTCAACAAAATGCCTTTACAGTTATTTGAAGAGTTATCGGAGTAGTAGTTATCGATGTAGAAAGACTCGCACGGTCAATAACATTAAAGGGTTTGATTTTAAAATAAATAATTTAATTTGAGAGAGTGCCTCTAACTCTATCATACACACTCTATGACTCATCTTTTAAACAAATCACCATATGGGCGTCTGTAAGTGGAATGAACTTTAACACCGACTTGCTCTTAAAACAATAGACAGCTGTGCATTTGAACTCCCATTTACATAATCTTATTAACATATTCTGATATCATATTTTGCATTCACATAGTTACTGTATAAGGGGTTGACATGCTCGTATAGATAACATACAAACATAGACAATGTTGCAGTCATTTCTTTGTAGGGTTTGATTATTCTTGTCCGTGGCTAATCAGATCTGATGAGATACAGCACGTTGGTATTGGTGCTTATTGCGGTTTTCTGTTAATGTGACAAATTATGTAATTCAAGGTGATTCTCTTTCCCCTTATGGAGCTTGTTGATAACCTTGGGGTGAGATTAAGCTGTGATTTTCTTTAGATAAAGTTTTCACGTCCTGTGATAGAGCATTATTCAAGAGTCAACATATGTTTTCTGTTGCAGAACTGTTTTTGTAGCAATGCATTAGTGACGGTGAAAGAATAATTGCGAACTCTTATTATACATTCATGTTCCCTTGTTTCTGCTTAACAAAGGGGTGAAAAACATTGTTTGTTGTGGATTTATTTTTGCATTCCTTCTGTGGTCCCTCAGCTCTTAGCTCCCATTGTGACCTAGTTATCTATAGAAGCATTTACCATAATATCCATGGCAATCATAATTGAATTACACAAGCACTCATGTGATCACAACTATAAGAATGCTGATTTACATGTGTAGCTGTATTTACATGTTTGTTCTGTGTCATGCTCAGATTATCACGATTTGCATGAGTGGCCCAACAGTGTCATTAATTCATTCATTTCACTGTGCAAAGATGAATCAGTCTCGAGTAAGAAGCTGTCGCTATGCAAGAAAGAGGAAGTGGAGGAAGAGCAGAGGAGGACATTCAACAAACAGAAAGCAGAAGCCTTTAGGCAGAGACCTTGGAGGGTCACAGCAGTGAGTTCGGCGCCGGCAAAAACGGCCTTTATCTTGAAACTGTCTGCCACCTGCTCACATCGCCTCAGAGTCTATTTGTACTTCGGTTAGAGAGCCTAAGTGAGAGAGTGATACTCATGAACACCCACTCTTGGGTTACCATGAAATCTGAAGTTAGTCGGTAGATGTGGGTGCCAGGCATTGTCTTTAAGAACAGTGATAAAGAGGGATAATGACAAAAGCACTTTAGATTAAGGAGGTATAGCTTAACCTCGAGCAATCTTGCACCTCCGATGGTTGCAGCAATGCACACACTCTGCAGAGTGAAGTGAACTGGGTTTATCGTGGGAGCCGGTATTTGCCTTAAAAAGATGATGTCCACAAAGATAAATGTTTCCCTGTGATATGTCACTGAGGACTTTATTTTGAAGTATTTTTTTACCCTAAGGATAGAACTATTAAAGGCATTAGTAGAGAAGAGATCAGCAGTTTCTTCTGCCTCAGAAACTTCTCTGTTGTTTACTGCAACTGGAATTCCCTGTTGAGTATAAATCACATTAAGGGGAAAGGATTAGGGGGTATATCATTACTGGATGTCCTAGCATAAGTCAAGGAGAAACCTAGAAGAGCACAAACCCATTGATAGAGAGAAAACTATCAGTATTTCATTTGCAGTATCTGTGGTTGTATAGTGTCAGGAGATCCTCTTTTCTCTTGTGAGCTCAACAAATCACAACTTAAGATGCTCTTCTTTTGTGGACCCTGAAGACATGAGCCGAGGAACTCTTTTTCTTTTCACCCTGTAACTTCCCCCAGGGTCATGCCTTGAGGCTGCCACCCTCCCTCAAATCTGCTGCATATTTCAAGGGGAAGCACTGGAGCTGGGTAAAAATGACCTCTGGAACACTGGAACCCGTCCCTCCTCCTATATCACGGCCATAGGAGTCTCTTATCCTTAAGGTCTCCTCTCAAAGAAAAAAAAAAGGAACTTTGATCTAAGAGAAAAGTTTGGTTTGGGAACACATTCCTGTTTTTATTTTTTTGCTTTTATTCTTTGCTCTTTCTTTCTTTCCATCTTTCTTTACTCAACTCACAAGAGAAAACCTTTTTTTTTTTGATGAGATGAAGAGCTACCATACCACAGCTTTGAGTATTGCTCTAAATACATCAATCAAAGTCTGGTGTGACTCAATGAAATTGACAATATTTTCTAAATCCAAATGCATTTATACCACTCCCTCAAGCTCAAAATGATCTTCACATGTACTGAATGCGTTAATGGCCCACATGCCACAGTCTGAACATGTTTCAGGCAATCTGGGATTGAGTCACAAGTATAGTACTTATCACCATTAGACAGCTTTAGCTATGCTTCATTGCTATCTAATTTGTTTACCATAGTTATTCTCTCAAAAAAGGGAAAACACCCACACAGTCTGATAAATATTTCATCCATCGTGAAAGAAGGCACACAGGAAGTAATGGGCTATCTGTGGCATTTTAAACGGACTGCACTGAGAAGTTAAACTGGGGGTGAGAGGATTTTAAAGCAGAGCGGATGAGATGAAACAGAGTGTGAGAGGGAGAAAGTGGGGCAAAAAGAAAGGAAAATATTGATTCAATGGGAGGAAAGTGGGGACATACGTTTAGTGAAAAAGAGGTAAAACAGACATGATACCACAGAAGCATGGACGATTCAGGAAAGACAAGTGTTTCCATGGGAAATCTTAGTATGAAAATCTTGAGGCTGCCATTTTACTGCTCCTCGATGACTTGATTTCTCTTTTTTATTAATCCCTATCTCTCACCCCATGGCTCTATCACAGCTTTGCGAAGGCCTGAGATGGATACCTATTCAGGTCAGTCCGCAGAGTGCAAGACACAAGGAGCAACTTGGACAAGACAAGAATATCATTGTGGGAAGGAATGCATTATGAATTAAATTGATGTCCTCCTATTGCTGTTATATAATAAAGACAAACATGTAACCAGTACAAATAAAATGAAATTGTGGGAACAATCAATTCTTCTACTTTTTTTTTTTTTTTTTTTTACATGTATGTGTTTCAGGTGCATTATAGGATTGAGGTTGACCTTTATAAATGGAGGTGAAGACAAAGTGTTGTGTGTGGTGTGTGTACCGGTGCTCAGCAGCGTTGACCGTGTTGAGATGTTGATTTCCTGCAGAAGCTCCAATGTTTCAGTATGAAAGAGACGAATGGAGGAACCTTCAGAAAACGCCATCCACACCCCTCCACCGGCACACGCCATGTGTGCGACGCTGACCATTGGGTCTGGATGGACTTCAAACTTCTGCAATGGAAACAATAATGCTGTAATAAATAAGGGCAACATGGGAAGAAAATGCAATCAGCCACATCATCAACAAATCACATTGTTATATGATGGAAAGTGAAACATTCGTACAACAGAAAGGTTAGCTCTCTGTGGAATCTTGTTCTGGTCTCATACACAAAACAGACATTTTTCATATTTCAAAAATTGCCTTTTCCATTTTAACTCCCCATTCTGTCTGAAGTTTAGCAACATGTTGCCCTTTTCCTTCATTCAACAAATATGTAATAATGTACCCAAACTACTGAACCCACAAACAGAAGAAATAAGAGGAGTAAGTCATCACTTTGAAATTATATAAATGTATCCAACTTACAAATCATAGCAACAAAGGAAAGTCATGACTGCTTTGATTGTTTGATCATAATGTGACATTTCAAAGTGTCTTTCACTTGGAAATATCATTTCTTTTCATCAAAACATTACAAGTGTTAAATCATGACATGATGTCAGTAGAGGCCTCCTGTCTCTCACCTTTAGTTGCTGTTCAACACTTGCTTTCCTGTAAATAAAAGTCTAACTGTGCCTCCTAATTTCGTAATTTACAGAGTCTCTGACACACGGGGCATAATTTTGCATCATTCCCCTGGCTTCTATCTTTTTAAGAGCACAATGGAAAAGAGAGTTTCAGGCACACAGTCTTAATGAGTAGCTTGAAATAAATGCAATGAGCCTTATCATGGCAACACATGCAGCCCCTACGGTCCAAGGCGTGACAAGGGTTGGTTTGGGCATCATCTTGGAACTCATATCACTGTCAATGCATGAGTTGCATGAGGCTGGGCAATTAGTCAGTAAGAGCAAGTGAGTGAAGATGAGAATGCACCCCCTCTCCCACCCCCCACCCCAACCCAAGTACACTGGCGGACAGGGATTACCACCTGTTTATGTGCCCTTGCCAGTGGGTCCTCCTTTGTTGAAATTAGGGAAAAGGAAAGAAGACTTTGATGTGTGTTTTTTTTTTCTGTTTTAATTGACTCCTCAGCAGTGCGCGCCTGCTACACCAGGGAAAGGATATGCAATGCATCTCTTCGTCTCTCAAGTGCAGCCATCAAAAAATCCCATAATAAAAAGGCAAATTTCACCTTTAATAATCCATTGCAATTTAAATGAGTTGATGAGTTTGTAAAGAAAAACACAGCCCTACTGTACTGTATATGTTGCATAATTATCACATTAATCATTATCAAGCGTAGTGTCTCTTAAAAGGACTTCCAGCTAATCAGTGGCTGACATGCTGTAATTGTTAAATGCCATCTTGCTTACCATATGTTCCAAACCACCTGGAAGGCATTCTGGAAAAATAAATGTATACAACAATCTCGGCTGATTGACTGGAAAAGACACGGATCTCAAAAAGTACTCGTTTAAACAATGAATTTAACATTTTTAAATCAAACGTTTATAACTTTATATTTAAGCCAATATTGCAAAATAGAATTCTCCAAATATTTTATCATGAATGTAGACCAAACAGGTTAAATGCCAGTCGCACTGTGACAAATACATAATAAGAATAAGCCACAAGTGTTGCCCCAACCAACAACCTGGTATTAGTCTTCTGAATCCAGCACTGCTCACAGAGATGAGGTGGTCAGTGAAGCTTGACAGTAGTAATGTGCCCTTTCCACTCAACTCGGCAGTGTCACACTAACAGCAAAATCCGTCCTGTAGTACTCCACCAGCAGTGGGAAATAAGAGGAGAGCTAAAGCCACAAACACTACAGCTACGTCTGGACAGCTCATTAGTCCTTCATTACGCCAGGTGACAAGGTGTCTTTGTCCTTTGCTGAGCGCTAAGTCCACATCTCCACTCAGCGAGCTATGGTGAGGGAGTCGAGTGGACATGTGAGTGATAAGAGAAAGCAGGTAGAAAAAGAAATAGTAATGGGACGAGGAAGGAACAAGGCCTGCCAGTCAGTATTGATCAAAGCCTGTATGTCCATGCATGTCTTGGTTTGTTAAAGTTTGGTTACATGGGAGCGACTCAGGCTACAAGTGTTGAAGTTTGTGGAACTCTGAAATAATGTAGAGATTGGCCTTTAGAAACATCCAAACAAAGCCAACAAGTGTCGGAAATCATGACACAAAGGTTGGTAGGTTTGAACAAAATGAACAGAGTATTGTATTTTCATCATATTCAAATTAGCCCCTACTGTGTGACTATCTACAAAATAAATTACAATTTACTTGGTTGAGGTTTCCCTCGTTTTCTCCTCAAAGAAGTTGTTTCAAATTCCCATTGTGTACTATGATTCCTGCAGCTACCAAATCCAGCACAGGGAATATTAATAGGGTTTATCATTTCACAATTTTACGGATGTACTTAGGTTGTATTTATTATGTATTTATTTTCACATGTCATGTGTCGCCTTGTGTGACTACACCGTTGCCCACAGTACTGTAAGCGGGATCATCTGGTGGTGAGGAAAGCTTAGATCATGGCTCCAGTAATTGTAAGTTAAAACGAGTAAAAACTGGTGACTTTGGGCAGTTTTGGGTTGTGGGGGATGTTTTTTGTTGCAGTACTTTAGTCGGCCACTCGGACTGACTGACTTGCCACATCCAGTTCTCATAATACATCCATGGGCCAAATTATATGAACCATTAGAAGGACTTAAAGTTGGTCTCAGCAGTGGCGGCTTCCACTTGAATTGAAACCTTTTAGCCACAGTAATGGCCCAGCTCTAGGGATGGCAATGTCAGTCCACCGCTTTGGTCCAACATTTTGATAAATATTTATGAAAATTTGTACAGCAATTCATTCATTCACTCCTTTACTTTACAGCAGTGTGCTTTCACTTCTCCCTAAAAGAGCAAACTCACTCTGCAGGCTCCTAATCCAGGCTGTGGCATGTTCAGTTCAGCTCCAGCCAAGATGATGGAAAGAGAGCCTTTGGTCAACAAGAAAGGTAAAACCAATTCAGCTGTTAGACAGCAACAAGTGAATGTACAAACACGCACGCTCATACACAGTGAAGTGATGTTGGGAGAGCAGGTAGGGACAGTCGTTATGCACTGTGGCAGTCACAAAACCTTGTATAAATAAGTTAGAAAAGTGCCTCACCATATGACAGCATGTAGCGCATATATTGGCTCTCTGCAGTGATGACTGTGTGTGTAACATGTCCAGAGTGGACAGTGTGTCGCTGGTTGCCACGAATGTTTAATACTGAATGAGTAGGATAAAACTAGAGAAAACCACTTTAGCTCTTGAAACAAGTGCCAGGATGATGATTTATTGACTTATTCTATTAAATTATTACAACATCTCATGACATTCATTGTTCCCGGGTGAACCACTGACTAGTGCCACGTAACTGGAAGACTTTTTCTTTTTCTTAGTTTAGTGAACAACTGGACTGATGTTGCCATTTACTTTAAAAAAAAAAAAAAAACTCTGTCTTGTTTCCAGGCCATCGCCTTTGTTTAAATCTCTGTGGTAATAGCTAATAGATAAAACTGTCAAAGGTATCTTTTGTGAGCTTGTTACAAGATATTTGCATCTCAACACAGATGACACTGTTTCTAAATCCTCGCATTCTTTTAGCCATATTTGTCTGTCCCTTTCTTTGCAGCCTATTGCTGCTGTTTTGTCAGCACTGTAATTTTCATGTATCCCTACTCCCGTGGTGTGTACATAATCGAATAGTACAAAGCTGAGAGTACACACACATTTTTAAGTGGAGATGATCCCTTGGCTTTCTGTTGGAGGCGATTCCTAACCCCACAGTAAGCATACAGCTATGTTTACCCAAAACAGACTGAAAAGGTTATATTCAAATAAGACTAAAACAACGAGGCATCAAACGTGGAGATTTAAAAAGAGACTAAATCAAGCAGTGGGGTGCAAGGACCAGTGACTCCAAACGAGACCAGCCTCCATGACCAGCAAAGTCATGGATAAATGATTCAAAAGTGCAGCAAATCTGACAAAGTGGTGAATATCCGTAGGGGAAAACAATGGGAAGGAGTGAAGTGAATTTGAGTCCATGACCCATAGCCTAGCTCCAAATCATATCTTTTGCTACAGGTGCCAAATACAGCTTCTGCAGATCCTGGATGTGTACCACAGTCCATGTGAAGTCAGCCCTCTTGAGTCCACATTAGTGAGAAAGACAAGGTTAGCAAAGAAGTAACCAGAGCTGACCTGTTAAGCTCTGTGGGAGATACACTGAACCAGAACTGTGCCTCCACTGCGTGGCCATTCAGCTGATTAAGCTTGTGTCTCAGGAGGACTGGGCAAGGGAAAAGAGGTAAGGGTATAAAAGGAGACATCCCTAGCTCAGCTCACTACTGATTATGAGAATCTCGAAGCAGACTCAATAAGCAGCTGTCTCTGTATTGATTGTCCAGATTTGTCAGCTGCTTCTTCTAATTTGTTACAACTTCCATTTGAACTGTGTACTTTGTACAATTAAAGGACTGTTTGCTACTTTCCTGCTTGTTGCATATTATATTTGATATGAGGTCAAGCAGAACATCTGCTGCAAACAGAATGAGCGAATACAAAAGGTTGTGCATTTGACATTTTCCTAATTCTTCTCATTTACATTTAAAATAGAAAACAGATTTATATGACGTGGGTAATGTGACAGAATGTGCATTTTGTTTATTCAGTTAGTGTTGTTAGTTTGTTTGGTTGTTCATATTCAGCATCATATTTTTATGTCATCAACTGTTATTTATTCAGTGAAGGTTTGGTTAGCACACATGCTCCTTTTTAACAAAAACTCTTCTACTCATTTACACAGCTACGCACATCTGGGAGGTATAATTAAATGCTAATGGTTTGCAGTTCAGCATCTGAATACCATATTAACATTACCCAGAAGAGTTTGTTTTCTGTCATTCATTATTGTCTACCACAGCCAGGGAAGTCACCCACCCCCTGTACACCTCTAATGACACACCATATAGATGAACACCTTAGACAATGACTACACAAAAATGGAAAGCCTGACAAAGACAACACCCAGGATGATGTTCGTGCACATTCCCATACCATAACTCAGCGTGCTACAGTGAAATGAAGCTTGTATTTTGTGTGAGAGCTCACGCAAACATTGTATGAATCTACAAAGGGTCTGATTCTTTGTCCATGCCGCATTTCCAGGCAGTAAATCTTGATGACATCACAGATTAGAATGCCGGCTCTCTAAGGCTGTGTGCATAAATCTTTTCAGAAAATGAAAGGAGAGTAACATTTCCTCAAATGCTGCAAAAACAACAAAACAAATAAATAATAAAAAAAAACACCTTGTCTAGCAGTTTCACTTATGGACCCATCCATTTAGGTCTTCAAAGCATGTTTTAGTCAAGACTGAGAATATTTATCAGCTGGCAAGGTGGGTGGAGTTGACCTTACAAGAAGGGATGAAAGAAGCATAACAAATTTCCTTGAAGCGTATTCTTTAACTTGTTTTAACTGCTAAACACAATATTTGATTGTTACAAAATTACTGAACACACGCGTTATTTTTGCTACCAACGATACCAACAATTTAAATGTAAGGAAATTGTGTTTGTCGTGTACAGTTTTCTAGCCAGACCAAGGAGGATAGTTTGCCGGCAAGCATCTGGTGGCCAGACCCATGAGGCCCAATCAGGAAAGAACTTCATGGAGCCGTCATCTGTGGGCTCATCATCCACAGGGATAGAGATTAGGTTTCGGGCACATTGTTATGGATTTGTCATAACAAACACCATGTTTGAAGTGTATTTGGTACCAGAACACCTTAAACCAAAGATCAATGATTGTCATATGTCGCTCTATGTATTGGACACTCGAGTGAAGAGATGACCTGTGCTGTCAATCATTACATAGTGTTACATAGTGCTGTCAATCAATCATAGTGTTGAGGTTGATCAGGTGTGGAAGGAGACTAGTCGACAGACCTGGTAAACCAAAACATCTAGTACAGTATGAACTGGAAACTGGGAATGTTTGGCCAAGGCCCCTGTCTGTGAAGTCTTCAACTCCCACCTTAGGAATCCTGGAGGAAGTAGGTGAGTTTTGTGGAACTGACTGGGAATATTGTTGAGCAGTGCACTTTGAGGAAAAGCAGAGTTTGAAGACTTAAAGAAACTATATCCATATCCCTGGCAGAAGTCTCTGAGGTAGTTTAAGACACTTCTAAGGAGAAAGGGACCAAGTGTGGATGAGATTTATCCTGAGATGCTGGAGGCTCTGGACATTCTTGGGCTGTCTTGGCTGACACGCCTCTTTAATGCTGTGTTGAAGTTGTGGACAATGCCTACAGAATGGCAAGGGGACCAAAGGGTATGCTCTAATTATCTGAGTATCACACTGCTTAGCCTCTCCGGGAAAGCTTATGCATTGTTGCTAGAGGGTCCAAACCTCAGATCCAGGGGTATAAGTGCAAATGCCATCCTGGTCATGGCCATGAACTAGCTCTTATTGCAACTTTACTCTTTGCCTGCTGCCACAATTCAGAAAAAAGACCTAGAACATGGATGAATGGATGTATTCCTCAAGGATTTTGTAATGTCTGAAATACAACGTGACCATCTGAATTATTCCCATCCAGTTCCAGGTACATATACTGTATATATACATATATATTTACATACAAGTCATTTAGTAGACATGCAAGGATACTAAGGTGACACTTTACCATTATAATAATCCAATGAGTGTAAACAACAGTGCAATCTCTATTATGAGTGTGGAAATTCTAACTGCATAGTTTGGTCATTGTCTCCCTTGTTTATCCCCTTTAAGAAGAAAAATCCAGATAAATAAGAATGCTGAGAATTTGCTCACACGGTAGCCATTTGAAGACGTGATGAAAAATCGTTTTTTTTAGTAACAAGGTAAACTGCAACATTATGTGCCTAGCAATGACTTAATTATTTACCTGAGTGGTGAGGCTGGAGATGTCGATGACTGTGACAGAGTTCCCGCAGCTTGCCCACACAGAGTCATCTAACACCAACAGTGTTCGCACTGGTTCTGAGCCCAGGCTTACACATCTGCAGGAGTCAGGATCCCAAAGGTCATCTGAGAAAAAACAAAATAGTGAACAAGAAACAACTACCCTGTCAAAACTACAACCAATTATCACAAGGATGTAAGAAAAACAATAAAACAGCTATTATCACAGCTAGCCTACAGTTTTATTAATAAACTCTGAACACATGCTGCACTTCTGCTTTAAGGCTGTCATATTGAGCGGGGCAATTAAATTAAATTCTTCCCACTTGTACCACAGCAAGTTAGCTTGGTGTTTACTTTCAAAATACTCTTAAAGCTATCTAACGCTGTTGAGCAATTACTAAAGCATCAGTTGAGAGGGCTCAAAGTGGAGCCTTGTTTTCCTTCCCTAATCAAAAAACATGTGAGAGAATATGTACCACGACTATTAACATGTATAACACTTGAATCGCCATGCATTGTGCAACACAGTGTTTGTACCCTATGCTTACAGATGGTGCACACTTTAATCCACTTTCCAACTTTTTCATTATCAGTTATTTTCTCTCTCTCTCACCCTCTTGCTCTCTTTTTGCTCCATCAGAGTGAAAATGAAGCAGACCTTGTTTCTTTGAGCTTTAAACACGGGGCACACGTTGCAACGCGCCAGAGACGCACATAATAAAGTGAATTACATAAGCATTTCCTTTGCTATGCGTTAATGAAGCAAAATTAGGGAAGGGAGTGCACTCAGCCATTTAATTAACATTTTGAGTTGTTTATTTCTGCCTTTCATAGCAGAATAGCTTCACAATGTCTTCTGACTTACACAGGTTAATTGCTTGGCATGTTATAAAGGTCACTTTTCCACCTTTTCAAAATTCACTCTTGTAAATGTCCCTCCGGCCCCTTCCTCCGCTATGCAAGGCCATGCCAAAGCTTCTACCTCTTTAACACAGAAGCAGCTCGCCGCACCAAACCAAACTTTGCCTCATCTTGCAGAATATTTTCATTGTAGGTTGACACGTGTCTGATGTGCAAATATCTGTGAGGAAAGCTGGTAAACATTATTCACTGAGCAAAACTGTATTCCCTGTATTTGTACACCTTTTGATACAAGTCACAGCTGAAGTCTTGGCATTTCCTGGCTAGTTCAGACTTGTTTTTAGACAGTAGCATGGTAGTCAAGGGCACAAATCTTAAACAGATGTACTGAATCCAGAGCTTTCCTCTTGTCCTTTTTTTTAAATATACAAAGCATGAATAGTAATATTTAATCGGCATGCAGCAGCTTGGCGTAATTAATCATCCTTTCTGCTTGGGAGGAGAGAAGCGCACAGGAGGAAAGCAAGCACATTGACATACTGTGGCCAGGTAGGAAGAACTTGATAGAGCTATTGTGCTCCCACTGGCTGTGAAGACTATAAACCACTGCTGAGATGGTGTTAAGCCCCCCCCCTCCAGTCTTGTGCAATGCCTGACTAAACATGGCATGCCATCTACCACATGGTGAAGTGTTATTTTCATACTTAAACCGGGTGTGAAAATCAGTAGGAATGGGAAGTATAGCATGAAAGGGAAAGTGATTCTAAGGCAACCATTCGAAAGGCATTCAAATTTTAATATTATATATATAATATAATATATACACGACACATAACACTAATATTGAACAGAGTAGTTTTTTTTTTTTTTAGAAACATGGCATGAAAACAGTAAAACTCCATTCATACTAATTATTTCACAGTAAGAAAAACATTTTATTTGTTAGCAAAACATTAGATTAAATTAACAATAAAAGAGTCAGTCAATTTCACATCTAATTATGGAAGAGGGTGACATGATGGGCTCCTATCAACCACAGCAAAATGAATATGAACTACTGAATAACGTTATTAGTGAATAACCAACAAAAGTATAAGAAATGTAATTTATTGTGGAATGAATACACCCTGTTTTAATTTACTGTGTCTATAAACGTAACCTTTCTAAAAACATCATTAAGAAAATGTTAAGGTTCAATATTGTTTGGTTTTTAATTAGTTTTGGCTTAATTTTTAATCATATGTTACCATATTCTACTACCAAAGGATACTCCGCAGATCACGCACTGAGAATGGCAATAGGCAACAAACACTGCAGCCATCAGTCTGAAAGCAAAGCAACCTTTGGAGGCACCTTACCACTGTTACTTCTTCCATAAACCATCACCGTCCCGTTCCGCAAGCCTGCAAACAGGAAGCGAGAGGAGTGCTTCAGGCACAGCACAGGGCAGCCCTCTGGGTTATGGAGGGTCAATAGGCATTGTGCTGCAGTGTCCACACTGCCGTAGACCAGTATTCTGGAAGAACAAAAGCAGCACAAGTCAACATGATAAATGAGTGTCATTTGAAATGACAGAGTGCCTCGTTTTCATGCGGTTTGATTTAACAGTGCACTTTGGAGCAAAGCATTGTGTATGTGCAGCCACTCTGTCTTTCTCATGTTTGAAATGCCATCTGAACTTTGCTGCATCTTATTGTCTTCTTCTGAATGATGAATGCACATCGCTGTTTGTTTCTCTCCATCTGAAGAGAAGCTGACAGTCTTTCAAGTGTGCTAAAATGCTGAAATTGTTTTTTTTTTTTTTTGTTTATTTGTTTTTTGTTTTTTTTACTGTACTGTTTTTTTCTTTTTCCCCAGACCGTCACTTACACTGGAAAAGGATGAGTCAGCATAAAAAAAATTGCAGACATATGATTTAGCTTCTTAGAAATGACTAAACACTGGTGTAAAAAAAATGAAAATTACAGAAAAATTGCAACATTACGGCTGAATCTGACAGCCCAGAATAATCTCTGTTTGAAAAAAAAAAAACTATGAAACAAAAGAAAGTATTCACTGTAACTATGACAGGAGACTGAGATTAAACCTATACACTCTTACACACACTGGGGATCAAACGGTTTATTGGATTTGAAAATGAAACAGTGATCTTAGCAGCGGTAGCAGTATTGATGCTGTGTTTGGGTATCAACTCTGATTTCCTGCTTTCATGAAATATTGACAGGCAAATCTATACTGCTAGAAATCACAGGGGACCGTAACAAAGGATAATACAGGATATTATTCTACACCAGAGAAAAGCATTTGTGTTCTTTCCTTTATATTTTTTTTAATAAATCTATTTCAGATTATGCTTCCTTCTTTATAAAACAAAAACTTGTTTCTCTTTCTTCTCAGTTGTTTTCTGTTATATCAAAACCCAACTGAGTCACTCACCGCCCATCATCTGATCCAACACAAATGTTGGCACCCATCCCTGAGGGGGCCTTGTGAACTCCAGCCTCCACCTCCTCATTCGGAGAAGGTTCTGGCACATACTCCAAACATCGGACAGCAGAGCCGACCTGCAGGCTCTTCACAGCCCTTGGCATGGGCCTGTTAAGAGAAAATATCTCTATATGCCCCTGGGAAGATTCTCCTCCGCCAGCCACCTGTAGGGAGAAAAAAAAACATGGTTGAAAAAGGTCAAGACCCCATGTTAAGCTGTACCAATGGACTGAATCATAATGCCACGGGTAATAAACTATTCTGCTGAAACAGAAAAAAAAGAAGAGATAGGAAGAGCAGAGAGCAGAACCAGGCCACTCTTCCCTTAAATCATGCTTGCAACGTGTTCACTGTCTTAATCAAACTGCAGAGGCCAGAGGATAATGTAGCTTTGGTTAAATATTCTCTACCTGTCAGCAATCTAGATTTCAAGAAAAGTTCAAATTAATTATCCTTCCAGACCTCGTCATTTTTAGTCCTTTTTTTTGAATATCACTTAGAATTTTAAAAACATTATGTAATGGGTTCACAATGTCATCGCCAGAACATCAAACAGTTCATGAGAAAGAGTTTCCGAAAGGCTCTGAGTTGCTTAACAAGTATACAAGATCAGGTGACTCATTCATTGCGAAAGTAATGACAAAACAAAAAAATAAAATGTAACAATTTAACAATTGACAATTTTCAATTTGTTAAACTGACATTTGACCAAGGTCACACTGAACACTTGAAACCATAGTTCTCAGTACAGACGGAAACACACACACACCTCTACACACACACACACACATGCACACAAACAGAGCCTTCAAAAGCTGGGAGCTTTCAGTGGCTCAATTTGGATTGATTGGATGTTTCTTTCTGTTCAACGCCTGTAGTTTTACTTGTTTTTTTTTTTTTTTTGAAGAGAGCACAGGCTGTGAAAAAAAAAAAAAATCTCCTAACAAACAAGAAAAGCAACCTTAGATGTTACCATGAAAAAAGGTCCACCAATCATAACAAGCTTCCCAAGGTGAATCACACCCCACAGGCTGAGTGTCTTCATTTCCCATGTAACACACTTATGTTGGCCTTTGTGTGAGCATGTCAATGCCAATGCTGAGAAAACGAAGACAGCAGGAGCCCTCCAACCTATCCCTGATGCAATTCCAATTAAGGTGGCATTGCTCCCATTCCTAAACAATTAACGTGTCGCTGTGGGTTTTCAATACAAATTTCATTCATTACTCCTGTGTGAGGCCTAGGTGGATGTCCAGACAAAATACAATGTCCTTCTTGAAAAAGATGCGCGGCTACTTGCTACTAGACACCCAAGATTTATTCTCTGTATGAATCACATCGTGTGAATGTGACATGAGCTAAATATAGTCTTTAGTTCTTCTCCTCCACACTCACCCTTATTTGCATGCAATCATTTGTTTGATTTGTATCAGCGTGCTGAATCTGGACAGGAGCGATCCTGTGGGCTCTTGAGAATGAGCCAGAACAAATAATGGTCTGTTGCACAGGGTGAAAAAAAAAAAAAAGATAGGGAGGACTTATCTTGCAGCGAGGACCCGAAAAAACACGGCTTCAAGTGACTCTGTGTAACCAGAGCCAGAGACAAGGCCCCCCTCCCCCAGATTCCTTCACAATTTATACATTCACATGTCCATCTGTACCTCCCAAACCCCTGCCCACACACCACCATCACCACTATCCCTGTCAACGGACACTTTCTCTTCTTCTTTTCAATTCCGCCTCATCCCCCTCCCCTACTCTCTTTCTCTCCCCTCCCCGCCAAATGCAAATGCTGTGTCCTGACAAAGTCATCACTACTTACTTAGAGAAATAGATACCCAGAGTCATGCCCTGGACAGATTCCTCCTCTCAGCCTCGGAGAAAACAAAAACTTCCCAAAATGTAAATGGTCTGCCTGTATTAATTAGATTACTCTGGATGCAGTGAGGAAGTGCGGGAGAATGGACATGATAACACTCTCTGCTCAATTGTATGCACCACATTAATAAGTCAAAACCAGAGCATGGGTCAACGGATTGTTGAAGTACTCTGAAACTGATGCATTTTATGTTTCCCATCGCAGACACTTAGTATGAATTGTAACTTCCTAAATAAGTGTATAAGAAGAGAGACAAAATGGTAGAGTTAGCAGTTGGATGTTGGGGAAAGTGGGACAAAGAAGGTGAAGGCAAACAGGGAAACACTGGGGTATCAGGCTGATTAGACACAATGTCATTACTCTGATCAAAGCACGCAGAAATCCCCATAGCCCATCTCACTTTAACATGATTAGTGTCATCCCTTATTTGACAAGCCTGCCAGGGAGGTAGAACCAACTGGGGGTGGGAACACTCAGCCACTAATTATTCTTGCTGGATCTGCAAGGCCTTCACTATTATTTTTTTGTAGTGGATAACAGTTAGTTTTTGCTTTGATTACATGTTGTACTGTACAGTGTGTAACTCCGACTATGCTGGAAGAAGGTCATACGTGCTTAGTGCTCAAGAAGCTGCTTGTCCTGTTAGCAAGATTGGTTTCCAGAACTTCCGAGTAAGCAGGAATGTAAATTCACTCTCGAGATTTTAATTCCATTCATAACGAAATGTGTGCTGCAAACTTCGACTACTCACCGGATGTCATTTAAGACCTCCTTACAGATAACATTCAACATAAAGGAGTTGCAGTCCTTGGGTCTCTACAGGCAGACATCTTCAGGTTATTGAAATGCAATAAATGTACCAAAGTTTATTCAGAATATCAAATGTGACTGCTTCCAAATCTAAAAAGGCAATTATAATTCAATCAAGAGGTACATTTTCATTGTTTATTGAGCAATTCCCAATCTCAGTCCACATTTTCCTTCCCTAAGATTCAGATCCTTTTTTTCTGAGGCAAACCTACTACTTCAAAATAACTTCCATGAAAAGACTACATGGACTCATGTCATATAAAAACTGTAACTTAAAATTTAACTTCACTTGCTTTAGACTCAACTCCCTGAAGATTTGACTTTGGATTTGGAAAGCATCACATTTTGACCTGGTGAAAAAAAAAGTAGAACAGCAAAAGGAGGGCCTTGGATGGTACACACAACATACATGTTCATTAGGCCTATCCACTGAAAGATGATTTTATTTAGAAACCTCAAAGATTTGATTTGAACTTGCAATTTACACTGAAGACTTGGTTTGAGATTTGAGGCTTTGAATTTGAGACAGGCTTGAGACGTGACTTGAACTCTGAATGACATGCTTGACTTCATAATGCCCAGCTCTTTGCTGCTATGCTTCAGCTCTATAGGTTATTGTGTATTAATACAAGTGGGTAGAAAGGATACTTCAGTCTAGCATTCACTAACTGGACTGGACACATTCTCTACCAGTGTAACACACATCATGTGAACTAGCTACCTTTATTCCTCCTAATGGTGTGGGAGGCCAAGGTCAGGGCCATTTAAGTCGTCTGTAATAGTATGTGCTCGAAGAGAAATTGGGGGTCAAACACTGATATCACAGTGCCTAAATGCTAGCTGCAGAATATCTCCTTCTTATCATCTGAGGGGGCATCTAGTCCTCTTTAGAATAGCACCGCACAAGCAATTAAGTCTGTATCTTGGATGGCCTACGCCTGATTTAGCCACCTTTCAGGTTGAAAGAGGATTACCTGATAAATTGCCCACCATCTTGAAAAAAGAGGGGGAACAAAAATTGAAACTTAAAGATTAATAGCAGGATTTTTAGCATCATTTTTTTGTTCTTTTAAGTCCCCCCTCTGTCTAGATCTAGCTTAATTCCCAGTCCAGGGATTGTGATGTGATAGTCTGGCGGCACAATTTGCCCCACTCATCATAAAACTGCAGCAGTTACCTACCACTAGCCTTTATACTGTATTAATTCACAGTTTCCTGGTGACATTTTACAGAGACAAATGGTGCATGTCCCATTCTCAGCCTTGAGATAAATTTTTTATTCTATTTTTAATGAATGTGGGAAGGGCATTTAAACGGCCATGGTAATAGTGTTAAAAGCTAAAATTAGCAGCAACTGTAACATATGCATTACTTTGCCTTGTCATTGGTATAGTATAGGGATAGGTTAGTTATTTGGCATTCAGTTGAGTGTGTAAGTGTGTATACACACATAAGCTTGTGTGTGTGTGTGTGTGTAAACAAGATACTGTATTACTTACCCAGAGGTAGCCTTGCGGTAAGGAGGTGCTCGCTGCAGAGAAGCCCAACAATGCACAGTGAACAGGATTGTGGAGGGCAGCTTCAAGCTACAAGAGACAAAATGAATATTGATTTAATATATATCATAGTGCAATACCTTTTTTTTTTCATTCTTTTGATGTAGTCTCAAAAATATTTGCTGGCACTGGCTGGTCACTTTTCATGAGGATAAATGTGAAATCAAAATTCCTGTAATGTACCTCGCCTCTGCCATCTACGAGAACTTTGTCATTTTGCATCAAGGTTGATGGTTATACACCTCCATACAAGCTCTATATAAGTGTAAGTATAAGAGTATGAAAACCTCGGTTGATCACATTACATTGTTTTGTTCACACATACATAGTTATTATATTCAGTAATTTGCTGTGAGCCCACAAAATATTCCTGTTTCTAAAATCTAAAATTTAAATTTTATTTGCAGAATGCTAAAAAACGATGTAAACAAATGATTTGGTGATACTAGTACATAACCTCCAGGTGTCACATTTAAATTGCCTTCTACTATTAACGCCAAAATATAAACACTAAAAACAATGTTTGATGCTTGATCTAGGCAATTCTTAATTTTTTATTTGTTTTGTGGCTAGTTTTGGAGTTACTTTTAGTTTTCAGTTCTTTTAGTCGCCATGCTGTCTGCTCACAAGGGACTGAAGTCCTGAACCAGTTTTATCAATAAAAAGAGCCAACATCTTACTAAAAGGAAAAATAAAATCTATATTCCTTCCAACATATAGCAGATTTGTTTACCTGAAACGAAGTGATGGAGGTTGACATTTACAACATAGAGCCTGTGGCTAATGCATCAAACTCCCTGTGGTGAAAGCTGCTCTTCTAACTAGCAGTCCGTCTGGTAGGAAATTATTATTATTTAGGAGTATGACCGCTAAGGGTGGGCCATGTGACAGACAGAACAGCTAATTGTACGTTGTGGGGGTAGTGGTGGGGGTGGGTGAGATGGCGGTTGAGAAAGAGGGAGGAGGGAGTGAAGAAAGGGGTCAGCGATGAGCACCGCACGTCTTTAACTGTCGTCCTCCGCGGCGGTAAGCATCAATCACAGGTAATTTACAGCCTTCCCCAGCCAGGACCCTCTCCCATTTTCTCTCTTGTTGTGTGTTTGTAAACACTAAACAAAAAACAGGATAGTGGCCAGATCACTGCTCTCCCATCTGCACGGCAAGGCTATTTCTCCACTCCCCCCGTGTCTGTCTCCATCCATTCAAATTCACTACACAGATGCATGGCTTGTCCTCTCTATCAATCTTTCAGTCCCACTTTCCAATTTCTCTTTCACTCTTTTTTTTAGGCCTGCTCTATTTTTTCCTCCCTCTCCCCTTCTGCCAGCCCTCCATCAAGTGCAGTAAAATGTTTTTTGATAGGTAATTAAGTGGCAGTCATAATAGGTGTCCATATGGAAGCCCTGTGGTTAAGAGAGAGACTGGCAGTAGACCAGAGGGACTCGAGGACTATACAGTGCTGGTAGTTCGATGGTGGTTGGATTTTATCAGTCACCTGAGACTGGCAGGCATCATAGGCCAATCTTCCCAGGCCTAGATTGCTTTGTATGTTAGCACTCTCCAGAGTCAGCCCGGCAATACCAGCGGGATCTATCCATTCTATCAGAACAGTCCCATCACAGCTTCATAAGGTATTCAAAGGCAGGCGTGTGCACTGGGATCGTTCAGATAAAGAGCTGATGTGTAAATGAAGAGGCTTGTTCCTTAATGAGATATCAGCCATTTGAAATTTGATGGCTAATTCTGTAAAACAATAGATCCCCTAGGTTGACTGCTTTGGGGAGGCGGATTAGCTTTTCTGCTAGACAAAAAGTGAAAATCTGCTACTTTTATCAGTTTTTATCATTCATATCTTGACTTCAGTATTTGAGGGTTTTATTAAAAGGTTGTCAGACAAGTCAAAATTCTAATTAAATATATAAATGAATAGTACTTTGTTAAATATTTGAAATAAAAGTACAGAAACAAACAGCTTTCCTTCTGAGTTGCGATCAGTTAATAAAAAATAGCAAATTGGAATGAAACACAATCGTTACATGACGCATTATTTTGTTTGAGAATCACAGGGCTTGAAGTACACAGGGATACCAAGGCGAGGATAGATTGTGTTCCCATTAAAGTGCAGACAGTGGCTAAGATCAATACAGTAAACCACAGGTCCGCTTATTGAACTTCTTTAAACAGCCAATGGAAAGAGCCCGGGTGAGAATAACAACAAAGCCTGTGAGATCATTTCCACCTGTGAATGTGCAAATTATATCGACAGGCACAAAGGACATGCGGGTCTTCAGCAATGACCATATCAGTGGTGATCCCAATGCTAATAAGGTATCAGTGAGGCACCATTTAAAAATCAATGAGATCCAAGCTTTCTCGAAGTCAATTGTCAGTCTCGTTTATAGCATTATCTGTGTGTGCGTGTGTGTTGGCAGCGCTGTAGGTATGAAGTTCAGAGGCTGAAGCTATTCCCAGGTGTGGAGGCAGGATGAGAGAAGAAGGTGAGCCTGTAAGCCGGCTGAAGGGTGGTTTGAAGGGAGGAATTGGGAGCATGGGGAGGAAAAGGGTGGAAACGGGCAGGTAGAGCTAATTAAAGCGAGATTTGTTAATGTGATGGGAGGGCGGCCTCCCAGCTGCTGGTTACCGATGACCCAATAGTTGACAGCAAATCCGCCCCACCCATTACCCCAAGAGGGCGCCAGTCCATATGCTGGTTCCAGGTGGCAATGGTTGGCATCCATTGCTTCTTAGGAAGATAAATGTAAAATGTGTGTAATTACACCAATTCCTGCAGGATAGAATGGATGGGACCATTTATTTTGACTGTCTTTTTTTTTTATGAACATTTTTCGCCTAGTTACACACTGCTACAGCTCTTGGCTCTGTATGTCAACAAATGTAAGTGGGGGTGGTTTTTGGTAGTGGTCTAGTATGACAGCGTAGGGTTTTAATGATTCATGCTCTCGGCTGTCAGACTGTCAGAGTGGTATCCCCTTGGTAAGGATGACTTCCCCAAATCCAATTAATGTTGTTTTACTTCCCAAGGCTACTCAGGTGCTCTGTTTTTCCTTACAGCAATATTTCTCCATAAGCACTGTGAAATCTGCTCACAGATATATATGGGGGGGGGGGGGGGGGGGGGGTTTTACCACACATCCAATTTGTGACAACCGCTATCCAAAAAAGGGTCCATGCATCGTATCCACCAGAGGCCCATAATGTTATCAATGACAAGACACAGTGCAGCCAGCATTGCATTGTTTGGCCTCCACCATGCTTATGTAATGGATTCTCTTTATTGGAAAGAATGCTCTATAGTCACTTATGAAAAACACATTAAGTGAAACTCCTGAGCACACATTTCCGGACTGTTCAAAAGAGAAAAAAAAAAGAATAAATGAGTTTGCAAATACTATATATTGCACTGTATAGCCTGCTGAAAATCAAATAACAAATATTATCTCCATAAACAACATGCGCACAGAGAGCTGGGTGATGTATCTCAGACCCTGAGAAAAAAAACATATGGCTGTATTTTTTTTGTAATTCTATAGTCACAGTGCCTTCCCCCATTCCACATACCAACAATCTTTTACACGCACTAACAAGCACTAATAGAAAACTTCCACTGTTTATTAACTGGTAATTGACTGGTGCTGGTGCTCCCTCCCCACTGCAACCCTTCTGCCTAAGGCTACAGGCAGTACGGCCAGAGTGAATTGCCAGTCAACCTGAAATTACTTACATCCATTGCACTGCTACAGGTAATGCACACTAAACAAGAGACTAGCATGAGAGCTTTTGTAAAGTTGCTGCTCAGGTTATCAAGATGGCAAACTCTGATGGAGAGTGGCGTTTCATCATTGCTAAAATTTAGAAGGATTCTGAGTTTGTTAACCATGCTTGGTCTTACTTTGACTTTTTATGTTAACATAAGTTGTGTAAGTCTGACAGCTATGTCTGCAATGGATGCATGCTGAACCTCTCCAGAATTATGTTGAGTAACTTTTCTGACATTCAAACTACTAAAAAACAACAAATTTCTGCACTGATTTCTTACAGATCTTTTCCTCATGACCTAAAAATTTTTACTGAAAATGTAATTTACAATATACTGCAATAAAAGCAATAAAGAATGAGAAAATGTCAAGAAAAATCAGTGCAACCGGATCACAAAACCACAACGGATCTATGGAAAAACAGATGGTGAGATCTATTCAATTCAATTTTATTCATGTTGTGCTAAACAGAAGTTATCTCATGACACTTTCCATATAGAGCAGGTCTTGACTGTACTCTATAATATTATTCACACATCAACAAGTGAAAAGAACAAACACATACAGTGACGTCTTCTTTGTCAAAGTACCAGAATTACAGGGTCAACAAGCCTGACTAAAATAAGCTAAATGGTCCCAAATGAAACCTTAACTGCGGACTAAACCCTGCTTCAATGACACACCTAGAAGCTGTTTCTGACTGAAGTCTTGTCAGGGTTGCAATCTGTAAGAGTTCACAAGCCAAAAAAGCATGAAGCATACTGACAGACATTTCATATTTTGAGGAAACTAGATAGTTTTGTCCAATCAAATTCAACATTTTACAGTAATAGCTGCCTAATTTAGGCTAAAGGGGGGAAAGAAAATCAGAACGCAAAGGCATTTTGCAGAATTTAGGTAACCTTCACTCAGTTTATGCTGAATTTTTTTAAAAGCTCAGTAGATTTAACTGTATGATCAATTTAGAAGCTGTAGAAGCTGTGGTGCCTGATTGCATTGTGTTATACTGACAGGACTGAATATTATTTTGTCCATCCAGTTTACATCAATGAGGGTGGGCTAAATAACAGAACCTGTATACTACAATATAATGCATCCTCAAAAAGGATCATGCAGCTGGCGTGTGTGTGTGCATATACAGTGAATAGTATGCAACATAAGCTTTTATCCAAACATTGTTTGTGGACACGCACCCTCTCATGACACAACCGTACAGGGAGAGTAAAATGTTGTTTGCTCATTATCTGTTTTCCAGTACATCATACTCTCTAATGAATCTAATACAAAAGGACAACAGGATCAAAGCTGAAACTTGCTGTTCATGTTATGATTTCATGAGCTGGATGTCACCCTGTGATTTAAATTCCACCAGCATCTACAAGCGCAGATCAAAGGGCCAACCACCTGCTGTGCTTGCAGGCCTGCGTTACGTTCAGAATATTCAAAGTCATTTGAAGACAATAAGATTAAACCATCTGCACGAGACGGCTGAGTAGACCGTCTGATTTTTAACTCCTGATGGGTCTGTATCAGGTCCTTTAGAGGTGTTTAGGACTTGCGGCAAAACCATATGGCTATCAGCTTATTATTAATACCGGCTCAGGACATTTCCCTCAATTTAATAACCACTGTCTGTACAGTAACGATTCCCTGTCTCCCCTGGCTATGCCACTGATCATATCAGCAATAAGTGGAATGAAGTTGGAGAGTGGTTTTGCATATCACTGCTCAGAGCCACAGCCTGACATTGGTAGGACATCACAAACTCATATTCATGACTCGACTGAGATTTCCTTCCTCGTGTCCTTCACTGCTCCTAGCTGAACGATTGCAACATGGCCAACAAATGTGATGCAAATTCGCTGTGTCGCTATGCCCCCTCTTCACGCACACACATACACACACAGATCCACACACCCACACCGCTGACTCCTGCGGCCATGGCAGTTCCAACTCTGGATGAAAGCGTTGTACTGCCCCTGCATTAATGGGTTCAAAAGAGGACTACGGGCCAAAACTTCTCTGTGTAGTCAATCACTTCCTCCATCTTCCGTTTTGCCAGGGACAGGAGACATCTATATGGGTTCCAGACAAGCTTTGGATGAGCAATCTTTACCTCAAAGACAGAAAGTGACACAATTGTCTGTCAACATGGGGTCCTAGATGAAACCCTGGCCACTGGAGTAGACGGGGCTTACTATAATCCTTAATATCAGATGGCAGGAAATGCAGAACAAAGGGAGATCTGGTGCCAGCTCAGTCCTAGCCATGTGGTGGTTGTAGCTACTTTTGCCAAGGAAGCTCTGCACATCAAGGAGCACCTCCCAAATTTGAATCTGCCCCTTACAATCCATGGATCCTAATTCTATGGTGGCCTGTTTGGCGTAACATCAGACAAACACAAATCACAACTGTTCACCAATACTAATCTGGTTGTTCAACCAGCAGACCACATTTAGAACAAAAAACTGAACTAAAACAAATGTTTTTTGTTTTTTTTTCTATGATTTAACTGTCTTGTGTGGAACAACCCAAGAAGCAAGAGAGCAAAGATAAAGTCAACTCATTAGTTTCAACAAACAGCAGTTAAATTGTGTGAAAACGCTTGAAAGTTCATTTATTCCTACGTTAAAAGAGAGGAGTGGGTAAAGACAACCTGCCCTTAAATCTCTTAACAGTCTTAACACTTACGCACAACAATAAATTAAGCCACAGTCACAGTGGTAGTTCTCCATGTCTTGAAAGCAAGTAACAGGAAGACTAATTAGCAGACCAAAGAATAAGGAGAGAACATATCACTGCAACAGACAAGATTGGTTTGGCACAATAGGAAATCAAAGAGGAGAGAGGGGCTTTCTTCCTTTTCCTTTTGAATTGATGTAGTTTTTGCCTATCGTCCTCGCCACATTGATGTATAATCACAGTGGAAGAATGTGACCGAATTAGCACATTTAGCAGATCTGCAGGATTTCCCTTCTGGGTACATAATTTGTTCCTGCACGCTATCTTGACAAGTACAGAGTGAGCAGAAACCCTGGGCCAGAGAAGGAGGACTCTACTCTGAGGCATTGCTAGAGTGTCTATGATTCTCTGTAATTAGTATGTTAACTGTCAAAGCAACAGATCAGGCCCTTCGCAAATGACCTCACTGTCAAGCGGTGGGTGTGTCTACCCTGTTCATACATATCTAGACACTGCACTGCCCTCTGTTGGCAAGGAGAGTAATGGAGGGAAAAGGAAATGGACAGTATGGAAGCCAGGCCTGTAACTACTATGTAATTAACATGTAAATTATTATAATCTAACTGAACTAACATCCAATGGATGAATCTCTTTAGTACACCTTAACTATGAAAAGCACACCTAGCAGTCTGAAAGCACCTTGATCCTGTCATTACAGCAGCATATTAACAAAACCAATTCCTTTTCACCATCCCTGTTCCAGCTGTTTAGTAAATTAATACCGTAGGTACACATGATGTAATGATAACATGGCATTTTGACACTAACACAGTCTCTCGGGTATTTGCACTATTTATTTCAATACAACTCTCTTCGTCTCAACACACAAAGCAGCAACTTTGCAGCCTAGTGTGCTGCCAGCACAACCAGTATTGCTGTCTTGGCCAATAAGTGGCAGGGAGAAAAGACTGTACTGTTGGCAAGCATGGAAGCCATTTGTATTATAACTCCTCTATGCTCTATTACTATAAAAAAAACATATCTAATAAGCACAAAGAATCTAATAGGCTCTGACCGCTTTATATCTTTATGTGAATTTCTTAGTCTTCACATTCATTTCACAGGTGCTTATGAATGTTGCTGAGACAGAGCTTAAATTTATCGCAAAGGGAGGCGACACAGCCAGCAGTTGCTGCTTTTGCCTTAAAAGTACCTTCAAACCATTACTTGAGTTCAATAAACTTGACTGCTGATGCTGCTTTGCCCTTAGAAAGGGTTGAGAATCCAGATCTACAAAAAAAAAGCCTGACCTCTGTACACTCCTGGTACATTAGCCAAAGCGTTGGAAACTGTCACAACTCCCTCAGACTTGTTCTTTGCGAATGACAGTCTGACTTCTGCCCCAACCTCAGTGAGAGGTCCTCTTTGATCGAAGTGTTAAAAAGTCAGAGCTCGTGTGCTGTCACTGCCCCCCTGTATTTGTGACAGTGACAAGTTTGGTGAGTCTGGGGTTGGGTTTTTTTTCTGAGCCGAGCCACGTTGACCAGAAGGGCCAAGCCATATCAGCTCCAGCGACAGGTCTGCTGTGATTCAGCTTCACACAGAGAAATTAGATTGACACTTCCTCCTGCATTCTCATATTCTGTATGCCAAAAGCTTGTCTGCCCCCTCCGAACTCTGAACAGAGGATGAGCTACAGTGGTCTGTTTTTGTGGAGAAAAATGTCTGCATGTTTTAAAATCTTCCAACTAAGAGTGGTTGATTGTCAATAATTTTAACAAAAAATCATCAAATAAAAATCAATCCGAAGGGTTAGGGTTAGGGATTTGTTTTCCTTAATTTCAGCGTAAAGACAGAATGGAGCTTGCAAGAAAAATACTGTTTTTACAGAACATGACAATGTGTTGGTATCAATAAAGTTAATATTGCAGACAGTATCTGCTGATTTTGGTAGGTTCAGTCTCATGTCCGAAAAAACATCAGCATGATGCTTGACCATGGATTGTAACTAAGCAAGGGAAATCAAACACAACACAGAAACTCATTTTCCATTTAATAACTCGTTACTTTGTGGGTTTAAATTGAAACGAAATAGAAAACATATCCCCTAAATTAGGAAGCTTGTGGGTAGCCACTGATGGCGCACTGGCTAAAGAATTGGAATGAAATTATTTGTGCCAACGATGATGAAGCCAAAAACAGCCCAACAGAAACAGAGCCTAGCCTGGTCAGCTGATCTGACGTGACCCTTATAGACACAGAAAAGTCTGCATACTGTAGATTATCCCAAATTTCTAATAAGCAACGAAAACTAATCTTGATGAGGATCAGGTCTGAGAGAGAGAACGGTGTGCTCTCTCCCAAACAGTCTCAAGCACATGCGCATCCCACTGTTTGTGTTTTTCTGTTTGCCAGAAGGATATTACTGCAGAGTTAGAAAGGGAGCTGCTACGCCCCGGTGGATCTGTGGAGAGAACGAGCTTTTAATCCATGCTGTGGCATCTATTCTTGACAAATCAGAGAGGTGGCTGATATCTGCTACTCCGAAAGGTAGCAAACGACCTTCAAGAAAAAAACAAAGAAAAAAAACAAAGAGAGAAGCATTGCATAAGGTGTCAACTTGATGACTTTACCCCCAAAAATTTGAATAAAAAAAACAGGCTAGAGGGGGGAGAGAGAATAAATCATCAGAAAGGTGGTACATTAGGGAAAGGCCACCTTTTCAAACAACTTCAACTTCAACTTCTTTTCCTTTTTAATCCATATTTCATAGCATAGTATCTCATCTGTGGCATTCCACACACAAACAGGCACACACACGTACAAAGCCTTCACATTAAGCCCTTCCCCTTAGCTTCGATGTGAGAGCTTCGATGAGCAGCTCATTATGTTCATAAATCAGTCATTCAAAAGACAATACTATAAAGATAGCCATGGACACAGTACTGGTACCCATTTAAATAGCAATGCGCCAGGCGTAGCTGACTTTTTAAGGGAATGGGAGATGATACTCTAGTTGGTTTAATTAATGTTATGCCCAAAGCACACCTATGATTAATTAACAGACTAAATACAACCCCTTTGCAGATTACTTGCACCTAGACACTGTTGAACTAGCAAAAGTGAGCTGGACAAATCCACTTGCGCCACGTGCTTCATGCACTGCAGATTGTTTAAATACAGCCCAGTTATATTTACTGCTACCTGAGGCTCAAACAAGCAAAATTTCAGTACATTTAGTCACTTTCATCTGGCCTGCTGAATGCACAGTGCTGCACTCTTATCACTCCATCAGCAAGGAAGATGGATGACACAGCGAATGAGAGGGACATGAACAATATGGCCCCAAAAGTACCAGCAAATAAGCACAGACCCCAATGACCCACATGCACTGTGATTTCACCAGACATAGACAGAAATGACCAATAAAAAGTTAAACAGATGTCAAGACAGAAACACAGCCACTTCAAAAACAGAAAAAGACATGTCTAAGTACATATATAAATAATTATGGTGATCTGTGTGATCTATGTAAACTTGTGGAGTGTATTAGGGCTAAGATGTAGCTAGGCTTTGCGTTTTCTGAGCTGAGACACAGAAGCTAATCCTCTCAGAAAAAGAGAAAGGAAGCTAACCCTGATGCAGCCCAAACCCTTTTCCAGTTTGTCATTCCGCACTTCAAAGCATACATGATGAAATCCCCCAAGGTATTATAAGAGCTCTGGCATAGCAGCCATCCTCAACCCTGTCCTAGCCTAATGCCTCATAAACGGAGTCTGGAAACATGTCCCTTTACTATTTGGAAAGTCTTTGTAGCTTCGGATGTTTAAGAACCTTTTAGAGTTGCAGAGGAAGAAGTGCTTTCCTACTGGAGGAGATATGAGGCATTTGTGAATCATTATGTGGCCAAGGGATTCCTGTCCCCCCCACCGTAAAATACTGCTCATATAGTACGCACATGCGCCTCTTTGACAATGTTTAAATCAGGACAGGTACCAGGCATATATCTTCTTCAGCGCTTTGCTGAATGAATGCTTATACAGAAATACAGTGAACGGGAAAATATGTGTCCTGGATAGAGACAGGCACATAATTTAAGCCATCCAGTTCCCAATGCACTATATGATGCCATCAAATGTTGTTTCACAGCTTGCTGAGCTGTCAGATTATTGAGTTTCATAAATACATCCAATACTGGTCTCCAGGAGTAACAGAGGCTGCTGGACAGAAGGGAGGGAAACAGTTGAAAAAGTTAGGCTTACAGCGTCAAAGAGAGAGATGAAAAGAACAGTGCATGTTATCTAGCTTAATTAAATTGTAGATTGTACACTAGACACCAACAAAAAGCCACTGTTAAAGTCTTTGTGCAAAAAAAGGTAAATATTTTCCTAGATATGGCAACTATTTGAGATAAAAACAAAATAAAAGCCATTTAGGTCTGCAATTGTTTGCATTTATTTTTATTGATGATTAATCATTTAGTCTATAAGTTGACCATCACAACATGACGTTGTCTAATTTCTCGTTTTGTCCAACCTGTAGCCCAAAATCCAAAAGTCTTCAATTTGCATGACATAAAGGAGTAAATAAAATACAATAAATTTCGGCATTTTTCATTGACTTAAATGATTCATGATCAGAATGTGTATAATAATAAATCTGACTCAATGTTTCAGAATTTTCAAGTTTCAGAATTTTTGCTTTGATTTTGATTTGTTGTCTAACATCACCTCAGTGCAGGAAACAAGGGTACAAAAACACTAATGTCAAAGTGTGATTTCAGTAAAAGATGCAGAATTTGAATGTAATCTGTTTATCTATAACAATTAAAAGCATCACTCCGATTAAGATCTACATCAGCGTGCACTAATATGGTATTAATTGTTCCACTTAACAGCTGATTCTACTGTATAGAAATTCAGCTGTTCAGCTGTTTCCCTTTCTGCTGTACTATCTTCCTATTAATCCCTTAACCCAACTACCTCACACCCTCCCTTTGGGCCAACTGCCAAATCTGTTCTGTTTCATCTTTCAAAATGGCAGAGAGGGCACCGAAACAGAGCGTGCACAGACTCTTTAAACAAAAAGAACCATCAGAATGTGGTTTGTCTATTAACCAAGATAGCACCTGATTCTGTGTGTGTGTGTGTGTGTGTGTGTCAGAGAGAGAGAGAGGGAGAAAGTGAAAGAGATAAATTGAGAGGACTCAGTCTGCCCCCGCTGTTCTCACTCAGCAGACTTGTGATAAGGTTTATCTCCGGTGTCTAACGAGTTCGCCCAGTAGCCCTCTCCAGCTCCCACCGAGTGGACCGGGGCGCACAGAGCTGCACACAGCCAGCAGTGGTTGAGCTCCCTTAGGTGACCTGTGCGTGTTGTTCATGCTACACTGCTTTAGAACTTTATTTTCTGTAGGAAATGGCTTCGGCCCCTTTGGCCACATCTCTTTTAATCTGGGAATTTTTTTTTTTTTTTTTACCTCTTTTTCTTCATCCTTTCTACTCACTGTAACTCAGACTGCCAAAAGAAGCTGCAAGAGCTGGAGAAAGAGCTTTGGCACAGGGAGGCGTGTGTCCCAGAGGCAGTGGCTGAGGCAAAGACGGAGACACAGAGAGGGAAAGGGGCGCCGCTGCCGAGTTAAGCCCCTAATCACAGTCTGCTATGCATGAAGGACTTAAAGTCACTCCATTTAATGCTACCTTCTCTTTAGTCAAAAAAGGGAAAGAAATACTACTGCTTACCTCTTCAGCTTTCTGATACCCTGGCCCCAATTTCTATCATATAGCTATTCTTGTGACACACAGAAATGCACCGCTTTGGTATATAGTCAAACAAATACAGAGAAATACACAACTCAAGGACATAGACAGAGGAAGGAAAACACACATGTACATATATGTGCACACACAGCAACATAAGCATAAATGTTTCCCTTTCTACAATCTCACATTAGCCTTAATAACACGAGAGACCATCACAGCTCTTCACAGCAACAAATGGAAAAAAAAACAAAAACAAACACGCTCACTTTGATTGCTCTCGGAAAATAAAGCCACGTGAAACAATTTCATGGTAAACCACGTTCGTGACTGACATGGCCGCCATGCCCTTCACTGGCGTGCTCAGGTGCTTCATTTGTTTGTGGAGAATATGAGCAGATCCTCAGAGACTGCAAGGTCCCACCGGCTCAAAATATATTAATTGACTTGGCTCTGCTTCCAGCCAGGTGTAACACACTTTTGCAGAATACTCCGGAACGTTGCAGAGATCTTTTGGGAAATCCCCCCACCGCCAGCCACCCACCCCACCGTGTCAAAGCTACACTTTCCACACTTCCACAGCTGCTGTTTTTCGACTCACCTTCCTCTTTCGTCAGCATGGCTAACAGACTATGGGTTGGCGTATAGGTCTTAATCTAATGTTGGAACATTGATTTATGCTTGGGTGTCCCACAGCCATTAAGATAATTGCATGATCACTTTATAACATCCTCCCCTGGTGGCAATGGTAATTTGGCTCCCCCCACCACACACCTTGCTCAGTAAGACCCGTAACCACATTAAGGCATTAGAAAATGTGGTCGGAAATATCATCTTTCAGCCCCTGCAAATTGATTTCATACCATTTCCACTGACTTCTAAAACCCTTTTAGTCTATCTCTCACCTGTGCTGACCATTTGATCTATTGGAGGCTTCTAGGTCTTAACAGCTTGTATTGATCGAAATTCTTCAGCCAGCATCTTGAGGGTATGCTCTTGTGTCACCTTGTAATTCCAGTAGTCTAGGTATTTTTTAGTGAGATCATCACTGAGACGATGTATTTTTAGCTGTTAGGGCAAGGCAAGCGGGCTTTGATTGCCTTGAATGGTGAAACGACTGTGTTAAATGGCGCTATGATCTCTTTCCACAAAATCTTCATTAAAATAAAGATGTTACCACCGCTGTGGACTAACGGCTGCTTCAGAGGAAAAGTTAGTGTCAGTCAAAGTCAAATTGCTTTGAAAGATAGTTCCAAAGGGAGGCATTTTACTTCCTGAGTATAAACACTGCCAGTTTATAGACACTGAACACATCAAAATCTTTTCTGAGCTAAGAAAGCTGCATTGATCTGAAACTATATTTTTACATATATTTATTTATTTTAGCCTATTGGTGATTGAATTCAGTGTATTTAATTTGGTTTTGCATTTGATTTATTCATTAGGGTTACACAAGTTTCCCTCCAAATAGTGACCAGATAAGACAATATGACAATATGTACCAGACAATGTTATAAATTCTGGTTATTACTATCAGAGGTTTTGCCTTACCTGCTACACTGAGACATCTACCTCTTTAAATTTCTACAAACTAGTCAGCAGGATTACTTTCAAGTACCTTGTATTGTCAGGATTTTACAGACGTTCACTATCTAGTTGATTCATATATGAGTTGTTTTGCTATCAAATTTTTAAAATAAATTCTGTATCACAATATATTATATGAATTATATTAATTCTGCAATATAAATGATATGCTATGATTATTTAGAACACTGTTCCTCAAATGTTTTACACCGCGCACCGCCTCAGAAATACTGGGCTATCCAAGTTACCACAATTATGACAAATGTGAAAATACAGCAACTTAGGTTGACCTTATTCAACTACAGACAGTTTGCACAGAAAGCAGGTTTATTTTTAATAAGAAGACTATTTATTATTGACTGTTGTTGAATCCTGAATGGGTCCGGTTCAAAAACTAGAGCCACTTTGGTGTAACAGTTATACTCCTGACCACTTCTCTTTGTAATATTGGAGCCGTGTTTGCAGTGTTTTTGAACCATTCAACCTGTCATCTTACCGTTACATTTTAGCTCATAACTAATCATGGATGTATGTGTGCATTATGTGCATGTAGGGGTTAGTATAACATGTTTTTAAATTAATTAATTTAATTTCTAAAAAATATTTCAGATATTTCTCTACATACAACAAGGAGGAGGATGCATACCCCCAGTAGTACATGTACCGTAGTCTGAAACCAGTGGTATAGAATAAGTCGTCCACACCAACAGTCAAGCTAAATCCACTAATGACTTCATCCTAGTCACCATCCTTGTTTGTCAAAAGGTGAAAAGTTGTTACATTGACACTACCTTAAAATGTCTGTGCTTTAAAGTACCGCAAATATGGAAAGAATATCAAGTTAAAATATTTAATGCTAATTTAGATTGTTTAAGACTCAAAATATATTCTCTTGAAGAAGTTATCTTTGTCGTGTAATTGTGGCCGCAGATTTACCTTTCTCTCCGATGACTTTGTGGCAAAGACGGGCATGTGACAGGCAAGCAGAGGACACCAAAACGGGGCCATCGTCTTCCCTTCATCCTCTCCACATAACCAGCCAGGTGAATTCTCCTCTCCTGAGAAAAAAAAAAAAAAAAAAAAAAACTTTATTTCTTCTCACAAAGGAGGTGCTAACTTAATGTAGTAGTTTATCAACTTGCTTTGTTGTTGTACTTATTGACAGCATGCGTCTCACCCTCACAGTTGAGGCCAGCCTCCTTCAAGCAAAACCACGCATAATAATTAGAAAGACATTTCACTGCCTCAGGTATGTAATATGAATGATGTTTATTAGCATGTGAATGTTATAATCAGCCAGGGGCTTATTCCCTGTTGTAGGAGGCGAGGCCAGGTACTGCCAACACGCAGTCTCAACAGTGATTAAACCTTCACTTAATCAACAGTGAGAGTCAGTCCCACCAGGAAAAATGCAACTGCTGGATTTGAGTTATAATAATGGATTTGCCTGATATATGCGCCATCTCAGCCCTCACAGCTCTGAGCCTCCTAACAGGTGCACCTCTGACAAGGTGCCGGGCAAATCTGCCAAAGTACTCCCATTATGTAATTTTGTAATCATAAATTTCAATTTACAGAAAATAAATTGTGCATGAAATTTAACAGCTTGCTAAAATGTGCTTCCTGGTTTGTTTGCATATGTTGCCTTGGAATAAGCTTCACTTTATATCTGTAGTTTGGCCCAGAGGCATCGCAGATCCATTAGACTCATGTGCAGCAGTCAAAACGGAGTTTGGTTGCGCGCTCTAAAATAGGTCTCTAAATAGGAAGGGATGCAATTAAGATGAGCTTTCACTGACAGACAGCTCCTAGACTGTAAAATTGGTGTCATTACTCTGTTTTGGCCACGTGGAGAAATGTATTACTCTCTATTTAAAAAAATGTGTACCTTATTATTTTAACAATTGCAACTGAAGATGACACTGTTGCCACCTCGCTGCAAACAGGAGATCAGACTGGAGCAAAATCCTTGTCACATTCAAAGCTTGAGTACATCTTAATAAAATGTTTATGACAAACAAAACATGTTTATGCAGAGCAACAAGCCACAAGAACGATCAAGGACAGGAATGAAGAGCATTGGATAAGTGTGTTGTGTCTTTACATTTCTTTCAGTGACCTTCGAGCGGTGTTTGTTTTCTGTGGTGTTTCAATCATCTGCATGGCTACACGCCTCTAGTCAAGATATGTGAAACAAAACATGATTGAGTGTTTACTACATTGTGCAAGCTGTGATGTATGGATTCATGTAACTTTGCCAAAGCCCTGCACATAGAGAATACTGACAATTAAGAGCTAATTATGTAGCCTACATCAAATTATCCCTTTTGAAAGCCATAACAAAATGTTAATTAATGTTTTTAACAGCATATTTTTAGAGGAGCTGCAAGAAATCTAAAATGCAAGATTTAGTTTTGCAAATGAATTCCTCTCTTGCACAACATAGCGACTAAAACAGTGCTGCTAGGTTACTGTGAAGAATTCGCTAGACAATTATAAGGTTTTAAATCATTCAGTCATTTATATTTACAGTCATCTCCAGTTGTGGAGTGTTCTTTAATAATTAATTTTTTTGAGGGGTGGGGGGATGGTTGGCCTGTGGGCTGACTATCCATCAGTGAGCCAGGATACAGCAAGATGTGAGGTCACTCATTAAAAGACTTTAATTGAGGGCAGATTTCTGCAGGTGGGGCAGCAGGTCCAGTGGTTTCCTTTATCCCCAGAGTAATCATCATTTTTCCTTAGCTAATTATTAGGTTAGCATAAATAATGTTCTGTTTGGATAAGTTGGCGACTCCTGCTGAATTTGTTAGTCGGTAAAAATGAATCTAGTGAGAGACATGCACAGAGATAGAGAGCAGGATACATACAAAAGAACAGAGAGAGAGAAAATGAATGTGTGAGAACACAAATTGGCCTTAACCTTCAGTCTTTGCCATGGAGTAATGATGATGAATCACGGTGTAACAAATGATAAGCACAGACTTAGATTGAAAACGGCACCAAATAAGGGACACACACACACACACACACCCACACACACATCAGGTACTTCATTTACAAAATAATTTCAACCTAAGCACAGGAAAACATCACACTCTGGAGTTGTTGTTACAAAGCATTGCCCATCTCTGTCAGATGAAACATTTTATCTGTGGGTCAGTCACTTTCACAGTAATTTGCACTGTTTGGCCAGTCATAAATTATC
The DNA here is from genome assembly GCA_028641955.1 of Protonibea diacanthus. Classification (NCBI taxonomy): domain Eukaryota; kingdom Metazoa; phylum Chordata; class Actinopteri; family Sciaenidae; genus Protonibea; species Protonibea diacanthus. The sequence continues at coordinate 17,096,361 of CM053978.1, forward strand.
ATAAAATAACTGTAAAAATAATGATTAACCAAGTATGCAGGCTCATTTTAAACTGTAAAATACTACCTGTGTACGTTATTCTTTAATTTGAGGCGCTGTAGAAAATGACGATATCACTAGAAAATTTATTCCATATGTTTATTCCATGTTTCCCTGCAACACTGCCCTGTAAATTCTGCCTCATAATACATTCATATCATGTTGGATTTACCAAAAATAGATCTACGACTATAAGAAAAAAAAAAACATTCATGTCAGCCTCCTAATGGTAATTTCATATTATAGGGACCTAGGACAATTTACCGTGGCTCCCAATGTATACCAATTAATGTCAAATATATACCAATCAGTGTTGAATTGTGAAAGTGTGTCGACAGAGGCAGGAAGGCCACAAATGCCTGCAGTCAGATACAATAAAAATCAAAATATTAAGTTATATTTCGAGTTATACAATGAACTAGTTATTTGGCATGTGGGTGGTTAAGTAGTTAAATGTAAAGGGTTGAAATATGGATTCCACATTCAGTAGACTGTAAAACTTTCCATACAGTGAGGCATTTTTCTGCCAAGAAATACATGTGGTTAAAATATAACACACACGTCATAAATACATAAACAGCATATTCATTGTCTACAGTGTATATAATTCTAATTTTATTCATTCGCAAGTGCCGTTATTAATACTACATTTACTGTAACACAATATCTGTTAATCCCCTGTGCAAAAACTGAACAATACCGTATGTGCACTGCAGGGTTACATATCTCAAACAGACTGTATAACTTGCATCTGGAGAGAAGCAACTGTGATTCAGAAAAAAAAAAAAAATCCTGTTTAAGGTCAAATGCTCACAGACACGATGAGCTAGGTGGTTTGGCACTGCAATAAAAAGACCCTAACTGAGACATGCATGCTGTGGCACATATTAAATTAAACTTGGATGTAACATCTCTGTTATTGTGTATATAGTTCTTCAATTACATGCTCAGCTAGCCCTCTTTTTACAGGGCGAACAGTGGGATTTTACAGGGCGCTTGTAAGTGCGGGTGGGAGTAAAGTACATTTGCAGAAAAATCTATGTTTTACATGGACAGATGATCAGCTAAGATACAATTATTGTCAGTCCTGCTTTGGCATTTCCTGGTTCAACACACAGCCGCTCAGAAAGTCGCTGCTGCTGCAGCTTGATTGGCTGTCCTGATGTAGAGCACTGTTTGAATTTTTGGTCACATCACCAATTATCCCAGCATTTTTTTGTGCAGCGAATTACCCACTTCCAGAAAAAGATGTTATTACGATCCAAACTTTTTCCTCTGGTGACAGCCTATAAAAACTTTTGTCAACTGTTTTGAAAAAGACATGGCAGTGAGTTCCACTTTGCTGCAGTTTATTACTGCTGAGTTAATTAAAGGCAATCTCTATCTATTGAGATTCCACAAGCTAAAGGTCAAGGTCAGATCTACCTACTGTGTAGTACGTCTCAGCTACTGTACAACAACTATGTGTAAGAACATAATGTGTGAAAGTGTAGGGTTGGAATACTAAGCAGGGGGATTTAGTTTCTCAGTTTCCTTATTCCAATCATGCTTTTGTTTCAAGTCTTTTGCTGATGAAGATTAATTTGCAGAGCATGGCGCTCTATAAACCCCAGTGACACAAAGGGCAAAGATATAAACTAATTAAATACACCAGTGCAATTGATAGTTCCCATGGATCAATGCGGGTGTGAGATCTGTTAATTAAATCCGTGATAATGTTTACTTATCATAAACATTTCCCATGTTTGAGCACAGCGAGATAGGGAGATAATCTTTGCTGTCTTGACAGATTAATTTTAGGGCTAAGGGAAAATCCTTCCAGCACATACAGAGTGGATGCCATTTTTTTTTTTTTTATGCGGAGGAGGCTTCTGTTTAATGTTTATATTAAAAGCGTTATCAAAGGAAATACTTTTAGCTTCTTTGCAGCGAAGACGTCCTTTACTTAACAGCGCAAAACAAAAAGACAACAGTTGCGCACGAGGTACAGCTCATGTTATTTGAACAGCAGCAAAGAAAGCAGTTAACATAGCAACCAAGCAAGCTGAATCCCTGGGCTAACTGCGGTAAAGCCCTTGCGGTCTCCCTTAAAGCCCGTGCGGAAGAGTGAATTTTGCATCCGCCCCCCCACCTCGCTTGTCTCCTGTGCGGTATACATTGGCGCAACGCAGGTTAACACACAGTGGATTAAGAAGGCGTGTCAGTGCGTGTGCCAGAACCTCCAAGCCTCACTCCACTCATCTATTGATCCGCATGCAAGGAAAAAAGCAAAAGACCGGCACACTTAGCAGTGTAACCACAGGCAACAGACCCCTGCCTGCCCTCTGTTCCCTGCAGTGGGACTGATTGCTTGTCTCAATCATCCTTTCACTCCCCCACTGCCTAACTCCCCTCCTCCCCTTTAACAGATACACACACACACACACACACACACATCCCACAAACTCTCAAACATCTCCGTCTTTTCCTAAATTCATTCCTTTGCTTCTGTCTCCGACGTCTTAGCAGCAATCTCTCATGATTTGACGGCCTCTTGTTCTTCTTGTGAGGGCCATCAAAGCCAGCAGCCTTAACCCTGTCTGAAAGGGCTGGGACTGCATGGTAGGAAGCAATTAATTCTGCAGTGAGAAAGACCATTAATTAGGCAATGCTTCTGGCTATTTCACAAAGACCCTTCAGAAACAGTAGGGCCACTCTGAGAGGCATAAAACATGCAGTGGCACACCAGGTTATTAATGGACCCTGGGGCTCCTGGCGAAGCACCACCGTGGGGTAATTCTAACTTTGTATTTCAAGACCTCATAACTACACCACATGCACTCGGAAAGTGACAGATTCTGTTTACCGGGGTTGTGTCTTATTGAGCTTGCCTGCCATATTATATCATGCAAAGCCTGATTACTAGAGAAGCTCCGACACATCCTGCAAAAGTACAACGATCTCCAGTTTTTTAAATACCACCACCTACTATGGGCTCCAAAATCTTATTTAAATGCTCAAAAGAGTTCAGAGAAAACACTGTGGTATTAACAAGGTATTGTTAATGGACAATACCCTGAAAAGATTTTAATATGGCATGTAGGAAAGTCTCTTAAAGCCACTGATATTCACACGTGCCATAGGGAAGGCTGCAAAATACAGCAGTGGGATATAGCAGTGTTTCCTCTGAACTGAGGTAACAGGATAAACACTGGTGTGGAGATGGGTTTGCGAAAACGAGTTTTGTGATGTCTAATCACTCACTAAATCATGCATGAGACCATTAGCTATTTGTGGTGTCCACCATTCAGGGACATTTCGGAGCACGGCACCCATTTCAAACTAAACAAGACCATGGTTCGGCGCGTTTGAAATGCTGATTCGACTGTAGGTCTCCCCTGAGCGCAGGGCAGGCCTGCCTCCGCCTGCAATGAGGAGGAAGCTTCGGTGACAGTACACCATCCGTGAAATTAAATCAACAACTCGCTTATTGTAATTACATTTGGTTAAATGGGAAGGCAAAGTGTGGGTGTAATACAATTAACATGTAATTGTCATCCTGACCAGGTTGGTGCTGATCTATTTCCCCAAGGGATTCAATGAAATTCATCACCCCGCCCTCATCTCTACCATTTGTTTTTAAATGGACAATTTGACGAGTACCAGTGGGTCACAGCGCTGCTGTGCATGTGTGGTCAGGAGTATTGATCTAGATACTGCAGCACATAACTTGGAATTACATAGTTCTTTATGACTTTTTGAAATTATATATCCTGATATGTTAATGTTACTTTATTTTTTATTTAATAATTCATTTCAGGGTAAAAGTAACTTTGAATAAATAACAAATCTTGGGTCTAAAATATTACAGAACATGTAGGCAACTAAAAAGACTGGCACAGATGGAATTTGACATTAACACGTTGAAAGCTAAGACATAGAAGCATGGTGGATGTTAGACACAACCTGTCTGACAACCTGTATTCATTTCCTAAATTTTGAATTTTTTAGAGCAGATAAAAACATTTATTCAATAAGCGGGTCGTACATATATGATATACACAAAATAAAAAGCCCTGCTCTAGAGGAAAGGTAGCTATGAATAATGAACCTATTGATGAACTTTGTCCATGCAGGTCAATCACTTCATGCATTTGGAAAAAAAAACTTAGTTTAAGCAACAAAGCTGCTGTACTTGTATTTATGACCTTCATGCTCTTATTAGCTAATCATGATTAACATTTCCATTAACCTCAGTTTATGAGGCTACATGAAATTGCAGGTGCAGAGGATTTGCGTTGTGTGGGCTTTCAACTGTGAATATGTATATGTATTCATATAAGCCATTTGAGAGGTGAAAGTGAAAGGGCCTTGGATGATTGCCTTGAAAAAAAGGACATATCTTTGCTATTTGTGTTCCATTTGCTTGGATCCCACACAAGGTAGTCTCTCTCCATGGACGGTTGGCCCATCTTTGGGGCTGCAATGGTTTTATAGCTGTAGCGACATAATGTAATACATGATACAATGAGTTATTGCTTCTTGGCAAAAAAGAACAACTGTCAATGAACTTAAAGTTTTGTGTATATAATATTTCTAATAAGTGCAGATCATTTGAGAAATTCTGTTTTTTGTAAATATATCATTTTCATATCATACATATCATATTCTATCTATTCTGTAGAGGTTTCCAAATAATTTAGACCTAAAGAAAACATGCTAAACATGATTTAAAGGTCCAGTGGAAACGGTTTAGCTGGCAGCTAGCAGCTACCTTAGAATGAGCCTTTTATATCTACAGATGCTGCAGGTCCTCTAAAATGGTGTCCACCATATCGCACCACAATGTGGGAAGAAAAACAGAATATTGGCTCTAAATAGAGTGTTTTTGGGTTTTGTTGGCATTTTCACAGCCACTGTAGTTTCTCCTTCAGGGTGTGTCGAGGGGGTTGCAATCAACAACTACATCTCTAGATGCCACAAAGTCCGAAACGCTGATCTTTTAAATACTTGGCTGTCAGACATTTTAACCAAAGATGAGTGAATCGATATCTGAGTAAAACACGTCTTCTGGATGAAAGATGGTCTGTTTCTCTCTGCAGCCCCACTGCACAAATCTTTGTCTGGAGCTTGATATATAGAAATTGTTTGATGTCTTGACTGCAGCGGGTGTTTCTCTGTAGTGTATCCCCTCCCCCTTTATTCATTTGCCCTAAAACCCTGTTTTTTGTTGTTTTTTTTGTATGTCTTTCTAGTTTTTATTTTACTTCATGTCCTTGCTCTGCTATTTTATTACTTTTCCTTACACCTTGAAGCTTGTTCCCCTTGTGCTTGGCTGTTTGTCATGCTGGTGATTGAGGAATCAAAGCTTATTTTACAGTTGTTCTCACAGTAACTTGCCCTGGATAGGTGTGCTGGCTAAAGGCCTAAAACCTTACACCGTTAGATGTGTCAGTTTACCCTGATCAGTGAACGGACCTGAAAGTTTTCTCTAAATCAAAAGTAAGGCAAACATTTTACGTTTATCTTAACACATGGAAGAATCATGTCTGTGACAAGGGCCCGAGGCTAGAAGGTGGTTGGGTAGCATGACAAAGACAGATTGGTGCTGACAGTTGTGCCATTACAGAGTCAGTCAATATGAGCGTGAAAGCAATGTGTATTATTTACATTTTGATAGCATTTTATCCCACGACTGAGTGTTCAGGGTGCGTTTTCCACAGGTGTAAGATCCAAACAAAGCAAGAAAATTCAATAGATGTTTATTTGATGTTTCCTTTCCAAGTGAATGCCAAATAAATCAGAATGACATACTTCTGGTCCTCCTCTGTTCATTTTATCCTCCTTGACTCATACTTGACATTCATGGGGTCCATAAACATTACTGCAGCATGGGGGCTCCTGGTCCGTATGACAGCTATGGATAACTTGCATGATTTGGCTTTGAATATCGCCCATGTCCACACAGCAGCCATATGGGAGGAGAGCTGCATGCTCTAACTATGCCACTGTCCTCATCAGTACGCCTGCTGTGTTGCTGATAAAGGTGTGAGCAACAAGGGAAGGCTGGGGATGCTGCGCTTCACTTCAGCCACAGCATCCTTTGCGCTCAGCCTGATGTTTTTTGATGCCACCCTGACACAAACCAAGCTCTGCTAGAGAGTCTACAGATGTATTGTATTCCTCATGCTCCTCTGTAACCCCACTATGAGAGGTAGGCCAGCAATACAGGGGAAGAATCCAGTGTGTCCTTGTGTGCTTTTCTGATTAGAATGCACAAGGATGAAGAATCTCAAGTGTCAGGAAACCTTCTGAGAACTGAAAACGTCTTGACCGAAACCCAATCCAAGTGGCATTGATCCTCCTAGGACTATGCATGGCTAATAAAAAAAAAATATATGTATAACAAATATACGGATGGCCACTTATCTAAGAAAGACAGTTGAATTTTCTTTAACCTATTAATGACTAATAACTTTCTCTTAAACCTTGAATATCTTTGTGCTGACTGCTCACAGCGATGGCCGCTGGGATGTACATAATAAAGAAGCCACAGAAATAAATATATGTCTGCTACACAGGGCGTGTTGTGTATGCAGTCTCTCTCTAACATACCACATACACAACATGCGCAGTAAAAATGTGTGTGACAAGGAAAAGCGCTCAAGGCAACACAGGGAGCAGGAAAGGATGGACAAAATAGGACTTGGGTGTGGAGTGGGATGAACATGCGTGCCATCATGGCCAAATAAGCTGATTGATGTGCTCTGTAGTCCCGTCCCTGTTTTTTTTTTTTTTTTTTTTTTAAACAGCACAGCACGCATTGACGAACCCCAGAGATGCATACTAGGCTTTGGACTGGGCAAAGCAAGGCAAGGGTTGGAGGAAAGAGGTTAGGAGGATAGAAAAGAACTGTGCTGCTCCCTGCTGGGCAGGGTATGGCCATTCTTTTTTTCATGAATGCTGACCATTTCTGAGTTTCCACAATCAAAGATATTCAGCATATGTAGACCTAACCTTATAAGAGATCGGCAGTACACAATTTCAAGGAATTCTAAGGCTTTTCAAGGACTGGATCGAGTATGTAACATAGTAACCTTTGTTTGCACGGTAAGATAGATGGAGTTGCTGTTTTATGATGGAGGTTATTAATTTAACAATGTTCAAACACTTTACTCAGCACATAAACTTCTTTTGACCCAGTTGAGATTCTCGGTTGTTCTCTGATTATATTATAAGTCGTAACGCCGGTTGTGCGCTTATCCAGTAGAGAATGAAGCAAACACTAATGGTGTGTGTGAGCCTCCGACCTAAAACATTGTAACTACATTTCATTGCGTTACATCATCCTGTTTAAATAGAAATGGCATAGTAATCCTTTTTGTGTGTTTGTGTGTGTTTGTGCTTACGTAGTGCGATCTTGGCCAAGTGCAGACGGTTGACCCAGGAGATCTTACTCAGTGGGTTGGGAGTGTTCAGGACCACCATGAAACTCACAGGACGCCCTGACCTGGAGGAGAACACGCACAAAAACACAAACACATCAGACGTTGAAATTTTGTGTCACAAAGTGATCTCTGAACAACACAAAATATTAACTTTACTTCTGCTGGTTTAGACTTTTTTTTTTTTTTTTTTTGTCATCTGATCCGCTGAGGCCCAAAGACTGTGATCCTGGTATTTACTAGGACTTCACACCAAAACAGAGGAACTAGAGCTGCAATTCATTGTGAATGAATAAATAATTGCAGCATTTTTAGCATGTGTGATTGTGTCTCAGTGTGACTGTGTGCAGGTGTTTTCTTTGGGTTTTTTTTTTTTTGGCAACCCTCTCTACGAGAAGGAGAAGTTAACAAGGAAGCACTAATAGCACTGAAGTGTTTTCCAAGTTACATTCCCGTAATGTAGTATCTATATTCACAAACGACCTTTCTGAATGAATGAAGTGCGATATTTATGTAACACAGACAACAGAAGGGCCTTTGGTTGAGGTAAGAAAAAGATTATGGTTTCTGTACAATGTTGATCACCTAAATGTTGCCTAAACAGAACCGTAACTAAGTTAACAATAATAATGTTGCAGTTATTACAAGCAGATAGTTCATACTGTAAGATCGGATAATCTAACAGAAAACAATGAAATATGTCAGCATGTTGCAGATGCATTCATAAACATTTCTGCTTGTTAGATACTTTCATTAAAAACATTTCCTCATTATGATATTAGAAATTGTAATAACATGTCCTCCTGAATGTTTTTGCTGTTGTTAATTATATAAACGTTATTATATAAATATATTTCTTCCTGCTACTGTAAGTGTTCCGTATGTACTGAAGAAGAGCCACTTTAAACAAACAAACATCTATGTATAAGTCTACTACTCCATATGCTGCCACTTCGGGCAACATCAGTGGGATGAAGACTACAAGTTTGAAAAAGAAAAAAATTGAGGCTTGGGTGTTTACTACTACTCATCCCCGCTTGAGGCTAGTGACTCAAGGCTATTATCCTTGAATTACACATCCAAATCTCCAATCAAACTGTCAGCAGTCGAGTTGGATGTTATGACAAAGAAGAAGAATGTGTGGGATACAAAAAAAAAAAAAATGATATCTCTGTGTCTGCTGCTCGACACAGCACAATGCAAAACCTCTACACAAATATAAATGTGCTGGCTGTTTAAAAAGTGCTTTGTACAAATATTTAAGCCTCCATTCTCAAAACAAGGCAGCAGATGGGCATTCAACAGGTGGAGCTTAAGCGGTTCTGAAAACACAGAATCCGATGGCCATATATAACCATAGAACGATTAACTGGTATGAGGCCATGCCAGAAAAGAAAAAGATTCAACTTTTTGGTGTTTTCACAAAAGAAATTATGAATTAAAAACAGATCTACAATTAAAAACTTAAATAATAATAATAGTAATGAAATAAAAATAATAATAATGACATCACACTAATAATAACAATGAGGTCACCCTGATCTTAAAAGGTGTGATTGTAATTTCTGGTTTGCTGAGTTCAAAGGAGGGTAGTAAAAAATGTCAAATTGTCATTGACAATAGCCATTGAGGATTATCCAACTTTTCCATCACCTCTTACTTTATCTTGAGCATCAGGGTGAATTTACTGAGGGTCTGACATCACGGAAGTGGAGGGAATTAGAGGATTTTGATTTAAAATGGGCAAAAGCGCATTTTGACATTTACTGTAGACGTGCTACATAAAAAAAAGAAAGGAGAACAATACAGTCTGAGAAACAGGGCGCCCTACAAGAAAACGAAATTTTTCATTTCATGGGACTTTAAGTTTAATACATCAAGATTTTTTCCTGTCAGAACAGCCTGCTTGTCGTTTTACAGCGGTTCAGGCCTGTAAGCCGAGGCTTTATGATTCCAGCCTGCACGTCAACATTCAGGGCAGGTTGCAATGACCACACAGCCTGGTCACAGTGAATTGCTTCTAGGTGAGCTTCAACACTCAAAATGCCACTAATGTGCGGGCTTCTCTGGGATCAGGCACTACCAGTATGGGCTCTAATCAGTGGGAGCTTTTTGGTCCCAATTCAAGCTCAGGCACAATACGAGACCAGATCCCGTGTATGTCTGTTTGTGTGTAGGAGAGAGAGAGCGAGAGAGAGAGATGGAGGAAACAGGTGATGTCACATCAGGATTTATAAGCCAAAGTCCTTGCGAGCTGTATATTAACCAATCCATTCTTTAACATACAGTATTTACTTAAATGCGTCTATCTTAACTCGACATTATTTATGCTGTTTTTGTGTTGTGCAGAACAGTTTTCTCTGGCTATCTTGAAAAAGAGATTTCACTCTCAAGAAGCATTTATACTGGTATAATAGAGGAGAAAATGTTATGAATATCAAAGATACAAATGGACAGAGTGTATTATGCTGCAGGACTGGTGTGAAAAGTTTCCATGAACCTTTTTTTTGCCTCAGAACTGGGTCACTGTTGGAAGCCATTGTAAAAAGCCACACATTCAACACCTGCCATTTCTCTGCAAAGAAGCAAACTGCTAACGTTTCCGAGGCACCTTTCAAGCCTGCAGGGGGTGAGTGTTTGATATTCAAAACATCAGCTTTTTTTGGTGGAACATTCCTTTAACCTCCTTATACGCAGTAACGTCTAAACCGGCAAAACGAACTTTGTGATTACTGCACATGAATAAATGAAGGCGTTGAAAAGTTTAATAAATTAAAACAGCATAATTTACCGCAAGTTCTCAAGAGACGGTGTCTCATGCACGACACTGACTAATCTATGCATGTATTTCTTATTATGAATGCATAATTTAAAGTTTAACAGAGCTGAAAAATAACCTGTCTTCCTCTTCAACGTAAATCACATGAAAAGAGCCTTGTAACATGTCATACCACACATCTTTATACGGGAATTTGAATTTGCCTCTGTCCCTGTATGGTAATTGAGATTATTTTGACAAGTGGTCAATATGTTGTCATTTTCTCACAGTGTAAGTGCATATTTCTTTGTGGTACCCATATAGAATAATAAAAGGTATAGATTATTTGCCAAACACAACACTAACTTTGATTTCCTGACAAAAAAAACAACAAAATTAAAACAAAACTGCTGATGGTAAAGTAAAACAATAACAGAAAAGGATTTGCCTTTCTGTGTTTTGTGCCTTACAGCAATATCTAACCTGTTTCAGACAAAGTCCTTTAAGGATTCTTTCACTACTGAAAGAAACTGGTGCCAGTAGAGACAGATCTAAAGTGCATTTCCATTGAAGTGCTGAATCACAAAAAATGGATGTGTCCTAAATTTAATTGAATGGCTTCAATTTGAGGTGAACGTTTCAAACTGATTATTCAGATATCATTTCAAATTTGGCTCCCATCAATTGGCTTTTTACATCAAATTTGTGTTATTAAGACATACGTGGGGACGAGGGACTTTCACTGACTGTTCAGAAGAGGACCGCAGACTCCTTTTAGGTTGACAACAGTTAACACTCACTGAGCCTACCAGAAGCTGTCAGGTGTTTCGTCTCCTATATGCCCCTCGGGTCTTTCTCTCCATGAATTGATAGAGCTACAGATTGTATCTAGCTGGTACTAGAGCACAAAGCAGAAGACGACATGTGGTAAACAAATAAACATCAGTCAGCGGTTTTATAGCCTGATCCGTCAGGATGTTCATACTTATATGGTTATATACTTTATTTTGAACATTCATATAGCAGCAGACAACTATTTGCTATGTAAATATATCGTGAGTAGAGAATGATGTCACACTCCATATCCCTGTGTTATTCCCTGAGCTGTGTTTATTATATCCGAACAGGATGGCTACACGTGCATGTGAATACAATGGTTTGCTCTGAGGAGACTGACTGTCTGAAACGGCGTTTTGTTTTTCTCATCTACATCTGTGAGTTAGGACCAGAGTTGCTGATTGTCGGAACTTGAAAAGACTAACAAAGATGATTTAAGTGAGCTTTTGTTGCTGTCCCATATCTCCGAGGTAACATTACTTGTTTTGTCACTTGAGTCTGGTGAGCCGTAGTGCCCATTTGTTTTGGTCTGAGATATATATATATATATATATATATATATATATATATATAAAACCCTTTTAGCGCTCAGGTGTCCGAAAAAGATTTTGTGCATGCCTCGCTCCATAGTGCCAAGAATATGCTGAAGCCCTGGACCATGCTGTGGGCTATGATTTATGGTGAGCTAAACATGTATATGATCATTATTTTCATAGAATATGTCTCAGTCTCACTGTGATGTTGTCTCCTGGTTGGCACTTTTACTCGGTATGTCTTTTCTCAACTGATCACTCCAGCTGCTGTGTTATTATTTGTGGCAGGGAGCTACCCACAGAAAGACATGCTATGTTATGACGTTACGAGACACAATGGGTGTGATTCTACGAGACAAGGAGCTCAGTTCACAGCCCCAATGACAAACTAGCCATTGCCACGTCTCTGCTTACATCCAAAATCAACTGAATATCACCAGTGGAGGAAAAAAAAAATGGACCATGACCAAGAGATAGATGGGTATGTTTTTGTGAGAGTGATTTAAGGAAGTTTCAACAGCTTATAAAAAACACAACTAAAGTCTATACCAGTCAATACTGCAATGAGCCCAGAAATGCAAGGTCTCTCCCAGAGCTAATTGTTTATAAGTCAATTTTTCTCTTTGTGGGCTTGACTGAGAGCCATAACTTAAAACCAACATATGACTGTTCATAAACACAGGATGGATTTTATACTCTGCATAGATTGCATTACATTTAAGGTAGATAAATGGACCATTTTAACTCTATTTCATCATGTTTTGAGCTTGTTAGACCACTAGCCATGCCTCTGTTTAAATATCTGACTCTCCTGTCAACTAAATAACTTGTTAATGCTGAGCCTTCTAAAGTGAGACTGGCAGCATTGGCCCTGAGTTAGCAATGACTCAGCTGGTGTCTATTCATTGACAGGGGCACTCTGTTGTCTGGATTGATCAGGCTTTATTGGAACTACAAGTAAGCTGTCTGGCCAAGGATGAGACGTCTTCTTAAAGCACTAAGCAGCTTTCCAAAATAATAGCCCCGCTTCAGTCACCTGTACAACTATTCCACAGTGATTCAGGGTGGATGAAAGAAAGAAAAGGAGAGTGCAAGGGAGCCTGTGAAAGGAGGGGTGCGGGGGGTGTCTCAGCCACACATAAGGAAGACAATTTCACATTCAGACATCATTAGAAGGTAATAGAGTGGAGAACAGTGCGCAGCTTCTGTCATACCTGCCGTTGCCCGCTGCAAATTCATTTTCATTTCATAGAGCAGGGAAAGAAATGGCAGAGAAACACACACATAGTGAAAACGAGGGAGAGAGAGAGATTTCAGACAGGAGCAGAATAAAGTAAGATCTCAAACTTCCTTGACGTGTTGAAGCTTTCACAAAGAGGTGTAATTCATACCATTCACTGCTTAAATATAGCGGAGGCAATTTGCCGAAGACAGAAGGGGAGACGGGGTGTGACGAGAATACAACTACTCACTTGGTTGGATTCCTAAGGCAACACTTCATGCCCACACGGCCTCAAACATGCTAAACTGAGCGCAGTCTCCGATTCCTCCCTCCCGCCCGCTGATTGACAGCCGCAGTGCAGGTGTGGTGCACTGCCAGAATGGAGAACTAGACTCGGGCATGCTGGCAGAGGGGAGAAGAGGAGGGGAGACGTGGAGGGGAGCCGAGAGGTATAAGGAGAGTCAAAAAGGGAGGGGAGGAGAGAGGAGAGAGGGCAGAGAGGCGGTGGGGGTGGGGGTACGAGGGAGCAAAGCGAGGAGTCCGCCCGGTTGATTTATGGGAGCAGGTCAGTGCCGAAGCACACGTGTGACACTAATGCACAAGGACGAGACAGATGTAGGAGTGAGTGCTGAGTGGCAGCCTGTCATGCACCCATCCTTCAGTTCACCTCCACCCTCCAGAGATACAAACAGTCACAGAGAAAGTCTGCTCTGCAAATAGTGAGATGAGTTAAAGGACATGGTTCAATGTCCCTCTGGGAGTTTGTTGATCTAGTTCTGGACGGACCTGACAATCAGTCATAGAAAAATGTTACAAGAGATGGACTCTGGACTGTATGTGATTTAGAGAGGTGGCAGGACTGTGTAACAAACTGAAGAGTGGACAGAAACAGACACAGGATTCTCTACAGGAAGTACAAAATTTGCCTGACAACAACAGAAAGATGTGGAGCTCCTGATAAAAAAAAATGTGATCGCATTATTAGGCTTAATTAAAGGTTCTTAGCTGAACTCTAAATGCTTAGTTTCGAGGTGAATAAGGATCATAAAATCCCCAACCAACAACTAACTATACGCTGCCATCACTGGGTGAATGACTAACAGCACTGTAACACATTATTCCTGTGTATGACGAAGCTGATGAACATGTATTCAATCTGATCTGACCTTTCATACTGTTGTTCACAAGTAAATACCTGGTTGTCATCATTTATACAAGACTCGGGAAACGTGCATGTCTCTCCTGAACCGCAGAATTATGTCCGACCTTGAATGAATCTGTGTTAAACGATGCTGTTAACTTTCACTTTAAGTGCTCGCTGCTGTGTTTCTGCTACCAGATGGCAGTGACCTGGCGCTAGTTAGGATTTCATCTTCTTCTTCTTCTTCTTCTTCTTGGTATGCTCACATTAAGAAAAGTCAACGCGCACACACTCATTAATCCTGTTCAACTATCTGTGATCGAGTGGAGTGGAATCGCTAGCCAAGATGTACATGATATAAAGATACAAATTCAAAACTGTGTGGCACAAAATAACTGCATTACAACAGCATGAAAATTTGGGTTTTAATCTTGTCAGCAATTTGTTAAAGGGGTCAAACCAACCACATGAAATGGATGTGAGCTGAGTATCTGTTCCATATAATAAAAACTGTCTTTATTAAAATGAATCTAAGGCAAACAATATGTGAAGATTAGGTAAAATACTTCCTCTGTAAATGAGTTCATGTGCACTTTATCCCTTTGTGGTTTGGCTACTCGAGGAGCAACACAAACCTTTAAACTACAGTTGACCAAAGAAAATGTACTGTAGGTGCCCTTCAGCTCCAGCCCAGCTGCACCTGGCAACTGGCTAAAAGTGGAGGACTGTGGTTATTCTTGGTCGCTTCCAGGTGTGCAGTGTGTGAATACGAAGAACAGAGAGGAAAAAAAACAATGTGCTGTCCCTGGATAAATAAGGCTGAACACAACAGAGCAGAGGTTAGGGCGTTAATCACATACTATTATACACTAAATGCAAGAAAGTGACAGATTCATAGTAACACTCCACCGTCTCGAGTTAAGTACACTTTGATGTCTTTATGTCTGAGGGTTAGATGTTGAACCATGTCCTTTAATTCATCTCAGTATTTGCAGAGCAGACTTCCTCTGTGACTGTTTGTATCTCTGGAGGGTGGAGGTGAACTGAAGGATGGGTGCATGACAGGCTGCCACTCAGATTATCTTTTCTGTAATTTGGTTGAACAACTCTTTAAGTGTGATCCTGCCATACATCTATTTACAGCACACGTCTTCTTCTACTTCTTATACAGATGAAACAATCCTCTGCTGTCCGGACACTGAGATAAGGTCATAAGGACTCTCCCGAGCCTCTTTGGGAGCACGTCTGTTTGGACAAGACGCTCTGCCAGAACAAACTAAAGATGGTGAGATGAGACTGTAAGGTCTGCGCATCGCCTTGCAAGTAGCCTGCACACCCTCCATGTCTTCAGGCTGACAATGCGTTTCCTTCACGAGTGCTAGTGGGAATGGAGGATGAGCAACAAACACATTTGGTTAGATTATGAAATTTAAACTCTGTATCTATCATTTGCCAGTATGGCCCCTGTATCTATGCCTGTGGTTGCTCCAGCAGACGCAGTAAAAAAGGATGTTAATGAACTGCTGTCACACGTAGGCTGGTGCCTTTGAGGCAGCAGTCAGGATTCTCTCCACGTACTCAGTCTGTTTGCAGTGTGGAGGCTGTGATGTGCTGCCTGACTGCCGAGAGTCGCTTGCGGCCAAGACAGGAGGGGACCAACTCAGTACAGGGGGTCCCTGCTGCGGTCCCACTCACTCCCCAGCAGAGCAAAGTTTCGGCTCTTTTCGCCCGCGTGTATGTGTGTGTTTCTGACCCTGTATGTGTGTTTCTTTCTCTAAGGTGGATGCTTGTTTGTGTGCAGGTGCCTTTGTAAGCAAGAAGCACATGTGAATACATGTAGCGTGCATATACTGACTGTGGATGCACTCTTGCCCCGCAGATTACCCATTAAAGTAACAAAACAGAGAAGGATAACAAGGGAGGACCACTGTATGTGTACGTGACCGTGTGGATGTGTTTGTGTTTGCAAGAAAGACAGAACCAGTCTGTCCGCTGCTCTCCCCTGCAATCTGCCACTGCTGCACCCTGGGTAGTGTCAGAATGGTTTGGGCACCCGCTGTGCCACCTGTCACCCCCAGCCCTGAGGCTCACTGCCGGTCCAGCCACCCGACACCGAGGCCCAGCCTCAATTAGATCGCTATCACACAACCAGGATTGGCTCTTTTTCCCTACAGGAGATTTCTCTCTTTCAGCTGACATTGTTATCTTTTACCTCTCCACAAAAACTGTGGCCATCTCCAAGTAGGATTTCAGCACAGGTCTTGCCCTAAATTATTTAAGTTTTTAAATACGAGTCTACAGCTTGGACATATGTAGGGGTGGGGAATCTCCTTGTCAGTGTAGTTGCTAATGACGTTATCACAAGAACTCAGCAAATAGGGTACCCCTTGAAGGGGAATTCGGGGACTCTCTTGTAAGCACGACATCTGGCTCCACCAAACATCTGAGTAAGCAGATTGGCCCTGCAGGCCTGGTGTGACAACCGACGAGGAAGCTGGGAGATGTGGGAGAACTGATCTGCACAGCTCCGCTGCTCAAGCTGTCACTTTAGCTTGGCTTGGCACAGTTAGATTCTCCTTGGCTCTAAAGCATTAGGCCCACTCTTCTGACTGCCGCTGCCCTGCCGGCACCAAGCCAAGCTTTTCATGGGGGAGGTCGATCATCACTCTCACTCTTTCTTTCTTCCTCTCCTTCTCCTGCTTTGTCTCTCTCAGCAGGACTCTGGCTTCTCTATGGCAATCTTTTTCTTTTTGTCCTCCCCTACCTCTTTCTTATCCTATGCCCACCAGAAACCACAAAATGGGATCCATTATAATCTGCCATTATTTGCTATTCCCAGCTTCTCTGCGGTTCTCTAAGCTACTCATATGCTCTCTCCTTGGGATCTTTGTTCTTCTCTAAGTAGGTGTTCAGTCATTCAGGAGTCACTCCACCCAACAGGATCAGGATGTTAAGACAACCACTTTGACATCCTTAGTATAACAAGGTAACTTGCTATGGACTGCGTATCTACTCAGCTGAACAAAACTGCACCTGCTGCTGCTCTGTTTGGACCGATCAAGTAAAACATCACATTTCTGCTACTAGCCATACATACTGGGGATGCACAATATTGAATATTGCTGATATCAAACATGCCAATTCATTTTGGTCGATTGTATACACACACTTTTTTCTCACCTAATTGCAGAGAACGTCAAGTCCTTCCTGCAGTGGAATTAACATATTATTATACATACTCTTATCATAATGGCATGCGGGCAGATGCAGACATAAAATACATGCTTTTCCAAATGTGCACATTCACTGGGCAAAATACCATGCCAGCTTGCTTTTCTTTTTCCCATTTTTATTTGTTCTTGGAAAATTGGTCATAATAACACCTCTTAAGATGAAGACTTTAATTTGTAGAGCTGAAGGGATGTGAATGGGCTCCTCATCGCGTGACTGAGTAATCATTGCAGAACAATTCTGCTCTTCTGTTTCGGACAAAAAAAAAAACTCCTCCGCACAGCAGCAACATACCTGTGTGGCTTTCATATAATTAAAGCAAAAATCCTATCAGCAGATAATATCAGCAGAAATTTTCATTTTGGGCTGATAAGATATTTAATTATAAAGCCTTCATAGATACCAATGACCTGCATATATTATTGCATATACTTTGCCAAATGCTAAATAAGTTATGCTAAATAAGAGACACACTATAAATGTAAAATAATATGAATCTTAGTTGAGCAACTCAGGAAAGTTACGCACTAAGGTTTGCACTTTAAATAAAAAAATCAGGCCTTACTTGACTCAATGTGCTAGCCAACTACTAATACAAGTTGTGGTCATCTCACGACTTGATTACTGTAACGCCCTCCTGACGGGCCTCCCAGCCTGCACGGTGAAACCTCTCCAGATGATCCAGAACGTGGCGGCGCGCCTGGTTTTCAATCAACCCCAAACAGCACATGTTACAGTACTTTGCTGTTCACTGAGCTCCACTTGCTACCTGTAGCAGTCCTCATCAAATTCAAATCGCTAATGCTCGCCTATAAATTAGTCTCTGGTTCTGCACCCACCTACTTAGATGCCCTTATACAGGCATATGTAACCTGTGGAGGGGACCATTGTGCAGAAAAATTATGCACTGTTTGCTAAAGTGTCCAAATTCAAACTTGCAGAAGGAACATTTCGTCGAGAATATTCATTATTCCATTCAGGTAGTGAAGGAAGTGAATTATTTCAGTCAGGTAATTACCCACTTCTGACAGAATAAACTGTTCTCGCCACTAATTTGCAAAAAGGTCAAGGTGTACTGTTGGCCCCTTGATCCATATGAATATATGTACTTTTTAAATCAGTTACCAACATAGAAAAAACCTTTGGTGTTACTGCTGCTGCATGTTTTGTTGTCTTTTCTGTTGCTGGTGTGAATTGAATTGATCATTTATGCTCTTATACCCAAACATATTCAGCACCTTGTACTCAGAGCACATCTGTATGTGAAATACTACTCACTTGTCTGGCCTGCCAGGCACCTGCAGGCGTAAGCGACATTTGTTAGCACTCTGGATCTGTTCTTCTTTGATGCGAATAAGCCGCTGCAGAGCCAGACACCAGTCCTGGGCCACAGTGGTGTTCAGGTTCTTTGATGGAGGAACACACACAGTTAAAACTCAGAGCGGTTCAGAGCTGTAGCATTGCAGGTATACTGTAGATGCAGATGTACTTATTTTTTACACACAAACAAATACACATCCATTCACATTAAGCTGTAGTACATTATTTGAAGCCACACGGTTGTGGCATTTTATCTGCTTAAATGTAACGTTGAATTAACTTCAACACCAACATCCATTTTACAGAGAAACCTCATCCCTAAAGTCAAATATAATCAAATCAATTTTCTGAAGTCAATGAGCTATGTAGAACTATTTCATCTATTTGTTAGTTGGACAATATTCTAAAAAGTGTAAAGTGAAAATCAGTCATTTTGTGCCAGGCCAATATCACCCCTCCCTCCGGACATTGTGCTCATTAAGTGCAGGGAAGCAAAAGGTGCCACCATTAGCCTAAGAGGCTCTTTGGTGATTGCTAGAGTATACCCCCCTGATGCAGTGTATAGTGCTGTTAATGTGTTAGTGGCAGACTACTGGGAAGTGCCCTGATTTGAACACTACAGGGGAGAGGTGGCACTACTGTGACATACAGTAGCAAATCTGACACTTCTAACTCGTATATCAGAGGGAACATTATATTCCCACCATTGTGGCACCGCTGATGACGAGACAGATGGGAGACTTCGTGCTTTTACAAATTGATGCTTCAAGAAGCACATGAGGCTGCTCTTTGATCACATTTTAAACATCTACAATTCTTTTGCAATTTCTTTGAGGGGACTAGCTGAAAGAAATTTCCCCACATGATTACCCTTGTACCATTCAAACTTGATCTGTTAGTTTGAGCTGAAACTAGGAAATTTAAATTTACTTCAATTTTACCCTGCCTTTGTATCGCTGTGATTCTTTGGAGTCTACTTTGGCAGTGTTCTCTGGCCCTAGTAGTTTAATAAGCTTTAAGAATAGCTTAAGTAGTATGTATGTTAATAGTATGTATGTTTATAGTATGTTTAATGAGTGTATAAAATGTTCCATATTTTATAGTGTATAGTTATATACTTATTTTGATATTCCAGTCAATGTCTTGAAAGAACTGGCTTAGAAGTAAGACTGAAAGAAGTTTTTTGATGCGATAATAGCACATTTGAAGGTCAATCTGAGGCCTATTTGAACCAAGGTTTTTAAAAGAAAACCCAGACAGTGGCGTGATAAATGTAACAGTCTATGACTACAGTGGTTTGGTCTGTAGAACAAGTTTGACTAAGAAAACCTATGCCCAGGATCTTGCATTCCATCTGACATTGTTGCATTATATATTTTGTGTTATTCATGTTTGTCAGTGAAACAGTCCAACCATAGTAAGTTACTAAGTGTAATGTGAAATGACACATACTTGATACATCCCCTGCAGCGTGCCCACGAGGAGAGTAACCTCCTCCACTACAGACAGGTCGTGTTGAAGTTCCTGCAGCTCCTGGTAAAGCCGTGGAGGGCCCAGGATCGCTTTACCTAAAAGGTGGAAGAAATAAAAAAACTTAAAGTTTGTGATTTCACCAACATATTGCATATTGTTATGCAAACCAATAAGAAGTGCCCAAGAATGTTTTGTTTGACCAACAGACCAAAACCCAGAGGTTTTCAATACATAGAAATAAAAAAGAGAATTCACATTTTTGAACCACTGAATAAGAAAGCTAGCAGCTCATACCTACAACAGGGGCTACTTCTGTTGCATGGACATGTTTTGGATGTGAAAAGTCTGATGTGGACCAGAAAAAAAAAACTATATTTACAAATTATGCAGCCAACTCATGCACACAACGAACTCAAACACCACTAACCACTTTTACCACCTACACAAGAACCATGTCAACCAGTATGCGGAGAGTCTACAGAGGAGAGGCACAAAAGTACAGCTGAGTGGTCAAAACAAACCCCAGACTCAGACTTTGCAAGAGGCTTATACCCACAGCAGATCATACGGCAAAGAAGCACGAAGATGGAAATAGACAATGGCTGTCATTGCAACAACTGTTTAAAATGTAATAAGAAAATGCCTTTCCTTGTGGTCATTTTATATGAATAATTTAAGAAAGATAAGATATATTTTAAAGCTCCAGCCCCACCGTGACCCTGATGAGGATAAGCGCTTACAGATAATGGATGGATGGAAGATATACTTTACTGTCCCAGAGAGGAAATTAGACTTGGACAATAGCCCTACCCACAGCTGCAATCATTATAAATGGTAAACCACAAGACACAATAATGAATTACATAACAACAAAACATAATAAAAAGATATGTAAAATATTGCAAATGCCTATCCTTTGGGATAAGAAATATAAATACAGGGACATTTTAAAATCATAAAGTCATATTCATTGCATTCATTACATTTATAAGATATGTATCATGATATGTTTTATCTGGATATGAAATTAGTCAGATTGGGTATCAGATTTTGGTCACGGCCCAGACATGCAAAATGTATGAAAGTTCAAGGTTGAAGTGAGCAAACAGTGACATTGCCTCTGAGAACTGTCGGAAGTGTGGTAAGAAAAGTTGCTTTCGCTGAAACTCCAGTGGCACTAATAAAAGAGGTTCAATGTGTAGATGGATCGATCTTCATTATTTGTTGAACTGCATAGAGTGAATTTATGAGTAAAAACAATCAGATGGAGAAACTGTTATTTGGAGCTATGATGCCCTTTTGCTGGCCAAAAGGAATGCAGGTGTCTCATTAGACGCAATATTCAGCATCGATTTGAGGCCCGCTACCTTCAAAGTCTCTCTCTCGCCTACTGCTGTGAATCGATAGCTGTGTCTCCTCCTGCCTGCCATCCTCCGTCCGAGCTCCCCCGGCCCACATCTTCCCAGCAGCAGGCTCCATGAGAACTGCCTAATTAAATTCCGCAGGCAGATTTTGCTCCAGAGCTGTCCTGCACTGTCACCGGTGCCACATAAAAAAGTAGCAGAAGAGCTGAGGCGGTAGGCGGGCTTAGTGAGGCATGCTCCTCCGACGGGACCTGCCGCCTTTTGTCTATCTACGTGTATAAATGGAGTGAGAGTGAAGCTGTGAGAGAGAAGGGAGTGAGGAGAAGAGAGGGGTGGGCTGGGATTGTTCATTTACAGAGCTCCATTGTAGCTTTTGGGGGTTTAATGGGATCTTTGTCTCAGGCAGCCAGTGACATCTGTCAAAGAAATCAATAGGTGAAACATCTGAATATAAAAGGGTGTGCTGCAAGCTGCAAGAACAATGTCTTCCTGTCCGCTCCGTAGGGATTGTCAGGACCCCTGTGCAGGTTCGTTGAATCCTCTCTCTGGGGCCTGCTGTTGGCTACAGCCCAAGAGGTGAATGTGCTGAGTTGTAATCCAGCGTAATCCCGTTGGTGAGGCAGGATATGGTTTTCACACTCAGACACGGCTATCCACACCGGCCGCCAGGCACGTAGCTCACTTGTGTGGAAGGCCAGAGCCCAGAGGTGTCCATCCCTGCTTTCTCTGGAATAAGTCAGCAATCTAGCACTCAGCTGCAGTGCCAGTGATGCTAGCCAGTGGATTTAAAGACAATGCAGCTTCTACACCTGCATGAAAACCCTTGTCTGATCCACAGCCAAAGCTCACTGGTACACTTCTGACGACAAAAAAAAAAAAAAAAAAAAAAAAAACAGCACTCCTGACAGGTCAAAAGAGAAGCATCAATGAGGGAGGTGTTATGGAGGCAGAATGAAGCTTAGACAGCGTAAAAGTAAACAACCCAAACACTGCTTCCAAAAAAAGAGCACACACATTGGTGGGCTTTCCGCATGTTGATCACAACAGACAGGGACAGAGACAGCCCGACAAAGACATAGACAGAGACAAAGGGTGGAGAGCAAGAAA
This sequence comes from Protonibea diacanthus, assembly GCA_028641955.1. Taxonomy (NCBI): domain Eukaryota; kingdom Metazoa; phylum Chordata; class Actinopteri; family Sciaenidae; genus Protonibea; species Protonibea diacanthus. The sequence goes on from CM053978.1 coordinate 17,118,810, forward strand.
GACGGGTCTGTGTTTCCCTAAGGGCTGGCTTTCTTCAATAAAGAGGGGTACCAGGGTCTGCAGAGGATGAAAAATGACTCCATTTTGAGCTAAGCTGAGGGAGCACAGGATTTAGACTAGACACCACTGAATGACATCACAGGAGATAAAACTATAAATAGATTGGACAGCTTGTCTGAATGAAAATTTGAGGATCGGCCGCACAGATGTTCAGGGAGGTTTCTGGATAGACATGATTAAGGTGACCGCACTGTGTCGAAAAAGCGAAGAGACAATATCTGAGTCAGAATCCAGCACCCTCTGTGGGGTACAACGGTTGCAGTGTCAGACACAAGTAAAGGAAGAGAGAAAGCCACTGAGAGCTAACCTTAAATGATCCCAAACCTTGCAGCAAAGTTGTGAGTATACGAGTACACGCTACCTGAGCAAAAGTGAAAACCTAATCCGGTGAGAATCCAAACTAGCTCTCAGAACAGTAGCTGCCTGCTGAGCATGACACGGTAACTCTGAAGAAGGCACCATTAATATTTAAGTCATGGAGTTGCAACTTTAAAAAGCCTGTACCATTACATCCTGATAAGGCTTTGTATCTCCCGTTTCCCATGGCACATTTATCAGGGATCTCGTCAAGCTCTGTATACACCAGAGTTTAGTGAGAGGTGGTGGGGGGAACTAGTGTTTCAACCACCGATTCATATCTACTGCTACTGGCTCTCTAATTGGGCCTAGAAAGGGAGGGAATAATCTCTGCAGATTGATGACTCCACTCTAGATCTGTTTGTGGTCTATCAGAGAGTGAAATGAGACTATGGGGATGCTGCGGCAGGGGGCTCTCTACCCCCACATCTCTCTCCAAGATAAAACACCCTAGGCAGATAGGAACAAGTGACCGTCATCACTATCCTCCTCACAAACACATCCTCAATCAGAGTGACAAGCAGCGCGGATGCATCTCCAGGCCTCCGCGGGACGCTTGAGAACAGAAACAGATTAGTCTTGCTGAGTCAGAATAAGGGGCTAAGACTAAAAGCCAGTCCAAGTGATGAGATTAACTACAGGATGACACATGGGGGAAAGGAATGAGATAGGAGAGGTTCACATTTCTTTATTTTTACCTGACGGGCAGACACTGCTTGGCCGCTTGACCCCGCTCTGTTGGAAGAAGGTGTCTTTGTTTTGAGAGCCCTCCTGCCCCACCTCGACTACTTGCACCTGCTGCAAGGGGGCGCTCCACTTCATGGTGTACTTGGGGCCGACTGGGACCAGGCTGCTGATATCCGGAGGCCCCCTGGTGGAGATGACAAGAATGAAATTAGAAGAGGGAGTTTTAAAGAAAAACAACCTCAGAGAAATCCCCTCCCTTTCCGCATCCTGCTAACGGCACTACACCCTGCCTCTCCATAGAAGAAGATGCTCTTTGAAATGTCAGAAGAAGAGTTGGGAGTGAGAATTAGAATCTGTATGATCACCCATGTTGCTCGCCAAAATTGTACCCCTGGCTGTGAGGAGTTCATTGCTATTCATGTATTCCTGTAATCACGCAGACAATCAACATTGTGATCGGTTTGTGAAGATCCTGGAGGGCAGACAAAGTCAACTTCGGGACACTTGAGTTGAATAAGACGTAGAGTGATAATTACTTTGAAGGCTGAAGAAAAGGGCTTTAAGGGACATCTTTGACAGGAGCTTCGCAAAAATATACAAAATCCCTTTCACTTACTTGGAGAGAGAGAGAGAGGGAGGGAGGAAAAGAGAGAGAGAGGGAGAGATGTGATCAATGGTGCTGTCACATAAGATAAATTGGAAAGAAACCAAAAAATGTTTTATGTCAGTAATCTAGGACTCCTGTAGCTGTAGTTAGGCATTCTACCATTTGTTTAAAGCTGATAAAGCTCCTGCAACTCCAGATAGTGCTCAAAACCCCTAGCAGCTATTTCTCTTTCCTATGCAGTTTGCCAAAATATCCTTGCAAAACCTAGGGCATCACATTAGAGCCCCGTGCCACCTAACAGCTATTTCTCCTAACTGTGCAGTTTAGCAGACTCTCCTTTCAAAACTTACACTCAACTTCATGCTCGAACTGCAAATTATGAACGCATTAGCAAAGTATTTTTGAATGCAAGGACATTTAGCTCAGCTTGTTCTACAAGAGGGACTTACTTGACATTTATGTTGGCGCAGATGAGTACATCATCAAAGAGGAAGACCTTTCTCTCTTTTGACTTCAGGACTTGTCCCCGCTCGCCGTACACGGTCTCAATAAGCGTCTCACAAAGGACCAGTGACCCCTGCTCCGAGTTCAGTTGCTAAAAGGGACACAGCAATCAGATCAGAGGCTGAGGAGACAGCATCACAAAGGGCCTGTCCTCCAGAGTTCAGTGCCTGGAGGACACAGAAGTCAGGCTTGGAGGAACAGATGTCTCATCAGGGATTAGCGACACATTCATGCTGCTGAAGGTCATTTATTGTGTGTATACGTATACACACACACACACACACAAGGCATACACACACTTCTCTAGCTCGTTCATGCTTAGTAAAATTAGAGAGAGAGAATGCACACTTGCCTTTGATGAGAGGGACCTAAAGACAACTGTTTAAGGGGGCTAAAGGATTTGACTTTTTTAAACACTCCTTTTAAACAATCCTTTCTTCTACAACAAAGCAACTTCCTGTGGTTATAAATGCACAAACAGTTTGCTGCATGCACACCTTTACACACATGCATCTGCCGCAGACACACACACGTACAGTTAAAGGATCCAATAACAGATGCAATTTATGCTTGAGTATGTTGGCACATGGTGTGCTTTACAGTCATCCATATGTTTGGCAAAGGGAAATAGCAATAGGAAGCTTATTTTAATAACTTTGATCCAGCTTCTTTTATGACTGCCTAAATCAATACTTTTACTTTTATGTATTCTGCACCAATCCAAGCCAAGCTCATCGCAATTTAAGTGAAGCCACTATACTGCGAGCAGCAGTTTAAGTCCAAATATGGGGTTCACATCCTCATACTTTGATGTCTCCGTTTGTTCAAAAGGCACAAATTTGAGCGAAAAAATGGATCTCACTGCTGTGTCCATTTGACGACCTGCAGTGCAGTAACGCATCTGAGCATATTTCACAGAGGAGGACGTTCTGTCTGCAGGCAATCTGTAGCTGCTTTCGGCGGTGGCTCAGATAGGACACAAAATGAGTCATTAGTCCGAGTGGGACATCCTTTTGATGGCCGCAAAAAAACGTACAGCTCCCTCAAGAGGTGGGCTGCCATACGAACACACCCTTAAAGTCTTCAAGCGTCAGTAGGCACAGAGGGCACTGCACCATGCACATGTGCATGTGGGAGTGCACGTGAATGTGAATGTGAATGTGTGCGAAAGCCATTCTCACTCACATTGTTATCTGTCCTATTCCGGCAACTTAGATACTTTGAGACAAAGAATGAATATTTCATTGGATGGTTATGGGGGCAATAGAGGAGACTGTTTCCTATTGGAATTCTGCAGTGTCACCGCGGCAAATGGAATTCTGTGTGGAGTGCGGGAGATTGGCCGAATCAGCTCATCTCAGAGTCCTGGAAAGCAAGGGCTGATAGAGAGAAATAAAGAGAAGGAGAGAGAGGGGGAGGAGACGCAGAGCAAGATGCAGTCGCACCAGAGAAAGAGAAGGAGAGTGTATAAGTGGAGGGGGAGAGTAAGCAAGAGAGTAAGCAAGGGAGTGCAAGAGGGGAACAGACGGGAGGTAAAGTGGAGGGAGAGAGAGGAAGAGCGACAGGGTGAAAGAGATAGCTCTCTTACAGTTTCCAATTAAATGTCTCATTTACCCCCTAATTCTTCTTATTCAGAGCAGCATTTGTTCAGATTTGCAGCGGCAGGACTGTAATTTCAGTGTGGTAATGGAGAGGCAACGCCTCTGCCATTGCATTTGGTACTGTTTAGGGACGATAATGGGCATCATTTCTAGGAGATAATTTCTCTAAATAAAAATGCCTTTCTAGATTAATGTGTGTATAAGCGACTGCTATATGCTAGTTTAATTTATAGGTGTTTGGCTCAGACTGATAACAACGCAGAGGAGTTAAAGGGCTCAGAGGCTGGCTCACAGCTGATTTGACTGAGGCATATGTTCGTGCACGCTTGTACACGAGAGGGAGTGATGTGCATCCAGTCACCTTACTGAGCAGGCGATCACTGACGCTGCGGGCTAGTTGTTGAGTCTCCGCAATCTGGTCAGCTACTCGTTTCTGTTCATTCAGCTTCTCAGCCAGCATCTCCAGCTCTGTCAGAGCGAGCTGCAGGGGCAGGCGATCCACATGGCCCTTCGGTGTATTCTTAAGCATGTCCTAGAAAAGGTCACAAGGAAAGTTTTTTTTTAGTAAAGACTGCAAGCTGCAAGTTTTGAAAATTAAAACTACTCTCGGTTCATGATTTAATATTTTCCTCGTCTTCACCTTGGAAAGTTTAAATCTGGATCAAATACTCTGTTAGAGTTGAGCTGCGTGACTGTAACAGATTCCAGTCAGTGACACTGTGGTGCACACCTAACTGTGTACACTACGCTGACTTTCCGGCAGTTGTGTAAGCTTTGTAAACCTCATTGTGTTACAAAATGTACAAATAACTGCAGGCTTGCATGTCTATTTGCCCTGCATCTATGACCCAGGGAAAGCTTGCTGTTGTCTTGATATGCATCTCAGATGTACCCCAGTGCCTTAAGCTTTAGTTTCTTGTAATGTATGATTTAATACATACACTTCCTCTTTGGAGTACTGAATTTAGGCTGGAAGAAAATGCCTGATTCACATTCATAACTTATCTTTTGAATTCATGGATAATCAATGCCTACTGAGGGATGAAATGAGCTACTGCGGATCCAGCAAGTCAAGCTCAAATCCAAATCTTTGCTCAGAATAGAAAGAGGAAGAGTTGGGATGAAAAGCCAGTAATATTAAAAACTGATGTGGCTAGCTTCTTTTCAAGCTCTAGCTAATCCGGTGTAAAAGTATGTGTGGTACAACTTCTTGTACTTTGGATAAGTTAAATCCATAATCGATTCTGTGGCCTCACAGCTTTGCATCTTTATTAGTGTCTGCACTGCTGAATCTTTAATCTTTGATTCTAGTTTGTCATATTGGAAGTGTTTTGGCTAGTAAGACTTTAAGGCAATCATTGACGAGCCCTTTACAAACAAGATTTTATACCTGCAGGAGTAATATGAACTGAGGGAATCGTTGAATTGGCTTAACCATCAGGCCATACAGGGTGATCCGGTCAACACTGGATGCCTGCTTCTTCTGGAAACAAAAAAGAGAAAACAAAAATTAAAACAGAATATGCAGTTGGAAAAATATTCTTGCACAGAAAGACCATTCAGAGGAAACTATGCTGTCTCTACTTTAAGAGGAGCTTGTCAGAATTCTCTATAGACCATGTGTAGGCGTGTGAGTGGGAGAATAAGGTATGAAAATCAGGGTCTGTTAGTCATATGAGAGGATGAAAGAGGAGATTTTTTTTGAGTATGTTATGACTAATGTATTACTGTGGGAGTAGGTCAGGAGATGTTTTTCAGTGTTTCAGTGTTAAGTCTGTGCTATGATAACACCATCAGTATTAAAAGGGAAATCATCGGACACACTTAATAGATGGTGTGGTAGTAAAGGTAAGATCTCTGAGATGATCTGCGATCTGATATCCTCTGCAAGAAAATGCAGTAGCCAACATATAATATAAGAACAACATTTATTTTTCCTCCATGTTGGGACATCATTTTTGCACTTTTAAGATGACACAGATGATATCAATGTAATTTATATTTCATACTGCATTATAAAATAAATTGGATTTATATTCTGATATAGGAACAGAGATTGGTAATTGTAATATTATAATTGAGCCTAGATTTTTATGTCCTTATTTTATGTCCTTACCATATATGTTACCTAGACGTCAGTATCTGGCCCAAATGATAAAAAAGTTTTTGTTTTTTTTCCGGGTAATCTTCATGGTATTTTAGAGCCTTTGATTTCCTCACAAATGAAAAAAAAGTTGTTGATGACTCATTAAACACTGGAGGGCAAATACTAATTTTGGATACAATAAAAAACTTTCTCACTATGACGTATTTTCAATGTGTAATTCTGAGGGCTGCTCCATGGCCATCTCACTGGTTACTTTATACAATTATGAAATAAATTTTGGTGAAACTGGATGATGTTTTATACAGAATATATTTGCTGGTTTTCCCTCTGATGTTCTCCAGCTCCCCAACTTCAACTCATCTTCAACAATAGCTTTAGCCTCACAACTTGCTACAGTAGCTAACTGCTAATTAACTGCTGCTAACTGTATCAGCTGCTGGCAGGCAACAAAACTGGGCTCAACAACCGGACTAGACCGGGTTCAAAACACTAACTGAATTCGGCCGTGCAGCGAAACGAAATGATGCAGCCTGGCAAGAAAACCACCTTGTCAATCAACTGTATTCCCCGCCAAACGGGCCACCACTGGTTTCATAGGTAGTGTTTGAACCCAGGTCCAGCCATATTCACTGGAAGGTAGACACTAGGTCATAGCACTAACTGCAGTGCATAGCTGTAGGGCTGTAATACATGCTACTGCAACTGGCATCTGTAAATGCCAAACATTATCTGCAACAAATCCATCTATCTCTGTTTTTACAGGAAACGCATAAATATGTAGAAGCAAACAGGACTCTGCTTTCCTTTTCATGGGAGCCCCTTGATAACTAGAGTGTCAATAGAAACCTAAAAATATACCTTATACACAATCACTTGAAGTCACTGATCTAGATTGACAAGTGGTCAATGGTCAGCAGCCAGTCAACTATTCAATCACAGGTGAGCATGGTGGGCATTAAGTGTGAAATCAAAGAAGCTATTTTAATACTCACTACCAGATTCAATGCTCAACAATTGTACATATAGTGTGAAAACCAAAGGTGACACCTGAATGGATTCCATGAAAAGTTTCAGTAACACCAAGTAAAATCTTTACACCACAGGTGTCCCAGTCAAGATTTCATATGAGATGGGCTCTTTCCTACTTCACGCACCAAAAACGCTCGAGTGGTGTCAGGTAGACAGACAGACATTTTCTGGGTGAGAGGGTTTTAAGGAGAACCTCTCTATCTCTTTTGGAGGGGAGCCATGTTCAGTCAAATCTGTCCAACAGATGGTGTCTAAAACCATAACACTGCCTGAGATTATATCAATGCAGCAGTGGTTCAGTAGTGATCTCTCGGTACATGACCTGAATTTTCTCAGTTGATGGAAAGGTCTTGTCTGTCATATGGGAAATGGCAAACTGAGTCATGTTTCCGTCAGCCTTTGGAGCCTGGACCTACAGCGAGATCTTTTTGACTGATTATCTTTTTGAGGTGGTGCTGTAGGTAGACCAGTTAGAGGAAGTAGCCAGCAGAACTAGGGAGCCAGGAGTCTTTATATGATAAACATTTTACCACAAATAAAGCAAGCAATAGTTGGTTATCTGCTGTAACAAACCAAAAGGCACCCAGCAACTTGAGCTTGGTTGGGGGAAGTAGAACAGGCAAAAGCAGCATAGACAACCATCAGCCATGGTGCTCTCATGGGAGCTGAGGAAATGTACAGGTCTTCAAGGGTCCACTTGGTTCATAGTAATCAAACCCCAAGTCAGGTTCAAATTCTGTTCAGTCTAATCGGGTTAGGTAGGGTCAGATTGTGTTGCCACAGGTCATGAGAGAAAATGTGTTCCTTGAGGCAAGATGCAGAGAGTGACTGCTACTGTTTTCAGCTGCTTGTTAGTTGATGGCAGTTCATACTGCTGCGAGCATTGGTGTCCCCCCTCTCTCTCGATCAGGCCTGACTGCAACCCCTCGGCAGGTGGAGCAGCACCAAAAAACACAATGTAGAAAGGTGATTTTCCTTGACCAAAAAGTAAGTTGTCTCAATGTCATGTTTTTCTTTTAGTTACTGAATGAAAGTGGATTCTAGCACCATTGGAAAAGATTAGACCTGACTGGCTGAGCAAGTAGCTGCAAATTTCACTGTGCTGCTCTATAGAGGAAAGTGGTTGAGCTTTAAGATCCCATTAGTGGGCGAAAACCTGTGTGAAATAGAGTAGGCTGTGGAGTTTTTTTTTATAACAGAAGAGTTACTATTTATAGTATAGTCACTGAGGCTTGTAACCAACCCTTACTATAGAAATTACAATGCAATGGACTAGATCTAGATCAGATATACCAATCAGGAACATTTTACTTTGTTCTGCAAGATTTCTGGAAATGACTCCTATCTAACTGAGCAGAACTGCATTTGTTGCCAAGCAACCTTAACAGCATAGCAAGAGGCCTCAGCATTACCAACATGTTGGAACTGATGAAGCCTCCCTGATGCTAATTTTAGGTTAAAACGCTTGACACCTAGTTTTGATGTCAAGAAAGAGAGGAAATTGGCAAGATTGTATGTGTTACTGGACCTGTCAAGGGGACAGCTGATTTACTAGATAATGTACGTGACAACTGCAGCACGTTCGAGGATAAGTGCTGACATCCAAACGCCAGCCGCCTCCGCATCAGTTCTCACCACTGAACTGGATAATGTCACATTACACTGTATGTACTTAGACAACTTCTAACACCACTATTGGTTTAAGTAATAATGTGACATAATGATTGTGAGATTCCACGTATTGTACAAAAATAATAATAAAAATCAATGTGCTAACTTTTGGAAATTCTCAATTTCTTACCAAAAAACAACTGATTTACACTGAAATCACCTCGATGCCTCTCTGCAAATGCAAGCTGTCTGCAAACTTAATTCAAACTCTGTATTTAACAGTCCCTATCTCTGTTTTATGTGTATTCAATCCTTGCCTCCAAAATATGTTAAAAGCAACATAATGAAGTCTGTCAGGGACTCAGTGTATTTTCCAGCTGATGTCTAACCAATTTATTATTTGGTTTGTCTGAGAGATGTAACAGGCAGTGGGAGAGACAGAGGAACCTTTCAAAGGAAAAAAAGGGACACATGTTATTTCGAGTAACATGCAGGGCTGTCAGCTGCGTGATCTGGTTCTATAAATCAACATTGCAGCTCAATGATCCAGGCCGTAGTCATGTTTCCTTTCTTTGTTCATGATTCCTAATTAGTCTGATCCATTAAGCAAATAGAAGAAGGCATCTTGATTGTCCTAGTTGTCAAATTTCCAGTTTACATGTCACACAACCAGAAGTGTTGCAATTTCCACTTGTGACTCAGCTGTGTTCTCCGTTCATTTGCACTCCTTGACTTCTCTGTGTTTTATTTATTTGATAAAACTCAAAAGAGCTTTTCCAGATTTTGAGGACACACTTTAATACCATCCATGAACCCAATGTAAATAACAACTTTGTATTTCTGTAAATAACCACCTTTTTATACACTGAAATATTTATATGTTTGTCTCTTTGGAAAGCTGAGAAGTGTCTATTATTGAAGCTTTTAGCTGTGGGGCTTTGCTCGATTCAGCATCTGCTGAACACACCAGAGGAAAACAAACAGAGGAACTAACACGCAATTGAGTTACTTTAATTTGAAAATTGAGATTATGCTCAAGGGCTGAAGCTCACCTTTAAGAATTCCAGGAAAGTTGGTTTGGACATGCATGCCTTTTTAATGAGAGCCATGGCGTTAGTGAAGTTGTTCACGTAATCACTGTACACATCCAGCACCATGGACTTGGAAAACTGTGAAAACAAAAACAAGTGTGATTGCCAAGTTTGTTTTCTGTCTTTACACCAGCATCAACAAACACCGTCATGTAGTTTCTTCTGACATCTTGAATGTCTGGCTAACTGGCATCTTGTTTGCAGGACAACCCATGGGTAATTTCAATGTAAAGAGAGGCTAGAAAATGGCCATTTAAGTATAGTACTTAAAAAGAATTGGTTTGTTTACCATCCTGGTTACCGCAACACCCTTCACGAGCCATTTAAGAGGTTGGGCAAAGAGAAATGAGGTGGCACAGTGTGAGTGTGTGTCTGTGTGTGTCTGAGAGGGGGGTGTCTGTTGTGCAGTAGACATTTATTCTCTCTCCTCAATTAAATCCACACTAGGTGGCTTATAGTGGCAACCTCCTTCAGGACCCCGTCTCTCAGGTATTACTTCAAGCTCCATAGGTACATACATTGGCAGATGAAAAAAAAGGGGGGCCACTCAATGATCAGTCGACAGTCTCACCACTTTTCTTTTCCAGTGAGGCCTCATTTGATGGTAGGTCTTAAGATATCAATGGAACAACACTATAATGGCTAGCACAGAAGGAGAGGGTCGAATAAGCCAGTCTAATAGGCAAATAATGAGCAGACCTTATGGATGAGCAAACTGCAGAGACTCACAATGAAAAATACATATCCGAGAGATCACTGAACGCAGGGAGATATTTATCGTAACTGGAAGTGATTCCATGTTTGGGTAAACTTCCTGTTTGCTCTCTCTTAAACCTGTAGCTCATTATAACTCTGATATCAGAGATTGTGCGAGGACCAAGCCAAAAATATGAGAGCTTTTACGCAGTATGCATGTCTTTGATTGCATTGCGATTGATTGCGACAGAAAACAAACACACAGTGTACCCACACAACAAATAAGTCCCCAGTTTGAATTTCTATTTCACACATATAAAGATATATATAACAAAAACATGCGCATGCACGCACTGACCGAGGCAACAAATAAGTCTCCAATTTTCTCACTGCTGTCCCATTCAGCCACACGTGACGCCAGTGCTATCTGAAACATGGAGTGGCACTGTGTGATCTCTCTGATTCGATAAAATATAGGCCGGATCTTCCTTGGACTCAAGATGCGTGGATCAGCTTCCATCAATGGTCTGTGGTATTCCTGGTGAGAGTGTGAAAAAATAATAATAATAAATCGGTATTTTCATTGTTGTTTATATGCGCATATGTATGTGTGTGTGTGTTTGTGTGTGTGTGTGTGTGTGTGTGTGTTTGTGTGTGTTTGTGTGTGTGTTTGTGTGTGTGGGTGGGTGGGTGCTTAAGATGAATCAGCATTCCACCATCCTTTAAGAATCTCTTCTTTTCAGCAGCATGAAAAGACAACTGAGGGATAACAGATGAATATCCTATGAATCAAGGAAAATGAGAAAATGTAGTCATGGTGCCTGGAAGTACATCAATCCAACAGATTCACCCATAAAGCAGCATTTGCCACTAGCAAACATGTTCAGAACTCAAGGTGACTTGTAATCATAAAAGCCAGAATATTAATGGCAAAAAAAACAGCTCCCAGCAGAGTTACAGATGCAAAAGCAACATGGTGAAAGAGGCATTGATTGATTCTTCAGTCAGCACTCATGGGGATATTAGCATAGCCTACAGAAATAAGTTGACAGGCTCTTTGTGGACAATATTCTTTGTGGGAGCAAGTAAACACGGTGTCTTTGAATCTGCACGTGCTGAAGTACAGATAATACTGTGTTCGAGTCAAACATGAAAGATGAAAACACGACTTAACACCAAAAAAAAAATTAATCTATCTGAGCAACAGTGATGGTAATTTTTGTTGATGTTTTGCAGATCTCATCTTTGCAAATCCATCACAGCAAATGAATCATCGACAGAAGGAACATGGGCAGGCAGCAAAACATGAACAACTGTGCAATCTGTTTTACAGCAATAATGAAGGTTACAACCATCAATGTCTAATTGTGCTTGTGGCCTTTCATCTTTTTATGGCATCTGTCTGGAGACACTGCATTTACCACTTGGCTGGACTCTCTGAATGACAAGAGAGATTTCAAAAGAGCTTAAATCTCCTAAAGTATTACACACAATCATATCTCTCGACAACAAAGGTAGCGCATTGTATCTTGACAGTCAAGGATCTTGCGGCGTATATGACTGCCATTGATTGCTGCTGATTCCATTTCAGTAGGTGCTCCTCTTATTTTCTGTGATGAGGAGATAATAAGTCTCCTTTTCCCCACTAAAAAGAGATATTAAACAGAAGAGGCTGCACCCCAACCTGCGTGAGCCTGACAGTCTCTTAGCATCAGCACAATGCCACAGAAATGAGGCAGGCTGTTTTATCAGGATTATTTATGTTGAGACACCTCGGTAATTTGATGGATATCACCACTTCTCTTTTCAGTGTAATTCATAAAAGCTAAATGGTGAAGATATTGTATGTGGCAGAGGAGGAGAACAGGGACTGAACAGCTCACCTGCAAGATTCTCCTGAGAGACTCCAGGTAGCTCCGCTCGCTCTGAATGATGGAGCCGAGGATATGGCGTCTGACAACCTGCGTAGACAACAGACCAGTCAGGAAATCTAGCACTAAGAGGACATGATGGAGCCGCAGTGCGCAGTATGCTTTCGGTTAAGCATGGCGCGAGTTGATGGATTGCACTATAATCATGTGTTTGTCACAAGACTCAAAGACGAGCAGGTCTGTTTGAACGAGGCTTTCATAGTCATAGTGCTGAATCTTTGGACTTGCCATGACATGAAAGCGGCTGTTTGAGCACTGCTTTCCCAAACAGGATGAATTCAGCGTGTAGATATGTGAATATGCCGAATTAACAAATGAATACTTTTCATATAACTGCAGCCTTACTGTATCTCGAGGCTACTGGGTGCAGGATATGTTCATATAAATGCAAGAGGTTCAGTACAGTACATGTTTCTACATATGAAAACAAATAAGAAGAAATGTTTGTAAAGACTGTCAAACTGTGCACCTGGTGACTGGTCAGCCCCTCTGGCATGGGGCTCAACTGTGGAGGAGGATGCTTCTCTTCTGACACAGCCACATCCAGGTATCCTGCATCATCCTCCTCTTCTGCAGAAAAGGGAGAAGGGGTAGAGATAGAAAGGTTAGAGAGAGTAAGCATGTGTGAGTGTGTGCATGTGACAGAACGGGGAAAGGGGGAAACAACAGAAAAAAAAAAAAAACAGCCTTCAGTTCTCACTGCAGCTAGAGACACACTGCGACACACTAAGTATATTACCTCTAAAATATGAAGAGACTCTCAGAGAGAGAAAGAGACAGACACAGAGACAGAGAGACAGAGGGAGGCCTTCGGAAAAAAAAAACTTTCAAAACAATACTGTATCTTTGCAGGAGTAAAGGAGGCACACACAAAAACACGATCAACACATTCTCATCTCTGCATTGGCACAAAGACATTCAACAGTCTCAAAAAACATCCCCACTTCACCGTAAAGACACAGATACCAGAAGCCTCCTCTGTTCCAATTAAAGACTTTGGAATGATAACAGAGGATCGGTGGAAAAGAAATATAATGCTGTGCAGATTTCCCTCGATCAACACCTAAAAATAGCAGCACTGGCCTCTTTACCTCTTTGTGATGGCTGGCAGATTTGTTTGAGGCGTGGGTCTGGTATCTATGGTTTATGGAGCTGCTCGATACTCCATTAATGGATGCTAATCTCTCTCCATTGTTAGGCGAGGGCTCCTATAAAACGACCTACATCTTGCCACATGAGTTGCTTCATCCTTTCTCGCACATCAAAAACTTTATTCGACCACATCGTCCGTCTGAAAGCTGAGAAAGCCTGTCTGTTTTATTTATTGTAGTTATAATCAGCGAGATCTTTCTTTTTCACAGTGCTTTCATTTCTCTCTGCGGGGATTTGTATAAAGAAGAAGTAAGTCTTCCTATCAGTCTCAAACACTCGGCTTGGCTAGCTTTACACATAAGTAACTGCCTATAATCAAAGATTTAACTGTAAGAAGTTACAAAATCCAAACTTCACAACCAATACCAACGACTAAAAACATAACTTTCATCCGAAAGAAATCAAGCTGACCAACATTCACAAGCTTCCCTGCATTACCCAATTGATCTTTTCTCTGCAAGAAGGAAACTTTTCGCATCACGGCTATTTTGGTTTTTTCAAGCCCATCCTTTGTCCCGCTTCTCGCTGCCTTCATGAGCTGCTGAACCTGGTTGGAAGAAGCAGAAAACAGAAACAACGAAGGAGCGTTAGAGCACGAGGAAAGTGCCATGCTGCGGAGATTTGATAACCTACAGTGCTCCTCTGGAGAGATGGAGAGAGTGTCGCTCAGTGTGCCCATCATGAATCTCACCATCTGCGACTCCCTGTGGGTCGCTGTACGGCCTCTCATCAGAGAGTCTATGAGCATATCATGGAGAGATTATGGTAACAGAGTGAGCTCCACATCACAGAAACAGGGCTGCGTTGCTCAGTGTGGGAGAATTCGCTTGACCACAAACTCCACTCTGAGCATCACAGAGGCTGCAACCAGACTCCACAGACCGAGAATACACCCAGGGTGGTAGTATTTTTAAATGATGCTACTTCAGGAAAGTAGGTCATTAATTGGGGGAAAGTTGCACTGCTGTTGATGGAAGTAAATGCGCAGAATATTATTTAATAATTCATGTGTCCCATAAATGCATCTTGATATTAAACCAGGCAAGGAAAGCGTGTGTGAGAGAGAGAGAGGCTGACAGAGAGTCTCAAAGCAAAGTCACAGTCCAAAGGAAAGCTTGGAAGGATGGTACAGAGAGTCAGTTAAGCCTTTGAGTCAGCTGAGCATATAACACAGCATATTTCAGCTCTGGGTGATCATCAATCCTAATGGCAAACATCTAGCAGAGTGATCTGAGCTCGGCGAAGAAACAGTGTGATATAGCTGTGTTCACTTGCTGCTGGAGGTATACCTTGATGTCATAGTTGTGCTTGCCAGAGAGCCTCATGGCCAGTTCACGTTTGGTCTTGGCACACCGTTCCCTCAGTCGACGCACTTCAGGAGAGAGCTACAGGGTGTTGGACAGGAACAGGCGAGGCATGGGAGGGGGGGGGCAGGTCGCATTTAGCCACAAGAAATGGAGGGAGGATGGAAAAGTAAGGGGAGAGGAAATAGAGGAAAATGGAAGCAAAGTGATCAAGGCAAAACAAGGAATTAATCACAAGCATAGAGAGTGAAGGCTTGGAGCTTTGCTTTGGTCAAAAGGGTTATGCTGTGTGAGACTAATGGACACTGAAGGATAAGGGTGTGAAGGGGGGTGGGGGTCGGCAGTTTAGGGCAAATATTAAAGAAGCAAACTCCGTCGCAGCTCTCCCAGGTTGCTCAAATTAAGCAGTGAACTGAGAAGAAGAGAACTTCAGGTACACTTGTTGAAAAATTAATCGGGCGAGACTAATTAAAAACAATGTGTTTTTGATGAAGGCTGCACTAAAGTGTTGCCGGGTCCTAATAGTCAAGGTTTCTTCATTAATTGTTCAACCAGTCCGTCTGAATCCTTTTCTTTTTTGTTCACTGGTCTGGGACAAGCATGCAGAGAGAACTGTGGGGGATTTTTCACACCACACCTTCTTGTAATTACCTGAACAACTCCTTTTCAGTACCCCAGTGCAACATTTTTTCCCTTTGGTCTCCCTCGTTTCTCAAAGCATTGACTTAACTCAGGATTCTCTTGGATTACAATAGATTATATCCATACACAAACACCTTCAATATGTAAAAATATGTAAAGTTGGGTATAAATCTATACATTAATAATGATTCAGCTCAGCAAAACACTTTCCTGTTAGTATGATTCTGCTGTTTCTGCATGCACGTTAATGGCCGGTGGAGCTTAAAGGAAGTGCAGCACAATGTGAATGTGCACACAGTGCCATCATGTGGAAGGCCGACACTGTGTAGCCATGCAGCACCACACTGATGAACAGCATCCTTGGCAGAGAAGAGGCACGGAGATCTGAGGCTTTCAAACAGAAATGCCTCTTGTTTACTTTCATCCCACAATGAAAGTATAAAGCCTAGACAGCCCGTTATGCATTTTTCATCTTCTTTATAGTTTCCTTCCAGTTCCATACATTAATAAAGACAACTGCGCTAGAGGAGCAGGAGATGAAATATTCTCCTTGATTATTTTCATAAGTGTTGGAAACCAACCAAAAACAACTTGGGCACTCATGATGCAATTTAAAAAACGAACGGAAATGAAGATTTGTGTGACATAAACACACACATCAAGCATGCATCGACACACGCTTCAACACTACCTTGCTCCGTGCTGGTTGTTTGGTCTCGTTATCAGACTGCTCCTCGTAGCTTTCAAACTCACTGGAGCTCCATCCGTTGTCTGCACCAGGAGGACCGCTGTCTCTCTGAACGTCTTCATATATCATATCTGGTAAACACACATGAAAATATCACAAATCAGAAGCTCACGAGTGGATAGACAACCTGGACAAACAGCAATTCTGTCAGAGCTACTAACCTTCATCGGGAGAGAGGGGGTCCTCGCATGGAACATCATCATAGATCACCTCTGATGCCTCCACCGTTTGTGGCTCAGCTTCAGCCACACACAGAGCTGGCAAAGAAAACCAGCAGCATCAAAGTAAACAAACATTGTTTTTAAAGAGTGCTTCCTGTCTTTTTTTTCTCCCTTTCTGTTTGATAGTTGCACCTCCTGTTGTTAGATCATTCTTTTACATTTCTCCCCCAAAAATAACACACTCAAAGACACACGCACACAGCTCCAAACTACATTGCCTGAATCCTTTTGGCAATGCAGAATAGATAAAAGATGCCGGATCGTCAAGCTTTCTAAAATTTACACAGCCTTTGAATATTTACATACTTATCATGTCATTTGCATTTAAAGGTCTTATTCCTCAGAGAGATCTGGCACATCGCTTGTACATGTTACCATAATGGCTTTGTCCATGTGAGACAACATGATTGTATCCAGCTTGTTTGAGCTATTGACCCATTCTAACGCCATGCTTGGCAGGATTCGTCATTAACTGCTTTGAAAGTGTTTCAGCCTAATTTAGCTCAGTGAGCTTTATTGATTTGGTTTTAAACTGTGATTTGTCTGCAACACTTTCTCCTAAGCCTTGAACAGCAACAATCACTGTTTTCAATTAATCTGATTGGAGATGTGCATTCTTGTCATGGATTATTCAGCCGAGTTCAGTCTGAAATTGGAAATAACCTTGGACAGAATCCAGGAGATGAACAAAGAGCAACTGTTTTTTCTACAAAAGAGGATTAGCTACACAAATGTTCTGTATAGCTTGCTCACTTCCCTACACTTATGCATTCGGTAAGGATTCCGAATAGAGAAGAAAACAACTGGATTTGGGCTATCAGCCTGACTATCAGCATATCTGCAAAGTGACTGGGCCTCTTGGGAACATGCCTTGTTCTTTCAAACATGGCAAACCAGAAGTTCCCCGCTGTGTTTTCTTACTTTTATCTAACTTAACTTAAAGCAACACAACTACACTCATAATAAACTCATTCATAGTTCAGACTGATACTACAGGCAATCAAAAAAAGTACAATGTCATTATGAATATGGCCTAGTTGTTACAAATGTGAAAAAAAAAAAAAAAAATCAATGTCAGATAATCACATCATAATGTACTATGACCACAAACATGAAGCGAAGGGACGTGGCTGCTTTCACAAACAGGAAATGCTTAATAATTCATGAAGTGCATTTGATTAAACTGAGATACAGTCTGTTTACACAATAAACAATCATGCCCTTCTTGTAAAGTATTTCCTGGAGTCTGGTGTTTGAAAACTAAAAGTAAAAAGTACTTTCCCGTTCAGATCAGTGTAAGGCGTAGCATCTCTACCGTTCATCTTGTTTAATGTTAGCTTGCTTTGTCCACTTCCTGTATTATAATTTTAGATATCTAGAGAGATTTAATAGAATTTTATTATTCAATCAGTTTAAATAAACTGCACATGTTCAAAATGATAGCAGAGGCCTGTGTGTGAAAATACATCAGAAGGGTGGGATGTAAAAAATGTCGTGCAGCATTGCAGGGTTCTTTTACATCTCTCATTTCTGAGCCACCTTCAAATAACAGCAGCACTGCTGACTGAGTCGAAATCCGAAAGCAATTTTCCCTCATGGAAATGGTTCTCTATTGATCCTCATCCTGAATTAATTGGATTCATGTCATGTCTGTGTAGAAATCAAATCATGGCAGAGAATATGTGTGCTTGAGCCAGTGTGTATTGTGTTGGTGTGCCTTTGAATGGAGTGTGTGCTTGTGCATATGTTTGTGCACATGTCTATACATATGTGCGTCTAGCCTTCTTCACCACAGAAATCAATGAACCATAAGATGACCATTGGCCTGCGATATGGTGTTCTTGCCACGTTTGATCAAGGTCAAGAGATGCAATGTGCAGTACTAACAAAATACTGGCACACAATCTATATTGCCGGTGTCATTATGGTGTAGTTCACAGTGCTGTTTGCGCAACTCTGGTGGCCCAATTGGTTTTCTAACAGATCTGTCTGCGATGTGAACACTATAATACATAGGTGGAATGAGTCTGAATCCCAAGGCAAGCTTAGGTTTAATCTTTTTGGTCTAAAATTGAACCCTTGATCTACAATATAAGGTGCATCACTTCCCTGTCAATATAATTTAGTTCTGTACCTTCGGAGATGTCCCCAGAGCCGGAGCTTTCCTTGACGATTTCTTTTCTGTGGTCTCCTGAATAAGTCGGCGTCTCTGCAGCTGACAGCACCACAGGACGCCCCCGGAGCTCCTCTCCCCCAGAAGTAGCTGAGGTACTGGGATCGGCTCCTGCTGCTGCTGCTGCTGCTGCGGCCCTGGAAGGTACCCAAATGTTAGCACAGTTAAACTAACACTGAGTGCTGTGTGCCTCATTACGAGTTAATTTCAGTGAGAGGAAGGGGAGGTAGAGTGGCTGGAGGTGGGGGTCAAAATAGTTCTTTTCTATCTAAGCATGTAAATGCACACTCCCTAAAGTCTGACAGAACACATATTGCTGCTGTCAAATTACTGTGGTAACTTTTTGGAAGTATGAACACTATGTTTCCATATGAGCAGCTGTGCAGTTTTACTTCCACATAGGAGGAAGTGTTTTTTCTTCCTTAGCCAGCAGAGATATGTCAAAAACAATTAGAGATTTCATTAAAGTGTGGAGGAAAGTGAGGGCCAAGGAACAAGCGATTTGTTTTTGCTGTTGGTTTTGCACTCTTTTTCTTCGTACTTTGTTCTCAGATGAATTATACTTCATACATGGACTAAATTGACATCAAAAACTAATCACTAGTTCCTTGGCTCATGCCCTTATTTTTCTCAGAATTTCATCGAATCTGTAATTGTTTTTGACATGCTTCTGCTGGCTATCAAATAAAGGAGAGAAACATTTCCTCCTTGGTGGAAGTAAAATTGCACAGCTGCCCATATGGAAAATACCACCAGCAATAGTGTTCAGTCAGACTTTAGGGAGTGTGTATTTGCGTGCTTAGAGAGGAGAAAGTGAGGGCATGGGCCAAAGAACAAGTAACTAGTTTTTGGTGTCAATTCAGTCCATGTATTGAAGTATAATTCATGTGCGACAGTTAATCTTAGATACAGGATAGTGTGCTTTTTGGGTGCTTTTCTTTGGATCACTTCTGCATTCACATTATTGTAAATGCATGAAGATATATTTGGCTAGTTTTATACTAACAAAAACACTATTATAACTTTTCACCACTTTTTTATATGATGTACTGTACTTAATTGAAAACAAAATGCTAATTATCCAGCACATTAAGTCCATGATTGTCTACTGTTATGTGTATTTTGCTGCACTTGAAGAGTGAGATACAGAATGAACCTTTTAAAAACATTTTCCATCACCAAATAAGTCATTTAGAGGATTTTTCAGCCTTGATGGAGGTGTGGGCTTTTTTTCTATGTAGGCTTCTCTTGCCCTTTGGTTATGAATCTTTTCTGCCTACACAGGACCTTTAGGTAAAATAAAAAGAATTACAGAGTGGATTCTTTTGCACAATTATCTGTGACACCTTTTTTCTTCAACACGTTGTGTTCAAATTCACATGTATTTGAGATGAGTCTTGTCGATCTGCTCATACAGAAGAACATACATATATATACATATACATATATATATATATATACATATACATATATATATATATATATATAAAATAATCACACCCACTGCTTGTTACTTGAGTTACTTAACTTGCCCCTGAGCACTGTCAAATCATTATCTGTCATGCCTGCAGGCTTACCATAATCACAGCTGGCTTTTTGAATGAAAACATGGCCTGAACCAGCTATTAAAAAACAGACTCTGACATCACAGAAGGGACAATCTTGTTGACACAGCTATCACATGGCCTATGTTGATGCTGCCAGTAAGGGATTGTCCTCCCCCACATGACTGATAATATGACAGGATCCAGCGTGTAGGAGAGTCCCATCTACACTAATTAAATCTGTCCCTCTACTAAACACCTCAGCAATGCTTGCAATGCCAGCAGCCACTCAGAGTGATGGGCAAGTTGCAGACGAACAAGACATGCCAGGAAAATAACGTGCACAAAATCCTGTAATTTGGAGCTGTTGAGGAGGCAGCCTTGCAGACTCTTATTTTACATTAAAGTAACAATGGGAAAAAATATCTCTATTCAACAATCTAACAAACCATCATCTATCTTAGTAGGGTACAACACCATGCCCAGAGAATTACCAGAATTAAAACAATAACAGGAGGTAGTTTGTAGCATCTGTGTTACCATACAAATAATATTGATATGTAAGATTCACTATAGTCACCTTTTGGCATTTCAGCACATCCCAACACTCTCAGCTCAGCATCTTTTATGGTATTGAATGAAATAACCCGGTACCAAGTCTGCAAACTTCTCCAGCTAAACAATACCTGCATTTGACCCTTTAAGTGCCCAGATCTATATTAAAAATAAAAAAAAATCATTTTGCTGGCAGCCAATCACCACAAACATTCTTTGATTTAATGTGATGTCCAAAACCAGAGCTACAGCTAGCAGCTACATACAGTCTGTGGTGTTGAAGCCTAGCATGGTGTATTTGATGAAGCTGGCAGTTGTGCCGAAAAGCCACTAAGACATTCAAAAGTATGGCCTTACTATATGCTTGTTGTTACAACCTAGCTTGTGTAGGGAAAATTAACATAAAACCACTAGTACTTACTAGTACTAGTACTATTTATTGCCAGGAATTTGGATCAATTCTAACACAACAAAAATAGGTAAGGGGAACAATGGGCGAGGTGTCAGACAAACATAAAGTCATGAAGTGTAGTAAAGGATTATTTCAGGAAAAACTTGGAATACAAGTAACATGATCAAAGCATGGTGAAAACTTCAGGGCAGACAGCTGCACCATGCTCGCATGGCTTCCTCAACACCAGCGTGAGACGCTGCAACTGTCGGTTACTTCAGGTAAGATAAATGGTTACTAAGTTAAGATTATCTCATATAACATTACTCATTATCAGCTCAAAAAAAGGTACTTAGTATTCTATTGGTATTAGTATAATTAGTGTTACTTTACTGGTATCATTATTGGTATCAGAATTTTTTGACATGCAGCCCTAATGTAAATATAATCTTAGTTTAGTTCATTACTTTATTTGACAGAGACATTGAATATTAATAACATTTCTGCCAGAGATAGTTTTTTTTCATCTGTAGCCCCCAGAGAGGCAATATAATTAAAGTTACAAGCAGAGAACTGTAAACTTTATATAAATATAGTCCTATTTCTGGTTGTGTCATGCTCTCCCTGTTGAGCTATAAATGCCCAACACATATCTGGAAGTAGATGTAATACCCTGCCAACATGTCATATTAGAGCCACTGATAGTAGCCATTTGATTTTGCAGCGGTGTCAAGCTGCAAAAGACTAAGCTATTACTCTGCTGCATTCTCTATGATGCCGGATCATTCATCTCAATCTAAAAGAACAAAAAGTGATCTCAACCCACATGAAGACAATATAAAGAGCTATTTGTCAATACATTTCTTACGATAAACTGATCTCTTGTCATTAAAATTGCTCGTGCGGAAAAAGAGCGGAGCCAGAACAATAGCGATATACGGGCTCTTCTGCCTGACTGGATGCTTTCATGTCAGGTGTGAGTGATTTGAACAGTCTGGCTATCGATCCAGGCATATCTTTGCACACCCCTTCACAACTTATCTGTGCCTATAAGCCCTAGTGAGTCATATAGCTCAAGGAGAGAAGCAGGAATCATTTTTCAATGCAAATGACATAGCCTGGGGCAGAGCACAGCCTAAAGCAGAGGCTGCCTGAATGCAAATCTCACACTTCCATCTGTTTCCATTGCCTTCAGCTACTGTGCCAGGGCAGTACTACCCGCCATACCTGTTTTGCCCCCTGGTCTCTCTTGAGCATGGCTGTTCTTTATAACTCCACAAGAATTGTGCCAACCATACTGATGAAGCTCTGTTTGTCCTCAGGTTATAAATCTCCTTCACAAACAACTGCCCACTCCTCACAATGAGCCATTCCCACCATCCCACGTTTCACCCGCTGCTACAGCCCAAAGTTATTCCGTACGTAACCGACTGCAATTAGACAGCTCTCAAAATATTTGGCTCGTGGCTTCTCATTATAATTGCATAAACATGCTTGTTTTTGATGATTTTTACAGTATCACCTTTTGCTTCTGCTTTCACGGCACATCCAGCTGAGGCAAGTACAACAGGGGGTGAGGGGGTCTTCAAAGAGTGGCTGTGAAAAATAAATGTGTCCTGTAAGCTACACTGGATGAGTTTCTTCACAAGGGCAAAAGTGTGAAGTTCTGCAAGGCTGCAAAAGAGTTAAAAGGTGAACTCCAAAACCAAACAGTTCAAGTAAAGTTATTCTTTCTAAGTTTAGAGCTCTGTGTACATAAAACAGACGCATACTCGCCAAGTTGTCATGGAATCTTTTGTGTTAATCTTTTCATTGCTGAGGTTCCGTGCGATGCGTTTAATGAAAACTATCTGTCAAGCGGTTGAAAGTGAAGTCAGAAGTAAATGCTGGCATCAAACACTGGAGCGCACATAAAACTCACAAGAGAGAGACGCCGCCTTGAGCCTAATAGCTGTAACGAGCTGATGTGCTGTCATTGCAGTGCTAAGAAAAAAAAAACCCATATTTCTTGCAATAACAATCGTAAGGTAATTTTGGCAATATTATTGTAAAAGTGCTGACAGATCTGGTGGATGTGCTGACAGTCTAAACACCTTGATGGTGGAAAATGCTATTGATAGCTCTTCTTTAAAAGGCAGACTATTGACTGAACCAAAGTGGAAATGTGCACTCAGCAGAAATCTCTCTGCATGTGAAATTGCCAAGACCTCACTGTGACTCCGCTGCACACACACACAAATGCACATAAACAGACACATATATTGCACACACACACACACACACACACACACACACACACACACACACACACTCACACCTGTACACAAATACAGGCCGCTCTTTTCGACACAGGAAAGCTCACAGGAATCCAAACCCTGATGTGCACTCTCAGTAGAGGTTTCTGAGCACACTTCCTATAGACGCACAGGTGGGGGGGGCCCTCACCAAAATCAGGGTCCCTGCATGGTTTCATGATGCAGGTCAGAGAAGCTGGAGGGTTGGTCGATTATGAGCTGAACCAAGGAGTGTTTAATAACAGGAAATCTAACATTAAAAAGTCTGTTAAAGTCAGAATATTCTGATTTTGTGCATCCATAAACTACTTCAGTTCAAGCAGTTCGAAACAAATGGCAGTGTGTGCCCCCTGTACAAAGTTTTACATCTCAAAATGACTTTTCAGTGTTTATTTCACTTTGTTTCATATTGACTGATGGGATTCAGATTGCTCAAGGCGCTAAATATGATGCTCTTTCCAGTGGAGAGTCCGGGTTCAAACTCGCTGATCGTAAGCTTAAGTATCCTTTAGAAAAACTCTGCCTATCAGCTCCAGGGCTGCTGCTCTGTGAGTGACTTTGACTGTCGACCTCCCTGTGGAGGAGGGGTAGGCAAAAAGACAGTTGCCTTAGAGGAATCAATAAACTATCACATTATCATTTACTGTGCTGAGGCCTTGAAGCAAACTGTCTCCGTGACTGCATGAAATGATGTTGTCTGACTGCACCAGGGTCGGGGTCATTTCATTCAAACACCTACTCAGCCAGAAATGTACCTAGAGACGACAGTTAAATTCGCTTTATCAATAATACAGCTTTTGTATTTTTCAAGTTTCCATATGTTGGAACACTCATTCATAAAGTTTTCCAGTTTTGTGTGCCGACGTTTCGAGACTATCTGCCTCTTAAAAGCTCCAAACACCCACACAGGTGTTTTCAATTAGTCTGGCTGATTAGACCTCTGCTCAGGGTGAAAGTAGGCGGACCTGTGCTGGGAATTATGTGAGGTGACCAGACTCGGTGTATTAAATGGAATGATAAAAGTGTAATACCAACCTAACTCGTGTCACAAAGCTGACAGGAGAGTGAGGGAGCTGTCACTCACAATCATACACGCCTCCGCAGTCCTGAGAGGACGTCTAATCAGCCAAATTAATTCACATCACCCGTGTAGGTGTTCCATAAGCATGCAGGACTTTTAACTCGCGTCGCCACCCAAACACATCGAAGACGAATGTAGTTTCATCTGTGCTACTCAAACAGAATACTCAACAGAAACATGTCTTTTTCCAGGCATGATGCCCCAGTTGAATATCCATGCACACTTCACTGTCAACAGTTTACATTTGGACTATTTCGCCTGGAGAAAATAGTTCCTCTGGCCTTTTTCAAGGCAGACATCTTCACGCCGCAGCACAACGCAGCACAGGAGCAATTAATAACATTAATTATGACTGCTTTTCCCTGCAGGTCCTGTAAATGCTAACTCACTGGAATTAAGCTATCAATGTCATAATTTATACCTGTCTTTTTTTTTTCCTGCAATGAAAGTCTAAATGTTTACCATTAAAATATTTATTGTTTCTTGAGGGAGACTATGCTGTTAAATTCTTAAAATGTCACAATTCAGTGCTGTATTGGGAGTGGCAGCAGAAACTTTAGAGATAGTTACAGCTGCAACAGTTTGTTTTAAAAGTTTGAAATTAATCAGCAATGAGTTTGATAGTCGATTAATCATTTTGAGTAACTGTATTAAGAAAAATGCCAGAATATAACCCCCTAGACCCCAGAGTTCCTGTTCTATATTTCACATTAGCACCCAGTCATTTTAAAATCATTCCCTGTGTATCAAAACACAGAAAAAAATAAGTCCTGAGGTTTATATTGTAGATAGTTAAAGCTGTCATGACCAGAACTGGAAATATAGATCATTACGTCAAAATCTGTGGCGTTTCTTTCACAGGTTTCCACCCAGTTTCCACTGAGAATCTAAACATGGCTCTGCCAAAAAAAAAAGCAACAAGCATAACAACAAGACATTTGACATCTGATGTCACCTTGGGCTTGGGAAACAGTGATCAACGTTTCCACCATTGTATGAACCAAAAAACAAACCAATTAATTAAGAAAATGATAAGACGGATTAATCGATAATGAAAGCCTCAAAATAGTTAAGCAGAGAAAATTAAATTGTTTGCATGGATACATAGCAGAAGGATTGCGTGGAACATGATGACCTAACCTGGATTAAACTGAAGTGAATTAAATTCATTTTAACGCAGTGTAACAGAATATAAACAACACTAATCATATTACACTGTGTGCATCATAATGAATTAGGTAATCCTGTGATTTCCCTCTAGAATCGAATCACCGACATCACTTCATACTTGACATTATCCCTTGTCACTCCTGTATGATCTGCCATCTGGCACCTATAAGTTGCACAAACAGACGTGGTGTAGTGTCAGATCTATCTCATACCAACTGTGTTGTTGTGTTTAAATGCTGTGTAAGCATGACATTATCTCAGACGTAATGACACTGATGCGGTGTGATGTTGGATTTGCTTTCTCCACCGCCCTTTAGTAATTTTCCCCACACTGTGATAGGAATCAGAGGCAACTTACCAGCTAGGTGACTCATTAACTGGAACATCTGTCAAAATAAAGAATACAGCAACCATTAGACAAACTATTCTGAAGCAAAGGGAAAACCTATTTGAAAAATGACAAATGCAACTTTGACAGGATGTTCAAAAGACAGTTTAAGAGACAGACTTTGTGTTGTAACGACTTCTTCTCTCTTCACTTCTTGTATAAAGTAACAGTTACTGTCAAAAACTAAATCACACTTGCTTACACAGAGTTAAACAGATGTTGTAAGGTTAAGTAGTTACAAGTAAAACCTGTTTTTGCATGGTGGTACTGTATTTTCTAAGGTATGTACAAGGAGGGTGCTGTTAAACAAATGCCATGATTGATTTCCTTTGGATCCCGCCATGTCATCTGGTGGAGGTGGAGGAGGGAGTCTCGGCTGCTCGCAAACCTCGATTACATAACAGACCTCCACCGCACACTATTAGCAACGCCCCAAACTCCCCTATGCATCTCTACAGCCCACTTAACGGATTACCACAAAGAGTTGGTAAAAAAGCTTTTTAATTAAGCACTAATCGCTTCACTTTGTCCAAGAGAACTTGTCCCGGACTTAAATCTCTCTCTTTATCTGGGCGTGTAATTACCAGGGCCTGTTTGGCAACATTAGCCAGGTAGTAAATATATCATACTTAATATCTGCATAACTTCATCCAATTAAGGGGAAAGTTAACTCTGTTCTCTTACGCCTGTCTGCCTGAGGCAAAATTTAAATCCTGTTAAGTAGAGATAAAAACCAAATACAACAGACTGGAGTCACTCACACAGTGCATTGCAATGACACACTGTTTAAATTACATTAACTAAAGAAGAAATATAAAATGTACAAATTAGAGCCAATCTATTATATCGAGATAGATTATTGTACAGTGACTAAGCAGGTATGAGTTCAGTCTTATGCCCAGCAGCATTTTCGTGATGACAACGCACACTATCACTGCATGCCATGTCTCTATAATGACAAAATGGCTTTAACTTTCATTAATTTTCTAAAAGCCAGATAATGTCAAGCTGTCAAAGTCCACATTCATCAGTAACTTTGGAAAATAAATGAGTGCATTTACTCATTTACTGTACTATACTTGTATTTAATTTACCAGTGTACGATATTCACCAGTTTGTAAAATGGGCAAATGGCAATTTTCCAACATTGTGGACAATAAATATATTCTCGATTACTTATCCTATTTATAATACTACATTTCAGAGATATCTATTATGATTTTTACATACTGCATTACATTTTACATTATAACTTTCTAACTTACATACTAATAATTCCACTTTATCAGCTACCACTTAACTGCAGGTCAGTGCATGAGTAATAAGATTGAATATCAAACAAAATATTATATGTGTAATAGTGCAACATGCTAACTGAGGAGGCTGGAGGGTACCATGAACATTTGGTTAGCTAGCAATGCCTGTTATCATTGAATAGTTCATAGTTAACGTTAGTTCATTTACAATTAAGCTAATATTTTGACATTTAGGGTGCCTTGTTTGCTTTCTTACCAGGAGTTGGATGGTTGATTTTATTTAGCACTTCTGAGTGGTTGTCAGGCTTTTCCACACGTAATAGTTTAACTTTGTGCAGGGACTGCTGTTGTTGGGAAGACGCATGAATGTATACAGAGGAAGGAAAGTGGCTAGTCTACACCAACAGAGGGGGAATGTGCCTTTTGGTAAGTTATTGTAAGTTTTCTTCTTAGCTAACTAACCACTGTCCTTACCTTCAAACCATAACCTGGCTTTTTCATGGCAGACATTATGACATGAAATAGTAGGGTCAACACAAGAGTTTCCAATGATACTAATTAAGGTCTGTTCCATTTATTGCAGCAGAGACTTCCCAGTGAGGCAACATCATGGATTAAAGTTGTCCGTCAATCAGAGTTGACATAGGCATATCAGTGTAGATCCGAGGAGGAAATACCGTTGGCTGATTTTTATTGACAGATTGTCACACTCTACAGCCAATGGTATTGTTCACAGCGTGCGCACGTGTGACCAATGACAGTATAATGACCCACACAGGGCGGGATCTAAACACGGAGCATCGACGCCAAAGTTTAGCTGCTTAGTTAGCATGGGCTCGTCGCGCTGCTACGTTATCAATCAGTTTTTGACTGCGTCACAGAGCTGTGACGTCATTTTGAGACTCGGTTTTATAAAGTTTTGTCAACACGTGAAAACACTCCTGACACGGGGAGTCTCCCGTTGAGTGCTACATGTGTGAAATAACAACTGTAGTGTGGACTTCGTCTGCAGTGTGTCTGTGTAAACGGCTTCATTCAGCGTCTCTCCCTCCCCTCTGGCACCGTGAGTTACCATGGTTACGGGAACGCCCTGCAACTTTATAATTATAGTCACTAAGAGGTTTTTTTTTTTTTTTTTTTTGGTTAGTATGACTGTACAAAATCAGGAATTTTTGATTTCATGGATTGAAAAGACACAAAAGAAAAGTGTGAATAGAACAGCTGTTCAGATCATCCGGATTCATCATGATTATGGGTGGAGTAGGGCTAAGAACCTTATATTTTTAGCAGATGTTAAGTAATGTAACCTGTAAAATGCTTCACAAATTGCAAATGGGAAATATGACTTGACCGCAGCTCGAAAAAATTTCAGTCAAAACATTTTTTTTTTTTTTTTTTTTGCTTTAATCCATGTGCAGCATGCACCACAGCAGCACGCTGACTCTGTTTCTGTCATTGGTAAACTTGTGTTCACTCTAATATTTGTACGATGTACAATGATTTTTATTTGAGTGTCAAAATGGCTGCTGTGAAACAGGTCTATTGTTGTCTTGTTTTCTATTCCTAAACTTGTTAAATACAGATGATATGAGAAGATGTGACAGCATTGAAGTTACCTTCTCAGCTACTCTGAGTAACGTTAGGTAGTGTAACACATACCATTTGGGAATTTATCAAGGTTGGAATAACTTCTTTTACTTTGTAAAAACCTTTCTCTTGACTCAGACTTAATAAACTGAAACATTCTCCCATCTATATCTTAAAATACTGAAACAGTACTGGTACAACTTGTTTAATTATTAATAATAGCATAAAGCATTAAAGACATGTAATTAAAAATCATATCTGCTTAATGTTATAAAGGGACACACATTAGAAGAACTAACTGATAACTTGATGTTGTTACTTTTTTTATATTTTCTCTAAGCAGTAATGAGTAATTCATAAAGTCTGCTCTTGCTCATCATCTGATACTAATTATGTACTTTTACATTTGTAGTTCTGAAAAACACTATGGGGGTATTGGTGTTACTCGAGTAATGTATCTAAATACATCTGATCCAGAGCTCTATCATCTCTACAAGTGACCCACCAACACAATTCAGCACCAGCTTAAAAAGAAAACAGTAATCCTGAAAATGTGTTACCTGCAGTGGAAACTGAAGCCACATCCTTGGTGGGAATGCCCTCCTGTCCAGCAGGAGGCGAAGTCTGGAGGAGTTGTGTGCTGTCTGTGTTTTTGACCTCCATCTTTGACAGTTGTGAGTCAGAGCTGATCCCTTTACTGTCCTCCTGAAGTTTCTCCTCATCTGCACTGTCCTCAAATGTAAACTCTTCCCCTTGCTCCTCATCGTCCTCCTCTCCATCCTCCTTTGGAGGCTGCTGAGACATTACAGTAGACATAATCCCTGGAAAAAAAAAAAGACAAAATACAAGTGTAAATAATTTGTCCCAAAATATTAAAAGTGACACCTGTCACTGTTTACTGATGCCACATAATCACAGATAAAGATTTCAGTATTGAGAAATATAAGATTATTTCATCACTCATGTAAGGGACGCTGTGTAAAATGTAAATATGAACAAAATGTGATGTGCAACTTGTTACAACTTATTAAATGTTGAAACTAAGAAATGATATTGTTTTTGTAAAATGATATGATATGCCCATTTTGAATTTGATTCCAGCAACACATTTCAAAAAAAGTTGTGACCGTGGCAACATATGACTGGAAAATTTGTGAAATGGAAAAAGAAAATACCTGTTGGGACATCTCACAGTTAATGAGGTTAGATGGCAACAGGTTAGTAACATGATTGGATTAAAAAAGAGAGAGAGAGAGAGAGCATTGCAGAGAGGCTGAAGCAAAGATGAGGAGGGTTCAGACACATTTTTGTAGTGCATGGGCTTTGGGAACATTTCCAAAAACCATTGTCTGTAAACACAGTTTGTTGCTGCATCCACAAATGACTGAAACTCGACCATGCAAAGAGGAAACACCACCTTCTGTGTGCCTGAGCTCACAGAACCTCAGGTGAAGTGCAAACTGTCCCATGGTCTGATGAGTCAAAACTTAAAATTCTGTTTGTAAATCATGGACATTGAATCCTCCGGGCTAAAGAGGAAAGCGACCATCCAGCTTGTTATCAGCACACAGTTAAAAAGCAAGAATCTGTGATTGTATGGGATACAATAGTGCACATGGCATGGGTAGCCTGCACATTTGTGAAGACACAGTGATATCTACAGGTTCTGGGGCAACATAGGTTGCCAAGTAGCGGACATCTTTTCCCTTGTTTATCCCCCTATGCCCTTGCTTATTTCAGTAAGACAATGCCAAACCACATTCTGCATGTATTCCAACAGCATGGCTTCATAGTAACAGAGACCAGGTACTAAACTGGCCTGTCAGCAGTCCCAACTTGTCACCTATTGAAAATGTTTGGTGCATTAAGGAAAGGAAAAATATGACATATAAATATATTTTAGTATTATTTTAGAAGTATAATCCAAACTTTTGAGCAGCTGAAATTCTACATCAAGCAAGAATAGGAAATCATTCCACTTTCAATAATACAGCAAAGTCTCCTCAGTTCACAGACCTTTGGTAAAAGATGTGTTGCAACAGAGTGTTAAACATTACCCTGATTTGAAACATGTAGCTGGCATCAAATTTGAAATGGGCATGTCATTTTACAAAAGTTTCAATATTTAAGTTTTCTTTCTGCTATTTTTCATTAAATATGAGGTTTTCATGTTGTTTCTATTTACACTTTTAACTTTTTTGGAAACTGGGTTGTAATAATTCAAAATATAATAAAGTTAATATCACGTTTATTTATTCTTTCTCCATGGATTTATAACCTTTGAAATATTGCTCTAATAGAAATCGAAGTCTTCTCGTGTGTCTGATAATGAGCTGCACTTAATATGAACTCTGGAGTTATTGCTTGAACCTTACTGTGCTATTTCCAGAGTACTGACATTAAGACTGTTGTTTCATATTCCCGTATTCATATTAATATAAGGCAGAACAAGGTAATTTAACTCTGGATTGGAATGGCCTTTATAAACATACCAAAGCTGCTTAACGAAAACAGCCATATGTATAATATAGATAAAATCAATGTCGTAATAAATAACACTGAACTGAACTTTTAACCCGACCGTGTGCTTACAACAAAAGTTAGCTAGCAGTGCATAAAACGACTCTATATTAAGCAACTTTTTCAAACTTGACTACTGTAAGTGAAACATAACTGAAGTAATGTGCACTTCATATTTCAGGAGCACAGAGAGAATGAGTGTAATCCCAGCACTCTAAACACGACATATGGCCGATGGAAAGACTGTTAGTTAAATAGAAGAGTCTAGCAAGGCTTAGTGGCAGATTAACCCACTGATGAAAACATGTTCCCCAACACTGCAGACCTCAATTATCTAAGAGGCTAATTTCATCTTGTCTTATCGGCGAAAACAGGTATGACAGACAAGACATCTGAGGAATTAATTAAAATGAATGAGATTATCAATACAGACATTATTTGCAAACACATAATATGTTTTACAGTCATTTTGGACCCATGGTGCTCCCTTCAACAAATTGCCGGGCATGTAAATTGTCAGCTGTAATAATGGAAATATAATTTGTAGTTAGCATATTTTCAAAATAGAATGGAAAT
Organism: Protonibea diacanthus; assembly: GCA_028641955.1. Classification (NCBI taxonomy): domain Eukaryota; kingdom Metazoa; phylum Chordata; class Actinopteri; family Sciaenidae; genus Protonibea; species Protonibea diacanthus. The sequence goes on from CM053978.1 coordinate 17,150,693, forward strand.
TTTCCATGACACACAAGCCCTCGAGGTATTAAATTGCCGCATGCGGTAATTGTTTCATTATTTCACAAAGTGGGGATTTTCGATGACGTGCAGACTCTGTTCCTCTACATGTTAGTGTACCACTCCTAAACACAGCATCTGCTTTGCATTTTGATGAGCAGCAAACTGCCTCCAGTGGTGAAACATTCTTGGGGCTTGATTGGGCAGTTTGTCGGGCTCCTCTGGGAAAATGACAGCATTGCGCAGAGGCAGCTAAACGTTGTAGGGGGGGAGTGGGTGGGCTGCGCCGGAAAAACAGCTCTCAAACACACTGCTTGTGGATTGTAAAATTCAATGTCAGCACTTATTGTTTAACTTGGATACAAGGGCTGTCGTGATGTCAGTTACGGCTCTCGTTATCTTTTACTACAGCTGGCTGACAGCTGCATCTGGACATGATTTTGTTAGCAACAGTGATGGCTTCGCGTATAATCCAGCCTTTAAATTCCGGAGAAAATAAAATTATGTGAAGCAAGCAGCGCTACTTTTTTTAGAAATCAATCCTCTGCTTGTTTACAAGTATGATATGCCACTGCAGCCTTTGGACAGAGTTCCCTCGTCTGTGCCACAAACACAGCTTTTCCAGTAGGCCCACTCATTGGTCAGATCAACAAAGACTCTTTTGTGGAGGGAAAAACTTCTGTTGAGCCTAAGAAAGCATTGTTTCTGCATTCGTCACTGCAGCACTGATTAGCTCACAGGTCATTTGGGCTGTGGCTGTGCAATTTACGGTATAGCTCTTGAGAGATGGAGGATTTTTCTCAGAATAAATTTTCTCCAGATAAAACAGCCTCCCCTTTGAATGAATGTTAAAGAAACAATCGGTTTTATTTAAGGTTATTGCCACTATACAACCATTCATGATTATTTACTAGAGTGAATTGGATTGTGTAAGCCGTAAAGCGCCCTTGATATTTCCCCATCATTTACAATCGACGGCTGATGCACTGAATAAAAGTTTGACTTGCAAACACTAAGACAAAACTGAAAACCTAAAAATCTTTTCCCCCCCTCAGAATCAAAATGACAGGTATTCTGAGCAACTTTCTGTGAGGGAAGCCTTTTGGACAAGCAATCAAACAAACTCCAGCTTAGAAAAATAAAGAGCCCCGGGAGTGGTGCTGTGTGAAAGCTATTCTTGAGGGGAAAATAAGATACATCACAGAATGGAGATGAAACAAACTCCTACACACCCTGTCCCTGACCTACATAGAGCTCTGAAAACTCTCCCGCTGCGTTCCAAATGTGGTAATGAGTGGAGGGACGCTGTATGTGTGCAAAGGGAAAGTGAAATACGTGTATGCTTTAATGGGTGATCCGTGTTACATGAGGTCACACATCTGCAAAGTACATTCCGCCTCAAAACTTCAAAGTTATATTACGTCTTGTTCAGTTCTTGGATTTGCATATTTAATTGTGTTTTTATCCCTTCTTTCTATTCAAATTGGGCAATCTTTGATTACTGAGTTGTGTGTAATTGGCATTCGTTTCATGTTGACTGATTCCATCTCAGCACCCTCTTGTATCGTACTTCACAAAGCTGTGCAGATGTGTAATCTGCTTTAAAAACACCATGTACAGTTTCCTAACCAGTAACTGTATTCAAAGCTTGACTGTTCACTTCTAGCCACTGATTTACAGAGTGCTGTGTTTGACCAACTCCAGACAAACCTCACAGCCTTTGGTCAGTTGCAGCCGGGTATATCAATTGACAATGGCAGAGAAGAGCAGCTGGTGACGACTGAATAAACAGCACTGGAAAATCTAACAGAAAGTCACTCAGAGTGCCGCTAATTTAGGTTTTTCCTTAACATAAAATGGCATACAAACACTGAGACAATAAGAGAAAAGCGGACCACTGGCAACAACAAACAGTGCCAGGCAGAGAAGATTCTGCCTCTGGCGCTCCTTCCGTCTTCAGCTTCCCTGAGGACTTCCTTCCAAGTGATACGAATGTGACTCTGCCAATTTAGGAAGTGCAAACAGCTCCTTGAGAACAGACGGAATATGTCTTTCTTAGGCTGTCAAAAGACATAACAATCTGAGTGGGAGGCTGTTCACAGGCATTTGTGGATTTCATGGATTCGCTAAAACATAACCAATGATTTTAAAGCACGGAAGAATCTAAGCCTATTGCATTATATATTGTGATGGTTATGAATATTTTAAATTTCACTTTAGATGAATTTCTGACAACAGTGTTCATCTGTGTGCCAAAGGCCATGTGGAATATCATATCACAGTGTAAACAGAACATGATAAGAGGGTTATCTATGCATATTTGAGATCGTTTATTCCTGCTTTCCTCCTAGTTTACCACCACGTTGCCACTGTTGAGACATTCAGGGGTAAATTATTCATTCAGGAGCCCGTCTGGCTCTCATATGCCCTCTGTTATAGAGAGAAGCTCCAGTCAATCCACAACAGCAGTGATGTGCAGGTGGTGTCACATTAGTCAAGGACACAGCAAGTGTAACCTCCACCTCCCATCTGCCATTTGTGCTCACAGAACAATAGCACACCGGACTCGGGTGTGTGCTGCGGTGCACAAATACCAAACAGAGATATGAATCAGTCAAGTGTTGACTAGACAGTTTTTTTTTTATTATTTTAGCTTCAAAATAACTTTTAGATACAGTACAAAGTAATTTCTTTTAGTAATTTTGGCGCACTGAAAAGTAACACATAGTGACTGCTGTATCTGCAGAGGCTTGATTGGAATGTTAAACAAAGTGACTACTGGACAATTACCTTTTCAGGATTTCAAAACCCAGTCTCACTCAGTCTAACACCTAACTTGCCTGATAATAAAGTAAGAAAAGTAAAGTAATTCAGTAGCTGCTGCAACAGGCTGCCAGCTGCACAGCGCCGTCTTGATCAAGTTTGATGCAGTATCAAAGTAATGGGGCAGTACTTACATTGATACACTGCAAACAAGAACTGTTACTACCTAATTCAGCATTCTTTTAATGTTGTAAGTCGTAGCCTACAGCATGGTGCAGATGACAAGAGATGTTTGGGGGTGTTTCAGCTTGTTCCTACGTAAGTTGGGTTGTTGGGGTTCCACAGTGTCAGCCCATCATGCATCAAACAGTTAGACTCTCCCTCCCTGGTGTCCACTCCCATTATATTCCACTTCCAGGTTCCAAGCCCAAGCCTAGATGTCATCATTGCTATTTTCTCAGACATGACAAAGCTTCTCCAGAACCACAGGAGACTAAATACAACTGTTTTTACAAGGTTACAGTAACTATCCTCACCACCGCCACCTTTATGCCCTAAATCAGTGGAATTTCCAACACTTTTCAACAATTCCCTATTAAGTGTTTCCTTCCATTGTTAATAGACAGTATCACTTTCACAGAAGTCAGTCTGGTGTTTACTCATGGCTCAATAGCTGTAAGATTTCATCACCACTAAGATAGGATATTTTGCAGAAAGTCACTGCTGACTTGATTTTCAGTTTGTGTTCCTGTGGGATTTCTTACTTGTGCATATTCAAGATAGTAAAGACTTTGACAACAATCCACATGGAGTTGACTCTTTCCCGTTCCAAATCCAAGCTCCAGGGTGAAGTTTCCTTTTAGTGCTAAGAAGACACTAGCTTGCTCCTTTAGTAAATCAGCCTGATCTTGTCCTTATTTCAACATCTACGCTCTTGGATTCCCACTGTCAGTTTTTGCCGTTGGAATCAGTCATTGTGTTTATTTGATGTTAGCTATTGTGCAGCCTAAGGTAGCAAAACCTGCTTTCACTATCAGTACAAAAAGAGGCCCAGCTGCTTCCTTTATGTGACAGTCAAATCAGGTATCACATATGAAAATACACTCCTGAATGAAAGTATTCAGTCATTCTTCAGGACGTGTGATATTGGTCAGATGAAATCTTTCTACAATCCATTGTAGGATCAAGTTCAACATGTTAGTTGGTGATTATGTGGCATTCTTGTAACCAGTGTGGTTGAGTTGCTTTTGCCTTGGAGTGTGTTATCAGAAGAGCTTATGGGAAATAAAACAAGCCATGTTTCGGTGACTGGGTGACTAAACTAAATACTGTAGATAAACCTCAACTTAGAAACATCCTGGAATTCCTCCCTCGAGTTAATTATCCAACATTATCTAACATTCCCAGTTGGTGGGTAATGGGAACACCAGTAAACATTTGACAGGCGTGTCACTACTATCAAATGACTGATTGTGTACTTGAGCACCAAGGACCTGCATGTGTACGTATGATTGCGTGAGGGCAAGTTTTCACGGGTGAATGTGTGGTTCCCATTGATAGTGCCGTCTTTGTGGTAGCTTCAGGCCATGCATGCATGGATTGTTAATGTCTGTTGGAAGTGCTGGACTGTGACTAAGGAGAAAAAAATCTGATACAGTGAGTCCATGGAGTTTCTTGGACATCCGGCAAGTGAGGCAGAAACAGTGCCCTTGCTCAAAATGCAAATTACTTGGTCAGAGGTCCCTTAACTCCCCTCCTCTCACCCCTTGCCTCCCTGTCTCCTCTCTCTGTTCTGTTCAGAGTATTGAAGCAGCATGAAATCCATCCAGGGAGGGGCTATTGTACTCCGGGAAGCAACCGTCAAACTGGAATGGTTAAGGCCGGGCCCAGGCCAGTGAACCTCTTTTTATAGCCTGAGGCTGTGGAAGAGCAGTGCAGTGCAGCTGAAAAACAGCCGGCCAGAGGTGTGGGGTTTGGGATGAGCCGGCAATTTCTCATTCATCCTTCCTGGTGTCTGTCTCAGGAACTGCTGCTATCATAACAAGGCCTCACGCTCTGTAGCTCTGCTGGCTCTGCTGGCTCTGCTGGCTCTCTGAGGCTGGTTTAGGCTTAATCGTCCATGATGGTGTGTACTCTGCCACACGGGTATCTTCCATTCTCGTCTCCTCCTCAACCTTCCCTTGTCCTCGCAGCTGCACTTATAGCTGTCGGACTGAAACAGAGAGGCCCAAACCAGCACACCCACCCCCCAAACTCCACTCCATCAATGGCCCCTTTGGACAAAGCTGCTGCCTTTGCAACATGCTAGCCATGCTGAGAGTGAAGAGGGAGGAAGAGACAGAATGGAGGAAGAAAAGAGGGAAAGTGTTTCCAAGACAACAAATATATAGATGCCTCTCACCTCCTCGTCCTCAGTAGAGTGTCCTCCGAGAAGCTTCAGGCACTCCCTCGTGACCCTTTAATCCTGGTTACCTCCCATAAAATCTCAGTTTTTACCACACTGCCGGATCCAGCACACTCATCTTTATGGTCTCCTGCGAGGGCTGCAAGTGGTTGAAAGCAGATTGGAATTCTCCTCTGCTGTTTACTTTCCCACAACTTCTCCCCTGCACCGTGAGCACACTAGCAGCTCTGGATGAGGTAACCCTCTCTTGCTCCCTCCCCTTTTTCCCTGCTTGTCTCGGCTCTCTGGTGCTATTCCTCCCTCTATCTCCCCTCTCTGTCCCCTCTCTTTTTTAGATGGGTCCTTTCACCCCCTCAGCCCCTCCGGTCTCATTCTGTCCTTTCTTTGGTTTTTCCTCCCTCCTCCCACTCTCCAGACCCCTGCTGCTGCCCAGACAGCAGCACAAAGCAGGATGAGAGCGCTCAGACGCAACTAGCCAATGGCAGAGTGACAAAGTCAAGCGTGCGGCCAATGAAAAGCCTACAGGGTGGAATTTGTACCAATCAGGGGGGTTACTCCGGACAAGTGGGCTGTACAAAAGGAATTAGAGGCAGTGCTTTCCCAGAGCACTTCCGTGCAGGGCGGGCCTTATTCACACTGTAATCAGTCAGCTGTGTGAGTTGGCTGAGATTTAAAAAGAGGTTAGAACTGACTTCTGGCTATTTGGAGCAATACATGTGATACAACTTTAAATTTTAAAAGGTAAAATAATACTTTGAAATATAAAAAGTATGTATTTTGTGTTAAAAAATGTAAACACTGGCTGCTTTGATGAAAAACATTGGTGTAAAATCTGAACCACTGGCACAATATAAGACCCTAGAGACATGAAAGAGAAGTTAAGAAGAGCACCAGTGTTCATTAATTTAGCCATTCATTCAACACATATTGTACATTATAATAATAAAAACTACAATTTATAACTTAAACTCAAGTACAATGTATAAAATCTAACAGGTAATGTATCATCTCTTGATGGGTGATGATGTAAATTGTGTGTCTATGTGCACTTTTATCAGGCGTCTGCAAATGAGCATATACTGTATTGAAAAACGTTAAATGAGCACTCTTGTACCCAGCTTGAAAAAGAAATATAATGACAGGATGCATTTCATTAAATTGCAGGTTTTACTGATGCAAAAATAGCAATAAAAGCAGAGAAATCATCCCTCGCTCCGTCCCATGAAGGATGCCGCGGTTGGAAAAATGTTCTGTTTGTCTTTTTAACTACCATTTCAGTTTGGGTTGGTTTATTGCTCTGGACATCATATTGGCCAACACATTAATTATTTCATCATTCAGTTCGCATTGGGTCGTTTATTTAGTTACACAGCAGCTAGCTATGACCTTCAATTTTCAAATTTAACATTATTGTTCGCAATGGGAAATTTGTTTGCAGCCAGGTAAAACACAAAACAAAGACCTGAAGATAAAACATAATAGATTCATAATATCTAATTATAACATATTATAAAATATGTAAATACATATCTTAAAACCCTCTGCTTGAGCTCAGATGACACAACACTTCATCACATCAGGGACATAAAACCATGGAGTTTATGTTGTGGTAGGCTGCGTTGTGGCATAAAGAAGCATGAATAAAACTTTTATTCGGAATGTTTTTTAATTATTATTTTGTGTTTCAATCATCCTGTGATTGCTTCCTTCCCAACTACACCCATGTCTATTTCTGTCTCACGTAATCTAATCACATTTACAGTACTGCAGGCTCCTTCTCCAGACTGTGACGTTCAGCGCTGGAACAATGAGCACAGGGTAACCTGAGGTCGAGTCAAGAAAGTCAGTTGCGTCATTAATTCAATTATTCACATACAGATGAGCTACAAAGGAAAAATCACACAATGTGACTGTTGTCCAGAAGATTTATTAAAACACATTGAACAAATACACAGAATACAAATAAAAAGATGACAATTCACTTTTTCATTCAATTGCTATACAGCACAAATATCAGAACCATAACACTGCTTGGAGCTCATTGTCTGTAAATGCTAGATACACTACTGCCTTCCCAAAGTGAACCGTCATATCAAACGCTTCACATGCTGTGCATTCACTGCAACAAAGGTGCCTTTTATCAGGGTCTTTTGGTAGCTTTTGAAGCCATGTTTAATAAGCATGTACATACATTGTTAACATATTTATAATATTAGACTGAAGCCTTTTTTTTCTAACAGACATTACATTCATACTGACTTCAGTTTGATTGCATTTCAGTGGAGTATTGTGTTTTTGACGTCATCTCGTGGTCGTCACTCCAGAAGGGAAAAAGGACATGATTTTTGATTGATGAGCACGTACGGTGCACGCTGCAGTTCTATGGCAACACCATCCAGCAGACATTCATCTTTTTTTTTTGTCAGTTTGTTACATAAATCTGTACGAGATGGACTTATCTCTGAAAAATCTTTCAAGTATTTACATGTTTCTGAGGTTCTATCTGTGAAGCAAACCTAATACATGTCATGGTCAAGTAATCGATGGCATGAACAGAAACACGATGAACAAAACAGCACTGATAAACACTAACAAAGAGAGAGCGCCCAAACTGATATGATGCACTTCATGGTTGATTTGATGTTCTGAAACTGAATATTTAGCTCTAAGTTAAATGTCATCTGAGAAATGATGGATGAGGCTGCAGTGACACAATCTAAAGAAGAGAAAAGGGGGTCAGAAGAGAGCACCTCAGGACAACCATTTGAAGTGGCAAAAGGAGAGTAAGAAAATACACTCACCGACTCTGTACAACACTACCTCTTCAGTTTAGATTAGTCCAATCACAATCATCATCCCAACAATGTCAAATAAGTGCTGTGGCAATGGCAATAATAATAATACAAACAGGTAATGCCACTGGTCTTTGGAAAAAGGAAAAAAAAAGAGACAAATACGTCAATAACAATTTGCACTTTGAGTCCAAACATTCGAGCAATGCCTTCATAGAAAAGGAAACATAGTAAGCTTGAATTTATAAAAGATTGTTTTACTTAGTGGACAGTCACTTTAGCACATAATAGTAGTAGAGGGAATGGACAAGATATGTAGCTATACCATGCTAACGTGTCTTCACACCAGGTAAAGCAACAGGCAGCGAGATACACTCTTGAAAGAGCTCAAACGTAACTGAGTGAAGACATAATCTAAAGAGTACTGCTGTGCAACATTGGTCCTTTAGAAGCTCATATACAGAGGAAAAAAAAAATCCTTCAAATGTATGTTTAGACTGTGACATTACCAATTACAGTCTTCACCTGTGTGGAGGAAAAACACTGCATCAAAGAACAAATCATACTGGATCATCTCCTTTAATGGCACCAAGTGACCAAATACATCTTATTTTACCTTAACATAAAGAGAAGCAAACGAAAGCTCATTTTTGCGACAGATACTGGACTTAAGGTGACATTGCGCCATAAGCACATAAGTTCTTATTCAGTTCTAACAATGAAAGGGAACTGGGAAAGTCCCTGGGATGTGCACGAGAGGCAAAAAAAAAAAAAAAAAAAAAAGCCACTCTCCACTCAGGACTGTTCTCAGTTAGGCCTGAACATTAAAGCCCTGTGTGTGGATGTAGACCGAATGAGTTCCTGTTTATAGTGCAGTCCCACTGGTCATGGCTCCAGGGTTAAGCTCTACAGCCACTACTAACATTCAAATATAGTAAGAATCACAAATATTGTACCATACACAGAAATACTCAGTCTTCTCTGAAATGTGTTAAAAATCATTTTTGCCACTCCTGCAGCTTTTTCTTCTCTGCTCGATCTTCACGTACGACGCCAAGCCCAGCTTCTGATTTCATCCATGTATGTATACATATTTTCACTATGATTAGACCTATGTGAGGTAAAATAAACAGCAGTCTCTGAGTATATACAGTACAAGAAGCCAACCCTCACAGGTTTGTGGTACTGCAGTCAAGTGTATCTGCAAGTTTGGCAGAGATTACTTTCTCCAAATTACCAGCGGGTGGCAGTCTTTAGAGGATTCAGACAGACTGTGTCCAGCTACTGCATACATGATAATAGTTTTTGATGCCTTCAAATCAATAATTTATCCACTGGTTACTACATGAATGACAAAAAACACATATTCACTTAAAGTAACAATATCGGCCCTCAGGAAAACAGCCTCCTATCAAACTATGACTGACGACGTTCCTTTAACTCCACTCCTCTTCACAGGGAACAAGCTCCAGTGGGGCACAGTCACAGTGTACAGTGAATAGGCAGATGGATAAAAGCAACAGCGGGAACGCGGAATGAAAAAGTCAAGGCTGGCACGAACAAAACACACATTCCAAGATTAGAATGAGAGCCCCAATCAAGAGCATCGGAAACTCAGTCATGCCAACTTGCTTGAGTTTTCGCCTTGTAGTGCAGGGCTTGAAAAAAAATTCCTGCTTCATTTTTCCCTCCTTATCCTCGGCTCTTCAGCACAGGTTAACAAAAGCAAATATCTACTGAAATACTTCTATAGAATCCTTGAAAGATAAAAGTGCAATTGTTAAGATAGATACATCTGCATTAATCAAAAAGTTAATCGCCTTATCCGTAGACAGAGAGCTTGATTTTGTAGATTTTAAGTCAGGAAGGAGCAGGAGTAAGAGAAGGATGTGGTGTAAGAGATGGGCAGCTGTCATCCATACAGAATCCATCCCTGGGAGTTTCTGACCTCAGGTCAGTGTTACAGAGCTAATCTAGTCCTCAATACAGATGACATCACTAGGTTTGCCCGACTTGAGGTCAGGCGTAGCCACATCTCTCAAGGAGTCAAGTGACTTCTTGTCCAGATGGCTTGTAGGGGGTGGAGGGCCATTAGTGGACACTAAAGAGGAGAGAGATTTCAGATTGTATATCATGTATTCATTCATTCAATCAATCATTCAGTGAGAATTATGAGATATAAAATGAACAAGCGCTGTAACTTATGTTACTGTTATTAAAAAACAAAAGTGGAAGCAAGCACCGGTAATTGTTTGCAAACTCTCGTTGAACAAGGACGTCTTTCTGTAAGCGGTCACGGATGTTTACAACAAATTGTTTCCTCATCAAGTCTGGCTCATAGACAGTATAAATATGAACGTCATATCCATGGCGTCACCCACACGTTTCTCGAGAGCTGTTTTGAAGCTCAATCAAAGTGACCACACTGTTAAATATATATATAACTTGTAGTCTTAATATAATTTGAACACCCTCTTCACCCTCAGTACAGTTGTCACAAATGGAGAAATTAGTTATAGAAACCAAAACTTTTTTTGTTTTTGTTTTTTTTTTTACCAGGCTGTAAATATGTTTATTTCTGCTGTAAAGTTGGATATTATAATATGGGAGCTTATGGAGATTGACTTGTCATGTAGCCAGCCTCAAGTGGACGTTTGAGGAACTGCAGTTGTTCACTTCACCGCCATGAAAGTTGCCAATTGTTCAGGCTCACCCAAGAGTTTGTTTAAAACACATATGATTGCTCATGTTTCTTCATCCTATCTGACTTCTTTGTAGGTGTGATACTGATATGAAACCAGTTAGCGTGTTTTACATGTTGCTACGATACAGATCAGACAGCAATTAACTTGGTGACTACTATTATATAAAGAAATGTAACAAACCAGAATTACCCTTTCATGTTCACTTTAATTTAGCAACTATCTAAAAAAGTAGAGCGACCTCAGTACACACAGTACACAAATTGGCATATGCTAGAATAATTATGAGTCAAACTGAAATGTATTAACTGTGTGAAGTTTATGGAAATGTATTCTTTACAATTTTACAAATAACATTTAGCATCTAGTCCGTCAAAATGTCTAATGAAACATCTTCAAAATGGTGTGACAGCTCAGTTAGTCAAATAGTGTAATTTAAGTTGCATGAACAACTTCCAGTGCTGTTTTATGTCACCTTTGAACCAACACTACTGTAAATGCTGGTCCTTACCGCTGACGTAGGGTCCCAGAGGCATCTGACTGTAGTTGACCATGGGCTGTCCACCTGGTCCTCTGAATCCTCCACCAAAGCTGCTGCTGTACATCTGGGAGCAGCCGAACCCACCCTGACTAAAAGGCTGAGAAACAAACAGAAGAGTTCAGTTATCCTGCTTACATGACTCCTTGGTAGGATAATAACAAGGGAGCTGTCTGTGATTACAGTGACAGGGTTTAATTCCCCCACACAACATTTAGCAGGTTTGAGTAGCTCTGACAGAGAAGAGAAGTAAGCAAAAAAAAAAAAAAAAAAAAAAAGAAGAAAGATTTCCGACTGTTTCCCTGGTTACCACAAGAGTTGGCATAGCAACCAAAAAAATGCACAGTCTGAGCATGACCAATCACACTGCTCGGCTGAAATGATCTCTTGTATAACACAAAATAAAACACACACGTTCAACTGTGGTGAACAGGCGCAGGAGACATGAAAGTAATGAGACAATACAGCCTTTGTTAAATCCTTTGGGACTGAAGCGTGGAGCTCAGTGGTGAAAGTAAACAACTTAAGGGAGAGCCTTTTTTTTTTTCATTACACCTGGGGAAACTCTTCCATGGGGGATAGGGAGTTTGAGTCTCCGCAGGTTTTTGAAGGAATAATGTTGCTGCTGAGCCGTGACTACAAAGTACTTCAAAGTTTTTGGGCCAGAGCCTTTTACTTACTCAGACATGCTGCACATCTCAGTAAGCCTTGTTTCCTCATACTTATGAACCACCAGCTTCTACTGAAGAGAAAGAACCAGCTAACTTCAAACCGTTAAAGGTCCAGTGTGTAAAATTTTGTTGCATCTTGTGGTGAAGTTTCAGACTGCAAATGATTGAAAACCCCTCACTCTCTCTCTCTCGGTTCAAGCATCAAGGAGGAACTACAGTGGCTGTGAAACTTGTAAAAAAAAAAAAAAACAACATTAAGAGTCCTATGTAGAGACAGTGTTTGGTTTGTCCCTTCTGGGCTACTGTAGAAACAAAGTAGTTCAAAATAGCGGCCTCCATGGAAGAGGACCCGCTCCCTCTGTGGATATAAAAAGCTGATTTAAGGTAACAAAAACATAACAATTCTTATTTCTGGTGATTTTACACTCGTGAAAACATAATTATGAATATTATATTCGATTATAAATGTTACACACTGGACCTTTAAGGGAAGAGGTTTGACAGAAGATTTGATTTTGCAATCAAAGTATGAATTACTTGTCAATTACTTGTCACGTTTCTCAAGCCACCCTGACCTTCTCAGCCACCATGTTGCTGTCTAACCTGTTGTGGCGGAGGCTCGCTCCCTCGGCTGGTGAGGCGGCTCAGGATGCTCCTCTCAGACATCTGCAGACGGGCTGACACCGGCGGGATTCTGGACAGCATGTTGGGCAGTCGTGTCACATCTGCTTTCATGTCACTCAAAAGTTCCTCTAGTTGGTTCAGCACTGCGAGAGTATGACAACAGAAACACAAACACACAGATAAAGAGGTTTTTACTTGCAGTAACACTCACTTTATGCCAGCACATGTCATGTCATTTATTGAGGAAAAGATCAGTGAGATAAAAAAAGGGTTTCAAAACCTCAAATCATTAAAAAAAAAAAAAGAAAAGAAAGAGACAGAGAATTAATTGTGTGATCCAGGGCCTGAAATTAAAAACTGCCAAGAACTAAATGCCATAAAATCTTTCAATAAGGGTCACAATCAGACAGTAACATTTTAACAGCTCAATTTTATACAGTCTTGAGTCTTGGCATTTTCTCAAACTTTCATCCTACTAATCACTGTAAGCGTGTTGAGTCAAATTACCAGAAAAGCACCAGAAAATGTGTCAAAACAGGATGTGCCCATTTGATGCTCTACACATAACAGTCCCTTTGCACTCCATTTACCGTTTACCTCCATTTATATTCAGAGTGAGGCAGGTCAACTGCCCTGGGATAAACATAAATATACACAGTATTGCATTGATATTTCACTCGTTAAAAATCGATTTCATTCATCCAATGATGATGCCTATGAAAGGGCACCAAAAGAAAAAAAAAAAAAGACTAAGTACTTAATAAATAAAATAGTCCCAGCCTAGGTAATAGTGTAATATTGACAATCCCAGGAGGATTTAATCTTAAAATTGCCCTTTCCTCTTAAATGAATATTTGATTCTTGATTTTACACACACACACAGAGCACACAGACTACCTGTGGGCTGACAAATGTCTTATGAAAAATTTATGTTAGTAATTTTGTCCTGTAAAAGTAATTTCTGCTGGATTATTTTCTCAGTTTACCAGCCTTTGGCAGGTGAGGCAGAAATTCTGACACTTACGACTTCGGCTATTTATGAAACTGAACCGCAGACCTTTGTGCAGCACAGCATTGGCAGGCTTGTTCCCGGCCAGAGACTCTTTGGACAGGTGCTGGTGAGACTCTGCCAGACATTCCACCTCAGTGAAGCGAGTGTTGAGAGCCATGGCCGGGTGACTAGGGTCCTGGGTCATATTCAGGTAAGCTGCCCGCCTTAACTGCTCCTCAATGACCAGAGCCTGCTCCAACAACTACAGGGAGAAAAAGACAGTGACAGAGAGACAGTTTGTTTTAATTTTCATTCAGACATGACAAATCATTTAATGCTTAAATTATTTAGTTATTTTTAATCATAAAGACTCAAGTTGCCTTGAAGCGGCGAGCCAGGAACTTGTTCTTCATCTCTAGGTAGTTTCCCTTATGCATCTCAGTCTTGAAGGGCTCATTCAAAATAGCATAGCGTGGGTCATTCTGAATGTCTTGCCAGCGAGCGTAGCCATGTCTGAGATAGATTACCGGTCAAAGAAAACAAATAGGAGCAGAGAGCCTCTTAAATTTCTTCAAATAAAAACCGAAGATAAGTTCATGAAAGTAACCGTTTCATATCTCTCTTCACAGTTTGTAAATAAAAGTCCTGCAGCTCCCCCGCGGTCATAAGTAATTACATTACTTTTCCAGATGCTGAGCTTCTCGCTCCTCCGTCTGAGAAAGGATACGTTACGATACCAGCCAACAGCCAGTAGTCATGACGACGGTGCCAGATGTCGTGCATCTTTCCAGAAGACAGCGCCGCTCGCTCTTCGGTTTGCCAGAGGGTGTGCAACTCTGACAGGGGGAAAGTACAAAGACGTACAGTTTTTTTTTAACAAAAATACAAACTAATATTCAAGAGAGAGACATTAACAACACAAACACATCTTATGGCAAAAAAATCAAGCAATTTCACTGTGGCACCTATAATAAAAACAACCTGTAGTGAGACACTGGGGCACAAAGTGTATTAAAGACGAGGGTTAATAAAACACAATATGCAGATATGAGGGAATTCTACAGTGTCCTCCTTTCAAATAAATTTGGACAATAAGTCACTTTATAAGTAACTAATGTTTAATCAGAGTGTCTTTGCAGGCTAATGTCTTTAAAACTGTTTTATTTAAATAGGAGCGCGGCAGAGTATCTACTCATTTCACACAGTCCTGACTGTTGTTTCATTATTCACCATGTATTCATTTGTCTCTAGATAACATACACAACTCACAACTCTCTCTGCTGTTCGGCTTAAAGAAAAGCTTTGTTCAAATTTGCATATTAAAATTGAGCTTCACAACATTACAGTCCAGTATTATGGAAATGAGTCCGCAACAATTAATCACCTGTGTCTACATTATGTTAGTGTTTCTATCCTTTTTAGACAATTGACAAATGGGCCCTGCTGACATACTCCAATTTTTCCAATTTTAAAATGAATTAGTCACATACTGTATCCATTTAATGTCTGTTAGCTTTGCTTATAATATAATGTGCATTCAGCGTTGGGTTGCTGTGAAAACTATGAAGCTTCCCTACTCTCCTATGAGTAAATTGTGTTCATAAATATTATATTTTGAGCACAGAGTATTCACTCTAGACAAAAATATACAGGTTCAACATCTGCGTCTGATTCCTCCCTCACATGAGCAGTTTGTTGCAGTATGTTGACGCTTCTTCTTTGCTTAGTGCTGGTTCATTTTGCTCACCTGTAAAACCTCCATCAGCGATGTTAAACATGAACTTGGCTTTGAATCCATTTTTGTCCTCCTTCCTGCTGTCATCCAACTCATCCAGATTGTCTTTGTCTCCATTCAATCGGCCCTCTAAGGCATCCTCGCTCTTCAAATCATCTGCAAGGGCAACATAAATGACAGAAGAGTTTCTTAAAATAAATATCTATATAGTATAATCTATGTAGAAAACCTATTTATGCTTGTTTGATTCAAGGACTCATAGCATGTATACCTGGCTTATTTTCCTTGTCTTCGATTTTTGCCAGAGGAGAATCAGTATCTCCTTTTTCTGAGGACTTCTCTGTGTCTTTGCAGGGCTCCACTGTGGATAACAAAAGTCAATTAAACAAAGTAAAACCTCACCGATTCTTTTTTAGCACGCAAATCATTCACCACTCACTCTTAGGTGAGGTTTGACTGGATGACAGATCTGTCTGTTTCAAAGCGGACTCTTTTGCGTTGGCAGATGGCTCCGTCTTTGTAGAGGGTGACTCGGTTCTGTCCCTCTCATCTCCCGTCTTCTCCTCTGAGCTGGCCTTGCTCTCTTCACTGTCAGCTCCCTTCTCAGATACAGATGCTGGTTCTGCACTGGAGGACTGCCGAGGGAAAAACAGACAGGGCAACAGAGGAGAAAGAGGAAAGTTGGTCGAGGGCAGAGAGACAAGTTAAAAGGAGTCCAAGTTTGACAGAAGTTGTCTTCTGAGGATGATAAGATGACTGATTAAAATGTGATGAACCATGAGAAGATGGACACTTTAACATTCTGAAAGTGATGAAGAAAGTGAAGAAAAAAAGGACTCACTTCCTGCTCTGACAGTTTCTTGCTATCTTGCTCTGTGGTCTCCTTGTCCTCAGCAGTACCCAAGAGAGAATCAGTCTTCTCTGAAATACAGAAAACAACAACAACTCAAACTTTATTTATCAAAAACTTTTTCAAAGCATGAACTTTACCTTACAGACTGAGAGAAATAATACGTGATCTGTGCACAGACACTTTGTTCTAACCTGGTGGGATGGGAGTGCCGGGTTGTGTTGCGACAGGGCTGGCTGGCACAGGGGTGTTAGGATCAGAAGATAAACTCTCAGTCAGCTTCTTCAGCTCCATGCCGATGGGAATCAGATCTGGAGAACTCAGCTTTCCATTTACATGCTCAAACTCTTGCACCTACAAAAAAGAGATTCACTCAACTGTAATGAAATGAAAATCCTTCTTTTTCATGATGACTTACTTTCCTCAAATAAGGGATTAGGAAGAGCTCCATTGTAAAGTACATTCGGCATACTCATCTAGTAGTTTAGTTTTCTATGCCTGGTTGCACTAACTCTTGTGATGTTACAATGTAAATTTACTTTACATTTCTATAATTTATTTGCCAGGTGCCACGGAGAAAAACAATCATAAAAAATATAAAGTATGAGGTAGTGTATAAGGAGTAATGGAGCTAATATGGAATATGGTCCATACATTTGATCTAGTATTCAAATGTTGTTTAATAATGATGAACTGGGAAGATTTTGCATTACATTTAAAAGAAAATGCACAATATACCCCCATTATTAAAGTATTCACTAGCTAAGATTTTAAGCTTATGGTTAAGCTGCAATGGTGCAACCAAATTTAGAAAAATCACTGATTTGAAACTAGCTAGCAGATACCAAAAAGACTTTTTCTTTACCCAGGTGTATACATGGCAAACAAAGCTACCAATACATCTAAATTTGTGGTTTTCATGATGTCTGAAACTTGCCTGGGAACCAGACGAGTCATCCAAGAGCTCATGCTTCATGTGCTCTGGCAGATTTATGAATTACTACGACGATGCCGGGCTAGTATAAAACAGGAAGGTACCCAAGAGTACTTTTTCCTTTTGCCTACGTTTGCCTCTGCCTGAACAGTTTGACCTACTTTCTCAGCTCACAGTGCTCCAGCAGAGAGACTTGGCATTCTGTGTGTTAAATATGTCTTTGGTTGAATAACCAGTACCTTTTTCCTGACAAGGGACATGACTCCGATCCTGGTAAGAACATGCTGACGAGACAGTCCCTCGCGTGGGACTCCGTCGGCGAACGTCTCTGCTCCATCTGCCCCCGGCTCACATAGATGTCTCATGAACAAAGACACATAGGCCCTGATAAAGAAAAGAAAAAAGCACTTTGCAGTAAGCCTACATGTGACGAGTGATTCCTCTGAGATTACAAGAGGATAAGAGAAGATTACAAGTAACATCATATTTTAAAGGGCCCCAATAGAAGAAGAACTTTTTAGTATGTGTATAAAAGCACATATGAAATTATAATTGATTTTTTGAGATTTTTTGAGTGTCTTGTAATCCTACAGACTGAACTATAAGCTAGCAAACTAGTAGCAGAGGCAGTAGTACCTTTAGAAAAAGAACAAATTAACTGTTGTACTATAGTACCAGTAATTGTAATAATAACAGACATTAATAATCATGGTATGATCGTGGAAAAATAAAAGTAATAGTCACAGTAACAACAAGCTAATAGCAGGAATACAATGTTAAGAGTACTGGTGGTAGTAGAAGAGTAGTCAATGGTGATAGCACTAGTAGTAGTACAATAGTTAGTACAATAATAATAACAATAACAGTAGTACTAGTACCCTCTTAACGCAGTTAAGAAGTGTAAATCCAGCTTTAGTAGTAATGGCTGCAGCAGCAATGATAGTCCCAGATAGTCCCAGTCCCAATTTGTGATACTGGAACTAATCACAGGAGCGATATCAGTGGTAATCGTAGCAGTAGCGATAGTGGTAATTGAGTGCAGGTGCTTTATTTTAGAAATAACAAAACAGAACTCGGGGCTACTTGCATTCTGAATTTCTATTTATGTAATGTTTGGCTCCGGTGTATTCTGAAGAGAAGTAAACCTGAAATATGCGAGACCAACCTTTTGCACACCCCTGTTGTTCAGGAGCTTTGCCCTGGGCTAACAATTATATGGGTGAGCGTGAATAAAATAGCACAGAGCTACCTCTTAAGTGGTTGGCGGGCAGCCTTTGACTCAAAATTGAACTGTGTAAATAGAGAATTATAGTTTAATCAACGCTTATCGCTATTGTTTAAAATAGCAGGGCTTTACCTGAACTCGCGCTCACTCTTCCCTCTCAGGTCTCTAACCAGCCAATGGGAGTTGAAAGCATCCTGAGGAGGCATGCCCCAGCGCATGATGGCATTGAGGAAGGCTTTCCTCTGGCGAGCGTTGAACCCGAGGACCTTATAATAAATAGAAAACGCTTTAGACGGAAAGTGGTGTACGCATAACTGAAAGAGAAAGATGTAAGTACCGCTTGGCAAACCACATTATGCTGGAACAATCAGGGAAATTACTGTATATTCACTCATATACTGTACATTAAATTATGCTGCTTGCCGATTGGTGAGCAAGAAAACAGCATCAGTGGTGCTTGCTGACACGTTGAGCTTAAAGATTACGCTGTCTGAGTTTGTTATTGTGCCTCCCCCTTATCCCAAAACTTCCTCCTACTGAGCTTGATTTATAAAATGAATAATCCCCTTGCTGATAAAGTCATGCTGCCAAACAGGGTATATATGTCTACTTGTACAGGCTGTGCTTTGAAAGACCTACAGCCTGTAATTCATACCTCAATACTGCCCCCAACTCGAGCCAGTAAAGGAGGCAGAGGTTTGTCTTTCTCACTCTTCAGCTGCCGACGGGAATGTCTGCGACCACCTACAGGAAATAAAACCAAATTCATTGTCAGAAAGACATGTTAGACACTGGAGAGAGCCCCAGTGTCTCAGAGTAGAGTCATACCTAAAGAGCATAATAGTTGTATGGAGGAAACAATATTTTTTTTTACCTTCAGGTCTCTCCTCGAAATCTTCGTCCTCGTCCTCGGACCCCACAGAGTACTCCGACTGATTGTCTGAAAGATCATCCTGCCATTCTGAGCCACACATCAAAGAGAAACAGTACATTGCATTCGCTTCTGTTGGTGGCCACCTGAGGGCGCCATGGCACTGCAGATTACTACAGACCACTACAGCTGGGCATGCACATATTGTACCAAGTGAGGTGAGAGTTGACTACTCTGCCAGACAATCACTTTAAACTCAGAGTGTACTCTAAGCTGTGATGGGCTTTGGAATCTTTACACACACACACACACACACACACAGTCAACTGCTGTTGAGCTGTAGCCATCAGGACCTTGAGTACAACTACAGGATATATGCCTCTGCAATAGACACAGAAACTGTTGAACTGTTCAGAAGTGCTTTTACTGGGAAGACTCTATAAATGCACGAGATACAAAAGAGCTTTAGGCCAGTATCACACATTCTGTGGCAGATTTAATGGAGGTCAACAGCTCTTGTTGAGACTTACAGCCTAAGAGGATTTAATAAACATGCTGATTAATTTATGCGCCGTTCTTGCCTAAACTGATACACCCGCATTACTCTGTGTTAAGATAATGTCACCTTGTTAACTCACTAATAAAGCCAAGCACGTGAAGCTCAGGCAGCAGCT
Source organism: Protonibea diacanthus (assembly GCA_028641955.1). Lineage (NCBI taxonomy): Eukaryota > Metazoa > Chordata > Actinopteri > Sciaenidae > Protonibea > Protonibea diacanthus. Next base: position 17,170,467 of record CM053978.1, read on the forward strand.
TGAGTAGCACTGTTCTGTTACATTATTAGCAGATAGCTGAGCTTGCTAAGTCGATCATGTTAAAACAGCTGTTGACCTGCAACGACGCCTGCAGAAAGAGTGTGATGCCTTTTATGGCAGCAGATTGACCATGGAGAAACTACCCAAAACATTCTTGCGAAACTTTCATGCTCAGCTCAGAGAAATATCTAAAACAGAACAAATCAAGTGTTTATCTTTAAGATGATCTGTTTCGCTGTAATTGCTTAGACTATGCATGTCTTCATAACAGCTCCCAGAATGCCATTCACAGCAACATTTAGTATCGACTGTTGGAGGCTTGCTAACTGCTGGAAAATCATTAGAAGACAGGAAACATATCTATTCAATAAAGTCCAAACAGAGCCCCATTGAGTGGTTTATTTTAGAGAATAATGTCTCTTCTTTCTCAGAAATATGCTCTTGGATTGCTTGCCACCTGTCGACAAGCCAGCTGGTGAAATGTCTAACAAGCCAAAAACCTCATCTCTTTTCCACTCTGCATCTTATGTGCTCATTTGTGCTTATATTTGAATGTGGCAAGGAAAGCCAAATCCTGGTACCGATATGTACAATTAAAATGCAATAATAGAAGTGTTGTTTTCCAGTAAATATCTCTGTATGATAATATTAAAGGTTAACACTTTAACAATATGTCTTGGTACAGGCGTAAGGCAAAACGACAAACCCAGGCATGTGAGTTCCCATGTGTCTGTCGACAGACCCTACCTTGGTCCTCCTGGGTCGTATCATTGTAGTTGACCTGCTTTCGAATGCGTTTGCCTTTGCCGAGGTTGCGAGCCAGATCCTCCTGCTGCTGTTCGTAATGGTGACGAAGGAGTTTTTCCCAGTAGTCTGGATCCACGTTCTCCTCCTGCTTGATGATCTCCCGCTCCACCTCCTCCTGCACACGGAAATACACAAAGGCAAACACATCAATTGACATTTCAGAGTAAATCTGAATGAAGGTACAGAGAAACCACTTTATATCTGCATCAAAGGCAACACTACGAAAATCATATGAGGCATCATTATCCGAATTTTATGGTCTTCACACAATTATTCTCTATTTCTCTGTATGTCTCTCATGTTGTCTTGCACCTTATGAGCATATTTTATTGTATAATTATGCTGTATTGTGCTGAAACCAAGTAAGACAGCAAGTTACAAGGCGTGTGTATCCTCAAGCCCTTGAAAACATGTTTAAGGCATTTTCTACATTGTTTTAAACCTTTTAAGAGGTTTGCCAAATGTTTTATGCTATCTTACAATGTACCCGTCCCTTCTGCTTGTGGCCTACATTACATGTGTATACTGTAACAATCCAAGGACCTGCTCATTAAAGAATTGCTTTTTAGCACCACTTGCAGGCAAAACCACCACATGACCTCTTTAACGTTATGCATCTAACAAACGTTCAAATAATCATCTCATGAGATCTCTGGTCTGTTGAAAATACGATGATTACGGTGGTCTCTTTTTCTCTGACTCCACTCAGCCTGATTCATGGGGTTGAAAACATATTTGTATTCTCACCTCTCCATCCTCTTCTTTCACCACATACTGAGCCACCTTGAAGGAGCTGAGGTACTCATTCATGTTCTGAATCTCTGTGTCTTCAGTGGCGTCCTGGCTGCGGTCCAACAGCTTCGAGATAGCATCGTCGTCATAGTGAATCACATTGCCCTCCTCACCATCTTTGTTGTCACCTGTTGATGAGAAGCTCTTAGTTAGTGAATATTCTGAGCCATTTCCAGCAGACAAAATATGCATGTAAATGTCTAAAGCATTGACCTATGAAAAAAGAGAACTTCTGAATAACTAAAGAACCCACAATCATATGGATTCACCAACATTCGGAGTTTTGCCTCTCATTTTCAAACCCCTCTGTGCCTTTTCTGAGCTTAGCAGCTTCTACCCATCTCTTGTGAGTAACTGACTTTTGTGGGATAATGAATCTGCAGGAGTCCCACCTATTCCAGCACAACAAGACGAAACACCCTGAAATACCCATTGTCCGTGCAGCTTCCATTTCATCCTTGAAAAGCTCCTCAGTTCCAAACTTGAGGATGTCGTCCAGTTCTTGTTTAGACATGGAGCCAGTTTTGGAGCCCAGGCCAGGCCGCACCACCAAGTGGGTCAGCATCATCTTCCTCTTCGCCACCTGAGTGATGCGCTCCTCCACCGAGCCCCGCGTGACGAAACGATAGATCATCACCTTCTTATTTTGGCCTATACGGTGGGCTCTGCTAAAAGCCTTGGAGAATGGAAAGACAGGGCAAGAGAAAAGGGACATTTACATTACATACAATAATACAGTAAGCAGATGAAGTGAACAGTGTAAGGCGATCAAAGCATGCAACAAAAGCATGCAAGTGTCCCTGTGAAAGTCTCTAAAACAAAAAACAGTACTTGGATGTCATTGTGTGGATTCCAGTCAGAGTCGTATATGATGACAGTGTCTGCACTCGCAAGGTTGATGCCAAGACCTCCAGCTCGTGTTGAAAGCAAGAAGCAGAACTGCTGAGCGCCTGGTGCTGTGACAAAAACCAAGGCAGAGAGTTGTTTTGCGTGTGACAGTGAGTGAAAGCCTTGTAGAAGGAAACATGCATCAATACAAACAGACACAGGGAGATCCTGAATTGACAAACTAACCATTGAAGCGGTCGATGGCCTCCTGCCTTAAGCCTCCGGTAATCCCTCCATCGATACGTTCATATTTATAACCCTCAAACTCCAGAAAATCTTCAAGCAGATCCAACATCTTTGTCATCTGTAAAAAAAAAAAAAATACACAGATGCAAGATACAAGATGATGTTTATCAAACATAAAACTCTTAAAACTAAGAAAAGTCTGCATTCAAAATGAGCTTTGATTGGATGTCTGGAACAACTGGCATTGGCACTGGAATGACTAAAATATAGATGCTTGGATTTTCAGTGTTTCATGGCCACCAGTCAATGAAAGCTTTGGCATGCAGCCATTGATCAATATTTATTCAAGTATTACCTGAGAGAAAATGAGAACTCTGTGTCCTTCGTCTTTAAGTTTCTTTAGCATTTTCTGAAGCAGCGTCAGTTTTCCTGAGGACTTCACCAGTAGGTTGCCATCATACGAGCCATTGGGTAATACAGGAGCTTCCTGCGAAGATAAAAAATCAAATCCAGGCTTCAACTGGAGAAATATATTAATACTTGGTAAGCATAATTGGGCCAGCTGTGACTCAGAAGTAACCCACTAATCGGAAGATCAGCGACAATCCCTGGCTCCCTCCAATGTCCTTGGGCAAGAAACTGTACCCCAAATTGCTCCCGAAGGCTGCGCCATCGGTGAGTAAATGATTAGTTACTTTTAACAGTTGGCACCTTGAATATCAGCCGCTGCTATCAGTGTGTGAATTTATGTGTATGTGATATGTAGTGTATGAAGTGCTTTGAGACTAGAAATGTGCGATATAAATGCCAGACCATATACCATTTACGCCACAGTAATCTATTTCCATCCAGGAGACAAGAAGGGCTACAATTTGTGGCGTACAGGTTGGTATCTTATGTCAAACAGCCACGGTTCCATCTCCCCACAGACACTTTCCAAGTCATCAACATTCGATTTCATCATTCGAAGATTTTGCACCCACTGAGATCAAATATTTAAGTTAAATTGCTGCCTTACCACAGCAGCCACAGGGAACAGATAGGGATGGTTGCAGCACTTCTTCAGGTCCATCATAATGTTGAGCAGGGACACTTGGTTCCCTCCACCTTTGGAGTTCAGAGCCTCAAAGTTTCGCGTCAAAATAAACTTGTAATATTTCCTGCAGGTCAGAGGAGAAATCACAGTGAATTACAAGTAAGTTACATGATTGTATGGGCGTTGATAACTGTTTTATTTCCACTGTATGTGGATGGAACTGACTGCAGCAATACACAGTATCAACTCCTCCGACAACTACTCCCTCTCTTTATGCCAGTGCTTACTTCTGCATGGGGCTGAGCTCCACTCTGACAATCAACTCTGTCTTTGCAGGCATGTTCTTGAAGACATCAGCTTTCAGCCTTCTGAGCATATGAGGGCCAAGCAGGTCATGGAGCTTCTTGATCTGGTCCTCCTTGGAGATATCAGCAAACTCCTCCAGGAAACCTTCCAGGTTACTGCACCAATCACAGAAATGAATCAGTCTAAGAGGAATCTATCTACCTATCTATCTAAGGTGGGACCTATTTGATGCACCAGCTAGCAGATATTGATAAGATGGAGAAAAAAAAGAAAGACAAGCGAACATTAAAATAGAACAGAGGAAGGACTTACTTGAAGCGCTCTGGGGTGAGGAAGTTAAGCAAGTGGAACAGCTCTTCCAGGTTGTTCTGAAGAGGAGTCCCGGTGAGCAGCAGCTTGTAGTAGATCCTATACCCGTTGAGAATTCTGAAAAACTGGACAGGACACGTTGTGCAAGATATGACACACATGCCTCCAAAAAGAATTCAATGACGCATGTAAAACTTCCTCCAATCATACCTCTGAATTCACCTTTTAGATACTAGCCCTTTTTATTTCATGGATATGTTTATGCACAAACATTTCCTAATCATATCGGTCTGTGTTCCTGCTCCTTTCCTGTTTTATTGTGTCCCTGATAGCATTCATGCTACTTTTGGAAAAGGCTGCTGTCAGTGCAGGATATGCTGCTTTACCTTTGATTGGTTGTTCTTCAGTCTATGAGCCTCGTCTACTACCAGGCAGGCCCATGTGATGGAGCCCAGAATGGCTTGATCTATAGTGATCAGTTCATAGGATGTCAGCAGCACGTGGAACTTGATAGGAGTGTCTTTCTGCAAGGGGGGACAGATGGAAGAACATTAATCAAATATATCTAATGTTGACTAGATGTGGGATCATATATTTGCTACGGCATTCCTTGAAAATAAAGACATTGCTAATAATACTTAGGTGTCAACAAGACAAACCCATGGTGATCTGGAATGAGCGTATGAGGAGGAGGTACCTTCATGCGAAACACCTTGCGTCCTGATTTTACTGCGCTGTCTTCAAAGGTGAACTCGTTCTCCCTGATGATTGCCCGGCTGTCTTTGTCTCCAGTGTATGTCACCACGTAGAAATCCGGAGCCCACATCTCAAACTCCCTCTCCCAGTTTATGATAGTGGAGAGGGGCGCACTCACCAAGAAAGGCCCCTTGGAGTGACCCTGAGGAACGCGGAGAAGGAGGAGGAGGAAAGATGTCTACATTACCATTTGTATTCTAAGAATTGGTATAATTAGTGAAGACATTGCAACCGGAGAACACCTATGTGATGCTATGTAATATGGGCATAATAACAGAGGACACTCACCTCCTTATAGAGTGAGTAGAGAAACACTATTGTTTGCACCGTCTTTCCAAGGCCCATTTCATCAGCCAGGATCGTGTCCGTGCCCTGTGCCCAGGAGAACCTCAACCAGTTCAGGCCTTCCAGCTGGTAAGGGTGCAGCGTTCCTCCAGTGGCGTTAATGTACCACGGCTGGTGCTCAAACTTGATGGTTGGCTGGTGATATGAGAATATAGTATAAAGTGATTACATGGGCGTATCATGTTATATAATGATAATTAGAGGCTTTACACCTGCAGTGTTCTTTTGGAGAGAGTCAATGACACTCTTGTATTTTCATCTCATTGGCAAGCACCTAAATATCCAAACTCACATCTATGATGGGAGCATCAGGAGGGACCTCCCTCTTTGGATGGTCCTCTTTGAGTTTCTTTCCTTTCCTCACCACCAGGGGGCGTTGATCCTCCCCTAGTATTTGTTCCCTGGCAAATAATTGCAGCAACATGATGAGCCAAATAGCTCGAATAGGGTCATCACAGATAGAGGCCAGGGCAGAGGGGAAACAGCAGCATATGTCTTGTTTATTTTTGAGTGCCGGGTACTCATTCTAGTCAGCCACACCATCATCTCCACAGTATTAACAACAGACATGGTTTAAAAGTAAGTAGAATATGGTGTTAACCAACCTGTGGTCCCAGTATGACACTTTATGACTGTCATATTCTGGGACGTCAAAATCATCCACCTCCCAGGTGCACTGGTCGTAGGGTAAGTCTCTCCACTTAATCAGGTAATGAACGTCACCATCCTTATCAAAACTGGAAAGAACACACATAAATAAAACAGAGCGCTCCAGGTGTTTAAGGGATTATAATGATTAATAATGAAGTTTCTAAAGACAAGTTCAAAATGAATTTGTTGACATTAGTTAATGCTATCACTGATATTACATACAAAAAACATCAGTCCTTACTGCTGAGCAGCGTATGCAGAGCAAAAATATGTTTGTATGTTTGTTATGTTTGTACTAAATCTGTCTGAAATACATGTCTGTACATATGAGTGACAGGAAAGTCTGGAAATAATTTACCTGTGTCGTCCCTAACTGTGTATTTCTGTCATTTTAAACACTCAGAATCTCCCATTTTCTGAAATATGCAGTGCTCTGGAGAATAATCTCCATATATAAAGCAGTATTACGCGGCAAGTAAAGGCAAAATGACAGCAAGCATAAACCAAACTGAGAACGGATTTCACGTCTGTAAAACGACTTCAATTTGTGACATAATATATAAAAATCTGTGGAACTGTGAGCAGCCACCTGTGGTTGAGTATCCTGTGGATAACCATCCACTCTGGTTTAATGCCATAACGGTAGAAGCGCTCCTCCATCACAGCGTACTGGGGGTCTTTGCTTTTCCGCTTCTCATTGTTGAGCTCCTCCTCTCCGGAGCCATAGTCATACGGTGGAGGTTCATCCATGTCGTTCTTACGCTGGTAGTTCCGATACATGACCGTGTGATACAGCTCCAACTGCACAGGCACAGACAAAACAAAACAATCAGCTCTGCTTCGTTCCATTCACCACTACCTCTGGCAAAGAGCTTATTCTTACAAGACTGCAACATATAATCTATCCACAGTATTGAGACTAATTTGATTAAATACTTGGAAGTCCCAAAATGGATTTAATGGAGAGAAGACGGATGCAAAATAAATTAAGCAGTCGAGTTTCTAAACAAGCAAGTTGTTCAGACATCACTAAATTAAATGTCAGCTCCTGTAGGTTCGAGTGCTCTGAATTACTCAGTAATTGTGGTTTGATGGTTTGACACATACAACAGTGTGCATTTATATTCACATATTTCTTAAAGACTGGCAGCTAAACGACTAAAGGAACATGCATTATCACTTGAGATTAAACTGCAAAAGATGGTCCAGAGAAAACTCTCTTGGCTCGTTGTGTGTGTTCTACTTTTAGCAAAGAGGACACATAGATCCTGTGGCCAAAGAGAGCAGAAATGTTAATTTGAGATTGGACCTACTTCTGGCATCTCACCTGCAGCTCGCTGACCCAGGAGCAGTGCCAGTACGAAAGGCCAGCCCACTTTACGAAGAACTCCCTCTCTGGGTGGCCCTTGAGTGGAGGCTTGGTCAGTGGATCACTTGGCTTGCCATCAGGGCCTGCTGGCAGTTCCGCTGGCAACGGGGGTTCTCCCCATGTCCAGTGCAGAATCTTCTGGACCTTACCTTTGAGGGGAGGGCACTAAGAAAAGAAGGAGAGATCCTGTGACACATGGAGTTATCTATACTCTGTGTCAAGGCAACAATGCACACAAAATCTTCTTCGTAGCAGGTAAAGAACAGGTCCCTCAGTAAGTTAAACCACCTTAAGCAACCCTTACAGATACCATGTATCTTTTACACTGAATGCTAACATTCTTGACATGAGGTCTAGTTCCACATTTTAACTTCAACTCACCATGCAGCGTGGACACAACCACTCCCCGTTGGGTATCTCGGGGAGAGGTGGGTTGAGGCAGTGGATGTGGTAAGAAGATGGGCAGGTGTCACAACACAACAGCTCTCCTCCATCTTTACACACTCTGCAAAACTCCATATGGTCATCCTCTTCCTCGCCCGCTGGCTCTTCCTCCTCCTCCTCTTCATCTTTTGCCTCCCACTGGATACCCTCTTTCTCCTGAGGGACACAGGCAGCACAGACTTGGTGAAGGTCGTAGCTGGGAGTCAAATACTGCTAATTCACCCATCTTATCATTTGTAAAGTAAAGCGGATATTATTTTGATGATCTGATTTGGTCCGATTAATTTTTGGGGAGACAACCACATTAACATATTTGGATGGGGAGCTGAAAAGCCTGTGTGATCACAGCTTTGTTGTGTGGTTTTCCGTGAATGCATGAACGAATGACTAACTTTTGAACGCTGACCAAATTGGCTTTCACATCTAGTACACACTGATAACACTCACGTTCTCTGCAGAGAAAATGACCAGGACAGGGCTTTTGGTCCAGCAATATCTTAAATTGGTAGTTCCAAATTTAGGCATACCAAATCCCCAATTTGTCACAAGATAAATCCAAGAGATCATTAGAAAAAAGTATTAATGCTGCACAGAAACTTGAAAAAATCTTGTGGCAGACTGGAAACTATAACCTCTTAGAAAGCAGCACATGAAAGCAGTCTTTAACCAGGCTTGGCAAAACTGATATGAGGACACTCAGGTCACTGGGTGCATGAAATATGAAGTTAAACTATGCCAAAGTTATAAATCTGTACATTTTTTCATACAAGCCCAGTCGATGCAGTTGGCACATAACACACTTTTTTACCTGATGCACTGTGAAGTAAGCACTGTGAAAAATCCTGCTAAAAGCTACAGATTTCTGTTCTTCATAAATATATTTATATGTCAAACTAATCTACTCACACAGTGCGGACAGCTCCATTTGCCCTCAGGGGCCTTCTCCAGCTCCGGGTCCAGACAGACCAGGTGGTACGCTCTAGGACAGGTGTCACACAGGATGATCTCTCCACCCTGTTGGCAGACCTCACAGTAGTCCTGGTGGTCTGTCTCATAACCGTCACCATCTTCCTCTAGTGAAGGTGAGAGACAAACATGGGTGATTGCCACGTACAGAAATTCACTTGGAAAATGAGATTTAATAATTCACAATTGCAACGGGGGCTCTGAATGTGCATGAGACTGTATGAGCGTGAAAGCAATAGCTGCTGAAAAGGAGCGTGTGCCTTCAGAAAACATTCCCAGAGCAAATAAAAGCTTAAAAAAATACATTTTTACGTCCTCGTTACCCATAATCAAACTGTCTGGTTCTGAGGGATTTCGATGGGAATTTGGAGGGAAAAAACACACCGCAGAGCACGCCGAGTGTAGACAGTAAACATACTTTTTCTTTTTTTCCGCCCACGTCGGGCCTTTTTCTTGGTGGCGGCACCCGAGGTATCAGAAAGCACAGAGGCACTGTGGATGCTGATGTCATCAAAGTCCGACTCCTCCAGGAAGTCCTCCTCACTCTGGAAAGGCACACGCACACACACGCACTAAAGAGCTCAGAATAAAACTACACGCAGTAAACAGTCTGTTCATTTTGATGCCACTGAAAATAGAGCTGTGGGGAAGCTCAGATGGATGAATGAGCTCAAATGTGAAAAACAAGACATACCGAGGATGCTTTCTTCTTCTTCCCACTTTGGCCCGACTTTGATTTGGTCTTTTTCGGCTTGGGTTTCTTCTTCACCTCCTTCACAGACTTGCTTCTCTTTCTAACTCCTGGTCCTGAGACACACACACACAGACGGAGACATCAGACCACGTGGTATTCTCGCTATTATTTCTAAAAATATGTGTTCTGTCACAGTTCACTGGGCCCTTACCCTTTCCCTCTTTGGTTTTGGCTTTTTTGATTGGCCCCAGCTGAGAGCTCGGCTGGCTGCTGCTGACAGACGTCGGCTGCGCCACGGTAACCGTTTCCATGGCGGCAGCCACAGCGGCGGCCACAGCGGTGGCAGATGCGCCTTTGAACGGGTTGTTGGCACTGAACTCTCGCCACTTGGCCCCTAACACTGTCATCATCTTTGACATGGGAATCTTCGGGTTCTTCTTGGCAATGAGAGGCCTGAGTAAAACCAGGGGGAGAGGAGACAACAACGGCGGCTTTATTATGTCACACTTCATTCCTGTTGATGTAATTTCTACTTCCCTAAGCACTGGAGGGAAGTGGGTCTCGATTTGCTGACACCCCAGTGCCCCTTAAGTTTTGTTCTCCCTGCTTTGCTGTGTGTATGTCATGTTTGTGATTTGTCAGGCAACAGCTTGAGGTTTGGCACACTGGCCTGTGAAAGATAGTGGGTCAGAGCACCGAGTCCCAGAGCCTCCCGGCTGTCACAGGCATCCAGTAAGCAGCTGACTACTCACAGGGGGCACTGCAGGAGCTCATGCTCCACTTTGTCGGAGCAGAGGCTTACCCGAGCCAGACAGCCCCAGGTGAGACAGACTCTTTATACCAACAGCAGAGCTTTCTAGCTCAAACAAAAAGAGCAGTATTTGCTCGTCACACCACACTCTGGTCTCAGTGTGGCGTTTTTTGTTTTTTTTTGTCAGAAGTGTCAGCGAGGGTCTCTAACAATCCACAGAAACACAGCGGTTAACAAAATTAGATGCTTGCCTGAGGAACTGGCTGAAAGCCTTGTAGTTGGTGATGGTCTTATAGTCGTCCTCGGTGAAGCCGTACTGAACGTCTTCGAGGCCCCATTCTTGCATCAGCTGGCTGGATGACTTGGGTTCCTGGGGAAATACAGATGGGAGAGATCGGTGAATGAATATGGACAAATGAATGAATCTGGAGGGGGGAAGTAGTCCCTCCACAGTCCAAAACTATATTTTGACTATATTTGAGTGTGAGACTAGAAAGTTCGTCTGTTCGCACACGTGACATGGAAACTCGAAGCCTCCGGTGCTCGTACACTGAGAAAGGACTTTTAAGTGAATTAGGAGATATATATGCAGCACATAAGCTACTGAAATTAATGACCTTTTCAGGCTCAAATTATTATTCCGAGCATTTTTTTTCTCTTAAGTCTTAAAGCATGTCTTGAGAGATGACAGTCTAATCTATCTTTTACTTATCTGCTCAGAGACTACGGGCAAAAAACAGTAATTTGCTAAAACCTGACACATTACATCTTTTCCTGTTTTATATAAGATTACTGTTCAAATAAAGACATTCATATATTATACACACAGTATTATGTATTCAAATGTTCAGCACACAACAAGCTGGACAGTATGTGGTGAAAGGTTAATTAATTTAATCACAAATTATGAATTTGATTAGCAGTGAATTATCATTTGCCATTCCCAAACTCCCATCCTGCCTCGGTCTGTAACTCTGAGTCCATCTGTGTTTTTAGATCCAGATTTAAGACTTCTCTTTTTAGCCTGGCTTATTATTCGTGTTTTGCTAACTGTGCTTCTGTCAAATGTCCCCGGAGTATGTGAAAAGCACTTCACATCCAATTTATTATTATTATTAGATTATCATATAAAGGGATGATAAATTTAATGTGACTCTATAGGCCGTCTATCGAAATAAGCTTCCCTGAAGCAAAGAATCCAGCAGAATATGACGGGTGATTTGTGTCTGCCTCTTGTACCCGGACTCACTTTCATGTTCCCATCATCATCGTCATCGTCGTCGTCTTCCTCGTCTCTCTTCTTCTTCCTCGGCTTCTTCTCTTTCTTCTCCTTCGGTTTCTTCTTCTTCTTTTTGGTCGGGCCATATGTGCTGCTCTCACTCTCAGAGCCTATTTCTGGACGTTCCCGTTCCTCCTCCACCTCTGAGGTCTCCTCCAGGTCACTGTCAACTCTCGCCTGGATTCCTCCCTGAGGCGTTTTGACAAGGATACATGAATGTTATGTATATGTATAAATAAATGCACAATATTGGTTAGTCTGTAGTCAATAGCAGGACATGAGCATATGTCAGCTTCAGATGGCTGTCACTGATAGCTCGCATCCCCCAGCAGATAAAGATTCTTTGACATAGTCAAGAGCTCCTGCCAACAAGCTATTTTTTTCTAAATGTAAACAGGTACAATCTGACTTTGAATCTTTAGCTCTAGCTCTCTACATCAGGATGTGACGGTCACTGACTAAACCTGGCATCCAAGCCGGATTCAAGATCTGAATTTTACCACTGACACAACAAAGGGAAATCTATCTCCAGTTAAGAGCAATCTTCTGAGACAAAATTTCAAATCTAGTGATAAAAAAGCGTGAATAATTAAAATGTGAAACTCAATGATAGGGCAAATAAGCATAGCATTAATTTTGCCAGGGTTAGGGATTAGAGCTCCCACAGAGGCCACCCACGCTATAAAAAAAAAAGAAAAAAAAAGAAAAAAGAAAGTGCTGTCAGTGTATTATGAAGCACTCTGGATAAAAGCTTCTTCTTGATGGTATTTGCATAAATTAAATTACATCATACCAAAGTGTCACTGCTTTACTAATATTATGATCCTCCTGCCTGTGATAAAATTCATTATTAGATTACAAGTCAACAGTTAGAGGCAAGTTCAGGAGGAGTCACGTCTGAAGCACGTTCACCTTTTCCAGATGCTTCGACAACAACAAACTAAAGAAAGCAAGAGAAGATCTCGGGCGGCGCAGCCAATCGGCGCTCAGAGCTGATCTGTAGACTGAGCCGAATCCTGCCTGTTTAATATGAGACATCTGGAAGGCTATATGGATTTAACAGTTAACAGGTGTTGTTTGTGTGATCAGGAGTGTTGCATATGAACAAATTCACTGGTGTGTGCTCGTGACAGCGTGTGTGTTAGTGATTCTCTCTCTCTTTACACCTCTTATCCAGTTATTTGTGTGTGCGTGTGTGCGTGTTTCTTTCTATGTACATCTCGGAATGTGTGTGTGTTTCTCTTTATTTCATCTGAGGAATCATTTTGTGGGGGCTTGAATGCCACGTGTGTCGATTTATGTGAAAGTGTTTTTTATGTCTCTTTTCTGCACCAGTTTGTCCCCCTTCTGCGTCAAGACATAGTTTGCGTTTGCATATGTACGGTATGTAAGACAGCAGCGTGTGTGAACATGTGTGTGCACATGCTATGGAGTGAATTAGTGCACAGCAGCTTTGTGCTCTGCTCGCTGCCTGTTGCTCAGCAGGCCTGTGTGGCTCCATGGAGAGACTTACAGGCGTTTTGCTCTGTAGCGCAGTGGAAAGGCTCACGTTGCCGCAGCGCCCGCCAACCCTACCAGCAGCCTGGCTGTGTTGCCATGGTGACCAAATTTGAGCAGTGTCTGGCTCTAGCTCTCTCTCTAACTCTCTCTCCTCCTAGTTTTCTCTCTCTTTCTCATAGCTCACCCCCCCCCCCCCCCCGCACGCCTTCCTTTTCTCTCACTTTCTCTCTTTCACATCTCACGAACCCCGCCCCCCCCAACATTATTTTCTCTCTCACTCTCTCTCCTAACAGCTCCCCCTTTCTTTTTTTCTCTCACTCTTTCTTTCTATCCTGCCACTCACTCTCCAACCCCCCCCCCTCCACCACCACCACAACACACACACACACACACACACACACACACACACACACCCTCCATCTCACACACACTCTATCACAGTGGCAGCCAATGGAACGGCGCCATCCAATCAGACACGTTTGCATAACGAGCTTGTTATGCAGAGGCCTGTGGTTGCAGAGCTGGTGCTCCAGCACCCGTCTAGACAAATCTCATTTATGCATAAGAAGAAGAAGGGAGAGAGAGAGAGAGAGAGAGAGAGAGAGTAAATTGAAGATTGTAGATGGGGGATGGGAGTGGGGGTGGTGATGGAGGAGGGTAAAAGCAAAGAAGCAGAACCACTGTTGAGAGAAACTGCAAAGACAAGGTGGAACTGTGCAACATCTTCACCGTGGCCCAGAGTTCAATGTTACAAACACATCACAGGACCAAAGAGGACACAGGCAGCAACAAAGAGGGTGTCTCTACTTCCAGAGGGAAGAAAATCAGATAAGTGCTGATAACATAATCAAATTAGATGCTTCCCCCATAATGGCTCTGCCTTAGGGAGATTGCAGAGGATGCCACAGAAAAATATCAAACGAGCGAAGACGTGGATATCCAATAAAATCCAGTTTAAGAAGAAGAAGAAAAAAAAATACTGCTGTAAAAACACTTTATGGTTCTGAAACAACAGCCTCTTCTTTTTTTTCTCTCCCAGAAATCAGCAACAGCTATCTGTTGACTCACAGTCCCTGAGAGTATACTGAACTTATAAAAACAAGACAGGGGCTCATCTCGAACCGACTGTATTTCAGCAAAATGTTAAAGCTACAGGCAGCTCCCTCGCAGCTTCATGGAGGTTTTATTGTGGCCAAACTGCAGCCTCTTCTTTTTTTCCAATAAAATTAACTGCCTTCTATAAACTCAGATTCCCTTGATTTAGCAGATTTTTTTTTCTTTGGTAGAGGGGACTCAGAACAACCCTTCCTGTCTATATAGTTCTTTTGTCTCACCGTAGATGAGAGAGGGAAGGCGACAATGTCTGTCACTGGCTACCATTTCTCCCGCCAGTAGCTCTGACCTGAGACTGGGATGTGCCACTGTCAGTCTCTGACCCCAGTTGACTTTTAGCCCCTGTCTGACACCAACCTTTGGGGAGTGATTGGAAGTGAATTACAGCAGCTGAGATGCCTCAGTAGGAGGGCAAGAGAGAGAGAAAGCAAGCAAGCAAGAGAGAAAGAAAAAAAAAGCTTCACAGGTCTTATGACGCACAGGCAGTAAGAAAACCATCACGATCAGGGGAAAGTGAGGTGATCCGTGTGAGAGACAAGAGCAGAGAGAAGAAAGAGGAGAATACAGAGCAGAGCCTGTGTGTGTGTTTGAGAGAGAGAGTGTCAGAGGGAGTCCCCCCCTCATTAACTCAGTGAGACCCAGAGCTCAGTGTTTACCACAAGCAGCCAAAGGGCCGGGTGGCAGCCTGGCCAGCCAAGCTCCTCACAGCACTGCTGGCATCTCCAGTCAGCAGAGGGGAACATCCTGGCTATGTCACTGACACTGTTAAAGACATCGCCAAACACTGGCAGGAAACGCACTGGGAATACGGTGAATTCCTGTAATCACAGAATAAAAGAATTCTTACAGTTTCTTGAGTTTGGCTCAATTTGTCAGGAACAGACTTTTTCAGCTGACTTTATGAGGTGCCGCCTTTGTTTGGTCAACTTCCACTCACTCACTTATTACTTATTATTTTTAGTGTAACAGTGGATCAAATGACCATGTGTCATGTAACAAAGGTGTTGCTCACAGCGATGAACTACTACACCAAGCTGCAACTTCTGTAACTGACAAGATGTTGTCTTGGGAGAAAGAAAAAGCTCTAATATACCCACTATAGTACTACTCATGCCACTTGTGCGGCACTAAGCAGAAGACAGTTAGCAACTTGTTCGTGAAAACTTCAGTGAAAAGTCAGTGGGTGCAAAACAGACTTCAAGGAAGTCTGAATATTGGATTTGCAAGATGGCCAGAAGCTTCCAATTACTTCAAATGATGTTTTGTGTTTTCTGGATGTGAAAAGAGGCAAATGAGTCAGACATGCAATTTTTTTTCTTTTTTTTTTTTTTTAAGAAAGTCAGAAAGTACCTTGCGTCCACGCACAAAAGAAATGGTTGGTGGACGTCG
This sequence comes from Protonibea diacanthus, assembly GCA_028641955.1. Taxonomy (NCBI): domain Eukaryota; kingdom Metazoa; phylum Chordata; class Actinopteri; family Sciaenidae; genus Protonibea; species Protonibea diacanthus. Next base: position 17,186,048 of record CM053978.1, read on the forward strand.
AGTGGTTTAGTCCTGTCAGTGGGACAAACTGTTCAGTTTGCCATTTTCTGTGTGACCTGAAGTGACATGACTCTGGGTCAGCTTGATCTTTACTTTAATGCCGACATCCAGGAGAGTTGTTCACATCTGGTTGTTTTGACTGAACAGTTTGCCTTTTTACGTTTGATGCTTTAATCCTTAATATAACTGATGCCATTGTGCTTTACTCTAATCAACTCGTTATTTTCTTTACATTCATGTTGAGAGTAGACTTTGAAATGAATGCATAAAAAGCACAAATTGCAGGATATGAAGTATCTGACATTCAAAATTTCATGGGTGAGGACCTCCAGACTGCCTGCTTGATTTGTTTCCCATGGACATTGGGCCTGCTGACATGATGTCCCTTATTTTTACAATGAAGGTGACAATCCTAATGATATGTAAGGTTAAATGATTCCTCTTACAAATAAACACTCACATGCTCCATCCAGGGCTTTTGTGCCTGCAGATCGGCTAATGCTAGCTCATTTTAGCACATTTTGATAACATTAGATATTGCTGTATACAGTTTACTATTGTTACACCACCTTTACTGTGTAACTGTAATCATTACTTTTGTCCCCCACGGCCCCTGTTGAACCAAAAGTCACATAAGATATATTTAAAAGAATCAAAATGAGCTAATTTAAGTGATTAGTGATCTCACTGTAACAAATCTGGTTAAATTAAGTGGTGGTGTTAATGGAGCAGCTCAAATTTCTGACCTGTTGTCTAAATGTTGGAGACTAAAGGCTACAGAAACTCGGCTGTCAAAACCGCTCTGTCAAAGCTCTGACTCCCACTGTTAGCTTGGCACAAATGCTGTACTTCTGACCTACAGTCCCTGCCATCAGCACCAGCACCACAGGCACAAATCTACACTCTAAACTGGCCCTTGGTGCCCACAGCTTACACTGGCAATGACGGTGACACTGCTGCCAACCTCCTCTAAGCCTGAGACAGTCCACTGCCTCTCATTTAGATCACAGAAGCAGTCCGACAGCCAAAACACACCTTTGATCCAATTGCAGAGACATCAAAAGAGCAATGGTTTGTGAAATAGAGAATGCAGGGTACAGCTTGAGCCACAATGCCTGCCAAGCTGTTATGTCCGAGGTCATGGCAGGTGATGTTGAGTGTGAATTACATCTTACCTCCTTTTTCCTCTTCTTAACTTTGGGCATTTTCCCCTCTTTCATCTTTTTGGGCTTCTTCTTCTTTTGTTGTTTGAGGGAGTCGCTGTCGGAGAAGAAGCTGTCGAGGGGTGTGAGAGGAACAGCATTGCGCTCACCTTCATCATCCTCGTCTGGACACAAAAATAAAAACATCATCTGCTTAGCAACACGATGCAGTGTACTGTGCATATACCAGTATGTCAGCTCTGCAGCCAGTTCAGCTTGTAATGTGCCTGAATCTTTACACTGAAAAATCGCACTGTGGTTTAAATACTGTAGTGCTAATAGATTTATGATTCATTAGTTCACTGGCAATCAACAACAGTTTTGATAATTAATTACCTGTTTTAGGCATTTATCAAAGATAAACTATGTAAAAAATATTTACTGCTTACCACATCTAAATGTGAAGATTTGTATGATTTTTTTCAGTTTAATATCATTATAAATGGCACAATCTCGGCTTCTAGGCAAATATCCAGAAAACAGATTTTGGGCCGAGACATCCTCAGCAGTCCGATTAGCAACTTTCTTTTACAAAAGAATGATGAGTAAGACACATTTCTGCTCATCTCCATAAACAGATATTTGCTTATGAGTGCAGAAAAAAGCTACTAAAAAGCTACATCATCATCAGACAATAGCTGATGGATTCAGAGGTTGAATTTTGGCCAAACATTTTGCCTCTTTTGCTCTTCTTTTGCAACCAAAGCCCACTCAGATGTGACTGGTCAATACTACTCGGACTACAAATGGAAACCAGAATGCTTCCTGTGCCAACATTTTGGTCCCCCGCCTACAGATTCTGCACTCATATGCAGATAGCTGTTCACAGAGATTATGAATTGCATAATCTTTGGGTTTTGGACAGTTACTCAGACAAAACAGGCAATGTCAAGACCTCTGCTAAAGTGGTGATTTTGTTTTTGAACTATTAATCAAAGAGATGGGAAGCCAGAGATGAATCGATAATGAAAATAATCATTAGTTGTAGGCCTGGTATCATGTGAAAGCACAGTAAAGCAAAAAGTCAGCCTGTTTTTGAAAATAAAAACGATGATTCACTGCCAGACCAACGGGAGCACTTGGCAAAATAAAGCTCATAATCACACATCACTGAGTGTGGATCAACTTTCCCCGTCAAACCACAAATAGATTGAGTGCCTGCCCTGCCGGTAAATGGGAACTCCCTGGAGGACCACTGAGGTATACTGAGCATATCTTCTGCCTTTAATGCTTGCTGGGACTAAAGCGACCTGCTGCTGGTTGTCAGCTGTACTGTCTCAAAGCCGCTGTGTACAAACGTGCTGACTGCTGAGCGCAGCAGACTTCACTGATGCCATAGTGGGTCACAGAGGAGTAAGTAAGAGAGACAGTCCCAAACAATACATCACTATAAAGAGACACACAGAGTAATACACATAGGATGTAACCTCCCCGTAAAAGGTCGATCTGATCTTGTTCTGTCTCTCCCTCTGTGTCTTCGACCATCTTTCTGTCCTAAGTCCACATATCTACGTGTCTCCCTCGCTTGCTGCATCTCATGCAGACTAGAGGGCATGAAATATGCAGCACATGTATCAGAGTCAATCAGCCAACACTAGCCCTGCAGTCTACCACTCCCCTGGGTAGCTGGAGTGAGAGATTGGGGAGGAGGGATTCCTGTGTAGTAGACACACAAACCTCACCAACCACTTATACTCTATTTAGCAAAGCTAGCAGGAGGTACCCCACGCGTACACACACACACACACACACACACACAAATATAGTACATAGCAGTGATTTCAAAGCTTTAATCAGTAGCAATGTCAGCCTCATTGTGCTTCTTTTGACCACCAAATTACATGTGTCACCCCTTCTTCAGTGATAATTGGGGGTAACTTGTGATTTATGTGCCCAATATTTTTATAGTAAAGCTGACATTTCTCGGTGGTAGTAATTATCTTAAAATCTGAAAAGCCCCTAAAAATATACAAGATATACAGCACTAAAAGGCCACAGATGTCTGCCCAAATCTATCTATCTATCTATCTATCTATCTATCTATCTATCTATCTATCTATCTATCTATCTATCTATCTATCTATCTATCTATCTATCTATCTATCATATTGTATCTATCTATTGTATCCTTTGTCTCCTCCTTTTCTTTCTTCCTGCCTCACAGAGAAACCCACGTGCCTTTCCGCTTTAGTTTTCTCTTTCTAAATAAAGCCTTGAGTTTATGTATCCAGGATCTCAAACAGTGAGCTCTTTTATGTCTCAGATGTACGTTAGCCGCCTGTCAGGCAAGTCATGATGGCAGCGCTCTAAGTCTTACATCTCTTTTAGACTCGCAGATGATGACACGGCTCAGATGCAGATGGAAATGGCCCTGGATTACAGAAAGCACACAGTCTATCATTTGCGTGGACCCGTTCTTTCTATGAGCAAACTGTGACTGACACGTTGACCACACATCTGCAATAGATGCACCAGAGGATGCTGGACTGTGTGACTTCGGTACAATAAATCACAGAAATGTGACAGTGGTATTACTGATGTATGTTTTAAGTTTGATTATATGCTGAAGCCAGACATTTGTGGTCCCCAGAGGATATCAAACTGGTTTTGATGATACCCTGATTTTCCCTGCAGTAACAGCTTGTCAAAGTCTTACTTATACTACTGATAATGCGATGTATGTCAACATTTACTGGATGGATAAGAACAATATTTTGTACCAACATTCATAGTTCCCAGATGATAGATCCTTATAACTCTTATGGTCTTTTAGAGCTACTCGAGCTTGACTTTCGTAGTTTGGTTCACATATTTTGAGTGAAATATCATGGCCCTCATAAGATGAACTGTAATTACTTAGCACTACTTAGCATAATCAGATGTTGTTGGTCTATGACCCAATACCAAACAAAATGGCACAACTATTCCCACATTGCACAGCTGTATTTTGTGTTTCGTACTAATTAGCAAATGTTAGCATGCTAACACGCTAAACTACGATGGTGAACAAATGCTAAACATCAGCATTGTCGTTGTGAGCAAGTTAGCTCACTGCTGATGTTCGCTTAAAGCTCCACTGTGCCTGAAGAACAGCCTAACAGCTGCGATATACTTGTTAAAAATCAAATAAAAGTATTGAAGTTTACAAATGGTCTCTCAGGAGTGCATCACATTAATAAGAAGAAGGTGTGACAGCGCTGCAATAGATTGAAAAAATAATATCTGTGTTTAACTCTTGCATTACAATATAACCTAAGAATGGCCTACAGTAAATGGTGTATGAAGTCCCCAGAGGGAACCCCATCAGGGGAATGATAATCTTTCTGCTTGGTGAGTGGACCAGGCAGTCAGTGCCAGGTGTTGGGAAGAGGGGGAAGGTCGCTCAGTCATGTGGCAAAGGGAATTCTGGCACCAGTTTCTGTTAGAAAGAGGACCAAAGCTCCACTTGGCAAACAAGCCTTCTGTAAAGTGTGGACGGATGGCAGAGACACAGTCCTGACCTTCCTGCAAGGGCTTGGCCACCGGACTGACCCATTAGAAGGGAGATTCATGAGCGGCTCCCAAGTGAGGAAGCTGGAGTTTACTGGAAAGCACATTAGCCCTTTCTCTGTTGGCCCCTGTGTGGAAATGCCCATTTAATGTTGCCCAGCATTGCTTGCCACGAAGGAGGAAAAGCAGACCATAGGTTTTCCTCTCTTCATTGATTAAGTGCTCATAGCAGAGACCTCAAACGCCTTGAGACAAAGACTATTATTAGGAAACGTAATCATCAAAGTGATGGAAGGATAAAGCTCAAATAGCACCATTAAAAATATATCTATTGCAGACAATATATGCACCAGATTGTAATGTGTGCAATATAAAGCAGATATAAAACCGACTGGAACGCTGCACCACTCATCTGCTCATCTGCAAATACACATTAAAAAAAAGCATCTTTCATGCGCAGGCTACGTGCACGCGGAGCAGGAAAAAATGGTGTCAACTTTCACAGTGAGGGATCCAAAAATAGACCCTTTTCCAATTGGGGATAACATTTGTAGGCACACAAAAGCCCATGATAATCTTTCAATTTTGGGGAAGAACAAAACAATTAAAAGAGAAAACACAATGGAACAATCTGTGACAGTGTAAGCACCCGGATTGAAACAAAGGGAATTAGGGCACTTTGTGTGCCAGAGCAAATAAAAGCTATGATAGGATAACTAGAATTTAGGGGGTCTGAACTCCCTACTAGGACGTGATTCTCCATTGTGACATTTTAATTGCATGGAAGTATCTTGATGCTGGGAAAAGATCTGACCAGGACTCCTGACCTTGTCTGGCACTTTGATGCCAGTTGATGGAGGTCGTAAACTGTCTGAAACCTGCTTCCTGTATCAGCGGCATAACAATGGATTTGCAGCACTTTATCATGGATATGGTTACCCCTCAGCATGTATGTTCACATGACGGTATATATTTATTTTAGTAGCTGTTTATACATTTATACGTATACTGCATCTGTTTTCATTAAGTATATAAATACTACATTAATGCAACTGCGTACATTACAGTATCATATTTTATTCCTATTCTTCTGTTGCTATGTGGACATAAATATATACATACATATAGTGTTTTATTTTCTTGTCATATGCACAACAATTACAGTGAGGCAGATCTATATTACCAATATATTACTATACTTTATACTACCAATTGTTGTGTACATGACAATAAAACATATTCTGGACAACAACAGCAAAGATGTAAACAACTGTTAATGAAAACAGTGATAGCCTGAATATATTTTATTTATTAAGACACAATATACATAAATGATTGTGTCTTAGATTAACTGATTTTCAACATTTACTCTTCACTATATCTCTGAGGACAGTGTGTCATATCAAAGTGACTCCATAAGTCCGTCTTATAGACTGACTTTGATATGTTAAAAAAAAAAAACACAAATTCTATTAAGTCAGACATAAAGTAATTTTGACTGACACATGAAAATGTTTTGATTTTTCACCGCTCACACATCTTCACTCGCCTCAACTGCTCAACACTCTTCTTCTCCGTGTTTCCTCTTTCCTCTCCCCGTCTGTCTTTTTCTCTCCCTACAGCACAACTTCCAGTGCAAGCTTGTTGGTATTAACCTCAAATCTTATGAAAAACACTGCCTATATACAAGAAGAAATGTCTGAATGGATGAATGCTGCTGATTCCACAACGCCCAGTCTGTACTTTACAGACAAAAGTCATTTTTTTGACCTAAGTCCTTTGATAGAAAACATTTAGAAATAGTATCAACTGATGTGACGATAACATAAACTATTCTGTAATTCACTGACCCCCTTTCTTCGTACAGTGGTACAAAATAAACCAGCTTTTTGAGGTTGAAGACCCTCAGCATAAAGACTGAGCAGGAAATGCACCATGGCAACCACACTTGCTGAAAATTACTTTCATAATTTTGCCGCTAAATGTTCCTTGTAACCTTTCAGGGGAAAGCACCTTCATTTTGACCAAAAACTTGTACCAATTCCTCTGGAGTAAGCAGGCCTGTGGCTAGAGACAAGACTGCACTGGACATTTACACTCTCAACTTTCCTTTTATACTCAAGTCTATTGTTATAACCATGATTTTTTCTCCTACATTGTGATGTGAAAGGAAAGAACAAGGCAAAGGCAGAAGTTCTGTCCCTGACACCAAACCATCAGGAGATGGTGTTGTGTGCTGTGCAGATTGCAAAGCCTCCTGAGGCAAATTATGATTTGTGATTTTTGCTTGTATAAATAAAAAAAATGACTCGACTTTGACATGGAATCATTAGAGCAAGGTGCAAGAGAAGAAAAAATATATAAATCTCTTGACTGCTCTGACCAAATTGACACCATGGCACAAAGATGCCTGTCTATTCTGCCCTGAAGAATGAAATATAGCAGGGCACTTCATCAACTCTGCCCCTGACACACTGGACCAGGAAACACATCCTTAGCCTCTTTAGGACCTGTTTCGACTGAGACAGATGCCGATTTTGACGAGGTTGTCTCGTGACTGCACATTACAGTTAGCACCCTATGGCTAATCCCACCACTGCTTCATGTAAGGAGCTGAAGTCATTGTGGAAAATCATATTCGACTGAGAAAACACGATTTAAGTCAACTGAAGACTATGACTGGGATTCCCAAAACTAATCAGGTGTCTTACCAGCACAATGTTTAGTGCAGAGGATCATTTGGTGCATGGGCAGCCAGCAGCAAACAAAATGACCATCATTTGGCAAGTTCAAGTCATTAATTAGCTAATCTTAACATCCCGTGTGCATTGATTAGTTTTTAACATTTACACTACATTTGATTCACTGCCAGAGCGGCTGGCAGATTAATTTTACAGCCACAGGAAATATCGCACCGATTTTCTTTTTCGGCTTGTTGTGGATCCTGCTGAATGAGCTGGGAATGTGGGTTACGGTTCATTTCAGTTAGTGCACGACCTACAGCTGAAGGGATGTTAGTGACCTTAATGGTCATCAACAGTGCACATGAGCACAAGATCAAGGCAAAGGCAACCAAGACACACTTGATAAGCACAGTTTACTGTAGCCTACACGTGGCTTTCACACCTCTGCGGCCATGCAGAGCTCTCTGACTGACACACGCATACACACCAAAAAAAAAATAAAATAAAATAAGATAAAATTAAAAAAACATTTAAAGTTGGAGCAGCATCCTGATCGCAAGTGGAATCAGCAGCGCATCCTCTATAACAAAACGAACACGGATGTTGTCACTGTAGCCCATTTTCTACTTAAAAGCATATGCACACATTAACAAAACATCACAGCATACACCCACACACTAACGAATACGCTGTCATGGCTTTAAAAACACATCCCAGAACCAAACTTGTGCTCTTTTTTTTTCTTTTTACTTAAGGTGAAGCCGTTCACTTGTACACGCACGCAGCCTGTGAAAGGAGAAAAAAAAAACAGCCTACAGAAACCATGCAGCAGGCTTTTCATCATGTCCCCAAATCAGGCTGGATGGTGAGGACAGCCGGAGGCAAATCCAAAAAAAAAAAAAAAAAACACCCATTCCCACCTTTAAGACACTAGGTCGTGCAAAAAAAAAATAAAAAAATAAAAAATAATAATAGCATGACTCTGCTTATTGCACCCCACCCCACCTCCTCCTCCTCCTCTCTGGTCTCAGGAACGCAGGACAAGCCCTTTTCCCCGCATTCAAGGCGTAGCGGCGCAAAATAATCTGAAGGACACCCCGCCTCCCCCCTTCCCCTCACCTGGCATATCGTCTTCAAAATCCATGTCGTCTTGTCCCTCGTCTTCATTACTCAGCGACCCCGGCATCTTTATCTCATAGCCCCCCAAACCCCTTTTAGACTGAGAATACTGAAAGTTAACCCTCCAGACGCCGCAGCCCAGTCTCTTTCTTCACCCAAAAAAAGAGAAATGTATTCGTCGCTCAGTTAGAAAAAAAAAATAATTATTTATTTTTTCTTTGCAGTGAATCTGGAGCTTCCTCTCCAGAAGTTCAAAAATAAATTTATATATATTATTATTTTTTTATTCCACTGATCTCTATCCAGGTCTTCCAGTCTGAAAAATAAGAAAGACAAAAATGGAACACACATGCCCAGATTGTGACGTCTGGTCTGTTGCCATGACGATGCATCCCATAATTTCACCCACAACTAGTTAGTCATGCTCTCCTAGTTACCACTTTAACTAGTAGTATGCGAAACGCACACACACACACACACACCGTGCGCCAACGCCATGTGCCATCCGCTAATAGGCGGATACACTTCTCGCGCCTGTCGCCTGCCCGTTTTCCTTTTTGGAAGTCCGGAGACAGAAACTTCTGCTGCTTTCCCTCACACAGCTGCCTCACTGTTCAACCTTTACTCTAAATATGAAGCCACGCTGCGCAGAAACAACACAATAATGTCCTCTTATGGGAGACATCTTGGTTTAATCAATATATTTTTTGGATGATGAAGTAGAAATCTGACTTAAAATGTATCCCTGTTTTGCAAACTTCCTCTTTTAAAAGACAAAAAAAAAAAAAAAAAAAAAAAAAACCCAAAAAACACAAGTGCAGCCTGATGACTGCATGCTGTGAGAGGAGTCCCGACTGCCAGTGGTCTAACTGTTGTCAAGGTTACCGCAGCTGTAACACAGGATGCCCCACAGAGAGCTCACCAGAGACAGCACGAGTTTCAACTTCACTTAATGTACCAAAATACACAAATCAAAGAGCTGAGAAGTGTCCTGACCGCACATGCTGCAGTGAAGTTTCTCCCACCGGGATTATTCATTGTAGCACGATTACTTATAATCAGCTTAATTGTTTTGTTTCAGCTTCATTAACATAACAAACTTCTACTTTTAAATGTTATGTTCATGTAATTCGGAAGGGATTTCTGCACATTGGGTACCAAAGAAGAAGAAAATCATTATTATAATTCAGGTAAAGATACCAAATTATGGATCTAGTGTTCTAGACATAGCTCAGGTGTCTGTGGTGTCCAGAGAACACAATGAAAGCACATTTCTTCAAAAAGACGACACATGTTCTTCCCTCTTTTGAACTTTTTATTAAAAGTGGTGTCAGGTTTAGTCTTCCTCCTCTTCCTCCTCGTCCTGGTTGATCTGGAAGTAGCGCAGCTCGTAGCTCTCCTTGGTGTTAGCCACAACCCGCAACCAGTCCCTGAGGTTGTTCTTCTTTAGGTACTTCTTGGTGAGATACTTCAAGTACCTTAAAGAGATGAGGCGGACGGGGAATCAATCACAGAGAATTTAAGTCAAAAATATGTAATGTTTATATTTTTTTCCTATTCACTTTGGATCTGCACCAGACAGTATGCAGCTCTGACATCTTTAGATGTACTTGGACAAACTGATTACGGGTAAATACAATCAAATACAACTGTGCTAATAAGCTGTAATAGTAGCCCCGAAGCAAGAAAATCCAATTTTAATTTAAAATTACATTATGTCACATGTATATTTAAACAAATCTGAGAATAAGATGGGAGATCTGGGTTAGGCGGGTTACAAACAGTTATTAGAAATTCTCACAATGACTTTTCTTGACTCCCAAAGATTCTCATAATATCAAGTGCTCCATTTAAGAAAGACAGTGGTGGAGTCACCCTCTGGTGGTGGTGTTCCTCACTCAGACTGAAACACTTTAAAGTCTTCATGTAGTATTTAAGCATCTGTATATACTTTCTATTACTGACATTAGGTCATTTTTAGGCATCATCTGTTGAAGTTTATTTTTGTCCCGTTTTCCCACTTCACATTAACGGCCCATTCTCAAATGCAAATGAGCAATGTCCCTCACGATAACACACACACACAGCTCACTGAGAATAGGCTTTTTTCAAAGAGGACATGATGACATGTTGCTGCAAGTAAGCACAGGTGGAAATGACAAAATTAACGATGGCTGGATTCCATTTTGCCTGAACAGAACAGAGACATTGTTAATGTTATTGGTATCACTTGTGCTATTTCTACCTAAGTCAAAATGGCTGCTGTGAAAGAGGCCTGTATATTTTCCCTTGTTTTAAAAATGTTCCTTTAATATCGAGTTTGTTCCTGATAAAACATCTTTCAGTGCTTTGGGAAACACAAACATTCTTTGTATTGAGCTAGTGGCAACTGAAACCCCAAAACTAAATCAAAACTAGCTGAATGGCTGGAAACCACTCTGAAAGGAAATACAGAAACTGTTGTCTTATTTACATCTAGGAAAAACAGATTAAAAACACTGGCATGGTACATCTGCACTGTTGACCACATCAGGCCATTAATAATTAGTATCAGTCCATTCACAAATGTGTGTTTGAGTCCCTATCTCTAATAGAGACTAAGCATTTAAACACCCACAAAGCTTCGGTCAAAACCACATTTGTTCCATCGGTGAAACTGAAACAATATCACTCAGATTAGCTGCTCCATGTATTTATGGAAGAACCTTTAAGCAGTTTATAATCAGGTTCTGACATCTTCATCACATCTTTAGGAAAGGCAAAACTGAAGTTCATTCAGTTCAGGCACATTTCTCAACTTTTCACCCAACAGTTCTCAAACGTTTTCTGGCAATGATAGAGGAAACAACTAATAAAATAATCCAAGTTGAAGTTTAGTGAAATAGATCAGCAGGATAGCTTTAAAAAAATACTGTTTATTTTCCAGTTGTACCCATTCAACTAAGTCTTACTCTGCAGAACCACTGCAGTGGTGCATGACGAAGTAGCTGACCACAACTTCCATTAAGTGGTAAACCACAAACCTTTTAAAGCCAGTCTGCCAGCTAGGCTGAGTACTCAGAAGACAGAGTTCTGGTAGAGTATCACTTTGCTATCATAGTAGATATAGAAACAACAATAAAAAGGCTGTATTTATTCTCCATTGTGTTGAGTCGGTTACTAAAATAATATTTTAAAAAACTCCTGCTTTCTAAATCATTACATTTCCCAGGGGTATTTCAGCTGCTCGTCTGTTTTTGATCTATGCAGGTCTGTATCTGTGCAACAAAAACACACATTTATGTCACCTGATATGTCTTGACTTATAAAAGTTACACTGCGTTCTGTACCTCTTGGAGAAGGGAACTTCAGAGTTGACTGCGATTTTACTCTTGCTCCTTTCAATGGACACCACACCTCCGCCAAGGCTTCCAGCTTTGCCGTTCACCTTGATGCGCTCCTGCAGAAACTGCTCCTGTAAGCGTAGAGGACAGAGGAGGTCACACACAGCGTGAGTCGGCACATATCTAACCCTGAACGCAAGTGAAAGACTTACTGTCAGGACGGAGGGTCTAACAAATGTACAGCTAAAGGCTTTCTCACAAGGACTGACAGGTGACACATTGCGGTTTACATTAAAGCACACACTGGATTAGATTTCTATACTTTCCGAACAGACTGTAACATCATATTAGATGACTTGTAATTGACTCCACTGATGTGACGGCAGTGTTTGACACTCGACTCTGACAGCTGCTGCACATTGTTGAACGGACAAGATGTCTGAACTGGTCTACTCACAAAGTTGGCAGCATCCATGATGCCATCCTCAACAGGGTGAGTGCAGTCCAGGGTGAACTTCAGGATCTGCTTCTTCCTCTTCCCACCCTGCTTCTTGACCACGGGTTTTTTCTACCACAGAAACACGTAAAAAAAAAAAAAAAAAATCACAATATGTAACTTTAAACCAATTCAAATCTTCATTAAAGCATAACAAGTGATTAGTCATGGCGTTTTCAAGGCTGTATATAACAACTTTTATGTTAAGACCTCTCAATTTTGTGCTGGTCGTACAACTTTACGCTACTAATGCTAGCTACCGTTAGCATTATTAACAGCTAGCCCAACGTGGTGTTAGCCAACACAGTAAACAAAGCTTTAAAACACAAAGTGAAACATCTCTGGCTACTACATTCCGATACACGGATTATTCATACGTCTGCCAGGGCAAAAGAGAAGCTAAAATATATCGTCTGTATACAGTTTATTTGATCGTTTTACTACTCACTATCGGGGCCATGGCTGACACATTCAGCAAAAAGGAAGGAGCAAAGGCTGCGCAGGAAATATAAAACCCGGCCGCACAATCGATCGCGTCGATCTATCTGGGATCGATTAAACGAAGTACAAATACTTTTTTAAATATTAATACTTTAAAGAGACGCGTACATGTGTTATAGACTGTTGAAAGTGTTCAGACATGGTTTAATTAGCGTTAAGCTAAGTCAAACTGTCGATGAAGACCGTGAAATGTGGTCGAAAGTCCTCGAAAAAGCTAACTTAGTTCACCTTAGTCAAGGTGCTAACACTTGCTAACGCTTTATTTAATGTCCTTAAAGAACATTTATAGTTATGTAAACAGATTAACTAATGACCAATGACTTGTTATTCTAATCTAGGGGAGTCTAAAATTAAAGTATAAATATATTTAAAAACCCCATTAAAATTCAACATATATGGAGGATTAAGTGTACCATAATAATAGAATAATTAATGCATTTTAATTGGGTTTAAACTGAGCAGTTCTTTCAAGGACTATTTTCCTTTTCGTTAATTGGAAATTACATAATTAGTTTTTAAGTAAATTTCTAAAGGAATTGGTTGCAAATTAATAGAAAATAATGGACCTGTGGTTTTATTAAATGTGAACAGATTCACTCATTACAGTTTTTAACTATACTAAACATTTTCACTTTTTTGCTCTTAATTTAAAATGCCTCTATATGCCTCATATATTATAAAGATGCAATTGCTTTTATACAACAGAACAGTACAAACTTAAATTTACATAGCAAGTAATAATACTCCAGATTAAATTATTTGCAGTGCTGCAATTTCCTCCCCTCAACCTCAATTTACCCTGCCGGTAGAGTCCAACAGTGTGACATTAGAAATAGGACAGCAATATTAAATGTCCCTTTTGCACTTTGGTAACACTTGGGGGGGGGGCTGGCTGGCATGAGGTGTTTGCTGTCAGCTGCCTGGCGGTGGGACCCCTTCGGCCTACTATCGAAGAGTTTCTGCATTGCTGTCATTCTTGCCGGGGGTAGCTGATAGCACCACTGAGAGGTAAGACAGTGGCTCTCTGTGCTTTCTGCAGACTAACCTGCTGCATTTACAGTAGGATTTGTTAGCTGGATATAATGTTGGCGCTGACAATGTCTCTGATGTTATTGGTTTGCCGTCTTTGGATTGTTTGTTGTCACTGAAGCCCGAGCACTCATCACACATCTGATAAGGTAAGAGAGAAAAAAAGTTCCTCTTGTTTATTTTTTAATAGCTAACTCTCTCTCTCTCTCAGCTTAGCTTGTCCTATAACAACTGAAAAAAATGAACCATAACACGAACTAAAGCTTTTCTGTTTTGTGATGATGTGGTTTTTTAAAAATTCATCAATCAAGTGTTATTCGTCTTTATTTACATACTCTGCTTGCAGATGGCAGGAGGAATCTTCACCAACTTGGACAACCTTTGTAATGTGGATTGTAGTAATGTCCACCCCCTGGTGTGTCACCTGTGCCATGAGCAGTATCAGACCCCATGTTTGTTGGACTGCTATCACATCTTCTGTGCCCGCTGTCTACGCGGCAGGACCAATGACAGCCGTCTCAGCTGCCCCCTCTGTGGGTAAGACATTGCACTGTGATGTTGAGCAGGACCTCTTTAAACTGCATGTACAACAGACAGGACAACATAAACATTATATTCTTTATCTATAAAAATCCACAAAAAATGCTAAAAAAAAATAAAAAATAAAAAAAAATAAGAAGCTTCTGAACTAGAAACTGATGGTGAACACAGTGTTTTGGTGTCTGTGTAAGATTGTCTGACCCTGGATATCACACATGTGGTACTAAGCCATAAATCCCCAAACAACCTGAAAGTATGGAGGCCAGAGGTCAAGGACTGTTTTGGTGTCACTCGACTAGGCAGGTTGTATCATCATAAAACGTGGTGATGCTGTGTAATGAGCAGGTCATCTCAAACATGATTAAGCCGTTTAATTTCCTAGAGAAGAATATCATTTTGCCTGTTCAATCCCCATAGAGGGTCAAATGTTTTATGCAAAAAGCCTAATTTTTCCCACAGGCCCCTGTTTTGGGCAGCATTGCTCAAAGGGATTCGTTCCACATAAGATGATTAGTAGATTGGTTTGGTTCATGCAGGAGATTTGAGGGGAATCCCATTGGTTTCAGAGAGCATCAAGTCTCTCTGTTTTGGTTTGAGGTTGCTTGTTCAGTGACCCGTTGCTGGCCTGGTCTGGGCAATGCAGTGCTGAGTGGCTGGAGCAGCTGCAGGGTCATCCCAGTCTCTGATTTAGTCCTTGGCCGCAATGCTCAGCGGGGACTGGTGAGTGCTTCTAAGACCAGTCACACAGCAAACAAAGCATACTGGTATTTGGTACTGGTGCCAGCAGCTTAGGGCAATCAAAAGCAGTCACATGATACCAATCCATTTCATCCCCTATTAAGGAATGACACGTGGTTTACAGTCACCTTCAGGTCTGCAGTATTAACTTTGCCCCCATCAAAGCACACACACAGGGATGTACTGTATAGAAAAGGAACTCTACTGCAGGACGATCATACCAGGAGTCTTTTCTTCTGCATCAGATGCAACTTGACCCAGATGTTCAGATCTTTCCTGTGTGTGGACTAGTTTTCACTACCCCACTACTCTCTGTCTCTGTTGGAGTGTGAACCACAAAGCAGGGACAGAAAGAAACAGAAATAACTTAAGAGGTGCTGGATTATTTACACAATCTTATCATACATGTGTTATTACCAAATTATCAAAAAATAATTTTTAAATATCACGATCAGCATCAGTATCAGTATATCGTGACATGCAAGTGTGGATAAAAAGAATCAAACATGATGATGAGTTACAACGTTATGGCGTTAATGCCTTAGATATAGTTTAATTGAATGATTAATTAACTTTAATATCTCAAAGGGAAATTGGTTTGCAGTGTGGGCACACATGAAAAATTGATGTTAGTCACATTTAACGCCGCTCTAAAAAGCCAAAATCATCCCTGAAGAGCAGCTCCTGCCTTCTGCTCAGTCACAACTCTATCCACCTCTTCTTAAAATAGAGTTTCTGCTGAGGCTGCGCATGTTTGAATTCATAATCGCACAGATTATATATTGTATGAGCTAATTGTTGTGAATTAAATAAAGAATTACCCAAACTGGCTGAACCTCAGGCGACTTTCACATTTATCTGCCTTAGAGCCGTTTGATATTAACCTGTGCTGAGGTAGATACAAGTCAGCTGTATAAATCAGAGTAATACCAACAACAGTGATTTTATTCATGGCACTAAGTACTAAGAAATGAGGTGGGGGGTGCAATCATTGGTTTTCTATGGAAATAACCCTGTGGGCACAGAGCCACTGTGCTCTGCTCATCTGGGCTTAGGCTACAGGGGCCCGCTGTCTGGCAGCTACTATTTCCATCAGCAGCAGTGGCAGCAGCATCAGCAGCCTACTAACAGCTGCTCACTCAAGAACCATGTAATCTAGGAATTCACTACTCTGCTATTAGTAGAACACAATAGATCCCCGTTGCTATGAAAACCAGATAAAACATGCACCGCAGACAGGGCGAGAGGAACATTTGTGTCACAATTTGTGCAAGTGAATCGAAATGAGGCAAACGGCTTCATGTTTAAATCAAACAGGCCTGTGCAAACGTGGTTAATGACAGAAAGTGGCCACTGCGTCTGCCAGTGTCCTTTTCCTACATGAGATTGTGCAGAAGATTTTGGGTTAATAAGAACTGGCTCTTCAGTATCAGACATTTGAAGCTTTTGTTTAATGCACACCTAATCAGAGAGGAAATTAATCGTTTTAGTCATGCTGGCTGTTTTTTAAGCAGAAACATTCTCTGGTTCTCAAATATGAAGATTAGCTGCTTTTGTTATCTTTGCATTTCGAACTGATGTTTGGATAAATTTGAAGATGTCACCTCAGGCTCTGGGAAGTTCTTTCACTATTTTCTGACAAGAAAAGTGATTAACTGATAAAGGAAATAATCATTAGTCGCAGCTCAAATATGTAATTATACTGAGATGATCTTGTAGAAACTGTCATGTAAATCTGTGAAAAGCACACAGACTTTAAAAGAATCTGATTCAATAAGTCTTTGTTGAAAGTAAAGAAGAAATTCTGGCTGTTCATCAGACTAATTAGGCAGATTAGCACAGAAATTAATATCTGAAATACAAAAGCAAACCTTACGTTCTGTCTTTAAACATCTGCCAATTCAAAGAGCAGAGCTAAAGTATCAATTTAGGTAGCACTTTATTGAGATGATGTCATGCTTTCAGGTGTATAAAAAGATTAATCTGTCACACAGTGTGTGGTCCTCAGAGAAAAGAATCAAAGACAACAGAGCGCCATCTTCTGGGATGTCACAAGAATGCAATAAACAATGAGGAGCAGCAACCATTTGACCAAATAAAGTTACTCATGTGTTGTTTAGTTTATATTTAATATACATTTAAGCAACTTAGAATTCCTCTTATTGATTATAAACCCATTTCTTAAACTGAAAATATGAAAAAATATCGAGCGATATTAATACACTGGGTTTTTGACGAGACATTATCAACTCATTAGTCCTTTAAGCTGGTGCTGGCAGTTCATTTTTCCTCATGATACCCCTCAGTCTTCATGTCATTCAGGCCGAGGTCATCGTTCTGCTCAAATGAGCGGGTGTACTTCTCAACAGTCATCTCAGGATCTGGCTCCGGGGCGTACACATTCTGCAAATAGCTGTTCCCCGCCGGGTCGTCCAGGATAATGTGGACGTTCATTTCTCCAGCCGTGATCTTGTCTATCTTCTCTGCAAACGCGTTCAGCTTCTCAACCCGGTCCGTAGTGACACTGTCTCCGCAGATGAAGGGGTTTTTGGAGACGATCAAGTCCTTGATGTCTTTCAGCAGCCCCTCCAAGGTGGTGAACTTTCCTCCGACGGCTGCCATCCCCAGCTCAAACTCCAGCTCCGGGATGGCGACGGAGCAGGTCTCTGATTTGAGCACGTCTCGGGTCATGTCTGAAGAGTCGGTGACGTGGAGGGTGATTTTGGTGCCCAGGTCCTCTGTGGCTCCGCCTGATTTCACCTCGTTGGTCCGGTGGCCACAGCTGTCGCAGTTGGTGGCCATGATGATGACTTCCTTGAAGTGAGGGATCTGGACGAGCTTCATGTTGGTTGAGGCTGGCGCGTTGCACTCTGGGCAGTTGGTGTTAAAGACCAAAACCTCATTCCTCATGGCCTCCAGGTTGTTCTCAGCTGGTTCTTCTTTGTCTTCATCCAAGTCATCCTCAGCCCTTAGTCCCAGCTGTATGTCCTGCTGGACGGTCCGCTTGAACCGGGTCACAGTGAGCGCCTCATCTCTTTGAGGGGCGACTGGATTCTCCACAAAACTGTTGCCGGACGGATCCTCAATCACCAGTGTGAATTCATCCTGAACCTCCTTTAACTTCTTCAGCTTCTCGATGAATTCATCGATCTTGTCAGCCACCCCGGGGTCAGCAGCCCGCCTGACAGGTTGGTCTTGCTCCAAACCTGCAACTGCTCGATCCAAAAGACCCTCAATGGTGGATAGTGCACCTTTCTGTGTGAAGGCAGGGATTTCGAAATCCAGCTCAGGGATCCTGGTGGTTGCACTGTCTGCTTTGACAACTTCCCGGTTCAGGTCTTGTTTAGACTTGACTTTGAGGGTGTAACAAATGCCTTGATCCTGAATCCGGCCCGCGGACTGGATTTCGGTGTTTGACCAGCTGCAGTGGGCGCAGCTGAACGAGCTGACGATGATCTCTTTGAAGAAAGGTATTTTGGTGAGAAGTAAACGTGTCGTACCGTTCTGGTAGCAGTTCATACACAGGCTCTCGATCTCTGTGGGCTCCCAGTTTTCGTCGTCGGCGCTGAGCTCCTTAAAGACGCTCCCGCCTCGCACACTTTGCTCGGAGATGACGGACATTTTCAGCGTCGTGTATGTTTCCCTCGGTGGACAAACTGTTTTACAGGCAGCCTCACCTCTCCCTCACAGCTGTGGACTGCTGGAACTTTCTAGACGTCAGCCTGGAGAGCCTCACCTAGATAAAACACGTTTGCCTGGCTGCCTGGCGTCTTCCGCATTCTCTTCTTCTACGATGGCGGTCGGTGTCCTCGACGTTACTGCTGCCCCCCTCAGGTTCTCCGCGATACTGCACCAGACTTTCTGTTTCTGCTGCAGACAAACACACGTTTTTAAAAATACTATTTTTATAACTTTATGGGGCTATTGGAAATATTCATATCTTGCTCTGCACTATAGAGGCAATGTTATTTTCTCTATTTTTTTCTCTATTTTCTCTAATATTTCAGTTCTCTGGATTTTCTCCATCAAGTTTTGATTGTTATTGCTACATTTCTTTGTTTTAAACTCATGTCAGTGTTGGAGTACTACTCAGCTCTACTTACTTACTTACTACTTACTCTTTGTAAAAATGTTGTTTAGATGTAGAAGATCTCAAACTAGAGATCTGTTTCCTCATGTTTCTTTTGTTTTAGGAGGTGTGTATTGTGTTGGATATTATTTTTGATTTTAACTTTCTTAATGAAATATGATATATCATCCAAATATTCAGACTTAAATAATAATTTATGTGATTACTGCATTTACTTTGTTAACTGTTAGAAATTAGAAATACATTAATTTTTTTTCTGCTGCTTAAATTGAATTGAAGATTTCAAGTTCTCACACTAAACAAGTTACATATTGAAGCACAACTGGCTTCCAAATTAGTCATGATGTCCCAAAATCCTGCTTGTATGTACTCGCCCGAAACTGGGCACAGAGAAATGTTTTCCCTTCACCATATGAAGGTGGAAAATAGCCTGCTTGTGTTGAACCCTGCACATACAGTACAGTACAATACATTCTGCACAGCGAAGGTCAAACATCCAAGTGCAGTAAAAAGAAGGAAAACACATTTATGAGTAGAGAAGGACACAGCAGTGCAACAACTAATCACTGTTCTTCTTCTCTTTCATTCTTATTTTTTATCAAATGAAACACCTACCAGTATAATTTGATACTTAATATCATTATTTTCTCAGAATAAATCACTCAGGCTGTCTAAATGTCTGTTTGTCACAGTTACCCGTCCATAATAAAAGGGAATAGCGCCCTCCCACCTGAGGACCGTCTGCTGAAGTTTCTGGTCGACAGCAATGGGGATGCTGAGGAAACGGTGCAGTGTGCCAACTGTGACCAGGAGAGTAACAAAAAGGTACAAATTGACAGAAAAGAAGTGTATTGCTTTATGGTCTGTATTGCTGTGTTGCTAAAGAAAAGAGATAATCCAGATAAACATTAGTGAATTCATGATACCATCACTGAGGGATTTTAAAATGACACACATATTAACTCCCAGTGTATTTTTTTAATCAAATATTAACTTAAAATGACAAAACTGTCTCTCCACTTTGCCTTTTAATTACATTTTTTATTCTTTTTTTTTCGTACAGGACACAGGGGTGATGTACTACTGTAACACTTGTAGCCAGCCACTGTGCGGCGCTTGCAGGGAGTTGACTCACAAGGCCAGAATGTTTTCCCACCATGAGATTGTGTCACTGGCCAAACGCACTAAAGCCAAACACAGGAAGTGCTGTGAGTGCCACCTGTAATTTACTCCAGAAGAATTACAGGCCAACAAGGCTTTGTTACATCTAGAAACAGGTTGATCAAGAGAGGTGTATCCTCTCCTGTGCTTTGCTTAAATTACTAAAGAAACTGAAGGCACAAACACTTGCTGACGAATGTTTACCAGCCAACCTCTATTTGTATTCTGAGACGTTCTGAATTTGTTTTTAACTGTCGCGCTCCCATGGACTGAGTCAAAAGGCGTCTCTGTCTCCACAGCTCTCCACGAGGAGCCGTACATCCTGTTCTCAACAGAGAACAAATCTATGCTTTGCATCAAATGCTTCAGAGACATGCAAGTGTGAGTGAATCCACTACACAGCCTTTATGACTGTTGGAAGTTTCCGTCTCTTCTCTTGTTTTTACGCATTAAATAAGCAGTTTTTTTTTGTTTACCACAGGGAGAGCCGAACTCACTGCATTGATATCGAAACAGCCTACATGCAGGGCTGTGAGATGCTGGACCAGGCTGTGCTGGTGAGAGAGTCTGTTCATCTACACATTTGGCTTCATGAATAATTTAAGCATGCAGCGCTGGTGATGATATTGTGCGATGTGGTGAAGGTGTACTCTGAATGTGAGTAGCTCATCATGCTGCACTATGAATATATAAACTTATAAATGAGAACTACTTTTTAGGAATATTTTGAGCTTTGCTGAATCAACTCAGGCCAAATAACATGTTTAAATTTTTTCCCTATGATTTCACTGCATATGTTAGTTGCATGTTTATGTGATATGAGAGAACCAATGTGAACATGAGTACATAAGCCCTGAGTGGTCTGCCTTCAGCCTTAATTGAGCTTTAATTAATATGTTTGAAAAGCAAAATAGTCTCAAGTATGCTTCCTCTTTTTCAGCTTCAAGTTATCATTAAGGCTATGATGACGATTGTGTGGCAGTGCAGTCGCCTACATGACCTTTCATTGACAGTGAACCTCATCCTCCTCCATGTGTAGGTGGTGAAGGAGCTGCAGACTTCAGCTCGAGAGGCGATCGTTCTGCTGAGAGCGATGATAGGAGAAGTGTGTCTGAATGTGGAGGAAGAAGAGAGTGCAATCTGTACTCTGTTCAACAGCTTGCAGGTTATATAATGATCCTGACCCCGATGAGATGTATTTTCTCAACTGTTGTTTTTCATTCAACTCCTGCACGCCGACTTGAAAGCATACATTCCTTTAAGTGTGCAATCGTCTGCCACAAAGGTTTGATTCTGTATTCAGATGAGGACTACTTGATATTTTTGGTCTTTCATGCTTTTAGGTTGTAGGTAGTCCTCTTTACAAATCAGTGTTATTTTGTATGAAGAGTCTGCAAAAAAAAGGAACGTTTTATACAAAGGTTTAACCATGCTGACAACAGAAAGGGCAGAAAGAGATAAAGATCCCTCTGAGCAACAGTTAAATAAGAATATTAGAATGTTATTGCTAAAAGAAATGAGAATCTGTGCAGGTTTGCATAGAAACAGGTTCCCGTTTGTCCCAGGTGCACAATGACTAACAAGCTGGAATTAACAGGTGTGCTCCTTTAGCAAAGCTGTCCATAAAACTTTAAAATAGAGTTGGCTTAGGGTTAGCGCTATTGGAAGTGGATCACAGAATATCAGCTGAACATACTGCGAACTGATTAATCACAATTTAAACATACTGAGTCTAATCACCGAGTAAACTGCAAAGTGCCCAAAGTAAAACAGGTTCCCAAAAATATTTAGAGCCCAGTTGCACCACTGTAGTTTGTGCTTTTCTGGGCTGGAAACAAATTCAAAAGTTTATTTGGCTAAAAAATGGTTTTGTGGATGTCATGCAACTAATCATCAGCTAAATGTCTGTCATTTAACAGATCTTTTTCACAGGAGCCATTTTGACATGAAATTGTAGGTAAACACAGGTTTAACCAGTGATACTAATTAAGGTTCAGTTCCATTCAGGTCAAACGGAGTCAGGGTGCTGCTGTGGCGCATGTTGGCTCACTGGAAAGGCTCTGCTGCAATAAATGGAACTGAACACCTGCGAAAACACCTTTGTTTACACTACTTCCGTGTCAAAATGGCTGCTGTGGAAAAGGTCTGTTGTTATTACCATGTCATATGCCCAAACTAAATGTAAACAATACATTTGGTGCCTGAATTAGTTTATCAGTGTTGAATAGCCATTACTGAAGGTAAGATGAAAAATATAGTATATGTCAACTCAAACAACTCAAACCAACTCAAGTAATGTGAAGTACAATGAAAACTCAGTCAAAAGTACATGAAACCTAAAGAGTTGGAGTAAAGCCACAATGCATCGCATATTAGACAAACCCAAAATAGTTGTTAGTTTCATTAAAAAAAGGGAAAAGAAGCATTTCAGCAGAAATTATGCATCGAATTTCTCTGATAAATCCAGTCACACACATGTATCTTATCATCAAGTCTATGGACAGCTACCAACAAACTTTATCAAACCTTATTTAGACCTCTTGGTGTCAGAGTCTCTCTGTGGTATTCATGTCCTCTTCTTTTCTTGGAGTTCTATCATGCTCGATGGCTTGATGACACTTTGTCCGGATGATTTAGCTGGGATCAAAATATAGACCATTTTCACAGCAGCCATTTTGACACGAAACAGTAGGGTCACCGCAGGTGTTACCAGTGATAGCAATTAAGGTTCCATTCCATTTATTGCAGCAGAGACTTTCCAGTGAGCCACAGCAGCACCCTGACTGTGTTTGACCCGAATGGAACTGAACCTTAATTAGTACTATTTCATGTCAAAATGGCTGCTCTGAAAAAGGTCTATTGTCTGTTTCAAGGAGTCGGCAGGTAGGCATTACTCTGTTCATAAACCATTACAGGAATCCATTTCAAACAGCAGGTGAAGCAGCTGTAAATACTTTCAAAACGTTCATCTGATTACCCTTGATATATATTTATAAAGGATTAGATTAGATTTAGTACATCAGGTATGCTTATAAAGAGTAAAGTATGTATCAGTTACAAAAAAGTGGACTAGAATAACTTTCTGAAATACATCATCCCCTTCAAAATACTCTGTAAATTGAAGTATCAAACACTCACTGTGCTCAGTCACTCAGTTAACATTTGCACAGTTTGCCCACTGGATGTCTCTGTTAACCTAATTGTGAGAAAAGAGTGTGTTTTCTTTGCTTAATGGACAATCCAAGAGAGCACAGTGGAATTCATACCAGCTTCCCCCCCCACCCACAATCTTGAAAATTCATTAGGTATTAGAGAGCTCAGGGCCATTTTCACAGCAGTGTGAGGATTAAAAAGGGGGTGTTTTCTCTGTTCTCACCCGACAGGAAAAACTAGCAGAGAGGAAGAAGATTCTGCTGAAAGCAGCTCAGAGGTAAAATAAAATATATATGATTTACAGTTGTTATATGAAAATGCTCTTTTGTTGCCACAAAGCTCATGTCACAATATTTACCAAATTGAATGCTATTATCCCACTGTCACCAGGTCACTTGATTTTTTTTTTTCTCCATTTTTTCATGCTGCATTGTACTCGGGGTGATGAATAGCAGCGCCCTGTTTGCACTGCAATAATCTCTCTCCTCACCAAACACATTTTCTTGGGTGATTTTCATTTCAACAAAGCACGGCACTCGAGTTCAAACCACTTCACAGGGATTACAGATTTCAAGTTGGTCGTTGCAGTTTGTGCCTGGATCCAGTCAATGAAAATGAAGTCAACTGAAAAGTATCTGTATACAAATACACAATATCTAAATACTTTCTCAAGTACATAATATCAACCAGAGGAACTGCTGTAATGAAAGCTGGACGCTGTTTGTAGCTTTAAATAAAACCAGAGCTCCTTTAGCACGGCCTACCGAAAAATGAGCAACTTGTGTCTGTTGCAGCACACATTAAAGTCGTGTCAAGCTGTTTTTAACACAGTTCACTGTCCTGACAATAGGATTATAACTTTTTTTTTTATTCCTTTGTGGCTGCCTGCCACAATGTTACTTTGTAGTTGCTTGCTTGTGCAGAAACAAGATTGTAAAATGATACAAAAATGAGAAATTACTTTGCAAAAACAGGATAATGACGGCCACCCAAACTCAACGCAAGCCACTAAAATAACTACATCCCCACAGCAATCATTAATTTTTGATTTAATGCCATCCATGGTTTCCAACTAATTAATCTAAGATCAAATTATTGCACATTAATTCAATTTTACACAAGATTAATGACTTATTTATATTATATTTTAACAGACACAAAGACATAAAATTTGTATTTTGTCTCTGTCTCTACTTCCACCACAAACTCTAATTTCCAAAACAGCAAGAGCTCCAAATGCCAGAATCTGAATGAACCATTTCTAAGCTCTTTTCCTTTTCAGAGTGCGCTCCATGTGTACGTATGCGTGATTGAATGAGAACAATTTTGTGTATGTGAGTGAGTGTATCGGGTTGCACTCTGCGGGGATCTTTAATGAGATTTTTTTTTGTGCCCACTGTCCTCCATCTCTCTCTCTCTCTCTGTCTCTCTCTCTCTCTCCATTGCCTGGAAGCCATCCAGTGGCTGGGTTCCCGGAAGGGTGTTAAAGGCTATTTATGTCAGGCATTGTGTGTCCGGCATTGCGTCTGTGTCTGTGTGTTTGTTACAGACAGAGAAGACAGATAGATTAGCGTCATACGGAGTATGTTGTTTGCGGTTGCGCCTCCTGAGCTGAATCCCTTTGAGCATTTTCAGCAGCCGTGGATGTGAAGGTGTACTGTTACGTGTTTGTGTGTTTGTGTGTGTTTGTTTTCAGTCAACACGAGGAGAAAGAGAAAGCACTAAAGGAGCAGCTCTCACACCTTACTGCCCTCCTACCAACCCTCCAGGTAGACTAACGACCTCATAATCAGTAACAAAAAACACAGCTGCTGACATATTTCTGTTCAGATACCTTCAAAGAAGTGCTCTGACCCTTTAACTAAGTACAAGTCCTGCAATCAAAACCCCACTTTAGTAAAAGTACAAAAGTATGATCAGTTCTGTTCGTTCTGCAATGTAACCGATGACGTTAAGCAGTGTTTTGCAGTTAAAGCTAGTTTGAACTGCTTTATATATATTTAGTAATTTAGTCTTGTGGTTCCAAACCTAGGATGTGAATAGTTATTCAAATGAAACCATTTGAGAAGTTTACAGGCGAAGTCACTCACTGGTGGCACTGCTAGCAACTCATACTGTACACGTGACACCTTACAAAGAGACTGTCCTTGTCCTTTCAAGCTTTTGTAAGGCTTGTAAGGACAACCCCTTACTGTTTTTTTTTTTAGATTATTATATGTTTTTTATGTCATGTCATCTATGAAATGTGGTGAAGTAGAAGTATAACGTATTATAAATCAAATGGGCTATGAAGATCATACTGTGTGTGGTTAGCGTGCAGGTAGTCGTGGGATAAATTTGATCCCATTTAATCTCAATTTCAGTCTGTCGGTGTCTCATATTTCATGCAGCTTGTTTGAAATCTAATCTTTAATCTCATCTCTGATGTTTTTCAGGTCCACCTCGTCACCTGTTCGGCCTTCCTCAGCTCAGCCAACAAGTTTGAGTTTTTGGACATGGGATACGTGAGTACAGCCTCATAGGCTAAATGTTCAAAAAAAAAAAAGGGGGGATATGTTGTTACAGTGCTGAAGTACAGAAACATAAGTGGGTAAAAGGAAGAAGTGGGGTGGAGAGGGGAAAGTGACTACATACCAAAATGACCACACACACAAAAAAAACTATGATCCTAAAACCAGCCAACCACAGTTCATACATCACAAAAAAGTTTAGCTGAAGAAGTGTTCTTGGCAACAGAGTTACAGTATTAGTGGAACTGAACTGGCCTTTAAATGGAAGCTGTCCATAACGTCTCAGCGAGCTGAAACAGGTCACTGAGTCACACCCAGATGTTTTTGCTTACGCAGCAACTCATGGAGAGGCTGAAGAGGATTGTAAAGCTCCCTCATCGACTGAGACCAGTGCAGAGCAGCAAAGTGAGTATGAGCAGAGCTTCATGCAGAGCTGGGAAAGGTTACATTCAGAATGTAATGCACTGCAGTGCACTGATTAGTTGTTTCACTTGTTCCCAATACAGTTTCACTAGTCTTCTGTGGCCCTTAAGCCCAGAACCAATTTTTCTTGCGAGAAAGTGAGTTCAGTGCCTTCTAATGAGAGTTTTATTCATTTTGTTACATCACATCAGTTCACATCAGTATGATGTAAATGTGTTCTTGGGCAAGTTCATATTTATAAAGAAACAAGAGACAAGACACACAAAAAAACACATATAGGAGGATTCAGTATAAATGAAAGGAAACCAACTTAAACCATTAAACATGCTACTGTGAAGGCCAGAACATGACGTGCAACATATAATTCAGTCCAA
Source organism: Protonibea diacanthus (assembly GCA_028641955.1). Classification (NCBI taxonomy): domain Eukaryota; kingdom Metazoa; phylum Chordata; class Actinopteri; family Sciaenidae; genus Protonibea; species Protonibea diacanthus. The sequence goes on from CM053978.1 coordinate 17,212,880, forward strand.
GGTCAAACCCGCCATGAAAGCTTCTGTATTTCTTATGTTTCTTTATACCTGCAGAAGTCATAGATCTGGTCAGAATATCAATATAACGTACAACGTTAAAGTACACGTGTTAAGATATAACTTGATCTAATACATACAGTGAGTACAGTAATACTAAAAATAGTATTAAGAAAACATCCATATTTCCAAGTATTTAATATTTATTTTTTATTACTATCAATATATTATTATTTCTTATACACAATTTATATTTTTTAAGTATCTTTTGTTTTTTAATTTCTTTTGGCCCAGGTATGAGTGCATTTCTTCTGTTTTTATAGAAACAATAAGAATAAGATGGCAGACACACGTCCACATTGTTGAAATGAATGAGTGATTTTCTGTCTGTCCTCCATTAGATCAACACGGACTACAGAAGTGAGTTTGCTCGATGTCTGGAGCCTTTACTGCTGCTTGGTCAGCGTTGCCCTCCTGTTGCCGGACTCTGTAATGTTGCAACAAGGTAAGATCATCCACCTGCTGCCAAATATTTAGGGTTGCATTTTCCAACGTGCTTCCGCCGCCTGAATATCACCATGGCATTATTTGGATTCTTCCAAGAACTCAAAAAAGTCTGGGCAGAAAATTTCACACTTGCAAAGGATCCAAACTCAAAATCCCCAAATGGTTTGCAAGTACAGATGGTAGACAGCAATGACTGCAGGGAGAGGAAAGGAGGCGCCACGCTGAGTCCCACTATGGCAGTTATTCTGTCTGTGAGCTCTGTACACCGATACAGTATGTTAACGATACAGTATGTTAACGATACAGTACGTTAACGTAAGCCACCTTGTCGCATGGGGGAGTGCTGGAAAGGAGGCCGTCAATCATGTTTTAAGCAAGGAGCAGAACGTGAAAAGATGGATGAATGAGTGTTAATGGACAGAGATATCTTTATTTTGACTTAAGACAGTGGATGACAATGCTGTAACGTCTTTCAACTTTGATTCCTTTCATTCCACTGCTCAGAACAAAAAGTCTTGCCCTTTTTTTCTGTACACCACGTCCTTCTCCACGTACACACACTCCCCTGACTGATATTTTTTTCCACATCGGTGTCTCCCAACTGTTCACAGGTCTTTAAGCCCACCCACTAATGCCAACATACTGACAACTCTCTTTTCCAACTTGCTTAGCGCCCTGCCAGTGCAAGATGCAAAGTGGGCAGGGATTGGTGGCCGGCCGGCTGGCACTATTTTTATCGTAATTTCACAGAACTCTCCAGGATTCATCTGGAAGTTGGCATGCAGGAGCGGTCGGGCCGCTTTGTTCCAGGACGCTGATGTCACAGCTTTAGCACGGGCAAAGTCTTTAATTGGCGTCAGTGATGGGAGGACAGAAGCTGGGAGGATGATGATGATGTGTATGGCAGAGAGAGAGGGATACATGTTTTAGACTACTGCTGCATCAACACTGGGAAAGAAAGCAGGAGTAAGAGCTTACCAGACCTCAGGTAAATTTATATGTATTTTATTTGAAGTCGTTGTAGTTTATTTGTCTTGTATAGAGTGTCATGAGTACGTGGAGTGTCTTAACAGTGTGAACCTGCAATAAATTTAGCATTTGTAGTTGAATGTCTTGAATATTTATAGCAACTGAATGAGTTTTACAGGCTGAATTGTCAGTGTGGGATCAGGGCGCTGTTGTACGCTGGCATTTTACACTCTTTAGTGAATTTCTGTTGATGCCAGTGACACTGTAAAATGACAGTCGTTACACAAGGTGCTTGACTCCACAATTTGAGTCCACTCCATACTTCAGTTGACAGACGGAGGAGGAAATGGGTTTTTCCTCACCGTATGGTAGTTGCAGAACGCCGCCCACATGGCGTAGCCTGTTACTCAGTGCGACTGAATGTGTTGTTGTGTCTGATACATCTTCAGTCGCTGTCTGAAAGCTCCTTCCCCGACTTTGGTGGACAGCCAGCTGGCGCGGTCCTAGTTTTATCATATTTTCACAGAACAGAAGTGAAGTTTTACAGCCATGTTCTTCCATGTGACTGATACTGCTGCTTTCGTACTGGACATGTCTTTTAATTGGCTGCGTTGGGACACAGGCTGGATGCTCAGAGGACAAGATTCGTATGGCAACGTGAGAGGGATGTAGTCACACATAGGTTATTGGAGAATGGCTTCAGGGCAGTTATGCAGTGCTAGGCATGAAGCCAGGAATATGGTCCTACAGAGCCCAGATAAATGTATGTTTATCTAGTTGTGTACTTTACATACATACTTTCACACTCTTGGTGAAGGTGACGGTGAAGAGATGTGAGTGTTTTGAGTGACAGCATGATGTATATATAGCCTACAGTATATACAATCAGGTAGCCTCTCTTGAGGTGAAGATCTTTCTTGCAAGAGAAACACAAACATAGCAGGACAACAACCAGATGAATAAACGCACATATAAAAAGCAGGGATTGTACAGTTCTTGTTTGGGTTTGCCTGAAAACGGTTCCTGTGGTTAATTTTAAACACAAATATGAACCTTCTCCTCAAAAAGGTATGTTCATGGGAAAGAAACAAACTTGGAGAAATAAATATCAAACAAGTCAAAGGCAGTAAATGTTCTTCCTTCGTACCCACCTTTTAACAAAGAGATGGAAACCAAATGTTATGGATTTATCTAATATTAAGTTTTAACCAGCCTATGGTATCTGTATCTAGACATTGATTAATGTCAAGCAGTTATTAATGGGAGAAACAAGCAGTCATGATGTTTTTCAACCTCACCTCAGGCACCAGTCCCCCCTCTCTGTGTCTTGCCGCTCCCCGTCTCTCAGTGAGATGCCCCTGGGCTCTGTGTTCGGGCGAAGGCCCACTTGTCACCGCAACATCTGCACCAAGGTTCTCCTGGCTGAGGGGGCAGAAACACCCTTCACCGAGCACTGCCGCAACTATGAGAACACCTACAGGGTGAGTGCTGCGAGATTTATGTTTCTGACAATTATGTCACGCTTTTACCCAGAACAACACGCGAACAAGACTTAAAGGAGTCTGCAGGCTGGTCTGCGAGGCTGTACTTAGACACAGAGGTGCTTTGGGCTAAATGCTAACATTCTCAGAATGACAAGGTGCTGATGTTTAGCAGGTATGCACCGTTTTATTTTAGCATGTTGCTAATTGGCACACAAAGTACAGCTAAAGCTGGTGGCAGTGTTGTGACTTTTGCAATAATTTTGGTCATGAATCATTATATAAATATCAATTCACTTAACTAGTGAAAAGTGTAGGTATCATCAAAGTTATTGCAGTTCATCCCATGGGGATCATGAATGTGTGTACATGGCAACAAACATGGCAATCCTGTATTTGGATCCCTGTTGGTTGACACTGCAACTTTTCTTCCTGGGTTGAAGTGCCATATCTGATTCTCAAAGTGAAACATTGAAAAGGCAGCAGCACGATTTCCTCAGGGAACTCCTCCTCAACTGTCTAGTGGGCAGCAAGGTTTTCACGCTCAGATGCTCTTCACCTCATCAGCACACCCATCAAATCGCTGCTGTTTTAAAGGCATTGAAACACCTCTACAGTGTCACATCTTATATGCTGCGTGTGTGTATGTGTTTATAGACTTTCCAGACAGAGATTCAGAACCTGAAGGACCAGGTCCAGGAGCTGCACCGAGATCTCACCAAGCATCACTCCATCATCAACACAGATAAAATGGGAGAGATACTGGACAGATCGCTACACATTGACAGCCAGATATCCGCCCAGTACTCCACTGTGGAAACTATGAGAGTCATGTTTGAAGAGGTGCGTCAAGTGATACCTTGATGGTTTGACCTTTAGTGTGTACCTACCTCTGCCAGTGAGTTCTGACAGAAAAAGAAAGGTTTCTACATTTGTCAGTTCCACTTCCTGCATACTAACAAGCTAGCTTTCACCTATACATTTAGACTGCTAGGAATCCAAACAGAGCAGAAAAGAAATGTCAAGGTATCCCACGAGTCGAATGACTGCAGTCCCTGTAATATTGCATTTCATGAGAATCAATTTGCCACGTTCTCGTTACAGATCTGGGATGAGACTTTTCAGAGGGTCACTAATGAGCAGGAGATCTATGAAGGTGACAACAAAATTCTAATGTATCTCTCAAACATTTATCTCTGTCATGTTTTACATTTGGATGTTCTTATTCTAATTGAATTTCCTTCATTTACTGATTCCAGCCCAGCTTCATGACCTAATGCAGCTGAAGCAGGAGAACTCTTACCTAACCACTATCGCCAGACAGATCAGCCCCTACATCCTGTCCATCGCCAAAGTCAAAGAGAGACTCGAGCCCAGGTGTTGTAATCAGAGGATATATTCCACCATATGGTCCATCTGCTGCCATATTGTTTGACTGATGACAGTGACTGGAAAGAAATGGAGACTCTTGCTGCCTCCAAAAAAGCTTTGACATGAAGTACCACTTCATGAAGCATGGTGGTGTATGTATAGTATTAGGATGGATAAACAAAATGGCTGTAAACAAACAGTTTTTTTCTTGCGCATTGCTTTCCATTTAAACAACCATCTCACTGAATGAACTAACTGAGAGTTAGAGACATTCAAGAATGAAGCTTATTAAATTCAATTGTTTTTAATATCGTCAGCAAATCCCATGAAAAGACCAAAACCAACAGTGAATTATTTAGGAGTCTCTGTAGTTTATTCCTCTGTGCAGTAGAGCTCATTGTTGTCCAAAAACTATTAAAAACACATCACTGAGCCCCATTGTTGCACTGGGTGACATGTACATTCATTAACATGAACGCAGGAACTGAAGTTTACCTTAGAGTTATTCTTGCTAAAACAGGTTCCTGCTGAGCCTTTGGTACAAATTAAGCTACCATTTTTTAAGTTTAAGTTTCCGATTGTCAGAAAAATACAGAATACCAATAGCCTTGTCCTTTAATAGCTCTGATAACTAAAGAAATTTGTCATATATCAAAATGTATTTTTCAGGTTTCAGGAGCCTAAAGAGCACCATGACGACCGCACAGAAACAATGCTGAAAATCTATGAAGACAGCACAATTGCTAAAGACAGCCAAGACAGGTATTGACACACTGTTCATAAGTGAAGTTTTTAAATACAGTATTTAAGGATTGATGTTACTTTTCAAGCATACAACAGAGTCCCTTCAAGAGCCACCACAGACCAAACGTCTGCTTTACTCTATTGTATTTTATAGGATGATTTAAGGACTGCACTTTTCAGTAAAATGTCTCCAGTCTCATATTTTATTTGGCTGGAGTTGTAGTGAAAACCATTTTATGGTGGATTTTATTTGCAGAGTTGATGGAGAGGAAACAAATTATTTTCTACATGATCTACAGTTTGAGCGAGTAATTTCTTATTTTGCTGCTTGACTATATATTACACATATAAATCAGTTTGGACGGGATATTGTTACATGAATAAACAAAACAATCTGTCAAAAAAATGTAGGTTTAGTAGTGTCAGTATACAGTGTCATATATAACCAAAGTCAAAATAGTAAGTATGTGCTCATGTGTTGAATTTTTGAGTGAATCGCCTCATTTATTTTGTCTTGACAGTAATAACCAGGACTGTGTCACAGACCAAGACAGAGACAAGAACAACCGCCCGCTGATTCTCGACTCGGGGGACAGCTCTGTCAAGGCCAATCGCACAGGCAGACAGAGGGTTCCCACAGAGACGTCCAACCACAATGAGATACCTTCATAAACACCATGTCATTTGATTTCTGCCCTCCCTACCTCCCTCCGTTTTCCCCTCCCTGATCCTGTGCTGCAATGTGCCTTAATTCAACCATAACAAGCCGGGGATGGTATGTGACTGCCGTCCAGATACTGTACATAATATTTTCTCAGCAGTGGGGGAGCTGTCAACAGCTCCAAGGTGAGCCCTCGGATAGACACTAACTAACTGGATGTACAAACATGGAGGTCAAAGACTCACTGCTGTCAGAGCCGGACGAAGGACAGCCTCCTTGTTCAAAGTGGATAAAGATAACAACATCATAAAGAATTGTTTTGGTGTTATTTAAGAGCCATGGACTGCTTTAATGAGAAAACAGAGTGAATAATATCTTCCTGTATTTCCTTTTGTTGTTCTGTCTGTGCTTTGGCTGTTAAAAACGATAAGTATGCTAAAAGAGTGTGAATTATCGCGCTGTCCTTTTTTTTTTTTCCCTACCGTGTGTGGAATTGCTTTTTTGGCGTATCCGTTCTTTGCATAAAACATTTTTTTTTTTTTTTCTGGAGGCTGGAGGCTGATGATGGATGACTGCACAGGTCCGATTCTTCCCCAAGAAGATTGTTGAACCCGGTGTGACAGCACAGATGGAACGCAGCAAATGCAATGATGTGCGTGTCATTCTGGATGTCAGTATAGGTCACATGTTGATGTGTGTCATGTGTAGCATCTCATGCATTAGTCTCCTCCAAAATGAGGCAGTCTTTTCCTGTCTGCAAGTGGAGACTTTTTTTTTCTTTCTTTCTTTCCACATCTCCATGCAAAAAGTGGAAAAGCTAGACTTACAGAGGTGTGTGAATGTAACTGGCCTTGGCTTCACCTCGATCTCTTGCTAGTTTTTTTTTAGACTCCACACTCATCGTCAATATCCCAGCTAACCAAGGTGTTGTAGGAAATATATTCCTCTCGGTTCGCCTCATGACTTCCTCGCATGTCAGTGTGAGCAGCATGTTTTAAGGCGTTTTGCCCTGCAGGAAATCAGCAGGTACACTTTCTTCACATCTCTTCCTTCCCCCTCCTGTATATTCCTCTTAATTAATCATGTGTTTTAAGCAGATGCCATGTTAAAACTGACAAAACGTGGAACATAATGATGTTTACCCCACTGCTGCAAAGGCAGGGGGGATCCAAAGGAGCTTCCACAAATCACCAGAATAATTTCAATTAGAAAAATTCAGATTGTTGACTCCAAAAGCTTTTTTTTTTTTTTTGAAAGACTTTTTGCCAAGAAAAACAACATCTCTGAAAAGAGCTTTGTACACAGGAGCGATTCAAGGTGAAACCTTCCCACCTGCTATCAGCAGGTAAGGATATCAGGTAAGGATGATAATGAGGAGTGAGAATGATGGCTTCAGCACTCAGAAAGAGGAGGTTATTTACATTACACAGCGAGAAACTGAAGTGGGTTTGTTCAGAACCGCTGCTTTATAGGAAGTATTGGGGTCATGCTGGCCTTAAGGAACGGTCCTGCTCTGCAGAGGAGTCAGAGGTGCAGATTCATTAAAAATACATTTGTGACAGCAGAGTAACAAATGGCTGTGCCTCTGCTCTGGTCCTGTACTCCCTCCCCATGGTCATTCATCATCTGCACTCATCGAACTACCTGGTCCATGTTCACTGTTCATTATTCTCTCTCAGTCTCTGCTGGGCTCTCTCGCCTACTGTTCAAGGGGGGAAGAAACCCGAAGGTTATTTCACTGCGAGAAAAAAAAAGTTGTTTTTTTAGGGGCACTCATGGCACATTTGGAGGTAAAGTTCACCGAGAGATGGTTCTCATTTGTTTAACAATTAAGACAGGGCACACCTTCCACCTCACTTTGCAGCAGCTGCCAGTGTAGCAGACACTTTGAGGTTGTGCTGCCTCATTTTTTAAACTCTAAAGTCTTCAGCATACAATTGAGAAAAAAAAAAACATTAAAGATAGAAGAGAAAAATGAAAGTTTAATGATCTCTAATGAGAAATTAGGTCACTGAAGAAATAAGAGAATGACAATAAGAAGAATATAATTATGGCAAATAGAGCAGATTGAGGATAAAACCATAACTGGTTATATATGTGTGGAAAACACTGAATCTTAATTATGCTGCGTACAAAACTGTAATTGGTTCCAAAGATTTTACTGACTGAAGACAGATTTACAGGTGAATATATCTTAATAGATTATTACATTCAGAATAGCGTTTGAAATAAAATAAGAGAGTTGAGAGCAGGACTAAAATTCAAAGGACAGAGATACTCACAATGAGAACAGAATACTCAAAAGTTTGGAAGCTACTGTAACTAATGAAATTACTCTTGCAGGTTAACGCACAGGTTAACACAGGACATTTTGGGAAAAGGAAAGATTGATACTACTCTTGTGTCTGTAGAGTTAAAATGAAGCTAAAGCCAGATCACTTAGCGTAGCTTAGCTTAGCTTAGCTTAGCATAGACTGAAAACAGGGGGAAACAGCTAGCCTGGCTCTGTCTCAAGGAAACAAAATCCACCTAGCACCTCTAAAGGTCACTGAACTGTTTAGGTTAACTTAAGTCAGACTGTTCACAATAAGTCCAGTTTATTCCCCCAAGATGCAACACGCATATATTTTTTTTACCTTGTTTACTTTATTTTATTTCCGACATATAAAAAACAATCACTCCTTTTGCTAATGGCTTGGGATTTGTTGACCCCCTTTTTCTGCTGGCTGCTGTGGACCAGAGATGGTAATTGGAATCAATTTTGATGCCGTTATCGTCAGTGACAGATGCACGAGGCCGCAGTGTGAAAAGGTCAAGGGTTGAGAGAGAGCCCTCCTAGGGGACTCGAGATGCCTGAAGCATAAAAATGTCATTCCTGAGTCAATTTCACATGTGAACACTGGTTTAATCTCTGAAGGCTTCTGAGCATGACCGTGTTTCTAGTTCGAGTTTTGTTGGCCACTGAGCAGCTCTGGGCCGTAGGTGGAGGTTAAGTGAGATGTTTAAGATACAGAGACTCCATCTTCCCATTTAGGCCACAGATTATTTATTCTGTGCACAGAAACTCAATTAGAGACACGTGAGTCAAAGAATGTCAATATTCTTTATCACTCACTGCCCCCCATGCTGTATAATTAACCCAGAAGTCAGAGCCAAGGGTTTTTCTTTTGACCTGAGCAGCTCTGAGGGTCATATTTTTATTCCAATCCTCATGACCTACATGTGAAAGTGTTTCAACGAGAAAACATGCTATTTGCATTTTTCTGCTTTAATTTATTTTAAAATATTTAAGTATGCAAAGATATTGTGGCGGTCTGGGCTTAGTCTGAAAGTCTAGTTGTTACACTGTTTTTTGAGAGTCAAGAAAGAAAGCAGAATGGATTTATGAGAAAAATATGCAAAATTATCATGCAGTAGGAATAAAAAAAAAAAGAAAACACCTATATAAACATATCCTTATATGATTAAAAGTGCAAAATTAAGGTTGTATGAGTTTGATTATGGTATTTATTTTGATGTTTTTAAAGTTTAAACAGATAAATGGGCAAAATACTCAAAGTAACCAGCCGCAAACCTTTCTTTACCTCAGGCACCTCCGTCACTTGTCATATGTGCAGTGGATTTTCTATATTACAGTCATAATGGAGTAAAAGCTGTTATTTTCACAGTCATAGATTTTCTCAGAAATAAACAGCATAGACTCCTCTGAAAAAAAAAAAAAATCTATTGGTCAATTTGATTTCAGAAATATTGGTCACTTCAATATGCTGTAAATAAGACGCTTCTTATTGTGCCGGAGGTTTGCAGTCCTGAAGCCCAAGAATTCATTCTTTCAAAAACCTCTCTGGGGATTGTCACTAATGCAATAACAGAGCTGACAAATTGAGTTCCTTTTATTGCATCGACCAACAATGGCAGCAAGCGAGCGTGTCCTTGACTCGGAGGAATCACAGGTGTGAGCCTGAGGATGTGTCAAACCTGCATGCATGCAAGACTCAGGAGAGGCAGCCCAGCAGCTCCTTATTAATCAACAGCTTGTTGGGCTGCTGGCCATACCTCCTCCCTCTCCTCCATCTTCACCTCCTCCCCCCACCTCCTTCTTTCTTCTCCCTCTCCACCTTTGTCCCCGCTCCATCTCTTCTCTTTCTTTTTTTTTTTTTTTTCACAGCGACAGTCTCTCCCTCTCAGGAGCTCAGCACAAATGAGCCAGTACCACGGGTTACTCATTAATTAAGAAACATAACACGCTGATTACTGCGAATACTCTCGCCTGGTTTGAAAACCAAATTAACTTGAAATTTCAATTATGAGACATTTGGTTGAGATTCCTGGTGAATTACGGCAACAGATAAACTTGTTTCAGTGTTTGCAATCTGTGCAGAGTCTTTCAGTTTTATAGGCAGCTATTGGCTGACATCTGTATTGGCTGACCTACAGTGTGGCAAACAACTAGTACACTGTGGATGTGAATACATCAGTACAGACTGAGATAGATAAATTTAACCAGGGCTCCTGATCCTTTCAACCTCAACCAGATCCGGCCTACACCCAGTGTCTATGAGTTCTCCTCTCAGGGCTATGAAAACTATACGTGCAGTTTCCTCTCACCAACCAGCCACTCACCAACAGGAGATGCTTCTAGTATAGTATAGCTAGTAGTATAACTTTGTGTCAGCGAGCAAACACTTGTTGCTTTCAGATAAGGTGGATGTGTAACTGTTCTGTCTGTCTCTCAGTGCAACATGACGGCTCTTGTGTTTTTGCTCCAGCTGGACTGACATCAAAAATGTGGTTTGAAAATGAAATATTTTTAACCTGCACTCTTGAGGTGCTGAACATGCAGCTGTTGTGGTACAGGGGAACGATAGTGTGTGTGTTTATGCGTATGAACGTATACACGATTGCTGCTGTTGCTGCGGCAGTAATAGAATTTTCATTCATGGTTTTTTAAGAGGCCTCAGAGGCACTACCATATACAAACAAATGACAAGACCTCTTCCCTCAAGGGCTCGCGGCTCTGCAGCCTACACACTTGAAGACAATAGACCATTCAAGCTATGCGGAGTTACTGCGTGGCGATAATGAAAGTCATCATGGACAGAAACCTTGACTACAAGTTTATATTCTGTGTGCACTACTTCAATACCTGCGTAATTTATCGAGCAACACTTGTTTTCACTTGGGGTATGGATGAAATATGAAAATCAGGTATTTTTATATTCCAGGTGCATCCAGCATTATCACTCTAATTTTTCTTGTTTGAAATGCAAAAGGCAGCGGATAGAAAATTATTCTTTCACTTTCCTGATGCTTTTTCATATTTTTTAACATTTCTGTGTCAGTTTAAGTCAAGTGTTGCTGTACGTAGTCGCTGAGCTGAGTTCTGGCACTCACTGAAAAAGACTGAAGGTACAGTAGTATTGCTCTGGGAATATGCACAGTGGAGTGCAAAAAAAAGGGGGCAAGAACAGGAAAAGCAGAGAGATAAATGCGTTGTCTGGTTTGCATAAATAAAAGCAGCGCAATAAAGAGATCTCTAAAAGGAGCAGGGTGAGAGTAAACAGGTGTGACAGGAAGAAATACATGGAGAGAGAAAAATTTGAAAGCTTGCATGGACACTGTCTCCAAATGCTCCATATTACTGTGCATACAGATGCAAATGTTATGTAAATACTCTGCATGTGTGCTTATAAAATGTCATTCAACAAATGTTCCACATCGATTCTTTTTATTATTAAGAAAAAAAAGTAATAACTTGCCACATGAAATTTTTAACTCAGAAGCAACCTTGAAATGAAAAAAAAAATCAATGGCAACAAACACTTTTATGTCACCAAAAGACTAAAAATTAGGACCAAAAATGGAAGTAGAGCTGCAGGATTTTTTTCTTTCACAATTTTATTTGAGTGAAAACTAGATTTCAGTGACAGTCTTAAAGTAATCTGGCCTTGTGCCTTGTGAATCAGAGGAAAAGACATTAAGCTGAAGCAACTACAGCTGCCTTACTTTAGGATATGGCCACCTTTTCAGGAGGCTCCTTGAAGCAAAAGAACAGTGTGAGATTAAAAAAAGATACATTTCTTGGCATGTTAGATATTTCTTACAGTTAAATAATACTGTTAAACTCTATGTGGTGACTTTTCCTACAGTAAAATATGATCTTTTAGTCTCTTACAGGACATACTGGTTCATTAAAGACCTCTTTGAAAGGCCAATTCATGCCTGCAGGTGCAAAAAAAACCAAAACATCTTCTCAGAACATACTTCTTTACTGTCTAATGCCATTAAAAGTGTAACAACTTTGCAGTTCTTGTGCCTCCATGTTGCCGCTACTCTGCCAAGTTATCACGCAGAGCTGTAAGCCGGGTGTGGACAAAGCAAAGTTAAGGCTGATCACAAAAGACAGATGGTGTGTGAATTAAGATATAATTTTAATCTCATGATCTACAGTATATGAGCTGTGAGCAGAGCAGTGATTATTTCACAAACCATAATGTGACCACGGCTACGACATCTCCGTCCAGTCATGTAGGTGATTTCGAAACAGGAACAGAAAACACTTTTTTTAAAAAAAAAAAAAAAGAGAACTGAATCCAAAACAATGTAATCACCCAGGACAATAATCCCTGCAGCCACAGTGTCTGCTTTGCTTACGCTCTAACTGGCGCCACATTTATGTAATTTTCACACTTCATTCAGTGTTCAATGAATGATGTGCAATATTTCATGCTGTAACAATTCATTTAACATTTGTGATATTTAAAAAAAAACTCAGCTCTCAGAGGCTGCACAGCTTTTATTTTACAAAAGAGTTGTCATGGCACTCTACTTCAGTGCTACTTCAGTAACTATAAGAATGATTTAATAATTTTAAATGGTTTAAAGGGGCAGTGTGTGAGATTTAGTGGCATCTAGCGATGTAGTTGCTGATTACAACCCGTTCACCTCATCCTCTCTTTCCTGGCATGCAGGAAAAACTACAGCGGGGCAAAAAATGCAAGAGGCCCTTTATAGAGTCAGTGTTTAGTTTGTCCTTTCTGGGCTACTGTAGAAACAGCGGTTCACAAAAAAAAATTCATTTTAGCCATATTCTTTAAACCATTAAATCTGATACATTGAACTGACACTCAACCTTTAAATTGTAATGATATTTGTTTGTTTGATTACAAAAAGTTCCATATGTCTCTATTTTTCAAACAGTTTTATATGTGTTGTTCATAGTTACAGTGCAAGATGTGACAGTACCTTTAATGCTTTGCATAGCTCAATACCAAGATGAATGAACGGCAGTATGCTGCACTGTGCTACGGACGTCTTGCTCATTTCTCGCTCAATTATGAGAAGAAAGGCCTCCAACTTCAATTTGGTCATCACGTCTCCGACACAGTGTAAGAATTTCACAGCGCTTATTAGTTGAAAAAGTACAAAAGGCACAAGGTTGTCTAAGGCGTTGAACATCCATTTCAGTCCTCTTTGAGTTGAGAACTGTCCAGTGCTTTAAGCACTGCTGTACCGTAAAGCAAAGACTAATTACTGCGGACGAGAAGAACGTAATAATTTACAGATCGCAAAGTGCCACTTTTTTAAAAAATGACCCACTTGGAAAAAAAGTAAACTGACAAAACTGCTGCAGACACAACAATTCAATTCAACACCTCTCGACTAAAAATAGCAGGCGTTAACATTAACAGTAACGTGGCATGGGAGTGGTAGGGCAGTGTTTCCTCTGTATTTATCCAGCAGTGATGTGCCAACACGGCAAAAAAAAAAAGGAAGGAGAAATTAAAAAGGTATATTCATGCCATATTTCATTGTAAAACGCAAACAGGGCTAATGATTTAACATAATAAAAGTATTTGATTTATTTCCAGCGCTGCAATCTGCAGCAGACCGACACATGATGTAGAATCGATTGTAAAAATTGCCTCTCAAGCACTGCTGTGAAAAAAGCCAGAGGAAAACACTGCATTGTTCAGCGCCTTGTTCTCTCAGTATGTGCGGACTCCTGGTTTGCTGTCCTGGGCCTGGTTGAAGGCATTCGCTGGGCTGGAAGTCTCATCCTGCTGGTCAATAGACTGGTAGGCCTCTCTGTTTCGTGATACAGAGGGGAAACCTGCAGAGACAACCCAAAAAAGTCTTCAATACACACTACCAACCCCTGCCAGGCAAATGTATTATTCATAATAATACTTGCCTAGAAACACGTGCGACTAATCAGGGATGTTGCATTATACATATTAAAACTGTTTCTAGAAGATAGAAACCTCCTACACAACTTCTGTTTTTCTTGATTTTTAACACTCATTTCTCCACACACACACACACACACACACACACACACACACACACACACAAGCACGCGCACGCACACACACAAGCATGCGCACGCACACACAGATTCATGACACAGTTGGGCAAATTTGTTATCTTGACTTGAGCATCTGGCCCCCTCTGGATAAATATAGATTACACTGTTGGAAAGTGTGCCAGCACACAGTAAAGCATACCTTTTTTCTGATGGACACTAGGCTGAGAAAGCAGCTAATTACATTTGAATAAACCTTGTTGAGAGTGGTGGTAAAGTTCTTCCCAATTCATCATTCTCTTTTTATGTTTCGCTACCGTCTGATTAGCTGCTTGTTCTGCTGCTTGGAACAGACCATCAATGATCCTAGAGTGGCTGAAACATCTTCAACAGCATTTCTCATGTGATCGGAATCATCTTCTTGGATTCTTTGGAGCGGTTTAAACCCAGAAAAACCCAGCCAGGTGCATTGCACCTCATGTAAACATTCTGTGAAAGCAGTACACCGACGTTATACATCTGAAAAGTCTTCTAGGACTCCCTATAATGCTCAAAAACAAAAAGCCCTGGCCAGAATATCAATGACGTGTTTTTTGGAAGTTGTAAGGCTCACACACTCTTGCCTCTGCATGGCCCAGAGTCCTATTACTGTGACAAACATGCCTATATTAATGCTAATCACACAAGCCATTTACCTTCTTCGCAGAAGGTTCGGGTGAACAGCTGTGATGTTTATTATTTTATTATATTTAAAGGCATAAAATACATAAATAAGTCTAAAAGAAACATGTTGCTTAACAAAACCTGTCTTACTCTTTGGGTGCATTTCAAATAGGTCACATTGACTGTCTGCTATAAGCGAACATTATCTTGGCATTAATTAGGCTGTATTGAGAATGTGCACCATCATGCAGCTCTGCTTTAAATGTATGCAAAGAGAATACACAAACACAAATGAGGTGTCTGGAGAGTAGAAATATGAATAATACATACTGTAGACGCAAACTTGCAGAATCATATAAACCCATATAATGCAACAGACATGAATACAAACATACTGTGCTGACAAACACACATATTCAGGCAGGTATGGGAGAGTAATGAGGTGAGGACAGACAGATGAAAAGAGAAAGAGATGAGCAACAGAACAACAACGAGATAACAAGAGGGAAATAAAAGACAAATCTTTTTTTGTCCTGCAGCCTGATTTGTGATCTTACTTCCTATGTGGGAGAGGATGGAAGAGGATGATTGGAGAAGAGAAATGGTAAAAAAAACAAAAAAAAAAGGAAGAAGCCAGGTATCAATAGCGGCGGCCAATAAAGGCACTGTCAGCACTATCCGTAGTGCATCGACTGTCCACAGAGGTCTCTAAGTCTGAGAGGTCAAAGGTCAGCGGTGGAGAAGAGAAGAGAAGAGAAGAGAAGAGACAAATGGTCAAATCACAACAGAAAAACACAAGACAACACAAGATTTCACAAACAGAAACAGAAACAGAGCTTAGAAATTACAACATGCAAGAACAGGGAAATTTGGGTTTTGACAAATTCATACACATGAAGATTTCACAACAGAGAACATTAAGGGTTAATGCCCAGCAGTCAGTTAACAATTTGCCAATCCCCGCCCTCCCTATGTTACTGTTCTTATGCTTTATGTTCTGGTACAGTTGACTAGCTGGACAGATTTTAACACTTGAGTATGATAATGAGTCTATGATGATTTCAAACAGATGTAAACAAAAGCGGCCCTCTCGTTTTCAGCTGGTGAACGTCATTTCATTCAGCTGTTGCTGGCAGATGTTCACAGCAATCAACTAATTAAGGCTCCGTTAACGCAGAATGACTTTTGTCTACAGCTTCCATGTGTGAAAATGAAAAACCTGCAAAGGGCCTTAAATATGAATTGGATGCATGTGCAATATTGCGCTGTAGTTAGCTGGCTGACAATGTTTGAATTCTTGCTATAAATGAATGAATGATTCTTTATCTTGAGTAATGAGTTTGGCTGGAGTTAACTCAACCGGTCGCGGTGGATGACCGTCCACCAATGAGCTTGGTTCTGCTCAAGGGTTTAGCCAGGTGAGCAGTTCAGCCCACCTCAGCTCAATTGGTCCACATCTTTGCCCATTTTTAGATTTGCTGTTAGGCAGCAGAGGCAAGAGGCAATCTGCTCCGCAGAAACCTATGGCTGACGTCACAGATGCTGACATACTTACAGTTAAGTTCATGGGAGGCAAACTGTGAACGTAATGTTAAATGTGTGATACAGCCTCTATTGTTTTAAGGCAAAAAATCTAACTACATCAAACCTCAAGTGATTTAAACAACAATAAAAGGCCCGCCAATTAAAATTCAGTCTTATCCCCGTACACCTGAATCAACAATTCACCCACATGCACCTGATTGCCTCATTCCCAGAGTGCTGGATGCAGCAGGGAACCATGTTAATGCCAGCTATGCAATCAGACTGCAATTAAAATACACATTGTCAGAAGCTAACATTAGCAACATTCATCAGTCACCACGCAGCCAATCACAGCCTAATGGATGTACCTGCTGTGTGTATGTGGCATTAGAGAGTGCGGATTCATCAATATTCAATTATCCTCCAAACATTCAAATCAGGAGACGTATTTTGCCGAGCGTTAGCCGCAATGCAGGAGAAATTTCATGATGTTTACCAGTGTGTAGTATAATAAATTGTCATTTTAGCTGCTGATAAACGAGTTAATAATAAATTACATCTCTGTTCTCCTGGTTTATTTCTGCCATTTTTGCTGTTCCTCTTTTTATGGAGGGCAAGAAAAGCTCACCCTCCCTGTGTAGAATCATCGACTGCACTACAAACGATAAATATAACTACTTTTGCGTTAATCCATATAAATGAAGCCATGAATAACATTTCTGAGAATTTAAGAGCGCGGCAGACGTCACAGCTCAGTGAGATTTCTGATGGAAAAGCTCTCAGCAGTGCAAGGAGTCCAAAAATCAATGGCCACACATGGTTAATCACAGAACACATCTTGAGTATCTCCTAACCAGTCAATGGAAGAAGTGGACTTATCATTTGTTTGTCCACAAGTAGAGGGCTCTATACTCAATGGTCAATAGCATCACAAAAATCTCTATTTCTGTGGACAAACATGCTGCTCTGGCACAAACTCGTTTCTTTCACATCAATTCTGTGCTTTTTTTTCCCCCTATCATGGCAGATTATTAGTTTTTCAGCCTGCATCGGTTTATTATGTTCCTCCAAGCGGTATAAATCTGCGGCCAGTATGACACACAAATGTTATAAACAACTCGTGGAGAAATGATTTCCTTGCCCGGCCAAACTGGAGCTCAGATATTTTTGCTGCATTTGAAATGTCTTGTGACTGTAACTAATTAGTTTGACTGTGGGATCATCTGCCAGTAGTTTAGCACAGAGTCTTCCCAGTCTTGCGTGCTTGCACTTGGTATCGGCCTTTCATGACAAACAGCATAAAACAACACAGCACCACTGGACACATGCTTCACATCGTACCTCCAGCTCTGGTCACACCCTGAAGATCCTTTTTCTGGGAGGAAACCTCAGATATTTTAGATAATTTCTCACTGGTTCTGAAATTATACTTAAACCAAAATGTGTACTTGGTCAATGAAACCTTCTGCTTCTGAAAGGGGAATTAGATCTCACTTAGTTATTTCCAGTATGCTGGAAATTACCCTCAGTTTCCACTCTAAGAATTACATTTTTGGCAGAATTTAAATTCATGTGATGTCTCCTAACAAGCCCTATAGTGGCATACGATTACTTCCTCAAAAGTCTGCAAACTCTTCGTGTTACTGTGATACTCGCCTCATCTTGAAGCACTTACCAAAGTTAATGTTGTAATCTCCTCCACGTTCGCGGTACATTTGGTAGACGAAGAAGCAGGACACAGGTTTGAGGAGCAGGCTGAGGATGGCCATTCCTGCACTGAAGCGAAACACGTCTCTCCCTCTTTCTGCCGCAAAGTCATTGATCGGGTAATAGATCCCAAAATGGATGATGTCAGTCAATATTGTCACGACCATCCCTATCAGAAACTACAGAAAGAAAATAAAAGATAAAGATGTCTTAATGGTGTGTGAAGCTTTTGAACCTCCTGTACAGGTCAGTACGGAAAGTGCTTTCACGCTCTGAAGTGCCAACACATCTCTGTAACTATGCCAAAGGTAAATATTCTTTGCAATATATTGTGTGTGAAAAATAAAGTCATCGCAATTCTGAAAAAAAAAGAAGAGAAAAAGAGCTTTGTGAGGGAAATTAGTTAAAAATCTAAGCGGTGGTGCCGGGAGGTCAGGATGAAAAATGCAAGCATTGCAGAAGAAAATAAGATAGCAAACACTGAATTTAGAAAATTCTCTACTATCTTTATTATCTGGGACAATCCATATTTTGGGACGTGAAATAATTCTCCAGCCAGAACAAAGAACAAGCAGTTCCAGAACAGAACAATGTGAGTTAAATATGTGATGACTGGACAAAAAGATGTGAAAGACAGTGAAATCACCTTAGACTGAAATTATTAACAGAAAAAATACAGTAGACTACAAAGCACATGAGGAAGCAGGGCCATATGCTAGATCTTATACAGTTTGGCCACCTCAGCCTTTCCTGAGGGACCCTGGATGTGAGCAAAAGTGACACTGGACTTGAAAGGTACAAGGTAAAAGGCTCCCCTATGGTTACTTTCTGATGGCAGTGACAGTCAGACAATCCATTACTGTTGAAGGGGGTCATTGAAAGAGTCACTCGACAGCTGGCTGGTTTTTGTTTCTTTTTGAGGTGCCTCTTGTTGATCCCCAGCTGTAGTGTATTTACTTGGCATGAAACACAACAGTATGGCTGTCTGGGGCTGCTTCCACAAAGACAAAACTCTAGTTTAGGTTTAGTCAAACTTCAGATAGACGTCTAAATTCACACCCACTGTTAAGATCTTGACTATGTTGATTGACTATGTATTCTGGGTAGTATAATATGTATAACTGAGTTTTCATTTTCAAAAGTGTGTAATTCCCTAAAAATAAGAATTTGTTTTTACGCAGCAGGTCCTCTTACATGGAGTCCGCCATGTTGAACCACCATGTTTCTACAGTGTCCCTGAACAGACAAATTAAAGACCGGCTCTAGATAGGGCCTCTCACTGTAGTTTCTCCTTCATGCTAGGAAGGAAACAAGGAGTTGCAATCATGATAAATACAACTAAATCCAACTGACTGGTCCTTGAATACTTTTAGAAAACATGGCTGACCAAGCAACCGTATGAAACTTCTGGACAAATTCAACAAATAAAAGGACATGTAGATACTTCTTAGAAAATTCCAGTACTTCCAATAACACTGTGCATAGCTCAGAAGCTGTGACAGAGCACTACCAACTCGGGATAGCTTCTTTTGGACAAATGAAATGTTGAATATTTCCAACAGGTTAGTTCAATCTCTAAAAAACTATTTTCCTATTAGCCACAAAATATGAGCCATGTTTTCCTCTTTTTTTGTCATTTGGTGCCACTGATCAGCAGTTGTCATTGTTAGCACAGGAGCATGAGTTGTAGTTCAGAGTTAGGGTAAGCTGGGTAACTTTGTAACTTGGCTACAATACAGACTAATCTAAAACATCTTTGTGAAACGGGCTCCTGGTGAACCATGAAAGCCATGGATACTGTACTCTTCCCTGAATTAAAGGAAAGCTATCTTTCTCAACAGGGATGCTCACAGATTGGCCTAGATTCCTCAGACAAATAGGTTAGCGCGGATACGCATTGCTGTGCCTATAGTTAGACTCATGTACGTGTCACATGATGTTAAGATTTCAGCCTGCATGAAGGAATCAAGGCGAGAACTCACCATGAGCACAGCATCGATCGAGTCCCTCTGTGCAATGGCCCAGACCCCGACAGCTAAAACACCAAAGTTCCCCCAAGAATAGGAGAAGGGCAGCCACGCCATGCATCCCCTTCAGCAAACACACAATTCATACAAGACAGTCACATTTCAAGGATTGCATTTGGTTCTACAAATATGAGACGTGGAGGTGAAAGAACCGGCCTGAATCAAGAGTCTGAGTGTGAATATGTGTGTGTGTGCCAGAAGAGGAGAGAAATTCCTCAGGTTTGTGAAAAAAAACAAACCTGTGCTCGCACTCACCATATTGTAAGCAGCCAGTGCACAAGTACTATGGCCTGTGATAGAGAACAAAAGACCAGGGTTAAGGAGAAATATGGGATTAAGGGTCTTTTTAATACTTTACTTGCAGTCCAGGGAATTTCAGTCAATTTTGAGCAGCTAAAAACTCAAAATATTCTGCTTCTCCACAGTGAGGATTTTTTGTTTTTCTCTGTTTTGTAACATTGTAAATAGAATATCTTCGGGTTATGGGAGTCTGAAGGTGTCTGGGATCATGCAAAACTGGACATATTTCTCTATTTTCTTATATTTTATAGACCAACCAATTAACTTGATTTGAATTAATACTGAAAATAACTTTTAGATGCTGTCCTACAGTAGCTCAATCCATGTGAGATCAGAAATCACAGGACCAAATGTAAAACATGTGATCAATTTGCATCTGGCATAAAATCTGAAGCTGCATCAGGATGATTGATTTCACGTCTTCACAGATTTTCACAGAGATTTCTGAACTCAGATTATAAATCATGTCACTTCTTCTTCTTCTTTTCTTACTTGTTTTAAGTTTCTGGGCTTTGATAAGAGCTGCTCAAACTGCTTCTGACCATTTTACCCTTTAACTAACGGCACAAAGGTATAACTCGATTAAATGCTTCCCCCTTTTAAAGGTTAGTACATGACTTATGTTCCCTACAATAAATTTGGTGCCTGTAATAGAGTTACTGCTAATGTTTTTAAACACAAGAAATCAGAAAAAGATGTTTCATGTGACGAATAACAACATTCTTTCCATTTTCTGTGAAAAAGTTCACTGTGTATAACTTCTACTTGATCTTTTGCCAAAGCTGTATGCAAATATATCTTGTATTATGAGCAGATGTATCACTCTGTTTGAGTTTCTAGCATCCAATGATCTGATTTGCTCTATAAAAACACAATGACTTTGACATATTTTTGAAGGCTGTATCTACTAAATGACACTTTTATTTCACCACTACACACAAAATCCCAACATTTTACTCCTTTAACGTGATGTCTGTGTCAAGTTGAGGCAGGTAGTTGCCACACAGGATTTAGCGGAGAGTTGAGCAACAAAGTTGACATCATCACATAATTTAGCACCAGCTTTGGCGCTAAACCAAAACAACAGCCTAAAGCACCGTTAAACACTGTATGAAGACAGGCTGCATTCAACGATACAATCAAAAAATCCTCAAACTCACCTTTAGATTTATGGCAGGGATTTCCATAATATGCTGTTTGGTCAAAGCAGCTCTTCGACTTGTTGAGGGAGCTACATGAAAGAAAGGCAGGTTCCCTATTAGACAAACTTCTCCCCAAAACTCCTCCTCCCCTCAGCACAGCCTGCAAACATAAACCATGTGACAGCAGCCTGACTACTTCCCATGTGACTCCCTCCCACCTCACCCCTCCTCCTCCTCTCCCACCTCCTGCTCTCTGCTGTGGCCTTCAGTCTCTAAACAGGGAAGAAACCACATGAGCATCAACATTGGTCACACTTTTTTTTTCTTTAATTTCCAGTTTTTAGTGAGCACGGTGTCCCTCCAGAGGTTCACTATGAATCGTCAGGAATGTAGCGTGTCTGTGTGAACACGTAAAGTCTGTCAGTCAAGTTAGGTTAAGAGATGACAAATACATCACGTTTAATATTTAAAGATTTTACTGTATTTACTTGTCAGCTGAGCAAATTAACACGACATGCAACACATCACATGTCAGCTGCAGTGTGATCATTTGAAATGGACACTGTGACTGATGGAGCATTTTGATACAAGCACCAATGGTTAAAATGAATCAGTAACTTTAAATCTATGCAATCAATCAGTAAAAAGTAAATTTCTATCTTGGCAAGTTGAAAAATATCTAAAACAATCTTTAGATCTTATAGCTCTTTGTCATCTGTAATATGAATAGGAATATTTGAAACAGATAAGAAGCTTCATAAAGGAAGATAAAACTTTAACATTTAAAACTTTAAATTAAAATGCATAGTAGAACAAAACAGACAAGGCGTTTACAGCTCTGTGAGCACAGCAAGGGTTTGAGTTAAATAGTAACGTTGCTCAAATGAAAAGGTTAACAAGCTGAAGTCTGCTGGGTATGACGTTTACCTTCTTAGTTTAGTATTAAGCTATCAGTTGCTGATGAGCACTAAACCATAAAAAGTATAATAAGTGGAAGAGAGCTCCTGAGTCTAATGCCAATGCCATATTCCTCCTAAGGGACCGCAGTGGACGACTTCACTGATTGCAAAAAGAAGTCTGATTGTACCGTAGCTTATAAAAAGATAACCATAAGCCTCACTGTATTTATTATCTCAGTAAAGTCTTCTTCCATACAGAATAATTATAGTCGTCACATACTTAGAATAGAGAAATAACAATGGATATGCTCCGCAGCTCCACCTTCTTGTCCAAATATGGTCACATCGGTGACGTCATGTTGGATCTGTCCACCATTTATTATTATGTCTATGCAGCAGTTTAAACAGCTGGTATTTGGACCAAAATATTGGACAAATGAAAATTTTGACTTGATGACATTAGATGTGAAGTTAAGGACTCATTAGGATTCATCTTCTGGGTACCATCAATGTCTGTACAAAATGTCATGACAATACATAAAATGGTTGTCAAGATATTCTAGACTGGTCCATAGTCATGGACTGACTGACAAACATTTTCATCCCTTGAGCCTTGTTGCTAGCATAGCCAAAAACAGCTATTTGAGCTAATAATACATGTAAGGTTTTGATGTTTTTGCTTTGATGTTCTGCCAATCCATCATGCACTAATTATATAAAAGGCAAATATTTCTTCAGAGCAGCCTCAACAGACATGAACTGTAGTCAAATAAACAATAACACTATCTGTACAAGCTTGTAAAGTTATAACTCCCCACAAAACAGTGTGCGACATGAATGATTAATGTTGGACTTTGTTCACCTGCAACTTCTTCTTCAGGCCATTGCTGCAACCAAGGAAATGTTCTCGCATTGTCTTTCTGAGCAAAAATAAGGTTAGTTTAGGTTAGTGTGAGTAACACATACCGATTGACAAGGACTGACTCAATTCATTTAGCTCACAGCTGAACAAATTAAATGTTGAATTAACTATTGTCAGACTGATAGTCTGCTGTCGAGGTGTATTCATCAGCTTGTTTGTAGCATTTGGACAACGCTGCACAATGTTAACACTTAGTTCCACAGAAAGATAGTACATGTATTTATACAACAGCTCAGTTTACCATGAAATTTAATATAGATTCATGGATTCATGATCTCCAGAGGGTGACCTGTATTGATTTATAGGGATTCCTGCTCTCTTTTGCCACAGTCAAGTCAAGTATATTCTTGTTTTACATTTAATGTCCTAAGGATAAATAAAGTGTGATCTTGTTGTGGTCACTTATCTCTTGGAAGACACACAACTCCAACACAGAAATGGATTAGAGTTTGTAATAGATGCCAATTAAAGGATTTAGTCCAATGTATAATCACTTGGGTCTTATTTCCCACCATTTTTAGGATAACTCTTCACTCATTAAAGAAAATGTTGTGATCTGGGAATTCACCAACATCCCAACAATGAAGTCCACGGGAGCAAAACCAGTTCTCAGTAATTGCAAAACATTAATGATAGTAATGATGAATAAAATTAAGTTTATTTACATTGTTGCATCTCATTGCAAAGCACACATTCAAACCAACAGAACAGAGAAAGAAGAAGAAATTTCTTAATTTATCTCTTCAGAAACTTCCTCTCATCTTCCTCTCACCTGTAGATCATATTCTCTCATCTATTCCCACCTGATCATACTCTCACCTGTTATTGTGATCACTCGATAGCAAATCCCCTACACTGAATAAGACCTTGAAGTAGCTAGTAAGTGGATCTTGAGTTATTTCCAAGATCAAGAACAAAGTTGTTTGTTCATGTATCTATAACTAAAGTCTATATCACAGATAAACATATCAACCTTTCACTCACTACAAAATCATGAATTATTTGTCACTTCTGGGTTCTCTGACTGACAGTTTCCCTCCTCGCTGTTGCTTGTCTCTTCACAGACTGGATTTAAACTCTTGAAATGACTGTAAATATTGTGGACGAGGGCAGCAGCCAATTCTTTAAAATGTTAATGCGGGACGCCTCCTTAGTGATTTCTTTTTCTACGAGTCTGACTCATTCCTTCTTGCATTTTGCCTCTTATACCCTCGAGGAGATGATCCATTGTATGCCTCAAGCGTGGCAGATGGCCCGCAAACTCCCATATCCAGTGTGAACTCTGACCCCCGGGCGACCTCTGACCCCTGTGAATGGACATGACTCAAGATTTCTGTCCGGGATTGAAATATTTATGCTTTCAAACACTTCAGAGCCTCGTTTAGCAGTTCCAATACGCTCCTCCAGATGTGATGTATGTCAAAATGAGATTGCAGTGTGACAAATGTGGGGCGCGTTATTTAATTTGAGATGTAATGTCTTTAACTATCAGAGGGAAAGCAATTATTGGAGCAGTTAATGTAATTGCAAATAAAAGATGCTTTTTACATCTTAACCCGCTGTGACAGACACAACATGTGAGCGATGGAGTGCATAAATGTGATGCTAGAGCTCAGATTTCATGCACGCTTCATTTCTATACCTTTCTGTCTATTTTCGATACTTTTCATGAAATGATTTATGGTCTGTTTCATCATTTCTGATGCTCCACAGAGACTGCAGAACTTCCTGCAGCTTTGTTTACTCGTATGTAAATTGATCTTATACCTGTGTCCTTTTGAGATTGCCCTGATCCCGAGAAGTTGCGTTCAGATAGCAACTTTGGTAATTAATGACTTCAAGAAAGCCTTAAGAAAGGTAGAAGTGCCTTTGTGTTTGTGATGTGAAGCTGCAGCTCTGCCGGGATGTGGCTGTGTGTAATCTATCACTTGGCTGGCTGTTGGCCAGGTTTCAACAGGGCACTCCACCAGAGCACTCTGTCAGAGGTAAGTATTAAAAATACATCACTACTGCTTTTATTCTGTGGCCGTAAATCAGGATGGCACAATCACAGTCCAACTGGTGGTTAGGAAAGGATAATGAGCCTCATTCTAATCAAATATGTATACGGTTTTCTGAGGCCTCGTGTATTTGGATCAGAGACACGTTGAATGTTATTACTTGTACTTTCTTGAAGGCGTCATAAGCTTTGCGTTAGGTTGTGACACAGTTCAGGGTAAGATAATGCGGCATTCATGGAGACAGACGGTACCTTACCAGTCTTAGTAGTGAATCAGAAATTATCATTTTCTGTGACAAAATCAGTTTTGAACGAATGTCATTTTATCCTCCTGAAGCATCAAAAAATTGTTAAATTCC
This sequence comes from Protonibea diacanthus, assembly GCA_028641955.1. Taxonomy (NCBI): domain Eukaryota; kingdom Metazoa; phylum Chordata; class Actinopteri; family Sciaenidae; genus Protonibea; species Protonibea diacanthus. The sequence continues at coordinate 17,238,457 of CM053978.1, forward strand.
AAGAAAATGAAGGAAATGAGACATTAAATATCTCACTACTACTACTACTACTACTTCTACTACTGTAGAAACATGGCGGTTCAACATGGCGGACTGCGTGGAAGTGCATCCACAGCATCTACATACATTTGAGGCTCATTCTAATGTAACAAAAACATAACTGTTTCAGGTGAGTATACAAAAACATTTCTGCAATATTTTGTAAATAGAGTCCCCTAAATATTACACACTGGAACTTTTTAGTACAGTCTTGAGTTAATTGTACTTGACTTGTACTTCTTACTTGTACTTGTACTACACTCAGCCACCTTCTCCAACCAGCCTTGATCGTTCTTACCTGCTCACCTTCATCACTCACCTGTTCATCATTCTCCTCATTACTCCCCAGTATATATACTAGTCCACAGCCACTAGATCTCTGCCTGATTTTCCTTTTATATCCTGGTCTGTTTTTTTTTATCCTCATCTTGTTTTGATCTAGCCTTAAGTATGCTTCTCCCTCAGCCTAGACCTTTAACTTTGTTTGCCTGCCTGGATTTTGTACTCTTGAACATTTCTCTAGTAAAGACTCTTTACATGAATCTTGCCTCCTGAGTTGTTTTTTTTTTTTCTCGACCTCTTGCCGCATTTCAAATGTTTATGAGCAGTTCTACTAAAGTGATTTTCTCAGATGTGTTTTAATTGAAATAACTGAGCCCAAAGTGGCAAAATCATCCAACATTTCACAACAAAAGCAAAGATGAGCAAAAAGTCAGAAGCAGAACTTTTGTATTTTTTTTCCTTCCAGTTCATCAAGTCTCACCCCCTCAGATTTTGGCTCAGTCCAACCCCAGTTTTGGACACCACTGGGCTGAACTAATGAACTGTGCTTTAAAACTAATTTCAAGCAGTTACAACAGTAAAATCCTGCTTTCATGCTGATAAATGAGTATCTAATATTGTAATCTAAAAATATATCAGTGAATATATCAGTGATGAGGTACTGACAATACTTTAACCTAAGTTGACTTGTACAAAAAAAATGTTATATTGATACTTGTATGGAAGATCTCTGGATACTTCTTTGAGTACTCATGGGCCTGAGTGACGCTGCAGCCCCATCATACAGGTCAAACAAGACAGACACAGTGAGATATTTCCATCCAAACCAACATCACGACAGAGACAATATCCTAGTAAGAGTTTAATCATGAAAACAAAAAGACACAGCATATAGACAAACATGTTTAAGTACAGTATAAATAAAACATATATTAAGACATGTAAAAGGAAGGTCAAACAAGCATCTTTGTTTATTCTACTGTTTAGTACGTTTGAAGAGAAGTGTCAATTAAACAAAAAGTTGTCAATTTAAACACATTCATATTTACAATACAGGACAGCAGACTGGGTTCAAAATGCATTACAAAAAAAACGGTAGAAATAAAATGTATCAGAGAACAATGAAACTAATTCAAAGTCATTTTGGTGTAATTTATGTGAGTGACAGCTTACTAGACTGAATTTGAATGATCCTGAAGCAGCTAAAAGCACAGTAATCCAATACTAAAAATGATTTGTAAACATTGTTTGATTCAGATCAGCAGAGACAGACAATCAGATGCAGGACAAAAAAACGTGAGACACATTTGAAAATCTGCTTTTGCTCAAAATTCAACCAAACATACTGGTGGTAAATATGAACAGATAATCAATGATGAGTTTACAGCGATGTGTTGCCAGCCAAGTAAATATTATGCCAAATAAAAAACACTTTTTTTTTCGAAAAAAAATTGGTCATTGTGGACTGTTTTCGAGAGTCCCTCTTTATATTTTCTTTTAAAAACATTTGCATATGATACTGTAACTGATGCTGCAGGGACCAAAACTGAATTAAGACTGATGTATGGATTTAACCAAATCATATAAGTGCTTAAAGATGGTGATTTGCTGGATTAGAAAGTGTGATTGATCCCACAATGGAACATTCAAACAATATTTCAAATTAGGTCACCTGTTATTTTGTGATCAGATGTTGACGTTCAGATGATTTACATTGTCGGATCAATTTGAAAAACCAGCAAGCTTCCCCCTTTCAGCACTTAGTCTGTTATCAGTGTCATGTGATGTCTTGGCTGTATTATCTAGTCTGTCATGGGGGTCATATATCCTGTTCCTCCTCTTTTTTAAGCTTCTCCATCTTGTCCTCCTCCTCCTCCTTAGATAGTGATGAAGCCTCCTTGGTCACTGCTGACTGACTCTGGTACCACACAGCGACCCCTCCTCCTAGTCACACGCCGCTTCCGGTGGAATTTAGCGTAACAGCGAAACCCTGAAAGATCATAAATAACCTCTTATATCTGAATAGATTAAACAGTTTGGTGTGGATGTGTTTAAATGTAGAAGAGCAGTAGCTTTGCATTAGTTTTAGGATCATATAAACGGATAAATCTGCAGTGTTACAGAAGCTAAGAATGTAAAAACTTAATGAAAGTACTCATGTAACACTATATTTGTATGAAAACTGACCCTGGAGTGTATTCGGCCTCTAAAACACATAAACAATCTATCAAATCAACATTTTCCAAACTCAAAAACATTTTACAAAATCAACATTTATTACCACTGGGACATTTTTTTGTTTACCATCACGTCAGTTTGCCACTCCAGGGGCCCGTACCCGTCACCACTCAATGACTTTTAAAATCTTAATTATAAACACTTGGGGAAATGACTCAAATACAGAACTACACATGAAAAGATAAGCAGCTGCTGTAAGCTTTTAGACGCCAGACAAAGTTTTGCTTTGAAGCAAAAGTTTTAGGATGTATGATTATTCACTGTCTGGCAGGGAGTTAGAAGAAAAGATTAATACCACTCTCATATCTGGTTAGCTTAGCTTAGCACAAAGACTGGAAACGAGGGGAAACAGCTAGCCCCTCCAAAATAATAACAAAAAATAACAAAATTCTCCTACCACATTCACCATTTAATGTGTCATATGTTGCTTGTTTAAGCCGTATAAAAACCAAAGTGCAATATAAAGAATGCGCTGTCTCAAGGTGGGTGGGCAGAGCATATACAACTAGAGCTGGTTAGCTTAGCTTAGCACAAAGACCTGAAACAGAGGGAAACAGCTAGCCTGGCTCTGTCCAAAGATAGCAAAATCCACATACTAGCACCTCTTAAGTTTACTAATTAAGACATTATATCTCATTTGATTAAACCATAAGTAAAATCTACAATTCACTGTACCAACCATATTACCCAGTGAATTGTAATTTGCTGTGTGTGCTAAACTTCCTGGAGTTAATTAACGGACATAGGGATACGGATACAAGAGTGGTATCAATCCTCTTATCTCACTCTCCACCCGAATAAGCCTGTTTCGCAAAATGTATTAAGTAAGTATTACTTTGTCATGTGATACTGTCTGTCTGGTGTCCTCACTCACCTTCCTCACACATGCAGTCATCGTAGCATTTGTTGTTGAGGCCTCGGTTGTGAGGTTTACACTCATGTTGTCTCAGGTCACAACAAGAACCTTTAATGGGACAAGCACATTACATTCATCAACCAAACACATCTGATAATGTCATACAGATGATTCATATGAAATAGGATCAGGATTATCAGGATTAACAATATTTGACTTAAAACATGGTGATAACCGTGGGATTGTTCAGTTTTTTAGTCAGGTACCGCCGGTCAAATCTAAACAAACCAAGATCACAAAGCCCTGATGAAATTATTAACTTTTTGAGTGTTAAATAAAATGTTATAGGGAGTTTTCCCTTAACTTTGAATTCACAAATAGGTGTACAAACCCAGAGGACAAAATGAACTGTACGAGTACGAAAACTTTCTGTCAAACTAAATCTTTGATGTCTATTTCTTGCAGTCACTCTTTACAGTACATACTTTCTAACAGTGTAAATCACAGAGTTGCATTGTGGACATGTATGACACAGACTGACCTGGGAGACAGTCCAGGTGGTGGTCACACGGCTCGATGGCATCAGCGTCTACAGTCACATTTCCGCTGCTGAGGTTCTTACTCCGCCTCTTGTCTGCAGCAGGAAAAAGAAATAGGCTGTTTGATCCTAAAGACATCCGATCGATACACAGCCTCATCCAAATGAATTGATTGATTTTTTTCACTCTGTTACTGCTACTTTTGTAAAGGGCCATGGTTGAACTTATTTTTCTATTAATTGATTCATCACAACACAGGTCGGGTAGGAGTTAGCTGTGAATCGCCAAAATGCAAAATATACTTGAAGGAATTTAAGAAACTGGCTACTGTAACTTGATAGAAAGTGACTGTGCAAAGCCTAATAAGTTGAAATAGTCACAGTTGCACTTCTATCTCTATGTTTAGTTTAAATAAAGTTCCAGTAAAATAAAAGTTTGCATATCTCAACTGTTGGATGGATTGGATGGATAAATGTGGCACAGATATTCATGGTCCCCAGAGAGTGAATCAATAATTACTGGATGGTTTGACACAAAATTCGGGTGCTGTATCCTCATGACTTTTCCTCGTGGGTTTCCTCTGAACAGCTAGCCATAAAGATTGATACAGACATTCATGGACCCACGAGAACAAACTGTATTGAATAACTTTTATCTCCTGACTTTTCATCTATGGCAACTGGTTAGCGCTGTCGCCTCACAGCAAGAGGTTACTGGTTCTGTGTGGAGTTTGCATGCTCTCCCCGTGTCTGCGTGGGTTCTCTACGGGTACTCCAGTCCAAAGGTTAATTGGTTAACACTCAGTTGCCGGAAGGTGTGAATGTGAGCGTGAATGGTTGTCTCTATGTGTCAGCCCTGTGATGAATTGGCGACTTGTCCAGCCACTGTCAGCCAGGACTGGCTCCAGCCCCCTGTGACCATGATAAAGATGAGTGGCTTTGAAAAAAAAAAAAAAAAAACAATGGATGGATGGACTTTTGATATAGCGCCACCCTCTGGTCAGACTTTTCATTCATCCAATATTTTGGTTTATGATTAAACACCTGCAAAACTAATGACATTCCCATCAGCTTCAGCTGCACTTTAGCATGCTAACACCCTAAACTAAGATGGTGAACAAGTCAAACAGTATACCTGCTACTCATAAAACATGCAAACATTGTTATTGTGAGCATGTTGGCATGCCGATGATGAGCATTTTTCTCTAAGCACCATTATACCTCACGCTTCAGTGTCTTAGTAAATTAAAATATAATAAAATATGATGATATAAAAAGGATCATTTGAGTTTGATGTGGATTATTGCCCCACCCATTTACACACCTGTTACCACCTCTCTTGCCAGCAGATAACTGACCTTCCCTGCTCACATTTTGTTCATGTTCTACGTTTAAGTTTTCTTGCATCCCACCTTCCTGTACGATTTTTGTGACTAAATCATTGATCTACACCAGCTCTGCCTCAGAATCTGTATTTAGGTTCTTCTCCTGGTGTTTCCTGTTTCACACTAACCTTTCTTCCTGGAAGACGGCCAGGTGTCCACAGGTTTCATGTCCTCGTAGTCTGTCCAATCAAAGAGCGCCATGTCCAATGTTGGCATCACCTCTCCTTGTCCTTTTCCTCTTCCAGACCTCTGAAACATGAAACATGACTTACTTTAAGTCATTTTATCGCAACTGCTATTTAATCCACATTTCTGTGAGAACATTTGCATATGGGCTTAACTTGTGAAATCCACACAGAAGAGCTCAAACATACAGATATGTAAACACCTAATCCCATCTTCAATTAGTTTCAGCATGCTGTGTATGGTAATATTTGAAATATCTTCTTTATGTATGTGTTCAAATACAATTGTGATCAGAATATGAAAATATGCCTTAAAAACTAATCCTATATTTGGCATATTTCAGCATATGAGCTGGCATACAAAATACATTGGAGAGATCATTTCTGTCATTTCAGAAATGAATGCCAATTTACTGCAATTATACCACAGCAGCAGTAGATGAGTTTGATTTATGGACTGTGTTTTCTATCAGTATTGCAGGTAAACACATTCAGGGTGTTCACTTGTTGGACTTGTTGTGACGAGCAGTTGTACGAGCTGCTTCACTGATTCATAAAACGCCCTCACAGAGTCAACAGAGACAGCAGCAGAGCTTTAAAAACCAATCCATTGGTAACAGAGAAGTGCCCACAGTCTGGAATACAAATATATATATCACAGCATTTGTATTGTTAATAGATACACAATATACAGACATATAGATTGAAACATACACTTCATTAAACACAGCCACAGACTATTTCTCATCAGTGAACTAATGCAGCCTGCAAGTGGGGAACAGTCCTGAGGGGACATTTTATTATTTATCTAGTCTATGTGTGATTTTTAGGTGAGTAAGATGTTTAAGTGTGCAGTGTTTAAGGCAGTAAACCACTAATTTTGGCGTAAGCACCACAGCATTGTTAAGAAAAGGTGCTTTTAAAAGTAATTTCTACACTAAATGCATTTATTTCAGCAAAGCAGCGCTGTTATTGATCCTGGTTTTATCCTGTTTGCCGGTCTAAGACTTATCAGACCAACAAGTCCTCAAACGAGAGCAGCAAGGCTGTGTGCCTTTGAAACCGACCAATATAATTTGGTTGAGGCAACTTAAGCACTTGATTAAGGTTAATGAAAGACCTTGGTCATGGTTGAAAGAAACTCGTTGGTCTCCAGGGATGGTTATCGACTGACTGGTCGGTACCAAAATATTGGTAAGCTCCTGGATAAACGATGCCGCTATTGGTATTTATGTAACGTTAATTCATCCTGACATAACAGACAATTATAACGGTCCCCTAATGGTGATGAAGCTGCAATTACTTTTGACATTGTGTGACCGTGAGTTTATTTTCTGCACTCTTCGGTCATGACTGACAGGGAAAAGCGCTCAAAAGTGTGGGCTCACTTTACAAATCAATGAAAATGCAGCAAAAAGCAATACATGTGTGAAGGGAGAAACACCAACAACCTCATGAAACACTTACAAATACAACATTCTTTAAATCTGAAGCTCAGGGACTAAAGTTATTTTGTCATTTGTAATATTAAGTTTAGCGTCTGGTAGTAAAGCAGCATTAAGGCACATCACCACCAGACATTTTTAGCAATTGTTCCTCTCTCAGAAACATGAAACGTTTAAACAATTTAACTTATTTCTGCAAAAATAATAATAACTGTTGAATCTTTTCTCACGTTGCGTCTAGTAGAGTAGTATCAATACAAGTATCAAAAATTATCAATATCAATAAGCAGTATCAGCATCAGTATAATCCAAGCAGCAACCTCCATGGCTATGAAGTAAATCCAATGCTGAAGTGCCAAAAACTGCAGTTCCTCAAACGTCCACTTGAGACTGGTTACAGAGCGAGTCAGTTTCCATAAATCCCCATGTTAAAATGTCCAACTTGACAGCAGAAATAAACATGTTTACAGCCTGGTACAAAAAACAGTTTTGGTTTCTTTAGCTAATTTTCTGGTTCATGACAACTGTACTGAAGGTGAATTTTATGGAACTCACCTGTTCAAGTTATATTAAGGCTTAAATTAAATGTGTGGCCACTTTGATTGACAGGTGGGAGCCATTACAGGTGGCTTGTTTGAGCAACCAGGTGCCATTAAGCCCACCTCAAGTCCACCTATGATCCATTTTTAGATTATCAGAGAGGTGAAAGAACGAGGACTGCCAACACTCTGAGCGTCAAAACGGCTCTGCAGAAACCTACATCTAATCTTTGTATTGTCAGTGGTAAAATCTTAACAATGCCCATCGCTAGGCAAGATACAGGATGCAAACTGCTCCGATGTTAAAGCCACTTTATTTTTGTTTCCAGTCACACTGTAACAGGAAAACTAAGATGCAAAGACATTTTTGCTCTACAGAGAATTGACCTTTTGTCACAAACCCAAACCTTTGGCCAAAATGTCACCACACCACACTTGATATCACATCATCGAAAAAGGCAGATCGTCTTGAGGAGATTCATGCTCACAAGGTGATAAACCGTTTTAATTTTATGATGTGATAATGCTCTAAAAATAATTGTAATAATTAATTAATTAATAAACACTTGTAATTAATAATACAAAATGTATTGAACATTACAGTCTGCGGCTGCTATTTTGAACTGTATATATACAACGATTACAACACTTTACCTCCAGTACTGATGTGAAATTATTCAATTCATTTTGTAATAGTCTCGCTTCTGTATATTTACAAGCTGTTTTGTGTTTTATGACTCAGGACACTAGTGTAGTTTCCCAAAGTTAGGATGGAAAATAAAAAGATAATAAACAATTTAAATTTCCACTTGCTCCCCAAAGAGTTAGTCAGTAGTTGGATACCTTTTGGAACAATCTATATTCATACCAAGGTATGAATGTCATAAAAATCTAATATTCTACCTCAGTAAAATAATGTCATTCAGATAAGTGTGTGATGACATTGCTGTAAAACAAAAGTCCCTGGTGCGTTGCTCAGCCATATCTTTCGGCAATAAAAGCCATAAAAACGTTACCACTGTCATTTTCTTCACGCAGACGAAACAAAATAGAAATGTTAGAGAGGATGATTAAGTCAACAGGACTTTGAAATGTCTCTGGAGGAATATTTGGCCGCTGAAAGACATCCATCAAAAAATAAGAATCAACCTTTTCACACGAACAGATCCATACTTGTTTCCTCTGTACCCCCAGGAAATGAGCCTATATGGAAATATCAATTAGATTAATTGCGGGGGGCTACCTGCTTGTGCTCTGCTGCTCATTAAACCATCAACAGAAGATCGAACATTAATTAAGAAGCCTTGCCACATGCACGTACCATTGAACAAAGGTTCAGGAAAGGCCATCGCTCTTATGTGGTCCAATAATATTGCCTGCTCTTATAGCGAAGACATACAAGACATCGAGGCTGACCAGGAGAGTCAAAAAGGGCCACCATGACTCCATTTAAGACACAAGATGTGTCCTTTATGTGCTTTGGAAGATATTGAAAAACACATCTGCTGAGAAGACGAGAAAATATTCATGAGGGTTGTTTTGGAAGACAGTGACAAACTACCTGTTTCGTCATAAGTTTGATGATTTGTCAATTGCTGCCAATACTCTGATTAGTGATACTGGATAAAGATGGAGGGCCTCTACATCATTTAGACACTTTATGTCTGAAAAATGCCTCCTTTGTGAGAAATCAAATTGGGAGAGTTGAGAGAAACATTGGCTTCTCACTAGAGACAACAGATAAAAATTCCTAACTACGGCTCATTTATATTATTTTATTTATTTTTTGTTCATCAATGAGAATTGGTTTTAGTAGATGGACCTGCTGGGTGAGGTCACGTGGGGATAAATAATTTCAACAGAAGAATCCTTTCAGAAAAACATCTTAAAACAAGACTTACATATAACCTGTGAGATTCTTTAAAATAAAAACATCCACCAACATCTGCTGTCTCGTACGGCACTCCTCAACAAAACAACCGTCAATCAAAGGTTGTCTGTGATCCTGTAACTAAGGCAGACATTTCCCACAAACGCCCTCCAAGCTGTTGGGTTGCGTTTGTGACAGCAGATGTGACAAATCTAAAAGCTTTCACGGAGTGGGCAGCGGCTCAATATCTATTGACGTCAGGTGCCATCTTGTCTTAAAGAGTCTCATTTGTAACGGCTCCTAGATTAAAGGAGGCTACGTGTGATTTTTTTTTTTTTCTTATAAATGTTGTTTATGCATGAAGCATCATGCTGGGCGAGTGTGACAGGTGGTGAGTGGTGCCCCACGCACTCCTGCAGATATTTCAGTGCACGCGCCCACAGTGGGACACAAAAAAGGCTCTCCGTGCTCACATACATTTTGTCCTGCCATGCTTTCTAATAAAGGAATGGGAAGGTAGTTATAGAATATGTGCTGCTGGACTCTGAACTGTGTGATTTGATCCCAGAGGCGTAGTTTTATTATACAATACGTGGTCATATTTATCATACACACTGTGACCACGAGCCAGAGTGTTTGGCCTGCTGGAGGATATATTTCACAAGCAGCACTTTCAGGTTCACGTTGTAGAGAGTTGTCATTTCCAAGATGAGCTATGAGGTTTGCTGCAGCATAACGGCAGTAATGGGGCCCATTTTCGCTCTATTTCCCCCGCACACTGGGATCAGGCCGAAGCACAACAGACGCAGGCTTTAATAAGCACTTGGATTTCGTTGGGGTTACCTGGGGTTTGGTGGAGGCCGGGGGCAGCGTTGGGGGATGCTCGTTCATCACCGTGGTAACCATGGAGGAACCAGAGCCAAAGACGGCAGCAATGGGGGAGGGTGGTTCACTGGGTGGGGTCATGCCGAGGGAGGGGGAGGCGGCGGAGAAGGAGAAGGGAGGATCCTCGAACAGATCTCTGTCCTTAAATGCAGAGCTCAGCTCAGGCTCAGGAAAAAACCCTGGACAGGAAACAGAATTTTTCATTTCATAACAAACATGAAAACACAATTTTTTGTTCAAAAACACACAAAAAAACTTTCATTCTGAGGCTCTGGCTCTTTTCCACAACAATATCTTTTTCCAAAAACAAAGTATTGGTTGCTCTGACTCATCTACACACCTTGCTGTCAACATTTTCACAGGGACTATTCATCCTGTAGAAACTAGTTACAGTTCAATTCAGTTGTTGCTATTAATCTTTTAAAAATGTAATTTTATCAGTGGTGCTAGTCCCATCACATCTGTTCTATTCAAGTGCAAGTAAGTCATGACAGTGAGCCAGCATGCACGATCAAAGCAGCTGTGCGTTTCCTGCTGTTACCTGCCAAAATGTCTTCTGTGAAAATGTCTGTTTACTCACCTTTTCCATGCTGCCCCTTTTCACGCCGACTCCCTTGTCTCCTGTGCTCAAAGTGGTGTCCGTGCCCATTCCCGTGTCCGTGCCCCCTTCCTTTGCGTGTCCCCAGAAGGTCATTTTCCCGAGCCTTGGATGGATTCTTCGTACTCATTCGAACTCTGTCTCTGTCCCTGCCCGGGCCCATCTCCAGTCTCACCGGGCTCAAGCTCTCCAAGCCCGTCCCATCATCCTCAGGTCTAGCCAAGGGGTGTAGGGGTCTGTGGGAGAGAAGCCCAGCTTTGGCAGCACGGGGGCCCCCGTGCCCTCCACGGTCCCTGCTGTAACGGTGGCCCTGTAGACCTTGCAAAGGGTGCTGTAGGTTGTTGCTGCCACCTGCTGAGGTCTGCACCTGTCTCCTCTTGTTGTGAGGGGCTCCGGGCTCAGTACTGTGTGACAGTACCATGGTGGCAAACAAGAACGCCAGGAGAAGACTCCAGGAGAGAGCCATTGTCTGTAAATCACAATCACAACCACCTGCTGGGAAGAGAAAATACAACTTAATACTTCACAAATTGTGTTTATAATTAAATTCAAATCACTGATAACTAATATTTTAAGGCAGATATAAACAGCACTTTTATTTATTTATTTATTTATCTTATGTATCACATCTTCAGGCAAAGAATTACTTAAAGAGATTACAAATAGCCACTGCCTGTCATGCATTAACCATTTATTTGCAAAGTCAAATGCCATACTTCCATGTGGGGCTATCACAGTCCAATATTTTGTGATTTATTGTATGGTGAAACATCAGTTATTTGGGACATGACAAACGTGCAGCCGCAGACTATATTGCAGCAGTAGTTCGAGGAGTTTTTATTGATGTTTTGATGTTACCTTGAGTCTGGGTTACCACTGGACTCGATTGTATCTATTAGCTTGTTAATCCAAGCTAGCTGCCATCTTGTGTGTGAAGCAGCATGCTGCAGGACTACTGAGGTTTGATACTCAAAATAAATATTGCCAGTGCAGCATTCCTTTTAAACTTCTAAACCCATTTGCATTTCTGCTTTTTAAAGAATCATATTACGTCTAATGGAAGCAGTAAGTTGAAGTTCATGGCCCGGATTGTCTATTTTTAGTCGTGGTAGCAACATGACTCCAGGGATGGCAAAGCCAGTCAGTTGATCAGTCGGTCTAAGAATTAGATGTCATATCATGCCATATTCATGACTGTCATACATATTTGTTCAGACATTCATGGTCTCCAGATGATCTATCCAGCTGACTTTGGTGATCCTCTGACTTCATCTAGTACCTCCATGAGGTTTGTAGTTTTGGAGAAAAATCTGGGGGAAATCTGATGCACGTGCTCATGTGTCCCTCAGCATTTATTTGTAATCTGTTTTGTGACTCCTTCCTCCTGCATCATTATCAGGTCAAACATTAAAGTGCTAATTAGCAAATGTTAGATGCTTTAAGTACAGGATGTATGTCAATAGAAAGTCAGTGTTTTCTGCTATTTTTAGCAACACATTGATAGTAAAGCTAAAATCAAAATTTTAAATTTCTGTGTAAACAACTGCATAGAGCACGTTTTCGTCTGTGCAAACATCAGCTACATGAATAAGTGTGACTTACCACAAAAGGGCACCCCTCAGCTAACTTTAACTCCCTAGGCATTTGTTGAGAAACCCCAATCTGAAACCAAATGAGTCCTCACATTTTGTAATGTGTCTACTGTCTGGCTGTGTTCATTCTTCCACCACCCTCCCTATAAATTCAGAGTACATCACTCTCAGCCTCTTGAGTGGGCCAATTTATCTGGATTTGGTGCGCGTTTGAGGAGGCAATGAAGAGATGGACAGACACCCTTTTTTTCTTTTTTTTAGAAATGACATCCCAGCTTTCATTCCTGTACCATCAAGCCTCGCTCAATAAGAGATAGTGCACTATGCACAACCGTCATCATTGCCTATTCAGTGGTCTCAAGAGCCCTCCAACCATACCTTTCATTACAAAAGTCAACATATCTGTAAGCTGCGACTGAACTGAAATATGAGGTTCTGTGAATCTGCATTTAAGGCTTTCTAAAAACTGTCATGTCATGTAATATGACAGGCCATGGTGTTGTTTCTAAATATGATTTGGTTTGTTTTGTCTGCCACTTTAAAACGCTGAGACAATCAATCGACACGCGCAACGCCATTATGTTGCTGTGGCAGGCGACTCCTTTGTGTTAAAAGACAAACAGCGGTACGAGGCATACAGAAAATCAATGAGGGAGAAGTATTGAGCTGTGATGGTGTGTGCATGTGCTGTGTGTGTGCGTTGGTGAGGTCGAGTTGAGGCGGGGGGGGGGGGGTGATAAGATCTCTGCTCTTTCATCACGATGACACACACCAAGTTTAAAACACCCACCCTTGGGTTTACAGTTGGTTATTTAGTTGTTTCTAAAAACAGGACAGAAGCAGCTGGCTGTGTGTGTGTGTGTGTGTGTGTGCAGGGAGGAGAGGATGCTGTTGATGTCAGGGGAAATTTGCAGTGCGAGTGCAGGCTGCGGGCCCTGAGGGATTTAGAGGCAGACTGCGTCGGCTGGCCTCTGGGAGTTCGACCAGCTGTGCAGTTTGCAAACAAGAGTGTGAGGCTGGCTGCTGAGGTGAGACCTTTATCTCCAAACAGGCCTTCGGAGTGTCAGGGGGGAGGGCAATCAGCTGTGTCACACACAAAGTGTTTAGCCAGGATTACGCTCTGTCTGTTTGACACATGAGGTGCTGCTACTGTTGCACCCTGTACGGCCAAAAGGGTCATTTAACAAGAAAAACAATCCAAACCGGACAGCAGGGTTGAGGCGGTGTAGATAGAGGATTGTTTCAGAGATCCCTTCATGACCCTTTGATTCATCTTTTTAAAGGAATTAACTGACAATTTTGCTTCTTTGCTTGCTTGCCAGGAGTTGGATCAGAAAGTTAGCTTAGCTTAGCAAAATAACTGCAGCTAGCCTGGTTAAGTCCAAAAACAATTCACTAAACAGCACCTCTAAAGCTCAGGAGTGAACCAAAGTGCAGAAGGTGTGGTTATACAGGGGCACCAGTAAAAATAACTTCTTGCAGGATGTTGGAAACTGCTTTTGGAAACCCCTTCCTACAGCTTTCCAATGTCATTGTGTGGAGTGTGTGTCCAGAAAATTCAAATAAACAAACCAACGTTGTTCAGGTTGTGTCTGAAACTCTCGTTGCACAAATATTTGTCTGAAAACCTGCACCACTATCCCCCATATCTAAATGATATATGGGGGTATCATGCCACTGTACGGTGGCCGGCTTAAGTGTGTGTTCTGACATGGTCGGACAACACATCACACATTGAGTTATTTTCTAGCATAACGTGGCCCAACATGTCCGGCCAAGAAATAATCCTGCACATATCCACTTCAGTAGTTGTTTTTGTACTTGCTTTTTGTACAAATGAAACAAACAAGATAAACTGTGTTAATTAGTGAGCTTTCGAGGTGCTGGAAGGCAGCCAGGCTTTCTGTTCCCCCCTGGTTCCACTCTTTGTGCTAAACCAAGCTTACTGGGTCCAACTTCATATTGACACAAGAGAGTGGTATTTTTATTTTCAACTAAATTGGCAAGGAAGGTAAAAATCTTGAACTATTCCTTTATAGAAATACCTTTAAAATCTATCTGAACATCAGATACTGAGGGATTTTGGTGGAAAGTTCCTTTAATGTAAACATGATTCAGGAGATTTTTCTTTCTCTCATCTCGGGAGATCCATGCATTTCTTTATTATATCCGCTTATCTTATTCAGGATTAACATTTGAAATGTTTGCAGGAATAGAACCAGCAAAGAAGCTGAGCAACAACCGCAACGACACAATTCTTCCAAAAAAAATTAATTTTCAGGACATAAAAGAAAGATGTGACGCCTCCATAGACACAGAAGGCACCATGCGTCAACCCCATCAAATCTAAGGCCTGAAAAGAGCTGTCACGAGAAATAGAAGACAGGCGGAGATGGAGGGGGGACCGAGTATCTCGGCACAGCAGTGCCCTGTTTTCCTCTCTCAGACTTTCATGTGCCGTTAACAGGTGGTCCTTTGAGGAGACACAGGATGGGGACGATAATGGAGCACTCTGGGTGGCATTCCGGGTTTTAAGCACAGTCTCTTGTGTGTGATAAACAACCTCCATGAACAACACAGCCTCCTGCCAGAGCCTGTATTATACATGGCTGTGTGTTGAAGGCAGGGCACAGCAGGGCGAGCATCTGCTACTGAGGCGATGGGAGGCCAAGCGAGTGGCCTGGAACTGACGAGTTTCATTCCCAAATGAGATAATTCACCATTTAAAGTGGCAACATTTAAACAGGGACTGGTACGGGAAAAACTGAAACGGATGATTGAATTAACACATCTTCATTCTTTCAAACAAGGACACTTTTAAAGCCAACGTACAATCTCCTAATTAATAATGAGTGACGGCTTCTACATGAACACAATATTTTCTGCCAAAATGGAAGAAGTTTTGGTTTGCTCACTGGAGACTGACTGGAGTCTGTGCTTGTCTCACTGTTGGAAAAACATATTTCTACACACCAGTCAGGTTCTAACAATATTTAAATCACAATCTGATGACATCTGTGTGGCTTTGAATGTTAAACTCTTAATGAAAACAACACCTCAGGATGTGTTTTTCTCATTTCAACATTTATTTAGTCATAAAGATTTGAACCCAAGCTTTCAAGTCGAGACACTGTTTTTCCTCTCTCCCTCTACTTTCCAGATATAAATGTGACCTCAAGGATTTATTATAACTGCTAAAAGCTGAGGACTGGACCGTGTGATGCACTCTGAGGAGTGATAGACCCTCAGTCAGTCAGCATTAGGTGAGAGTCACTTTTCAATTCAGACCATTCTTCAATTCTTATTCAACCACATCGGAAGAAAAACTCTAGTTAAAGAGATCTTTGTCGGTTCTGTGCAAATTTCTGAAAATAAATTTTATAAAGGGACGCAGCAATTCCTGCATAACTTTATGACTGACTTTGACATCAGGACTTTTGAACAGAGGCTCAAATCTTGAGTTTATGGATGTCTGACCACAGCAGAGAGAGAGAGAGAGAGAGAGCAGGGAGGCTACGGTTGCTTTATTATGGTTTACATTTTGTAGGAAACACAAATTAATGTGTGTGCTAGGAGCTTTTATAGGTGCAGTGTACAGTGTGAGATGGCGACGAGGGAGACATGAATCAGAGCAGAGTGTGATAAGTATGAAGTGATAGGTAATCTTGCAAGAAATTGCAAGGGTGGGGGGGGGGCAGTATTGGAGGGCTGGATGATTAAGCTCTGATGAGATCAGAGACCTCGCTCCAGTCTGTGATCAATCGGTCAGTCTCTTAAGCATGGCAGCACCTCTGTGACACACTCGTTATAAAAATATACTTAACAGCGAGTTGACCTAGACCAGTTCCCGAGATCAGAGGAAGGTGAGAGTGGAAAAAGCAGCGAGGCAGAGCAGGAGGCGACCCTGGCCTATTAAAGTGCTGTATGTGTGCATCTTTTAGCTTTACCTGCTGTGACACCAAACCTCCCGGAGCCATCTGCTCCTGTTGTTTTATCTCTCATAGCAACCAGCGGGGCCATAAGGATCCAACAAACAAAGACTCCAGAAACAGGCTGTTGAAGCAGAGCTGTCATGTCAAAGCAGAGACCACCTTCAAGATTTTCTCTTTTTTTTAATGTCCCTGGACACATGCTGAGATTAAAGGTTTAAAGGAATAGTTCAACATTTTGGGAATATAATAATGTAAAATACGAAGCTAGAGCAAGAAACCAACTGCAAGGGAAAAAAATAGCTACCAGCATGAAAAAAATCACACATTAGATCTTATTTTTTAATCTGTATCTATCTCTCCAGGAAGTTACTTCTCCAAGTTAAGAAATCATCTAGCACTAAGCAGTAACCTCTGCTGCTGTGAAGTGAAGCCAAGGCAGAAGTGCCAAAACCTGCAGTTCCTCAAACATCCACTTGAGGCTGGCTACAAAAGTGAGTCAGTCTCCATAAGCCCCCATATTAAAATGTCCTTCACAGCAGAAATAAACATGTTTACAGCCTGGTACAAAACTGTTTTGGTCTCTATAGCTAATTTTCCTGTTCATGACAACTGTACTGAGGGTGAATTTTTATAGAATTCACCCATTCAAATTATATTAAGGCCTAAATTTATGCATAAATAACAGCGTGGCCACTTTGACTGACAGGTGGGTGCCGTTACAGATGGCTTGTCTTAACAACGAGGCATAACTCAGCCCGTCTCGGGTTGTCAGTGATCCACATCGTTGCCCATATTTTGATTAGCTGGGAGGTGGAAGAGGCAGGACTGCCAACATGGCGGCAGCTAGAGCCACCACCACAGAAACGAGGGTGACGTACGGCGTCTATTCTTTATACTGTCATTGTCTGGCACACAGATAAATATTGGGAGCGTGAAGCTGCACAAGAACAAACTAAATATCTCTTTTCTGCTTCATGGTTCACTGAGCAGCAGCTTGATGACAGAAAATAGGAAGAAAAATGCACGATTAAATATGATAAAAACAAAGAAAAATAAATGTAAAATCTGCTGTGTCACAAATACAGTTCAGATATTTTCTAAACAGAGCCATTCACCTCTGTCTTAAAAGTAATAACACTGACTATTTGATGCATAAACACTTAGTTTTATATGTCTTATCTCGAGTAAAATAGGTCTACTTTGTGCCGCCAAATTATCATAAATATCAGCTCAATAACAAGCACCCAAATTACAGCTCCAGTTAATGCCTCTGCATAATAAACACTTCTGCCAAGCTGCAGTTACCACCATAAAACTTCATTTCCTCAAGGGCCAATAGCACTGACTTCAGCAATATAAAAGTGCTTTGTCTCCCAAAATCCTTCGCAAACAATATCGGAGGGATTCACACGTCGACTGGGAAATGTTTTTTTTTTGTTGCAGCTTTTAGGTGTGTATTGGATGGCAAAGGCCCTTGGAAGCGACACAGGGTGATAAAAAAAAAGAGCCATAAGGAAGGTCCATCTGTCAGCAAGTGAGCCGGAGCAGAGAGCAGGGAGACACCAAATGATTCAGTGGTAATTTGGTTGCAGGTACAACAGATGTGGGGCGAGACCAGAACATTGTCACTGATGCATGGTTACATCAGCGACATCTTGCAACGTAGCCCTTATCTTCAGTTTGAATGCACTGAGTCCTGCACACACACACACACACACACACACACACACACACATTTAAAGACTTTCTCTCAGATACAATCAATGCATACACACAAACACACACTCACAGCGGGGAAACCTCCTCCAGACACCCACATAGAGGCATGTTCCAAAAATGCTGTGAGACACAAACAGCACCAGAAGCACAGCAAGAGGCGTCCCACAGAGAGGAGAGAGAATGAGAGACAAAAGGGAAGAGGAGGAGGCGAAGGAGAAGGAGAAGGAGGGGGAGAAAATAAGATGTAATGCGATGAGAGAGGAGAGAGAAAGATGTGAGACAGAAACAGAGCGGGAGGGAAATGAGAGAGACTGAAATCAAAGCGGGAGAGAGAGACAGAGGGAGGATTTATCCTGTCTTAATTAGAACAAAGTGTCGGTGGCATCTTTCATAAGGACACCAGCTGAATCCCCTCTAACACACAGAAAACAACAAAAGCTTTGGCTTCCCAAACCAGCAACAAAACTCATGAAATCTGGACACCTGAGTCTGAATCTTGGGAACAGTTTGACCGGTCAGAGCGAGGTGGAGGACCTCACTCCTGTTTCCAGATGATCAAGTGAAGCATGTAGCCAAAAAACGCATTATAGGAAGCCCAAAGTTTCCCTCCGTGCTTTGGTGTAAAGCAAGCAGCGTTGACTGTCTGCCAATGTTGAAAGAGACTTGATCAAACAGATGCAGCCACGCTTGGCAGTGATGTTCAAGGCAAGTGTCACACCATGACAGAGGAGACTTGGATGAATGTTTAGCAATGTAGCCTCTTGGCTTAAACTCAAACTTGGGATAAAAAAGAAATAAGGAGGATATTCTTGTGATTCTTAAGGACTGTTTGACACTTTTAGACCCGCTGATGATGTAAATTCACTTTTTCTAGGAATTAATTCACACTTAGACATCAAATAATGCCTGTGTGTGTCCTTAGATTATCTTTCCACGCTCACTTATTAGTGAATCTGAGTCTTAGGTCGACTCACTGTGGGGTCCCTCCACCACTCCTGATCATGCCTGATGCTTCCCTGCTGACTGACTTGCTATTAATTAAGATCAACTCGTTAATGCGATTCCACAAACATTGCTCCTTTTGCAACACTTTTAATTGCATGGTGTCACACTGAGACTCCAGAACTTTAATCTCTCTCTCTCTTTCTCACACCTTCTCCCTCTCTAGCTCCCTGTATCTCCCTCTCATAAACACACACACACACACACACACACACACACACACACACACACACACACACACACAGTCTTTGGTGTGCAGTGAGCAACAATGAGCTGTCAAGAAGAGATAATCACTGCAATCATTTCTGATTCTCCTCACCATTCATCCAATAAATTCCTTTGTGATGTTGATCTGATTTTAAAAGCATGACAGCAGCAGCAGCAGCAGGAAAGCACATCACTAAAACTTAAATTGATTATCGGGTTAACTCTGTTTTCCGGCATCAAACCAAATCTAATTTGCTGTTTTGCAAACAGTCATTCGTGCTCTCTCAGTCGTCTGTGATGATCGACACACTTTGTGCTAGTCAAACTGCCTTTTTACAATGGGAACAATTTGCATTCATTAAGTTCTGGGACATTATTGAAATGCGTTTTTACGCGCAGGTGTAAATCTTGGCAATCAGATACAACACATAGATTGTACAGAACATTTAAACCTATAGTAGACCTATAATAAACCTAATATAAACCTTTATTTTTGATAAGATTCCGGTCAAGTGCGTCTGCAGCACTCAGACCTACAGATCTATTGTATGAGTAACATAAAAACGGGTATATAAAATACCACAAACTCACAACAAACTCGCAGAAACCATTTAGGAACATTAGAGAAACGTTACTAATGGGTTTTCATTAGAAATCGCAAAGCGCTAACAACCAACCCAAGCACTCACACTGGGAATAATGCAATTAGTGCGTAAAGATAATGTCTTACCCGCGTTTGTTTCTTTTATTCTTGTTGTTGTTTCCTCTGTTGTTGTTTATGGTTTTAAAGGCAGCTTAGTCATATGGCTGCAGGCTGACAGCGGGCAGGACCGACACACAGCAGCAGCAGCACCACCACCACCTCTGTACTCCGCTCCCCGTGCGCCCCGGGATGTGTCGAGCATCCGGACTGTCTCCTGCTTCTTATGAGGAGGAGAGTCACCGCCGGATCCCGAGTGCGCGCTCCCGAGTGCGCGTCCGTGTCAGTGTCAGGGGGGCTGACTGACTGGCTGCCAAGTGAGACAAGGACGAAGGTAGTAAGTGTTGGCGTCATGATTGTACTGGTACATTGTGAGTTTTATCAGCACTTTATGTCACTTTTTTCCGGAGAGAGACAAAAGAAAGATCTGAGAGATATAATCAGTGATCCATCGTTATATTTCTACTGCCTGTTACCGGATATCTGAATCCAATAATAACTTGATAAAACAGTTCATTTGTTCCAAATCACACTGTATAGCCAAAAGTCTTTTCTTCCAATTAAAGGTCCGGTGTGTAAGCTACAGATGGTCCTCAGTGGCAGAGTCTGCCATGTTGCTACAGTGGCCCAGAATGGTCAAACTAAACACTGGCTGAAGATGGGGCCTTTCTCTGGCCACTAAATCCCACATGTTGGTCTATTTAAAAGGGTTTTCCGCTGATTTAGTAGTCAGAGAATGGGCAGTTTTAGAAGAAAGGATAAAAAACGATGTAGAAGAACCAGAGATATCTCTTTAATGTCCTTTTTCATTGGCATACATTACCCACAATGCACAACACCATCACTATCTATAAGTCAGGGATTTGGATGAGTCCTGGCTAAAAACTGAGTTGATTATTAACATTCATCTTTATTTTCTTATTTTTATCAGCTTAATTATTTTTGTTTTTCTGATTTCCTTTTTTTTATTATCTTCTTCTTTGTCATGTTTGTTTTATTGTACTCATACACATGCCTTTAAACATCATGGTTCACCTGCTTGTTTGTTTGGAAATCTTTTGTTAGGTCAAAATTCATGGGGCTGGCCGCCAACATCTTGGCGGTCCTGCTTCTTCCGCCATATGACTAATCAAAAAATTGTAGAGTTCTATAAAAATTCACCCTCAGTACAGTTGTCATGAACGGTGAAATTAAAGGTAATTTCATGTCTTTTCAAGTCCACATCCTGGGTGTTCTTCCATTTTCAGACTTGTAGTCTTTAGCCCAAATTTATCATATTTCATGCAGCTCCCTCCAGAGACACTGATGTATTTAGATGGTGGTGTGATGGAGTGTGGTTCAGACCTTGTGGAGGCAGTCTGAAGAAGCCTCTTGACAACATGACAATCCCCCCAAACATGAAGTGATGCACATAAATAAATAGCTTTCCTATTCTGCACAGACTCCTGATAGAAACCCAGACTAACCAGGGCCTTAGAGAGAATTTTAAAAGGACACAAGGACTTTATAACTGAAAATTTGGACCAAACACGAAAGAGAAGGCCACCGAATTATGGGTATGATTTTGGGTTGTTTTTTCAGTATGAAGGTCTAAATTGTGTTTCAAAGCTTTCTCCACACTCCCTGGAATGAAAATCAAGTTGCAAAGACCCACAAATTCACAGTATAAATAAAAAAAAAATACCTCAGTGTCTTCAGTGGCCCTGAATCTAACACATTTAGGATGAAGTAAGACACCAGACCTTATCAGCCAGCATCAGTGTTGGATCTCACTAATGCTCTTGTAGCTGAATGGGAGCAAATCCCTGCAGGATTCAATATAATATGGTGGAAAACCTTCCCAGAGGAATGGCGGGTAAGCAGATGTATGGCCATAGTTTTGAAATAACATGCTCCACGATCAAATATGAGATGGTATGCTTGGGTGTCCACATACTTTTGGCCATGTAAGACCTCAGATGAAAGGGTAGAGAAACTCTGCATCAATCTTCTTGTAAATAAATGTTTGTTCCTCGATGTATGCCTACATAAGTGATAAAACACACCTTTCTTTTGAGTAAATGGCCCAAAAAACACCTTCAATGACATTCAGTCATGACTTTGGTTTGGTGGATATCCTCTGCAGCAAAATCCTGTGACTGCATTTTTCATGGCGTGTTCTTTCTTGATCTTACAAAGTCAATTGGCTGCAGAGCGCCAGCAAGACTTAATTCTGAATCTACACCGTGAGCCCGTTGTGTCGGCAGATTTAATGCTGCACATTTGCAGAATGATTGTGTATAAATCACTTGAGGGTATTGGGTGACATTTATAATTTTAGTCTCTTTATTTTTGTGTTTTTTTTTTGTTTTTTTTTGTGCGTCCGCCTTGAAAAATTGCTTGTTAGTGTTATTGAGACCAATGAACAAGCTTTACACCAATTTAGCTTGAATGCAAACAATGCTGACAAGCCACTTAGTGAAGTGTAACACAGAGGGACTGAGTCTGTAGAAGGAAGATAACAGACTAAAATATAAAACGCCTTTAGAAATGTGCTCAGTGGGGTCCAATATTGCCTCACTGAGTGAATTCATGTATGTTCTATGCTTTAAACATGCACACTGTGAGTTTATTTGTTATATACATATCAATATATCTACATTGTGTTTACTGTGTAAAGAACATCTAAGGAGACTGGTTTGTTCCTGCAGTGTGTGTTTCTGGTAATTAAAAACACATTAGCCCTTTTGATTTTTTTTTCTGGCTGCCATCCCAAGTCAAGATTTCCACATATTGCTTCATGCTTACACTGACTGTGTCAGCCAGATATCAGCAGCTGTGAAGATGGCATTTGAATGGGACCCCTGTAGCTCCTGTGTGCCTCCTGTGAGACTGAAGAGAGCATGATGGTAGTCGGTATCAGAGGCGCACACATGCTTGAATCAAACATATTCTCACAGATTTGCAGAATTGCCAAGTACAAACAGTAGCTCTGAGTAAATCTGAGTTTGTAAAACAAAAATAGATATCCTGGTGCTTAAGGTTATGAGGCAAATTTTTACAAATTGGAGTTTTAATAGAAGACAGGACACGGCTCCCACCAACCTCAGTCTAGTTGTGAACTTTACCTTAATTTATTGTACTTGTTTCAATAATCGTTTTTCATGCTAAAACATTCTCAAATGTGACGATCCGCTGCGTCTTCTTTTAAATTATTTTAGCAATTTTTATTTCTTTTTGATCATTTTGTACTAAACAAGCATGGTGAAGGTGTCACTTTGGGTAATTGTGACAGCATGTCTCACTATTTCCCTGCAAAAGATAGATATATAGGCCATTTTAATTATTTGAATGTCCAAGCACTCTAAGCTCCACCCTTCTAAAACATTGAGTACAGTAAATCACGTGCAAATAATAACAGAACAAAAACGTTATGACAAATTACCCTGGAGACACAAGAGGAACTTACTGTATTTACAGGTATCTTTAAAAAACAGTGATACACAATGCACTGTATTGTACATTAAAGTTCAAATTGATGTTATTGTTACTCAGGATGCACAAAAGGTTCAGCTAAAGTGTGTTGAAATCAAAGCTTGAGATAAAATAAATCTCTTGAAATCACTGTTTACTGTTACTACAGTAATTAATGTTATGCAAACAGTTCTAGTCAATGCTGCACTGTTTTCTCAGGGCCTGTGGTATCATTGTGTTATGAGCCTTGACTGTAATTAGAAAGTTCTGCTGTGAAAAAGGCGTGCAATAAAAAGGTCTGTCCACTGCAGTCGCAGAAACAAGTCTATTGAAACTCTAACTCTGTCATTCAAAGGGAAATGTTTGTGCAGATGAGTGTCAGCGTGAATAAAGTGTGGTTATCGTGGGATGTGTATCAGAAGGAAATGAGCAGCAGCACGGGGGGGATCACAGACTTTGCGTTCAAAACCACTTTCACATCTACGGCAGCAAGATGAATTGCATTAGACAGTGGAGGCCATAAATAGCTCCTTCAGAAACAGACTGCTACTCCCACCATGTAAGAAGGAGCGCTACCACAGGTCCTTCATTCCAACAGCTGTCACAAAGTATGACTTTTATTTTTATAGATTTCTTATCAACCCTGTGTATACGAGCTGCTCTGCCAAGTGAATTTCCCTGATGTGGGATCATTAAAGTCGTAAAATCTTATCTGAACTACACAGATTCATATGAAGCATCTAAAACCTCTGCTTCACGTGAAAAGATGACAAACATGGTTTGCATCAGTGTGGATGTCAAGCTCACATCATCTTATAATAAGTCCATGAGTGTACTGGTCTGTTGGTGAAACGTTCCTGCCCACATTGGATGTTATACTCTAAGAAAAACATACCAAAAAAAAAAACAAAAACAAAAAGGGCAGGCCATTCTACATGGATGTCACTAATTCCAAGAGGGTGTCTTGCAGAAGTGGTGTGAGTGTATTTTGGTAGTCAGAGTGATGAGCGAGAGGAAAAGCAGGGGGACCCCCTGCCAGGCGTCCTCATGCATTATCAACCCACAGCTCCACAGCAGGAATCAACCAGCACATACCAGGGTGTCGAGCTTTTATACTGCCAGGGGCAGGTTCGTTTTTTTTTTTTTTTTTTTTTTTTAAATATGAGGCAACTTTCAACTCTGTATTTCCCTCTACACTCCCTGACACATGCACTAAGAGAAATGAAACACACACACACATAAAAAGGAATAAAATAAAGGTTTTTCACCATTTAATTAAAATTGATTGTCAGGAGAATAATACACAGAATTGTGCTTGGTGTGCTTAACTGAAGTGATGCAAAGTGAATTTTATATATATACTGTATGTGTGTATACACACACACACGCCCGCGCGCGCACACACACACACACACACACACACACACACACACACACACACACACACTCTCACACTCTCACACTCACACATGTATGTACAAATGACAAATACAATATTGCAAAGTGAGTCCACTTGTCAAGCGACTGTAACTTTGGGGAAACATTTTCACTTCAAGGATTTTCAAGAATCAGATCCTGCCTTGAATTTGGATATTTTCACGATGAAGTCACTAATACAAATCAGCCACTTCACAATCACACAGTGATGTTCGTTACAACTACGTGCTGCAGTATTATTGCCTTCAAAAACAATTGCATTTTTTTTTGTTTGTTTTAGGGATGGATTACAGCTTATCATGCCAGTTAATAACGGTGAACCTTTGAACTCATGCCACAGCCAGCTCAGTGACACACACACAAAAAAAAAAACTTCCAAGTGATGCTTTGTTCGGAGACAGTTAGAATATTTAACCTGAAATATGCAGTGTTAATTTTTGACACCAAGCACCTCGGGAAAGATCTGAGAAATCATTACAAAAAAAAAAAAAAAAAAAAAACTTCGTCACAGTAGAACACTGCCACCTTGTGGAGGAACACGACCAAATCTCCTCGTGATAAAGTGCTGCTTCTCCCACTGATCAACCGCTGTTTTTTTTCCCTGATGCCACTTTAACAGCTACACAAGTGACAATGATTTCATAATCTCGTTTCACACGCTGGCAGTAATAAAACAGGAGGTTCCTCCTCGTCTATGGCGTGAGATTGCTGGGAAAACAAAAGCAGATATTTGTGTGGCCTTCAACAGGAATTAAAAGCAAACTAAGTGAAAGACACTTTCATCACATCAGCCTCAAGGCACATTAAATACACTTTGTCGAAAGTGTTACCGCTGAAAGCTGCAATTACCGCGCTCACTGACGCAAAAATACTTCAAACTTTTGTTTTTCATTCATTTCTCTACAAGCTGAAGATCTGATCTGTCATAACAGTCTGTCACAGCTTACCGAACACAGCCAGTGACTTCACATGAAATCTGAAAGCTGAATGAGATCCATAGGCAGTCACGATGGTAGCAAACTAAGTGATTGTACAGGTTGGACAGAGACCTGCAAAGCAGTGTAAACCATGTTGATGAAACCAGCACTAAAATCAACAACAAAATTAAATGTAAAAACCTCCCAGTTAATGATCACCTTTAAAAACCCACTTGAATTTTACAATCAGCTTTGCACTCAGTCGTTCACTTAGTGGCAGTATACAATCACCACCCTTACATTCAGAGCTCCAGCTACTCCCTCCCTGGTTGCTCGACTTTGGCGTTGTGTCCTGCTCAAACTCGAGCCGCGTCAGGCTCATGAGGGCGTCAGCGCCGCAGAGTTCTGGCTGGGTTTTCCAGCCGGTACCTCGTACTTGAAGACCACGCTGAACAGCTTTCCTCCAAGACGGTCGGCCAGCCACGAGTTCTTGATGACGGCCATCTTGAGGCTCTCGCAGCTGAGCATGGCGTAGTAGTTGGTGTGGATGGCTCGGCCCATTCCCTCGATGATCACCAGGTCGGTTTGTCGCTCCCGCACCACCATCGCCAACACTTTGTCCAGACGACTAGAGGAATGACCGAGAATAAATGTTTTTTTTTTTTTTCCAGCTATAACACGTGACTGAAAAACAAACGAGGCACAGACTGTAACTTTAAACACAAAGTGCTCTCTTGCATTATAGGTCGGCATTTAACCTGAAATGAGCAAAGTGAAACACTTCATCTGTAAACAGAAACTTTAGTCTGCATTCATCTGACAGCAAACAAATCTGGATAGTCTGCCGACAGCCGAAAAAGCCTTTTCATCTAATGTTTTGATAGACTGGATAACAGAACATAAAGTACGTTTCATTTTCAACCTCACAAGGATCACACAGCAGGCACTTTCCTCTTATGGAATCGCGTGGAAGCATCCAGTTTCCACCGCCAGAGGCAGGATACCACTTCGCAACTAGGTTGAGGGTGACAGTGCTCTGGGTGCTAAATATCCTTTGCATTCTTAATTTTGGTTTACACAAATCATCTGCTAACCATTTCTGTTTCTGTCTATTTCTATTGGAGACCTGTGTTGTTGAATATTTCTGCAAGCTCCCTTGATAACCGTTTGAAAGATCCCAGTAGAAAATGTTTGGTAAGTCTGGTATCAGGCATCTAATCTATTCCACAATCGCACCGTGTCACCGTTATGCTGCACTTAACAAGGCTTCCATTCCATGTCTCCACATACTGCAAGTTACATTAGGCCATTAGTTTCCCTCCAGAGCCACAGCAGATATTACACTGTTGTTCCCTCAAAACTGACTAAATAAAACAAAAATGGAAAATGACTAAATAACCAACCTCAGATCCAGGCAGGGTGAACTGGAACCACTCTGGACCAACGTCAACCTGTCCTCCCTCAGACCAGCCCTACACAACACACAGACCACAGGTCACTGAAGATCTTCTTCTAAAAAGCTTTTTAGGGGGGGGGTGAACTTATGAGAGGAGCAAATTATATTTTAGAAGATATTCAGGAAAGATAATGAGAAGGTATTTTTAAAAAAAGGTAGTTTATTCTCATCAGTTTGTCCTCTCCTCACTCACTGAATCACTGGATCCATAGCGGCGATTCTTTCGGTCAATATTTGAAGTTCACCATTCGTTACGTCATTCAATGCCGGACCAGAGTTGCTGGCCAGCACAACCTAAAAACAGACAGAGAGAAGAGGTGACTTAACATCTTATCAAATACATTTGTTTCTTTTGGTTTGTTTCATTTGGTTCCTTACCTCTGTTCCTCGAGAGAGAAGCTCTCTGACAAAAGGAATCACCCCTAGAATGATGTCTACTCCACTATTATCTACGAAAAACAAGGCACACTTATGAGGAGGACCCTGCAAGAGAAAACCAGGATGGATTGTATTCAAGCACCAATCATCATGAGCACGAAACACAGAAACACAATGACAAGTATCTGAAATAGTACTAACAAACAAAACAAAAAATCTGAGGTTTCTCTTCGTGTTTAATAAAAACATGTCTCATAGTAAAACTTTTGATAAAACCTCGAAACTCCCACCATAATGTTACAATGAGTAACTTGGGAGACTGACCTTTAATCTCTCGAGCCACTGGTCATAAGAATCGACCAGCCATGGTCGCTCTGAGAAGAAAAAGGGAAAACAAAAGAAATCAGTTTGAGTTACTACCGCTGTGCACCAAGTCTAAAAGTCTCTTAATTTGACAACATTTTCTTTAGCCGTTATTGCTCAAAAATACATTAAATCATGTGAAAACAGTCAAGCAGGTAGACCGCCTATCAGACAAGTGAAAAAAGAAAAATACAGAAGAGAAAGATGATAGAAATACTTAAATACCTTCCAACTGCCGTTTAGCCTCCTCAAATCCAAACTCGGGATCAGATTCGAGGACACTGCGTGACATCAAAACAAAATGTGCTTAAGTGAGACAACGACGCCAAACTTTCCAAACATTGAAATTGAAAATTTACCAGCCCATGTGGCCTAGTTTGTAGATAAAAATGATTTCTGCCCCTAAACCCTCATCAATTCATATCTTAAACAGACCAAGAATAGCTGATCCTTGGGCAGTAAAAAAGGTTGTGATTCAATGAACTGACTTACTCAAAGTTTTAAACCGCAACAGAAATCTTTAAGAATTATTGTGATGCAGTTCCATTTTTGTTAGGATTAATGGTACGCTGCCTTTAGTTTACTTTAAAAGAATTTTTTATGGTTTACTTTTAATGCCTCGCTGCCTCCGGGAAGCTAACTTATCAAAACAATATAACATTGCCAAACACATTACCGCAGCAGTGAAAAATTCCCAGCTGAAAGCTGTTACAGCAGAGCCTCTCTCTCCCACAATCAGGCAGAACAAAGCAACGAATCCACCGGGCCGCTAACAGGATAGAAAAGCCATTATTTCCACTCACTCTGACACGGCCTTGGCTCCCCAATCAAAGACATTCCCAGCCAGGACGCCCCTGACCAGGGCAAACTGTCTCTCCTCCCAGGTCAACTCCTCCAGGGACTTCATTGCTTTCTGGTAGTACTTGAGAGCAATGTCATTCTCCTTCTGTTTAATCTACAAGAAAACAGACATATGGTTAGTTTGAAGGAGTCAGAGATGTGAAAAAACGGATGTTCAAACAACATGAGAACATGTTAAAGACCTGAATTCTAGGCTTAACATATGAGGTTGAAATAAACTGTTTGTGTAACAGAGACTGCATGAGAACATAAAATTGTACGAAGATGACAGTGTGGGCCAAACCAGCCGTGTTGCACACGAAAAGAGGACAAGAATAAAACAGAATAGGTTGATGGATTTTGCTCAGACCTTAGAGTAGGGATCAGGAAAGTTGAACTCGTTTAAACAGTGTTCCCTCGTGTCTAACAGACTTCTGACAGTGAGGGATCCATAAGCACTAGGTGAGAAGAGAAGCACTCTACATTAGCCAGAGAGAAAAACATACACACAACGCGGGCTGGGGTGGTTTTCACTCGTATTGACCGTCTTTGTATTGTGGCGTCACACAGAGTTATGTTTTTTTGTGGAATTTCATCTTGTATCTTACAGGGTTCTTACATCATTCTGATATCACAGCAGTTTACTCTGATAAATCGTTGACAGAATTAATACAACTGACAACAGATTCAACATTAAATCTTCCCTTTTTTTTCTTCATTTGACAAATCATATGAGCAGTCACAGCAGGTCTGAAGACATGAATCTACTGCAGATGTTAAAGAAAAAGACTACTAAAAGCGACCCCTGGGTCAAACAGAAAGACTGTGCATGCGAAAACAAAAACAGTCCTTACAAAGGCTGGTGCCGGAGGGTCTGTAGCTTGTGTCTGTATTTCTGACGGAACTTCTCGGCTCGCTCAGCCGCCTGCGGCATGTCAGGCTGGCTCGCTACGGCTCTCTTAACCACCTGCTCCATAAAGACAAGAACAGGGATGAGTCACGTTCACAACCAGTGCAGCGAACATGAACAGAGTGGGCCGAAGAAAATTTAAAAAACAAATGAAATCTGACCTGTAAACTCAAGATGTGGCCTCTATTTCTGAGCTTATTCTGTATTAATAAGATAAATGGCTAAACATAGATAATGCAGGGCAAATACAACATACTATAAGCTGTCTAAAATGTGATTCATGAATGTGAAATATCGAACAGTCTAATTTGATGAGCTATTTTACAATCACAAAATCAGTAGTTAAATGGACAATCTTCATTTTAAATAGATTTTTCCGTCAATGATAAAGTTGATCGACATCGTCTGTATGCCGCGTCTTAATTTCAGACTCTGCTACTGTA
Source organism: Protonibea diacanthus (assembly GCA_028641955.1). NCBI lineage: Eukaryota > Metazoa > Chordata > Actinopteri > Sciaenidae > Protonibea > Protonibea diacanthus. The sequence continues at coordinate 17,268,666 of CM053978.1, forward strand.
CTCCAAATCATAAACTGCCACCCAACCCCGTCTAGGGCCTCTTCGAAGCAGTAGAGCCAGTATTCACGGGCCAGAGCATCCTCTGTGAGGTCCATGGTGTCGGGGATGTATGATGAAGGGTCCTGCAGCAGAGGCAGATTCACCAGCTGTCTCTCCAGACGGTCCATCTCCAACATGTCAAACTAGAGACAACAAAGAGACAGAGGAGACACATGCTGTCTGTCTTTATGATGAACACAAGGCTGCTTAATGTTTCTTCCAGCTCCTTAACTGTCAACACCTAGTCCAGCTATCGGCCTAATGTACTTTTATTCTAGGATATATTTCGCAATATATGTTAAGACAACAAAAGAGCACAGAGGAAGAAAAAGGAGGGAAGATTCTAGCAAGATTTAGTCCTAAAAGCCAACAGATTCATTAATCGTGGGACACAATCAATAGTCCATTAGAGGAAGTCGATTGTTTTTAGAACATACATTGATAGGTTTCTTTAGTGGTTAGTCCCCAGACGTGAACTAATATTTTATTTGCAGTCCTGCATCACACTTTGCCAGTTTCCACTAATGAAAACTAGTTAATGGAAGCAGGAAAATAGCAGGAAATTCAGTGGTGGGAGTGGATTCCAGGGTAGCTAATGCTAACAGAGGTTAAGTGCTCCTGATGTTCTACAGAAGGCTCAAAGTATCACAGCAAGAAATCAAAAAAGTAAAGTGTCACACCATCAAACACCATCTTCAAATGATATGATCTGACCAAAAACTTATTTAGGATAGGACAAAACAAGAGCAAGATCAAAGCTAAGCTAAAAGAAATGTCACGTCTCAGGTCTCTCTTGTCTTGGTGCAAATTCCTAACATGACTAAACACTTGGGTGGAGTGTTTAGAGCTCGAGAGCAAGGCGCTGTGATCAGGAGCCATGTCATCAAACCAGGCACACAGGTGAAGCAGACGGAGGTACTTACGGGAAACTGAAGGAGAGAGTTAGGTAGACAGAGGAGTGTGTGGAGAGGAGATGAAAAGAAAGATTATCAAAGATGGTGGAGATCGAGAATAAAATGTGAAATGAAGTTTTAATCTAGAAATACAGACGAAGGTGGATGAAATAAAGAACCAATGAACCAGCAGCAGAGTGAAAACCGGTCAGAGGGTTTAAGTGACGCCTGGAGGCGACATGGTCTTCATGTCAGATCACTCTTTGTTTTCTCTGCGGACTCACCGTTCCACTGCGTGCACGTTGCATGGGATTCATGTCTGGAGAAACGCTCATCAAGCCTGAGCTTCCTGCATAATTCTCACCCCAGCTGTACTGGTTTGGATCTAGAGGAGTACAAGATGTTGAATTATGATAAATTTATGGTGCAACATCATCTTCTATATTCTGCCACTGCAGTTTATTGTGCAATTATGCAGTTAATTGTGTTTATGTGAAAGATAAAACATGAAACGGGAGGTCCAGGGATTTTATTCATACCTGATGCCAGTGAAAACATGCAAGAAATCTGCTTCTTGTAACACTTCAAGTTTGCAGTCAAGAGCTTGAAGGGCTTGCAAGATGAAAACTACCATGAATAGCTGAAGGCACCCCTCACACACTGTTCAACTAAATATTCATCACTATATAAAGTACAATAACCCCTCACAACTGTGTACATTTGTAAGGTTTTTCTTACTGTCTTCCTCCGCTCCTTTAAGAAATGCCCCGATGGCTCCGAGGTAACCTTCATGTCTTAAGAACAAGGCCTGAACTTCACCCTACAACAACAAAACAAAGTTAGGAACATAAAAATCTGGGTTCAAGTTCAGCTGATAACAAACCAAACAGTCACTAAGTCTTGTCACGCTGTGTTCATTCTGTAATTTAATGTAGCGGTCATGCTCATGGAGGAGGTTATTTTGTTTTTCTGTCGCCTTGCCTTGGTGAAGAAGTTGATGCTGTAGGTGATAGTGTGCATAGTGACAGGGTGTCCTCTGATGAAGAAGCCTCCGAAGTAGACTCTGGACAGGTTGTGGAGCTTTGCATACAGGCAGGCCAGCTGCCCGATGTCGTTGCTGATCATGTGGAGTAAGCTCTTGGCCATGTCTTCTTTAGAGAACTCTACAAATCAGAAGAGAGTTATAGAAACAGAACGACAAAATATCTGCATCACAAAACTGAAAAGCAGCTTAATAGTATTGAAAGGACATCTGTTAATTAAGTGCTAACATATTAACAGTACAACAGCAGTATTTGCTAGCATTAAGTATACAAATTAGGAAGGTTCTTACTAACTTCCCTTTGTTCAACAGCAGTACAAAGTCTGACAAAATTATACGAGCACTGGGATTGATTAGATATCAATATCAAAATCATAAACTACTAAATGACTGCTCAACAGCAGCAGATGGACAGTGTCAGGATTGTTTTGATCACTGCAAAGCTGTGAATTTCTCTTGAGTGCTCCCATCCTCACGTTTCTTAACATGTGAAGAGAAACCATGGTGTATAAGAGGAACTGGGTGAGTGGTCATGAGTTCACTTCAACATTAAAACAGGAAAATATTCAGCCTGCTTTGCCAAAATGAAATCAAACAGAAATATGCGTTGGACTTTGTATCATCCTTTTAATTTTATTTACACTAAACTCCACCTCTCGCCCGCAGGAGCTGACTCCGCTTGGATTCACAGAGGTTACAATGAGCTCTGACAGCGATGTGTGAGGGTTGAAATGGAAGTTGTGTGACTATTTGCAAGATTATGAGCATGTGGATGAACAGCAGAGAAGCGGATTATACCTACAGCAGGGGTTTAAGTGGAAATGATGATACTACTGAAAACTGATCGTGAATCCAAGCTGTCTGCATTTGCTGCCTTTGAAAGCAAGCAAATAAGGAAGATACAGCTACCTTTCAAATCGAGTGTTGGCTACACAAAAGATGGATGGGGCGCTGCTCTAATGAATTTAATTAACTCAATATGCAAACTAGAAACTATAAATTGTGTCATTACAGTTTTTTATTACACTAATCTGGACATATATATTTATAACTGTACAAGGCAGGCACAAAAAAGAAAATGCCCATGTGTCACCTTTGTCAGCAGTAGCAGACTTTCCAAAACTGCTCGCAATAAGATCCCCAGTCAAACCCAAAGACCCGTAAGATCCTCCATAGATATCTTTGACAAGCATATCGACACTTGTGTGCTGCCCTTTTGAAGCCAATTGTAGCAGCTCGTCAAATCTCTACAGGAGAGAAAAGGGTAAAGTTCACGAGGCTTCAGGGAATAAAATGTTGCACTGAGAAGGAATAGCTATTAAAGTCTGACAGTCAAAGTTATTTAGGATACCTTTGTTTTGGTCAGCAAGGCTCCGAGCCCCCAGAACGTCCCTCCACCTATTGAGCTTCCTCCTATTCGCTCAAATTTGTCCTCTGATTCAACCTATTGAAGAGAGAGAGCAGAGGACGCTGGTTTATATGAAAGTTAGTCATCTGGGAAAAGCCAAACTTGCACAATAAACACAGGATGTGTTTTTACAAGGTCAGTACAGTCGATGAAGACATAACTGGCAGTCAAGTCCAGACCACTTCAGTAAAATGATTTGTGCCATAACCCACTGGCTATAAACTGAAGACAAACTCTGTAGAGCCAAACTGATAATGATATACATCACAATGCAGATGTTTTAGGGTTAAAAATATTTTCCTCTGTCATTGCACAGTTTAACAATAAAGATATTCTTAAAACAAAAACGTCTGTTGTGATATATGATGAGATTTTTCTGCAATTTGGTCCTTCCTTTCATATGTTATTTCTCCTGATACAATTATACCTGTGATGAGCAGTCAATGTCTCTTTGGTATCAGACACAACAAACTGTTTTGGCTTAGTTAATTCCAACTAAAACAACCTCTAGTTTCAAGAGGCTCATATTTATTTACGTTTCTATTGAAGGCCTCAACAAATAGCTTCATAGCTCAACAAACAATTATTTTCATTATCAATTAATCTGACAGTTTTTTTATCACTGTTGAGTCTTTAAAATGTCAGAGCATAAACAAAAACAATCAGGATAACATCCTCAAATGTCTTGATTTGCCTAATCAGCAACAAAGTATTCAGTTTACTATGATGTAAAACACTGGAGAAGCTGAAACCAGAGAATTACAGATGATATTGCTTGATAATTGACCTGAACATTCATTGAACAATGAATGGCTTATCACCATCTCAGCCCTACTTTAAGATGTTTAACAGGGAGACCTACTTTCCTAAACCACTGGCAAAACTTTTCATCAGTTGTTACCTTGACTATGGACACCCCGGAGCCGATGTTTACGAGCAAGTAGGGGAAGATGTCTGGCTGAGTCGTCTGAAAGCGAAACTCTGAGTCTGCGTGTTTGGCGTACACAAAGGCCTCGTGGGGGATGTTCCTCAGCACAAAGTTACAGCCCTTGATGAGGCAGGTCATCTCATCCTCTTTGTCCACTCTGGCAGAGTGTTAAGAGTTGATTAGTTTCAGTGATCCATAACCAAAGCAGTCTAGCAAAAGACTGTTTTGTCCTCCAAGTGGAAATACAATACTAATCTCATACTGCATGTAGACAATAGCGAGACAACCATCATGTGAACGCTGTTGTTTACACAAGATATTTGGTTAGCCGGCACAGTTTGCGAGCCAGTAAACAGGATTAGGGTTACAGTGAAATAGATATTGAGAGAAATGTATCAACTACATTATTAACCTTTTACTATATTGTATTTTTGTATTGTACTTTGTTACACTGTGTGTGTTTGGCATTGAGATAAGCCAAGGGTTTGGGTAGCAAATTATGAGTATAAAAGACTGTTATTTTGTATGAGCTTCTATGGAGGGTCATAACTTTCAAGGCTAAGATAAGGGTCTGGTTTCTCATTATGTGAGGACTCCCTTGTCAGAATAACAATGCAACTTTAGCTGTACTCATAATGAAGTAGGAAATTCCCTGATTACACCAGGAGGTGAAGGGCAAGAACTGTATAAACGTAAGTTACTTTCTATCATAAAGATAGAAAAGACATAAAGATTACTAAGTATTTCAGCTGAAAGGTCAGAGATGCTCACACTCACACAAAGTCTGACAATCTTGTAGCGTTGTACTAATACTTGTATGCACATAATCGCTTCTCAACCTCATTTTATTCTTATTCTGTTCAGTAAATCAACAACAGAGATAATATTAGAGTATCTCTGTTTACTTGTTCATCTCTCATTGGAATTTCCTACAAAATAAACAATCAAATTTACAGGAAGACGACAGGATATAGCTTTGTGTGTGAATCAGTCATAGCACGGGACAAAGAACCAATCTGGAAAACGACAGGAATGTTCCTCCTTTTGTTACATACAGTATCAACAGTGTAGCATGAGTCCAAAAAATACTCACTTGAGTCCGAGTTTCCTCTCAATGAGTTCTTTGAACTTGTGTGCCCCTCCACCTGTGGCTTTGATAACTTTGGTGTCCGTGTTGACCAGATGGTCTTTGATGAAGTCCAAGCATGTTTCAATGTAAGCATTCTCAAACTTGATAAAGTGCAGGCGTGCAGTCACCTCTTCCTGCACAGATATTTCATAGAGCCTATCACCGGCAGCCTCCTGAGAGACAGAAACACAGAGGATCTGTTAGGTTATCTCAAAAGCTGACGCTGGTGGTGTGTTTACATAAAGAAAATGCATGCTAGTAGGTGATATAAGGTCTTCCCTCACCATGCAGTTTGGGCTTTGGCTTTATATCCAAGACAAAACCATTGTAACAGAGACATTTACCTTTGTAGAGTGGTCGAAAGATCGTACTTTGGCCACTTTGTGTTGCACAGTCGAATAGTAGGCAAGCTTTGTGAGAGATCCACCTGTTAAGGCAAAACAACACGGATAATGTCTGATCAGATCAACGCTAAACAGCACCATATAAAAGCGACACACTGCAGACTTTAAACTAACTGCTTAGCGAAGTGTAGCGTTGGCTACAACAACACAAGCTAGCTAGCAGCTAACGTGAACGCTGTTGGACTTGTCAAAGTTGACCAGCTTGTTTGGCACACCTCCGCTTTATCACAACACGTTAATCCTGAAACCTCATCACACTTCCACCTCCGTGGTAAACGGGGTTTGTTGAACAAACGAAGTCAAATTAGACACGAACTAACACGGCTAACGTTAGCTTTGTCTTCTTTTATGTCACTTAAAGTCCAGTGTTGTCATAGTGTCAGGCTGCGGCATAGCTGCTCTACAAGATTAGCCACATTCGAGCTAAAAGTAGCTAAAGAAATGAAGAAAACGTTTACACCCATAGCTACCTATGTCTATTGCGAACCGCTTTGCGTTCTCCAAGTTGCGGAATATTTCGTCGGGCGGAAGAGTGATGCTTTTATCCATGGTGTGACTACTTGTGCTGCTGTTAAGTCGAACACATTCCGCCATGGTCGACACTGATTTGACGCTGCGTGCGTGCCTTACGTGTGTACGTGCCCCCGTCGACCAATCAGCATCCACGTCGCGGTCTGAGGTGTGGATGTTTGTGTCCTGTAAACAACCTTTCAGTGACACAGTGACCGTAGTAGTAAACAGTTGTACAAATGTGCCCACTACGCTGTTAACCTTCAATTGCACTGTATTTTGTTCTACTGTGTGTGTTTTAATGAGAAATATGACCACTACTTTACTCATTACAAACGTCAGCTATGGGTTTAGGTAGCAAATTATGTGCTGTATTAATGACCAGAACAGAGGAATAATTGTTTTTGTCCTCCATCTGGTAATTCATTCACTGACATTTTTCTATACAGAGTAGCTGTCTGCAGCTGTCATGTGTATTTAGAGCCACAAACACAACTTTTAGTCCCAAAAATATGATTTCAAATATTACAGTTCAACATTTAACTGGAAAACTGAGACGACAACTATCACGTGAATGCTGCTCCTTCCAGCAAAGTGACTGCCACAGTTTGCAAGCCAGTAAACAGTAGATATCTTTCATAAAGTCTCATAAATATTATGACAAACGACACTGTTAACCTTCAGTGAAACCTTCAGTGAACCTTCAGTTTTATCGAATTTGTTTGCATTTGTTTTCATGAGAAATGTAACTTCAGTTTGCAGTTTGTTTTATATCACAGCTGTGACCTGTTACAAGTATCCAAGGGTTTGGGTAGCAAACTATGTCCAGTATAAATGACTATAAGTTTCTATGGACAGTTCTTTTTGCTAACTTTCCAGGCTTAGGCCTGATTTCTCATTATAATGTCAGGATAACAATGAAACTTCAGTTGAACTCATAATCAAGTAGGAAACTCCCTGATCACGCCAGGTGAAGGAGAAGAATTGTATGTTTTTTCTCTCACACAAAGAATACCGAGTTACTAAGAATTTCAGTCGAAAGCCACAACCAAAGTGGCTTAGGCTCTGACATTTTCGTAGTGTTGTTTCTGTAGCTGTATGCTGATATTGTCTTCTTAACCTCATATTACCTTTACTCTGTTGACTAAATCAACAACAAAGATTGTAAGTGACTGTTTATTTGTTCAACACTCATTGGAATTCTACCACAATAAACAATCAAATTTGTTCATTTTCAACCTGATTCACAGGAAGATGTCAGGATATATCTTTGTACATGAATCAGTTATACTACAGGACAGAGGACCATTATTTGTTTCAACTTAGTCATACAGGCTGAAGTGTGGGTGTTGTCTTGTAAACACCTTTTCAGTGACACGGTGACCGTAGTCAACACGTGTACTTTTTATTTTGTTTGTTTGTTCTCACTTGTTCTATATCTAAAGACAGGATAGGAATAATTACCTTAAAATGAGAACAAAATGCTATATTTTAAGAATTTCACATGTAATTAGCATATATATATATATATATAAACTAAAACTGTAGAATAAAAAATGTAACAACAGTTACCTCTTGGAACTTTTATTACTCTCACTTTCATTATGAAGCAGCTAGACAGCTCGGAAAAAAATGACTTATTTCTAGATATAAAAATCTAGGTATTGGTCCTGCTGGAAAGAAAATATCATAGACCAGCATAGCTGTTTACCAGCAGCACCAGCATAATGCATGCTGGTTATATCACCAGCATAGGCTGGGTTAAAGTGCTGCAAAATGTTATGTTGTTCTGCTTGACGCTGCCTGACAAAGTTCCAGAGTATCAACTTTGGTTTCAAAATATTTCATCAGTTCACAGAAGTGTTACCAAAGCTCCATAATCTTCTTTAGCTATTTGAATCTTCTATGTCTAGCATTGTACACCCAACTAGTGCTCTTAATGCTGAGCTGACCTGTTTTTCTCGTTGAACATATTTCATTGTAGTGTTAACCCTGTGTTAACCTTCATATACAACAAATAAGCCTGGAAGCGCTGGTGATGGCTGTGTTGTTGTCCTTGAAGCAGCCTGAAAAGACAAACAAACAGATAAAAATTCCAGAGTATAGAATTTGGTTTACATTTCACTTTCATCATTTTAAAGAATGCAGTCCAGGTAACTGGTAAAAGAAGTAATTGTTTTACTTGCTAAGTGCATGTTAGTGCATGATGTTTCAGGCATGCCAGAAAAAAAAACATGACAAACTAGTGCAGAACAAAAAGGTGATGTTAACTATATGTAGCATAGTTAGCCATGCATATTTGTGGCATAACTGAGGCAAACAGAAATACATTTTGATGTACTGAAGGTAAATGGTGTAGACAAAAAAGTAAGTGTGATAAATAAGAATGTAACAGTAGTTGAAACGCTTTACTACTGCTATAATATACAGACTTGCATAAAACTTTTTGATTTTGAGGCAGCTATAGACTCAAAAAGATCCAAAATGTAGACCTTAGAGGTGGAGTAACAACTACTGTGGACACTACACTACTCTCAACTAATAGATTATTATTGTATTACTGTCAGGGTGAGTGTTTTTGACTGTTTAACATTAACTTGGTTGTAAAAGTGCTTAACAAGCCTCAGTTCATAGTTCTGTCAGTGAGAATAGTATATAATTAATGCACATGACAAGTAGATGCTGGAATGATGCAGCCACAAAACATCAAGTTTTCAGTTTGAATATTTAACCCAGTGAATCCTCACTGAACAGGTGGAAACATGCTGATAGAGAATATATACACCAACATAATGATGTGTTTTGAAGCTATAAGGACAAACAAATTGTATTTTATGCCTTCATTAGGTAATGCAGTTATTCCCTAGTTTCCTTATGTGTTGAAGGGCATGTACATACACTAACCACTAGAGGGTAGTGCTCATTTAGAAAAGAAGTTGTCCTTATCGAAAGATACCACAGTAGACTACAGACTATAGAGGGATGGATAATCAAATCCTATACATTAGCCCTATGAATCATGTAATTTCACTACATTCAGATAAAGTCCTTGTAAAGAATGAAATGGCACAACTCAAAATTCAGCTGATGTTTTTTATTCACAAAGAATGAATGGGTCACATCACATAGGCACTAGTGGTGATGATACATCACAGCAAATATTTGTAGTTTACAACAATGTACTCCAATAGAGTAGAGTGAAGAGTTTCAGTGTCTTTCCAAAAGACATGGAATCATTTAGTACAACCTAAACAAACCAACTCTCTCACACTGAGAGAAAGTTCCTGATGCAGTATACTGCACAACAGTACAACAAAACACACTGATAGAAGACTTCAACAGACCCAACATGAGTCAATAATCATTTACAAAGTAAAAAGTACACAAAATATTCACATTTTCGTTGAAAAGATATAGAATAGTAGTAAATGGAGATATTATCTAATATGACTTTGTGATTAATTAAAACAGATTACACAGACACATTGTTTCATTCTAGAATAGGTCTGATAGTTACTTTGACCAATATGGTCAACTGAGTTTGCCTGGTGGTTACTCCAGACTGTAGGTGTCTACCACGGCCTCCAGGGGGCGCTGTTGACTGGACTCTTGTCTTTGGTGATGCTGGTCTGGACTGTGGAGCTCAGAGGAGAGAAGTCAGCCTGTCTCAGGTTCTTATCAGAGGAAGACTGCAGCTTGTTGAAGTGGTTCAGCAGTCTTCTCTGGGACTGGATCTGCACCTTGCTCCCTGGACATAGAGTGTTTCATCTCTTGGACACACCTGGAGTATCCTGATCAACAGCTGCAGAGTCCACAGCTTGGCGCTGCTGCGTAGTGAGTCTCAGGACACAAACTGTCATCTCCAGGATGCCTGCTTTCTCCAACTGAGTCTGGCTGCTGTTTGAGGAACTCTGGACCCAGGAGACTTGAGCTGCTCAATGCTGCTGTGATTAGCTCTCTGCATCTTCTCCACCAGAGGCTTTCTTAGCTGCAGAGAGAACAAAGTCATTAATCAACTTATTCTGGAGTAAGTGTTAGCATGAACAAAGACAACCTCATTAACCATATTTAAATCTTCTTGAATCTTCAATTTACCTTGTGGGTCAGAGTCAGATGCTCCTGAAGATTTGGTCATAGCTGCAGTGATTGTAGGTGCCATGTCTGGATCTCTGTGGCATTAGAGGTCTCTGTAGAGAGAGTCTGCTCTCTGCTGGCTTCATCCACTCCCTATTTATAGTCCCACATCTCCATATGAATGTGTGGGTCTTGGTCTGAAATGAAGTTTCTCAGTCTCAGCCAATCACAGAGCCTGGTAGACAATAAGGCATGTGGGGCAACAACATGCTGGTGCCTGAGGACAATGGTTAGATCTCAGAGGAACAGGTGGAGGAGGGTTGTGGAGGGGAAACTCACAGAGCTCTGTTTGAATCTGGGAAAGTGGTGACCCTGTAGAGAGAGCAGATCTGCTGCCTGATGCTGGGATCAATGACTTTGACTGAGCACACGCTCATCATCCCATCACACACGTGGGAGAATTACTTGTTCTCAACATCAAAACACTTTCATTCCTTAGAAGTGTTGTTGCATTTGCTCTATTAAAAAAAGCAAACAGTTCTTTAAAAATCATCTTTTGCATTAGTGCAAATTCAAGTAATCACAACTGTGATTAGCTCATACAAGCTTAGTTCATGTAGTGAAACCTGGGCTCATTCAATGAAGACATCCAGATGACAGTGCCTCCTGTCTTGAGTACAGCCTTGTTTCTGGGTTTCCCACACTGAATCCTGGGAGCTGTGATCAGTCTGAATGCTTTATTGGCGGCTGCATTCGGCACAGGGCTGAACCTCACAGCACTAACCATCTGGAGGAAGATAATGACAGTGTTAGCGGGCTTTTAGTGTGGGAGGACTTCAATGGAAAGTTGGTTACAGGTACTTTTTGGGAATACAATATGCGCCTTTATAGTCATTGCACCAATAGTGCAAACACTCAACTTACTCAGCTGCTCATAGAAAGAAAAATAATAGTAGCAGTGGACGGATTTTTAAAAAGTTAGTATTGTTGTATATTAAGCTTCTATTCCATGTTGTTCTTGTTGCATCTTGAAGATATTATTCCATGAGATATATGAGACTTGATTTCTTTCTAAGGTTGAACACTATCAGTTCTATAAATTTAGATGTTTTTAAAAGACATTAAGACAAAAGCACATGTATGTCAGCATGAGGCGAAACAAGAGTCTTGTTGTAAAGGGTGGCATTGCTCCTGGTAAGTTTGGCATCCATTAACAGAATGAAGAAAAGGGCTTATATTGAAGTAATGACCCTGATAAGCAAGTGGGGAAATGAAGTTGGCAAAAAGTTAGAGAGTCGGGACAGAAAGAAATACAGAATAGAAGGAGAGAAAAAATCCTCCTCTGAAGTGCCCAACTCCTTTTGAGAATGATGGGTGCTGGTGGGGCTGAGGATGCTAATCACACAGAACTGTGACTCTGCCTCTCAAACTTACCTCTGTCTGTGTTAGAGCTCCCCTTAACAATAGACATGTGCCTTTGTTAAATGCTAATTCATCCCCCACAAGTAGCTCCAGCTCTCCTAGAGGTAAAGTTTGTTGTTGGAGCACTCTTCAATTAGGAGAAGAGCGAGAGTAATAAATTAAACATTTTGACTGTGGATGTACCTCCAGACAGTGCGACTAAGTGTAATAAACAAAATAATTGTAGAGCCTTACTACCACATAAACCACATTTAGCATTTATAACATTATGTACACAAACATTTAACAAATATTTATAACACACAATAATGTAGTGGTGTAGATATAAGGGACATTTTAAAAGTGTTTATTAATGTACGTGTTATCCAACAACAACTTTATAATAACGTATCTGAAGCTTTTAAAATCATTACAACTCTATATTACCATATTATAATTCATTACCTGTTTATACAGCAGCCTCCATTTGTGGAGTGTTCAAGGAAGATTTATAACTGTTGACAAATACATTAATAAGCACTTTTATATTTTATTTAGATCTGTTTCTGTATGGGTTAAATGTTTTTGTCTATATAAATGCCAAATAGGTCAGTGGCAACATGCTCTTTATTTGAGTTCAAAGCTATTCATTTTAGTTTAAAACATGCTGTATATACTTCACATGCTTCATTAATGTATTAAATAAAATATATATATATTATGTCTATAAAAAACAGACAAACAGTCAAAGAAGACTGATCTAGTTGGATCATTCTGCATCATTGTATTTAATCCACTAAAACGACAGATCACAAAATTCTCAGTGAGTAATTTTGAATTTAAAAATATGTCAACATAAAAATATGATCTGAATGTGGTGCTTAGTGGGTAAAAAATGTCATTTAAAATTCAGTAGTAAGAATCTCCCCTCACAGACGTCTTTGTCTGGTCCACTCATTGTCCCTCTGGGGCTCTGTGAGTGGATTTTTCCCTGCTTTCCCACACTCTGTCATTCCTGCTTTCAAGAACAAAAAGAAGTGTGTCTGGTTGCATCACATTATTATGGAGTCAGTTCCCGAGTTTTGTCTCACTGCCTCTGAATGGAAATTCCTGTCATCAAGACTGGTATTACCAGGCTTTGTAAAATGTCTATCAGGAATGCAGACATGCTAGGATTAATGAACATTGAAGCTCTTTTTTCTCCCTCCCACATTCAGATTGTTCCTCATGCATTTCCACGCTGTTTTATTTTGTGAGAAGCATGAAAGGGGTCCATTCTTGAATTGATCAGGTTTAGGTGAGGTGCAATAAGATGCTGAACGTAAAGCTTACTTGTAGTAGCTGCAAACTTCATTTAAAACATGATCTAATCATCTTCATCCAGCTGTTGATGAGGAGATTTGTGTTTATGAAGCTGTCAATTTGCTTCCAGGAAGTATTACCTTCTTTAAGATTATAACTCTTCAACTGCAGATTCCAGCACCATTACTCAAACACCTGCATAAAAAATAAACCAGATGACACTCTGATACAGTTAAGCTTACAGTATCAGTAAGTTTGGTAGGATTGTGTTTTATACAGAAATATTCAAGTTCAGTTTTTAGAAAATAAAAATACAACATCATCACTCCTCCCTCGTGTGTGATGGGATGATGATGTGCTCAGTCAAAGTCATTGATCCCAGCATCCAGGCAGCAGATCTGCTCTCTCTAAGTCTGCTTTCCCAGAATCACACACAGAGCTCTGTGAGTCTCTCTACATCACCCCCAGTACTCACCTGTTCCCCTGAGATCTAACCATTGTCACGGGCAATAATAGCATTCACAGTACTGCATCCTTTATTGTCTAACCAGGGTCTGTGATAAACTGAGACTGTGAGAAACTTCAGCCAGACTAAGACACACATTCATATGGAGATGTGGGACTATAAATAGGAGGATGAAGCCAGCAGAGGCGTTCTCTCTACAGAAAGCCTCTACACCACAGGAATCCAGACATGGCACCTACAATCACTGCAGCTATGACCGTCTCAGGAGCATCTGACTCTGACCCTGAGTAAATTGAAGATTCAAGAAGATTTAAATATGGTTAATACGAGAGGTTGTCTTTGTTCATGCTAGCACTTACTCCAGAATAAGTTGATTAATGACTTTGTTCTTCTTTCTGCAGCTCAGAAAGCCTCTGGTGGAGAGAAGTTCTACGCAGAAGCGGGTAACAGCAGCATGAGCAACTCAAGTCTCTCCTGGGTCAGAGTTCCTCAAACAGCAGACTCAAGCTGGAGAAAGCAGACATCCTGGAGATGACAGTTTGTGTCCTGAGGCGACTGCAGCAGCAGCGTCAAGCTGTGGACTTCGGCAGCTGTTGATCGAGGATACTCAGGTGTGTCCAAGAGATGAAACACTTCATGTCAGGAAGAGGTGCAGACCCAGTCCCAGAGAAGACTGCTGAACCACTTCAACAAGCTTCAGCCTTCCTCTGATGAGATCCTGAGACAGGCTGACTTCTCTCCTCTGAGGAAGAGAAGAGGCCAGAAGTCCAACAGCGCACTGTCTGGAGGCGTGGTAGATGCCCAAGGACAAAGTGAAGCCCAGGAGTGAACTTTGAGCAGTTGTACTCTTGGACTTTTAACCTTGTCTTCCATTCTTGCTTGTCTTATTTTGAAAAGTATTGCATATGTTACTGCAACTTTTCACTTGTATTACCTTTGCAAAGGTTCTGTGTTTCTGTGATATTTGCAGCCAGGTTGGCTTTTTGTATTTCAAGGTACTCTTCTGACTCTGTGATTAGCATTGTGTTCCCAATGGGAATGCCTATATATCGTCAATGACACCCAGCAACAATGTATGTACTTTTTCTCCATTTAGGAGACACAGTTAATCATGTTGAACATGTTTCAGATTTGTATGTGGTATTCACATATGTGTTTGTTGAAATGTCTTTTTATAAATCTTTAGATATCTCAACTCTCTGCATTTTTAGCAGATTCATTTTGTGTATGAACAAATTTGTCAAAACAATCATGCTGCTTTATAACTCTGTAGTGACAGCACTCATACCTTCAATGAAGGAAAATGTCACAATGAATGTATCTCTTCAAGCCAAGAAGTGATGCGCATTAAAACAATCAAAAAACAAGAAGAAAAGTTTGTCTGTCTCATTTTTTATCAGCCCTCATTCAAATTACTGCACTCATCTTACTGTATATGTATTTTTGAAACGAAAAGGCAGATAACAAAGGGACATGTGTATAAATAACTTAAGATGCATAATAATGAAGCCAACACAACCTCTCCTCACTTGGTCAGGGGTGATGAGTGGGTTTTGATCAGAGTTACCCTGTTTGTACATTATGATGGAATTATGAGCCAGATAAGAGTCAGTTCCCATTAGCTGTGAGCTGTTTTAAATTTACAATGTGTCCAAATCAAGTCTAACAGAAAAAGCGTGTGTCAGTGAGTTTAGGCCTTCATGAACCTCAAGAACAGCTTCAGCATACATTTCAGGTCACTGTTATTTCGGCTGGTGTAATGATGCCAGCCTTCTAAGATACTGCCTCATTTGATGTTTTGACAAGCTGTCTAGTACATCAGTTTCCCATAAGTTAAACTGGGTTGACATCTGCTGAATGCAAAGGCCACGGTATATGATTGCATTATTTTTCATACTCATCATACCTCTAAATGAACCTTGTGCAAGCATCCGGTTGTTATGTTTGTCTACTGTTTTGTTGAGTTCCTTTGATTATATTACATTTAACTTTATTACCACTGCACAGACTGCAGGTATGGAAAATGAAAAATGCTGAGCATCTGACAAAAAGGTAAAAATCAGTATGCAAAGTCATGTGGAGACTTTATTCATCAGCGTTGAAAGTTCACTCCAGTGAAGAGAAAGTGCACAGGGGTCAAGATGTCTTGTGCTTGATCAAGGAGAATTGAGGACATTTTATGACCTTAGAAGCCGCCTCATTTCTGAAGACACTGTTCTCTGGCTTATCAATTGTCCTTAGAATAGTTTCACAACCTCAGTATCCCTGAATACTCAGTGCTTCTACAGTATATGTTTACTGGTCATTGGTATACAAAAAAAGCAATTATGTTTACCTTAGTGGTCCAACATTGTTATTTGACTGGGGAGGCTTCTATGTTATGTACCTATCTGTTGTGTCTAGGAGTGAGACAGCCCTATCCGCCTGACCTCAGTTACCATAGTGATGATTCAGAATGTCACCTGCTTTCTTAAACACAAGCATGCAGCTGCTCTGTATCTCAGGAGAGGAAGTCAGTGTACTATCCCTTCAGTGACCTCAGGACATACTTGACATTACAGTAGTAACCCATATGTGGCATGCTGGAATAGAAACTTTTTCTTTACTTTTGAAGAACATAAAAAGTTTTAATGTTGTATTCTCCCAAAACTGGTTTAAATGGTGAAACATGAAAAGACTCTTAAATTTCTTACGTATTTATTTTTCTTGAAATCTGAAACAAAATCAAAACAAATTTCAAATCCACTTTGGATGAATAAAAACAAAAATGGAGTAAATGAAACAACAGCATATGCATACATGGCATACAGAAAATCATAACAAATCCCTTTTCAGAAGAAAGGTCGCTGTTCAAGAATACTATACATTTTACCTTGAAGCAAGGCAGTAAGACACTCTATGGAAACTGTAATCACGCCAATATTAATAGCCTATGCAGTCTTTCACAGGAAGAATAGGTGCTATGTTCAGTTTAAACTTTTAAGCAGATTACACTGCAGTTAATTAATAAAAATATTAAAACATTTCCTAAATATTTAAACATCAGTGACTATTTCCTGCATAGTCAAGAGACCATTTTATTTCTTCTGTGGTCTATAACCATGGGGTTATAGATCCCTACAAATAGCAACTGTATGTTTTAACAACTTAGAGACTGACTCTTCTTCTCAGTCAGTGATCTCTCACATCTTCCTCAAGAAACAAATGTTCTTCCTCTGGCTACTGTGAATCAAAATGAAACCATATCACGATAGTTCTGTAGATCATAATGCAAACAATGCATTTCTGTAGATCACACACATCGCAAACTGCAATATTGTTTTTAGTTGCAGTTTTAGTAATGTCTCATAGTCCATTTCTTGCTTCGTCATTAAAAGCACAGTGGAGCCAGATCTTCCTCCCGCATCAGGAAACAGGCGTAAAATGTCCCTTGAATATTTGGAGTAGCAGCGTTGTGTGACTGGCAGTGCTTTCTCAGGGTGAGGAAGGACTGTCTTCTCCAGGATCTCTGAAAGAGGGCCCATTCTGCAGGTGTTCTCAATCAGAGCCTTCAGTTTTCTCCACTCCAGTGCAGCATTTCCTCTCCAGCGTAGTTTACACCTGAGAGAAACAAAGCATAACTTTTAGTAATACATTCATCAGTTTAGTCAGACTTAATGAACTAAGAACTAAAACAAGAGAGTTGGTTTGAAATGTAGCTTTGCTTACCTAAGGAAATCCTCCTTCACGATTGTCCTGAAGAGCGAGGTCTGCGTGAGAAGCCATTTCAAGTTTTTGCTTCGTGTGTTGGTTGAGTTCTGTTGCTGCTGCTGCTGCTGCTTCTGGCGAAGGTTCAGAGGACGTCTCTGTTGACATCTGCGTCTCAGTGCTCTGTATTTATGCTGCTCATCCTGTGCTCTCTCTGCTTTTTAGCCAATCGAAGGCTCACAGCTCAGGACAATAGAGTTAATTTAATGTCATAGAACAGGTGGGATGCTTTATCTGTATGCCACAGATCAATGAGGTCAGTGGGAAAATGTTTTTCCCTGAAGTGGACACAGGGAAAATTTTTCCACCTAGCAAAGAACTCCTTAGCGACACTAATGTAGGCATGTGAAATTAAAATAAAACAACATATTAATTTACATTTTACCAGTTAAACTATTACTATTACTATTACTATTACTAATACATTGTCTCATCAGCAAATACTCAAACTATTTATATACAGCATGGACATGTGTGGACAAGACAACTGTAATACTTATAAGGAAATACTGCCACCATCCTTTTTATTTCATGAGTTGAATGAACTTAGTGCAGAAGCTCTTCTTTGCTTTTTTATTTTACTTGACAACAAACGTTAAATATCTCTGTGAATAAAACATTAATCAAACCACAATAAAATAGAACCAAATATATAAATTTAAGCAGAAATAATGTTTTAAAGTTATATTTTCTGGCTCTGTATTGTCTCAGCAGTGAGTTACAGCCAGACAGATGGCTCATCTGTGAAGTGGCTTTCTGCCTGAGAACCAAGTCCCGAGGCTTTGTGAGAGCAGACACACTTCTATTGTGTGTGCAGCTGAGCAGGCTGCATACAGAAGTGTGGGAAGCCGTGTGTCGCTGTGGCTCCCAGCTCCAGAGAGAGAGGAGGGCGTGTGACCAGGGCGTTCAGGCTTAATGCAGGGAGCTGTGGGAGCTCAGAGAGGAACTAGGAAACCTGAGCCGCCCACTTTCACACACATACACAGACAGCAGATAGACACACAGACAGATGGAGGCAAGATAAGCAGGAAGGTAAATCACCTATAGAATAAAGAAGAACAAATGTAAGCGGACAAAAAGTCTCTCAAAAAGTGCATCAAAGGGATTAAGAAGGTTATGGTCTGCTTGGAAAAACAATAATCTTTATATTAATAATCTGATCTCTTTAGGTGTCTGCCAGGAATTACAAACACATCAATCATAGACTTCTCTTATTGTACTAATGGTTGTCAGTCAAATCAAATGTACTTTTCTGATTCTGACCCCCTACCACACTTGATAAAAACATAACCAACAAAGGGACAGTTTGAGCACCTTTGAACAGCATTTTTAGTGAACCTATGGCTTTAACTATGGGCTAACATACTGACTAAAAAAGCTTATTTAAATAACTTGATAATTAATGGTTCTTTGATGAGTCCAAAGGTAAGAGGTTCCTTGCAGATTCCAAAAATGTGGCCAAACTATAGCATCAGCATGAAGAACTGGTTTAGGTTCTGACTCAAACCTTTTTTTAAAGTTTATATTGGCATGATTATCATGTGAATAATAATGCCAAATTATCATAGATGTATATAAAGTATAATTATATGAAAAAAATAGAAGAGCGGGATTATAGCAGAAAACAGTAAACATGTTTATTTATGTGTCATAGGTCCCTGCATATCAAATAATCATCTTTGGTATTAACCTAAAATAATTAACAACAATATAAATATGGTCATACATTGTGTTCACTGGATACAGAATATATCAAATCTGTAAATGGAAAGGCATCAAAGGGTGAGCTGTCAGGAGACCAGCTGTCATACGACTGTTTCTCAAGGCTGTCACATCGTTGATATATCTTCGTCTTTATGCCGATGACACAATTTTATCTAGAATAAGTTTCGTGTATCAAAATCTTTGAATTTCATTTCAATTTTGCTTAGGACTTTTCTTTTTTTTCTTTTTCTTTTTTTTTTTTTTTTTACTTTTTCTGGCCTTTTCAAGCTTTATTTTTGATAGAGACAGCTGAAGTGACAGGAATGTGGGGAGACAGAGATGAGAGCGACATCTAGCAAAGGAGCCACAGGTCAGTTCAAACCAGCGGATGCCCTACAAGGCTAGGAATCTTTGCCCGACCAGCTGGCGTGTTCCGGGCATAATGACTTCTGAGGCCCATTTCATTCTCTGTCTCTACCAAACTGAACTAATCGACACCTCAGCTCAAGGACTTTTCTAACATCTTCCACCAGAGTGCTACACTGTAGCAGGAAATGTTGCTTTGTCTCATTTGTCTCTGCAGATAGGCTGACACAGCCTGTATTCTACAGGCGGTCGGATGCCATATTAGCTGTGATCAGTGTTACATAATTCCTGTTAATGCTAATTTTTATTGATGGTTCATGATCTTGAGATGGTTAACTGGACATATTTGTCATGTTAATTGGTAATTTTAATTTTTTTGACTATTTCTATTGGTAACTACTTTTATTTAATGTGCTATATGTTTATATAAATAAGGCAAGCACTGTTAAAAGATAGGTCAAAAACATGTTACCTATCTATTCTATTATATCCCTTTATCCTAAACAGGTGTTGTGAAAGGAATGGAGTGGGGTTGGTGGTCTCATAGAGACTGGTTGTAATGGGGTCAATATGTAATTGCAGCCCCAGTGAGTATGAACACTGTATATGAGTGATATGCAGTACTGCATTATTTAAACATTATTAAAATGCTATAAGACAAATGGGAGGACATCAATTTACAAATGACAGTGTTTATTTGAAAAGAACACAGTGAGACAAATAAAAGCTCAGACTAGAGATGAGCCAACATCACAACAACTTGAAGATTTATCTGTACACAATGTACTCATATAAGAAACGCTGTCTTTATAAAAGACAAAAATTCTCGTCATGGATAGGTGCAAAGACAGTTAAAAACTGACCTTAAAACAGATCAGAATGTTCTAATCACAAAGTAATGACAACAGGTTAATAACCTTAAACTTTCATTAATGAAAACTTGGCAGTCACATAAAAAATTGTGACAGGATGATATTAAACAAACCTTTCCAATAAAAGGAAAAAAAACATTTGGATCTTTATGATCGATTATGACAAAATGTCCATAAAAAGGACAGTCAAAGTTTTTGATCAATGTGATCAATAACAATCAAAAAGATAACAAATGTTACCATGCATATACTACCAATACATAGTACAGTAAGTATAATAATAATTGCAGATGCAATCAGATTTAGTTCATGCAACATGCATGACAAGATATTCTCTTAGCAGAAAGATATTGTTGCTGTATCATTTCACTCCGGAAGTATCATCTTCTCAAAGACAAACACACAAAATACAACCTTCTGTACACACAGAAGAACAAGTCCATCAAACTTGAAAGAATTCAGTTCAGTAATCTTTGACCAATATGGTCATCTGAGTTTGTCTAGTAGTAACTCTGTAGGTGTCTACGGCCTCCAGACAGCACTATAGAATGGACTCTTGTCTTTGGTGATGCTGGTCTGGACTGTAAAGCTCCAGAGGAGAGGGTGAAAGCCTCTCTGAGTTCTCATCAGAGAGGAAGACTCGCTTGTTGCAGTGGTTCAGCAGTCTTCTCTGCTGCTGCTGCTGCTGCTGCTGCTGCTGCGTGCTGCAGTTAATCTCAGGACACAAACTGTCTGCATCTCAGGATGTCTGTTTTCTCAGCTTGGAGTCTGGCTGCTGTTTGAGGAACTCTGGATTAGGAGAGACTTAAGCTGCTCCAAGTGTACTATATTTGATTAGCTCTCTGCGTAACTTCTCCACCAGAGGCTTTCTGAGGCTGCAGAAGAAGAACAAAGTCATTAATCATCTTATTCTGGGTAGTGTTAGCCTGAACAAAGACAACCTCTCATTAACCATATTTAAATCTTCTTGAATCTTAAATTGCTGTGGGTCAGAGTGGTACTCCTGTGGTGATCACAGCTGCAGTGATTGTAGGTGCCATGTCTGGATCTCTGTGCTGTAAGTCTCTGTAGAGAGAATCTGCTCCTCTGCGGCTTCATCCCACTCCTATTTATAGTCCCACATCTCCATATGAATGTGTGGGTCTTGGTCTAATAAGTTTCTCACAGTCTCAGCCAATCAGAGAGCAGTAATACAATCAGGCATGTGGAGCAACAGCATGAATACTGTTATTGCCTGAAGACAATGGTTAAATCTCAGGAACAGATGGAGGACTGGGGGGTGATATGGGAACTCATAGAGCTCTGTTTGAATCTGGGAGAGTGGTGACCCTGTATAGAGAGAGCAGATCTGCTGCCTGATGCGATCCAATGACTTTGACTGAGCACACGTATCATCCCATCACACCGTGGGAGAGTGATGATTTTATATTTAGAATTTTCTAAGCCTGAACATTTATATATTTCTGTATAGAGAATCAATCAAACGTAGCACACACTGAACACACTAATCAATATCGTATGTTAATGCAAATAATAATAATAATACCTTTGTAATAAACTTTGTGGATTTTCTTTTATTATTTTATTTTTTGCTACAAGATTATAGTACCCTATATAAGGTTAGAGAACAGTGTGATGCCCATTGAAGCACACTCAGGCAGCTGTCCAGATGTAGTTGAGTCTTTTGACACGTGCCTTGTAGTCTGTGAGTAACAAGTAGAGCTCGGTTTCCCACACTGACTCCCTGTATGGTCAATGAACCACAAAGGGACTTCAGTGACAGATGCTGGCTGTGTGTTGTTATAGAAACAGAGCCTGACATCACCAGCCATCTGGAGGAAAGGACACCATTAGCTGGCTCTGACAGTTTGTAAATCTTGGAGTTTAGTGAAAAAGTGTCACCAAAATAATTTGATATCTCAAATTTTCATTTTCCAATCACATTTTGAACCTCAGTCATAATCCACCTCTTTGCTGACCATCGCAAAATTTCAGGTCTTCTCATGAGGTGGGGTTTCTTTACGGTGGGGTAGCTGTTTCCTGAAGTGTGCCCAAATCTCTTTGGAGAATTACTCGGCTGCTGGTGGATGGATGTCATGACACTTAACTCTGCCCTCCAGGCTTTCCCACACTTTCATTAGCAGAAAACAACATGTGCCTCTCTACAAAAACCTTTCCAGGGATCTAAGCACATATAGAATTAGCGCCAAGTAGGGTCAGGATCTCCTCAAAAATAATTACATTTACTAGTACAGACCATGATCAAGCAGATATGTTTAATTTTTTATTAACAAAACAAAGTGAGTGAAGCTTGGGGTATTATGCTTTGTAGGTAAAGCGATGTGTATATAGTTTGCACTGTTCATTTGTTTAGATCACACACGTTTTGTAGAATACCTTCACTTCAATGTTAGCACAGGGGTGTGGTTGTGGTTTCTTATTTTCACCTGTCGCTTGGTGGCAGGAGTTTGGACAAAGAGGGTGGCTGAAATCTGTCAAGTTTCACTGCGTCTCATCATTCCATAATCATATAGCTTCATCTAGTTTAGTTGGATATATTATACACTTTGGGTTTTGTTGCTATTTTGGTTAATAAACATCGCAAAAGTTACAACATGGACTGTGAGTTTCTTTGGATTGATATGTGTGCAGTAGAAGACCAACTCAGCCTCTTAGTGTTTTCGGAAAAGTTGCAGCTACATCTTCTTCTGCCTTTTGCTGTGTTGTGGGGAACCTTTGGGCGGGAACCTCCCCATGGGACCATTATAAGTAGAATAAAGGAAATGGGATAAAGAGAAAAGAGTGCAGAGGTACAGAAGATAGTGAAAGAGGAGGAGTGGGTTAGAAGGGTATTCTGGAATGTTGAAATGGCAGTTGAGGTGTGGTGCCTGCTCTGGGAAGCTCTGCTGATAGGTTCAGTTAAAGAAGTAAAATGTGTGTACATAAACAATATGTAGAAAATTAAAATGAACTGATTACCCAACTTAGACATATAATTAGTTAATTAATATTTTAAATGTTGAAATCATGTTTGTACGTTGGGTTGGGGTCATGAACATCAGAGGTGGAACCTTCAAGACGTCATTTTGTCCTAAGATCGCAAATAATGTGACGCCAAGTAGATAACGATTGCACCTCCGCCAAAATAAAGACAGATGTCTATGGTTGAAAACCTTAACGTTAGAAGACAGTTTAAAACTTATTGTGTCTCAGTTTTTAGAACGAACATAACATTAGTTGGTTTTGATTAGGTTAGATAGTTTAACAGAGTGAAGAAATAGGTTAGCGGTGAACGTTGGTTCAGTGTCGTCTGCCAGTAACTTTACAGCAAGTGACTCTGTTGGGACTCCAGCCCATACAGAGTGATTTTTATGGATCAGCAAACTAAAGCAAGTCTATCTAAAACTTTACCCTCTCTGTTTAAACAAAAGGAGGAAACACAGACTTTATATAAACCGTTACCTGACGAAGATTTCCTGCTAAACCTGTTCAACAAACAGGTCCACAATAGGAAGATGACCTAGCTAATCTTTGAGAGAAACCAAACTAACAGTTGTCTTGACTTCACTTCAAGTTTAGCGGTGAGTAACTGTTAGTCAAAGCGTTTTTGTTTGTTTGTTTGTTTGTTTTTCTTTACTTCATTTAATTAAAATAGTACCTAACTGTGCTATCTGTCAAAATGTGACTGTTTCTGCTGTTGGATACTGGATCTAGCTTAACTTTAGCTCATGAGATAGTTAGCTATGTGATGGGACTACAGGTAGTCCAGGTACACAAGTAGGCTGATATTTTATTTATTAATTATTTTGGTAATGTTAATTCTGGTTTGTTCTCAATGTCCTTTACTTTTTAGTGGTCTAAGTAGTTTTCTGTTTCAGCTAGATTGTAAATGCAGGTAACATGGCATGAAATAAACCAGATTGTTATGTTTGAACATGTATGTATGAGAGGTTAATCCACATCGTATAACTTCATGCGAAACACCTGCTAAAAATATTGTCTCTCACTAGATTACAAATTGTATAAGTGTGAAAGGGTTTTGTGTCATGAGGCACAGTGCAATCAAATGTGTGATTTAAAACAGGTCAGTTTTAAAACAGGCTCCCTTTAATCTCTTAGTCCCTTCAGGTCAAGGTCTGGATCTATTGTCCCACAGGATCTTTGTGATGAGTTTCCTCTGGTTTCCCCCACCTCCTGTCCTTTCACTGCTTTCAATGAGACAATAAAGTGTGTCTTATTATGCATCTCATTAAAACAATGTCAAACCTCTTTAAAAGGAGAAATGGGTTTATTTAAATACCCACATTTGATAAGATGTCAAACTTTTTTAATGTACATTTTCTGACTTTACTTACTCAATGAACAGAGTTATCTAAATTGAAAAATCTGAATGAAACAACACATTTACTGTACTTAGCTGTACAGTTTGTAAATACAGCTTTGTAAAAATCTCAGTTTCATCATCATAATGAGAGGAACTGTAAGGAAAAATATGAAATACCATAACATGTTCAGCCCAGGTAGTGTTTATTTATTCTACAAGGCACAATGAGCCACACAAAGTATGAAAGCTCAACTAGAGGTGATGATACATCTAACAACAACAACTTGTAGATTTCTACAAGACACACTGTACTCAGAGAGTAAAAGGAACAACTGTCTTTATGAAAGACAAACAGTTTACAATATTTGAGGACATAGTGCTCACTGTCCTTTGAGAGTTTCTTCACAAGTGGATCAAAATGTTTGACCTTTGTGAACAAAACAAAAGACAATAAAAACATTGTTCTTAATAATCCCATTAAATTCAAATGACTCTCAAGCGTAAAAATGGTCACTGTAAAACTGTGACAGTGTGACGATAAACAAACCTTTAACAGTAAAGAAAGGATAAACACACTGATCTTAAACAGATCATTTTCAATAATCACATAAAGTGAGAGAAAGTCCATGATGACAAAATGTCATAAAAAGGCAATTAAGATCAAATGGAAGTCATTACTAATCAAAAGAGGTAACAAATATCACCATTGCATTGCTATTCTATCAATACATGATGCTCATTGAATAATAAAAGTGTCACAGGAAAATTGTGACATGATGAAGCTTTTAGAAAAAAGTAAAAACATTTGGATCTTACAACAGATCAGTTTTGAGTAATCAGAGAGATTAAAGAGTGAAATTAAAGTCCATGATGACAAAATGTCCATAAAAGGACAGTTAAAGTTTTTTGATCAGTGTGATCAATAACAATCAAAAGATAACAAATGTTACCATAGCATATACTACCAATACATGAAGTACAGTAGGAAATGTATGGTAAGATGCAATCAGATTTGTTTCATGCAACATGCATGACAAGATGACTATAACTGTTAACTTGAAAGATATTGTGCTGTCATTTCCTCAGAGATATCATCTTCACAAAGACAAACACAAAAAATGGCCTTCTGTACATGCAGAAGAACAAAGTCCATCAAACTTGAAGAATTCAGTTCAGTAATCTTTGTAATATGGTCATCTGAGTTTAATCTGGTAGTAACTCCAGACTGTGGGAGTGTCTACCACGGCCTCCAGGGGCGCTGTTGACTGGACTCTTGTCTTTGGTGATGCTGGTCTGGATTGTGAAGCTCAGAGGAGAGAAGTCAGCCTCTCTCAGGTTCTCATCAGAGGAAGACTGAAGCTTGTTGCAGTGGTTCAGCAGTCTTCTCTGGGACTGGGTCTGCACCTGCTCCTTGGACATGAAGTTTTTCACCTCTTGGACACACCTGGAGAAACCCTTGATCAACAGCTGCCGGGCCACAACAGCGCTGCTGCTGCAGCTCGTCTCAGGACACAAACTGTCATTTCCAGGATGTCTGCTTTCTCCAGCTTGGAGTCTGGCTGCTGTTTGAGGAACTCTGGACCCAGGAGAGACTTGAGCTGCTCAATGCTGCTGTTGATTAGCTCTCTGCGTAACTTCTCCACCAGGGCTTTCTGAGCTGCAGAAAGAAGAACAAAGTCATTAATCAACATTCTGGAGTGAAGTGTTGCATGAACAAGACAACCTCATTAACAATATTTAAATCTTCTTGAATCTTCAATTTACGCGCAGGTCAGAGTCAGATGCTCCTGTGATTTGGTCATAGCTGCAGTGATTGTAGGTGCCATGTCTGGATCTCTGTGCTGTAGAGGTCTCTGTAGAGAATCTGCTCTGCCAGCTTCATCCCTCCTATTGTAGTCCCATCTCCATATGAATGTGTGGGTCTTGGTCTGGTAGAGTTTCTCACAGTGTCAGCCAATCAGAGCTTCATGAGACAATCAGGCATGTGCAGCAGCAGCAAGCTAGATTGCCTCAGGACAATGGATTAAATCTCAGGGAACAGATTGGAGTACTGGGGTGATGTAGAGAGACTCACAGAGCTCTGTTCTGGGAAAGTGGTGACCCTGTAGAGAGAGCAGGTCTGCTGCCTGATGCTGGGATCGATGACTTTGACTGAGTGTCAAACTGACAATTGGTTGCAGTTTGGGTAAAATGTTCAGCGTAACATTAAGGTTTAAGGTTTCTTTATTAATCATTCTACGGCACAGGGTTGTGCAGGGTGTGCCTCTCTTTATGCTATATGCAAATCCAGAAAAAAACATATGTAACTTCATTAAAGAATGAGTGGAAATAGATATTTATTAATGAATGATCGTTTGTGCCATAACAAAAAGCCCATGATTATGCATACCCTTTATCCTTCACCTCCTCTTTTAATTGCAACTTTCATTCATTACAAATTACTTTTTCTTAAACAAAAAGAAATTTAAACATTTCTCCTAGTAGTCAATTCTCTGAGGTTTGCGAATATTGTAATGCATGCTTTATGTTTAAAAAGTTATTTTAATAGAACTTGGGAACAATAATCACTTTGCTGTCCAGATGTATCTCTGTCTTCTGACTCGTGCCTTGTGTCAGTGTGAGTAGAAAGTTGCTCTCAGTTTCCCACACTGACTCCCTGAATGCTGTGGTCAATGAACAACAAAAGGTCTTTGAATGGAGCTTTTGTGACTGATAGTGGACGTGTGTTGTAGTAGAAACAGAGGCTGACGTCACCAACCATCTGGAGGGAAAGAACACCATTGGCTGGTTCTGACTGTAAAGTTTGAAATGTTTTCTCATAATGAATCAGCTCAGCTGATTTGACAAATTCTTTAGTCAAGTTTCAATCATCTTTGTACATTTTGATAATCTAATGTTTAGTTGAGGCTTTATATCAGTAACTGGATAAAACATTCAGTTGTATAGATGAGGGTGGGAGGCTGAGGCAGCTGTTTCCTGAAGTGTGCCAAATCCCTTTGGAGAATCGTCTGTTGGTGTGGTTGAAGATGCTAATCATGTTAAACTCTGATCTCCAGAGTTTTCCCACACTCTGTCCATTGACAGACATGAAGGTATGTGCCTCAGTCCAAATATATGTTTAAGAGCTTATTTCAGCAAATTCAGGTTTGCAATTTAAAGAGTCAATTTAACAAAGTAAAAAATTCACCAATGAGAATCAACTGAAACATTACATATGATTTTTGTAAGTATGACCAACATGTTAAGTCACTGACCAATGTACTCTTTATCTGTTTGTTTGTTTGTTTGTTTATTTGGTACAATTGAAACAGAGAAAATCAGGTCATTTTACCAATTAAACTGAGGGGAAAGAATATTTGTTGGTGTTTTGCTGAGGCATTTGCTGAGTTCCCAGTCAATGTAGCACCAATCATCATTCTGCTTTTATTAAGCTGTATTACATTTGAATTTGTTTTAAATTTTGTTTTTTGAATTTTGTTTTTTCTGTAAATATTGCTGAACATTACAGTATAATTTTCAGTTTTTACTGTGAAGGTCAGATGCATGTTCCAGATGGTGGACTTCATGTTGATCAGCAGGTGTAGCAATGATCTGACAATAAGTAAACAGCTCCCTCTGCTGTCAGATTGTGCTAACGGGCGTTGACTTGTGCTGTTGCAATAATAGTAATAATAATAACAATATTACTAGGAATTATTATTAGGAATAATAATAATTATTAGTAGTAACTAAAAATAAAAAAAAATACATATATTAATTATTAACACCTATTATTAATTTTTATTATTAGGAATTATTAACAATAATCATTCCTGGACCTCTCATTATTATTAACCTCTTGTTATTACAAATTCAGACAGTTTCTCCAGTATATCGCAAACTAGAACCGAAACAATGATTTCCCAGTTTACAGCCTGACATCTGTCATGGAGGATAAATTTGGTGTGAACGAGGAGGATAACATAGTAGAATATAGTTAAAGCAAAATTGCAGCTACAGTTGAATCAACACATCTGAAATATTATAAACACAAATGTAGAATTTATAGCAGGACTGATGTATTCGTGTTCACTAGATGTACCTAATAAACTGTTATTGATAATAACTGTAACTAACCCAAACATTGTCTGTACACAGTAAAATGTTGGGTGAGCATTCCTATGGTTGCCTGATTCTTCAGGCGATTTTCTTCTTGCTAAAGGACATCATGTTGACTTTGAGATCCTCAAAAATATAATGACATTAGGTAACTTAACATTATGTGCAATTTATTAACTGATGGACACAACCATTTTTCTTTGACACCTGACATTCTTGTTAAAGCCATCTGATCAATTTGTCACCTTCTCTCATGAAAACAAAACAGACTCATTATTCTCCAACCACAAAAAAAGAAAAAAAAAAAATCAGTAAAAATCTCATAGACGGAAGCAATTACATGACAAGCTTTAATTTTCTCATAAAACTAGGACATTTCTATGCAAAGCGAACATTTTAAAAGATTCACTCCCTTATTTTGTTTGATCGTTCCCAACTGATAATGTTTATTAATTTGATTAATTTGAAGATGTTTGGGACTCTAAAACAAAATGAGGCAGATCATCTATTAAACACCGAAAGATTTGACAGGCATCAACTTTGGCAAACTGATTTAATATTGTTCAGACTCTGTAACGACCCAATTATGCACAAAATATTTCCTCCACTGCTTCATTGTGATGATAACCAAAGCATAATAATATTACAACACATTATTCTTCAAATGAATGGCTTGAACATGTATATATACATACAGTCATAACAATAAATAACGACAGTGAAATTAGAGAAGCAGCTTTGTCTGTTAAATTAGTAAAATCACAAACAATATCTGAAGCTGATCCTGATGATGATGCCGTGTTTGATTAGAGACGCAACTAGTTGTTAAAGGGTGAGTTCAGCCAAATTGCAAAAATACATATTCTCTCTCCAGTCAGATAATTTTGGTTTGTCCAGATTTTGAAATTTCCGAGATTTCTTGTCTCTTAGAAGATGTTTAGAAACAGTGTTTTTGTTACTCTGGATAATCCTCAGAACATACTGAAGATGTTTCTGTGATAGAAACTATTGTGAAAAACTATTGTTGAAAAATTGCCTTAAAATCACAATTTAAAAGATTGAGTTTCTAAGTTACAAGAGCAGAGTAATGTCTCAACAAGCTGCAAAAGGGTAGGCCTTGAACCCTTAACTGCTTGTGCTAAGCTGAGATTCATTTCAGTCATTTACAGACAGTAATCACAATGTATATCAGACAAATATTGACAGTGTGTTCTAAATACCACCACCAGATGACTAAGATTATTGTTCTTCATGTAACGTGGGTGAACTAACCCTTTTAACATCTAGGAAAGAACCAGGTGAGCAGAAAATGATGCTGCAGGTGTGTCTCACTTCAGGAGGTAGTAAACGTCCAGCAAGTCCCAACACCAACATCAATAAAGCACACAGAAATAATAAGACTCCATGTATGAACTGCTCCATTTTATCATAATATGAAGAGCTGCAGGTGCCATGATGATCAGACTGAATGTTTAAGTTGGTTTCCTTTTCCTTCTTTTTATGTTGATCAATCGGCACCGATCAAACCATCAAGTTGACACATAATGCAGTTTCTAAGAGCAGCTTACTGAGTTCTCACTTAAAGAGTTGCCTTTTCTTCTGTTATTTGTAACACAGCTCCAGCTTGGTGACCATCCTGCCAAGCAAAGCACACCAATTTGTTGTTGGCTGCAAGAACCAACACAAATGTCTCCATTTACTCCCACTATCTGAGGATGTCTACACACGGTGGACTGACTTTATTTTTGTAGAAAATGTGACAGCAATGCTACCTCAGGCTAAGTCGATAGTGGACTGTTGAAATAAGAGGCCCCCCAAATCAAAGTATGAACCTGAAACTGAGCATAGAATGACCTCTTTAAGTCGATGTCAAGCTTGTTTCACTACCTTCTGAAAGAGAAACACACCCAATGATTTCATTTTTTTAATTACTAGAGATCTGCTTAAAGCTATGGCACAAGAACATCAAATCCAGAACATCTGAGCGCTTCAGAAGACTGACGATGCCCTGCTGTTATAAACAAGAAAAAAGTCACTTCTCATTCCTCTGACCTCCACCCTTGAAGTCTTGTGTGCAGTGGTTTCCAGTTCTCCAAGGGCACTGGGAGGAATTTCAGACAGGTACGGCGTCACAAAAAAGACCAGAGGCTTATAAGGCATCAGTAGGCAGGGCAACAAGCTCCGAAAACGCCTCAGCAGGAAGTCAAACATTCACAGCTGATCTGCATGTTACACTCGCAGTCCTGAACTCTGTCCTCCTTCACGTCGCTCTACCTGAAGATTAAAAGGCCGATCCATCACAGATGATGTTCTGGCCTCTGCCGGGGAACAGCTCCATCTGCCAGTACCGAGGGTCTGCATACACTGTACAGGCCAAAGGTCAGAGGGAACAACCATCAACAGACTGCTTCAGCAACCACATGACATTCAACTGTGTGATTTTATGCATCAAGAGATATAGATAAAAACACCTCAAAGATTGTGAGGTAGTGACAACGTTCATGTGTCAGTTTTACAGTGACAAACTGTGTCCTGTTAGTCAAAGCTTTTGCAGCCTTGAAAGAAAAAGCTGTAATTCAGTAGAAAATATTCTCTGATTGTAGACCTTTTTTAAAAATCTTGAGGGCACAGAACACAGAAAAGTTTTGTCATGTTAAAAGTGTTGGTGGATAAAAACAGGTGTGGCAGGTGTTACCCATGTCTCCAGGTGTCAGCCACAAGTTGAAGGAGCTACAGTGTTTCTGACAGCGTTGAACAGGCAGAACTCGAACCGTTGGTAGACCCTCACCCACCACCAGCCAGCCAAACACCCTGACACCCTGGAACAGAGGCAACTTTAAGGTTGATGGTTCATTTGTGGTGAATGATGGCAGGACAAAGAACACCAGTGAGGGTCAGGACAACTGATTGCACAGGTCCAATCAATCAATCTGCATTTTCACACTGACCAAACAGATTACTTTTCTTGACCCAAATATTGTGTGAAATTCTGGAAAAATCAAAACAGTGTGTGTGTGGATGTTTGGACACGTTAACTCACCTTGCTCTGGGAGTTGGTGCTGTGGGTGACCAGGCAGCGCTGCACGATGGTCCCAGCACTGTCCAGCAGGGGGCAGAGCTCAGCCTTTGGGAAGAGCCACCTCAACACCTTCTCCCTGGTCCCAGAGCTGAACCTCCTACATTACACATCACCGGTTGTAATCATTAAATGCAACAGTGCCCATTTGGTTAAACTGGAAGTGCTGACTATGAAAAACTTTTGAACAGAAATGTGTACCAGAGCAGAGTAAAGTTGGCAGGTCCTTGCGGGAGGCCAACGTTGTGGTTCTGCAGACCATCGTCCTCCTCCAGCAGAATGGACATGGAGCCTGAATGGGCCAAGTAGAGCTCCTCAAGCTGCTGCCGCTGAACACTGAGGGACTCCCCACCCTTCAGAGACCGGTATGAACAAACAGGATGGGTGAATGTGAGACATGTGTCACACATAACTGCTCAACATCATGTCACTGTTGTGCGGTAACAGTGCTCTGTTGACCTCTGACCTTAAGCAGGACGAGTTGTGGCCCCCGTCGCAGCGTCACAGTTCCTCTGAGGCTCTCTGGGACTTCCAGCACAGAGGAGATCTCTGCACAGCCCGAACAGTTGACCAGATTCTGTCTGAGGGAGCCGGCACTCCACCATTCATGAAAACCTGTAGCACACATTTGTAGATTTTTTCAAAAACAGATGTCGTTGCCCTATGTTCAGGCAAATATTGTATTCTAAGGGGCAGCACACACTAGTAGAGTGTGACATGCCAGCACCAAAACACTGTGCCATGAAATTGCTTGTTTTGTCCAATACAGTCAAGAAAGTCGTCGCTGTTTCTGAGAGAAATTCGAAAGAGAGAGAGAGTAATCACGCTTCAGACCTTGCAAGTTGTACTTCTTGGCGATGGGCAGAGACAGCAGGCGGACGTGGCTGAGAGGGGATGACCAGTTGTAACAGCCCAAGTTGACCAGACCGAGCTGAGGGCCACTCTGGGGGTATGTGAAGGCCAGCACCGCCATCAGCAAGAAGCACACAGCCACCACAAACTACAGAGACAGTTTGAATGTTTACTACTTAAACATGATAAAGACCTTCAGTGATTTGTTGATTATACTTTCTTTCAATTATATGTTTTAGCATGTAATATTTGTGTTGGCAGGCGTGACCTTTATGGTGGCTCTCAGGATTGGGAACTGGGGAGGCTCTCTCCTGGGCTCATTGGTCTCTAGGACTTGCTTGATGAACCTCTCGATCTCCCTCTCCGACATGCCATAGCGGTAGCCTGACTGGCGGAGGATGTCGATGCTTTCAGAGAGCTTGTCGTAGATACACGGCTCGCTCATCGTCGTTCCCATGATTGCAGCAGCGGCAGCTGTGGCTTCTCAGTCAAACGCGTCGATCTCCAGCTGCTGCGAGCTCCAAGAGCATGGTGTTACCTATGAAGTCATCTGAAATGTTAACTGACACTAGCTATTACAAATTATATGATTAAAAAGGGGTGAGCATCTTTAGAACACCTGACAGTGTAACATACCACTTATAGTAACTTATAATATTGTCTTGTCTCATCTCTTCAAATTGGCAGCTGAATTAATATTTTTTAATTGTTTCAGGTCCCCAAAATGACAACTGACACAGAACAACATTTTACTCCTTCTGCCTAAAACCAGCCCAAATATTGAGAAGAAGAATAACCTTACATGGTACTTTGGGTGTCTGTACATAATGATCACTGCTCAGAGACTCAAGAGTCTCATAAATGTGACTCTGAGCACACAAAGCAGAGATATTTAGGAAAGGATATGAATACCAGTGTCATGTAATTAACCAGATGTGATCGCTTGCAGGCAAATCAGAAACTGGAGGTTACCATAGCAACATTACTGATGTTTCAGGCTCTGATAACAGTTAAGTGACCTCTGGTTAAATTAACCTAAACCAACCTAACCCTGGGTTAATCTGACTACAAACATAGTTTGAAGCACGTAGGGTAAGTTGACTTTGTCAGTGGAGACAGTATGGACTCCACATGGTGTCCACAAGTAGACAGTAACTTGTGGACTTAAACCCCTCAGGTGTCACACAAAAACAACAACCCCTCAGGTGTCCACACAAAAACAACAACCCCTCAGGTGTCCACACAAAAACAACAACGCCTCGGGTGTTCACATACAGACAGTAAGAACCTTCAGGCGTTTAAAACCGTCAGCCACATAATGGCATTACTACAAACTTGGTGCCACTACAGTGATATTGAACAATGTAACGTTCACTGATCATTGACATTAGGTGATTTAACATTAGCGGAGGCAAAGCAAAAGTGATCAACTCGCAGAAATACATTGTCGTGTTAGCTTGTGCTTTGCTGGCCTTGGTTAACAGTTAAAGTTTACGTCGCTTAAAGAAAACTACAGAAAACCGAAAGCCTCACCTTAAAGTGAGATCCACCGCCGTGACTGTGTTCTCTTCTCTCTCGGGTTATGTTTCAAAATGATTATATTTTTTAACCTAGCTTTCTAGTTAATGGGCATGGCTGCCACAAACAGCCCGGATACCGCCGTCTTCTTCTCCACCTTCTTCTGGCGGTGTACGAATTGGTGCATTACCACCACCAACTGGTGTTGAATATAACTGCGGGATGTTCAAGGAAACAGAGAAACTAGAAAATAAGAAATGAACGTCTGAGAATATTAACTGGAACATGTTTCTAACACGTTTCTAAAAATCTTGATTTTGTTCCAAAACAACTGATAAAAACTTTTATCTATAGACTGTATGGAAGTCCTGTCTGTAACCAATCAGAAGACAGAGAAAGGCCTTGGCCCCGCCTCAAGTAGAACCAAAACAATGTCTCTTAGCGAATGAGAGCGCAGCTTTTTCAGAGGAAGTCCCGCCCCCTGCTTCCTTTTCTTGTGCAACCGTGAAATAGCAGCAACACCGACTAGCGTCAAGCTGCAGACTGTCACATGATCCACGCCGGATGTGTGCCTCGGAAAACAAAAACAAATTGAAATATCTTGATAATTTGATCTTATTTTTAGTACAAAACCTTGATGTATTTTGAGTGTTTAAATAAAGAAACATTTTCAATAAAATAGTGTTTTTTTTTTTTTAAATAAAAACCTTCCCGCTTACTATTAAATTCTTTTATTTTGGTAGTAAGAACAGGAAGTGTTTGTTAGCTTACCTGCCTTAACACTAACTAGCATTGTGTCGTAGACTGGATCTAACTGTCAGGCGGCAACGTTCCTCAAACCAAACCAAACTCTGACTTGAAGTTTATTCTTAAATCGCTGGTCCTCGTCCACACAAACCAGGAGGTAAACAGGTCCAGGCCGGTTCACACTGGTGTTTTGGTCGCGGTCAGCGTGTTGTTTTTGGAGGTCAGTGAGTCTCCAGGTGAAACCAGCACGCCGTTCAGATGCTTTCCCCAAGCAGGACCGTCTCCTCCCTGCTGTTCAGGCCGGTCTCGTGGATCCCACTCCGGCTAGGGTCTGACAGGAGGGCCGCCAGCACTCTGCAGAAAGGTAACAGCAAATCCCCGGAGCATGTCAAGCGTGGTTATTCAGTCCAGAGCAGCTAGCACGAAGCTAATCCCAAAGTGACGCAGTTTACAGCAGATATAAACTTGAGTTATGAAACGTTACACAACGGCGCATGTGAGCTGTTTGTAACATTATAGAAAACATTACGACTTTAAAATCACTTAAAACAAGTCTTTAGGAGCTAATTAACTGACAGAAAATTAATTTAGGCACATTTGTTAGATACACACAATGTGTTATATTGAATAACACTATAAGCAGATTTTCTGACTCCACAGGGCATCTTTAAGTAGCATAACAAAGTAGACTAATGTCAAGATTGTAGTTTGATGAAATGAATGTCAATGATTCTCACATAAAGATGTGAATTGTTATATACAGTTAACTCAAAAATATGTGTGGCACACAAATATTTTTTAGTATCAACATTATACCTGATTTAATGTTCAATTTTCATAACAGTCGATGATAAACTCAATAAATAGAGACAGATTTTTTTGGTTTATTGCAAAGAAGATTTTCACATACAAGGAACGTGTCTTGATGTTTTGGTGCACAACAGACATTAAGTGAAAAATATAGGATAAACATCAAATATTATAAGATATAAATATATGTACAATATGTTTTTAAAATGAAAAGCACTCTGCAGGAATGTGCAACATGATGCAACGCTTTGTCATAGTTTCTCATCATGCCCCCAACTGTCTCCCTGCTGGTTAGATATTGTTAAAAACATTTCAGATTTTATTAATACTCCACTGAATCCAGAATCTTTATTATTTATTATTGGTGTATCTGAGGCTTTAAGGAAACCGTTCCTTCCTCCAACATGTGGTTACGTGATCTAACCAATACAGCCACAATCTGTCCTGCCTGCCTCTGGGTCCTGGAGGAGTACAGGCCCTGATGAGATGAAAAACTGAAGCCAGTCACCATCTCACCAGACTGACGTTGGCAGTGGCAGCAATGTGAGGATGGACTAAATCATGGAGGTGTAGAAGTGCACCGTCATTGTTTTGACAGGTTGAACTTCTTGAGCTGCTGCAGGACGTACATCCTGCCTGTGACACGTGTGACAGAGTGTTATAGTCCTGACTCATAGAGGTCCAATTAAACCAGCTGACTGTTGTTGTTGTTGTTGTTGTTGTTGTTGTTTTGTGCTGCAGGGTCAATAAAGAAGAATGAACTGGAGAAAGATGAGCCCCGTCCCCTCTACATGGACTTCCAGGCTACCACACCCATGGTAACCATTACCAACCACGTTGTTATGGTTACAGTCAAAGATAGGTTTACTTAGACTTACAGTTTAACGTGTGTGTGTGTGTGTAGGACCCCCGGGTGCTGGACGCCATGTTGCCCTACCAGTTGAATTACTACGGTAATCCTCATTCCAGGACACACGCCTACGGCTGGGAGAGCGAGAGTGGCATGGAGAAAGCCAGGAAGGTAAAGAGACATTCATTTTGTACAGAGAGAGAGAGAGAGAGTGAAATTAAATCATTACAACGCACTGCACTGTAATGGGATAACCAAACTTGCAAACTTTGTACAACAGGGTGTGTATTAAGTTGTTTATCATTTCATTATATCTGAATTTCATGATTCAGATTTAACACTTGACTGTGTGTTATCTCTCTCTGTCCCTGAGCAGCAGGTGGCTGATCTGATTGGGGCAGATCCCAGAGAGATCATCTTCACAAGTGGAGCCACAGAGTCCAACAACATGGCCATAAAGGTCTCATTCTGCTCCTCCTCTTCATCACACCTTTTCTCCCCACTACCTCATCTTGTTTTAGTTTATATAAGAACAGACTTTGTGAAATATATATATTGCATCTTGGTGTTGTAGTGTTGAGCACGCTCTATGAGCTTCTCTCTGTTCTCTCTGCACAGTGCTGATTTGTTCACCATTGTTTCCCCCTTAGTTCAATAGTTCAGTGAAATAAAGCTTCAGCATCAGCAGGCTTATCAGCTTGATAAGCTCACAGTTTATTCAAAAGAAGTATTTGTATCATCAACTCCTCTCTCGTGGCGGTGATTCTTTATATAATACATTTCATACACATGGCAGTTCAAAGTGCTTTACAATTAGAAATGGTTACATTTTCTGAAATTTACATGTGCTTTATGTAAAGAAATTGCAGTTGAAACCACGTGGAATAGCTAAATAAGTCAAAGTTGTAGTTGAAATACAGAAAGAATGATGAACGAAGTTTCAGTTTAAGTGCAAGAGTGAAGTCATGAAAGGAGTTTATTTGTGTAGTTAATTAAAAATGCAAGTAAATGAATGCTGTATGTCTCTGCTAACCATTGCTCTTTTGTGGAGCAGCTTATACTTTTATGGGTTCTGGAAGGTGACGCACAGTTATGATAGTTTCCTTCACTTTTGAGCTCCAGCTCTCCCTCCAGCAGTGTTGTTCTACTCAAAATTGGTCTTTATCTGGAGACTATTTGAAGATCTTGGATCTTGCCTCATAATCGACCTGCCACAGTCTAGGTCTAATTTACGCCTCAGGTGTGGCTTAAGGTTCACTTTCACTTTCTGGCACACAGCTGAAGAGAGATTAAAACAAAAGGTGGAAAGCCAGCATAGAAATAGGCCCTACTGTTTCTGCTGTTAAAGGCCTCTCCACTCCCTTCAACTCTTCTATTCGCACACCCTCTGTAGCTGTGAATGTGTGATGTGAACCTTTCTGTCTGAGAGGGGATTTCAGCCAAGTGTTCTTGGCAAAATTTGACTACCCAAACCACAAATAGTTCAACTGCAAAACAGCATCGAGAAGAAAGCACAGTCTCACTCTTTTCTTGGTCTCGATACACTCTGGTCATGGTTATGACTTGGTCTTGGTATAGGTGATGTTGACTACAGTTGTGATGTTAGTAGTGACCATGCCTACCCCCCTCTCTCTCTCTCTCTCCTGCAGGGCGTGGCCAGGTTCTACAAGTCCAAAAAACGCCATGTTATCACCACACAGACAGAGCATAAATGTGTTCTGGACTCATGTCGAGTTCTGGAGTCCGAAGGATTCAACATCACCTACCTGCCAGTCCAGAATAACGGACTGCTGGACCTGGAGGTACACGCTGAGCATACAGAGCGATCACACAAAAGAAAGTTAACATGTTTATATACAGAGAACATACAGGAGTTAATATATTAAAAACTGTGTGTGTTTGTTCAGCTTTTGGAGGCCTCCATTCGTCCTGACACTTCTCTGTTGTCAGTGATGACCATCAACAATGAGATTGGAGTCAAGCAGCCCATCAAAGAGATCGGTAACCATAGCAACACAAACATGCTACTTTCGGAAATTAGATTTCTGAAACATCCACCTGTTTAACCCACGTTTGAATCATTCAGAACAACAAGAATATAGAGCTGTTCTGATTGATTAATTATTCTTCCTGTCCTCAGGTCAGATTTGTCGTTCTAAAGGAGTGTTCTTTCACACTGACGCAGCTCAGGCTGCCGGAAAGATTCCTATCAATGTCACCGACTGGAAGATTGACCTGATGTCCATCAGTGGTCACAAGATCTATGGACCCAAAGGTTAGCCATAGCAGTAGGATTACTGTAGATATACCCTGAACTGTTAGCTCATCAAAGTGTTTTACAAACTATATAGAACTAGAAATGGTAGAAAGAAGTTAAAATAATGTTAAACAGAAGAGGATCGAGTTTTGATCCCTGTGGTACTCCACAGGTCATGCTGACAGGGTTTCTAATGTGTGTGTCCAGGTGTGGGTGCTTTGTATGTGCGTCGCCGGCCCCGTGTGCGTTTGGAGCCACTGCAGAATGGAGGCGGGCAGGAGAGGGGGCTACGATCCGGCACAGTCCCCACCCCACTAGCTGTTGGACTCGGAGCTGCCTGCAGCATCGCTGAGCACGAGATGGAGGTAAAACATACACATACACCAAAACATCCAGACTCAGCAGACGCACCCAAACATCCTGAGACTTAGTGTGTTTGTGTGTGTACAGTATGATCATCACAGAGTGTCCACACTGGCTAATCGTCTGGTCCAGAAGATCATGTCTAAGATTCCTGATGTCATCATGAATGGAGATCCAGAACAACGCTACCCTGGTACACACACACAGAAATTAATCCACCACACTGGCCCTTTAAAAGTTCTTGTACTTAATGTTCGATTGTGTGGTATTTTAAGAAAAAATCTTAATACAGTAGATGAGGCAGAGCACTTATCTGACTCTGTGTGCTTTTCAGGCTGTGTCAACCTGTCCTTTGCCTATGTGGAGGGAGAGAGTCTGTTGATGGCACTGAAGGATGTCGCTCTGTCATCTGGGAGGTCAGAAACAAACTTATAAGTTTTAAAAACAGGTCTGAAGCTGTATTAGAAAGTGGAGTTTTGAGCGTTAACAGCAGTGTGAAGTAATGTTTCTGCCAATGAATCCCCATTTTGTTTGGATCATCCACGTGAATGCACATGTATGTGTGCAGGTGAGATGTTTCAAATTCCTGCCACCTGTTATTTCATGTTAAACTTGGCTTTATAAATGTTTATGAAATAAACACATAAATAAAATGACAGAAATACATTCAGCATGTTTGGCAAAACTCAAGGACACAGTGTTTTTGGTGAGTTAACTCCTCAGCGTAGTTTTAACTGATATATTAACAATGAATATATATTATATATAATATTTGTGTGTCCACAGCGCGTGTACGTCAGCATCTCTGGAGCCATCATATGTTCTCAGAGCAATTGGAGCAGATGAAGACCTGGCTCATTCTTCCATCAGGTACAAACTCATATCATCCTCACTGTGATCCAGATCATAATCCTGATTTAAAATGTTGACTATAGTAAAATAAGTTTTCTTAAGGCAGTCCAGTTAATAGTCCTGATAATGGAATTATAATCATGTTAAAGTTCATTTGTAAAGTATAATCAGGATAATAAACGTGTTTATAATCTTAACTATGATCCTCATTTATACACATTTTGTTGTCTGGTGTGCTGATGAGTCTAACAGTGACAGACTGAACAGCAGAGACTCACACTGACAGACATTCAACAGATTGAAACATCTGTCTAAACATCAGCAGCTCTCTGCAGCCTTTCTATTCTCTGGTTTGACTTGAGCTGAATCACGTGTAGGTCAATGTAAACCTGTTTGTGTGTGTGTGTGTGTGTGTGTGTGTGTGTGTGTGTGTGTGTGTGTGTGTGTGTGTGTGTGTGTGTGTGTGTGTGTGTGTGTGTTAGGTTTGGTATTGGCAGGTTCACCACAGAAGAAGAGGTGGACTACACTGCAGAGAAATGTGTTCAGCAGGTCAACAGACTCAGAGAGATGAGGTGAGTTCAGCTCGACTGATGATTCTGTTTTATTGTAACTGTTTTCCCAGATATTAACTTTATAGTTCATAGACAGAGAGTGACAAGTTTTATCCATCATTTCTGAGTAAAATTAACAGTTTGAACCACGGTAAAAGTAACAGTAAAAGTTTCATTTTATTTCTTTGCATGAATGGAGATATTATCTGTGTTGGTAATGGTAATAGTGCAGTGATTAACACCCAGTAACCTGACTCTGTCTGTCTGTCTGTCAGCCCTCTGTGGGAGATGGTCCAAGAAGGCATCGACCTGAAGAGCATTAAGTGGTCACAGCATTAGACTCCTCCCACTTCAGCTTTACTTCCTGATGGCGATGTTGATTCCTGGGGAATTCTGGGAGTAGACTAGCTTTTCCTTCCTGTATACAAACACGCACAAACTTCCTGTCTGACTTGAAGTCTGTTTGTAGCTGTAGCTCTCTGTCTTTGTTGAAACTCCTCTAGTTGCTCCAGCAAGGAGGCGTTGCTCTGAGAATTGACCAACACATGGCAACTTTTCTCTGTCTTTTCATTCTGATGCAGAATTGGCCGAAAAAGTTGCTGCGGTGTGTCTCATCTGGCGGCTGTATCATGATCTTAGTCTGGCCCTTTGGCTTACTCTGAGGGCATGTTAACAAGAAAGAGGAGTCCTTAAAATAGCAGCCGGTCACATGTAACATCAGAACCAAGAAGTACCTGATACAACATGCATTGAAATTCTATCACTGAGGCACAAAAAGGTGGTTTACAGTGAGGTGAAATGTATCAAATATAATCACACAACTAGAATAAAATAAGAAACAGTTATAGGATTAATACCCAGATATTCAAAGTAAGGTTAAAGCTGTAAATCGGTATGCGTGTGACACTCCTGTCAGGATCCTGTAGGACTATTTTTCCAGTGATTTGATTGGTCAGTACAGGAGCAAGTTAGCCCTGCAGCATATGTTACCACAGTGTACTATCCCAGTTACCAAGGTGATTTAAACATGGTTAAAAATGAGCCAGTTTTGTGAGATAAACGCAACTGAAATGCTATTTTTGCTTTGTGATGCAGGCTGCAATCAGTTTGTAAGAAACCATGATCGACCCAAGTGACAAGAAACAAAATAGGGATAGCGTGTAGTGTACCTTCACCAAAGTTTATGACAGCAA
This sequence comes from Protonibea diacanthus, assembly GCA_028641955.1. NCBI lineage: Eukaryota > Metazoa > Chordata > Actinopteri > Sciaenidae > Protonibea > Protonibea diacanthus. Next base: position 17,310,442 of record CM053978.1, read on the forward strand.
CTAAAGGCAGTGGACCCAAATTCACTGAGTGGATATGATGATTCACGAATAATTCTTTGAGTCAGAACTTTTCACTTGATCCACATGTTGTGTCCTGCTCTGTTTACAGATGATACACTGTCCTCACTCTTGCAATTTTTTCTTTCTCTTCCCACCTCAGTTTGCAGTATTCAATAAACAGCAGCATCACGTCAGTGTTAGTTTGATTATTTTGTTAAAGTCTGGAACACTCTTCAAGACTGTAGCCTTGATTCGACCATAAGGGTTTATTTTCAAGATGGTGGAGAGCAAAAACAGCTCAGGACCAGTCACATAGATGTGTCTGAATACAAAAAAATGAATAATTCGTAATAAGTTAATCATAAAAGTTAAAAAAAAAAATTGTAAAAGTTTCTCTTTTAAAAGTTCTCCTCTCTGAGAGGATTTTGAAGTCTTGTATTGTGTTCCTGGATCAGCTGAGCCTGTACTGGTCATATTTATCAAAATCCTGCATCTACTGTCTTCTACTGTTACTTATTCTCATCGTAACCATTATTATCCAATAAAGTGCTGCTTCATGATTATGCAATAAACCCTCATTTGTTTGTTTTTATTTAATCTCATGTAAGTATCCTGTCACCATCAAGTGCATGTACATGCAATATAATCTAGCACTCTCAGCTCATTGAAAGATTTCTGGTTCAAAGCACAGCTGGGGGTTTTTCTGTGGACTTTTTCCCCTGTGTCTGTGCGGGTTATCTCTGGGTACTCTGGCTTCCTCCCACAGACCATAGACATGCTGTTACCAGGTTAATCGGTGACTCTAAATTTCCCGTAGGTGTGAATGGTTGTTTGTCTCTATGTGTCAGACCTGTGATGAACTGGCAACTTGCCCAGGGTGTGACCTGCATCACGCACAGTGTCAGCTGGTATCTGCTCCAGCCTCCTGCAACCCTGCTGAAGATAAGCAAGTAGATGAATGGATGCAAAATAATCTTAATGATATTAAAGCTAGTTTTTGACACAGGGCCATAATGAATGAATAGAAACTTTATTGATCCCTCAGTGGGGAAATTCTTTTTTCCACTGAGGTCTTTACAAATATAGGCCCAAAATACAACCACACACACAGAGGACATGCTCATAGACATGCACCATCTCAATGTGGAGAGATGGTGTAGTGATGGGCACCCTGGGAGCATTTTGGGGTTCAGTATCTTGCTATGGCCACCTCAGCAGTATCCAGGGGGTGTACTGGTCCCAGATATCAGTCCACCCTCCATACTTTTTGGTCCATGCTGGACTTGAACCTCTGGTTCCCAAAGCTGAGTCCCTATGGACTGAGCTACTTCCACATATTCATACCCAAAGGTGCTATTATCAAAGTAATACCAGGGTACCAGAAGATTTATTAATCCAGCTCATATTATGTTTTAGTCATATTTTATTTGTCATGTAACTGTAGATAGAGATTTAAGCTCCCATTTAGCCACAAGAGCATGACTGAGGCCTGGCTCACACCTCCTGTTAATCCCAAACGAGGCCTCCTTGTACAACATAGCATGTTTACATACCTTTTAACATGTAATGTGTGTTTTTTGAGGTGAAATTTGGACATTGGACCTTCTCTTTCCCGTCAGGTTTCATTAGCAACATTCAGTCGGTAGGGGGCGACGTCGCTCTGACCTCAGGGGGGAAACCGCAGTCTCGCGTCATCACGTCTGGTCTCGCGTAGTTTGCGCCGACATTTCGTGCCGTAGTAACCAGCCCTGCAGAGAGAAGAGGGGAAGGAGAGAAGCGTCGTTCATGAGTTAAACCTCACTGTGTTTGTTCACAAATATCTCGGTAAGAAATTCAGCAGCGGCAACCCGCTCAGTGACGCACACACACCAGCAGCCGAGGGCGAGAGGAGCCGCTAAAAGCGTGCATCCTGCTCCGCTCCAACACACACTCACACACACACACACACACACACAAAGCAAGGCTCACAATCAGCTAGCATAGGTGGCTAACAGAGCTGCTCACTTAGCAAAGCTGAGCTAAACTAGCTACATTCAGCATTTCTGCTGTTAGGTTCTCACTTCACAGGCATCATGTCGGATATTTGTATTAATATGATGATTGATTGTGTTAAACGTTCATTCAGGCTTGTTTAAAATGGTGTCTTGTACGTAGCTAACGCGTTAGCTACCGTCAGCTAGCTAACCGACACATTATTGATGTTTTTATATAATTATAAGTTAGCTGTAGTTTGTTCACTGTGTGCACTGATGAGGGAAGAGGAGGCGTGTGAGTTTGAGCTCTGAAGTTTTTGTTTGTAGTTGCAGTTTTTTTTTGTCAGTTGCTCTGCGGTTTCATCCCACTCGAGACCACAGGCCACGCCCGCGGGCGGTGACGCCACACGTACACCTTTACGTGAATTCTTGACGTGAGCAGGTAGAGTTGTTCAAAATGATTGACAGCTGTGTCAAATTTAACATTACTGACTTCCAGCCTGTTTCAGACACGGCATCAAAAGTGCTGACTGTCTATCATTCAAACATGGTTTGTGGTTGATTGTGTGTTCTTCAATCAACCCAAAGGCTCGAGCAGCCCACATTACATTTAAATCTCTAATGATGGCTGCAAAGTAGTCTCCAGTTCTCCCCCCACCTACTTGAATATCCTTATACAGACACACGTTACCTCCTTTCAATAAACGACGCTTGGCTCTGCCTCCCATATGCTCAGGGCAATCCAAACTTATCTCATCTGTTGTTCCCCATTGGTGGAACGCCTCTACCAGTTCCTACCAGACCATGGGTGTCAGATACCTCCTGGAGACCCAGCTCTTCAGAGAGTACCTCCTCTCCAACACTACCAACACCTGGACATGCTAAATCTATTTTAGAACTTTAACAGTACTTATTGCTGCACTAACATGTCCTTGTCTCACTGTACTCTGAAGTGTAAGTCACTTTGGATAGTAGTGTCAACTAAATGTAAATGCAAACATAGCCCTCCTTGTCATGTAAGGCAACAATAGGGTTTAAAGTGTCTGACTTCACAGCAGAAGCCTGGTACAAAAAACAGTTTTGGTCTCTATAGCTAATTCCCTGTTCATGACAACTGTACTGAGGATGAATTTTTATAGAACTCACCTGTCCAAATTATATTAAGACTTAAAGTTATGCAGAACAGCATGACTGTTTTGATTGACAGGTAGGTGCTGTTACGAATGACTTGTTTGTGCACAAAGGCGTTGTTTGGCCTGCCTTAGGTCCACCTATTTAGATTTAGCCAGGAGGTGGAAGACGCAGTGCAGCCAAATATTTTCAGCTTCAGAATGGCACTTTGAAAACCTGTGGGTGACGTCACTCATGCTCTGTCCATTCTTTTTATCGTCATTGGTTGACTCTGACTCATGGTTTGATGATTGTTGTCTTTTGGGGTTATTTTTAACCCATTTGGCCTCCACACAGTCCCACCATGAAAGGATCTCCTAAAAGAAAAAAAAATGTAAATAGCTTATTCACAGTTTTGATTTTTATCAATTAATTTTATCATTGTTAGATTGATGTTACAGGTCCAAACTCATCAGATTTAGAAAGTAACCATGTTTTATTTAAACATGAGACTGTCATATAAGATTGAATGAACATTTAGATGCATGTCTGACATGGGCTGTTAAGTCAGTGAATGATACCATATGGTGAATCTGTGTAGAAAAGGAGAATGATTACCACTGTATGGCATTTGTTGCGGTCTTTGCCTTGTGCAGGTCAGTGGAGTTTGGCCTGGTCTGGAAAACATGGCTATGGTTAGAGGTTTTATGAGGTGCAGCAAGAAGCTGCGTGTTTGAGGCACCGTCATGCCAGATCTTGTCTCCTGTCTATCCTTTCTGTGGAGATTTGAGCTTCAGGTTGTCTGATGTTCTGGAGATTGCCTCATCTTTGTTCTAAAATTGATGATACCTTTTGAGTTATTTAGTCCACTGAAGGCGTTCCATTCTTCTTGTTCAATTACAATATTTATGCTGTGTTTTGAAGTTGACGACAACATGTGGACAGTTGTGTTTTCCAGCTTTAAACTTCCGGCTTTAAACTGAGAAATCAAGGCAGTGTTTTTGCTCTTTAATCCTGAAATTTGCTTTATTGACATTTTCTGGTTTCCTGGCTGTTTGAAGGACTTCATTTTCTGTCTCCTGTTTGTTTCTTGGTTTGATGTGAGTGCACACTGCAGCTCCAGTTGAATCTTTTCACCTCTGTGAACATTATTGGCTTTTGACGTTTCCTCTCCTGCTGTGTTTTATTCTCTTGCTGCTGTTGATTCATGCAGACTGTTAGCTGGTTGACACCAACAAGAGGAGTTGATGTTCAGGTTGAAACTCTGTTAAAACTCAACCCTGAGTCGTTGTTGGATATGATTTATCTGTGCTGAGCTAGAGCAGTGATGTCTTTGAGGATGATGATGATGATGATGATGATGATGATGTTGAAATGTTGAAATCTGTGGTGAGCTGCAGGTTGCAGCCTGACACCCTGGCCTTTTTTTTTTTTTTTTGTATTTTCTTGGATCAGGGTTAGTAGAACCAGAAAGCTGAGTATGTCTGAGGATGAAGAGTGAGCACTGCTCCACCTGCCGTTGCTCAGTTGGACACGTTTCTGTTAGCTTACATGTTGCTCTGCACCTTGCTTCTGTTCGCTTTCTCTTCTGATCAGCTGATGTCTTTGGTGCTGTGCTGGCAATCAGTTGCTGATGTTGCTTTGGTTCACATAATGCTAATGTCGCTCTTGTTGATATAATGCTAATGTTGCTCTGGTTGACATGATGCTAATGTTGCTCTGGTTTACATATCGCTTTTGTCAAAATGTTGATGACATTGCTCTTATTGCTCTGGTTGATAAGTTACTGCTGTTTGCTCCTGTTAACATAATGCTAATGTTTTGTTGACGATGTATTGCAGATTTGCTGGTTGACATGCTGCTTGTGTTGTCGTGTTCTACAACCAGTTGCTGAAGTGCTGCCTGCTGATTTGGTGCTGCTTGAGGACTCAGGAAGTGGAATCAGTCCTGCTCACTGCTGTGTTGTTGCTGGATAGATCCTGGGTTGTTGCTTGGTGTTTGCAGGGTGTTTCCGACTGGTCACTAAGTGGTTGCCAGTTGTTTGTAGCGCAGCATGTCCCATCTTTAGTTTCATACTTGCTGCTTGCCCTGAGGGAAGTCTGATTTAGTCATGGTGGGTTTTGAAGGTGTGTCTTTCTGTTGTGAGGTAAACTGACAATTTTTTTCTGCTGCTAGTTTATAGGTGTTTTACACGTTGTGCTGAGATTTTAAAAAAAGTCTTTTAGTAGTGCATACATCACACAATGCTTTGTTAATATTCAACACTGTTGAGTTCAAATGAGAGCCAGTTACTGACACTGATTGAGCACAAATTGTCAACCAACACATGTTGGTCACTCGAAGCTAACATCTGTCATGTGAAAGATTGACTTCCATCAAGATGTTTGTTTTTCTGACCTTTTTCACCAGGTTTCAGTGTCCTGCAGAAATCCTCTCTCTCTCTCTCTCTCTCTCTCTCTCTCTCTCTCTCTCTCTCTCTGTTAAACAGTGAAACTATACACACAGCTTAGTTGCATTGGTGAGTTGCAAGTTGCATGAGATTCATGAAGGTTTACTGTTGCACGAAATATTTCAGACTCAGTTACACTACAAGCAACTTCTTTGTACTGCATGGTAGGCAACAGTAAAGATTACACACCTTACATAAGGGGCTCTTATATAGACAACTATATTGAGATTTAATTGGGCTGTATGATATATTATGTCTCATCATACATTTCAAGTTACAAAAATTGTCAATTTCACCTTTGGAAATGGGGTTTCAGATACAAGCACTTCGTTTGAAGCATATTTTAGACATTAAGTTTTAACCAAACAAGTTACATCAGAAGATTTTCGTGTAATTACAAACATTAGGTTGATCCAAGCAAAAGGATTCCACTTTAACCAAACGTGGTATGTCAAAAGTCTGCATAAACTTGTTGACCACAATAGAAACTGTTAGTTGTCAATCAGGTCAATCAGACAGAGAATGTGACCTGGCCATGTTGCATGCTTGCTTCAGAAAAAGTGGTAAAATTAGTACAGTTAGCTATCTAGCAAAAATCTTGGCCTGACTCTTAATGAATGTTTTGCTTTGTGAAACACATTTTTAATAAATGTGTACAATCAGAAACAGTGGAGGAGAGAATGTGTCTATGGATGGATATATAATGTGTGCGTGTGTGTTTTTTTTAAAAAGAAAATTAATTAACAGTGAAGCAATCTTAATGCTTAAGATTGCTTCTGTTGGGGTCTCACACATAAAGTCATGTGATCTGACCTGATACAAGTTTATCATACTTACTAAAAGCTGCAGATGGCTGGAGACTATTTCAGTTTAGCTTTTGTTTTACTAGTTTCCTGCAAATGATTAATCCCCATTCCCCAACCCCCTTTCTAACACCACTGGTTTCCAAATGTCAGGACCCAGAAATGGGTGTAAAAAAAATGGTCCCTGTGTCCCAGGGGCACTGAAATGTAAGCAGTGTTGGCTAAGCTATTATTGGCCCACAAAGTCAGATCTGAGTTTCCTGACGATACATCTGGAAACCACTGGTTGCCCTCTTTCTGCTCTTCATCTGACAGTAGTGTTGCTTTCTCCCCAGGTTGTAGGGCTGTTGTTTAGCAGTCAGTATGGCGGTAGTCATCAGGCTGCAGGGTCTGCCCATAGTGGCCGGCACCATGGACATCAGACACTTCTTCTCTGGCCTCACCATCCCTGACGGTGGAGTGCACATCGTGGGGGGTGAGCATGGCGAGGCCTTCATCGTCTTTGCCACTGACGAGGACGCTCGCCTGGGGATGATGCGTACAGGCGGGTCCATTAAGGGTTCCAAAGTGTCACTTTTGCTTAGCAGCAAAACAGAAATGCAGAATATGATCGAACTCAGCCGTCGCAGGTTTGAGGCTGGGGCAGGCGCTGTGGAGACAGCTGCACCTACAGCGGGAAATGCCAACCGACAAGCCACCCCCATTCCTACGGTGCAGCCAGGGGCAGGGGGCAGAAGCGGTAGTCATGGAAACCAGGGTTTCAGTAACACCCAGGCCTCAGTGACAGCAGCAAGCTCGTCTCAGGAGCCACCAAGCAACAAGTCAGTGGCAAGCGTAGTGCCCAGCTTCCCCAACAGTTACAGCTCTGCCCCCACAATCACCACAGCTCTGGCATCGCTCAATGCGGGCCCTCCACCCATCCCTCCACTTCCAAGCATGCCCTCCATGCCGCCTATGCCCACGCTGCCCACCATTCCAGTTCCTCCCCCAGTGTCCTCCCTTCCCCCTGTCCCTACTGTCTCCCCATTGTCCCAAGGACCTCCAGTGCCTCCCATGTCCCATCTCCCCCACATGTCCTCCCTGCCTCCTTTCAACCCATCCCTACCTCCCCCAGCAGGACTGGGCTCTGGCCTCCCTCTCGGTACCCCTAACCCAATGCTGTTCAACCCTCTCTCCCCCCTGGCCTCTCTTGGCCTCCAGGCCCATATGAAGGCTGCTGCTGCTGCAGCCAGTGGAGCAGGAGCAGTCAATCCTGACGAGTTGTTTGTCCTCCTGCAGAACCTCCCATTCTCCTGCACGGAGGTGGATATCAGGGGTTTTTTCAGGGGTCTAGGGGTGGATGGAGTTCGTCTGCTCAGGGATGGACAGGGCCGGCCAAATGGCAGGGCTATGGTCAAGTTCTTCTCACCCCAGGACAGCTTTGAAGCTGTGAAGCGGGGACGTGGCATAATGGGCCAAAGGTTCATTGACATCACCCCCAGCTCTGAGCAACAGTGGGCCAGCCTCGGTGACAGCGCAGCAGGCCATGCTCCTCACAATAGCAGCAAATCAAATAATGAGTCCCAGGACCAGGTGCACCGTCGTGGTAGTTCAGGGTCAGGCTCAGGAGGCAGGGAACAGCGAGGAAGGTCACGATCTCCCCATCGGCAGGAGTTTTGTGTCTACCTCAAGGGCCTCCCCTATGAGGCAGACAAGAAACAGATAAAAGAGTTCTTTAACAATTTAGCCATCATAGAGGACAGTATCTACATAGCCTATGGGCCTAATGGGCGAGCCACAGGAGAGGGCTTCCTTGAGTTCAAAACAGAACAGGACTACAAGACTGCTCTGGGTGCTCACATGCAGTACATGGGCACCCGCTTTATCCAAGTTCACCCAATCAGCCGGAAGGGAATGCTTGAAAAGATCGACACCATTCGCAAACGTGAAGCCGCACAGGGTGATGGCAAGAACCAGGATGGCTTAAAATCTCCCAGAAACTGCGCCCACATCACCAACATCCCTTACAACGTCTCCAAGAAGGATGTACGTGCCTTCCTGGAGGGTGTGGGGCTTTACGAGGACACCCTGAAGGTTCTGACAGATAGTCATGGCAATGGTTTAGGCCAGGCTATCTTCCAGCTGCGAACTGAGGAAGATGCCCGCAAAGCTGAGAGACTGCACCGCCAGAAACTCAATGGTCGTGATGCCTTTGTCCACCTGGTGACTTTTGAGCAGATGAAGGAAATTGAGAGAAATCCTCCTCCACAGAACAAGAGGGGCCAACGCAATCAGAACCAGCACCAGCTGAATCAAACTCAAAACCAACACCAGCAAGCCCAGCCCAGTCCCCAGCAACCACAGATCAACCCATTTGCTGGTATTAGTGGAGAGGAGTTTAACTTTCTCAGAAACACCATGGGGAACCTCAGTAGTGCCCCCTTTGTGACTCCATTCTCAGCCCCAGGGAATGGGCTGGCAGGACCTCCACCTCTCCCTCCTCTGGCTGCAGGGCTAGGGGATGTGAATCTGGGCGTGGCTCCTCCACTTGTTGCAGGTCTTCCTGGAGCTCCAATGCTGGAGCCACCGGGCTTTCGACCCGGAGCTGCAGGAGGTGCCCCATTCAGTCAGGATGGACTGAGAGGGTTGGTGCCCTTTGAAAATGCCAACAGAAAAGGAGGCGGAGGGGGAGGAGCTAATAATAATCAAGGCCGTCCAGGGGGCGGGGCTGCTGGTGGACAACAGGTCTTCACGCCAGGAGCTGAAGGTATCCGTAACCAACCTGCCCCTGGAGGATCTAACAATCCTAACAGTCAACGTGGTGCTGCTGGCCCAACAATTGTAAAACTTCAGAACATGCCGTTCACTGTAACCGTGGACGAGATTATGGACTTCTTTTACGGCTATCAGGTGCTGCCAGGCTCAGTCTGCCTGCAGTTCAGTGAGAAAGGACTACCAACTGGCGAGGCCATGGTGGCCTTCCAGAACCACGAGGAGGCCACTGCCGCCGTCATGGACCTCAATGACCGACCTATTGGAGCCCGCAAAGTCAAGATAAGCCTGGGTTAAAGCCCTGTTCAAAACGAACTCACTGTAGATAAAAAATCATAGACCTACCTGGGTCAACCATCCAGGTGAAACAAAGCCAACATAAACCATACCTGTTTCTGGACTCCGACTCAAACTCTGGACTGAAACTGTTAGTTGCTCAGTTTAGAGCATGTCAGTCATTACTGAAGCCCCACCCCCTCTGTGTAGATAATGGCAGGTAAGCCCCGCGCCCTGCAGTCTGTCCAGTAGGAAAACTCTGATCCAGACTCTTTTCTGCAGCTCCTCCACTGACTCTGGTAGCACAAATTCATCATGATATTGTTGTTGGCAGGATCTGGTCCTTTTATTTTTCCCCCCGTTTTTAACGCAGCTTTTTGTCAAATCATGTCCAGAGTTGTCACACTGAACATATTCACCTGTTTTGTTGCTGTGGTAACATGATGATGATTACATTGAGGCTGTATGCGCTTAAATATGCTGTGCTGCTGTGGTTTAAAATGTACATGCTCTGTTGCTGTGGTAAAACGATGAAAAGCCACAGGATGTTGCAATGATAAAATGTTTATGCTCTGTTGCTATGATAAAATTTGTTGCCATGGTTGACTCTTTACATGCTCTGTTGCTACACTAAAACCTACACATGCTCTGTTGCTATGGTAAAAAATGCTGTAGATGACATGCTTTTCTATCACAGTGAAATCTTGTTGCTCTGTTGCTGTGGTAAAGTCTTCACATTCTCTGTTGCTATGGTAAAATTATGATAAAATCATGTTGCCATGATGAAATGTTTATGCTCTGTTGCTATGGTGAAATGTTGACATGCCCCATTGATGTGGTAAACATTATACTGACATGCTGACACTCTGTTGTTATGGTAAAATGTTGACACAATTCTGTGTTGCAACAGTGCTCCGTTGCTATGTAGAGGATGAGGGATGAGCAGATTGCTGACTCGTGTTTTATTTTGTAAATAATGACTTTACGCCTCTGAATCTTTTTTCTCTGTCACTTTTTTCTGATATTGCTGATGTGTTTGAACAATGCCACCCCAACCCCTCCCTTTCAGCAGCACATGCTCAGTAGGTGTAGATTGGTGAGAGTAAGTCTGTAGCAGTTTTTTTTTTTTTTAGTTTGGTAACTCTTTGTTGTATGTATGTTTGATAATGTTTTGGACATTTTCACCTTAAAGCTCATTTTTGTTTCTATTGTCAGTTTGAACAAACTTGTATGATGATATAACCATACATGATGTGGAGTCTCCTTTGCTTTGGCTAATAAAAGGACATTCCTGATGCTCACCTGAAATCAGCCCTCTCTGACTGTCTGCCCTTCACTGCCTGATGATCTAAACTTACTGATTCATTGGTTCATTTGAGTCACTTGTTTCTTTTAAAATTGGGTTTTGTTTGGAATGCAGATTAACTTCAATTCGACAACTTTAATATGATATTAGGTACTTAAAGTTAAACTTTGATCCAGTAAACGGAGCCAGGTTGTGTCTTAAGTAATCATTACTTTTATATTTGAGGCTTGATCAAAAGTTAGCATCTCTGCTAGTAACCAGGTGTTGACTGAAACAGTGGCTAGTGTTCTGTAGAATCACAAATCTGAAATGAAAGCTTTTCTTGTATTTCCATGCTGACTTCAAACCCATTAACATCGATTTCTTTGTGTTCAGTCTGTGAAACCTGGCATATTTTACTATTACCGGCTCATTCGAGCCTTTCATCTGTTATAAGCATAAGTAAGCACCTCTACACTGAGCCAACTAGACTTGCAATCAAGCTAATGGCTGGGGCCAACATGGAGTCAACACTAGTGCATTTCCATTGGATTTATTTGGTATGATTGGCTGTTTCATGCTAAACAGCCAGGAAAACAAACCGATGATAGATCTTGTCAATACTCAGCTTGCCCCAGGTGGTTTCAGTTATAACTGAGAGCTGTTGGAAGTTTTTTTTTTTTTAGATCCCTTACCTTCATGAGATAAATTTGGTTGTGACTTACCTTTGCATTCCCTTGCAAAACTTTAACATTACCTTGTAGTTATGCAACTTGTGAGTGCCTGTAGATATTTAAGCTTGTACTTCCTCCAGAAAATTCCATCAGATGGAAAAATGCACTAGTACTCAAAAGGTACTGCAAGTGAACATAAAAGTAGCTCTCTGTGGCTTTGATGGGACTCCAATGATGCTGATATTAAAGGTTCTGTCCTCTATCGAAGTGGGATTCATCTTGACCTCCAAAGAGCAAAGTGATAATAATAACAGAAGAAAAAAAGGGAGGGCGGCATAGAAGGCCATCTCAGAACCCATCAGCTATCGTCTCGTATTGATCTTTGCCGCTGGGGGCAATGGACATCAGGATAACAGATATCTGAGCCCAGACTTCCTCTACAGTCAAATTATCAACTTGATTGATAAGAATGATGAGAGAGACACATTTCTGATCATTTCTGTAAATGGATATCTGCATTTGAATACAGATAACTGAATTGAACTGAATTGTCAGACGATAACCGATGATACAAAGTTTTGATGCCAAGATCTCAGTCCTTTACCAACAGATTTATATGTAGATATCTGTTTGTCACTGCAGATATATTTAAATTTTATGCCATACAAAACATTCACATCCAATGCTAAAAATTAAAATAACATTGACAAAAAAGTATCAAAGTTAAAACTACTAAATTTGATTTCAACATTAATGATCTGAATCTTAGCTTATGTGATGTGTTTCATGCTGCAGATTTGAAATAAAGCCTCACAGTTATTTCTGTTCACACATCAATCTCTTACATGAATTTTGTAGTTCTGGACTTAACTAGCAGAAATCATCAGTTGAAGTAGTTTTTTCTGAAGAGGGACCGTCTGCTGCTTTCAGGAAGTGGTTAACCTCCAAACAGGTACACTGGTAATGTTCAACTGGTCGTGCATGCAGTTTTGTTTGTGCGTGAAAGAAATGGATAAACAGGCCTTAATAAACTGAAGTGAAACACTGTTTAGATAAATAGTTTTGGGTGAAGATGACTGTGTCTGTGTTGTTTCTGGGTGTGTGGAGAAAAGGAAATAATACATTGGAATAAAAGCAAACTCCTGATGACTTGAAGAATGAGAGTCTGAACAGTGAATCTGTATGAGTGGATGAATGTTGGACAGAAAAATCACTGAATGACACTAAGTTGTCAAACACCTGCTGAGATTCCCCCTCCAACTGATCAATAGACAGACAAAGGCAGGACTTGCAGGTGAGTGGCAAAGGTGCTCAATTCAGAACATAAGAATTGACAGATACTATTTAAACTATTGCCTATAAACATTCAGTTGTAACCTGTACACCACCATCAACAATCTTAGAGTCACCTTGAATGAGAAAAGAAGATAGCGCTTAGTTAGTTGGCAGAAAATAGTCGATTGTAACCCAAAGATAGTAGCATTTAGACGGTAAATGGTAAGATGATGGTAGCATTTGGGTGCTAGTTGGTGGCCAATAGATAGATTGCAGACTGAAGCTGCTATGTAGTAGTCTATAAATGGTAGATGCTGGCCTCTAGATGGTAAATGATGGTATGTAGATGGTAGCATTTAGGTGCTAGTTGGTGGCCAAAAGGTCATTGCAGCATGAGGATGGTATGTAGTTGCCAGTAAATGGTAGATGGTGATATGCAGATGGTAGTGTTTAGGTGCTGTGTAGTTGGCAGTAAGTACTAAACTGTGGCCTGTAGATGGTAACCTGAAAATGGTAGCTAGTAGATGGTAGATCGTGGCCTGTAGATGGTAGCATTTATATGATAGATGGTGGTCTGTAGTTAGTAAATGGTGCTAGGTGGTGGTCAATAGGTCATAGATGGTAGCTTGATGATGGTGGTATATACATAGTAGTGTTTAGGTGCTTTGTCGTTGCCAGTAAATAGTCAGTGGCCTGTAGATGATAGATGTTAACATGAAGATGGTAGCCTGTAGAGGGTAGGCAGTGACCTGTAGATGGTAGTGTTTAGATGCTATGTAGTTACCAGTCAATGGTAGATCAGTCTCTAGACAGTAGATGATGTATAGCATGAAGATGGTGATATTGGCCTGTAGATAGTAGGATTTAGGTCCTGGGTGGTAGCCAATAGATGGTACTTTGCAGCCTGATGATGGTGGTATGTAGATGGCGAGAGTGTCTAGGTGCCATGCAGTGGTTAGTAAATCTTAGATGGTAGTGTTTAGGTGACAGATAGTGGCCCGGTGATTGTAGCATTTAGGTACTTGGTGGTGGCCTGCAGGTGGTAGCATTGAAATAATAGATGGTAGCATTAGGTGGTGGCCAATGGATAGTAGACAGTAGCCTGGTGATGGTAGTGTTTAGATCATAATGGCCTGTAGATGGTAGTGTTTAGGAGCTATCAGTGATGTAGTAGTACCTCGAGAAGGGCATATCCTTAATTTTTGCACCAAGTTTCTTTTAAAGAGGCCTGTGCAGCAAAGGGTAAATGCCCTGTGTTAGAAACCATCACATCCAAGATTATTTTTGGATATTTAGCTCAACCACAAATTGGCCAGTAGTATTTGCACAATGTTAACTTCTGCTGTTCGACTTCTGGGAGTAAGATCATTATGTAATCAACATGAGCCACACAAGAGGTACAGATTTTGCAATACATACTGGCCCACAGATGGGTTGGAGAGTTACGTACATTATATTTTGTGAGTGAAGTATTCCCTATTCCTTACTCCGTCCACTCATTAAAAAGGAAATATTTAGCTCCTAGGACACTATGGATGCACGTCAGAGGGGAGTTAGAAGTGGATATCCCAAATGCCGAACAGAAAATGAGTAGGTATACTCCATATATATGTGTGTACCCTGCACTATACCACTGGGAGATATGTGATGGATTGTAGGTGGTAGTGTGCAGATAATAATAGATTGCAGTCTGTACTGTTGGTCACTGCAATGTTCAGATAGTAGATGGTGGCCTGTGGATGGGAGGTTATGGTATTAAAGGGCCAGGTTCTTTCAGTATTTGAGGTGATGTAGATTTCTGTGATCGTAATTTGAAATTTTAAAAAGTAATCCATTTAGTTAACTGTCATCTGGTTTGAAATTCATAGTTCTAGTCATAGTTTTATCTAGTCATAGTTCTAGTCATAGTATCATAGTTTTAGTGTAAGTCCTGAACTGTGCAGTAGCTCTGTCCAGACCTGTAGTTTAGGAAATAAACCCAGTTACTAACTGCTGTGTGTCATTTATTATCATGGTATATGATAAGTATAGAATAAAAATTTAAAATATTAGAATAAATATAAATTAGAATAATTAAATGACATCAAGATTACCTTACATTGCCCATTATATGGTTCTTCACTCTGTCTGAATGTATCATACACAGTAAATTGTGTGTAAACTTGTTCATTGAAGCTCTTTGATTATATTTAGACCTAAGATGGCATCATTTTAGACACATTTCCCTCAAATTCAGGAAACTTTGGGATCGCCACTACACAGTTAAGTATGGTGTCTTTGGACAAAGTTTAGACATAGCTTGAGCTGGTTAAAATTGTCGACTTCAAGAGTTTAATAAGGATGCTGTTTTTACAGGGAGGTGGATTGTTTGACAGTGATGTGAAAGATGTTAAAGATGGGTAAGACAGGAGCTGTGTGTGTGTGTCTTTGTGTGTTTAATTTACAGGTTAAAAAACAAAACTATGGTCCTGTATATGATGCACTTTTTCCTTTTCTATCTCTCATTTATGATGTGCGGCTTTTTCTGACTCCACTGTGGTTCTACTGCAAAGGACAAATGGAAAATAAAAAGGAAACATGAACATGCTCTGTTTTCAGCTAGGAGATTGGCTTGTGCTGTGATCAGTTTGTTCAGTCCCTCTTCTGCTCTTATTGTTCTTAATTACAGTTGTGAGAAATGTTTTCTCTCTATTAATCTGCAAACGGCTCATCTGACTCATCAGACGCTTGCGTTTTGCTTCGGCAGCAGTACTTCCGGCTTGAGTGTGTGCCCTTCAACATAAAAGCACAGAAATGTACTATAACCAGTCACGTGCGACTGAAGTGAGTGTGGAAATTCATTTTGTCCTTGAAGACACTCACAAAAAGATTTTAACCACATTTCTTAATGGATGCTGTTGTCACCATGGACGTACCCCTTAAATTAAGGCATAATATATAAGGCATAGTATATGCATTGACAACTACTATTTGTGGTAGAAGTCTGACTGTTTTTATTTATTGTTTGTTAATACTCCATGACAACCTTATTTCCAACCCTGAATAGGGCAAGACAGGTTAGATCTATCACACCGGTTAAGGGAATTTAGGGTGTCCTAATGAATCAAAGTGACCAAAGACATAAGGGCTCATGGTTGGACAGACCTAGAGAGTTCAACAGCTAGTTATAGCCAGAGTACATGAGGTAACTGCAATTACTGCTATGTACAGTGACATATTTAGGCCATTATTACAACAGGATATGTTATTTGGTTATACATCTAAGTAATTAAATATATCTAGTAACTAGAGCTTGCTCTACTTTTTTGTTAGGTTTAAGCGTAGTGTACTCTCCTGACCTTGATTCTCTATTTACAGCTGTTACAGGTGTCACACATGATTGATTAAATGAGCTTTGGTAGATGCTTGGTTTTTTCATGCATTAGTTCAGTGTTCCTGCCTGTGCTGCTGTTGTGGCTGTTTTTGACATACAGTATGCTGGGGATCATGTTTGCAGTCTGCCTGTGAAACTGTTGTTTGCAAAATTGTTATATATCTGTATAGTGTATATGCAAAAGCAATGGATGCTGCATAGTGTTTTGTGTGACATCATTAAACAGACAAAGTTTCTCTTAGCACCTCCAACTCTGACTGACTTCCAACGGTCCTTGTTGTCACCATATATTACAGCCTGTCACTATCTTCAGGGTCTGTTGATAAAGACCTTGACATGTGTTTGAAAGTCCAGGAAAAAAACAACTAATTTTGTTACATTTTGACTGGACAAATAATGTGGCATTTAATCATGGCAATTAATTTAATCATACTCATTCAGTGAAAACACAGATTAAAACTAGTTTTGTCTGTTTCAAGCAAAGCAAAGAATTTTTTGCATTTTTAATGCACTCAATCAATTTATTAATGCACAACTTGAATGTGGAAGCACTGCTGCAGGTCTGTTCTTGCAATTTACAACTAAGGTTGACAGTCTCCAAAGTTTCTCTTTCAAATGTCAGTATTTGACATTTTGTGTATTAACAATCAAAAGTAGCAAAATCACGTTCCATTGATTATTCACACTTAATCCTGGTGTAAGGAACGGATTTGTTGTGATGCAGCTTTTATTTTGAAGGAGACAGATCGGAAGTTTGTTGCTGCTACGCTTTGCACACGCTACAAACGTCATCCAGTAGCTCTGAGTCCAGAGGGCGTGACCGACAGTCATCTCGTCCAATCAGAACGTGATTCTGTGCCTGCCTGTCCAATCAGAGCAGATCTTTTCGGTGTGACCGCTCCCTGTTAGCTGAAGCTGCTGTGCGAGCACGAACGGGTGCTTTCTGTCTCAGTTACAGTTACAATACAAACTCCAGCCGTGGTTAATATTACTAAAAAGTCTAATAGAGAGGTCAGGTAACAGTTAGTGCTCTCTCAGGTGTGTTTACTTCCACTGAAAAGGTGTCGTTTCCTGTTCTGGACTGTGAGTAATGTTAGTTTGCCCCGCCTTGCTGTGTTTGTGCGTTTGGTTTTGAAGAAGATAAACTGTAACTGCTCTGATAACGTGATTTACAAAGTTTATGTTGATATAATGTGTGTGTGTGTGTGTGTGTGTGTGTGTGTGTGTGTGTGTGTGTGTGACAGAGAGAGAGAGAGAGAAACTAGTGTGTGTTTACTGTGCTGGTTTGACTGGCTGGTTTTTGACTTCAGTTAATCTGCTTTAGATCTCATGCTGGTGTTGCGTTCAGGTTCTGCTGCCTCAGTTCATTCATTTAGAGGAAAAATAGGAAAAACTAAACCCAAAAACAGTTTAGGTCAGTTACCTGACAGCTTAATCTTTTAATGTGGACAGTAAACAGTCAGATTTACTTGTAGGATCATCCCTGCGGCGTTTTAGAAAGAAAATAGAAAGTTTGGGTGTGTCATTGAAACTATCTGTTGTGTCATCATTCTTTGGTTACTGCTTCTCCAGTGTGAGATTTGCTGCTATTCTCTGTTCTCTGTTTTATATTATTGTAAACTAAATATTGGAATTTGGACTGTCAGACAACAGGTACAGGTTTATACTGCCATTAAGAAAGTTTGCAGACCTTGGCTGTAAACACATATAAAACTTATTTTTTATTTATACATAAGAACAGTGACTTACCACGACATCTCTACAGAGAGCTCAGCCCCAGTTCATAACTGCTGCCAAGCCTCCTTTGCATGTGGAGAAGATACATTTGTCCAGTCATAAAATATTATCTCAGCAGACCTCAATGTAAGATACCTTTAAATGCAGACTCTTTATGACTTAGTGCAGGCTGACATTCAAAGAATCACCTGACCAAACAGTCTGAAATCCAAAGAAGGTCAATTTACCGTCACAGAAGTCAAAGAAAAGCAGAAAATACAGCAGAGAATCTGCAACTAGGAAGTAATTCAGTAATGATATTGTAGTTGTTGCTATAACTGTTTATTTATATGCTGCTTATAAATGATAAAAAAAAAGGACGAGGCGCATGTGTCGGCGTACATTTTGCATAATTTATTGTGAGTCTAAAACATAGACGTACATTCATTTCTTGTTTACTGATTGCAGAAACAATATATTGTGAGAATGGATCACATCCTTTCAAATGAGATAAAACAGAAGCGATGACTGTGGCTGTGTGTCTTCTGCTTTTTGAACAGCTTTCTGACCAGTTAACACGTTGAGGAGATTTCAGAGAAACCAGCTGTTAAACTGTTCTGATACGGCAGTAATCCTGATCCTCTCTGTCCCCCCTCAGATGGCGGACTGTGTCTCTAAGGTGGAGCTGAGCATCTCCTGTTCTGACCTGCTGGATAAAGATGTCGGATCAAAGTCTGATCCTCTGTGTGTGCTGCTGCAGAGCTCAGGAGGAGACAACTGGACCGAGGTAATGCGCTAAAGAACACATTGGTCTTTGTTTTATTTTTAATTTTATGTGAGATAAATGAAACATTCCCCTTCTCTCTTTCTCCGTCTGTCTCAGCTGGCTCGTACTGAGCGTCTGAAGAACACCTCCAGCCCGTCTTTCAGTCAGCGTCTCAGAGTGGATTATCACTTTGAGACGGTTCAAAATCTGAAACTGGGGATCTACGACATTGACAACTCCTCCCATGACCTCGGCGATGATGACTACCTGGGAGGGGTGGAGCTAACACTGGGACAGGTACACATCAGACCAGCTTATACCAGATACATCTTTCAATGAAATCCCAATTTTGTTAACATGAACTTTGTGAAGTTCATAAACGTGACATGGTGGAGAAGGTTGTTCATACCACAGTAATCATTACTGAATCAGGCTGACGCTGCAAGTCAGAGGCAGAAAAGTGTGATGCCACCCTCTGTTGGATAAACTGTGTTTGAATTATTCGGACTGCAGTCGTATTCTCTTGCAAAGTACTTTAAAGATGCTGCCGTCTCTTCAGTACTGATACAAAATGTGAGAGTCTGTTCTGTTGAATCTCCTCTTTGTGTGTTTCAGATAGTTTCCAGTAAAACTCTGAGCAGACCTTTGCAGCTGAAGAAAGGCAAACCTGCAGGGAAAGGAACCATCACTGTATGTACACAGTTTGTGTCACCACATCATCAATATTGAGCTACATGGCATGTTACATCCATGCATGTTCATGTCCATGTGCAGGAAACTCATAAATTGTGTGTGTGTCTGTAGATCACAGCAGAGGAGATAAAAGACAACAGAGCCATTGTGTTGGAGATGGAGGCTAAAAACCTCGACAAGAAGGTAACTTTGCTTGTCCTCACTTTTCCACTCATTGTCTCTACTTCTTTCTCATCTTCCAAATCTCCACCGCCACCTCTTAGGGCTGTGTTTTTCCATCTCTTTATAAATCACAACTTTCTGTGGGAAGGTCTTTCTTGGTTGTCGCTAACTCACTAAATCAGGTTGCACCATTAAATCACATGGACTGTTTTAGCTTAGATTTTTGTAATGTGTAAATCACCTGGCAGGAAACGTCTAATCAACTTCTAATCGACAAAACAATCAGCCTCTACAGTGACTTCCTGCTTCCAAAAATAAAGATGATTTTCTTTCAGTTGAATTCAGTCAACAGTTTCCCCTGAAGTTAACAGGTTTAAACATTTATTAACAACAACCTAATATTTTATGACAAGGTCCTGCTTATACTCCTCTTTCTCCTCCGCGATCGACTTAAATAAGTAGTTTCATTAAGTGCGCTTAAGAAGGTAGTAACCTGGATCCTGTAAATCCATGTGTACAAGCAGCAGATCGGTAACAGACCTTATTTTGGAAGTGACTCTTAGTTTGTATGAGTGACAGAAGTGTTATTTTTTTCCCCCTCAAAGCCTAAAACTGTCTGTCCGACCTGTTAGACTTCTGCAGGCTTCCTGCAGGCTGCTTTGTGTTGGTTTCACTTGGACTTTGGATGGATTCATTTTTAATACATGTATCACTACATGCAATGACTTAAACTGTCCTGCTGTTAAGGGACAGTTCTGTTACAATTATCCGCTCAATTTCCATTTCACCTTTATTAAAGACAAACAAATTCACATTTGTTTTTTGTTTTGCTGCAGTTTCCTGCCAGCTTTAGCGGACCCGCGGTTGTAATTTTTGTTCAGCACTGACTGAGCGGATGTGTGTGGTCAGCCACTAGAAAGACTCCTGCACTGTGCACTACTGAATTAGCTGTAATGTTTCAGTTTACACTTTGTGATCACTTAGATCAATATTTATTTATTACCATCATCAGAATCATGACTTCCCTTCCTTTTTCTCAAATAAATACCGGGCTGTTTCCTTGAATGGAAGACTAATGTATTTTCTCTGTCTGAAGCCTTTATCATACAGACGTGTGTAAAAAGCTAATTTTAAACTTGGTTGACCATATAAATGGCCGACAAAAATCCAGCTGGGGCGAGCTGCTTCTCTAATCTCTATTTTCCCCTGAACATAAACCAGGTTACTTTACATGATGGAGAAACAAGACTGTAAACCTGAAGTGTAATAAGATGGCAGCATGTCGTCTTTTCTCTGTTTTAGGACACATTTGGGAAGTCTGATCCGTTCCTGGAGTTTTTCAAAAAAGGAGACGATGGAAAGTGGCAGCTGGTTTACAGAACAGAGGTAAACACGCACACACACACACACAAACAACAAACAGGATACATTTATACATTTATAAGTAGTACATATGCTTACTTACTAATGTTTGTCATACATACCTGCTTATTTAGTCATGAATATTTAATGTTATAGAGAAATAATAAAGATTTGAAACATGTACATGTAAAATGTCCTCACAGGTCTAAAACTGTGAACTGTAATTAATCTAATTCAGAAATGTGAGGGTTAGGGTCTCCACAGGAGGAAGCTCCAGACAGTTTCAGGTGAGATTTGGTGAATGGAAGGGAAAAAAATATTACATAATTTATTTATTCATTTTATTTAAATCTGTGCAAATTGGTGAAGGACTTAATTTAGAGTGAAATTTTACAGTTTTCCCACTTTTCCAGAGTCAGAAACTGATAAATGCCTCAGGACAGACCTGTTTTATGTATCTGGTGTGGTAATTTATATAAAACAGAAACATTGGCCTATCTTGACTTAATTGAGTACAACTAGGCAAGTTACCGTCAGTGGAGTCTCAGAGTAGACACACTGTCTCAGACTTTGAAAACACACCTGATCTAATTAAAAAGCACACACACAGACACATAGCATGATGGCATTGTGATGAAGATGATATTAATGAAGGTTTGTGTGTGTTTGCAGGTGGTGAAGAACAATCTCAATCCCACCTGGAAGAAGTTTACCGTTCCTCTACAGACGTTCTGCTGCAGTGACCTTGAGAGACCGCTGAAGGTTCAACTAATCAGAATCCAGCGCCATTTAAAACAACCAATCAGAATCCATCTTCAGTCATAACAACCTTTACATGAAATCTCCTCCTTCTGCAGGTGGATTGCTCTGATTACGACAGTGATGGATCTCATGATCTGATTGGTTCTTTCACCACGAAAGTCTCTGAGCTGCAAAAAACGGCACATGGTTCACCGGTGAGCTCACTGATAATCAGACATTTGATGTCTTTGTATAGGCTGGTCAGTGCTCATTAAACTGTCTGATGTTTTGTCCCACAGGTGCAGTTTGACTGCATCCACCCTGAGAAACAGAAGAAAAAGAAGAACTACAAGAACTCTGGAGTCGTCTCTGTGAAGAGCTGCAAGGTAGAGATTACATTACCCAGAGTGCTCTTACACAATGCTGTCAAGCAGAACTTTTTGTCAGTCTGAGATTCCTCCTTTGATCAGTTTTTACTACCTGTAACCTGAACCAAATCATCTGACCAGTAGAGCCTGCTCGCTGAATGTTTCGCCACCTGTAGACACTGCCCAGGAAAGAAAAGTACCCCAGTGCATGTACTATTTTTGTAGTCGACAGGTGCAGAGTGAAGTCATGATACAGGTCTAAAAAAAGACACCAGAATTAAACAAATGGTCCGTGAGGCTGTGAAGTACAGTGGTGTCAGTGTAAGACTGGGAATACACACCAGATGTTGTGTAGTGCATTTAAACGCTACTAAAGCGTCCACATTGAGCCGGACCTCTCTTTCATTGTCACTGTCATCACCAGGCTGAAAGAACATCAGAACTTTACTGGACGAAAATACTTTTACAGTGACAAATAAACATTTTACACCACAGCTGTATGCACCACAGGAGGCCGTTAACTGTCGTGATAGATGTTGTTAATGTGTTCACAACATAGGATGAGATTAACAGGTGTCACTTGTGCCCTTGCTGCGTTTGCAGATGGAGAGTCAGTACAGCTTCCTGGACTATGTGATGGGAGGCTGCCAGATCAACTTCACTGTATGTCAACAAAAATGAACATAAACACATTTAAATCTGCAGATCTTTCAAGTGATGTATTTAAAAACACAGTGAACTAGTTGATGAAATTAACATGTAAACGATGTATTTCAGTAATGAATGAATGAATGTTGTATGAACACTGTAGGTCGGGATCGACTTCACCGGATCCAATGGTGATCCTCGCTCACCCAACTCTCTCCACTATATGAGTCCAGATGGGTTGAACCAGTACCTGTCTGCCCTGTGGTCTGTGGGTCAGGTGGTCCAGGACTACGACACGTGAGTAAACACTCGCACACAAACTACACCTGAGGAAACTACACCTTCAGAATACAGACCAAACACCCTTAACGCTGACTGCTACATCTAAACCATATAACCTAAACTGTTCTAAACTCTACAATCTAAACCTTACACTCTAAATTATATACCCTATCCTCTAAATAATGCATCTGTAATCTATAACTAAAAACCCCCAACCCCCTAAACTTAACACCTTAAACTCTATATCCTAACTACTACATGAACGAATCAGCACCCTAAATCCTAATCTTTGAATCTCAGAGCCTGAACCATTTCAACAAATATTTATTTCTGTGACTGTAACTTTGGTTATTTTGTGTTTCCTGTTTCAGTGATAAACTCTTCCCAGCATTCGGTTTCGGAGCCAAACTGCCTCCAGACTACCAGGTCAGCTCTATAACCAACCAATCAACAGCTTTCTACAGCTTCTATTGGTCTCTCATGTGCAGCATATTTTTTAGCGCCAGTCTTTGGAGTCAGAGTCTTCTGTGTTTCTGATTTGTTTGAATTAAAGGACCCTTAGAGTTAAAATGACAGCATCAGTTCTCTCAGCAGACAACCAGAGTAAATCTTGTGGAATATCAGGTCTTGAACTGTTTTGTTGACCTTGCAGGCTGCACACCATGAGTTCGCCCTCAACTTCAACCCCACTAGCCCTTACTGCCAAGGTAAATCTGCAAAAGTCTCACATATTATAGTATACAACATTATTAGATAGTTTAATACTGATGCATTTATGTTTAAACAGTGTTTTACTGTTTTCACTGATGCTGGTCCAGATGGAGCTAGTTTTAAATATTTCATTCATGTTAGGTAAGGCAATATTTTGGTCTTCGTCAAACTGCTTCCTTTGCTCTCTCAAAGGTATTCAGGGCATCATTGAAGCCTACAGGAGTGTTTTGCCTCAGCTGAGACTCTCTGGACCCACAAACTTCTCTCCAATCATCAACCACGTTGGTTCCATCGCCGCCTCCAGCATGCAGAGCAACTCCGCCTCTGTGAGGATACACACTCAAAAACACACACACACAAAAAAAAATCACCAAAAACACACACTCACACTGAAACCTCTGTGTGCGCGTCACTCTGCAGCAATACTTCGTCCTCCTCATCCTCACTGACGGTGAGATCACCGACTTCGACCAGACACGTGACGCCATTGTTCGGGCATCACGGCTTCCGATGTCGATCATCATCGTGGGGGTGGGGCCGGCAGACTTTAAGGCCATGGAGCTTCTGGATGGAGACGACGGTGTACTGAGGTCGACTGTGGGAGAGGCTGTCGCCAGAGACATCGTCCAGTTCGTCCCATACAGACAGTTCAAAGATGTAAGTGTGTGTGCATTCTGCATGTCAGATTCAGATGCTGCCGGAGTGGAGCGGTGCCTTTTTGATTCTGAGGGCTGCTACATGCATCTGTGTCCAGGCCACACTGATTACCGTGCAAATGAGGGAGCTCAGCTTCAGCTCTATGTGATTTACAGAGTTTCCTGCTGCTAACTGAGTCTGCTGTTAACAGGCAACCATGAGTTAAACCCAGCAAGAAAACCACCTTGTTAGGCTACTGTATTCCCTGCCAAACTGGACACTGCTGGTGTCAGAGGTTGTGTTCTATCCCAGGTCCAACCATGTTTACTGGAAGGTAGACACTGACGCAAGATGGTACCTGCAGTGCAAAACATACCTCTGGCACTCTGCTTTCTGTTTCATGGGACCTTTAATCCTGATGATTGTCTGTTTGTTGTATGAGCTCTTGTGTGAAGATTGGATAGGTCTGTGCGGGTCTGGGACACAGCATCTGACAACCTCTTCTGAACCAAAGTGTGGAGTTCGCAGAAGTTTTAAATGATAAGGGCACAATTTTTCAAGTGTGTCTTAAAACAGCAGTCAGGTGTCCATACACTGTAAAAAAAAAATGTAGATTTTATGTTGAAAAACTGCCAAACCATTACGGTAAAAGCCAGTAAAATATGCCATGAAATATTTTTATTTTATTGTATACAGTACTACATTTCATTGAAAACCTTTATTTATACAGCATTTTATTTAGGGGATTTAAACAGAATACATTTTTTAAACTGTTTTGTACAGTAAAATGCTGTAATATTTCATTGCAAAACCTTTATACATACCATATAAACAATAATAATAATAATAATTCATGTCAGTTATATGACAAAATGACAAACTTAATCGTGAAATCAACAGTACTGATATACTTTTACTGTAATGTCAGGAAAAAGCTATTCCTTATTTATTGCGGTAAAATTCTGGCAACCACAGCTGTCAGTTTTTAAAAACTTCAAACTCCTTGTTTCTGTGTATTGTTTTTACAGATTTGAACATCGTTTGAGGTCTCTAGATATGCACTTACATCACTCCTCTCTGTCCGTCTCTCTCTCTCCAGGCTCCCCAGGCGGCTCTGGCTCAGTCTGTCCTCGCTGAAGTTCCCAGCCAGCTGGTTTCTTATTTCAAAATGAGAGGCTTTGAACCGCCAAAACCAAAAGCTGCCCCCACATCCTAAATCCCACTCCATACAAAGTCTAAACCCCACCTTTGCACTCCACAAGCCCACCCACATCTCATTCCAGCTTTCGACCACGCCCCTCTGCTCTGGCTCCACCCGCAAAGTCGACCACCCTTCAGGGACCAACCTGATGTGTTGCATGAAATCTCAGCCAACTCGTCACAGTGCAGCACTGAGCTGTCAGCCAATCAGGATGCCATGAGCAACCGTTCCTAGTTTTTTTTTTTTTTTTTTGGGATCACTTTGTTTTCTGTTTTTTATCTTTAATAATGATCTTGATGTAGTATAGATGATTGACTATTGATTCCTCCTGCTGCTTCAGCACAAACTATGCAGATCACATGTGTATATGAACATGTGTTATATCCAACACAGAGCCACACACACACACACACATATACAGACACAGGCTCCACACTCGACCTTGTCTCCTTTACCGTTGCCATAGTAACAGATTATGATCACTGATCTCTTGAGAGTTGATCTTGTGTAAAAATTGTATTGACATTCAATACAGTCACATCAGTTTGTCACATCACCATCTAGTGGACTTAAGAGGAACTGCAGTTGCAGGTACCTCACTGTAATTTCCACTGTTGTTTCCATGGTGACTCTATGCACTCTGTGTATGTGTGTGGCTCTGATTAGCTTTAGTGATCAGGTAACTTTGCACTTTGCTTCTGCCCTGAATGCTGGAAAATTATATTATAAATCACATTATATATATTCTATATCATAGCTTTAATACTCTAGCCTCTTTAGCCTTACTGTAGTCTTTAGTGTGGCCTGTGTGGCCTCAGCACGCTGCTTCAGCCTGAATGTTTCCAGATGTGTCGACTCTCAGTGGTGGGTTGATGCTGCCATCTTGGCTCCCAGTGCTTGGCTAATTTTGATAGTTTGGAACACTGAACTGGATCTCATACATGATGTCAGTATTACACACAGGTCAGACAGTGCATTGTGATCGTCATCAGTTAATCGTTCACCCCAAATAAACCAATTGCAAAAGTGTCGTTACACTCCTGAATGTTCGTCTGACAGCGCTGTAGCATACGACTGAACACAGCTTGTCCCTTTAAGAAGTAAAATGCACAGCAGACAGACAAGGTTCTGTTTATACGACATTGTACATGCAACCAAAAATAATAATTAGAAGATAATAATAGAGTCTGCAGAGGACAGTTTGTCTGTAAAAGGAGAGACAATGTCTCATAGTTAAGTGCCTTATTGAAGCAACCCTCTGACAGACTCTTCATTTTGCTGGGAGCCAACATGGCCGCCTCAAACATGATGATGTGATGCTGAGTTCAGGTCATGTGGAAGTTATGTTAAATACGTAAATCAGCATGCAAGTGAGTTTTTTTTCTAGTCATATATGAGCGACTCCATAGACATGCATAGATGATAGGAGATAAAGCAGTGAGACTTAATAAAAACAGTCCAGCAGGCGAAAATTTGTTTCATGTGACCGTTTGAAAGACATAACCGTGGTCACCTTCCATCCAACATGACCGAGGAGCATCAAACTGAGAGTCTGTCTGAACATCTGCTCTGTTTCTGATGATTTATATAGCTCCTCACACCTGGTATACAAGAATGACCTGAACGCACACACACAAACACACTGTCAAAATGTGTCAAAACTCGTGTTTACTGCAGCAAAGCTACAGTTAACGTTAAAACCCACTGCTCATTCAGCTACTGCCAACAAGTCATCTGCGATCACTTTAAATGAATGAAATCATCACATAAAATCACCACTTTTGCTGTGGATGGTGATATAGGAAGGGAATGATTTTTGAGCTTTTGTATTCCTCTTTTGTTGTAAGACCATTTTTGGCATATTTTTAAGGGTCCATTTGATTAAAGTGAATTATACGTCTGTTATTATTTGTAGCACTGAAGTTTATTTTAATTTTTGTTTGTTCTTCATGTGTAACAAAATAATCTCTTACTCTAGCGTCCTCTAGTGTTTATAGCTTACTAACACAACACAACACACTTTGAATGAAGTGTTATTTAAATGCAATCCAACCACGTCTCAAGGTCTTGATCAGCAAATGGAGCCCAGACTGAAGTAACAGGCTACAGGTAAGCGAACATACTGAATGTGGTCTGCTGTTTGTACTTGTATGGATTGGGGCTATGATTTTGTGTCCACTAGAGATGTATAACATCAGTAAAACAGTGAGGACCCTCGAAAGAGAGGAGACTAAAATCAGAGAAAGATCATGCAGGACTTTCACATCCAAACACCAGCAACCATTGAGTCCTCCTCATACGAGCACCGCTCATAAACACAAGTTTAATACTTGGTGATGATGTCTGAACAAACTTCCTCTGCTGCAAGACAGTGAGATGTGGTTGAGAGCTCTGGGGAAGATTATTTTGTCCAACATGACAGTGTATTGTTTTGGGATTTTTTTTTTTTTTTTACATGAAGCAGTTTTATGTTGCTTAGTTTGTTCTCCGTCTGTCTCTGTGGTGCCAACAGTGTCCGCTGCTTTATGTGTCCAAGAAAACAACGGAAACCATCACCTGCATCCTGTTTAGAGACTCCTGTGAACCTCCTACAGGAGTCCACGTGGGACATCAGACACAGGAAATGTAGAATAAAAGTTCAGAGCATCTTCTGCCTCCTGAATCCGATGATTGGATTAGAACATATTTTTATGTTTTGATCAGTTTTACACATGGTAGAGAGGTTGAATGTGTTTGTTTCTAACTGCGGTTTTCAAAAAGACAGAATATGAAAGAAGTCGGTTTATTTCAGAGACATTTGTGACCAATTTAGCCGAAGAATGAACAGTTTCTTTGTTTTATTTGAATACATTTAAATACAAAAGTTAATATCAGGCAGTAAGCCACAGGAAAAGTGCAAATATTGAATAGGTTGGGAGCACACATCAGTGACACCAAACAATGAAGAATTATGCCTTATCATTTTCAAGCACTTGAAAGCCCAGGGAAAAAAAATGAAATCGAGCATAATGGCAATTATTTTGTGTTTGCTTTTTAATGTATCATGCGTGTTTGTTCAATACTGTACCAGATTCTGTCGACTGAAGTTTGTTTGCCATGACGTCCTCTTGCCAAAAACGTGTTGAGTTGAATTTTCACACGTGGTTTAAAGTGTTAAAAGAAGCCTCAGTTGTTAGAAATTCACCGACTGGAAACGATCTGAACAATCTAATCAGAGTTCAGCCAAACATGCTGTATTATACAGAGTAAAGGAGAAAATGGTGCCTTATCTTATCTTGATAAAGAATTACACCACCCACAATGCTCAACAGTGCTGCTCACTTGACCACTGTGATCAGTCTCATTTCACACACATTGTTCTTCACTGTGTAAATGTTAAACTGGTTGATCCACAGCACCGTGCGGCCATCAGCTTCATTGCTCACTTATTCTACTAACTGCTTTTAACTAACCAGTATAACTGTAAACCAGTAGCCTTTAACCAGTAACACCATGTCTGTATGAATGCTTACAATACAATAATAAAACAACTTTGGGAAAGTAGAAAAGTTCCTTTTCTGTGTTTCATTCAAGAGAGGGGCTGTTGTTTAAAGGATAATTTAACTTTTATTTAGCATTTTATTTTTTACAGTTTTGTCTCATTTCTGTCACACTTTTTATTGTCCTCAGTGTGTTTCCACATCTCAGATATTTAGTTGGTGAGTGTAATGCAATCATCACTGATAGAAATAATGGACAATATCTTGGTGAATTTACCTGAGACACATAATTTCATTAGACTTCATTCGAAAATACAAACATTAAAGCATACATTTAGGTAACTTCTTATGCATTTCTTGGATTAGTGTTACATTACAAAGGAATAATATGACTATAATACCAGGGCTATCTGACTTATGACTTACTAACTGACTTATGTATGTAAGACTTGTGTCTTTGGGCCAATTAAACGTGACAATCCTCTCCAGTATGCAGCATTTAAAATATGAGAACTTGGACTGGATAAAATTAAGTCAGCAGTTTGTTTTATTTTCTGTTTCTTGTGTTCATTGTGTAAAATCCAAATTTGCTTGTAGCTCAGTTGTTTCTCCAACCAAGGAGCGAGCTGTCAATGAACACAAGCACCAGACTTCATGATGAGAAGAGTCATTTTAATACATTACTTTAGCCGTTTTTTGAAGTTTTGGGTATTTTTACATTGTTTAACTGAAGTAAATGAACTGAGTGCTGCTTCCACCACTGTGTGTGTGTGTGTGTGTGTGTGTGTGTGTGTGTGCGTGTGTATCTTGAGGAAACTAGTTGAGCAACTTTATTTGCTTTCTCAAACATTACAGAGGACCTGCCCTAACAGACACACACTGTACACACACTTTAACATGCCTTCATGTACAGTTAAGCGCGCACACACACACTTACACACACAGGTAACCTCCCATCATTCCGTTTGGACAGAAAACACAGCAGTTAGTTTC
Organism: Protonibea diacanthus; assembly: GCA_028641955.1. Lineage (NCBI taxonomy): Eukaryota > Metazoa > Chordata > Actinopteri > Sciaenidae > Protonibea > Protonibea diacanthus. The sequence continues at coordinate 17,340,169 of CM053978.1, forward strand.
CAACTGCTGAAGAGAGACGTCAGAGACGAGCAGATGAGACGACTTCAGAGAGACATAATGTAGACAGGTAGACATCATGTCCATCACTGTGAATCTGAGGAGGATCTCCAACCTGCCGGGACGATATGACAGAAAGGTCGAGCTCAGCTTCAGAGGTCAGTAACACACATACACACACACACGGATAAAATACACTTTACTGCCAGAAGTAAGACGACTACCCCGTCCTATTAGTGTACTTTTTGTCTGTTTTCCTGCTTGTCTCTGGGCTCCTGAACACAATAAACAATGATATTTTAGATAAAAAATAATGAAGTTTCTAACTTTGGTTTTCCTAAAAATAGAAATACCACTGGAAGTAAATGTCCTGATTTTAATAATATACTTAAGTAAAAGTTCAGTAGTAAGAGTAACAAAGTGTCTTTAAAAGATCAAAAGTGAACGTACTCTCCTTTCCTAATACCTCCTTTCATGTTTTTATATTAGTAGATCACTATTACTGATACATTAATTCACATTTTCATGATGTGGATCTCATTTTAACCACATCCTGTTAGCTAATGAGTCATAGTGACCATCATATGTTTTGTTTAATCTGAATAGCATGAAAAAGAAAGTTAGACGTGAGAGGAATTGTAAAGTCATGTGTTCGTATTTACTGACTCGCACTTTACTACAGCTCAGCAAAGAAACACTGTTGAGGGGAAAAGCCTCACACTGTCAAAGCCTTAAATATATTTTCCCACAGAACAACAACTGTAAATTTCATTGGAAGAATGTTGGGAATGGATCTGTTGATGGCCAGTGTGAACAGGGGGAATTATCACAGGAAGCAAAAAACTGTTTCGATATTCAAACTAATGTTTTAAATATGTGAAGTCATCCTTCAGGTTTATCAGGGCTGGAACAAGCTTAGTTACAAATATAAGTACAATGCTCTGTTGAGCTCATCTTTTTGGGTTGTATTTAAATTCCACATAATGAACAAGTACAATCAATCATAGGGCCAAATGTTTATTCTGGTTTTGATATCTGTATAAAGTCCTGAGGCACTTTGGAGTTAAGCATGTCTGACAAACATTTTTTAACATCATCACAGAAGTTTTGGATCTCTAGACATTCCCACAGACGGTAAAATAAAGTACCTTTCTTATTCAAACATTTAGAAATATTAGCAATATTACCTTGAAGGATTTATATACATGTTTATTAATTCTCCTCAACATCTTCATGTGTTTATCCACTGTAGTTCATGTTAATCATCCATATACTTGGTGTGTTATATTATTTACAGTAACAGAGTAGTTGTCATCTCAAGTTATTTTCATGTCACTTGTTTCTCCTCTGTAGCCAGTCAGCTGCTAACAGAGCCTGAAGCATCAGCACTGTTGCTATGGTTACCCATAATCTGTCTGCCTGTCTGTCCGACAGGTTTCACCCATAAAACCCGAGTCCTGCAGTGTGAGAACTTGGCCATCTTCAACGAGGTCAGTAAACCACTGTGGTGGACACATGCAGACCAACCAGAACACAGAGCAGGGCTATGACGTCATCATGGGTGCTAAGTTGTCTACTGATGTTCAGAAGACTCTATTGAAGTGAATGGGAGAAATCAGAGATCAGAGACCTCCTCCTCATGTCAGTCTGGAGTTTCGGGTCAGTTCAGGTGTGAGGATGATGAGTTGCTGAGATTGCAGCACATGATCTTCATCATATTTGTCCTGTGTCCTTTGTGTATGTGCGTGTGTGTGTGTTAAAGCAGGTAGCTGTCTCAGATTGAAACTATTTTAATGAAGCTGATAGGAAACTGTACCACTCCTACAGAACACACACTCCGCTCCTTCAACACACACACACCTACAGGTGACGTGATTCTACTCGACTGTGTCTGGCTCCTGGATAAAAAAACAACAACAAAAACAAATTCATGCTATTGAAATTTGACATTTATTGTCATCAGACAATGAACAATAATAACTTTGATTATCGTCTTTTGAACTAGAGTCGCTTTGTCCAGTACAGTCAGTTTTGTCCAGTACTTCATGACGAAAAACCCCCAGGAACAGCACTTTTGGCATGCAATGGCATCAATTATGTGATGCACACTTTCCCAAAAAGACTTATTTCCATAAGCTTACATTGTGAAGCAGCAGGTGGGAAATGGTGGCTACATTCTTTGAGTGCCACAACCCCAGTATAATAACTTTTGGTCCATCTATTTGGTCCGATAACATTTAGAAAGTCTAGAAGAGCTGCACAAATACGTCATTTAATCCCCATCCAAGCAGAGCGTTATATCAGTATATAACAGCTCAGTTGGTGGAAGTCTTGTGTGCTTGTTCAATGGGTCACACAATGCTGAAGCATATGTGGAAGATTGGGGTAATTTTAAGGCCAGAATATGAACTTTTTTTTGGGTTCATGCACCACTATATCCAGTACTGTGTCTCACTTTGGATACTTCTCTGTAGAACGCTATGTACCTCCTGGCATGGTGCGCTCATTTGATTCAATATAGAATCTCAGCTGAATACATACAGTGGCTGTCAGTACTTTTAATAGTACCCTCATTAATCTGAATCAAGTGAAAATGGTTAGAAATCCATGGTTTTCTCATTATCGTCGACAACGCTGACTTTAATGGCGATGTAGCGGATTATCTCCTGATGTCCTCCGAGCTGGTAGATCAGATACACCCATCGTACAGCTGTTGTGCACTTACCCGAAAAGATGATCACATCATTTTACTGCTTTTCCTTCTTTTGCAACTGCGCAGAGTATTGGTGTGAACATTTGACCGCCAAAATATAAACATAAACCATTTCAGTAACACACTCAACTTTTTGACTGTCATGAGGTACTACTAAATAATTGACAGTATGTACATGCTTATTTATGTACTCAAAACAGTTATATGCTTTTATATATATATAAAAGTATGTGATTTGAGACACAGTCCAGTTCTTTTTATACATCCAGGCCAAAAAAAACCCTACAAAACTACAAATCAGCCTCAGCTGTTTGCTTACTAATCAACAAATATGTTAGCATGCTAACAAGCTAAACTGAGTAACAGTTTCGTATTATACCTACCAAATATCAGCATGTTAGCATAGTCATTATGAACATGTTTGTATGTTGACATTAGCATTTAGCTGAGCAAAGAACTGCTGTGCCAAAGTGTAAAGTGACACTTTGTTTCACTTCAGCTTGATGTGGTGAAGTTGCAGGTTGAGCTCTGCAGCAGAAGTTGAATGAGATACAGAACCATGACAACATGTCAGTCATAGATTTTGCGAGAATCCCGTGTTGAAAATCTGATATTGTGATAGCCGTTCTCCACCCACTTCACTACATCACCACCTTTTTGTTGACATAAACTCGGCCGAATGGTTAGATAATGTAACTACGGTAACCTCCGTATGACGTGAGTCCTGAGTAGTGTTGTGTGTTTGTTATTCAGGTGTGACCAGGTAATTTTCTGTATAAATGTGTGTGTGTACATGTTTGTCTAAACCAAGCACGTTGTACAGAAAAATGTCTTCTAGTTTGAGTTTGCCTGTTGTAATGTAATGTAATACAGCAGCTGTAGTGTAGTGAGTGTGTTGGTCAATTGTCACAGGGTTAGTGGTTCAACCCCCGACTCTGAAGTGTCTTTGGGCAAAACACTGGACTCCAAAATGTGTTTGTCAACTTGTGGGAGAGGTCAATGACCAGGAGAAAACATTCATGGAGAACATTCACATCCAACATTAGAGACAGTCTTTGTTACCATCTCATTCGACCTCCAGTTACCATGCGACTGATGTGAAATTTAAAATGGTAGATGCAGTGTGCACCTAGTCTTCTGACTACTCAAGGTGCTTTTATACTACATATCTCATTCACCCATTCACAAACTGCTGATCATCACGCTCTCACTTGGGGTTCAGTATCTTCACTCTCACTTCAACATGCCGCTCTGTGCCAAAGGTCATGTGACGACACTTTAGGAAGACTATGAGCTATGACTGAAAGCTTAGAAAATGCTAAAATATTATTATTTTGTCAGACATCTTGTTCCCAAAAGTTAAACTTATTTGTGTAGTTTGAGTTTTTGCTTGTGTATGTTTTAATTCAGAGTATAAATTAAGTAATTGTGCGTCTGTGTGTGTGTGTAGCATTTCCGTTGGCCTCACTATGGTAAAGTGATCAGAGATGAAGTTTTGTCCATCAGTGTTTACAACTGCAGTAAGGTCTTCTCCAACAGGTAACAAACTCTCTCTGTCACACACACAATAGATACACATATTGTTTTTGTATTAGTCATATTAAAAATGCGTGTGTGTGTGTGTGTGTGTGTTTAGACTGCTGGGTAAGCTGGTTGTCAGTCTCCAGCATGTTGTTACTGCAGGGAGGCTGTTGCTACGGGAGCCACTGACTGATTCTAACTACAGCCTGACAGATGTAAGGACAGAAACACACACAAATACACGCTATCTTATAACTGTTAAACATGGGGTGTTGGTTGATCACTTTCTCTCTCTGTAGATCTATATAGAGTTGGATATTCGGTATCATCCAGTTGAGGGAACAGCAGGAAACTGGGACGGACTTGACTTCCTGAAAGTTGAAGACAAGGATGAGTAAGATCACGTCCACGCTAAACTGGAAACATCTTTTCCAACATACTGTACAGACAATGATTTTTGTTAATGATTTTCAAGCTAATTTTCAAGTTCTTAATTTACCCTGAATTCATGGGAAGATGATAAGGATGGTCAAATATTGGATGCCTTTGTGTAATAGATGAAGTTAGACGTCTATCTAAAATTTAGTCAGCCACCATAGTCAAAGTCTGTCTCTGTGACACCAGCCAGGACGTGTTTCCCCTATCGTCACACAAGATTGGAAACAGGGCGAGACTGTTTGCCAAGGAGAAAAGAAAATCAACCTTCAACAAACAGTCATGCTGAATAAATTATTCTTTCATGTCATTTTGTTTCTCTTCCTTCCTTCATCCTCAGATCTGCTCTGGTCATCAGGAATGATGGATTTAATGACCCTGAGAGGTGAGAATTTACATGACACATTTTGGTATTTGTACCAGGCTGTAAACATGTTTATATCTGCTGTGAAGTTGGACATTTGGGGCTTATGAAGATTGATTCATTCTGTAGCCAACCTCAAGTGAACGTTCGAGGAACTGCAGTTTTTGTCACTTCTGCATAAACTCTACCCTTCCTCTTCTGACAGACACCCTCTTCTGACTCTCTCTCTCTCTCTCTCTCTCTCTCTCTCTCTCTCTCTCTCTCTATGTTAGTCAGCCAATGTTCATTCACCCAGGTCAGCTAGACAGGGAGGCTCGGCAACTGGGGCGAACCCTCGTCAATAATGGTGATGATGACGACTATGACGATGATGATGACTTTGATGATGACCTGATAGACTTAGAAGCTTCCAACATCATCTCTACTGCTTTGCTCAGGTCTGGTTGCTTTACAATCTGTCTTAGTTCTATCAACTCAGATCTGGGTGCTGTAATACTGACGTGCTGTCAACAATGTGTGTCTATGCAGTCGCTGCAGGGCCATGTCCAAAAATGTTGCTGCTGGAATTTCCAAAGTCCAAAGCTTCCAGGTATGTTCATTCATCCATCCATTTTTGACTGCTTGTTGGCTTTGACAGCTTCTCCTTTAGGATCCTGAGACATTTACTCCCTCCAGCATGCCCTGTTGTGCCCTGGGGTTTCCCAGTTGGATGTGCCAGCGAAGCTTTCAAATAACTTTCTAATTTAATCACATAAATCTGCAGCTCCACTCAGCTTTACAGTTCTTTGTAGTGAGTTTCATTTGGCAGCCTATGAGCCAGAAATTTCCCTAAGAACACTTAGTGTTCTTTCCTGAGAGTATAGACAGACATGGACCATATGGCTTGTAGCAGTGGTCATGGCACACTATATTCTTACTGCAGCGCCCACAGGACAGCCACAGGGGGATGAGTCATAAGCTTTCTGTTAAAAACTTTGTGACTAGTTAAAGAGTGAGATAAGGATTTAGAGAGATGATGAGCCACGCTGGAAGAAGTCTATGAAGATTCTTAGTAATCTAGGTCATCTTTCTTTGAGGTTCAAATCTGGGGCAACTGTACTTGGTTGTAAATCTGTGAAGAAATTTCATCCAAGGGGCTTCTTCAGTTCTGACTGACTGGAGGGGAACCCAGGTATTTAGCCTTGAAGGGAACGTTAACCAGGCCATTGTTTTCACTTGGTCTGTTCTTCGACCTCATGAACTCTCCAGCATCCTTGCAAAAGTAAAGAGGTCCACTGGCAGTTCCGCCAGTTCCTTTGCTTTGCCTGCATTTTGGTGCTCCTCAAGGGGAGATGAAGTTAATAGACAGACGTTCAGATGAAACCATTACCTCAGTAAGTTGTGTGTGTCTGTGCAGGTGAATGTGAACATCCTGGAGGCTCAGAACCTCATTGGAGTGAACATCAACCCTGCTGTTTTCATCAGAGTGGGAAATCAGAAAAAGCACACACAGACACAGAAATCCACCAACTGCCCCTTCTACAATGAGGTACAGCAGAGAAGAGTACAATAGAATACAGGAGAGTAAAATACAAAACAGATGTTTACCTCCTCTTCTCTTTTAGAACTTTCAGTTCGAGTTTCAGGAGAATCCACATACCTTCTTTGATAAAGTCATTGAGATAAAGGTCAGTTCCACTGTTTCTATTTGTTTCTACTGTTATTACCATGGTGAGAGACGTGGGTGTGGGTATGTGAACACCTGTAATGTCACCTCCTCTCAGGTGTTCCACAGACGGACTCTGGCCTTCCTGATGACCCACATTGGAACCTTTAAGATTGACATTGCCACTGTGTACAACCAGCCAGGTACCAGAACTGCTCACACTGTAGCATTTGGATCAAAGTACTGCAGTACTCACTGACCTCTGACCTCTCTGCATCTCCAGACCATCGTTTCTACCAGAAGTGGGCTCCTCTCACTGACCCAGCAGACACCAGGTCAGGGATCAAGGGTTACGTCAAGGCCAGTCTCAGTATACTGATGAAGGGAGATGCTATGACTATGACCAGTCTGCCACCACCTTCATTGTCCAGAGCGGGTGACGACATAGAAAAGTCAGTAATGTCACACTGACCCTGCCAAAAATGAGTAGCTGGTGCAACTTGGTTCTGACTGTGATTTTCTTGCAGGAACCTTTTGCTCCCTCGTGGTATGTCCTCTGAGCGTCCATGGGCTCGTTTCCGTGTCAAGATCTACAAGGCTGAGGGCCTACCCACCATGGAGTCGGGGCTAATGGGCAAAATGTCAAAGGTCACCGACCGTACAGTCTTCATTGATCCCTACGTACAGGTGACCTTTGCTGGACAACAGGTAAACACGTGTAAACTGACATGTAAACTTTCAACAGAAGGATCCAAAGACTATGATAGCTCCAGGTGCAACAAAATGTACCTGCTGCTTTAGCTTGGGTACCAGAAGTACTGGTTGATTCTAGTATTAATATAAGGATGAGAACATTTGTTCATGTTAATTGGCATAAAAGACAAAGTAAAGATTTGTTTTTGGATTAGTCAGGTCATCGTTCTTTGAAAGTTAAATCTGGGACAGCTGGACGCTTCACCTCTCATCTAAGAGGCTTCTTCAGTTCTGACTGACTGGTGGAGAACCCTGGTATTTATCCTTGGAGGGATCACTAACCAGGCTATTATTTCCAATTTCGTTAGTTCTCCTTGTTGTGACACTGTTGTCTGAGTTGTTAAAGTCTGAGGTCTGGTGTGAGCGACAGTCGTTAAGATCACCTGAGCTCAAGTATGGACGATGGTCGTTGGAGTCACACAAGGCCAAGGGGACATATTGTTCCTCTGGTTCAATAGTTCTGGGAACTTTTTGGTTGATTGATACATGCTTATTGTCTTTTGAAACTACAGCTAAGAGTCACCAAATGTGAATGTTGTGACTGTGTGTACGCAGGGGGAGACGTCAGTCGCCAATGCTACAAGCAATCCAGTTTGGAATGAGGAGATCTCTTTCATTGAGCAGTTTCCTCCTCTGGCTCAGCGAATCAGAGTCCAGATCCTCGATGATGCCAAGATGGGAGATATCGCTCTGGCAACGCACTTCCTGGACCTGCAGAAGATTTCTGATCCCACCAGGAATGGTACGACCCCCAATTTACACATGCTCTCAGAGACAGCCCTTTATTAAAAATTAGGAGTGTTTTTAAATCATATTTCAGCAAGAAACCTTCCTAGTTTTGGATCTGCTTGAGTTTTTATTTGCTGTTGATGATGTTTACTGTTGAATTTTTTAGTAAAGACTTCTTTGTGCTCTTATTTGAACACCAGCTTTTATATGAGAATTTATTACAACAATCTGTCTGTCTGCAGGGTTTAATCCCACCTTCGGTCCAGGTTGGATTAACCTGTACGGTTCTCCTAAGAACTCCACCCTTGGAGACGTCCACCAGGTAAAACACACACAAGCAAATCAAACCTGACATGTAAAGCAAAAATTCAGCATTTTGGGAAATTAGCACCTCCAAGTCTGAGGTCATGGTTCTCTGCTGGACAACAGTGGAATGCTCCCTCTGGGTTGGGAGTGGGTTGCTGCTCCAGGTAAAAGAGTTCATTCCTGAAGTGGACTAACTATCTCTTTCCTCCAGGCTTTGAACCAGGGTCTGGGTGAAGGAATCTTCTACCGCGGTCGAATCCTCCTTGCTCTCACAGTGGATGTTTACTCCTCTCCTTCTGCCGTCAACACGGAGACAGGCTCAGCCGCTATGGGAAAGGTACCTCCTACTTTCTGTTTTTCATTAGAGTTGAGAAATGTTGTTACCTTGGAAACCCCAGTAAAACTTTTATGACCTTAATGATACTCTGCTGATCTCAGCATTTCTCACATCACCTTGTGTGTGTGTCCTTGAAGGTGAAAGGAGCACTGGGGAAACTGGGACTGAGGAAGAAGAGGAGCAGCAAGAAGAAGGAGAAGAAAGAAGGTCAGTCTACCAAGGAGAAGCAGGAGAAATAATTCAACTCAAGTGTAAAGAGAACAGGTTGTATGTTTAACTCAGCTTACTAGAAGCAACGGGGAAACTGGTTAAACCTTCAAACACCTCCAAAACTGATACTGACTGGTAAAACAGCGAAAAGAGTCATTATTGAGTTTTATTCCTGCTGCAGTCTAAAGAGATTTACTGTTGATTTTAAATGCTATAACGATGCTATAGTACAAATGTTAATTATATTTCAGCTCAAGAAGTGCAGAGAGATCATAACATTACACCTCAGGCTGACATGGGACAGGCAGTGGGACTCCACATGTATTTATGGTTTATTCATCTGTTTGTTTCGTGCTGTTGTTGTAGCGGCTAATGCTGCCAGTGGAGCGGTCGAGGAGTCAGGCGATGCAGGAGATGAAGTACCAGAGGCCGTTACTGTGGAGGTCGAAGAGACCCACCCACTCCCTGAGGTCAGTGCCAACACCACCAGCACCATGTCATCATCATTAATGCAACATTTAAAAAAAAAAAAAAAACTATGTCTGTGATAGCTAATATTTCTGAATACATAACTTTATTCTTATCATTTATTTCTCAAATTTCAATATTGAAAACCAGAGTAATCTTGTTCAAGGTTCTTTCAGTCTTTATTTTTCAATGTGCATGTGTTATCCTGCCATTCTGCATCTTTGTCCCCTTCTTTCTCTAATTCTTTTTTGCTTATTTGTTCATATTTACACACTTTACACACTACATTTTATTTGTATAGCAGAAAGTCACAAAATACATTTGCCTCGGAGGGCTTTACAATCTGTACAAGGAGTGACACCCTCTGTCCTTAGACCCTCGGATCGAGTGAGGAAAAACTTTCCCACAAAAAAAAACTTTTAACAGAGAAAAAATGTGGAAGAAACCTCAGGAGGAGCCACAGAGGAGGGATCCCTCTCCCAGGACAGACAGACGTGCAATAGATGTCACGTGTACAGAACAAATTAAACATATTGTACAATTACAATGAATGATAAAATAACAAGAGTGAGAGAGTTTTCAGTAAAAACTCCAAAAAACGTTCCATCAGCATAGAGTAAAATAAATTCATGCTGATTTTTAATGCAGGTTCTTTGCATGACTCTAATTATCAGGAAACATGAGTCAATGTTTGTTTAAAATTGTTGGAAATTATCTGCCAACATTTTGAGGCTAAACAAAGCATATCAGTGAATATCATCCGCAAAACAAGGCAAGAAATACTACTAATTATCTACTGTAGTGGAAGGATACACAAAGTAATGCAAACAAAGAGGACCCAGGACAACTTCACTCCACAAGACAGCACCAGAAAGTGAAGAGAGTGGCGCCCTGCAGTTCTCATATTTTCCTTCTTATTTTCTGTTCTCAGGGTTACCTGGGACAGAGGGAGGAGTTTTTGTTGTTCGCTGCTCTGTTTGAAGTCACCATGATCGACCCGTCTGTAGGAACCAGACCACTGACCTTTGAACTCTCAATAGGTACGCACTGTATTCCCTGTGCTTACAGATACATCCATGCTGGGACTGCAGCTAACATATCTTTTCATCAGCCATTATTCTGCCAAATATTTTCTCAATCAGTTAGTCAAGTCAGAAAATAGAGAGACAGAAACATCGCTAAAAGTAATGTCTAACCAACAATGCAAAGCCTAATGATATTTAAGGTAATTCTGAGTTAATTCTGAGTTCCAGTTAGTGTATTTGGTCATGCTTTGGCTCAGAGTTACCACCTGATGCTGGATTTAGGTCACTGCTGAGCCAGACTATTTAATTGGAATTGGAATTTAATTTCCAACATCCCTGAACTCCATCACCTGTTCTGTCTGGCAGGGAACTATGGGAAAGCAGTGGAGGTTGGGGGATCCAAGAAGAGTCAGAGCAAGGAGGAGCTGAGGAGGAGCAGAGAAGAGCTAAGGAGGAGCAGGGAGGATCTGAATGAGGAGGGGCAGGGTCTGTTGGAGTCAGAGGACGAGCTGGACAGAGAGGTGCTGAATCCTGAACCTGAGATCAGATCAGTGTCTCCTGCTATGAGACCCCAACCCACAGAGTACGACAGGTAAATAACCACTGTATCCACACAGGTAACTACTGCACCTACACAGATAACTACAACATAACCCCATAACCCTTTACCGGTCTGTCTCTCAGGTCATTCCAGTGTATTCCTCTCCAACCCCCCTCTATAAAGCAGAAGCCTTGTCTTTATGTCTGGAGTCAGTTTGAAGATCACAGCTTTCGTCTCTATCAGGCTAACTGGCTCAACAAGATGGCCGACAGGCTGGTGAGAGTCAAGTGGTCTCTAGTTTCCATGATGTGTTGCGCGCAGTGCCTTCAAACTGGTCATGTTTCATCCCCTACTCTGCTCCCCACTACTCTAACAGGAAATCGGTCTTGATGAGGTGGAACGTCTCTTGAGGAGACCACGGAGTAACGTGAAGGAGCGTTTGGTAAATGTGCTGCTGGAGCTGCTAGCATCCTGCAAGTAAGTCTCAGCCTTCTGAAAATTTGATTGCAGTTGTTGAATAGACTTAGTGTGATGCCTCCACGTCTGTCTCTGTGTCTATCATCCTGTCCATCTCTGCAGACAGTTTAGTGTTTTTTCAGAGAGGAGGTCTCAGTCTCGTCCCAACAACCTGGACAGATGCAGGAAGGTGTTTATCAAGAAGAATTTGGTGAGTGTGGTCTCACTTGTCTCTCTTTCTACCTTGCTGACTCTCTACTTGTGGCTATCTACCTGCCTGTCTATCTCTCTGACTTAATGTCTTAATGACTGTCTCCAGATCTTGCTAGCCAGACAGGCTGTAAGGGCTAAGAGGAGGTTCACCAGGCGGACGGCCAAACAGCGTTTGATAGATAGCAGGAAAATCCTAAAGAAACTCCGCCTACTAGCAAAAGAGGTCAGAGATCATTGAGTCACTGTAAGGTCACCACAAAGACATCAAAGGTTGCAGTGTTTTCATTATATCTGAGGTCTGACACACCTTCTCCAACCACCCTTTCTCCAGCCCCAGACGACCATCCCGGATGCGTTTCTGTGGTTACTAAGTGGAAGCAAGCGATTGGCTTATGTCAGGATCCCCGCCTACTCTATCTTCTTCTCATTAGTGGAGGAGCAGAGGGGGCGGGACAGTGGACGAGTCACCACCCTCTACATGAAGGTAGCCATTCTAACACTGACTGATCATCACTGAGGGTACATGATGCACATCTTTCGTATCATAGATAATGCTCACCTTTCTGTCTCTAAAACCATGGATGATGCAAGTGACGCATCCTGTTCTATCTCTGGAAAACAGTTATGACACTTTCTGTTTGTCTTTACAGTCTCCAGGAGGTTCAGCAAGTGAGATCTTTGCAAAGCTGGAGGTCTACATGTGGCTCGGTCTGTCCAAGTACAGTAAAGAGGCCACCAGCTGCTTGCCAGAGGAGTTTCTGCCAGTTTTTGAGGAGGAGGAGGAGGAGCAGAGGAGGCTGGTTCCCACAGGGAATAGGAAGCTTCCTGCCAGCCTGTCCTGCCAGGGTGAGTCAGCTAACCTTGTCCAGGAGGGGGTGTGGAGTCTGTACACAAAAACTTTGTTCTTGTAATCTAGTGATTACTTTATTTGGACTTGCTTTACCTGGACTGGTCAGGTGAAGATAGACCTCTCTCTTTCTCTCTCTGTCTGCAGACAGCAGGTACTTCCAGCTTCGATGTCACCTGTACCAGGGGCGTGGCCTGATGGCTGCTGAAAATAATGGTCTATCAAATCCCTTTGCCAAGGTCCTCTTCTCTACACAGTGCCAGGTCACCAAGGTAGATACAACTGTACAACTTCAGTTATTTCAAATTCTGACAATTCACATGTTGACAGTCTGAATTCCTCAAAGTTTAGTAGTCACTGACATATTTATACATGTTCTGTGTGTGTTTGCAGGTCTGTACTGGAACTCTGTCTCCAGCCTGGTGCGAGACTTTGTTGTTTGACAGAGTTCTGCTAGAGGGAACAAAAGAGGATCTCCAGCGAGACCCGCCTCTTATCATCATCATCATCTACAGCTATGACAACATGGTAATGCTGACGTTCATATTATTCTTCTGCTGCCTCTGCACATTCAAGAAGTGATGTCATAACACCCAATGTGTGTGCATGTGTGTGTGCATTTGTGCAGGGCAGTCACAAGCTTCTGGGTCGGGCCTATGCCGAACCTGAGTTTAAAACTGTGGAGCAGTACTACCAGAAGCCCCACCTCCATTTCTTTGACGTTAGCATAGGGAAGGCCTCCGCTGGCGAGCTGTTGGCTGCCTTCGAGCTCATTGAGCTGGACTACTCTGGCTTTGGAGAGGTGACACCTGTCAATCAATCAGTCATTGTTTGCTGTAGTTTCTGTGCTATATTCAACACAGAGGATAAACCTTTTTTCCAGTATTTTGCTCAAAATTGTCATTAAGTTACTCACATTCCTTGCCTTCAGAAGACACAATATAGGTACCAGATGTGCTAATCCTGCAAGAGCTACTCGACATCCTGCGTTTACAGATGCTGTAATATCCGTACTTTTACCATAACTGCTTATCCCTACCAGTGAACCAGTGACTTTTTGTAGTGTGTGTTGCCACTGTAGTTTCTTAGCTTCATGCTAGGAAGGAGAGGGTAAAACAAGGGGGTTGCAATCTGCAAGCACCAAATCCTCCACACTGGTCCTTTATGAAAGTGGCTAGGCATTTGCTCACAAGTAGAAGATGTAAGAACTATGATTACTTTGTTGAGCTGATAAAAAATATGAACAAAACACCAAAACAGTTGTAATAAACTGGAATATTATCCTTCGGGAAAAACAGAAATAAGGAGTATGCATTAATTAATTCTAGATGGAGATCTATAAAATAATTTCTCTCCCTGCAGCCCTGTCTTCCCAAAAGTGTGGACCCTCAGGAGCTGACCTACCTGGAGGACCAGAAATATTACAACATCCCAGAAGGAGTCCGACCAGTTCTGAAGACCTTCAGGATTGAGGTCGCTCACACACGCACAAGGTTTTGTTGACATGTGCCTTTGGGACATTACAAATTTACATTTTTGTATGTGTATGTTCAGGTGCTGTTCTGGGGTCTGCGGGAGCTGAAACGGGTGGAGCTATTTGAGGTTGTTCGTCCCATGGTGAGGATGGAATGTGGAGGGCAACAGCTCGAGTCTGAAGAGATCGAGAACTACCAGACACACCCCAACTTCAAAGAGCTAGTCCGCTATATTGACGTGGTCAGTTCCTGTCATTAGTGATATGGTTACTGGCTACTAAGCACTTAAGAAACGCAGCCTTATTTCACTGAATTTGGAGGACACATCTGGTTTATCCATTGGATGCATACAGAGTAGAGATGTAGTTAACATCTTCCTTTCTTGTCCTGGGTTTGGTTTGATTAGGAACTGCCAGAGCAGGCATACCTACATCCTCCTTTGACGGTGTTTGTGGTGGAGCAGCGGGCATTTGGTCGGCTTGCTCTGGTCGGTTCCCATGGGGTCCAGAGCCTTATGGACTACGCCCCACCTGAGCTTGGGGTTGGGGAAGAGGAGGACGAAGAAGAGCCTAAACCGAAGGGTAAGAGCTATGAAAGAGTGATGAAGGTAGTATTCATGGTCTACTCAATGGGGATTACTAAGACAGGTATATTCATAAAGTGATGTTCAAACATTTGTTGTGTAAGTGCAGACAAACACATTGTTTAATATTCGACATATGGAGAAATCCAAAGTCGGACAGGCCTCCTGTGCCTAGTTAGGCTGTTTCTGATCTGATAATAGTGTGTATCAACATCTTTTAGAGTTGGTTTGATCCAAAATGAATCCAAAATGTGAACTGATTCAAATTTATTCAATGAGAATTAACCCTCTGGGATTTGTAATTGAGCTCTCTCCTATAGTTTTTATGGATACAGTTTCTCTGTGTGTTCATCCAGTGAGGCGGAATACGATGAAGTTGGACACTCTGGCGTCAATGAAGAATATTGGACTCAACAGTCTGCGAATTAAAGAGTCAAAGATTCCTATCAATCCCATCAAGCTGGTTAAGGTACGTATGTTAAAATCCTCCTAAAAAGCAGAATTATTCAGATAAATTTAATACAGATTTGGATTAAAGCAAGAGTTGTTTACACTCAGGCTCCTCTGAAGAAACTGACGAAGGATGGGAAAGAGCTGGAGGAGGATCTGCCTGAGAAGGAAGAACTGGATTGGTGGTCTAAATATTATGCTTCACTGGAGGAGTTGGAGAGAAAGGTGAGACACTGATTTACCTGTTTATCTGAATAAATGTGTAAGACTTTAAAGCAGAAACAAAAGTAAAGAATAAATGCATGATTACATGTTTATGTGTGTGTCTTTATTGTATGTAAGGACCCCCTTGAAAAATGTCATTGATAAATCATTTTTTTACTCACCATGTCTGATATGTTGACTGTCTGAAGGCTATTGAGGAGGAGGAGATGGATGAACAGGCAGAGACAGGTACAGTTGTAACTAATACTTCTTTTTAATTTTTGTCATACTAACAGGTATTGTGCCATATTAATGTAATGTGAAACTATTTATTATTGAGATGAGAGTTGAGGTTTGTTCAGTTGCAGTTTCTCTCAGGAGATCATTTACCTTCTTCTCTGGGATCAGGGAATCACTGGTACTAAGAGGCCCAAACCAGGAAAACAGACAGACCAAATGCAGGACATAGTTCTACTAAGGAAAAAAACAAAAGAAAAACTAAATAATATGAACAATACAATAAACATACCACAAAATTAAGTATTAACACAAAAAGGAAAACAATGTTAACAGAGTTTGTTTTGTTTTATTTGTTCAGAAGACGGAAAACTGACTATGGCAAACATTGAAGATGAGGAGGAGGATGTCGTGGTGGTGGAGATTGAGCCTCCCAAACGCAAGAAGATTGCCACCCTAAAGGTGTGAGGTCACTGTGATTGACACTGTACCATCCAGTCTGTCAGTTTGGGCTATACCACCATCAGCAGTAGAAGAACATTGAATCTGATGTGTCTAGTAGAGGTGAACAAAGATCTACTGAGTATTTAAGTCCTGTATGGTTTAGTCTCTCAACCCTACTTTCCAGCATCAGCAGGCAGCTGTTTTCAGCAAACTAGCTCTGTACCTTACCTACCCAGCAACCATCAGTAGACATACAAAGTTAGAGATTACCTGGAGAAAACAGTGACTCTGAGAAGTTAGACCAAGCCACAGCTAAAAGGAGAGTGAATATCATCAGGTGGACACCCACACGAATCTCATGGAATGAAATGGAATCTAATGGCATGTTGGATGTTTTCTGGACCTCACTGGCCAGCTAGCTGTAATCTGATCAGACAGTCTGACCACAGTGGCCTAAAGGAGTCCAACATCAGATGCTACTGCTTTTTCCATAGTAAAACAACTACTCAACCTGAAAGCAAGGAGATTCTGCTGGAAATTACTTGTGGTTGTGTTGTGGGAGTTCCTACCTCAGCTGCAAACCACTGATTGCCACAAATAGACTCTACTGTAGCTGACTGTGGTCAACAACATTAAATTCATAGCTTCATTTGTCGAGACACTGCAAAACACATAAAGGTTTGCTGTAGAGCATCTGATCCAAAATACACATATACAAGTTTTGACTAAACCCATCAGTTTTCTGCTACTCATCCAGGCCTGGGTCACAAAGAAAGTGGGTTAAGTAAAGTGGTCCAGAAATCCCTCTGCCCAGCCATGTCCTCAGTCTCTTCATTAAGGATCCAGAGGCAGTCCCAAACTTGATTTGACAATCCCAACTGGTTTTGAATTGTAGGATGTCTGAGCTCCTCACCCTAGAACTGATCCATAAAGTAGTGAACAGAAACACTCCACTAGAATCCAATTGGTTGTCAGGACTCTACCAGACCTGATTAGACATGATATAATTTGTACTAGGTCCCAGAAAGCAAGTAGACCCATGAAGATCTTTAGTTTCCCTTTCAGCATAGTTTTCCTCTCAGTCTGAATCATGAAGGCAGAGCCGATATGGAGTAACAGCTTATTAGTTTATGTTTTTACTTCTGCTCTTGTTTGTGTATTTTTAAATGTATTCAGCTCTACGGAGGTGATCTGGAGTCAGAGTTCAGTCAGTTTCAGGACTGGCTGCAGACCTTCCCTCTGTATAAAGGCAGAGCAAGTGCTGAGGATGAAATTGAAGATGAAGAAGAGAGGCTAATGGGAAAATACAAGGTATTGTGGATGGAGAGCTGTCTATCTGTCTGTCGGTCTGTCTGTCTGTCTGACTCTGCAGAGAAACAATCATTATTCCATTCTCTCTATCAACAGGGGTCCTTCCTGGTTTATCCACTTGATCCAGGAGACGAAGATGACGTGAAGGTTCAGATCACCAGTGGAATCCCCAAAAACTCTCCGCTCAAAGTGTTGGTCCGAGTCTACATCGTTAAGGTGCCTCTCTCTACATCCATCCACCGCCTGTCATGTTGGAATGGTGTGTATTCTGTGGCGTTATACTGTCTCTGTCTGTGTCCTGCAGGCCACCAATCTGTCTCCCAAAGACCCGAATGGTAAAGCCGACCCGTATCTGGTGGTTCGATCTGGACAGCAGTTTCTGGACAGCAAAGATCGATACATCCCTAAACAGCTCAACCCTACATTCGGAGAGTCAGTACCTGTCTGTGTACCTGTACCTGTACGCATTCTATTTGTCTGTCTGTCTGACTGACTGTCTCCTTGTCTGACACTGTCTTTCAGAGTGTTTGAATTCACAGTGTCTTTCCCGCTGGATACAGAGTTGGTTGTCAAAGTGATGGACCATGATCTTGTAGGGGCTGATGATATCATTGGCGAAACACGGGTTGATCTGGAGAACCGGTTTTACAGCCGCCACAGAGCCAGCTGCGGACTGGCTCTTTACTATGACACGTTAGTATCACAACTTCATCACGTTAGTCTTAGAACTATGATAAGTTAGAACCAGTACTGGAACAAGTTAGCACCAGACCTATGACATGTTAGTACAGGAACTATGTTGTGTTGGAACATGTTCGAACTAGTACTGTGACACTATAATGACCGTAAGCACATTACCACTAGTAATATGACACAATAGCATCAAAATTACAGCATGTAAATAAAAGTAAATGTGTAAATGTAATACTAAAACTGCAATATGAGAGCTCAAACAAGTGAAAACCAGAACTAGAAACAGTACCTCAACATGTTAGAGCCATGATGTTTTTGGCCACCAATTCTAATACCACTATGCCACATAAATAGTACAACAAAATATTAGTACAGAAACTACTGTTTGTGTCCTGTACTTCATCTGTTTGTCTGTCTCTTCAAATGTTTACCTGTAGCTCTATGTGACTCTGTGTGTGACTCTCGTTCAGTAATGGTTACAATATGTGGCGTGATTCAAAGAAGCCATCGACCATCTTGGCTGAGCTCTGCAGGAAGAACGGTATCATGTCCCCAGAGTACAGAACATCTGAGGTCAAAGTTCTCAACAAAATCTTCAAGATCCCACCTGATGCAGTACCTGAAGGTACCTAGCTAGATGCAATTAGTCATTAAGCGTCGCTGCTGCTTCTGACACAATAGTGCTACTGCAGCTTCCCTCATACTGCAGCAGTGAAAGTGTTAACAGCTCTGACAGCAGTGTTCTTGTTATCAGCTCTGCTGAAGAAGAACCAGCTGTCTCCAGCAGAGGAGGCAGAGATGGAGGAGCACTCAGCCCTGTACGTGCTACACCACTGGGGGGAGATGAACGAGTTCTTCACTGGAGCTCGTCCTCTGGTCCCGGAGCACGTGGAGATCCGGTCCCTGATGAGCCAGGACAATCCTGGACTGCCACAGGTAACAGATAACTACAGTACAAACAGCAATGACAACCAGTATGGTTGGTGTTACTACATGTCATGTCATGTTCCAGGGGTACCTTCATATGTGGGTGGACATGTTTCCCACTGATGTCCCAGCTCCGCCCGCTGTTGACATCAAGCCACGCAAACCTGAACAGTAGGTCAACAAACGATTGAGTGCAGCAGAGTTCAATATAATAATAAAGGAGTTAAACTATGTTGTTGTTTCATGATGACAGGTACGAGCTGCGTGTGATCATTTGGAACACTGATGACGTCTTTCTGGACGATATCAACCCGTTCACTGGTGACCCGTCCTCGGACATCTACGTTAAAGGGTCAGATTCACAAGCCCACTCACACAAGATAGAAGATAGACCTTTATTTATCATATTTATCCTGAAGGAAATGGATGTACAGCCATTGCAGATCAAATTAGGAAAACAATTTAAATAAACATAAAAAAGAGTGCAAATATAAAATATCAGGTTCATTAATTCATTAATTGGGCCGGCGGTCCAAGGTAATCCTGAAGGTGATTGGTGGGTGGGGCTTAGTGAACTAATAATAATAATTAAACATTTCTTCCCTCTGAAGCCTCAATGTTTCATTCTGTCCTCTGTGCAGCTGGATAAAGGGGCTGGAAGGAGAAAAACAGGAGACTGACGTCCACTTCAACTCCCTGACTGGAGAAGGAAATTTTAACTGGAGATTTGTGTTTCGCTTCGACTACCTTCCTACTGAGGTACACACACATGGACACCTGGTGACACCTCGATCTGCTGATGATCAACATTTCCACTGAACACTACATGAATCCTGATGATTATAAGTGACCTCATGGGGCTACAACTAATTATTATTTTCCATCTTGACTAATCTGTCCATTATTTTTGAAAATTCAGATGTTTTGTGTGACCAACAGTCCAAAACCCAAAAATATTAGTTTGCAATGAAACAGAGAAAAGCAGCAAATCCTACCCACATCCGACAAGCTGAATCCAAAGAGGTGTTTTTAATTGATGAATGATTAATCAGTTAACAATTAATGAAATGAAATGTTTCATTAACAGCCTGACTAGAAAGTTACTGATTAATATACTTCATCCACAGTCAGATATTTCACTATCTTCCGGACAGATCATCATTCAATTTCATGGTCACATTTCTGCTCTCCAGAGGAAAAATCTTTTGTATTTTAATGATCCGATGATCTTTCCATCATTCCCACTGTCAGTCTCATCCTTTCATCCTGTAGAAAGAGGTGGTTTATAAGAAGAAGGAGTCATTTTTCTCTCTGGAGGAGTCTGAGTTTCGACAGCCGGCTGTTCTCACACTGCAGGTCTGGGACTATGACCGCATCGCTGCCAATGACTTCCTGGGTATGACGCAAACAGACTATAAAGTCTAAAAATGTTCCATGCTTTATACCTATATCTGGTCATATTTTAGTATGAGGCCTCCCCATTTTCTAGTCTGCTTCCTCAACACTACCTCCATGTTTACGTCTATGTAAGTAAAATTTACAGCACTGATGTTCTACTGCTGTCCACCGAATTGTTTTCATTCAGTAATAAATTCCAGTGATTTATACTATGCTGTTTTTTCAGCTGTTAAACTACTTCTTGCAGATGTTTCACAGTAGAAGCAGCTCAAAGAGCATAATCCCTTTGAGTCATTTGGCCTTTGGTTGTTATTTGATAATTTACTTTATAATTCACAAAACTGTCAACAATTTTAATTTAACTTCTAAAACACTGCTTCTGAAAGACTAAATGTTTTGATGAACCAGTGTAAAAGATTTGGTGGTATCCAGCGATGTGGTTAAGGACAGCAAACCCCTCCACTCGCCCTCTTGTTCCAAGTGTGAAGGAGAACTATAGAGCCTATAAAGCCTTATTTAGAGCCAGTGTTTGGTTTGTGTGTTCTGGGCTACTGTAGAAACATGGTGGCGTAACATGGCAGAACATGGTGGACACTGTGGAAGAGGACCAGTATCTGTAGTCATAAAAGGCTCAATGTAGGGTAACAAAAACATAAAAATTCTTATTTTCAGATGATTATACAGTAAAAAAAACAAAACAAAAACAAAAAAAACATAGTTATTATTGAACCTTGGACCAACAATATAAATTATTTCACTCCAGAGTGACCTTTACACACCTTCACCATTTTTCAAGATTATTCAAGATTCGGGTTGCATCACAGGATAAAACAGCTTATGTTTTCTTCTTCCTCCTCCAGGCTCCATAGAGTTACGTCTCAACGACATGGTGCGAGCGGCAAAGTCAGCCGGTAAGTGTACAATTGATATGGCGAAGGATCGGGCTGGCCCCCGACTCTCCATCTTTCGCGCCAAGAAGATGAAGGGCTGGTGGCCACTGATCCGCTTGAAGACAGCTGAAGACTTCGAGAGGGAGGAGAAGGAGAGGGAGGAGGCCAAGAAGAAAGGAAAGAAGAAGAAGAAGAAGAAGACGAAGGACAGGAGGAGTAAGATGAAACCGGAGGACCTTGAGTACACCGACAGCAGCGGCAACACATTCCTGCTCATGGTAAATGAACCCATCTGTCCTGCCTCTGCTGCCTCCCAAATCTAAGCACTGATATACCACTGCATTTACTGCATAGAAATGTATAATTTTACAGTAATGTAATGTAAAAGTATAATTTAAACTCCAGGCTGAATACTTGTGCTGACATTGAAACTGTGCGTGTGTGTGTCTGTGTAAAGGGGAAGGTGGAGGCAGAGCTTCAGCTGGTGACATTAGAGCAGGCGGAGGCCAACCCTGTGGGACGGAAACGAAAGGAGCCAGAGCCTCTGGACAAACCAAAGTACAGCATACGCACACACGCACGCACACCCACACACACACACACAGTTAAAGGACACGTTCACCATTTTTCAGTCTGTCTTAAAACAACAGTCAGATTCTCATATGTTTGCTGCAATCATTCCTCTGGTTCATTGATTGAACGATCTCTCCACGGTACAAATATACACTTAAAACACAAAGAGGCCTTTTTATTGATTGTTCATAATGAATAAAAACAGTAAGTGTACACGGAAAATGTTTTTGATTTGCACAGTCACAACTGTGTCACAACCATAGACAGTGTAAAACATGGATGTATTGTCCGTGACGTTGTGAAGCTCAGAGTGTGGTGGCTCTGGTTGTCGCCATCTTGTCAGTCCTGCCTCTTCTGCCTCCCAAATCTAAATCTCTGCAAAGAAGTGAAGCCTGGAGCTGATGCGGGCTGAATGATGCCCATCTGCTCTAACAAGCCATCTGTAACAGCACTTACCTGTCAATCAATTTGGCCACATTGTCAATTCAGCATAACTTTAAGCCTCAATATCATTTGAACAGGTGAGTTCTATAAAAATTCACCCTCATTACAGTTGAACGGGGAAATTAGCTATAGAGACCAAAACTGTTTTTTGTACCAGGCTGTAAACATGTTTATTGCTGTCAAGTTGGACATTTTAACATGGGGGCTTGAGGCATGGGGGCCTCAAGTGGACATTTGAGAAACTGCAGTTTTTGGCACTTCTGCATCAGTTTCATGTAACCACATTCCTCATTCTTTTTAGTTTGTCTTTCTCTTTGTGTTTCAATGCTGAGCTGGAGGGACTGTAGATTAACTTTGAGTGTATGTTTATACAGAACAAAATTTGTCCCTCATCTTACATTTGAAATATGTTTCAAGGAGCTCTTTTAATGCCCAGTATGAACAGGAGGAATGACTACATAAATGTTAATACAGGCACCTGACTGTTGTTTTAACATGAAAAAGTGTGAATCCTTTAAGGCCTAGTCACGTCAGGAAGTCCAATTGATTCATGCACATGTTTAAATATGCAATTCAAACTACAACTGGCAAAATAACACACCAGCAAGTCAGTCACAATAGCTCTCCAAGCTTCTCTCTGTTTTCTCTTTGCTGCGTTGTTTACTCCTACTGCCCATATTTTTCAAGGAGTTACTGACAAGGGGAAGAAAGCAGTTTATACTCAGAAAGGAGGAGGTTACAAAAGGAGGTTACATCCTTTTGGTCCATAGTCAGCACTGTTTATTCTTCTATCAGAGTTCAACAAAGTTAAATCGAGGGAGTGAATTAATGGCGCCCCTACGAGTAAATCCACTGACCAACTAAATGAATTTAGCCTTTTTAAGTGCTGGTGTGATCAGACCTTTAGCAGGGGTCTGTAGACACAGCCCAGGTCTAAACAAGCTGTTTTATGTTGCCCCTCTAGTCGTCCCACCACCAACTTCTCCTGGTTCATCAACCCAATGAAGAGCTTCATCTTCCTCATCTGGAAGAAATACAAGAAGTACATCATTGCTTTAGTCATCCTCGCCATCCTCACAGTCTTCGTTGTCCTCATCGTCTACACGCTGCCAGGGCAGATCTCCTCCATGCTTATTCATGGATGAAGAAACCTGTGAGGGGATCTTCATCACCTCGTTGTTACAGACTGTCTCATGTTTCTAATCCTGAACTGATCCAGTCTACGACTGACTGAAGTTATATTTAACGTGATTTCTGCTCCACCAATTAGTAAAACTCATTATTTAATATGTTTACACTGACTGCACCATATTACCCAGAATCCTGATTTATATGAACATAACCTGGATCATGGGAGAAATAATCAGGGATCTGTTACTGTCAGGTTCATTCGTCACCAGAGGAAATTACTGGATTACTGTAGATTTAAATCACATGTTTAGATTGTGATAGTGTCTTGCAGCACTGGACACACTGTGATGGACATACAGCAAAAATCAGCTTATGTCATAAACATAGTGTAATTTTAATGATTAAACATAACTGTGGTTGCAAATTTGTATTTAGAAAGTAAATAAATAAGTAAAATGAATAAGATTCATATTTTTGTTTAATAATTATTATAATAATTATTTTAATAATTATTATAATAATTAATTGTTGTTTAATCTTGCACTGACTCGTTTGTATCAATTTATTTTTCCATTTTTGATTATTTCAACTGAATGATGAATGTTTGCTGTTATTTCTGTGTAAATAAATTAATAAATATTAAACAGTGTCTGTCTGCAGGAAGTGAACAGACTGTAAAAAATATTATTAGATAATGAGATATCTGTCTGTGGAAAAAAGAAGTGTCACTCTTTCTTCAGGAAGGTTTTCTCATAACGATAACGATAGTTAAATATGATTCTGAGTAAACACAGTTTGACTTGTGAAGGTGAGGGGAGTGAAATAAAAGTTTTCATCCTCGTCTTCATGCTGGGTTCAGCAGGAAGTTGGAAATGGTTTGTTTACACACGCATGCTCTGATAGTTTCCTCTGAGACTCTGATGATGTTGGTTTGTTGCCTCAGAGACTAGACGGGAAATGATGTCAGACCAGTGCGGGGTTCAGTTTGCACCAAAAGCTGTGTCCACTGCTGTCAGGTTAGTATTTTACATCATACTACATGTAGCTTGTCCATCCATTAAAATATCTCTACAACTGCTTGATGGATTCCTGTGAAATTCATGTTCACAGGGGGTGACTCTACTCACTTTGGTAATCTCCTGGCTTTTCCACCACCAGTGCCATCATGACTATTGGATGAATTGCTGTGAATGATACCCTGAACTTTTCATCTAGTGTCATCATACAATAAAACCATCAGATTGTTCAAATTGATAGGAAGGATCTTCAAGCAGTTACATAAACACAACAGACAACAAGTTGATCAGTTGACGGTTTAATATCAGTGCTGAGGAGACCAAAGACAATCTCGTTCAATATAGAAAGATGCAGCCTTAATATGTTTATTTCTCCGGCCCTCCTCTGGCTGACTGGGCAGGTCTACTCCTGAACCTGATCCGTTGCTCATCCTAGAACTTCAGTGACAACACCAATATATCTGTCTTGGACCTCCAACAAGATTTCTACCAGATGTGTGAATGTCAAACTGATGGATGAATATAAACATACTTTTACACAGGACATAAAACTTTTGTCACAAACTTCCAAACACAAATACATCCTCACAGCAATACTTTGATTTATGTCCACAAACCTGCAAAACTAATGATATTCCCACCAGCCCCAGCTTTACTTAGTACTCTACTACTCTACTATTTTAATTGTTTTATATTTAGTTATTTCCTGTTTTATCTATTTATATTGTTTGCCTTGTACTGTACCTTGTAACTCTGGTTTTAAAAGCAAGGAAATATTATACCTGCTAAACATCAGCATGTTAGTGTGCTGTTAATGTGAGCATGTTACCATGCTGTTGGTACTGACTTGTCCTGCCTCTTGTGTCAGCTGGGATGACCCTGATTTCACTCCAGAAATCTCAGATACAGATATCTCCAAACATGGATTTCTTTAAGTGAACTGACCCTTTAAATTACACCATTTCAGAGTGGACTTCATGCAGCCTTTTTGTTCAACATTAAGGTTGCATCATATGTAAGGTAATAAACACTTAAATATTCTTCAGGTGCTTTTTTCTGCATTTCATATTACATTTCTGCCATATTCTGTAAACAGTGGCCCCTAAAAATGAAACACTGGACCTTTAAAGAATATATTTTCTTTCATAGAAAAACATAAACGGTTCTTAATAAACAACTTTTTTTTAATGAAATAAATAAAAATATTGAGATAGTCTTGAAAATTTCTAACTGCAGTTTAAACCTCTTTAAACTGACTCTGTGTGTATCTGACATGAATTATACAGAGCCTGGTGTACTGATGTGTTCAGTCCACCTCTGTGCTCGGTCAGCAGTGCGCGCAGCCGCGGCACACAGCCCCGACGCCGTGCCCTGTGAACGCGCCTCTCCATGCGGTTTGAATAAAGAAAAGCAGAAGAAAAAAAATCAGCTGATGATGAAAAGACATGAAGCTGCTCCTGGAGCTGGAATCAGCGACCGGTTTGATTCTCACATCTGAACCCGGTCCTGGTACCCGAGAGGAGGGGAGATCCGGTTCTCCACTCAGCCTCTCCGCTCTTTGTCAGCCGGTTCACAAACGGAGACCCGGGCGGGTTTGAGGGTTTTTTTCTCTGAATGAAGCAGCTCAACCGGAGAGAGACTCATCTGCTTTAACACGCTAATGACCCAGGAGTGTTTTAATGTTTGTGGTTTTGTGTTGAATCTGCTCGGTTCGGGTTTATCTCCTGCTGGATTTAATCACCTTTTGTTTGGAGGAGGAAGCAGCGGCTGATGCTGCGGTTCACAGTGAAGTCACACTGACGGAGCAGGTCTTTAACGCCTTTATCTGCATGTTAATACCAGTTTATCCTCACAGGACTGTGGTAGGGCTGATGGGATTATTCCACCTTAAATTATTTTATTATTTATCATAATTATCTCTGGGGGACAGCTTTAAGGTTCCGCCTGGTTTCCTCGATCTTTTGTGTGCAGCTGATCTGTCAGCCCCTGGACTCTGTTAGTCTGTTCGGGTCCCTGTCCCGGTGTGTCCTGGGTCGAGGAGCACCATGCCGGAGTGCGTGTCCGTATCCGATTTCTTGCAGGAGGTTCAGGAGGACTGGAGCTCCCCAACCACCTCCTCCTTCACCTCCAAGATGATCAGCTGCAGGAACACCGTCTACCTGCTGGAGGAGGTCAGTACTGACACAGGGGGTGGTAGTAGTAGTAGTAGTAGTAGTGGTGGTGGTGGACTGGAAATGTATCAGCTATCATCTGGGATCTTTTCCTCAGCTTGAGGAATGACATGAACCAGTTGTGTCATTCTACATTCAGGGGCGGGCTGAACTGCTGTAGGTCCCCACGGGAAAAAATTAGCAATTGGGCCCCCCATTAAATTGTTATTTTTGCAATTTAGCGTCTCCAGTTTCAGAATGTAATACGAAATACTTGTGTATTTGTTATGATTATATTACTTATGACACAAGACATAGCAACCAGCTAACATTGCATACTAGTCCAGCAGCAAAAAGCCCAGCTTTCAGCCTTTTATTTCACCAAGCTCTCAAGAACAACCAAACGTCAGTCCCAGATTTACTCGTTTGGCAGCTTCTTGCTTGGTCACTCTCTCCTTTTCTCTTCTTAGCTTCTTCCGTCAACATCCAATTCAGTCTTTTTGCCTCTGTCATTATGTCATTTGTCCATAATGCCTGCTTGCCCAGCTCTGGTTCTGGCATGACATTGACTCCGTTTCCTGTCAGCACGAAAACCTCCTCTTCCTGCTGGTCTAAAACGCCTGTGGTACAAACACTAACACTCCTCCAGTGCTCTGAGCTCACAGTCTGGGCAACCCAGTTAACAAACTGAGCTAACATTAGCTAACAGCAGGTACAGTTGGCAACAGTGTACTTCATTGTCCATCAGGAAACTCTGTAAATCACAGAGAGTTGAGGCAGAGCAGCTGGAGGACATCAGAGGGAAAACCAGAAGATTTTCTCCATCAAATATGATCCAGTTTCACCAAAAGTGAAATAATTGGTGGGTGCGACTTAGTGCCTGTTTTTTGGGGTCTATGGTCCAATAACAGTTTAGTGAGCCTTGGTCAGGACCTCTGTCAGCGTTCTCCTTTACTTTTCTTTAGGCTCATCTATATCTATGATGATAGGTAAAAGATAAAAGTGACAAAAGGCGTCACATCTTACGTTATTTTAGAGTTTAAAAATCTAACACATGCAGAACCCTGAGCTCTGGTGTCAAAGTCCTGAACACTATGTCCAACCATTGACCCCAACCTCTGACTGACTTCTGTGAGGCATCAAGACAAAGCTGTCTGAAGACTGAAAGAAACACTGCCTGATACTAATGTATCTCTAAAATCCCTAACACACCTACATATGGAGGAAAGTGTTATTTTTCAACTGTAACAGTATGAACACATTTCCCAAAGATTACAGCCATCTGCTGTTCACAATTAATAAATAATAACCCACCATTTTTATGAAGCAGCTTGTGAAAATGAATTAATTATCTGAGGAACTGTACAAGTTATCTAAGTTTGATTTATTACTGCTGAAACTTGACACAGATGTAAATCATCGCTGTTACAAAAATTCATTTTCTTGGTTGCTGTGATGACATGCATGGTTTCTGTTTTTCATCTTGCACAAAGTCAGTCAAAAATGTATCTTTTAATAACCTCATTGTCATCAGTGATCTCCATTTCCACAGCTTTGAACAGGTTTGGATTCTCCTAAATATGATAAATATCTGTGAGTTTGCTCACAGGCCTCAAAGTAGGATCAATCATTTTGCATCACTAAGAACTGATTTCCGACTCTGAGAAGCTTGTTGTTACCTCGGGAGTTCCTTGTGGGTTAATCCAGCCTCACCAGTCTATGTTAACATCTTCAAATGTCTTGTTTTGTCCAACCAAAAGTCCAACAATGAATCGACTTAACAAAATAGTTCTTAAATCATTTTATGTCCATCTACAAAAAAATAATCAACGTTGTTTTGAACAGTTTATGTAGCTTCGACGTTGCCCTTCTGCTGTGTCATGTCTGTTTCTGTATGTTTGGGTGGGGAGGAGGTGTGGGGGGTTGTTGGTCGGTGGAGTCATTGACCCGAAGACTTCAGATCCTTGTCTGGCCCGAAAAACAGAGACTCAAACCACCCCCCACCCGTGCCCTCATTTTACCCCCAACAGAGTTGGCATATGTTACCAGGGCAACAGTTAAATCCTCATTAGTATTCATTGTTATTGTTAGATAATGGTAATGAGGAGGAGTCAGAGAGATGATGATTATTAATGAGGAGGTAATCTGCATCCTGCACACTGATCCAATCTTAATCAAAGCAAGCGTTGCTCAAGTTTAAAACGTGTTTGTAGGAACAATCTGCAAAAAAAAGAAGGCTTGTGTTCATCAAACTAATAATAAATATCAACAGCTTTACATACATCTGCTAGTAACTGTAGATCCAAGAGGTTAAGCTACTGTGCAAGGATTACAGCAACATTGTGTATAAATTGATATTTTTATGATTTAGCACCCCCTGTTTCAGTGTGCAATACTACTGTTGTAAATATGGACAGTGTGTATACAATACATGTCTATTTATTATGATTATATTACTTGTGATCATAAACTAGCAAGTTGACAGCTTTGCTAACAGCCAAACATCAAGCAAGGTCAACAACATAAGACCTAGCAGCCAGCTAATATTACTTACTAGTCCAACAACAACAAGCCCAGCTCGGCGTCTTTCAGCCTCAGATTCAGTCACAGATTTACTCTTGTCTGGCGGCTTCTTGCTTGCTTGCTCTCTCTTTTTCTTGTCTTAGCTTTCTCCATCAATGTCCTCTTCAGTCCTTTCTGCTCTGTCATTATGTCCACGGAGGCTTTTGTGGCCAGTTACACTGCCAGCACCTTTGGTGCTCTGACCTCACAGTCCGGGCAGCCCGGCTAACAAACTGAGCTAACATTAGCTAACAGCAGCTACATTTGGTGAAACAGCTGGTGGTGTGTGACTTAGTGCCTAGTAATTTCATGGTAGAAAAGTTACACAGTGCTGCTTTAACCCAAAGGGTTCATGGACACCAGTCACATGTGTAAACAATGAAATTAATGATTGCTAAATTCAGTTAATGGTGGATGTTGTGGACACTATTTACTGGGGCACCTGACCATAGGTAAGATATTAATAACATCTGTGCTTGCAATGATGAGTCAAAACATCTGCTGTGAAACACACAGAAAGTATAAACTATGAGGTAAACTCTCAGAGGACTGACAAATTTATATCTTCATCATGATTATCGTTGTTAACACGCTGTCCGACTGAGACTGATGAGACTCACACAGGAATGTGGCTGCCTGTTGTCAGAGAACAAAGCTCGTCCTCTGTGTGTGTGTTGAGTCAGCAGGTGAATTAGTGCCTCTCCACCCCTCAACACACACACACGCATATTCAGCAGATTCACATACTGTGTTTTCTTGTGTGTTCAGGTTCTGGACAGTGACCGGTTGGTGTTGCAAAAGATGAAGAAAGCTGCAAAAGCCAAATACACATCAGGACAAGGTGCACACAAATGCACACAAACACACATGCACACATATGACTTCCTGTACTAATAATGCTTCCTTCTGTCAGATCATGTGTCCCACCTGGAGCAGTACATTAACTCAATGGAGAAGTTGTCAGTCAACTGTCACTCAAACGGAGAGACGGAGGTCGGATCTGCCTTCTGTCGACTGGCAGACTTTTCTAAAGAGCTCCTCTCTCCCATGAAGAACCTGGTGAGTCATTAGTGACAGCAGTATGACGTCAGGGAGGTCAAAGGTCACAACACAAGCTCTCAGTTTGTTACACCTTAGTCAGCGCAACCAAAACATCTGATCTGGTTCTTAACTGGTCCACTGAAAATCGTTTAATTTAACCCTATGATTAGGTCTCACCAAACTTCCATTGCAAAAACATCCAATTAAGATTCATTTTCCAGACTGCTCTGAGAAACCCTCTAAGTGAACTTCTTAATGGTTTTAACAAACCTCAAGTGGGAAAACTTGTGATTAAAACCAACTGAATCTTACCTGGGAAAACTTTTGATTAAAAGAAACCGTTGTTTCTTAACTGACAAATCCTCAAATTGAAAAGGTGTTGTCTTTGTGCAATCCTTGGATCAAAAACATATTACTGATGAAACTGGTCCATTCCAAACTTCACTTCAAACTCGAAACCCTCCTAATTAAGAATGTGATTACAAACTGAGAATTCATCTCATTTAAAAACTCTTAATACTTCACGGGTCCACTGTAAACTCAGCTGATAAACCCTCTTAACTAAAAACCTCTCAGTACCTCTCAACAGGTAATATCAAACTTCCATTGGAAAATGTCAAGTTAAAACCAGTAAGAGCTTTTTTTACACTCAAAACTTCCATTGAAAAAAACCTTTAATATAAAAGTTAGCTGGCTTTGAACTCCTCCACTGAGAAACCCTCTAATTGAAAATGATGAACAATTTTATCACTTAACTGAACCATTCCAAACTCCATTGGAGAAAACCAGTTGGGTCTGGTCCTTTCCATTTTTTCCATTTAAAACCAATTTATTTTGCTTATTTTTAAGTTTCTTAAGTTAAATTGTGTGATTCAAGCTGATGTCCAACATTTTAATAATAATATATAATGGTCAGTAGGGAATTTTCTCCACCATAGATGACCTGTTTGTATGTCTGTCTGTGTAGTTAAAGAGTATGCTCCACAACATCAACTTCTTCCTGGACTCACTGGTTAAAGGAGACCTGAGAGAGGTGAAGGGGGTGAGGACCTTTTATCTGTACTTACTGATTCATGCTTCTGTGTTTCATTCTGTTTAGAGGAGAAACTGCTCATCTTCAGAAGCAGGAATGTGTTCAGTTAAAGTTAATGACAATAATTAAAGTGTTTACAGCCTCATGAGTCTGTACAGTCTCTCTGACTGCCTCTGTCTCTATCTTTGTAGGACCTGAAGAAGCCTTTTGACAGAGCGTGGAGGGACTATGAGAGCAGATTGTGAGTGAAGATCACACTGAATTATGTTTTACCACGACACTGGTCTGTCATGTGCCTCTTGGCGGTCCGAAGCTCCTGTGCTACTAGTGTAAACACTCCTAAGCTCCTACTCCTCCAGCCTAATAAAATATGATTCATTCAGGGTTAAATGTTGTAAGAACAGGCATACATACATTTGTTTTCATGGTAAAACTATGTGGAGTATTTGTAATAAGTGAATTAAAATAAAGCATTAAAATATGTGTGTTTGCAGTAAGCAGGTTGAAAAGGAGAAGAGGGAGTTAGCTCGTCAGTACGGGATGGTGAGGAGTGAGGTGAGCGGGGGAGAGATCGCTGAGGAGCTTGAGAAGGAGAGACGCTCGTTCCAACTAAGCATGTGTGAGGTCAGTCACTTCATCTTATTTCTTCTTCTTCTTCTTCCTCCTCCTCTTCCTCCTCCTCCTGACTCTCTCCAAACATGCAGCCATCTCGCTGTCCAATAAATATACTTCCTCCCTCTCTCAGTATCTGATTAAGGTCAACGAGATAAAGACAAAGAGGGGAGTCGACCTGCTGCAGAACCTCATCAAACATTACCACAGCCACAACAAGTAAGAACACACACACACGCATACACACATACACACGCACAGACAAGCCTAAATGCTGTAAACTGACATGGTTGTAGTTACGTGTATTTTTTATGTGTGTGTGTAGTTTCCTGCAGGAGTGCGTTTCCACCACTCAGAGGTTGAAGCAGTACATGGAGGAGCTGAATGGAGTACTGACAACGGTAAAACAACAGAGTAACAGCGGTACACTTTAATGACACGACTGTAATGAACAGTGTAGCCAATGGGGGGCGCTAGTAGACTAATGGTGATTTGAATGATTTCCCCCCCCTGCAGACAAAGTTAATCTAATAAATTTTGAAGTACTTGTACTTTACTTGAGTATTTATATCATGTGCTACTTTATAGTTCACCTTTACTACAGTTCAGAGGGAAATACTGTACCTTTTACTCCACTACATTTCTTTGATAGATTTCGTTACCGGTTACTTGTCAGATTCAGATTAATAATATGAAATACAATTTACAAATAAATTCTTATCTATCATTATGGATGACTGATCCACTGATGAAATTCACAATCTATCTGACAGTCTATATAGTAAAAAAAAAATACAATACAATACATCAGCATGTTAGCATCTGTGCTTCTCCGTATGCTAGTTATTATTCTTGTTTGCACTCAGTAGCTCTGCCTTCTAAGTACTGAAAATGCATTTTCCATGGATGAACAGCTTTATTTAAACTTCCTAAACAAGAAGAGATGAGGAAGTGGATTTATTTTGAAAAAGATTTGAAGTTTAGCTGACGTCGGTGTGTTGACAGGTGAAGCAGCGTCAGGAGGAGGAGAAGAGGCAACTCGTGTCTCTCAGAGATCAGCTGAGGCCGGTCGTCCACACAGAGCAGGTCAGAGACACAAATGCTGACACAAACTAATGTCAAAACACTGTTCAGCAGGTGATTAACGTGTGTGTGTGTGTGTGTGTGTGTGTGTTTGTGTGTAGGAGTCTTTACCTAAGCAGGTGTACAGTATGCATCAGCTGCTGGGAGACAAACAGTATGGAACAGAAAGGACGGGATTTCTCTACAAGAAGAGTGACGGGTACAAAATCAACACACACACTAACATACACACTGAAACACTGAGCATCAGTGTTAATAATAAGAGTAACTGTGTGTGTGTGTTTGTGTTTCAGATTGAGAAAAATGTGGCAGAAGAGGAAATGTTCAGTGCACAACTGTTACCTGACCATTGCACACGCTACTGTAAGCTCACCTGTGTGTGTGTGTGTGATTAGCTCGTACAGTAAGTTAAGGTGCAGGACAAATTGTGTGTTCATGTTTGTAGGTTAAAGACTAATGAGGGTTGTTGTTGAGTCTCTTGTGCTGTGTAGCTGTCTGACTCATAGTTTGACCGTCTGCTGACTTTGCAGCTTCATGCGAGATTTGATTTGCTGTATAAGTTCTCCATCTATGTGTATGGAAGGCAACTCATCATGAAAACAAAAAATATCAAATAATAATTTCTCCTTTTGGTTTTCTTTAAGACAGACAAAACACAGGACACAGTGATTTGCAGAGCTGTAGCAGACAAAGGAAGCTGTTTAGTTCCCTGTTTTTATCCCATAAAATATCCATTCCATGTACTTCCATTCAGTTTAATTGGTTACTCTGTATTGGC
This sequence comes from Protonibea diacanthus, assembly GCA_028641955.1. Taxonomy (NCBI): domain Eukaryota; kingdom Metazoa; phylum Chordata; class Actinopteri; family Sciaenidae; genus Protonibea; species Protonibea diacanthus. The sequence continues at coordinate 17,373,764 of CM053978.1, forward strand.
CATAGGTGAATGGTTGTTTGTCTCTATGTGTCTGGCGACTCGTCCAGTGTGCACCCCGCCTCTCACCCAATGTCAGCTGAGATTAGCTCCAGCCCCGATGACCCCGATGAGGATAAGCAGTTATGGAAAATGGATGATTGATTCTGATCACCCCTTCCTCTCTCTCTCTGTCAGCCTAATAAACCTCCAACCAGACTCAACCTGCTCACCTGTCAAGTTAAACCGAGTGTGGAGGACAAGAAATGTTTCGACCTCATCTCTCGTAAGACACACACACACACACACAGGAATGTGATGCAGTTATAAAATAATAAAGCTAAAGTTAGACGTTGGTGCAGTTTCCTGACATATGATTGTATGATGACACACAGCACTGTAAATGTCAGGTTACAGTCATAAAATATATGAACTGTTCTTATATAATAATGAGTCATTTACTCATACGTATATTTTAAACATCGTAAAGTTCTATATTTAGCTAATATATCCGACATACTTGTCAACTCATTACACTAACATACACCGTAAGTGTCCAATTACACTGTTCAGTTACTAAAAGTTAAGCCACACTTTCCAGCCAGTGAGAATCCAGACTTTGAAGTGGCCACAGTATCAGTGCATGAAACACAATCATATGTGTTAATATATAATTTAACAGACACTTTGTCCTCCAGATAATCGGACCTATCACTTCCTGGCTGAGGATGAACCTGAGTGTGTGGCGTGAGTGAAACAAGAACTTTATTCTGAGGAGCTGCTGATACTGGTATCATCCTGATCCTCTTTATGTTGATCGTCATCAAATGTGTTGTGTGTGTTTGTGTATATCTGTGTGTGTGTTCAGCTGGATCTCGGTGCTCAGTAACAGTAAGCAGGAGGCTCTGAATGTGGCTCTGGACGGAGGGGGGAGAGGAGGTGGAGGAGGAAGTGGGGAGAGCAGCGTGGAGGATCTGACCCGGGCCATCACTGATGACATCAAACGGATGCCAGGGAACAACAACTGCTGCGACTGCGGAGCTCCAGGTCTCTGTCAGTCAGATTTAATCAATCAATCAATGCATCCCGTCTGCTTTCTCATTCCACTTCATCTCCACTAACATTTTACTTTACTTAGTGTGTTTTTGTGTCATTAAGATGAAGATTGAAGGGAGACCTGAGAACAAAAACTTTTGCAGTTTCAGTCACATCAGTCTCATCAGTAACTTTGAAAAATTGTTGCCCAGCTGAAAACCAGACATCAGCTTTTCATCGCTGAAATTAAGTCTGGTTGCCATTTTTAGTTGCCTTACATTTTGAGTAATTAAGAATTTGTTCAGTAATATGTCAGCTTAATTATAAAAACATAAAGGTTTATTACAGAGCCAATTAAAATTCATTGTTCAAAGAGTTGATGAAATTCCTAGATTTGTGATTTTTTTTGGCAAATTTTCTTAAATAAGGAAGTAGGACTTTTAAAGATTATTTTTTTTGGCCTTTTCAAGCTTTATTTTGATAGAGACAGCTGAAGAGTGACAGGAATGCAGGGAGAGAGAGATGGGGAATGACATGCAGGAAAGAGCCACAGGTCAGATTCAAACCCTGGGCTTCTGCAGCAAGGACTGAGCCTTCGCACTTGGGGTGGCTGCTCTACCAACTGAGCTGAACGCCGCCCCAAGAAGTTTAAGAGTTTCTAAGCAAATGAGAAAATGTCAGAAAGACAAAGGGATAGAAATACTCTCCAAATGCTGTGACTGTGAGTTAATGAAATGCTACAGATCAGATCGTGGAGGGATAATGTTTGAGGTCCATCTCATTCAGGATGCGCTGCCATCTTCCACCTGCCAAAAATGAAAGTGATCACAACATTAAGATATTTACAGCTGTGATGATTTTTGTGTGTCACAATCTCCCAACAGCAGATCACACAAACAATAACAGCTACGGTCCAGTCTCATATTGTGTCGCAGTTCATATCATTTCCACCGGATGTTCACACATTGCAGGTTCATAAACGGGAATTCATTAATTATCATAAATATCAAATAGATAAAATACTAGGATGAATAGGCTGCCGCACAAGTAGGCATGTGTTTTTAGACTATATGACTACAGAGATGTTAATTACATTTTTTATACATTTTTTATATTTTATACATTTTTTTAATGTAATTTGGTTGGATGGTTAATTAGACTGTCTTATTATTACTTTACATGGACTTTAAGGTCAACTTTTCTGTCCCTTATTTGCTTAAAGTTGCTTTATGAAGTTTCCTGAATCACTCCAATGCTCCAATTGTTTGCTAGAAAGTTAAGCGCTCTCTGAGAGTATGTTTGTGAATACTGCCCCAGTAGTGCAGCACTTGTTAAAAAAAATATTAATAAGTGTTAAGTTAAGTAATAAGTGTTAAGTAATAAGTTGCCACTGTTGGGATGATGGCAATTGTTGAGTCTCTATAAATCATATTATAAAGAGTACAATCTGGACCTGCTTCATATGGAAAGTGTCATGAGATAACTTCTTCTATGATTTGGCAAATATAAATTTAACTGAATTGGCAAGAGTATATAATAAACATTACATATCAAGTGGGAATGATTACAGGATTTATCTGTTAATCAGTGGACAGATAATGAAACTTATTTGATAATAAATTAAGTGCTGAAGGCTCTGTGAAACTGGTGGACATTATTCACTATTTTCTCATCTCATATCTCATAAACCAAATGATTAATCATTCAGTAGTAAAACTAATTGTTACTTACAGCCCTAATTAGATAAAGAGATGTCTATTGCTACTTTACTTTTGCTAGTGCAACTCATCTCGTGTGGCAATGACAGTAAACTTTAATTATCTGTCTTTCTCTCTGTCTCTGTAGATCCTGGATGGCTTTCGACCAACCTCGGTATCCTGACCTGTATCGAGTGTTCGGGGATTCACAGGGAGATGGGAGTCCATGTCTCCAGGATCCAGTCTCTCAGTCTAGACAGTCTGGGAACTTCAGACCTGCTGGTAGGTCTTGCCTGTTGGCGAACGTGCTAATCCATCTGTCGTCCATGCTATCAGTCAGTACTTTTGTCAGATTTAAGTAAAATCAGATGTTTACCAGAGATTTTAAAACTCTGTGATTGGATGTTTCTTACTGAAATGCAACTTGGGAGTCATAGTTTATACTTTATATTCATCTATAGTCATGAACTTTGAATTTTTATCCAAGAAACAGATATTTTCTAAAACACTTGGCCATGTTTTGTGCTGTACATCCAAGCTGTGAAAGTCGCCTTAAACTGTCTTGAAATGAGGGCTGTCCCCTAAAACTTGATGATTATAGTCATCAGTCAAGACCCCGATTTGACACAAACAGACAGTGGTACAACCTCCTCTGCTGCTGCCCACTGTGATTGACTCTTCGTCTGACAGCGCTGTCAGCAGCCAGGCAGGGGGGATGCTTAACTAAACCCAGCTGATGACAGACAGGATGGATTGGTGTTGGATTCTTGTTAGCTAACAAGATACAACATGTAAAGCAGACAGCTTTGGAGTTATTAAAAATGGATTTCAGTTAGAGCTGACACTTAGCTTCAAACTTTTTCTGTCTTCTCTCTCCCAGTTGGCCAGGAATGTTGGTAACTCTGGTTTTAATGAAATACTGGAGGCAAACCTGCTGAGTCCGTCACTGAAGCCGTCCCAGCACAGCCACATGTAAGACATGTAACAAAAACAGCTGTTACTTTAGTGAAAAATAGTTTTAATTATTATGAATCTTAAACTATATATTTGTGGTGTGTGTGTGTGTGTGTGTGTGTGTGTGTGCACAGGGCGGAGCGTAAAGACTTCATCCTATCAAAGTATCAGGACATTCATTTTGTGAGGCGGAGCCACAACTCCACTGCTGCGCTGCGACTCAGCCTGCAGGAGGCGACCAAGAACTGCGACATCTATAGTCTGATACAGCTGTACGCTCAGAGGACGGAGCTGAGCCAGCCGCTGCACTCACACATACAGGTATGCTACAAATACAGGTATATACAGGTATACTACAAATACAGGTACACACAGGTATGCTACAAATACAGGTATATACTCACAGGTATACACACAGATACACAAAGGTTCATACAGGTACACATTTGCAGGTGTCCACACAGGTACACACAGATACACAAAGGTTCATACAGGTACACACACATGAACAGATAAACTGCCATAACACACATGCTCAGCAGTGTGTTTCCACCTCCATACCAACAGGAGAAAGGTGAGACGGCCCTGCATTTAGCCGTCCTATTGGCTGACCGGACATCGCTGCACATCCTTGACTTCCTGGCTCAGAACTGGTCAGTCTGCTCCTGACAATGTTTATGAATGATTTCATCTGAGTGCGTGTTAATGCGCACACCTGTGTGTTTACTGGTGTGTGTGTGTTTTGTTGTTTTTCTTCAGCTCTAACATAGATGTGCAGACGTCAGCAGGAAACACAGCGCTACACTACAGCTGTCTGCACAACAAGACCGACTGTGTGAGACTGCTGCTGAGAGCCAGGGCCAACACACACATCAGTAATACACACACACACACACACACACACACACACACACACACATGTTTGTACACTGTGCTGACCCTCGTTGATGCTCCCTTTTTTCTTTTTTTTTTTTTTTAATTAGGACTTTTTTAAAGTGAGGACATTTTTTGCTAGGTTATGGCTTTTTAAAAAAAAAACTTAAATTTTTAGAAAGTGACAATATAAAAAAAAAAAAATAGGACTTCCTTCAACATTTTGTAAAAAGTGATTTTTTTTTTTTTAAAGTTAAAGTTAAAAAGTTTTTACATTTTTAGTAAATAGAGATTTTAATTTGTTAAGTTTAAGTTGTTCTACAAAAATATCTCTCACAAATGTACTGTACACAACACACACACATACTTCTCCTGTGGATAATCATGACAGCAGAGAGCATGTTTGTAATATTTTAACTGCTTGTGTGTGAACAGAGAACGAGTTAGGAGAGAGCGCTCTGGACGTGAGCCGCAGGTTGAAACACGGCCACTGCGAGGCGTTGGTGAGGTCATAGTTACGCTTCCTTTACATGTGACTAATGACGTCAACGTTACACTAACTGTAACTGCGTGTGTTTCTGTAACTGCAGCTGCAGCAGGCCCAGTCCAACCAGTTTGACCATCACGTCCATGTGGAGTACGAGTGGAGGCTTCGTCACGATGATCTCTATGACAGTGATGATGATTTTGACGAGAAGGTAACCATGGCAACCAACAGCTCTGTCCACAGTACAGCTCTGCCATAACATTAAATTTTCTTACCAAAATCTTAAACTAACCAACTTCACTTATCTGCTGTTTCAGAATGGTCCGGTTAAGAAGGAGCGCTTCTCCTCTTCCTCATCATCCTCCTTCACTTCCTCCTTCTCCTTCTCCTCCCGTCCCTTCAGCTTCAATCAGTCCACCTCCTCCTCCACCCCAGTCTCCTCTGGAGCAGCTGGAGGAGGTCTGCTCAGTGTGGGGAGGAGGCTCGCTATGGCTATGGAGCTCCACAGCCGACCCACTGGCTCTGCCTCCAGCCCTCCTCCTCCTCCCCCGTCCTCCCCTGCACCTCCACTGCCGCCGAGAGTCAAAGGTGAACCCAGATTTTTATTGTCACACCTGTGATGTTTCTCGGCATTTGTCAAAAAAAAAAAAAGCTTTTATTCAAATAATTGCAGAAATAATAGACAGCACGAACAAATAAAGGCCAGTCTTTATTAAAGGCCTGGTGGAAACACTCAAGGAAGGTTGGATTTACATTGAAAATTCAGTATAATGTACATTTCCACAGCATTAAGCTCATCAGAACCAGAAAACAGGGAGACTTCTTACTCAAACATCTCTACTTTCTGTCATCCTCCAGTTCCCAATGTCCCTCCTCCTCCACCTCCTGGGGAGGGAGCTGGGGAGGAAGATGAGGAGGATGAGGGGGAAGTCTTCTTCCCCATGACAGGAAACAGAAAGTCAACCCCTCCTCCCATCGCCGTCCGACACAAGAGGAGCTGCTCTGAGTCCAGCAAGCATGGTAACATCTGAGAGACACGCTGCAATTAATCTGTCAGAGTGATACTGTGTTATTAACTGTGTGTGTGTGTTTGTGTAGATTACGGGTTGCCGACCAGTCCCAGGATCTACAGTGGTCCAGACTCCTCCTTTAAGAAGTGTGTGTGAGTATCTGAGACACAGTTAAGCTGAATTTAAATGTAAATACATTTTATTACAATAAATACATCCAAGTGACTTCTGATTGGATCCCAGTGTCATGATGTCACTGGACAATAATCTATAATGTAACAGACAGCACAGCAGCTGTGTGCACAAATAGATCAGAAACATCACTACAGCATCATGGTGGTGATCACACTGGATGCAGTAGTTTATTCTCATCAGTGTGTACAGTGGGACTACTGACCTCTAGTGGACTAAAGCTGAATTGCACTTCCTTCTCTTTCTCCCTAACCCCCTGTCTGTCTGTCTGTCTGTCTGTCTGTCTGTCTGCCTGCCTGCCTGTCTGTCTGTCTGTCTGTTTGTCTATCTCCAGGCCAGCCTCTCCTCTCAGTTCGCTGGCAGAACGACCAGACAGAGGTATGTCCGGTCCAGAAACATCTGCTTTATCTGTTTGGAGTCTGATGAATCATCATGTGTAACTGGGTATAAATGGCAGCTCACTTTGTGAGCCCAGGAGCTTTAACCAAGAATAACAGAGATTCAATTCAATTATATTTTAAATGTTAGTTTTTAATCCAATACTTTAAATATATTAAATATTTTCAGTATTAAGGTTATAACTGATCTTTTTGCCAGCTTCCTCAGTCTGATTTAACTGACACGATAAATTGTAGCTGTATATTTATGTTTTGGTATAATTAAACCAAATCTTACCGTCTATTCAATGAAAACCCCAAAACCCAAGAAGTCAAAGTCACATGTGAGATGATGTCTTGCAGTTAAATGAGCAAGAAAATTAAAGAAATAGTTATCTCTATGTCATTTTGAACTAGATATCATAAATATTTGTTTGTTTTCCTCTCACACTCTCTCTCTCTGTCTCTCTTTGAGGTTTTCGAAGGGCAGACAGTGACGGTAGCTCCTCCCACTCCATGCACCCTGATGGTAAAGCTCCGCCCAACGGATCTCCCACCAGTCAGCGTTCTCAGAGCTTTGAGAATGACAAAAGAGGCCCCGCCCCCCAACCGCTTCCTCGCAGATCACTGGTGAGATCATCCAAAACTTTTAACTCCGTTAGCAACCACCATCAACAGCCTAGCAACCATACAAACGTGTAGTAACTACCTGCTACTAATGCCTTAGTAACCATGTAGCCACACCTTAGAGACAACTCTATAAATCTTTGAGCAAATTTGACAGTGAGCTAATTTTTTGTAACAAACCCTTTTCCAATAGCTATTAATGTCATTATTGTGATGATAAGGAGCAATTGTATTATGTACTTCATCAGCCTCGCGGTGCAACGAGCCGCCGGGTTGAGGCGCTGTACGACTGCCAAGCCGACCACCACGATGAGTTGAGTTTCTCAGAGGGACAGGTGCTAGTGGTCCTGGGACAGGAGGACAGTGATTGGTGGGTATGTATCGTCATCATCATGCACTCATCATGACTGGTGCTCCCACTGGTGGGGTGGAGAAGCTCAGCTGTCCTCCGAGCTCATGGTGTTCATGCCAAGCCTGGATCTTTAAATCTCACCGCTTTAACCTCAGTGTTCATCACATTAACAAAAACGCTTTTTTCTTTGCCATATGCAAGACTCAAAACTTGCTTATTTACTCACATTACTTCCATAATAACCATTATTATTTACATTTTCTATTCTATAAAACATTTCACCATGATTGTGCCTTTATGATTTTATGTCACAGTTAAATTAAATTGAATAAAAAGTAACCTTTCAAAACAGAAAGTATAACAAAATAAATTATTTGTGACAGAATAAAAACTAAAACGTGAGAGACAAACATATAACAAAGTAATTACTGTTCATATATGCAGTCTTATTCTGGGGGGCGTCGGTTAGCTCGGTAGGTAGATGTGTGCGCCCGGTGCACAGAGGCTCAGTCCTTGCCGCAGGGTTTGAATCTGACCTGTGGCCATTTGCTGCATGTCATTCTCCATCTCTCTCTCTCCCCGCTTGTCCTGTCACTCTTCAGCGGCTACTATACACTAACAAAAAATAAAAAAATGACTTTAAAAAAGTAATTTTCTGATGATATATGAGTATTTCAGACTCAGGTTCCTGAGGAATCTTTCCTCAAATCACAACAAACTAACTATAATTAACAAACTGTGACTCAAACAAAATTAAAAATCTGGTGCCAAAAATATTAATGGAGTCTGTGTTCAAGTTACTGTAAAAGTCAGTTAGTAAAATTGTAGAACTGTGTGTGTGTGTGTGTGTGTGTGTGTGTGTGTGTGTGTAGCATGGTTATATAGAAGGCGAACCGGACCAGAGAGGTTTGTTTCCATCCTCCTTCGTCCAGCTGCTCTTAGACTGACATGAACCTAGAACAGACCAGACCAGACCAGACCAGGACCGGTGCAGACCCTGGACCACTTCAGATCCAGACCACATCAGTCCTCCAGGAGAAGAAGTAGCTGAACCTCAGGAGAACCAAACCAGATCAGTACTGTGCAGCAGAAGCTGAACATCTGAGATGGACCAGGTCAGACTTTCAGGTTTTTGTCCGACTCCACCTCCCAGAACTGGACTGCTCTGGTCCTGACCAGCATCACATGATCACGGCCAAGCCACTATTCCTGTTGTCATAGCACCCAGGGTTTCTTATACCTTCTGTCACCATGGAAACATTACAGATGACCTTTCAGTGAAGAACTTAGTCCAGACTAGATCTTTACATGGTTTGGGTCATGTGATAATGTTGCCATGGAGGTGGCCTCGCACAGATCAATCAGCAATGATTCAGAGCTGATGTTTGATGATACTTTTATTTATTTATTTATTTAAAAATTTAAAAAATATTTTATAATGCACACATAATGGCAGCTCACTTAAAAATAAAACAATCTACATGGTCTTTATTTTGAAGTTCAACTGAACAACTTTTTTTTCTGCTCTAAATTATTTTAATTTATTGTTATTGATCCTGTGGAGATGCCACTTTTGTCACATTTCAGGCTCGACTCCTTAAAAGGGGTGAGGCTTACAATGTGCAACCTATGACCAGAGCACAAAGGATTGTGGGATACCGAAGACCAAAGCATAAAATACAAGGAGTGCTTTTCATCATCCTATCACTTTGCTCACTCGCTGGGATGTGAGAGACACAAGGACATTCTTGGTTCAAGAGCATCAATTTTAAGCAACAGTAGTTACTTAACATGCTGCACAGCTGTTATCACGTGTCAAACTCACTGATATGAATGTCTGCAGAACCCCTTATTCAATCTTATAATTAATGTTCCTTATGATTCAGTATTTATCAAGCTTTTTACACCACGTCACCTCAGAAAATATTAGACTCTCCAAGTACTATCATTATTGACTGTTTAAAATGCCTTAGCATAGGCCGATCCTGTTACGTCCAGATTACACTGGAGGCTTTATGCCTAATACAATTATTTATTGTCGACTGTTTTTGAATCCTGGAACCAGCTCAAGAACCAGAACTAATTTGAAAAGGGGTACTCCTGATCCGCACGACTCTTCCTCATATTTCCTGCTTGGAGACACAGTTGCAGTGTCCAGTTTACCTACGTTCACTATCTCGCCGTCACATTTTCGCTCATATCTGATCATGGATGTATGCGCAGGCTTACGTATGAATGTGAGTGTCTATCAGGCTGATACGGAACCAAAACATTACAAGAAGTACAAAAGTTATTTTAAAATTACATTCCAGTGATCTGATAGTTTATCTCATTCAAAATGTAGCAGTTTAATAGCACGTTTTTAAATTAATTCAAAATATATTTTAGAGATTCCTCTACCTAACACTAGAGGGAAGTGTTGTACCACCAGTGGTACACAGTTTGAGAAGCAGGGTTTTTATTTATTTATGGTCAGTGTTATTTATTTACTTGCGTTATCTGCAGAAGTGAAAACAAACTGTTGCTCTGTGTGATGCCACAACACTTTGTCATTAAATCAATCTATATTCTGATAGATTTATTCAACACAAGGCGCATTATATTGCATGTCATCATGTAACTATGTTCTTTTATAATATCTGTAGATCCTTTTACACGACACGACAGAGTAAGAGCTGCGAGAATAATGAATGATTAAATGTTGTTGAGGATAAGCTATTGTCAGTTAATCATGCCAAACATACAACATAAATAACACGTGTGCCACAAGTGGAGCCACTCGATGAAAGACTTCCATGTAGGATGTGTGTTTTCTCAGTCAGAGGCCTCCTCTCTCATTGACCCTTGTAGTGCAGTTAAAATATTGGTGGACAGGGAATGACTTCCAGGGTCATGGGAGAGAAGAACACCATAGCTGTCTGCACTAAATTCAGGTTAACAACAATTGGTCTGTAAACAAGCGGGAGGTGGAGCCTGAAATGAGATACAGCAAATGCTTCCAGCTGCCTTCAGATGTCACAAGATATCTACGCCTCAATGAGTAACTACGGCAGCGTGTTGCCGTGACAATTACAAACTTTTACCTCCAGAGTTTTTGATGGAAGACAAAAAAAAAAAACTCTTTAATTTTATTTCAGATTTTTATTTCATTCAAAGTGACAGTGATGGATTTATATTGTTTTTGAGAACTCATGGTGCTTCTGTTGAATGGATGAATGAAGTGATGATCAGCAGGTTTGTTTAAGTGAAACTGACATTTCTCCTTTATCAAACAGTCACAGTTTAGACATGATGAGCTGAATTAAAGCTATGATAACTGAACATACATCATACATACATCTTGTTTGGTCAGTGAATAAATCTACAGATCACATACTGTCATTCATGATGGATTTACCAGTAGCTGATAGGTTGATTTGATTTAACTCCAGGGAATCTAATAAGCACAAGTTTGGCTTGATACTCACAACCAAATTTTTTTTCAGTGTGAGGAGGTAAATCTTTTCACTATAACTTCCAAAACATCAAGATGTCCAGCTCAGGACTGCAGAGGGCTGCTGCTCTGTCATTTAGTGGCTGAACATTCCTCGTGAAGTGGATCATTTCCCAGTTTCCCAGCAGGAAATTTTTCCGAAGCAAAGTGTTAAATCTCAAGAAGTGAATGAAAACTATAAAACCCAAGCAGCAGATGTTTCCGATTAACCTACAGCTTATGATGGCTCAGCAGTCTGGTTTTAAGAGCACATGCAACTTCTTCCAGACAAACAGGGTTAAACTTTAAAACTGCAGCCCAGCTAACGACAGAGCAACAGCATCCAGATAATGATTCAGCATTTATGATTATTTATAGAGGCCTCAGTCTGCTTCAAACGAAGTGCTTGTGGGATCGTCTAACAGCGTCTGAAACCTCCTTTTCCGACAGCTGCATCTGACAATTTTTATCACTTCAAGGAGAGTGTGTCTGACAGTGTGGCCCATTATCCCCATTTGTACAATTCATGGCATTGGCACTACAAAGAGACAACGTTGTTGGACTAAGCCCAGGGAGGTGGTGTGATGCAGCCAGGAGGAGTGTAGACTGCAGCCTTTTCACTCCACCTTCCGGTGTGGCTTTTTTCAAAGCAACTATAAAGTCTTTTGGCTTGGGACGTGGTCAGACAACACCTCTGACAGGGTTCAAATGAGTACTTTTCTTGCATAATACAGCCCCCAGTCATCCCAGCAGGTTTGTTTGAAGCTGACTGAGCTTTTCACTGAGTGATTTCACACAGCAGTTTGGCAGACCGGTCTGAATCTGGGAACAGATCGCCAAAAACTAAGTATTATCAAAAACTTTCCTTTACCTGAGTCGACCTGAAAGTAGTAGTCTCAGATCGGAAACAAGTTATAATCCCTCTGGAAACTTAAAATCCACATTTGTGGCACAGCTACAGTTTTATCTATTGCCAATTGTAAAGCAGAAAACAGATTCAAGCACTATTACACTCTATTCAACCAACTCTTACACGTCGACAAGCAGCAACAGTGCATATAAACGTGACAGCTGAGGTTTGAATAATACTGTTCGGATAGTCTGCCTACAGATAGCTTTTAGTATTCATAACATTTCAGTATCTTATTAGTTCAGATTGAGCTGTCTTCTGGCCACTGTGGTTTAGGTCTGGTTAGGTTTAAGCACAAAAAATATCTTGGTTATGGTGTGTTCATAAATTGTCACATATACTCTACATAAAGTGAAGAGTTGAACTGTTACAAATTTAAGCGACCTGTAGGCAGACCATCCAAATAAAGCTAGTCCAGTTGGTAGCTTGTTCTGCCGTTTCCTCTCTCCTGGCTCATGGACATAATTGCATCTTGTAGTGTGTAGTATTAATAAAGGCACGTACAACATAGGATTTCAGTAGCCCAGGTGAAAGAAACTATCTCAGATTCAGACTTAAACCAACTGTGTAAAAACATCCTGAAACTCCTCATTGTGTAAACGAAGCCACACATATTCAGACAACTGTGATTGACAATCAGCAACTGTTTTTGTACATTCACAGTACAGGTTTGACAGCCCTCTCAAAGATACAACGCTGTCGTTTATAACAAAGTCCAGCAGACAGCTGACTGACTCCTCTGCTACCTGCTGGACTAGACAGTCTCTCCTTATTTATATGGTTGGTTATTTTTGGTTGGACTTTAGTACATTGCACTACATATTCCATTCATTCATGCACCGAACACCCAGGTGATGTTACGGATTGTTTGACTTGTGAGTCCTTGTTAAGTTTTGTTTAATAAATCTTTAGTTAAAAGTTCTGACGGTCTCCTTGTCTCTGTCACTCTCATCAGCTGAGCCATGACTCTCAGGACTTATATCACATCTGTCCACAAAGTTGAATAATCTGCAGCTTTACTCACTTTATAAGTCACGTCTCTGACTTTACTGCTGACCATTACCACATTTGTCACCGTTTACAGATCTGAAATTGCAGACTGTTGAATCATCAGGGAACATGTGTAGAAGCTCACATACTGTAGGCTCCTCCCACTCACTGCCTCTAGATCTATATATGGTAGAAACAGGAAGCGTCCTTGGCGACATGATGGAAAACTTAAAAACTCTGTTGTCCCATTTCCAGTTCTAGTCTGTCAGGACAAAAAGATCCTCCCGATCAGGACAGTCTCCATTAAGATTCAAAAAGATTCAGTAGATGTATTATAAATGATATAAAATACAAAAAGTCTTTAAATGTGGTTTGGACAGAAAAGCAACAACTTGGCCTCTTTGTGCCATTTCTTCTTCATGGCAAAGTGCTTTGATTAAAAAAAGAGGTTATCCCTGTATAAGGTCTATAAAAACCATTAAAAAATATATATATTAAAAAAAAGTCTGTGGTTCTTTCCCGCTCAGAGCAAAACTTGTGTGGTCGATCCTCGCAGTCACAGATGGCAGGACGGTTTGTCTGTGATCAGTGGAGGGTCCCAAAAAACAGCTTGTTTGTTCAAGTTGAGCTGGAACTTATTTAAACCAGCAGAAGTCTGCACAGAGGACATCTGAGCCCTGCACATCAAGTGGAAGTGGAAAGTTTAGCTCCTCCCACCCCTGAAGGGCCTGTCCACAGGTAATCCAGACATGTTAAAATGTCTTTGCCCGACCGCAGCTTCAGTTGAGCACGCCTCGATGTCTGACTCAAGGCAGTCATAATGATTGATGTGCAAGAAATACACAGGTCTGATTCCTGTCCATGTGTCCAAATCTCCTCAAAAACAAGCCAAATCTGGCAGCCATGTAGGGTCCAAAGTCGGCTCCAATTTGGTTGATTACGGCTGAGTGTCTGCTCACCCAGCAGTCCTCCGACACTGAAAAAGCAGACTCAGCTGGATACCAGACGAGATGTAGTTCTTGATCTCAACAGTTAAGTGGTGAATTATCTGCTGGTCGGTAAGCAGGTCAGTCCATCAGTCAACAAGTCTCTCAGGCACTGCGTCAAAGCCGCGTTTCTACCAGATACCTTCAGTATCATAGATTAGACTTTTCTTGGTCTTGAGAAGCTGCGTTTACTAACTGACACACAGTAACCTACACTATACACATGGTATTAGCCTACAACAGGTAGACAAGCTTTGAGAAAAAGCAAGACATTTATATCTGTCAATTCCACCTTTTGGTCTTGGCTCAGCTTGCATGGAACCTCAACAGAGGATAACGAAAACATGGGTTGGACTAGAGTGGTTCTGTTGGTATCATCTACAACTTTTGCCGATGGAAATGCAAAAATAACAAGTTTAAATGTGTAACAAACTGAACTGGACTGCTTGGTGGAAACGCGGCTTAAATCATCAGTCTCCATCAGTCTGTAAATCAGCAGATCTGTTTCAGTCGATAGATTTCCAGGTCCGTAGATCAGTGGTCGTGTCACAGGTGCAGACTGATCTTGCCTTCCTTGGCGAGCTGGTGGATGACCTGCGTTTCGAAGTCGGCGCTGTGGACGCCAGTTTTCCTAAAGGCTCCAGCATAGCGATTCTCCTCCCAGTAGTGATGCCAGTTCCCCTGTTGGTCGGCACCATAACCAAACACTGATACCTGAACACAGACAGGAAGTGATGCAATCACATACTGTGACATAAAATAATCAAATCATGGATACAAAAGAAGAATTTGATGCCCTCAGTGTCCCTGAATGTACCAACAAGGGGTATTTTCTCAGTAATCTTTTCTTTCTGCTGAGAAAATTACTACAGTATATCAGCCTAAGTGTGACTGAAAAATGTGAAGTGTTACCTGGTCACAGATGTGGAGAGCGAAGATGATGGCCAGCATGCCAGTGGACGGGTAACGACCATGATGCTCTGTCCAACGATCATTAACATACTTAAAGAACACCGGGTTTACCACCAGAACCTGAAAATTAAAATCAAATTTCTTTAACTGTTTGGAAGAAATGTATGAACATGTGAATGAACTTTAGTGGAGAGCTCTTCTTATATTCACCATTACAGACACATTACATTTTAATTATGTAAATTAGGTTTAGTTGTATGTTCGTGATGTGGAGAGAGCATCATGGGGTATTTATTTTACCTTGTCTTTATCAGCTTCTATTCGGTCTTTAACCCTCATGTAGGTCCTGAATACACACACACAAAGAATTACTGGTCATAAGATACTTCAAGTAATGCATAATAGAATTTAATGTTCATCCATTTGAATGTATGTATAGTACCAGTGAAAGGTTTGGACAAACTTTCAACACTGTAGATTATCAAATCTATTAAATAAAACTACTAACTACTGTAGTAATCCATATTTTAAGAACTGCTCAGCCAAGTAACGAGAAACAACAGACCATTACTGCTTTAGGACATGAAGGGCAGTCAGTCCAGAAAATTTCAAGAACTTTCAATGTTCCTTCAAGCACAGTCCCCAAAACACTCGTGAAACTGGCTCTAATGAAAAAGACCAAGAGTTACCTCTGTTACAGAGGATAAGTTCTTTACAGTTACCAGCCTCTGAAATCACCTCAGTTTATAGGCCAAAATTCTCCTAAGAGTTCAAGTTGAGATTCGTCTGGTATCTCAACATCAGCTGTTCAGAGGAGACTGTGTGAATCAGACCTTCATGGTCAAATTCCTGCAAAGAAACCACGGCTGAGGGAGACCAACAGCAAGAAGAAGAAGAAGAGAACTGCTTGGGCCAATAATCACAAGGAATGGACCTGAGACCAGTGCAAATCTGTACTTTGGTCTGATTTTTGGCTCAGACCGCTGCGTCTTTGTGAGATGTAGAGAAGGTGAACTGATGGTATCTGCATGTGTGGTTCCCATGGTGAAGCACAGAGGACGTGATACTGTGGGGTGCTTTGCTGGTGACACCGTTGGTCATTTATTCAAAATTCAAAGCCAGCAAGGACTTTTGTATTCTGCAGTGACATGTCATCCCATCTGGTTTGCATTTAGTGGGACCAGTGTGTTTTTCAATGACTCAAAACACTCCTCCAGGCCATGTGAGGGCTACCAAGAAAAACAGTGATGCATTAGATGACCTGATTTCCACAATTACCCCGCCTAAAACCAATCATGATGGTTTGAGATGAGTTGGACTGCAGAGTGAAGACAAACTGGTTAACAAGTGCTTGGCATAAAGATGATCTCCTTCAAGACTGTCACGACCTCATGAAGCTGATTGAGAGAATGAGAAGTTGTGTCCAAACTTTTGATTGGTACTGTGTATCAATGACTAAATCACCAACATATGTCTCTGAATCAATACTTTTAACTGTACTAATAAAATCTGAACATTCTAACCTTGATGAAGGGAGGATTTATTGCAGGGCAGTTGTATTAGACTGCATTGGTTTTAGCTAGGTGCAACAAGTGTGAGCGTATTTCTCTCTATATTTGCTAGATATTTCATACATTTTGACTTGGCCAGTGGACAGTGCGCTGGTCAGCCACTCCAGGTCTCTTAATTTGAAAGGCAGGAGGACAAGGCTAACGCCATGTCCAATGTCCACCGCGCTCTCTGGGTACAGGAAGTGATGTGTCGTCCGATTCCCAACATCTTTCTCAAATCCTTGAGTCACCGCCTTGTTCATCCTGTGGAGGATAAAGGTGATGAAGATGAGGAGGAGAATGATGAGGGGACAGGTAAGACGTGTACACTTGGATACACATACATACCGGATTACGGATTCGTGGGCGTCAATCAGGTTGCCGTTTCCTGACTGTCGCAGTTTGCCAGAGTTGCCGACCACTGCGCAACTACGGCAGCGGGAGGGGAGTGGCTTAAAGTCCACAGTGGGCGATGAAATGACCTTGAACATCTCTGACATCACATCCTCAAGAGTCTGGTCATTACCAGACCGCTGAAGACCCTGTAGAGAGGATCACATTGTTTTTAATGAAGCTGTTTAAGGTTTATATTTTTATATTATACTCATCTAGCTCCAATAAAATGAATAAAAAACATTTTTTCATTCTTATTTTTGTTTCAAACTGTAGACTGTTTATGCATGTTTTTACAGTTAGTGTAAATACAGTATACAGCTCTACTTGTTCTTTTTCAGCTCACACACACTGAGTATATACAGCATAATGTGGATCAGACTGATGATGTTAGCAGCATTTCTAACCTACCCCCCACCACCACTGCCCCCTTTAATCTCCTAATGGTTTCTGCAGCAGGACTGAATCTATAAATGCAGGAAAAAGACTCAGACGTTCGGCTCTTCATCCAGACTGCTGACAGCTTCAACAAAAACAACTTAAAACACTTTTGCACACTTCAATTCTGTGGATTTTCATTGATGGTGCTGACTATTTACTAAAAACACACTGTATGAGTGTCTAGAAATGCAATATATTACACATTATTTCATGGTTGTGTGTGTGAGATTCAGCTGATTTAACAAGTCTCAGTGTTGACACATTAATTCAATGCTGTCAGTTCACGTCCAGTGTCCAGCCTGCAGTCACTTTCTGTACAGGGGCTCACACTTAGTTACTGCACCATGGTGCTGTTAATTAAAGAAAGCAAAGAAGGACACATTTATTTACAATCTAAAGAATGTTTGGTGATTTAATTAACTGTTAATGTTAAATATCAATAGTTACATTTTGGTTTTCTGCAGTTTAAACACTGATTGGGGAATATTAGTACAAAAAATAACAGGATTTAGGTGTAAAATCACACATCAACAGTGATTTAAGTGATTTTTGGAAACTTCAAACAAATTTAACACTGATTTATTAATTTATGCACACTAATGTGCAAAAAGTATAACGGCTCTACAAATATAAATAGTTAATAAACTGAACTGAATTAGTTTAGAGTAATACAACACCTTAAGATTGGACCAAATGACCAACAGCTTGATAATATTAATGATAATCATCTTTTTAAACCTTCTGACTGATGAATCATCATGCAGGAATTTACTTTTGTAGCTTCATCGTGTTCTAGTAGACCCAACAGTACAACAACAGTAACATTATTTTTTTTTGTCCTCACCAGCCACCATCTGAGCGCATCATGGTCAAAGTTGTTGTCGGTATCTCGGAGGACGGGTTGCTGTTTGGGGTCGTAGCGTTGGCTGAACCACTCTGACCCTCCCAGGTCTGAAATACAGGACTCGGTACAACCACATGAACTGAAAGAGGATGACAGAGACAGAACAAGGAATCATGGGATGCAGAAGAATCTGTGACCTCAGGCTCAGTAAGACCTGATGATTTCATGACCTGTAACTTTTGTGAAGCACTTTGATCTTGTGCTCGATAAATAAAGACTATTATTATTACAACGACTCTTCTGAATTCTCCTCTTCATCTTCTGGTTCATCTATGCTGGGAGGAGAGGTAGTCCTGAAAGGGTCAAGGGTCAGATCAGCTGGAGGTGGTGTGGGTTCAACTACTGCAAACAAAAACAGAACACACTGAATCATGGGAGCTGCGCTAACACTGTTAGCATCACTATGAAACAATCACAGCACTACTTCTGCTAATTAATGTTAATTACTGTTAATTATCCTAAGAGTATTACTATAACTACTCACCTGTCTCCCTGCCGGTGGGTGTGGCCCGGCTGATGGGCAGGGCTAATGACAGAGGCAGGAAATGCCTCCTATGGATGCTCTGACTGGCAAACATGAGGACGAGGATGGCAGCGATCATCACAGCAACACACATCTTCCTCCTTAACAACATGGCTGGACGGACAATGGGTTGGCGGCAGCAGGAGGAAGGACGTGTTGAGCTGTCAATGTTCAGCCTGCTATGCCAGCATATTTGGACTGTGTCATCTGGATGTTTTCCCCTGTTCTGTCATCTCTCTACCCGGGTTCATCTCCATTAAGGCTGAGCGTGTAACTTCCTGTCCTGTGAACCACGCTGCTTTCTGATTGGTGGAGGCAGGATCACACCTGTGGTCAGACAGTGTGACACAGTGCCGTCAGCATCAGCAAATCATTATACTTGTGTAAAAACCCGACAGTTTCCCTCTGTAGCTGCAGACTCGTTAAACTCCACACACTCGGACAGAGTGTTGTTGTTGGACTGCTGCAGTAACGCTCTACCAAATGAACTTCCAGGGCTTAACTTTTTTTTTTTTTTTTTTTACTACACTTCAGGTAAAATTCAATCATTCATTCAATGTGACGACAGAGTACAGTTTGTCTTGCAGCTCTGTCTTGCTACAAGGGCCCACCAAGAGTTTGGGTAGTAAAATTATCTCCATTATAACTGGCTGTCATGTTTTCACAGGTAATCAAGTAGGAAGCTCCATGAAGACACCAGAGACAGGATAAGAACTGTATAAACATGATCTCTGACCTTTTAGCGAAGATACTTGTCTGAGCAGTATTCTCTGTTCTCAATATAGATTTACTAGACTAATTAATACAGCTTCTCTTCACTCTGATAAAACTTCAATCAGAACCAGGAGATGACCAATAAATATTAAAAACTTTGAACACAAAGAACCTGAAGCTGATACAAACAGATACATTGTTAATTATATATATATATATATATATATATATATATATATATATATATATATATATATATATATATATATATATATATACAATAATACTATGTATATTAGAGCAATTTCTTCCCTCCCCTCTCTCCTCTTCTCCCATACTTCTTCTGTTCTGCAGGAATGTCTCCCTGCAGATAGACTCGGTCTCTGAATACCAATCAGATCTGGATTCAGTCTGGCTTCCTGTTTCAGCTTCCTGCCCCATCTACTGCAATGTCTCTCTCTCACCCTGTGTGTGTGTTTGTGTGTGTGTGTGTGTGCAGTCTGAATCAGCTGACTGGTATGTGAGTGAGTTTGTGCCTTCACTACACTGCTTTGTAAGTGATATTTATTTCACAGTGCGTTTGTTGTAAACTCTTCCACTCACTCTCACTCACTCTCACTCACTCTCACCTCACTTACCTCACTTACCACTCTCACACTCTCTCTCTCTCTCTAAAGCTCCATTTAGACTGGACCTGTTACATAAAATGTGTTGGTAACTTCACAACCCCCGTCTGAGAAACTTCAAATCCCAATCTCAATATGAGAGGCTGAACCTGGTAGTATTTCAGTGAAATGTAGTGTGTCACATTAACATAAAGGCCACCACAGCACAAGGTTCAACGACAGTGATGAAATTCCCTTCTGCGTCATTAGACGAATAGGTTCACCGTGATAAATTTATCACTTAATTATCTCCCGTGCTCAAGTGAAAATTTATTTAATGAACCACAGAGCAAACTGAGGATAAAAATCTCAATTTCGCGGAGAGTTAAATCTACAAAAATAATTATTCACTTTTTGATAGATGAGGCAATCATCACTCTCATATTTCAGCTGAATAAGCAATTCCTCTAAAGTTCACTGATTAACGTTATATGTTTGTTATTCTGAACAGATCACTGAAGTTATTACAGTTCATCCCGACGAGACGCGAGCACCTGAAACTAATCACTTAACAGCAATCAATCTGATACTTGTGAGATATTTCAGCCTGGAAAGACCAACATTTCCATCACTAGCAGCTTAAGAGGTGCCAGATGAACGTTCATTTTCACCTTGTTTGGTGGGACTGTTACTCACTGTGTCTCATCTAGTGTTTACCTTACTGCCCAGAGCTATTGTACAAAATACATGCAGCTCTTTTAATGCCAGATCATTTAAACTGTCTGTTCACTAAATAGAAGTAACAATAACGTGCGTTTATTAGTCTAAGGCTTGCCACTGCTTGCAAGTTTTTTCCCTTTGGGATAAAAGAGCTACGTTATCACACAGAGTTGTGACTTCTTGCAACATTTATATCAAAAAAGTTGTTTTACAGAGGACAGGAATGTTGTACTTTATTTGATTGCCTAAGTTCCTCTCTAACCACTTATATGGCCACACTTTCACAGTAAAGTATCAATTCTGACAAACAAGACTACAGGAGACAAGTCAGGACAGGATACTGTTCAACTTGGATCAACACAACTCACGCTTGTTTCAGTTATTTTGCATCATCCCCAGGCAGGAAAGCAGAGGCTGGGAAAAGTCAAGTTCCTAGATTGGCATCTGTATTAGCATGTTAGCACAGAGCTTGGACTGTGTGCCAAGTTTACTGTGCAAACTTGTCCTGCACAAAGGGGCCTGGAACACAGAAGCAGTTCAGAACAAAACCAATCAATACATCTGTTAGTCCACAGCTAAAGAGTAGAGTGAAGTACAGGAGTTAGTTGAGGTATACAGTTACAGACGTTATGTAAAAGTTCCCAACAGCAGATGGAGAGACTCAAAGTCAGCAACTCACTCTAAGACGTGAAATTGTCAGAGCAATAAAGACTTATTTAATTCAGATGAAGCTCATTGGTTTGGTAAAGATTCTGAAGCTTCCTGTTATTTATGAGCTATCATCAGAGGTGGAGGGCTGCCGATGTTGGGCGCACAATCGCTTGTCCCTTCACATGGTCACCTAAAATAAGCTGCCCCCGACCATTTGTTCTGCTCAGAAAGTAATTCCTGTTGACCTGATCTGACTGTTTGTTTTAATTTGGTACTAACTGCTGTGGGCAGGATGTCTGGTCAACATTATGCCACCACGCATAAACAATTATCAGTCACAATTCAAAATATAATTTAGCCTAGATAGAAATGTATATATCATAATGTTATTTTTGAGATTACATAACATCAAAGGCGCCTATAACAACAGCTTTTTTCAAACTAGAATCAGTTGAGTGAGCCCATGAATTGACTTCTTTGGCTCATGTCACAGAGAGCCACAGGTAGGCTGTAAACATTTAGTCTCATAATTATCCAACAACAGAACTAACTAATGGAAATAGAGAGGAATTGTATTCAGGCAAACAAATGTATTTCATTTTATTTAATTATTTATTTTTATTTAGTTTCTGCATATTTAAAGAAATAGTTTGGGTATTTTGAAGTGGGGTTGTATGACGACATGTCCATAGTTAGCATGTTACCTACAGTAGCCATCAGCAGGAAAACATTTTAGCCACATAAACAAAGGCCAATTTCAAAAGACTAATATCTGTGTCGCTATATTAAGAATATATTTCACCTCCTTATGATGCAATCATACAGCCTTTTCTTTTTGGTATCAACTTCCGTGATATCGCAAGATGAGTCCAGCATAGCCACAATATGTCGCTATTAACTGTTTGATCAGGAAAATACAAGCACGCTTCAGAAATCTTAAGAAAGGTTAAGATTGATTTCAGTTTGATCTCACAGCTGAACTGTGGCAACATTTCTAAACACCGGAAATATACAGTAGGTTTAACCATGTACTGTTGAGCCTTTGATTACTCTCTGGTGGTATTCAGTTCAGAGGGGGTTTTTATGTTCAGCCAATGTATGTAGTCACTAACTCCACACACTAACCTCATCCTGTAAGGTTTCTAACACCAGGTTTCAATTCACCGGATGTACATAGGTTTCATGAAAATATAGGTGAAATAATCTGAATCAAAGACTAATGTCAAATGATCATTGTGCCCTCATTATTAATTACCTATTCAGATGTGAGACCAAATATGAGACATGAAAGGACGCACAGACAATGTTTGCGCCTGACAGGTGGAACACTTGAGCTCTAGGATATGAAATTCATCTGTACAAAGGGATAAACATCTGTGTATGAAACACGTAGTTCTTGATTAATAAAACAAGCTGCCTGGCTGGTAAAAATGTATGGTGAGAAGTTACTATAACTCCCAGGGGCAGTAACAGTACATCCAATGACAGAACTTCAGAAGCGTGCTCTGCTGACATCATTTTGTAACATATTCTGTCTGATTCGGGATCAATTCAGCATCCATGACGCGCTGAATTTAATGAGTTTGAATTGGCTGTTAAACACCTGAGACTCGCGGGTATTTTGGTATTTGGACACAGCACACAGATTATTTCAAACTGAAGGTCGATCGAACATCGATATCATTAAAGTTTCCAGAAGAGTTTCCTATGTGAACAAGAAACTTTGAGATGCATATTTAAAGTGGAAAACAGACACACATAGAGAGTTCAGAGGACAGTGAGGGTTAATGGCTATCGCTGAGTCACAGTGTCTGTGTGTTATTTTAGGGCTTGGAGGCTGAGGGGATGGGGGTGATGGGGTTAAAGGTCACATGGCTTCCTGTGCAGAAAAAAAACATGTGTCAGTACCCCTTCCGGTCTCTCTCTAACTCTCTCTGACTCGACCTCTGTGTGGACACCAAAATGGAAACCAGCTGTTTTGCCGATGGAGTACAGCACTAGAAAATAACAACACCAAAGGAAGAAGAATGGTGTCAGTTCTCAGGACTGCCAAAGTGATTAAACTTCTTTTACTGTTTGCTGCCTTGCACAGGGACGATTAGGTTTGCAGTGTGCTTCACTGTTGGTTTTTGCCATTTTGGGGTTGTTTTGTCTTTATTTAATGGTGAAGAGCAGACAAATTACACAAATGAGGCAAATGGCATGTCACAAAGGTTTAGCTTTTCATTGTTCATTGGTCTACTTCCACTTACTTCCTGCCCTATTTGTATCAGGGGACCAAACGGGGTATTTCATTTTGTCGCAGTTCCTGACCAGCTGCTTGTAAGCTTAGACATTCAACAATGTTGGCTTCTTTGTTCATGAAAAAACAGGTTTATGTCTCTCAAAGTAGTATTGTTAAAGCATCAAAGCACATTTCTTTTTTTTGATGATAGGAGCCTAATTGGAACAGCTGAGAACCAGTGATTTAACCTCACTATTTAATATCACACAATCACTTATACATAAATATAGGATACACTATAATCTATAGTACGTGTGACTGTACCAGCACGCCCACACTGAGCCTTGAAGGACATAATTACAGAAAAGTTTCCATGTCTTCACCAGAGAGACTGTCACACAGACTTCAAATAAAAACCAACTCAACATCTTACAGTCAGTTTAAGTAGTTTTTAAGCACATATAAAACAAGACTTTTGGAAATTGCATCATTTCTATTTTCTACTTTCATGTGATTAAAATGAAAAACGCAACGCTCACTCTCTCTGAGGAGTTCCTGTAGATAATGTAAATAACTTCATAAATACATGTCATGGAACCGAGGCAGATGATAAATACGCGCTCTGATGTTGTATGTCAAACACAAAGAGAAGAGTCAAACTTGTCAGGAGGGAAGTAAAACTCAGACATTCAACACTGGCTGAAATGTGCTGAAGAAACTTCAGAGCAAAAACAAAACAGGATAGCAGAACAATAAAAAGGATTATCAATGTAAAAATAAAGAACAAATATAATATGAAGACTATGTTTAGAGACCGGGTCAGAGAAGACATCATAGCTGTCCTATATTTCAGCAAATAAAGGCAATTACTGCCTAAGTGTTCACACGTCATTTCACACCCTGACAAGCCTTTCTGAAGGAAGTAGAGCACCTGACTCGGACGTTTTAACACAACCTCCTCCTGAACATTAGCAAGATTAAATGATATTATTGTGGATTTTGGCGAGAGGCAGGAAGCACCACGCCTTCCTTATCAAAAGGGCCCAAGGGGGAGAGAGCGGACGGCTTCAAGTACACGCTGCATATTAATCCTGTGGTGAGAAAGGCGAGGTAGAGACTGTTTCACCTCAGACGCTTGAGGAAATTCCAGGAATTTCTACTCCTGTATCGTTGAGAGTGTCCTGATGGGGAACATCAGTGTCTGGTAAGGAAACAGCACCAAACAAAACTGCAAGATCCTCCAAATTGTGGTTTGTTCAGCTCAACTTACAATAGGTGGCTTCAGACATTTTTCTATCCATATCACTGTAAACTGTCTTTGGGTGTGTGGACTGCTCGAGTTTGCATGTCAATCCCAGCGACATACATGGCGAAACTGTACTGAAACTGAAATGTTAACAGTCCGGTGAGGTTGCACTCATTAGTTAGCTAAATGCTAACATCAGCATACTCACAATGACAACGCTAACATGCTGGTGTTTAGCAGGTGTGATGTTTTACCATGTGCACCGTCGTCGCTTAGCTGTTAGCATGCTGATAACATCTTGCCACTAGCACACTAAGGACAAAGCGCAGCTGAGGCCGATGGGAATGTCATTAGTTTCAAGAGGTTTTTGGGCTGCAAACCAGCTCGCTTCAGGAAGACAGCTCTAACCAGAACATCATTATTTCCTGTAAGTGTTACTGACCAGACACTCAGGTGGAAAAATGTCGAGCCAAAGCTCCAAAAGGTTTAAAACAGGGACCAGAGGAAAAGTTCACGC
The DNA here is from genome assembly GCA_028641955.1 of Protonibea diacanthus. Lineage (NCBI taxonomy): Eukaryota > Metazoa > Chordata > Actinopteri > Sciaenidae > Protonibea > Protonibea diacanthus. The sequence goes on from CM053978.1 coordinate 17,399,102, forward strand.
ACACACACACACACATGTTCACTCGAGGTCACATTTAGGGATAGTTACATAGACTTACATTCATTTCCTGAGACTGACAACAACCATAACCATTAGTTGTCTGACCCTAAAAGTAACTCCAAACCTTAATCACTGACCTAAGATTTGAAAAGCCAGGCCCATTAACACGCACACACATTTTGAGTAATGACTACAGAGACAGCCTGTAGAAGAAAACAAACCCTTCTCAGAAACACACACCCACTTCCTGTAACAACTCACAGGCAGAGTCACACATTTAAATTCTTTACTTTATTATATTTCCAGATCCTCGCGTCCAGCTGTGTACTCCTAACACCTTCTGTCTGTCCTGGAAGAAGGATCTTTGCTCTACTGCTTTTCTCCTTTCTCACTCTTTTTGGTGGATTTAATTCCTGTGTAATCGAGGCCATATGTTGACAAACTGTAAGGTCTCTCTGAGAAATGTGACCCTGAGCTGTAGAAATAAAACAGACTAGAGACAATAGTCAGGTCTGTAACAAATTGTTTCTGTAGTTCAGATTTAGAATCAGGCCTGCATAATTACATCTGGACAAATACAGGTGGAGGTTTGACTCAGACCACACAACCTGTCTATCTATTATTATGCTAGATCTATGGGTTTCAGCACCAGTTTCAGATCTCACATTAACGGAATATCATAAACACAGAGTCACACATCACAACAAACGGTGTTGTGATGTTGTGACACATAGAAAAGTAAAAACATTTCAGACACACGGGAAAAGGTAAAATGTCTAAATTCATCACTGAAGTCCAGAAACACAAACATTTGTACAGAAATACTGAGAAATAAATAACATAAAAAAGCATTATATCACAAACATGAAGTACTACAGGAGGTTACAGTGATGTGCAATATGGGCATAAAGTTCCAAAGACAAACTGTTTTAATGTTACAGATACTGTACTATAGATACAACAGACTAACCAAGCAGCATATTATACAAATACAAAATTAAAAAGAGATGACCAATAATAATAATAATAATTTAAGTATTTTAATAACCAAGTAATCATAAAAATATGCACTTTTTACCTTCACCTGTGTGAACATTTGCTGCTTTTTTCTGTTTTATATCACAGTAAATGAATATTGTTGAATTTGGACTGCTAGTCAGACCAAACAAACAAACAAACATTTAAGCTTGTCACTGAAGTTGACCCACAATACAATAATAACCTAATAATACAGTATGCAGTCAAACCCATTAGAGAACCACACAGACACATTATGTGAATATTATCGGAGGCTAGTTTATGTGATTCTCATAAAAGGATATAGGAATAGCTATTATAGACGCATGTACAGCTTATGCATATGTACAGACTGATTGATGGCAATATTGATACTTCTCATCAATCTGATGTATCTTGATTTGTCAGGCGCTACTTGCTGAATTAATTAAAAATATACAACTTGTCATCTTATTTTATCCATGAAGAGTTTCTTAATCCAGTCTATCACTATAGGTCTAATACAGAGATAGATCAGAATTAGCCAAACATCCGCTGACAAATTTATCTTTTCTACAGCAAGTATATTACGTATTAAAACATTAAAGAAATACTTAAGAAGCAGCTGACTGACCAACTAATATTGTAGGAGCATCAAAGTTCAGCAAAGAGCGACAGTATCTAACCCTGACCAACAGCTGTAGGAGATATTGTCATGAAGGAGACCTACAGTAAGATAACTACAGACTACTAGCTAACTATGGCTGGTAGTCAACTAATTATAGGAATACTGCAAAAGATAATAATATAGTAGAGTACCATAAAGACACAATAATATACAAATAGACATACATAGTTTAGACACACTATGTATTTCTTTGGTAAAGTGTAGAGATTAAATTACAGTAAAGTACAATAACATCAACACACACACACACACACACACACACACACACACACACACACACGCTGTGTTAAAAACAGAAAACAGTAGATCCACATTAAAATAACTATAGGCTGCTATCACATGAATATAAAATGTTATGTCCAGACACTGCTGTGTTTGTGTGCTGCTGTAATGCTAAACCATTTCCTCCTGGGGATCAGAGAAGTCTGATCTATCTGGGAATCAACACATTTTATCTTAAGTTTTTTTTTTTATAGAAAGTGTAGCAAATTAAATGACATTAAAGTACAATGATATCAAAACACAGCAGACGTGTCACAGAAATATAAGAGGAGTGCTACATATGGTTATATACAAACACTGAATAGTGATATTGTAGAAATGCCGTGGAAGATTACAGCACATTACATTCAAGTCAAATTTATCCAAAGACACACAATTTAATTAGAATATTACAAAGTAACTGGATAATATTAAACTGCAAAAGATTAGAATACAGTATCTTCTACCATAAAGCCAAATGTACAAACTTAATACAACAGACGGATTTGTTAAAATTATCAGAAACTGCAGAATATTAAACATACTGTAAGTTTATTACCCTCTGCTCTGTCTGTAATTACCTGGGTTGAGGATCAATAAGTTTTCTTCCTGCTGCCGCTATCTTTTAATAACTCTATGTGATTTGGTATATTTATTCTGTTTATTAAGTTGTCTGATTGTTATGTGAGACCATACAAACTTCCTTTGGGGATAATAAATATTCTTAATTCTTAACCAACATTTTTATTATCTTAGTGTTTCTGATGAAGATAAAACTAATGACAGTTTGCACAAACTAACTGTGATCATGTCAGGGAACAGATGTTTTAATGAAGAAGACCTAGAATAAGATAACTACAAGCCATAAAGCAAACGGATATAGGGATAAGGACAAGATAATAATACAGTAGAGTCTGAATAGAGCAAACTGTGAACAACAGAGAAGTGCTCTTCATCGGAGTGTGGTTTTATACAAACACTGTAAGGATACAAAATACTAAAGTGAAGTACAAGGAATTTCATAAAATATAGATACTATATACGGTATGGTTAAGTCAAAATAGTCCCAAATGTGAACCAGACAAACCGAATAAACAGTTTAACAAAATTTTTATGCTTTCTTACAAACGCTGTAAGGAAAAGTAAGATAAGAGTTAAGTCAAATAGTCCCAAATGTGAGCCAGACAAACTGAATAATATAAATCTTCTATATGTGGTCCTATATATAAACAGGATTTTTAAACATCAAAGTGAAGTAGGTGACATTAAAGTGAAAGTAAATGGTATAAACATAAATATATGATACAGGTACGTCAAAATAGACCCAACTGCAACAAACCACACAGACCTTTCATGTTACAGGAAGGTGAATATTAAATAAATACAATAAGGCCAAAACAGACAAACTATATCATATGTTCAAGATCATATTTATACAGACACACCGTTTAAATATTTTAAGTATTATGTAAAGGACTGACAGACCAACTAATGTGGCAAGAACCGAGAATAGAGAAGTTAAAACAGGCTGCGTAGGTTACAGCAAACTGTAGTCCAAGTTATAACGGTAAACTACAGGCTTTATAATTAACTAGGCCTTACAATAAGATAACTACAGGCTACTCAACTTTATTAGGTTTCAGATGGTGGGAAAAACATCACATATACACTGTAAAAGTCACATATTTTCGTTTTGTTTCACTTTAAAATATGATAGAAAATACAGTGGTTTCTTGGTGATTTCACTACAGACCAACACTGAGCTGTAGTTTGTAGTGCTGGCACCCCTCCTCTCCACCGTGTCTCTCTGTTCGTTTTCGCTTCTTGTCTTTCTTTTCCACACCTACAAACAAAACTCCAACTCAACAACAGCCTGAGAACAACCTGCATAAAAACTGCAGATAACTGTATGAAGTTTGTGGAACTTTCCAGTTTCCTCTTTGTTCAAGTTTCAATTATGCTGCCACTCACTCATACACACAGAGAGAGAGAGAGAGGGGGAGAGAGAGAGGTGTACCCGGGTACAGCAAACACTGACCGGGTTAAACAGCACAAAGCTCCCGTAGAGAACAAACTAAAGAGGGGACTCACATGAAGCAGCGGCAGCGGCGGCGGAGTCCGGATGGTTTTTTTCTTCTTCTCTTTGTGAAACTGCAGAAATGGGCATGATGATGCAGAGCTGAGAGGCCCTTGAGCACCCGGGTAGGGGTGGGGAGGAGAAAGAGAGAGAGAGAGAGAGAGAGAGAGAGAGAGATAGAGAGAGAGGAGGGAGAGGTGGGTAGGAAGAGAGGACCCACGTGCGGGGTTTTGGTGCCACCTACTGTGTGTGTGTGTGTGTGTGTGTATCTGAAACCATAAAAGACAAACTGTCATAATTTAGTTTCAACAGTTAAAATTGGCATGAACGTCTGCAGTGATAATAATCACCATCATTTAACAAATTAGAACACATTTCTATGGATTTGGGTTGCTTCAATTTTGATTCATTCATTGATTTATATATTTTATTATATATATATATATATATATATTATTGTTATATATATATATATATATATATATATATATATAATTATTTTTATTGGTCCATTCTGGTCCAGTGTGTAAGATTTTAGGGGATCTATACACATGATGTGGCAGAAATGAATGGGTATGTTTTCATTAGTCAATATTTACCTGAAAAAATCACATTTTCATTATCTTTTAAAGGTACAATGTGTAGGGATTTAGTGGCACCTAGTGGTGAAGGTTGACAACCAAGTGGAATCCCTCTCCCATGCCTCAACCTCTCCTTCTAAGCATGCTGACATTTTAACATGGGGACTTAAGGAGACTGACTCATTCTTTACAGCCACTGCGGTCGCACCACCATGTTTCTACAGAACAGACACACCAAACACTGGCTCTGAATAGGGAATCTTTCTCACATATTTTCCTTCTAGAACTATGGATTTTATAGAACTAGACAGGACCCCAAATAGCAACGATACACTAAAGTGAGAATGTTCGCCTGGTACATCTGCACATCCAGCATCTGGGTTTACTTTTTGGTTCTTGATTCCAGCAGAATCCACAAGACTTTACATTGTGTTGATGTCACAGATTTTTAAACTTTCCTTTGCTTGAAGAAAAGTTGTACAAATATATTATTTTGTCCTTTGGCTGTTTTTGTGTCCCTGTACTTGTCTTTTCCTGTCTTGTAATCACATTATTGCACAACAAAAAAGGGGTAAACACAGTAGCCAGCTAACTTCTTTGCAAAACAGGAACCTGTATTTGATGGCTAAATATGTTTAGAAAATTGCACCAAAAAAGACAGAAACTAAAACAAACAGGTGGCAGGAAAAAATATTTTAAATATAATAAGGAAAGGTTTTAACATCACTCTGCTTGGCTACCTAACAGTAGCTTTCACTCTAAACATTGTATGAGGAAGAGAACTCAAGTACTTTCTACCAGTTAACCTTGGATTTAATTTCCTGAAATCTTAACAGTACAGAGCTGTTAACATCATGACACATTTACAACACATTTCCTGTCTGTCTTCACTGTCATCTGTCCAAAGTATAATTAAAATGAGAAGACAAGTTTCTCAAAGCAGATCAATAATGTGTAATTTAATTTTCTTTTCTATTTAAAATCATAACTACAAATGGATTTTATGAATCACAAAAATAATTTCAAGCAGTCCTCTTAACGCTGCCTCGCTTTCATCTGTCGGACTTCCTGTGAGGCCCCAGGATGAAAATTAGTTGTTTATCTGACTGATCAGAATAAGTTAAAAAGCTTCAGAGATCAGCTGAGAGACAGCATGTCTTCTTTGTATCTGACAGGACATGAGACAGGAATGAGAGAGGCTCATCTGCTTAGCTGATTAGTTATGCAGAGGATGCATCAGGCAGGAAACACGGAGAGAAAACTACCATCGATCTTAGCAGAGCACAGACGAAAGCACTGTAATGTAGTTTCTTCCTGACAAACTGTTTGTGTTGTTTCATTTCATGCTACAGTGCATTCTGGGATGGACTCGAGACAGAGACAAGATAGATGATCTGATGATGTGATAGTGATATCAGTATAATGTCAGTCTGCACAGAGGATGTGGATTGGTGATTTAGTATAAATGAATTAACATGACTGGACTGTAAGAAGAGATAACAGACACAGACAAGAACCAGCTTCAGTTTTCTCTATATTTTCAATAAATGTTATATAATATATAAATATAATTCCTGTTATGTCCACTAAAACAAAACCATTAGAGACTATTTCACGTTGAAAGTTGATATGAAAGATTGTTGTAGATTAACACTGACAAATATCAAAACTATGAAATAAACAGGTAGCCCTATTCAACTAATGTAGTAATTCCTAGAACCTTTACTTTAAGACGTAAAGCTGGCTCTAGGAGGACCCCGACCCCAAACACACCTCCAGACAGAGATGTCAAATTTTGAAACTGTTAGTTAGGTAAAACATGTTGGAGAGACTAGACTGTACTCAGATCACACGCCTCTTATCCTTGTGTGCACTCAGGAGCTGCCTAATATCTTATCTCCTGTTGTTTACACGTGTTCTGGAGATAAAATTAACATGCTTTTGAACCCCAGAAAAGAGAAATTCAGGTACAGCAGCACTAACTAGTCTCTGTGTTTGATCTGACCATAGTTATATGCACATGTAAATGTATGTGACGGTACACCATGAAAACAGAGGGGCAGAGAAGAAAAGAATAGCAGAAAAATATAACATAAGCTGAGATAAACAGCATGATGAATTGTTTCTGATATTAATTAGATCTATCCTGTAAAACATCCCTTGAGGTTTTGCTTTTTCCTTTAACTCCATTTAGAGAGAGCAAAAGCATAAAAACACTTTTAAGATTTTTCCTTTATTGTTTGAGCCAATTTTTTGTGTTCAGCTATTTCAGAATTTAGATAATTTATTCAGCTGTTGTGGTGTCTAAGTTCTAAGTAATTAATTTAGCAGATTATATATATATATATATATATATATATATATATATATAGTATTGTGTATTATGTATGTATTTTATTTGAATTTTGGCTCCATACTGCTAACGTTTCACCTGATGTTTGTAATGTAAACAGATGTGACTGAAGCAGGTAAGTAAGCAAGTTTATTTTCAGTTTAGTAACAGTAACATGGTAGTACACAGTAGAGTAACAACAGTGTATAACTGAGCTAAGAGAGTAATGACATCCATCAGATTAATGTTTTAAAGCAGTCAAGTTACAGGTAAATTGCAGATAAAGGAGCATCTCCACAGCAGCATCACTTTAGTTTGAGACAATACAGCTAAGCTCGTTGGCACTGTGTTTAGTGTTTTCAAGAGGTCTTGACACATGACAACAGGTCAACTGCTGGAAAATGTTACACTGACAGAACAAATAAAACTTGAATGCATAATGAACCCACACAAAGAAAAACAATAAGAGACATGGATAGCACGAAATGTGCAGAATTTTCTCCTTAGTAAAAGGTCACTGTCACTATCCTGTCAGTCACAGACAAACCGTTGTGGCACAGGGCTGCAGATCCTACATGAGCGGCTCCTACAGGAGCTCCTTGCTACAAGGCAGGAAGGCTGTTTTAAGGACAGGGATGTATATTTTGTCCTTGATGTGAACGGTTGATGTCAGTTAAACCAGAGGCTTAAAAGAAGAAACACATCTATGAAAGTTTTTCCATCACATAAACTTACAAAGCAAAACAAATGCAAATGTTCAGTTGCTTGCTTGGTTTCAGACTTCAAAGAAATAGCTTGAGCAAACATGTCTTATATAATAATGAGGTGTTTAGGTTCTTCTTCTTTTTAAAAACAGAGGTAAAACTGTCTCAGCACTTTGGTGAAGGTTGTTTTTAATCGTCATTGTACAGCTGAAAGTGACTATCTTGGTAAATTATTTAATGCTGCTTGTCTTTAACAGACCACAGAGAATTATCTATTCATTTCATTTAGCATGTCCAGGCAATCAGCAAGATATTTACTAAACAAGCAAAAAACAAAAAAAACTAATAATATTATAGGCCCATGTCACACCAGAATTTTTGAGAGCAAAATTTTGCGGCTAAATAAGTGGATTCACTTGATCGTTAAGAAATGTTTTGAGATTACTGCACTTTGATGGAATGGAAAGCTCAAAAAGGAGGATGCTATCATAGCTAAATGAGCTAACTAGCTTGCTTGATAGCAACAGACAGTTAGTTGACCGTTAGCGAACTGAAGATTACCAAACTCTGACAGCTCTTTATGCAATGAAATGCACAATATCCTGAGAAAAATGGAAAGCTGGGAAGCTCAAAATGGTAGAAGCTATCATAGCTAAAATGCCATGATCATCTAATGTGTTTAACCTGCTCAGTTGGAGAATTACAAACAATGGTGCTGATAGGTAACTTACAACTTTGACATCTCATTATGCAATGAAATGTACAATGTTGAAGCTTAGAAGGAGCTATTGTGACTAGTCCTACTGTGTTAGTTCGCCAGCTATGCAAGTTCACCACCGCCCTGTGAGCAGTTAGCATAACAAAAATTTAAAGATGACACATTTGTGTCACATATTGACACTTTCTGGTGTGACCGGGCTTATAGCATGTATTATTTTGTTCCTGGAGTCCTGAAAATCTTGATCTACTTCTTGATCTACGTTTTTCTACGCTGAACTCTTAAAGTGGTTTTTACTATCAACATTAAACCACAGGTACAAAAACACAGGTAGAAACCAGGTGAACCAGATCTGCTGTTATTCTATAAACTTTGTTTTTATCACCAGGGCGCAGCAGCTCCACCTCCAGCATATGATTACATGCAAGACTTTATACAGCAAATATCATAGTATATTAACCTCGTTATTTTTTTGACGTTTCTCATGTTTGACTTTCACAGACAGAGTTTCCATGCAGTACTTAGGATATTAAAATGGCACATACTTTCAGTAAAACTGTAATAGAAAAATGTCTTTGGTAAGTGGTCATAGCTTCAGAGGACATGGTCAACACAGCTGTCCAAACAGAGACAATAAGGGGCTCTTAAATCTTGATATTAGTGTTAAATGGCAGCCCTTAATTTTCTCTGGTGGAGTGTCATGCCATCCTAAGAGTATGCAAAGTTTAAGACCTTGAACTGAGCAACATAAAGACAAACAGATAAATGTAGTCTATGCAGCACTGTTTACTTATAGTGGATCTTTTCTATGTTAATTGTAAATTTGTGGAAACTACTGGATGTTTAACCAGAGCACCAAATTGCAGCTCTAAACTGATGGGTTATATCTGAAGAGCTCACAGTAATTCATCTAATTGGACGGTTTTTGTGGAGAAATCTTAAAAGATTTGTGTAGTGTTTGGATAACAGGGACTCTGTGTGTTTGTGTGTCTACAGGATGACGCAGCAGCAGGTTGCTGGGTAGTTTGCGCTGACTTGGTTCTCGTTGCCATAGACATAGTAGACGTGAGAGTCGCCTTTCCACTTATAGTTCACCTTAGTGATGGGGATCAGCTCGACTCTCTGCCTCTGTGAGAGAGAGAAGGAACAGTTTCAACATTTTGGATAATACACTTACTGTCTTTCTTCCTGAGTGTGAGATGGATATCAACCTCATTTCTGTGTGTTGAGAACGAAGCTCGAGTCGGGACGTGGTTAGCCTAGCTTAGGAACAGAGGTAAAGAACATCTACTGAGGCCACTAGGATCCAAAGTGAGGATACTGCCTAAGACTGTGAATTAAATGTATTATATATATATATATATATTACATTTAATTCATTCATTTTTTTTTTTTTTTTTTACGCCTTAGGTCTATTGACTTTTTACCTTCTTATTTACTCACATTACTTCCATGAACAACAATATTTATTACATTTTTATTCTTGATTGTAAAATTTCCCACAGTATTTAAGAGAACCAGTTAGAGGAATTTACAGAAAAACATTTCACTATGATTATTTGTGACAAATTAACTGAATTCAAAGCTTGCTTTTTGTGCTCATATACCACCTGACGTTTCAGCTGCTCTCACTTCTAACGTTTCAGCTGACACATTTGCTTTTTTGATTATCTCTTAGGCTTTTATTGCATTTTTATTAGATTATTATTTTTATTTTATTATCAGCTGCAGATAAAAAGGAGAGAGGATGACTGTTGGAATCAAACCGAGGTCAGACTCCTTTAGCCTTTAGTACAGGCTCCACCCGGACCCCCACTTATTATACATAATCTGACATTTCAACAGCTTTCACTTCTTATAGTCTGACTGACACAGCGGGCACATCAGACTATACATCAGCTGACAATGCAGTTGTTAGTTAACGTGTGATGTGACAGTAATGGAGGGATCAGGTTGTGTTAGTGTCTAATTCTTTAGTCTCTGTGGTCATACATATTAAAAAGATCTTGCCTTATCACTGTGGTGCTTGAGACTTTCATTTCATTTTATTATAGTTTTATTATTATTTGAATTTGACTTATTTGAATTATTTGAATAGCTAACAAGCAAGTAATGGAAACAAAGTTAAGTTAAGTTAACTGCAGCAGATATGAGGTGCGTCTGTTTCCCAAGTTGATGCATTCCCTTGTGGTTAGTACGTGAGCCGATTTAATGTGAAAATGTTTTTATTATACACATTTATGTACATAATGCTGATCTACACAAATACCAAATTTACTACATTTGATATGACACTCTCATATTATCTATATACCAACCTTCGTGTGCACTCACAGCATCCAGGCATGTGTGCATTGCTACTGAGAGACCGAGATAGATTTTGATTGGCTCTCTTATCTGTTTTATAGCTGTCCCATGACTTATAATGATGTTACTTAGGATAAGAGCTTTTACTTACAACAGATACCCAAAAGAAAAGAGCAGCATCTAAACTTAAGCGAGGTCCAGACCTCAGGGACCTTAATGGTAGCTACTGGACACATAGTAGATATGAAAATGGTACCTGTATTCTTATCTAACTCTGGCAGACAGATAATAAAACGCATTCAATATTTTAAAGACCTACACTCCCAGTCCAAAAAAAAAAGTCACCACCTGGATTTACCGATTTGAAGCAAATCGGTAAAAGCCTTCCATTGGGTAATTACTGCAGCGATTAATAAGTTTCAGCTAGCAACAAGTTATTTCACCTTAGCTGATGCTGTGAGTAGCATCTCCTTTCTTAAACAACCATGTCAGAAGGCATGTCCAGTGGTCATGGAAAGGATGTTAATCAGTTTCAGAAGGGTCAAATTATTGGCCTGCATCAAGCAAAGACAACAACTAAGGAGTTCGCTGAAAATACTCAAATCTGATTAAGAATTGTCCGATACATTATTAATACCAGGATACTGGTGAAACATCATCTTGGGCACATCAGGGTGAGAAGAGAGGCGGATGAAGTGATGCACCCATCATGCCTAGTGCCCATCGTACAAGTCTGTGGGGGCCGGTTTTATGACCTGGAGTCGCTGCAGTTGGTCAGGTCTAGGTTCTGCAACGGTATGTCCTCAAAGAATGAGGTCAACTGACTACCTGAATATAGTGAATGACCAGGACTTTATTCACTGATGGCACGAGCATATTCCAAGATGACTGGCTCACATTATAAATGAGTGGTTCAGGGAGTATGAGACACCCTTTTAACATATGGATTGGACCACAGATTGCACCACAGTGTCCAGACCTGACCTCATCCCAATTGAGAATCTTTGGGATGTGCTGCAGAAGACTTTGCGACTGTCCCATCATTAATATAAGATCTTGGCAGAAAATGAATGCGACTGTGGATGGAAATTGCAGAAGCGTCTCAAAACAATGCCACAGCAAATGTGTGCCATACTCAAAGCTAAAGGCAGTCCAACGAAATATCAGAGTGCGGCTTTTTTTTTTTGGACAGGCAGTGTATAAAGATGTCTTTTCATGTTTGATTATGTGGACCTACCTGCTGCAGGATCCTGAAGTTCTGGGCGAACCTGGTTTGGTGCTCTTGGAGCAGTCGCTCAGAGGCCTCAGAGATGGCTGGGTTAGGAAACCCAAGCAGGGGGTAGAGCTAAGAGGAAACAGACAGAGAGACTTTCATACAGTATAGTGCTGAAACTTTCTCTCGCACCACTTGAAGGACAAACATTTAGCTATCTGAGATGAGCTACATGTTGTCTTTCAGTGATTTACTGAATATTAAACATAATGAAGGGAGGGGAGTCATAGTTTCCTACAGCATATTATAATACGCAAAAAATAAATAGTGCCTTTGCTAATATCAGAAAAAAAATCATGTATTTAGCAAGAGGGAAACCTCTGAGTTGAGTGCAGTTTTATAGTGTGTGTGTGTGTGTGTGTGTGTGTGTGTGTGTCTCTACCAGGTACTGGCTGTTCTTGAACAACTCCTTCCCGCTCACTGAGCGAAGATCATCAATCTGAAGACCAGAGTTCTGCTCCACCACGTGGTCATCCACTTGATTGACCCTAAACGCACAGATACACAAATATAAACACGATTATACACATGAAACATGTTTAGATATAAATACATGCACACAGAAAAATATATACACATACATACTCTCATCATATTTGCATATTAGTTAAAATTCACATCATGCAGATTTGTCTTAAGGCCACCAGAGGGCATCAAAGTATCACACATGATGACATCACTGCCAACCATTTCTCACATAGCAGACCTTTAACAGCCTACAGGCTGTGAGCCAGAGTGCTGCCCACCAAATCAATTTCATATGAAACTACTATTTGTAGAAGTTCAACATAATTAAATCATCTTTATAATCAGTTTGATGCCATAAAATTGCTTTCAGCCCTTCAGTTTTAGAGTTACTGGGTCAAATCTGTGATCAGTTCTTGTGTCTTCTTCTGGAACCTCTTCAAGGACCATTAAAGCCTTCTCTTGGAAACCCTTGGAACCTCCTCAAATGTCTACTGGGACATCTTCAAGGACTCAGGGAACCTCCTTAAGGACTACTGACACATCTTCAAGAACCTCTGGTATTCCCAATGACTCATAGGAGATCCTTAAGGCTCCATGGTCCCTCAGTGATTACTGGAACATATTTCAGCACCACTGTAACACCTTCAGGGACCACTGTATACTGTGTCTATAATTCAGGGAACCTCCAAGGTCCTCTGGGGCTGCCTTTTAAATCTTCTTAAGAATCCAATGAAATGGACATCTTCAAGGAACTTTAGAACAACCAAAGCACCCTAGATGCTCTTTAAGGCCTGATAGAACCTCCTGAAGCATCACTGTAAGATTTTCACCATCTCAGTGAATCTCTTCAAGGACCTTTGGAACACCTCAAGCAGCCCTTGAAACTTTTCAGTGTCCTCTAACCCTTGACCCTCCCAAGTGGAACATCAAGGAACTCAACAGCAACCACTTGAAACTATCTGAGATAGAACTACCCCTAGGACCACAGAAATCTCTTCTAGGACCACTGTATCATCCTAAAGGTCTTAAGAAATCTTCTCAAGAACCTCTAAAAACTCCTAAAGACCCTCTACAACTTCCTAAAAACAATTTGGATCTCCTCTACTGTTCAGAGACCCCAAGGAACACCATCTAGGACCCCTGAAACCACCAATGAACCTCTTTTCATGGTTTCACGGAAACCTGGATCCTGCAGTGAGATTTCTTCCAGGGGTCTGTTCAAGGACCCATAAGAGTTGTAGTATCAGTACTTACCATTCCACTTTTAGGTTGATGTAGGTGAGCAGCTGTCGTTTTCCTTTACAGGTTTCACACTCCTTCACTCCCTCAGAATTACATGATGTGCACCTACACACACACAAAATACATTTTTTAGACTGATTTTCCCCCTTAAAACGTCCTCACATTTAAAGCGACTGAACACAAACACTTCATGTTTCCTGAGCTTTTATCTTCCGCATTTTGATATTTTGACAACAGAACTCTTTGATAACCTTGTGACACTGTTCTGTCTCAATCCTTTTTCTATTTATTAGGCAGTAAACATTAGGAAATAGGTCAAAAGAGATGGGGAATGACATAGGGAATAACAAAGGTCTCCAATTAGACTCAAAATTTTCAGCCATAAAATGTATTTATATTTTGTAATTGTTGGTGGCAAAGTCCGACAATGTGGCTCTGGATTTAAATGACCTTCCCACGCATGAAGGTTTGACAGGAAATGATACAGTGTCTCATTTCATCACTCTAACTAGCTTCACTGTTCACTCTCCTCAAGCCATGTCAGAGCTGTATAAGTTAATGCTATTATTATTGAGAGATATCTTAATGTAAAACAACATGAGTTTGTTTGGCTGCACTGTAAACAGATACACTAGCTGCTCAACACCTGCAAGAAACCACAAGAACCAGTGTCTAGGATTTAGTGGCATCTGGTGGTGCAGTTGCTGATTGCACCCCATAAAAAAGAAACTACAGTGGCCACACAAAAAGCCCCATCTAGAGCTGGTGTCTAACTTGTCCATTCTGGACTACTGTAGAGACATGGCGGTTCAACTCGTGGCTTCTGTAGAAATAAAAGACTTGCTCTAAGGTAACAAAAACATATAATCCATAGTTATGAACATTCTACTCTATTTCTGTCATATTCTATAAATAGATATCGTTAAATCTTAAACACTGGACCTTGGAGCATTACAACTTTAAACACCTTTGTCAGCGGTTCTCAACCTTTTTGGCTTGTGAGCCCCCAAGGGGTCTAGAGATTTATCTGAGGGTTCACTGAGCGGCTATCAAAACAATGTTTATTTTTCTGACTTTTCTTCTCTTATTGTGAAAATCTGGATAGTTTTTTCCTATTTTGGATGGAGGATCAAGGGTCACAAGCCAAAAAAAGACCCTCTTTCAGGACCTTTCTTTGCCGCTGCCATGGCAGTGATCGCAGGGCTCTTCGAGCCTCCTCCCAGAGCCATTACACACCCAGCAATCTTTTGTCTGGAGAGACACAGAGAGGAATATTAGCATGGATAATTTGATTGTAGATCCACATTAAATTTGTTCTATGTTTATTAATCCAATACATTTTCAGTTTTTACTTTTAAATAAAAATATTTGTCTTTAATATTGTTATGTATAATAATACCACAATTATTATGCAGTTTATTATTACTGATTGATTAATTGACTTCTTACATATCCATTTTCATTGCAATCGCCACACGGCATCTTCCCTGTAGCATGGCAGGTGTGGCACTCCTACAAAACACACACACATACACAAAGTTAAAAATAACTTTGTCTGTTGGATTCACACCAACACACTAAAGCTGTGAAAATACCCCACATCAGAATCCTGGTCTCTGATTGGTTGTCAGCCTTCTGTTAAAATCAAACATAGTTGAGGTCGACAGTTTTCACCTCTGTTCTAAATTAGACGTTGAGGTAAATTTAACTGCAGGTAATAACAGCAATTGTACTGATGCTACACAGCCCAAGAACGACTCTAAAGACATTACAGACAACTCTTCAAGGACCTCATGGCAGCTATTCATGGAGCCCTGGAACATCTCAAAGAATACTGGAACCCCACAGGCACTCAAGGATCTTCTAAAGCCTTTAAAATTACCTCAAGGAGCTCTCAATGGACCCCTGGGACGTCTTCAAGAACCTTTTTTAAAGAACATCTGGACTCCTGGGTACTCTACCATTGTAACATCTTCCATAGTCCCAGGAATAATAAGACACTTGTAACACCTTCAAAAACTTCTGAAACATTTTTATGGACTCCTAGAAAAACCCAACGGATAGCTAGAAGACTTTCAAGAACTTCTGGGACCTCCTCCAGAGCACTTAGACCCTTCTGTACGACCCTTGGAAAGCCAAGCCAAATTTTCACGAAATTTTCAAGAAACACTAAATGTCTTTCAAGGAACCTTTTCATGGACCCCTGTATGATCTCCAAGAAGGCCAGAAATGCCTCTGGAGTATTTCCTCCAGGAAGAATTCCTGGGACAACTTGAAGGCCTTCTAAAACATCTTTGGTTACTCTTCAAGGATCTGTGGATCCTCCTCAGCAACCATTTAAATCTGTTTCAAGACACATAGGATGTCTCCAATGACCACTGGGAACTCTGGAAAGGCATGTAAAACCTCCTCAGTGAACCCCTAGACCTTCTCAAGGATCACTGATACATCCCCAACCCCCTGTGAGGATTCCAAAAATATTTAGACTCTAAATTAACAGCAACAGAGAAAACTGCTCTCTGATTGGCTGCCAGCTGTGTGTTAAAATCAGAAATAGTTCAGATCAACAGGTTTACCACTCAACCAAAGAACCAAAGCAGATTTTGATGGACAGTTCCTGCTAACCAATCACCTTGATGGAGGAGGTGTAGGGCACACGGATTTCCTCAGTGTGATTGGTGAAGAAGCTGGGAGGCGTGGCCTGGATCTCCCATGGTCGGGGGGCGGTCTGGGTGTAGAAGTCAGCTACCTCACCTATAAGTCACACAAGAGAAACAAGACACCAACCTGTCAATTAAAACACCTGTCCTAACATGCATGCTTTTGTTACATTAGACGTTCTCTTTATACTGTACATACTGGACCAAGAAACAGCAATGGAAATAGTCACACAGGGACATCATGTCCTGATGTCACTGTAGGGACAGTGTTAAATCTTAGATTGTAATGGGGACACTGACTTCTCTCCTTGAGATACAGAACAGCTTTATATTTGTGTTTAGGAAGGCAGGCACCATTCTGATCATTACTATAGTGTTACGACCCCGGCTCTTGGGAAGCAACACAGGTGACAGATAACAACAGCCAGTGCAGCCAGAGTAACCTTTATTGTAGCCAAAAATCAAAACCAAGGATAACAATGAACGGGTGCCAGAGATCAGAAGGGAAACGATGAGGAGGAGCCTCTGATCACCTGAAGACTTAGAGAGATTAGCCTTGGACATAACACCCCCTCCCATAAGCAGGTTGCTCTAAAGCGACCTCACCATTAGGCTAGCACATAGCCCATATTGTCACTTAAGATAAACACTTACGACCTTGAAAGGGCATCTGCAAAAACATTATCCTCCCTGTGCACATGCTGGATGTCCAGATTAAACCCCTGCAAAACTAAACTCCATTGCATTAGCCGATGGTTGGAGTTTTTCATCCCGTTGAGAAAAACTAAAGGGTTATGATCAGTGTAGACCACTAGGGTCAGGCTGGAGGAAACATAAACACCAAAATGATCCAGGGCTAGAATAAGGGCCAGTGCCTCTTTCTCTATAGCAGAGTAGTGTTTTTGATGTAAGTAAAATTTTTCTGAAAAGTAACAAACGGGATGCTCTACCCCCAAGGAATCCTCTTGGAGAACAGCTCCAACACCAGCATCACTTGTTAACTTTGCGAAAGTCAGTATGATCCGACTTCTCAACAAGCAGACACAGGGAGCTCCATGAGCTAGTACTGGGTTTAGCAATACCATGCTGCAACATATAATCTGCGTCCTTACGTAAAAGCTGATGTGACACAGTAAGGCTTCAACAGGTTCACATGGCATAAGCGCGTTTTTCGCTTATGAATGGGAGTCTTAACCAAGTAGTCACACTCACCAACCTGGTGGTCAATCACATATGGTCCGCTATACTGAGCCTGCCAAAGTGGAACCAGTAAGAGGCAAAAGCCTCTAGGTCACATGCCTTTGTTAGCTTTGACCGGAAGTTACACACAAAGTCTAAGAGGTTAGTGGGAGGAGACTGGTTTGTCAACCACTTCTCTTTCAACATTTTCACAGGACCTCTCACAGTATGGCCGAACACCAGCTCGGCTGGGCTGAAACCAAGGGATTCTTGGGTCACTTGCTGCAAAAAATAAACAAAGGGGTCCCATCATCCCAATCTTTCCTCCTGAGAAAGCTTCAGCAGTTTCTAAGGCTCTAATTACATTCTTCACTGTGTTTGGCCTTCCTAGGGTTGTTCAGACAGACCAAGGGTCAAATTTTATGTCCTGTGTCTTTTCCCAAGTGCTCAAGTTGTCAATCTAGCATTGTACTTCATCTGCTTATCACCCAGAGTCTAATGCATTCGCTTCTCTCTTTAGTAACCGCTCCTCTTGCTTATCTTGTAGTTGCAATTCTTAAGCCTCAACTCAAGAGCAACATCTCTTTGAGGAGGTTTTGAGACAATTTCTTGAGAACCTGACAGAGGCACTAACACACCGTTCTCAGTCAACATAGCCTTAAGAGCCTCTTTAACGCTCTCTTTCAGACGCTTCTCACTACTAGCAATCTCAAACTCATAGTAGCTGGCGAGTTTTAGGAGCTGATCTTTAGTAAACTGTTCAAGCCGCTCCTCTGAAGGTGCACTAATGAAATTATCAAGCATTGCCATCCTGGATAACTTCCTCACATTTACACAACTGGTTAACTGCACCATGCACTGACCAATATACACAGTGCACACTACTGCAAGAACTGATCCTGGACGAGCCCCCAATATGTTACGACCCCAGCTCTTGGAAAGCAACACAGGTGACAAACAACAGCCAATGCACCAAGAGTAACCTTTATTGTTGCCAAAAACCAAAACCAAGGATAACAAGGAAGACAAAAGGTGGAGGCTGGTAGTACTGCAGCAGGCCCAAGCTGCAGTGTGAGAGAGAGTGTGGGTGGAGCTACCCAGAGCTCTTAAAGGCCTCCAAACAGGTGCTAGAGATCAGGAGGGAAACGATGAGGAGGACCCTCTGACTTAGAGAGATTAGAGAAAACTTAGAGAGATTAGCCTTGGACATAACATATGGTAACAGAGGACAAAGGATAGGGCTGTCTCACTCTTTAGATATTACAATAACATAGAAGCCTCGACATACAACAATGTCGGACCACTAAGGCTAAACCTATTTCCTTGTTTGTAATGTGGGAATTTGATGCATACTAGAGAATAAAAGTCCTCTGCTGCACAGATTTTGACCAATTTTTTAAATAAAATGGTCCCACAAATCCCACAAACAATTTTATTGCAAAATAAAATACTGAATCATTTGAGGACTGATTTAATGTGACAAAGAGCAGTTTCCCTTTTCTCTTAAAATACCCAAATGGGGGAGTGGACTAGAGTAACCCTGAAAATTTGGAAAGCTATATAGACTTCATTCAACCTGCCAAAGCAAATTTCATCAGCGGGCAGTATAAGTTACTCAGGAATATAGACTCTGTTATATGTATACGTATGTGTATTTCACGATGTAGAGCTTAAGTCATTCGAACAACTAAGACAGGAGTTTACCCTTCCGCTGAATTTTTTAGATATTTACAGTACAGCTGAGGCATTCTCTTATAACACATAAGGAATGGGAAAAAGTGAAAAAGCTGACTCCAATTGAAAAGTTCTTCATAAAACTGCAAGCTGGAAATGAAGTTAAAAAAGTATGGGAATTTTTATTACACTTATTTATTATTACTTTTTATTGATTTATTATTATTTTGTTGTGTTGTGTTTTACTTATTTTTTTTAAGTATTTTGTTTCATTTTATCCGTGTAGGTATATATTGATGTAGATATCAAAGCAGCTGTAAATTTGTGAAGTGAAATGTAAAAATGTAAAATTATATTGAAGGTATATTTGAGTGAAAAGAGCCATTTCCCCTGTTGGTGTCACAACAAGGTGATTGTTTTGTGGGTTTGATGTCCTGACAATAATGGATTACACTTATAAAACTTAATATAAAACGTGCTAGTGAACTATTCAGCAATGATGCCATTTTTAATCTGACTTCTGAGCTCAGAATTAGGTTCAGATTGAACAAATGTTTACCTTCATGAGGTTTGTGGGCCCACTCAGTTGACCTGGACTCGGTATATGTCTCCAGCCGGTACTACGAAAATAGAAATAACAACAGGAATTTTATAATATAAAAAGTAACAGATAAACCCAAAAGTAATAATAACCAGCACCATTTACAGCAACAATTCAAGACAAAACAAGATGACTTTATTTTGATCTGGCATTTTGCTGAATGTATGCCTGACAGTTCTGGTGAATAAATACACAAACTACAGACCTTTGTCAGTACAGAATACAGAGTAAATTTGAATGCAACAAAAGTCCAGCTGCACTCGACACACGACAGCAGGAAGTATTTGAACTGCTAGCAGATGGTGAGCACGAGGAGAGGAGTTAGTATTCCTCAAGTCAACAGTTCAAAGTTTTGTTAATGTAAACAGGAACTTTCAAGAAATTTTCTGGATAAACAAGAGTTTTGTTTGACTGCGGTGTCATGAGTCTGAATCTGATCACAGATTCAGACTCATGAATTTGACTGTGGAGACTTTTAGTCTAACATAGAGGTTTTTAAACCTCCCAGTACCTCATCCCTTTCCCTTTCCTGTCTTTTTGCATCTCTGCTTCTTCTTTCCTACCACCTTTTGTCACCTTCTCTATCTCCTCTTTTCCTTTCTATTTTCTCTCCTTGTCTGGCCCCTCTTTTCCTTTCCCATCTCTGCCATTCCTTTCCTATACCTTCCCAGGGGGTAGAGGGGAGAGTTGTATGGGAGGTGTGGTTGGAGTGAGGTGAGGCAAAGAGAGGGGATGAGGTGAAAGGCACAGATGCAACTCAATTTGTACTCCTTCCTGGAGAACTCAGTTAAATCTAAACACACAGAGATGATACAGTATATTGATCATCATCTCTGCTCCATTAAAAACACCAGAACTTGCCTGAGAATCATCAAAATTTTAAGTTTCCTTCAATATCAAAGTAATGTGGTGATAGTTGTCTGTACAACCATGGGTACATTGCAAACAAGAACTGCTAATAGCTAATTTGGCATAACATTTTAAAGATCAAGTTGCAGCCAGCAGCTGACTAACTCCATAAAAACATCCCAAATAGAAGTAACACAAAGAATAATAAGGGAGGGGCAGGATGGGGTGACTGAGTTCAGATACAATGTCTACATGGACTATGTAGTGAAAGCAGAAGACCAGCTTCAGTCCTCTGCCATTGCCCGCACATGATGCATTCAGGCACTTTTACGTAATGTAAAGAAAATACACTTTAAGTGTATAAATCCACTTTAAGTCGCTGCAACATGCATATAATCTAAGTGAAACTCGAGCTGCTGCGTGGCCTGTGTGGACAGATGGATTGACTAAAATAGAAACATCTCTGCTGCAGACACACGCGAGACATGCAAGAAAAAAAAATGTAGACGGGCCGAACAAGACTGAACTAAGGCACCAGTTTCAGGCACCAGGATTCTTTAGGTTTGTTCACATTTTAGTGTCACATGAGAGTCTCTGAGGTCACATAACAGTCATGTGCAAGTCATTAGAGCCACATAATTAAAGCGTTTATAAACTGGTGTAATGTGACGTCACCCTCTGTGTGGAAGCATCCAGTCCTTTTGAGTTAGAGTGCAGAAGGACTCAACAAGTGGGTCATTTTAATAAAAGAGGCTGACACCGATACCCTCTGGTATGTCCCCTGGTATGTACATATGATCTGTGTCTATAGATATATGATCTGAATCAGGAAAGACTCATGTCAATGCAGGTGTAAATGTCATCAGATCCTTTAGACTATATTGTGAGCATGGTCACAAAAGATCCCAGGAGGTGTTAGTGTTTGGACACATTCTTAAACAAAAAGTTTAGATTTAACAGGGTTTATGTAGGAATCCTGCGGTTAAATTTAATACCATTTAATACCTTTTTAATACCTTCTAAATATTTTTTAAAACCTCAACGTAACTTGCTTCTAGTCATACATCAAAAACAGGATCGATAAATGGGAGGACACACGCACTGTTACTGTCAGTCCCGTAGTTACATTTGGTCATTTAGCTGACACTTTTATCCAAAGTGACTTTCAAAGATGCAATGGCTGCAGTGGAAGTTGAAGTTTGTGGTAGGACTCAGTTGGAGCAGTGTACTGGACATACTAGTAGATAGATCCATCTACATAATTTGAGTTACACTACTTGACATCTGCTAAAGAAATGACACAATGCCTATGAGTTCAGCACCACTCCACATTATAACCATGTTCTCTGATGAAGACATCAAGTATACTTGACCAACAGTGTTCTATTGACACTTTTCTTTTTTGTCTTTTCACTGTAATTTTCGGTCAGTGAAATCAAACTTTTATGTTTCAAGCTTGTTTCAAGTTTTACTCCAGCAATCAACCATGTACAGAACCTTTCAGTATTCAGTTGTACCGTCATACTAACCACAAACTTCTTGAGAATCATTACAAAGTTCCAGGGCGTCCCTGTACCCATGTAACTCATGGTGCCAGAGGAGAGGGAACAACACTGAATTATGTTTTTACACGATAATGTCTGTACAAAGTCCAGAGTACAGTCGTTGTTTCACACATGTAGCACACAACAGGAGACTCTCTGTGTCAGACACAGAGTTCTCACATGTTGACTAAACTTTACAAACTCAGTCTCAAAAAGACTTTTAACAAACAAACTTACAACAAATGCTGTTATTATTGTGTGCTATTCTTAAAAAAAACAACAACCTTGCAATCAGATATTTAATACCTTTTAAGACTTTATAATAACCCGCGGAGACCCTGTTTAAATACGCAAATGAGACATTGTGTCATTCTAACTAATTCATGAGAAATCTAAACATGGAAATAAACAAAGAAATGTGTCCTTTGGGCTTTTTATTTCCAGAAGTCTAAAAGAAGACATGTTATGGAAGCAAAATATCCCCAAAACTCTTGATTTTGTAGTGTCTTATAAAGAGATCATCAACATTTGTTCAATTCATCCTGAGGGGACCAAGAACATCTGTTCAAAACCCATCCAATGATTAAAAAAAAGTGGTAGACCAACAGACATCGCCATCACTACAGCTAACCTGGCCAAAAATGCAAAATGGCCGTCCACTCAGCAGTGAAGAGACGTGTTTGATGATAGCACTGAAAACTTTATCAGACAAGTGTGGAAAAGGAACTGGCTGTAATTAAGGAGTTTGTAACGGAAAATTTATATTATATGATTGTGTGTTCTTTTTTATGTTCCAAATATAGCCATGTTTGAGCTATTTTTTTTTGAGTGTGACTGTGTGACCGTGTGCCTTATAGTCTTGTTGGTTTTACTCAGTACATTTCACTTCAAAATAAGAAATATTTTGAAGTGAAATGTACTGAGTAAAACCAACAAGACTATAAGGCACACGGTCACATTTATGCAAGTTGTTTGTAGCAGTAGTGGTTTGATGTATAAACTTGACCTTGGTTCACATGGTCAGGCAGAGCATGTTAGTGAGGTTTTATAGCAATGAATACATGCCACTGTAGCCACCTGTGACAGATAATACATCATAAAAATGTGGGAATACTCCTAGAAGTGCATAAGAATCAGCGTGGGACTTCCCCACTCACACACCCCACACACAACATTTTCTGCAGACCGTCGTGCATTTGTAGATCTGTTTCTCTCGCAAGAGTAAAATGACAAAACCTTCAAGGATCAATTGATTGACTCAAGATCTTTAAGTTGTATTGGTGGGTGTTTTCCAGAAAATTTCAGCAACAACTTGGTGATAACAGTTGTGCACACAGTGCTAAATCTACGTTTAGTATGTTACATTTTCTGTTAATTAATTACAATATTGATTAATCCTGGTTTAATTTGAATGTTTTTCATCGAATCATAAGTTATTTTCCTCTTTCCAGAGAATGTCTAGCAAGACCGCACCAAAAATCTAAAGAGATAGTCATTACCATCATTACTGTGGCTGGTATACATCATAAAACTTTAGTTGCATATGTGGCTATGATTCTATGTATACTAGATGCAGTTTTTGAATTCTGAATTTCACTGTTGGCTCAAAGAATACTAATTCATATCCTTGTGACACAGATCAAGATGGGGTCTTAGTTATGAGCCGGGTCTGTCATAGCGAAGCTTTCTGTGAACCAATCAGTCATCTGTATTAGATCAGCTGATACCAACCCTACAGAACATGACAAGAGCACCCTTAAGTAACAAACACATCACAGAGAGTGTAAACATCAGACTACCCTGTAGGTGTTGAATGGTTCCATGCTGGTGATGACTCCTTCCTTGGCAGGAGCGCTACTGTAGCAGCACTGAGAGGACGCATAGCTCTTGAACGCCTCAGAAGCCACATCCTCTGACAGAGATGGGATGCTACAACACACAGAATGACATCATGAGTTAAATCAGAATGTTTTCTGAACATAGCCTTTTCTCATCTAGCAGAGAAACACAAGCACCCTGCTGGCTGGGACTGGGACAGGTGATGTCAGGTCTTACCTCCAGTCATCAGGTACTGGGCCAGGTTGTGGCGGGGCCACAGGCTGCATGGGCGCAGGAGGGGGCAGGAAACCTCCACCTGCAGCAACAACAACAAACTTTAGTTGCTGCAACAATGTGAATATTACATTAAAAGTAGTGGATTGGACTTACCTCCTCCTATCACAGTGCCTTCATAGCCAGGCACGTTGCCAAACATTTCAGCCGGAGGGGCAGTGGGAGGAGGATACATGGCTGGAAAACACCAACAAGAGAAAACAGTTCATATAGAGTTAGAGGAGAAGAAGAGAGAGGATGAGATAAAGAAGGATTAAAGAAGGAGGAGGAGGTAGCAGAGGGGTGGTATAGGAAAGGAAAGGCAGAGATAGGAAAGGAAAAGAATAGAGGTGGTAGACACAGAGAGATGTAGAGAGGAAAAAAGGAGATAGAGAAGGTGACACAAAGATGGTAGGAAAGAAGAAGAGGAGATGCAAAAGTACAAGAAGATGAGGTGAAGAAGGAGGATGAAGAGGAGGACAGAAGGAGTTAAGGAGAGGTAGAAGAAGAGAGAAGGTAGAGAAGGAGGCAGAAAAGGAATAGAGGAGGTAGGAAAGGAGGAAGTAGAGACTGAGATGAAGACGTGGGCGGAGAGATCACATCACATTTTGCCGCATATTATCTCTCCCATGTTACACCTTAAATTACTAACATTAAAATGACTTTATTTTAATGTGTTCTTCATATCGTTCCTCTATTTTTAATTTATTTTTAATGTCTGTGTGTTTCAATAAAAACCTAATTACATTATGCACAGTTATTCACTGTGGGGATGGTCCAGTGGAAGACAAGACCTAATCAATCTGGTGCCATTAAATAGATAAATAGATCAAACAAATCACATGATTAATCAATCAATAAAGCTGCAAACCTAATTAAGTTAATTAACTTTGGTTAAAAACAGACTTCCTTTAATACTAAAATTCCAGAGAAATCCTAACATCTTAGATTTGGGTTTAAAAGCTTTATTCATTTCTGCAAAATCTAAATGGTCACCGAGAACCTAAAGACAGATTTAAAGTTAGTCCGAAGCATGTTTGTGTCTTTATAAAATGTGCGTGCGTCTGTGCAGGCGTGTAGACGTACGTGTCAGCCCTTATCCTGTAGCAGCTAGGTAGTGTGGTGGTCAGTTCAGTGACCTGTGTAATGTTGTGTCCTGTCGTGTTTTTTTTTATTCTTACCTGTGCTGTTCATCCTGTTGATCTTTGATCAGCTCGGTATTAATAAATGTGGAAAATCTCTCTGCGTTAGTTTCACACGACCGCTACTCCAAACAGCGACAATAGAACGGACAACTTCCGGTTGACACTTCAAAACAAATGTCTTTGTAACTGGTAAACGACTTTTCAGCTTTCCTACTTGTGATTTTTACTGTTTAGTTTTATCATCCATATATATGATATATGTGGAGAAATAAATACAGACTGTAAATATCATTAAATTTCTACTACTACCTAATATCTAAAGTTAAATGAGATAAACTAGGAAAACTTAAATTAAGGTAGGTTCATGTCATAGCAAATATTTGAAAGCGAGATGCAATTTGCACACTGAAATTCCCAAGTTACAAAGTTTTTTTTTTTTTTTTTTTTTACTAATGCAAAATTTAAATCTGAAAGGTCTTCATCTTGCACATATCCGTGTAAACAAACAACACGTTACAGACAAACAAACACAAAATAAAAGCTCAACCTACATTACGTCATATAAAATTAACACCCTAAATTTGTATGTACTGAAAGAAACACACAATGTACCCAACAGCGTATCATGACACATCATACACAAAACATTTTTATGCAATTTTTTTTGTTGTTGTTTTAAATGATTGTGCACACTATCCACTTTCTTGCTATGTCAAACATTTGCCCCATCCCAAATGGGGTATTGAGACTGTATGCAAGCATAAAGAAAATACAGCAAGGCATATTTCAGTTATGCATTTACAACGTCAAAAGCAAAACAACAGTCAAAACTGTTTAAAATTAAAGGTAACCTTTGTAAGAACTGGCAACTTCTCTCACCTAGGATGGGCTTCAGCCTCCAAACAACCCTGATAAGGATACGTGGTTACAGAAAATGGATGGGATGGATGGTAAGCTTTGTAAACTGTCATAGCAGAATACACGTTTTGCCCAATTTGATTGATAAGAAAATGGAAAATCTTCTCTGCAGACTGTTCTAGTGTAAATTAAATCTCCAACTAGAAATATTATTATTACCCACACTGAACATTACAGTATAGTAATATCTGTTTTTATTTTCTTGGTTTGACAGATTACAACTCTGGCAGTACTGGACCACCATCCATCAATAAAGAATAATGAGTCATCATTTGAATTTTTAAGAGTAGGCTTTTATTTTGAAAGACATGGACGTAACCTTTGTTGACGTGACGTTCGGGTAACTTGGCGCAAGGTCTGCAGGAATGTGAGCCACGCCCATCTGGAATGGATTACAAAGCTGAGCCGCAAGGGCAGCAATTCAAGTAAAAATAGTTACACATGGGGTGGACAAAATACCATGAACACCTATAGACTGGACATTAGAAGATTTAGAGAACAACTGACTTGTGCTATTTATTGAACAGCTGTAGGAGACATTTTGGGTTTTTGCAGCGTTTCTGCAGCATCCTATCCTGTCCTGCCCTGTCCTCATGGTGGGTTAACAGATTTTAGGTAAAGGAAGACTTTAATGTCAGGCCTGTGGCTGCTTGTCAGACATGTTCAGACACTTTGTGTCTCCTGAAGTGAAATGTTTCTCAGGTCACCGGGAATTAGCTGCTCTAGAGGTCTTGGCAGCTGATGTCAACCCCCCGCCCCCCCCTTTACCAGCCACACTGGAGGTCTTTCAGTTTCTCAGGTTGTTAACACAGGATCAACATTATTACACACAAGGGTTTTTAAAACATCAGATTGGGGGCCAGTAAGCAGAGAGGAGCAGGCATCACGCTTTAGTCAGGGTTGGAAATGTTTAGATGTTTGAGTGTTTTTGTAGTTTGTGTCTGATCTCTTCTATCTATATGGAAAGGGCTCAGGGCCAGATGAACCTATGAGAGAGAATGCAGAGCAAAAACAAACGGTATGTTAATTTCTCCAGTTCCTCCTCCTTTACAAATAATAGGTATTTGCTTTGTGATCATTTAAATTATAATATTTACTTAGGACAGCATGGTGGTGCAGTGGTTAGCACTGTCACCTCACAGCAAGAGGGTTCCTGGTCTGAACCTTGGCTGAGTCTCACACAAAGTCAGCTGAAATAGGCTCCATCCCCCTGTGACCCTGATAAGGGGCTACAGAAAATGGTTTGATACTTAGGAAGATGTAAAAATACAAAACCTGGTCTTAAAGGCCCTGTGTGTAAGATCGGGGGTCTCTATTTTCAGAATAAGGCAGACATGAAATATAATAATTGTTACTATGTTTTCATGCATGTATAATCACCTGAAAATAAGAATATTTTTGTTTTTGTTACTTAAAAATTAGCCAAACACCATGTTTCTACAGTAGCCCAGGATCTATATGTTTTCATTGGTGTATAATCACCTGAAAATAAGAATAATTATGTTGGTTACCCTGCCATGAGCCTTTTATAGCTACAGAATCTGAGGGTCCTCTTCTACCTGCCATGTTGAACTGCCATGTTTATACATTAACCCAGAACAGTCAAACCAAAAGCTAGACTTAAACAGGGACTTTTCACATACAACATATTTTCTCCGTCACAAAAGGAGAGGGTGAAATGAGGGGGTAGCACAACTACACCACAAGCTAATGTACCACTAAATCCTACACACTGGACCTTTAAGTACAATTTTGATGTACTTTATCTTGGCATGCTGTATGTGCATAAATGTACATTTTCAACCTCTTCATTGTCAAAACATTAGGATCCATATTTAATCATATGTAAATTTGACATAGCTTGATTGCTTTCCCTTATACTGTATATGATGATGTTTTTTTTGGTGGGCATAAAGATCCCACTTTAGAAATGTAGATGTTAGTGTATATAGATGTATTTGTAATATTTTCATAATTTTCCAACACATTGATTGAATGACAGTGATTGATACCAACCTGCAAGCTGCCCTTTAAAGACTTTCTCAATCATGTTGACATTTAAGCTTCATTCTTCAGACAACAGCTGAAAAAAATGATTAAGCTACATTCAGATATATTCCTTTGTGTCACATCTTTTTGAAAGGTTAAAATAATATTTTTTTTAAGTTAAAGCATGGAGGCGTGCTGCACGCTGTGACTCAGCAGTAAAGTGGCAGTGGCTCAGGAGGATCGTCCATTAATCAGGTGATTGGTCGTTTGATCCCCTGGTTCCTCCAGTCTGCATGCCTTGATCAAGATACTGAACCCCAAATTGCTCCCAAAGGCTGCACCATCAGCATGTGAATGTGTATGAATGGGTGAATGAGATATGTAGTGTAAAAGCACTTTAAGTGGTCAGAAGACTAGAAAGGCGCTATATAATTACAGTCCATTTACCAACTAACCATCAATCTGGTCAGTCCTAAACTTAAATATGGAGCTTAATCCAAGATGAAATGCATGTTGAGGAGCCTTGAATATTGTCTTCTATATTTGTAATGCTATGTTCAATACATCTGGTTCTTGCCCTTATTATTGGCTTACTGTGATGTTGCAAATGGAGCTGCTATGATAGAAGAACTAATCAGACCTAATCCGACAATAAAGTATTTTCATCATCATTTGGGATATCTGCACAGTAATTTTGCTAAACATGAACATTAAACCAAATTAATGAAGGTTTTAAAACTAGATTTTGTCACAGGACTTATTTCAGACTATTATCAGTTGCTGGTGCTGCATTTTAAACAAGTCTGAACTCAACAGAATAATCAAATATTTCTGACCTTTAACGTTCCTGCCTAAAGTTCATGGTCTGTTGGAGGGGAGTTAGGGAATGGATTCAGGCAACATGCTTCAAAGCCTGGATGCAGTGTCAGGCATGCTATGTCAGGTCTGTGGGTGAGGTTCTCCACCGCCCAGAAGGCATCCATCCCCCTGAGGAGAATGCAAACTTTTAGGATGTTTTCACAGTGTTTGTCACGGTGTAACTATAATATGCACATTGCTGAACAAATCCTCCAACTCTGACAAAAAAAAAGATAAGAAATTGTGGAACTTTGTGGAAATAAAGAACTACAAAATATTTTTTCTGTTTTTTTCAGATTTTTTAAAGGAGTATATTTTTAGATTGCAATCGTTTGTATTTAACTTATTAAAAAGCAAGTTTCAAACAGTACAAACAAGACAGATATCACTGTAATAATATCTAATTAAACTGCATGATGTTTTCATTAAATCACAGAGACCAAAGAATGATTCACAAGGCTCAAAAACATAAACTCAAGATAAAATAAGAAACATAATCAGGGGTATTTCTATTACAAGGCATGGACACAGTACTCAACTGCAGAACTCAGGAGGCAGATACAGGAGGTAACCAGTCTTTAATCACAGGCAAGGGTTTGGTACACAGGAGTTCAGTCAGGTAAGGCAGGCAAACAATCCGAAGGGGTAAGGCAAACCGAAAAGCACACTTCATGGTTGATGTGTTTAAAGGAAGTCTGTGACATCCTCGCTGCATTACTTGTTCTTTTGCTCTAATTATGTTTATTGCCTTTGTTTGTTACGTTTGTAGTGTCTTGTAAGTTCATGCAGGTTGGGCACCTTTTGTGCACGATCCTTAAAATAATACATTTACATTTTTTACAACAATATAGTTGAATCTTTTATCATCATATTGTATTTAGAGACTCACTTTAGAACTTGTAAACATGAGTCTTTTGACTAGAAGCAATGAGTTGAATGAATGTCCCGCTACCTGTTCCATAAACACAATTAGGATAGGAGACTTCCCAGCATGCATTGTTAAAGGGTGGAGGTTCAAACTCTCCTTTAATGATTGTACTGTTGATCAGTTGTTTATTTCTATTGTCTAAATATTAATTTTTCATTGCTATATAGATTTTTGAAATGTCCTTTTAGTTTAGTTAGTTAGTTTAGTTTTTTTTAATCACTGTTTAACAAGATTAGCAGACGTCATCCAGCCAGCAGGGGGAGTGAGAGTCTCACACACACTCAAACACACACTGCTGGCAGGGTCTTCAGTTTACATTCCTGTAGTTCTTGGCAGTGTCAGTGTGTGTGTGTGTGTGTGTGTGTGTGTGTGTATGTGTGTGTGTGTGTGTGTGTGAATCAAGAGGTAGAGTTACAGTGCTGAGGGTTTTACACTGAACCAGGGACAGACAGAGAGGAAACTGTGCAGTTTAAATAAACAAAGGGGGGTGTTTGATTTTCTCTGTTCTCTGCTCTGCCTCTGTAAATCAAACGCACCTCAAAGGAGCTGAAATGTTTGAAATGTAATTTAGAGTAATGTTCACCTCAGTCACGGTGTATTCAAACACAGATACACCACAGACTGAAGCTTTCAGGTTTCTTTACAGCTCATATACATATATTAGCAGTATACAGTATTTACTTATCTTATCATGCTGTTTACTGTTTTAATGTTTTTAAATTTAAATTTTTTAAAGAAAAATTACTTTGCAGTATCTTTATGTGAAATAAAACTCCCGTGAGGCCTGAGCACAGGATCCCTGTGTCTTGTGTTAAACCTGAATTAAGGTGGCATTCACACCTGAAGTTTGTAAAAAATAAATAAATAAATTGTTGCTTTTGGTTCTGGTCTGATTCGTGTTCACCATAAGCTGTATAAAAGAAGTGTAAGTAGCTTCTGGATCTGTGAAATGAATCCAATGCCTGAGTACCTTAAATGTGCATTCTTTCCAATGGCCAGCAAGGGGCGACTACACTGGTGGCAAAAAGAAGGAAGAAGTCTATGAGAACATGACCTGACTTTTCACTTGATTTATTAGCCCCGGAAACATTTCTTAATGAGTTTATAATCTGGATTGCTAGTTTAAAGTCTCCTTCAATATAGCATGATGTTTGTTTTGCAAATAGTGGTCCCATTTTCAGCAAAATAGACAATAAGCAGGGTATGTTTATCAGGCAAAGGATAAAGGTGTATCCATGGAATCTAAAAGAATTTAAAAAGCTGAGAACTTGTTTTGTTTTTTACCATGTGGTACCATGTGTCATTGGGAAACTCATTATATATAAATATACACTATTGCCTAGACAGATGCTAAATTAACATATCATATAAAATAAAATCAATTTGGTTGGTCCACTTAGCTTTTACACAAATAACAGAAGAGACCACTTATGCTAATCTGATAGATGGTAGTTAACACCAACATAAAGGCCTACTTGGAAACCAATATGTTACTGAGCTGCCATCAGAAGAGCAATGAGCTGTTGTAATGTCAGCTGCAGACATGGACTCTCATTTGGGTAAAATGTCCAGCTGAATGTCTATTATAGTCCATATCCTGTAATTTCCCAATGGTTAAAATGCCGCCTGGAACGATGAGTCAAATAAATTACAGAGGAGCACAGTGAGGATTTTATTCTCCACCTCCCCATGGTAATTTTAATCTCATCTGAATGGGGCATTTGTCCCCTGTTATCCCTGAGCTAAAACACTAGGATAGTTCTCCACTGCCAGCATTGTGGTCTTACTGGATTAAAGGAAATTAAACCTGAATAAGCTACTTGTATTTATTGTGTTACATATTTCAAGTGGTTCACTAACAAGTGGTAATATTTTCATTTATTTTATCTGCCAGTTTTGCAGCCAAATTTCCATCATGTCACTTGTACAGATCAGTCACACAGTCCATGTGGTGTAATTTTTTTAGCTGCCCATGTGTACATGTGTTAGCCACAAGCTAATGACCCACATTAGCCCAAAGGTGCTACCTGTAACTAATTTTCAAAAGCAAAATCAGCCTAAGATGCTTGTGCTTCATCCTCACTGCTGGAAAT
This sequence comes from Protonibea diacanthus, assembly GCA_028641955.1. NCBI lineage: Eukaryota > Metazoa > Chordata > Actinopteri > Sciaenidae > Protonibea > Protonibea diacanthus. The sequence continues at coordinate 17,431,278 of CM053978.1, forward strand.
AAAACAACAGAAGAAGAGACAGGTCAAGCAGGTTCAACAATGTTAAAAATCTGTGTCATCAGCCTTTATCAAATTTCCTTCACAACTTTTACACCTCAGAGATGAAACACTGAGGACAAATTTATAATGTTTCTATTCCTAACAAATTCAGAAGGGAGCTGAACTCACAACTTTGAGCCTCTGCTCCTCCTCCACTGAGAGGATGTTTACACATCACTGTGTGTGTGTGTGTGTGTGTGTGTGTGTGTGTGTCATCCGGGTTGAGCAGAGTCATGCATTTTTTCCATTACCCTCATCAAATCAATGTTAAGCACTCTTCGTCCATCTACTGTCCCTGTACAACCACAGAGTATGCATGTGTCACCAAAATACAGATCAATAAGCAGATAGGATATTTGATCAGTAAAAACTGGGACAACCAGTCTGCCACATGTGATTTTCAGATAAACTGCTGCTGATTCAAACCAGATTGTTGTTATTTCACAGCAGCTGAGCTTCATTTCTGTTCATCTAAAAAAATAAAGGTTTGATGACTTTGCTGATCTTCTGACTTTTCCTCTTGTGACACCGACAGGTTCATGTTTGTGGCTCTGAGAAAACAACAGCTAAAAACAACATTTTATACAGACACTTACGCACCCCTCAGGATGATTGTAATAACTTCTCATCTGGTGTCACCAGATGATGTCACCCACAGGTTTCTGAAGAGCCGTATGTGAAGCTCACAGTGTGGTGGCTCTGGCCGTCGGCATCTTGCCAGTCCTGCCTCCGCTGCCTCCTGACTAACCGAAAAATGGGCAAAGATGTGGATCATCAGTGAACCTGAGACGGGCTGAATGAAGCTTGGGTGCTCACTAATAACTAACTTTAAGCCTTAATATAATTTGAACAGGTGAGTTCTATAAAAATCCACCCTCTGTACAGTTTTAATGAACGGGAAATTAGCTATAGAGACCAAAACTGTTTTTTGTACCAGTCTGTAAACATGTTAAGTTGGACATTTTAACATGGGGGCTTATGGAGACTGACTTGTTCTGTAGCCAGCCTCAAGTGGACGTTTGAGGACCTGCAGTTTTTGGCATTTTCGCATTGGCTTCACTTCACAGCTACAGAGACTGCTGCTTGGACATTATCAGGTAAACTTTTTAATTTGTCAATCTTATGTCTGTCTCCTCCCTCTGCCAGTAAGAATAATTAAACAAACACACAACAAATGTATGCCTTCAATTTCCCGCCATAGGGTTCCGCCATTGCTATAACATACTCTGTAATATCACTGCTGGTATGGGAACGTAAGATTGTCACCATAGACACCAGATAAAAAAAAATTAAGTACACTGTGAAATACAGGCAAGTTTACCTGGTAGTGATAGTGATTATTTAGCATCGTGCAAACTTATATGGCAAGTGCTTGAATGTTATACGAACATTTATATGCAAACGTCCTGCATTGTAGGTTTAATACTTGAAAAACTAATGACAAGTTGTACTTTGTGCTTCCTGCTAATTTGAGCTAAATTAAGATTGTGAACATGGTAAACATTACATGTTAGCATTGTTATTCTGGGTCGGTTAGTATGCTGATGTTAGCATTTAGCTCAAAGCACTGTACTAAAATACAGTCTGACAGAGCCACTAGCACGCCTGCACTCTATTACTCAAAACAAAGGGACGATAAGACAGCCAATGATCAGGCTGTGAGTGGTTTCTAACAGGGTTTGAATGCAGCTGGGGAGTCTAAACTCAGGGCAGAAAAGTTCCAAAAGTCCCATCCATCAGCCAAACGCTTGGCCTGTTTTCTGTCAACCCCATGGAGGTGTCAACACACAACCCCGTCGTCGTGACGACTGCTCAGTAAACTGCCTCTTCTTCCACTGTGGCTAACGGACCACATGTCACCATAGCAACGGTAAACATCCAGGAGGCCTGGGGGCTGATGATGTGACCTGAGAGTGTGTTTATGTGAAGGGGGAACACAGAGATTTGATCCCTGCTGCTCCTGCAGAAAAAAGATTTCAACAACAACAACAACAAAAAAACATGATTGATTAGTAACTTTACATTAAATGAAACAAACCAAATCTAATAAAAATGAATAAAAATATAGGAAAACATAAGATAAAATGGTAGAAACACTAAATACAACTAAGTAAAATTATTTAAAATGAAGGACAATTTACTCAATAATTAAAACTACATTTGTAGTTTGTAGGTTGGACATATAAGACATACAATCAACCTAACAGAAGTTAAAGGTCAGCGTGTAAGATTTAGCAGGGTTACAGAAAAAACTATTCAATAATATGTTTTTATTAGTATATAATCATCTCATCATCTTTTTGTTACCTTAGAACGAGTCTTTTATATTTACTGATGCCGCGGGTCTTCATCCACCGAGTCCACCATGTTGAACCTCCTCCATTTCTACAGTAGCCCAGAACAGACAAATAAATAAACACTGACTCTAGGCTTTTTTTTTTCTTTTTTGGATTTGGCCCATTTCACGGCCACCGTAGTTTCTTCTTCACACTTTGAGCATGGAGGGTGAGTGGAGGGGGCTGCAATCCGCAACTACACCACTAGATGCCACTAAATCCTACACACTGGTCCTCTGAGAAAAGCTGCTTCTCATAGCAACTGTCACCAGCTTGTTTTCAATGTTATCACTGAGAAAGGTCATAGTTTGTACTGTCTGGTTAACACTCAGCGGCAACAGAAAACTGACAAAAATCTGACACGTCTAGTTGCGATTGGACAGTCACTGTTCGGGGGAGGTGTTTCCTGAGCAGTCAGTTGTACATCTTAAAAAACAAACCAAAAAAAATGTATAAAAAAATGAATGAAAAGTAATCAAATGAATTCAAATTAAATTCATAATTATGTCATATTAGTCTGTAAAACATGATTTTGAGAGGACTTTTCCTTTAAGACTTTATTCTGCACAGTGTTGAACTGAACACAGTAGAAACCTCAAGAGAAGAGCATAGTGGACACATTGGAAACTACAGGACATCCTGAACAGTCACCTGTTCACAAACACACACTAACACACAGACAACTGAACACGTATCCAACCTTTAACCCTACAGTGAAGATCCACAGTCATTTTTTTTTTCTATTTAGGTCACCTGGAGGAAAAGTCACAAAAATGTTGAGACCAAATGGTCAAAAAGAGGAAAATTAGTTGGTCATAGGGATCACAACGATGTACGTACAGCACATAACTGTCCGCTGACTCTGTACGCGACAGGTCATTTTTGTTGTCGACTCGCTGAGCGTGAGAATCACTGCAGACGTCATCGTCCACAATATCACAATCAGAGCGAACTTCAACAAAGTCAAAGAAAGTGGTGGACACGTGTCTTCAGAGGACTTTTCAGAGGACAGCCAGGTCGTGACAGCTCTTGGACCGCACCTTAACCGCCATGCGCTGGTTGTTGCGTGCTACCAGTCGGTCCAGGAAGCGCCGAGCCTTCTGGGTAATGCTCTCTTTGCGCTTATAGATGGAGCGTCTGCGCTCGACGACCTCACTGCCATCCCGACGGAGGCGGATCTGTCGGACCACGCCCTCGAACAGCTCGGACACATTGTGCTGCAGAGACGCCGATGTCTCAATGAACTTGCAGTCAAACACTACCGCACATGCTCGGCCCTCTGGGAAAAAAAGACACACACACAAAAGGAATAAATTTTCAGCATTAACATCTCATATATATATCCCCTGTGACCTTTAACCCCACCTTCCACAGCGACTTCTCTGGACCGGACTAGGTCGCTCTTGTTGCCCACGAGGATGATGGGAAGGTTTTCGGCCTGTCGGGCACGTCGCAGCGTGATACGGAGCTCAGAGGCAGAATCGAAGCTGGAGCGGTCGGTGACAGAGTAAACGATGACATAAGCACTCCCAACTTTCAAACAGTCGTCCTGAGAGGAGCTGTCCTCGCCCTCCTGACAGGAAGAGAGACATCATGAGAAGAGGAGGTGGAAATACTAATCTGGTTATTCCACTATCTGCTATCTAACACCTCAGCCTTATTCATTTGTTGCTCTGTCAGAGCAGATCTCCATAAGCCACCATATTAAAATGTCCAACTTCACAGAAGAAATGTTTACAGCCTGGTACAAAAAACAGTTTTGGTCTCTATAGTTAATTTCCCCATTCATGACAACTGTACTGAGGGTGAATTTTTATAGAATTCACGTGTTCAAGCTATATTAAGACTTAAATTTACGCAAAATTAACAGCATGTCCCTTTGACTGGGAGGTAAATATCGTAACAGATGGCTTATTAAAGCAACCAGGCACATCTTTGCCAATATTTAGATTAGCCGCATATTTTTTAGCTTCAAAATAGTGCTTCAGAAACCTACAGGTGACATCACTCAGACTCTGTCTATTCTTACTCTCATTGGTGTTAAGGTGTTGTGATCCAATTGTTTGGAAATTCAACATTTGTAATTTGTAATCCAATTGAAGAAACAAGGTCTCTTGGTGAATGGCGTTTTGTGATCTCAAAATAATATGTAGATTATCTGTACCAGTTTATCGTTCTCCCAGGTATCCATGACGATGAGTGTGGTTTTCTCTCCATCTACTGTCAGTGTCCGCTCGTACGTATCCTCTGCAGCAAACAATAAATACAAACAATAATCAACAAGACTTAGGCTTATAGCAATGCTTTGAGCTAAGTCATAATGTCAGCATGCAATGGAGAGTTCAGTGCATTGTCAAGGGCACCTCGGCAGTGCCCAGGAGGTGAACTGGCACTTCTCCAGGTACCAGTCCACACTCCATACTGTGGTCAGAGCCACCCACTTCTTTCCAAGCCAAGTCCCTATGGACTAAGCTACTGTCCAATAGTTGTTGAGATATTTCAAACTGGAGGTGCAGACCAACAGACCAACATATTCATCCCTAGTGCCACGACCTGAGCAGGCTAAAATCAATAAACAAAATGGAGGACCAACAACAAATGTGTTATAAACATCAGCGACAACACAGTTAATAACCTGAAACAAACAAGAGCATTAGGACTGAGCAAACAACAACAAGATCAATAAAAACAAACCTGAAAACTAGAAGCAGACAGGCTATGCCCCCTCACACCATGTCAGACTATCAAGGATCAATACAGGTTGTCAATCATGGCCTCGGGCCAATCAACACGTGACACAGGAGCTAATCAATGGATGTTGGGTCAGTCAAGGTTGCGATCATAACAAAGTCAGAGACAGAAACTGATCTGTTGAGGACGAGTGGAAGCTACAACAATCATTGAAGGGGTTCTCTCATGATTGTGTCTGTCACTTCTATAAAGTTGTTGAGACTTGTGAGAGGAAATCTGTGCAGCAAAGGTCACTGGCAGAGTAACACTAACCATGATCAGTAAACTGATCTTAATGTGGAAAATCAGAAGAGTGATGGAGTGCCTTGGGAGCCGAATGGTTACAGTGACTGGCTACATGGCCGACTACCCTTCGTCGTTTTCTTCATCACCATCACCATCAACTAAAGGCCCCAAAAGACAACTTATGAAGTGACTCCAGTGTGTAGAATTTGGTGGCATCTATTGGGTGAAATTGATTGCAATCGCCTGAATGCCCCTCACTTTATCATCCCCTTGCAAGGGTGTTTGAGAAACTAAGAAACTCACGAAAAGCTCTGTGGGGTTTCTAAGGAATCAGAACCAACCAGACCAGGTTTATTTAGGGAATTTTCAAAGTTGTAGCTAGTTTGTTTTGGTCCAAATCAATGGATAAGTTATTAACTTGTTACATTCTCCCCTGGGTTTGATGTCATCTTCTCCTTCCTAGGATGAAGGAGAGACAATAGTGGCCAGAAAATGCTTGAAAAACATGGAAGGTCCTATCTAGAGCCAGAGTTTGGTTTGTTTGTTCTGGGGTACTGTAGAAACCAAAGAATAAAAATAACAAATCACTGTTTTATTGAAGGGGTTGTAAAGCAGTATCATCTGAAGCCTGGTACCATGAGCCACCATGAGCTACCTGAACAAGTGAGTGTGTTGAACTAAGCAAAAGCATTTTATTGCACTAATATTTGTTTTAAAAAAAGGTCAAACTAGACGAACTAATCAGACGACATCCCACCTCCAGGTTGTTCATCTTTCTCTGTGATCCCAGCAAAGATTCCTGCGAGGCTAGTCTTTCCGACACCATGGTCGCCTAGCAACACCACTCTGTAAACACAGTCCGAGTCGCTCTGCGAGTCGTCCTCCGAGTCTGAACTCCACTGGGCGCGGTAGTGGAGTGACTTGTCTCCAGGATGGTAGGATGCCGACTGTCCCAGAGGAGGGTGGCTGCGCTGGGTGCGGGGCTTCTCCGGGTTGGTCTGGGTGCTGGGGGTGGGCAACCGAGGATCTCGATTGCAAGACGAGTGCTGGCAGAAGTGGGCGGGAGGAATCGGTGTGCTGCCTCGCCGCCGCAGGGGCTCCTTCTCTCTCTGGGTGTTGAGGGTCATGTTGCTATGGTAACAGCATCAGGGCAGGATGGGCCTGAGGAAGGACAAAGGAGGATTTTAGTCTAAAGTCTGGTCTTCAGAGTTCAGTGGTCAGTTTTTGATTTTCAATAAAGACCACTTTGCCGATATGCCAACTGTAACTTCTCACCTTGTTGCAGTGATGTAAGAGTGTACTACAGGGTGTGGTTGGTACACTCTGACATCACTGCTGGGTATGGATGCAGGTACAGAAGAATGAAAACTGTATGCAGCCATTTTGGTCTTATATTTTATGACATGACTTCCTGTTTAAACAAAGTTTAAATAAGAATAAGTTAAATTACTTCCAGTGGTGAGAGTGGCTTCGCTCAATTGATTTTCTACTTGATTTTAGGGTCAAAATACGCTGACCTTCACAACGTGTGTCCAGTGGGATTCTGGCATTTGACGGAAGACATTAGAAGACTAGAGGAAAAGTTTATTTTGTTCATCGCTGCATTCCCTGAGTTCTTAAACTTTACTCTCTCATCCAACAGGGACAAACTTGACAAAGTGTATCAGACAGGATGAAAATACCAGGATAGAAAACATGTAGTATGACTGTTTACATTCTGATGTAGCAGGATCATGTACTGCTCTTCATTGTACCGTATATCACTACATCACACAAACTATGCTCTGTTCTGTGTTTTGCTTATGTGAAACTGATATTATTCTTTAAGGAGGAACCTAAGATGTCACTTCTGGAAGATCTAACAAATGATATGATGAAAAATTTTTTTTATCACTATTCTATCTCTATTAAAAAGTTACTAAAACAAAATGAGTGCATCTCAAATAGATGTTATTTTGTTTATTTTTATTTGTTTTATTTTATTTGGTTGGTGACTCTTTGTTTTTGTCTCTATTACAGGTTATTGTTAGTCATTTATTTTATGAGTAGAGTAATTTTTCTTATTTATATTTGGCTTATATTGCAGTTTCTTGTCTTTATGAATACTGTGTGATTTTAAATTGTTGTTTTTATTATTGTTGTTGTTTTTGTGTGGACCCCAGGAAGACTAGCAACCACATGTGTGGTAAATAAAATAATAAAATAAATAAGAATAAAAAAATAACTACTCCCGTACGAGCTAGCTGCTGAAGCGCTAACTCATGCTGTGGCGCCAGCTATGTTTAAGTTCAGAGTGTGGGAGTCACACTATAAAACTATAAAAGAGCAACAGATCATCACTCCTTAAAAAGATTTGTCAGGGGGGTGTTGTTTAGCTCAGTTGGTAGAGCAATTGCCCCATGTACAAAGGCTCAGTCCTTGCTGCAACGGCCCAGGGTTCGAATCCGACCTGCGGCCCTTTACTGCATGTCATTCCCCATCTCTCTCTCTCTCTCTCTCTCTCTCTCTCTCTCTCTTTTCCCACATTTCCTGTCCTCAGCTGTCTCTATATAATAAAGCTTGAAAAAGTAAAAAAAAAAAAAAGTCTAAAAAAAAAAAAAAAGATTTGTCTGGAAACAGTTAGAAAGATATAGACCGCGAAGACTGATGACAGAAGAGCCAGAGGAATTTATTTCCGATATTTACATAGGGAGCACATTTCCTGTGACAGACTACATGCCTTTAAATCTATGATGACACTGAGCAGTGTTGTAAAGCTACTTGACAAAGGAACAGTGTGATTTCATGCTAGTTTACACATACTGCATACCTTCAGTCTCTTACAATGAACAGGGATGAAAATCAGTTGAAATTCATACAAAATTTACCAACCAATGTTTAAAAAGACTGAATACAATTTACCACCCGTCAAACTGAAGTCTCAGGTCAAGTCCTGGTTACGAGAAACCAAACATACCCATGTACCCAGACCATTAGCATGCATAAAAGAGCACAGACACACAAACAAACCAACTACAATAAATAATTCAAGTATTTGAAGGTGCTGAGTACGACAGTCAGTGATGGGGAGGTCTTTAGTCTTTAGTTTAACAACTTAACAAATCTGACAAAAATTCTTCAAAATTTCTTTTAATCACACATAATTATGTTCTAAATTTCCTGGTTAATTATCCACAGTGAACTACAAGCAACAGTCAGGAGGTCAAAGGTCACAGGTCTCCTAGGTAAAATGCCACACATTAGTTTAAATCCGTCAGTGAACAGCAGAAACACAAACCAGAAAGCAAAGAAAGGACAAGAAATGTACATGACAAAAGTCTGAAAACCACACCTTCCTATATCGTATGAATGTCATCACATGTGAAATATCCAAAGACGTGTGTCATGTGATATTAAATGTGAAATTGATGTTTTTGCATGTAAAATATCTCTAAAAAAAAAAACAAACCAAAACAAAACAAAACACATGTACCGATAAAGTATGTATTTGTTTTTGGACATTTCACAAATTAAAAATAATAAATAATGTATGAAAACAAAAAGTTTTGTTCTTGTAAGGGATAGCTGAGGAATTCAAAGAAATAAAAACACCAGCAGAAAATAACATGCAATAGATAGAGTAACTTACCGTACACCCCATGAACAGCCTTGTTTCCGTCCAGCCTCAGTGAACAACAGTACTGAACTGAACCCTGTCGCTCTCTGTCTCTGTCGGTGTAACAGTACCCTGGTGCCACAGTAACCCGCCTGGAAAAAAAAAGTTCCACAACAGCGTTAAAAATTCAGCAGTGGAATCACAGAGTTATCTACCTCCTTGTGTGTGTGTGTGTGTGTGTGTGTGTCAGTGACAGCAGAGGAGAAACAGATAACTGAGGAGGGAGTGTATGTGTGTGTGTGTATGTGTCTGTTTGAGTGTGAGTGTGGGGGTGTGTGTTTTATCAGTGTGGAGGGTGAGTTGGTTTAGGAAACATACTGGTCACTTCCGGTTTGACCCAGAGGAGACCGTTTGGTGTCATGAGACTGTTCAGTCAGGATACAATACTTTACACATAAAATGTATTAAAAACATAATAAAAATGTTTATCAAACAGATTATGGATGAACTTTATAGTCATCAACAGAAACCCCCAAAATATAGAAAACACATGGACTGGAAAAAAGCTTTAAATATTGTGCCTGTTTAATAACTAAGTGATGAGAGTAAAAAGAGACACTGATACTAGTTATCAGAGTATAACTGGCTAATGAAGAAGAAAGTAAACTAGTTACTAAATGAGGTACAGGCTGATGCAGTACCATTTTGAGGGTTTAATAACTAGCAGGCAAAGCACCACTTAACTAACCAGCAGTTTACTATCTAACTAATAAAAAGCTGACAAAGTACTAATTCATTTTACCCAAATAGCTAATGAAGGACTGACTGATAAAGATACTAGTTTATCTGATGAAGGACTCACTGGCAAAAATACCAGTTTACTAACTATGATGGACTAATGGATGAAGATACCACTTTACTAGCTAGCTAGCTGATATAGGACTGCTGAAAAAGAAATCAGCTTATCTGACAAAGGATAACGTTAACTGACAAAACCAGTTTACTAACCAGCCAGCTGACAAGAATACATTTACTAACTAGCTAGCTGATGAAGAACCCGTTTATAACTAACGTTTGCAACTAATCAGAGCTAACTAAGAGCTGGCAAAGGACTAGTTTGATTTACCTAACTAGCTAATGAAGGACTACTTGATAAAGATACCAGTTTACTAACTAGCTAGTTGATGAAGTAATAATAATACCAATGTACTAGCTAGCTGATGGATCACCAGTTTACTGAGTTGACTCAGGACTGACCGACATAAATACTAGTTTTCTAATTAGCTATCTGAGGGACCAGTTTCAGTTTACTAACTAGCTATCTGACACAGATGCATTTACAAACTAGTAGAATGATGAAGGATTAATTGCTAAAAATACCAGTTTACTAACTAGTAAGCTGATGAAGGACCATAGACTGTATAAAACAGGGATCTAGTATCCGTGATGTCACCCTCGGGTTTCTAAAGAGAAGCTTGGAGTGTGGTGGCTCTGGCATCACCATTGTGGCAGTCCTGCCTTTGCAGCCTCCCGGCTAATCGAAAAATGGGCAAAGATATAGATCAGATGAGGAGGACTGAATGACGACTGGTTGCTCAAACAAGATACCTGTACTGGCTCCCATCTGTCAATCAAAGCATCCATGCTCTTCTGCCTAGCTTTAAGCCTCAATATAATTTGAACAGGTGAGTTCTATAAATATTCACCTTCAGTACAGATGTCATGAATGAGGAAATTATCTATAGAGACCCAAACAGGCTGTAAACATGTTTATTTCTGCTTTGAAGTTGGACATTTTAACCTGGGGACTTACGGAGACTGACTTGTTCTGTAGCCAGCCTCAAGTGGATGTTTGACTGCAGTTTTTGGCACTTCAACACTGGCTTCACTTCACAGCCATGGAGGTTGCCTTGGGCAAGTTCAAAAGTTTGAAAGGGTTGAAGATTTATCAGATTGGAAGGGTCCAATGCCAGTGAATGTTACTGTAGTCAATGCTGGGTGTTTGCTGGGAAATGCTGGGAAATTGACCCATACTAGGGACTAAAGTCAGGATATCTCAGCCTCTGCTGCACAGACCATTTTTTAATGTGATATAATGAAGTGACATACTGGCCCTGGATCTGTACTATGAAGCCCTGATTCCCCAAAAGTCAGTCAAAAGTTTTATTTAGTATATAATATATTTGGCTTTATCATAGTAGACTATTTTCATTCTATCATTCTTAACTTGTAACATGCTTTTTTCTGGCAGAAATGGGTTTTCACAGTTTCCACTTGAGTTAAAATGGAAAATTAGATTAAAGAGAAACACACATCACTTCCTCTTTGTCAGGATGAGTACTCTTACTGAAACTCAACACATCACAGCTGTTTAGAGTTTAACCACCCCCTCAGTTTAAAAGTTTAAATTTTAAGAGGAGGAGTTTCCTGCCAGATCACCGTCACTTCATCCAATCCAGTGAGCCTTTCAGTTACCAGCACAGAAGCCAATCACAGATCATCAACCCTTTTTATCAGCACAACCAGCTTCTTCTAGCTCCACCACCAGCAGTTCCATCACTCCCTCTGCAGGCGGACTGATAGTAGTGACTGACAGCTGAATTTTTCTGTCACCATGAGAGTAACTGACTGTTCACTGCCTCCTCAGTCTTTGTTTGAATCACTGGTAACCTCACAAATTAATATGACAAAGTGCTGCTTGGCCTGTAGGCAAAACTATGTTACTGCTGTAGGTATTTACAAACAGTAGGGTGGTGTAAGAAACACCATCCTACATATGGGTAGAGTTGGGGGAGAGGTTTAGCAAACCTCTAGTGTCTGATGTCAACTGATGTCTAAAACTCCTTTAGCCCAGAATGTGTATGTACATAATTAAAGACTTTGAGAAGAGTTAAATCTGCGACAACTTGGTTGTAAATAAAGACTCAGATCTATTCTTATTACCATACATGTGATATATAACTATATATAACCTTCTACAGTATGTTGATTAGTAAGGCATTTCCTTGTTTTTATTTAATGGCTGTCTCTCTTGTTAAACTCAATTTATTGCATATTTGATATTTTTTGACATTTTATTTTATATATTTTGTTAGATTTGTATATTGTGGTACTTTTATATCCTCTACTTGTTTTTCTTTTTCTTTACTACTACTTTATCCTCTTTTTGTCACTAGTCTTTTGGAGAAATATCACATCATTAAATAAAGATATGTGCCTGGAAGTTTTTTTATCTGATGCAAAAAACCTTTATGAATCCTTAAAGGTCCAGTGTGTAAGATTTAGTCAGTCTATTGTCAGAAATAAAGTATAAACATATACTAAAATGGATTTATATTCATAACTATGCTTTAGTGTATAATAATAATAATAATAATAATAATAATGATAATAATGATAATAATACATTTTCTGGAGCGCTTTTGTAGATACTCAAAGACACTTTACATAAAAAACATCAAAGCAGCAAAACAACATAAAACAGTACACTAAAAACACATTAGACTAAGCTAAATATTAAAAGCAATTTTAAAAAGGTGTGTTTTTGTCAGAGATTTGAATTTTGGAAGGTCAGTACAGTCACGGATGTGTTTGGGGAGAGAGCACCAGAGGGACAGAGAAGGCTCTGTCGCCGCAGGTTCGGTGCTTGGTCCTGGTTGGTGGAGGTTAGCATCAGATGAGTGGAGGCTGTGGGATGGGATGATGCGGGTATGTATTGTGTTTATTTTTTTAAATCATAGAATGAGACTTTTGTCTACAGAGGGAGTGGGTCGTCTTACAGCTCACCATGTTTCTACAGTACTGCAAAACAGACAAACCAAACAGTGAAACTCTCGATAGTTTGTTTCAAGTTTTCACGTGTTATGCAACTACTGCAGTTTCTGCTACACACCATGGAAAGAGTAGGGAGCAAGCACTGATCATTTAGTTGCACCACAACATCGCCACTAGATGGCACTTAATCCGAACACAGTGGACCTTTAACAATTTCTGTCACAGCAAATCAGATAAAACATTTCAGATATTCAATGTTTTGGGCTATTTGACTTCATACTGCTCCTGTAATTTTCTGTACACTTGTGGCTGCTGCATGTTTATTATGTCTGCAGGTTACCTTGAAGCAAAAATTAAAACAAGAATCTGTGCAAATGTTTGATATGTAATCGCAGTTGTAGAATGTAGACAGGTTTACAACTTTCTATTCTGTATAATTCTGTATAATATGAACATATAAACATAATTAGAAGTCAGTGAGTATTCATACTAAAATAAAAGTCTTTTATCCTCACATATACAGTTCATTGCTTTATTTCTCTGTAAAGTCACACATCATATTGCTCCTTTTAACTGGAGGAACTGCTTGAGGAACCCTGAGAGAAGAGAGATGCATGCTGGGGTGCGTTTGACTGCTGAGCGCCGAGGACGTCAATTTGATCGACAGACGGAGGAGGAGGAGGTGGAGCGGCTGGAGTAGAGGACATCAGTGTAATTAATTACAGAATAAATGAACAATGAAAATCATGTGAAGTAAATTTCAAAATAAATACATCACCTTATTATAGGCTTATGTTGATTTTTTTTTTTTTTTTTTAAAGCATTTTCTTTTTGATTTGTTTCTCACCTTTGGGAGGTCTTAGAATGGCCCACTTCCACAGTCCCATGTTTTGAACATTCACTGCTGCTGGAAAGAAACATATCTATATCAAGCTTCAGCCAAAGCTACCTAAAAAACTGATTTCAGAATTCAGATTTTCAGTGTTTTGTTAGATCTCTAAATAGCAAAGGTTCAGTTTCATCAGTAACACACATGTAGTTAATCTCATACCAGCAGGTGGAGCTGCTACTAACTGACCTCATGGTCTCTGAACAGGCTTTAAACTATTCAACATCTCTGACGCTTAGATTGCTTTCACTGTTTCTCTTTCTTCATTTCCTTTCAGCACTTCCAATAGAACTGATGCCTCAACTCTTTTCAGTGTTTTTCAGTTCAACCAACAATTCAACTTCAAATGCCTTTTCCACTCCTTTCAGGCCTTGCATGTTAACAAACTCATTTCATCTGCAACTTCTCTCAGTGCTAATTTGACAAAACAATTATAGTTCTTTTTGACACTTTCACTTCAGCTGAATATTCAGTAACACCCACCTCTGCTGGGAAGAGAAGTTGTTGAATCCTCTGGGTCTGATCCTGATGCTTCTGCAAGTTCCTCTTCAGGTTCTGCTCTGGGTTCTACTCCAGGTTTGTCTCCTGAATCTGCTTTCACCTGGAGGAATACTCGGTCCAACATGCGGTCCATCACCTGGTCGGCATGGTCTGGTTCGGTTCTGATGGTCAGGACATGAGTAGTTCCACCCACTGAGAGCTTCAGCTCTGTGAAGTTTCTGAGGAATCACAACCCACAGAGGCAACAAAACTCTGATTCACCCCACACATACCTTTATAGCAGCTCTGTTCAGTGCAGTATCAAATTTGCTTTCCTTCAGCTGCTGACAGAACATTTGGACAGCCATCTACTTCTATCAAGAAGGCAACATACATTGTAACTAGTGCAGGTCAGACCTTGGCTGACTAGTGAGTTCTATTATTTGCATCCTAATATGCAAATCGCCTCTGGTTACATGAGCCATTTATCTTAAATTTGCTGAGTTGTCTGCACTGTAGTTGGGGTCAAAGGTCAGATCACCTGGAGCTTCTGTGTGGCCGTACCCAAGTATGTTTGCTGTGTTAACATCTGGTCAAACAAGTCACACCAAGGGGGAAAACCAGTTCAACCAAACACAGCTACACAGGTTTGAAAACACTCTTAATGTACAAGATCAAATTTGAGGCCTGAGCTGGGAGGATGTTAAACACAAAGAGCTGTACTTTATTTTGTCATAAGTTGGGGCACCATACAAATTCAAAATCCACAATAGCTGATTCAAGCTATTTGTCTGTATGCTTACCTGCTTCTGCTGCGTCTGAGGATCCAGCAAAAAATCAGTAGAATTATCAGAAGCAGTAGCAGAACCACCAGCGAGACAAAGAAGAGTTCAACGGCCAACCTCTCAGTCATCTTGCTGATATCTAAACAAAAGGGGGCAGCAATGGGCTCTGCTTTGCAACACTAAACACAACACCTGTTTTTAAAAAAAAAGGTTTAGAACTTATTTTTGCCACAATAAAATAATTTAACCATATTTAGTAGCTTTCAAAAATGTCATGCAATATTCTTTAGGAAACTTTTGTTATCATGTTTAAGTACTCTTTACTCAGGAAAAATGGAAATTTGAACAAATCCTTGACAACTGAGAAATCTGTTGATGAAGATCATTTAACATGTTAAATAATACAAATAATAATGACAGTACAGGCTCTCGAACTTACCTCTCTCTTTTACTGTATGTAGTTTGAAGGAAAACAGTTTGCTGTTCAGAAAGTAACCAAATGACTAAACTCTCTGTCATTCTCAAAGAGTTGAAAGAAAACATTCTGTTTTGTTTGAAATGTTGCAAACCAATCAGAAATGCCAACAGCAATTATCATTTAAACTAAAGAATATTCTGTCTCGGTCTCAGTCTGTTTTGTTCTGGCAGCATCTTCAAGTAAGAAACCTGAATTCACAGTAAATCTGCTGTTTTAAATAAATTATATGTACAGCCCCTTTATGCTACTATCAGTTGATTCTGGTCCCAGCCGTATAAGTCAATTGTAACCACAATTATTTGTCTTTCCCCTGAACCAAAAACAATCTGTGGTGTTGTCTGATAGTCTACAACCCCAGAGTACAGGACAACGTCATACCTGCCCAATCATACATACAAACAGAAACCAACTGTCAGTAAGTTCCTGACTAATAACAGACGTCTGTCAATGGAGTTCATCCATCCACAGTTAACAGAACCATAGTGACATAAATAATATAGAGCTGGTGTAGAGTTGTAATTTGAAGCTGGAGCTTGTAACCAACAGTAGTCATGGTGCCGATTCTCGAGAGTGAAACAAGAGTCACTACTTCATCAATGTAGATATTGTATGTGAATGTATTTTTAGTCATGATGGCTCTAGCAATGGCATGGTTGGTCTGTTGGTCGCTCAGACCACCATTTTGCTCCTGTACAAACCAGTCCAGATGGGTTGAAACTGTCCATAGTGCCCAGAGGACAAATCCTGATGACTTTGGGTGTCCAGATTTTTCATCTTGCACCATCATCTGCTCTAAATTTAAAAATATCATTTAGCAAATATTTCGCTTTATATGTGCAAAAGTAATGACAGTCCCATCAGCCTCTGACGTACTTTGTATTTAGTGCTAGTTAGCATATGTTAGCATGCTAACATATAAAAGGGAAATGGTGAACATGGTAAACATTATACCCCAAAACACTGTTATGTCAGCATGTCAACATTTACTCCTGCACCGTGCAAGTACAAGTGCAGCCCAACAGAGCTGTTAGCATGGCTGTAGGCTCTCAATCTTATTTGAATATATAAAAAATGTGTTATGGCCTTTTTGCTATTGTTGTGGTTTTTTAATATAATTTTTTATTTGCAATTTCTTGATACAATACAGTCATTTTTTTTTTTTTTTTTTAATCAAAGCACCATCTAGTGGATTGAGACACTTCAGCTCAGTTGCAGATGAGTTGATCAACACAAACAGGAAACAGAAGGTCTGTCAGCATTTTTTAATTTCAGATTAACGTGGATCAGAAGGTCAGTGATTTATTTATTTTTTTTTACAAAATAAAATCCCATAATTCAACAGGAGCAATATACAAGATAAGAATCTTTAGAAAAACCTCTGTCTCACAGTCTCATATATTAAAGCACCATCAAACACAGTGGGCATGTTATATTAATCTGTAGGATTAACATAAAATATCATAAATGAATACTTACATTCAGATTTACCCTGATAGAGAGTTTTTAGGCACCATGTTGATATAAATAAAGTTTTTATTACAGCAAAAGTAAAAAAAGAAAATGAAGGATGATAATAGAAAACAGGAGAAATCTCTTAAAAATGTTGTAAATACAACAATCAAATATATACACAGTGTGTATGTTTACGTGTGTTCAGACAGCATTACTGGTGTTGTTATTGATATCCATCCTGCTGATCAGTTCAGTCACCAGCTGTTGCACAGTATTAGAGCGCAGCCGGCCGACCTCCAGGACGCCCTCATGGTTCACACTGTCACAGTCTTCATAACTCTTCACCACCTGTCACAGACCAATCAATCAGTCAATCAATGAACCAATCAGTCAGCCAAACAACCAACCAACCAACCAGTCAGTCAAACAATCAATCAAACATCTACTGAATTGACCCTGGAAGGTTCATTTTATCTTATTAACTGGTCAAAATCCATCAATACATTGATGCACTGATCAGTGTCTTTACCTTGTTGGTGATCAGAGAGAGGCCAAAGACTCTCAGACCGCAGTGAGTCGCTACAACGACCTCAGGAGCCGTACTCATACCTGCAAACACACAACACATGAAGTTACTGAGACACGTGACAACAGTACTGATGATACTGATGATAACACTCCCAATACAGTCAGTACTGACACCACTACTGTGTTTACAACTACTTGAGGAGTGATGATGAAAAATATAGACAGTCAGTCTCAAGGATCCTGATTTATGAGCTGGTTAAATATACTCTGCACAGAGGACAGCAAGACCACCTTTGTTGAGTCCAGTGCAAGAGAGAGAATTTATTTTCTATTTTAAGATGCTTAATTTGCACTATTATTTGTAATTTGGACTGACAACAGCATCCTAAAATCTTGGACCTATGAATTCAGGAGATCATATGTTGAGTCTTTTATTATGGTGAAACAATGACATTCTGTACGCAGGTAAATAAAAATGGCATTTTCAAAAAAATTGTGCATTTCCATTGGTTACATAGACTTTTCTTTAAATTCACAGACCCCCATCTTTCCACTGTCTACTGTATGAACAGAACCATGAAGGAAACACCAGAATTTAATGTTCTAACTCCAGAAAAGACTTCCTGCTCCTCAGAGGATAAACCCATCAGATTTTACTGACCAGGAAGACTCTAAGAACAGTGAAATCATCAGGATGTTGTTTGTTCATATTGCGGCCTCAGGATTTCACACTGTCACTATGTTTTGTGTGTGTCTGTGTGTGTCTTACCGACAGCGTCCACCCCAAGTCGATGTAACAGTCTGGCCTCAGCGATGCTTTCAAAGTTTGGCCCACCCACCATGGCATACACGCCATCCTGTATGAGGCTGGCCACGCCTAACTCCTTGGCGATCTCCACTGCTATGCAACGCAGGCCTTTGTCATAGCAACCTGACATGGCTGGGAAACGAGGCCCGAACCTGTAAACAACAAATAATAAACAAGTAGATCAACAGCTGAAACAAAACTGTAAACAATAAACTTTAATAACCTAGATATCTGGAATATAAGGTATGAAACTGTGTTACTTGTCGTTGTTGGGTCCACACAGTGGGTTCAGACCAGCCAGTCCGGGGAAGTTGATGTGGTCTTTGATGATCATGATGTCACCAGGCTGGAGGCCGTCAGCCAATGAGCCAGCAGCATTCGTCACGATCAGAGTCTCCACTCCCAGCAGCTTGAAGACTCGGACCGGAAATGTTGTCTGATGAATGGACGGACAGACAGACAGACAGAGAGGTTGGTAATTGTTTATCTCAAACATAAGAAGCTTCCTGTTAAGGTCCGTTGCTATAGAGACGGTGGTTATTCATGTGTTGCAGGACACACTTCTTCAGGCAGTGTCTCCTGACAGTTACATAACAACCAATCAAATGACTGTAAAGGGGGTTATGTTCTGGGGTATTAACGCCCTGAGTGCAGCTTTCCAGGTACAAATCCCATTCACAAATCCCTGGAACTAGAATCTGGAATAATCTTCTGATGTGTTTGGGGTAAAATAAACTGTGTTAGTTCAGTAGTTTCTTTGTAAAAGGAGTTTCAAGCGCCAACAAGAGGACAGTCAGGTATCTCACACACAAGTGTGTGTGTGTGTGTGTGTGTGTGTGTGTGATAGAGATGGAAATAATAGCAGCATTCAGCCATCTGCTAAAAGCCTGCATGTGACCAATCTCATGCATGACCTGAGCTGGGTTCACAACACACACGCACACGCACGCACACACACACACACAGGTCATGTTACAGGTTTGGTCTCACGCTGCTGATTACAAACAGTCATAATTGTGTTACACCAAGGCTGCATGACTCAGGGGCTTTTAATCAGCTCACACACAGTGTGTGTGTCTGTACCATAGTATTTCCCATACATGGGATTTATTTGTGTTCATTGTTTCTTATTTGGAATCTGTTCATTGTGTGTAAATGCAGTTAAGAATGTAAAACACTGAAATAGTGCGTTCATGTGCATTCCAGTTGTCTGACCTCTGTTCACAGAGCCAAAATGGCCAGAAATAAACTCTCAACCCTGGGGAAACACTGATGTGTGTACTCTTGTGCATTTGTCTTTGTGAAGTCTTCGAACTTGACAGTTCAAGTCATACATACATATTATATACTTCAAATTATTGTTATTATTTTAAAATCTTATCTGTACGTTCTGTTCCATAATTCCCCCTGTTTGGATCAATAAAAGCTTATTTTCTCAATCTATAAAGGTTTGCAACAAGTGGTACCAGTACCTGGTTAATTAACACAGTGAATTTTGTGTTTGACATTTGGAGTGTTAAAACGACAATTGTCAATTTTACAGGTGGTCATGTGGGGGGCCATTTTTCTTGGCTCCGACCTGGAATCTTTGCTGGTCACCTGGCAGCTGCTCACACTGTTTTCACATTCTGATGTTGTACAAATTAAACAAATTAATTAGTGAGTTTTAGCGCTGGTATGTGAATTTTGTTGCCTGACTGTCTTTGGCCAACTGCTGGTGGTATTGGTTTCCAAACACACATTCCCAAACTGTCCCTTTAAGGTTAATCATACATGCATCTGTGTGTGTGTTTGTACCTTGCAGAGTGAATGTCCTTCATACATGTGGAAGCGACCCTGCATGCAGACACACGTCTTCCCCTTCAGTTCCCCGAAAACCAGCCGACCTGCATGACCCTGCACTGAAACACAAACAGAGTCAGGATGAGAGACAGATATAGTGATGGTGATACAGCTGATATGTGAACCGGACAGGTTTGGAGCTGACAGGTGGATTGTTTTTATTCTTTCAATGAAGCTATGCTAGCAGTTTCCCTCTTTGCGCTAGGCTAGGCTAAACATGCAGTTACTGTTCTTACATGTTGATGTTTTTTTTCTTTCTTTTTTTTACTTTCTTGTATTCAGTTTATTCTTTTAATTGTACTATGTACCAGGCAGATATTGTACAGATTATTCCAAATTATAGCCTTGTATTACCCCAAATTATTTTACAATCCTTTCATACATTTATTCTTTAATATAATTTGTACTGAAATAAAACTGTATATCCACAGTACCTGTGCTCTGTGGGAAGCCTGGTATGTCAGAATAATTGAAGGAGTCTTGACACTTGAGGGTGTCAGCGAGCATGCCCAGTCCAGACCCACAGATGATCGCCACCTGGGGGCGGTGCTTCGTTTGAGATAAGAGCCAATCGGCTGTCTTCTGGTATTCATCATGACTGCAGACAGGAAGAAAAGAAGATTTTTTAAAAATTAGGTTAGGAGCAATTCATTATATTTAAGTGTGATTTTAATCCAGACCACACAGTCAGGTCTGGTCACGTGGTGTATCATCAACATAATGATGTATCCCTGGGTGTGTTCAAGTCCTGCACAGTCAGGATCATTCAGGTCTATCCTTTGGTTTATTCAGACTTGCTCTGGTCATGCTCAAGTCTCTTTTTTAATGAATTAAAAAAATTTATACATGTTGGATCCAGGTAGTTTTCCTCAAGTCAGTTTAAATCAGGTCCAAAGAAGTCGGCTGTCGTAATCACCAAAATAATGTGAGGAATGTTATTTGCCATTTAGCAGCAGAAAAAATAAACATGCTTATTGCTCTGGAATACAACTAACAAGTACAATTTTACAGAAACAGTGAAATTAAGAATATATTTTGCAAACTCTAATCTCGTGCCTTTTAATTGTTTACGTTAAATATGTGCTCAAAATCTCTTTCCTCCTCCTGGAAAAAGATTACATAAGACAAACAGGTCTAAGTTGAATCAGGAGGTAGAGCTCTGCACTGTAAAATGGACCTTAACATTCAGTTTGGTTTAGATAATCTGGTTAAACTGTGGATTTGTTTACATCATGTCTGACCACCTGACTGCTGGGGCTGGACTCCATGATGCTGCCATGTTTACATGTCACTGAAATGAAGCTGCTGAGCAAAATGTAGCAAGCAGAACTGAGAGCAGTGATTGTCCAAATATGAAATGTTAAGCATTAGGATGAAATACAGGAGAATATGCAGCTATGCCATCACATTGAAGTTATTGTTTCTCAGGTATCTTGGTGAAATATCTTGACTGATCTCAATTGGTTACCTGGCAACTTCTATATGTTATACAGAATATCATTGTTGTTTCTCCCACTTGGCATTTGTCCCAGCCTGTGCCCAGCCTTGTTCTCGATAACTGCTTCTAGATGGATAGTTTCTGCTGAATACCAGTAGGAACCAGAAAGTATTTTATTGGTGTCTGATTCATACGATGAAATTACTTTTTTAAATGTTATCAAGACTGGTTGGTTCTGGGGTCATAAACTGATTAACAGCACAATTAAACTTAACAGACTTGTCTCTAATCTGATTTTTTCTTGTGAGTTCGAGTTTCTGGAAATAATTAAAAGAAAACAAAGAACTTCTTGGTTGAACTGATCACAGTAGAAATATGCAGCGACGAAGAGTCACAAGACAAAAGGTTGATCAAACACTGGATTAGTATATTGAAAGAAAGCGGCACATAAATAAAACACACGTTTATGATGAAATAATCCAGATAATAAAAGATGTTTTCTTACCTGATTTGTTCTTTGCTGTGCATGACTGATGGATGACAGACAACAGATGACGACGATGATGAATATATAACAGACTGATGTGCGTGTGTGTTTCTGTGAGCAGCCTCTGTCACCAACTCTGTGCGTGTGTTTGTATATAAGTGTGTGTGGGATGGAGTGCCAGTCTGAGTGTGGCCAGCTGATACTGACAGGCCTACATATTTACTGGTCACATGCTCCTGATTGGTCAACAACTTGTCCATTCAACATCAGCAGCCAATGGGGCTGCAGTGTGTGTGTGAATTCTTGGCATTTTCTTTTGTGTGTGTGTGTGTGTGTCTGTGTGTGTGTAAATGGGATCTAGTTTTGCATCACGCCCCCGCTGACAGTAACGTGATTTTACTTTAGTGATAACTCACTTTAACTCTGATCCTGAGGCTCACACACAGATGTGAATGGGCACACTCATATGGTAAGACTCAGCTGTAAGTATACGGAGGATAAAAAAATGACAAATATTTAACACACACACACACACACACAATATGAACGTATTGCAGAACTTAAATCGATGTCTTGTTCATTTTTTTCTGTGTATTTTGGTTTGGTAATTGATTGTGCCTGTAAAGCGCGCTATTTACTATTCCCCATACTTATTATTCTTATGTATTCCCGGAATATTGCTGCGCTACTCTTCCTGCAGTTTTGGTCACACATACACAAAAAATTTATCAAAACGACCGGCTCGGCCAGGGGATGCAGGCTATGACTAAGCGTTTTGCGGTTTTGCCTAACATATGAACATGAACGTGAACATATTCTTTGATCACGGTTATCTTTCTGTATAAAAGTGCTCCATTTCATTTGCTCTGGGTCAACTCACTGGCTCAGATACATTTTGTGACTGTCATTTCACCAGTGTGCCGGCCTGCTTTTTAATAAACACACACCACCACAGCAAACATCTGAACTGGACTCGATGATTTCTTCGACAGTGTGTATTGGTAGAATATTCGAGAGCTACAGTTGGTGACATGATCGCTAGAGTCGTGCAGAGAGAAATATTTGTCAAAAAATTAATTTGCAAATGGCTCTCGTGGCCACAAATGTCACTCTACAGAAATAATTTATACACAGAAACGTAGGAAAGTTTGTGGCCTACGCAGCAATATCACTGCTGAAGTTGTCAGAATAATAGTTTTGCTGCAAGACGGACTGATGCACCAGCAACACCCATCTTGTCCCATCTACTCCCATGTAAACTGAAGAGGAGAAAGTTCCCAAAGGAGCACCTGCTCTTTCTCTATCTCCCCAGGTCACGTTTTTTTAACTTTAGCCACTGAAATTCGGCATTCACATGGTCAACAAGATGAAGATGCTCACAGTCATTTCGGCTTTTTGATACGACCTACCGTTTGACATTAGTGGCCACTAGTTCGAGGGGTTTAATTTTGAGATTTTCTGTGTCTCTCAGCAGTCACTCACACACAGACAGAGCACACCTGCAGTTAATTACTCTGACCTGCAGCTGACCCTGGTTGCTTGGCAACCTCAAGCCTGCCTTTGACTAACTCTGTTGAAGTCTCTGTGCTACTACAGTGTCAATAATAATGTATGGGGCGACAGGGCCAGAGTCAGGCACACTCAAAATTTCTTTAGAAATTTTCTAGTTTAATATCCATTATTTCAAGTCCTCACTTGTTGATTCATTAATTGGTTCAGGGGATGGTGATTGCTAAATTAGCATTTAACATAAAACTACATGATTAGGCATCCTATGAAATGAGGTTTTGAGGCCATTTTCTAAATATTAAACTCCATGACTGTATTTGTGGTTCTGTATTAAGCAACTTCTACTAAGCTATTACAAAATAAACATGAATATACCAACTTACTTACAATATGTTGTACAGAATATTATTGTTGTTTCTCCCACTTGGCATTTGTCCCAGACAAATACTTTTCTTTCTTGCCGAGAGCACGAGAAAGATTGATACCACTCTCATATCTGTACGTTAATATGAAGCTACAGGCAGCAGCCACTTAGCTTAGCATGAGTCAAATCGAGTCACATTTACTTGTATAGAACATTTTGTGATTTATAATTATTTTGTAACTTTAAAATGTTTTAATTCATATATGATAAAGTGTTTTAGTCATATAGTTTTATCCTTCCATACTGCAGCATGATTGAAAACATTTCTTCAGTTAAATTTTGCCACCTGAACCTTGTTAACCCTGTTAGCTTCAAACTTAGACTCAAACCTGGGCTCGGCCAATCAGAGCTGAGACATAGTGATTTAACAAGCAGCAGCTCGTCAGTTGGTTCTGTTTTAATTGAAACTCCACATCAAATCTCATGACTACTTAAACACCTCACATGTTCTCTTGCTGCTGCTCTGATCAGCTGCTGCTAATGAGGCTCATGTGGGTCAGATGGACAAGGGCCAGAGCTGGACTGGAACCAGAGCTGAACTTTAACCACTGTCCATCAAACTGTTTTTTATGTCTTCAGCAGAAGCCGATACCTGCATATAAAACCAAAATACACTCAGAAAATCAAACATCAAAATCTGTTGAAACAAAGCTGAATGAAAAACTCATGGTCACGTTTAGGAAAAGTTTCACATAAAACTGATGATGCTCTCTTGTCTTTTAGCTTGACACGTGCCATTGTGTGTGTGTGTGTGTGTGCGTGAGTATGTGTGCATGTGCATCTAATTTAACAGAAGCCATGTGGTAGCTGGTTAGCAGGTTAATAAGCAGAGTACAGCTGGTGGTTAGAGACACGCAGACAGACAGACTGACTGATGTCATGGTGTATGGTGAGTAAATTGGTACTTACATAACACACATACAGTGCATGTATAATACATACATATATATATATATATATATATATATATATATATATATATATATGCCAAAAGAGTTGTCACGCTGCATAAAATGTACAGAAGCAAAATGTGATGATGTGCAAAACACTGAAACTCCATAATTCCATAATTAAATGAAAATAGTACAAAGACAACTTTAAATGGTGAAACAAATGGAGAAATTTGATTGGTTTTGGAATATAATGTGGACATTTTTAATTTAATGCTGGCAACACTTTTCTTCTGGCTTGTTATCATCTGTGCAGTGCACAAAACATGATGGGTAGCCTGCACATTTTTGGTCCATTAAAACTGAAGGATATATACAGGCCTTGGAGCCCTCACAAATGCTTCCGAGTAGATGACATCTTTTTCAGGGACAGCCTTGCTGCATGTATTAAAACAGCATGGCACTGTGCTTAACTGGCCTGCCTATAGTCCAGACATGTCACCTATTGAAAAAGTATAACCTAATCTGTTGAGCAGCTGAAATCAAGCAAGAATAGGAAAACATTTCACTTCACCTCAGACGTTCACCCAGTGTTGTTAAAAGAAGAGCTGATAAACAGAGTGGTAAACATGACGCTGTCCCAGCTATTTTTGAAACATGTCACTGTCATTAGATTCAAAATTGGCATAAAACCTTCCAAAAACAATAA
Organism: Protonibea diacanthus; assembly: GCA_028641955.1. NCBI lineage: Eukaryota > Metazoa > Chordata > Actinopteri > Sciaenidae > Protonibea > Protonibea diacanthus. The sequence goes on from CM053978.1 coordinate 17,456,717, forward strand.
ACTTTGTTTAAAAACTCAGTTTTAACATTTGATGAAGTTGTCTTTGGGATATTTTTTAATGTTTTGCACATCATCACATTTGGTTTATATATTATTTCTAGCCATTTTCAGACACTTCTGTTTATCAGTGATACATACTTAATACATGCTTAATACACAATACACACCAATTATTCTTCCTTTTTTTTTTTTTTGACAAATTCAGTTTCAGTGACAAATTTAGTTTTAGTTTTCAGTTTTTTATTCTACCTGACTTGGCTTTGGTTGTTTTAAGTACGTACTTTTCTGATGCCAGATGAAGCTGTTTAGCAGAGAGTGAAGGCTCTTTAAATATATAGTTTGTGTTCTTCACCATACCCTTATCCTGTGTTTTCTTTTTGTCTGTAAAATGGATGAAATTCTGAGATATAGGCTACTGCCAACTGTATATTATTTATATATTATATTTTATATTAAGTGTTGTTTTTTTTTTGTTTTTTTTACAAGTAAGTAGTGCTGCTAGTTTAAAGTAACTAAACAACAGGACAAAACTTCAGCTTATTATCTGTTCTTCAGAAAGTCATACTGTCACTGTACATTCTCAAAGGTCTTTTGGGGACAGAGATGGGACGTGATTTTCTCCTACATTCAGAATTCATTTTAAATCAAACAATCAAAGATTTACAGGATCTGAAATCATTCCCAACAGAAATCAGATCCGTTTGAAACAAATTAAAATAGTTACGGTTTCTGTTTGAGTCTTTAACAGATAAATTTGTGTCATTTGACTTCGAGTTTTACTGTCACATGATGAATTTACTGATAAATTTCAGTTTTAGTATCCTCTGCTCGCTCTCTGTTCTGGAAGCTGCTGCCTCTGTGTGTTTAATGCTCAGCTGAACGCTCAACATTACTGCGTTCGTTCACCTCAGTGAAAATGTGAAAAATGTGACTGCATCCATTAAGATGTCATTCAGATATTTGGCATTCCTGGACGTATGTGACGTACAAGCAGTCTGTCGTGTCTGGATAATGCTTTAATCCTGCTTTTGCTTGATGGAGCCAGAAAAAGGTATTTTACAAAACACAGTAAAACTATCAATAGTGGTAAAAACTATAAGCCATGAAACGATCTCTCAACTGCCACCAATAAGTTCTAACTTTAAACAACTCAAACTATGGATTAAAAATAGTCTAATGTTGAGGTCAGACATGTGGTGTCAGGAAGTAATGTGTAACGCATTACCTTTCAATGTTCTGCTCAAAATACTCGCCTGCCATAATTGCTGGTAAAACTTAATTTGGATAATCCATCTACAGATAGTTTATAGAGTATTTGTAACATTTCAACAGCTTATAAGTTTCAACATTTAGTTTAGATTCAACAATTAAACGTTTCACCTCTCATCCAGGAGGCTTCCTCAGTTCTGACTGACTGGTGGGGAAACCCAGGTATTTAGTCTGGGTGGGATCGTTAATCAGACCATTGTTTCCAACTGGTTCATTGGTGCTCATTGTGACGACAGACTGACGTCTGAGTTGTTCGGGACACCTGAAATCTGGTGTGAATGACAGGTCAGGTAACCTGAGCTCCAGAACTAAAGAAGCCTCTTGGATGAAAGGTAAGATGTCTTCACGGATCAACAGCCAAGTTAGCCCAGATCTAACTTTTCTCGAAGAAAGATGACCTGGACGACTGAGAACCTTCACAGGCTTCATGTTAATGACGGTTGTTGGAGTCAAATGTTCATGAATTGCATCATGACCATCTGTAGACTTACTTTCTAAATAAAGTGTTATTGAATGTTGTAGCCATGCCAGCGCTCTAGTTTTAGCGTAGGTCCACATCATTGGTCAGTGCACCACTTTGGTCCAGAATTAAATGTGTCAACAACTATTGGATGGATTAGCCCATAACATTGAAGACATTTATGTTCTCAGGAATACGAACAACAGTGGTGATCCTCTGACTTTACCTCTAACGCAGCCAGCAGGTTGACATGTGCTTCGGACAGAACAATGAGGACACAATGGTAGACTTTTCACCATCAACTGGTCAAAATGTGTCAATTATTTTGATATATGGCCAATTACATAATTCGGCAACATCCATGAGAATGATTATATATAGAAATGGCAACCAGTTCTCTACAGATTATAAAAAGCTTGTGCCATCCATCCATCCATCCATCTCCTTCCACTCTCCTTCTGTCTGGGGTCGGGTCGCAGTGCCTAGTCATTCCAGACGTCCTTCTCCCCAGCAACACATTCCAGCTCCTCCTGGGGGATGCTGAGGTGTTCCATGTGTTCTATGTAGTCCCTCCAGCAGGTTCTGGGTCTGCCCGGGGTCTCCACCCAGTTGGACAAGCCCAGACCACCTCCAAAGGAAAGAAGGAAGGAAGATCTAACTTTCAGTCATTACCCAAAGATCATGACCATAGGTGAGGGTTGGAACATAAATAGAGTGAAAAATTGAGAGCATTGCCTTTCAGCTCACAGTTCGGCAGCAATCTTTAATCAAAACATAAAACCATAATATCATTTTTAAAAACAGTTGCAGTTCAGTCAACGTGTCAGTATTATATCACTCACAAAAGTTGTGTATTTAGTTTGTTTCTGTGTAAGTAGGGCAAACTGCAGAGACTGACGCATCTCTAAAAACAAAGTGAGTGTGTAAAATTCTGAACACGTCAGAAAATATTTTAGATTCTCCCTGAATTAACTCGACAGTCTGCTGGATGTTTTCTTCTCTACAAACTGATGACGGTTTATTTTGTTTTGGGACTCTGAGTGTGTTTGACGAATGTCGTGTTTTTTCTATTAGTGTGAAGTCTGAATGACGCAGCAGGAGCCACATAGAGAGAGATCTAGTTGTCATGACAGAAAATCTAAATAAATTCAGTCAGTCATAGTTTTTTGTTTAGCTTTATGTGCTCCTGATTAGTTTTCATGTGTGGCTTGTGATTGTTCCTCAATGTCTCAATGTCAGTTTATTTGTAGTTGAGATGGAGGTAATTGTAAAATATTCTGTCTGCAAATGATTTCCATTTATTTTAATTAATTAATTAAATTAAATAATTTCCTCTATTAATTGAAAATTTTCATGTGTTTTGCTGCCACCATTGGGGGTGAGGCGAGGGGGTTGCAATGAGCAACTGCACTACTAGATGCCACTAAATCCTACACACTGGTTCTCTCTCTATTAATTATCAAAAATAGTTGCCAATTGAGTTTTAAGTTTTGATTATTTGATTAATAATTTCAGCTGTACTTATTTACTGTTGGGTAATTTAATTTCTAACAAATGTATCCTATAAGATCATCATGTGTTTGCGCATCATTAAATGTCATACTACTACTGCTTTTTTAAAATACTTGATCGTTCTGCTAATTCTGTTTTGCCTGAGTTTGTGAAGAAAGCTACAGACGAGAGGAGGTTCAGTGGAGCAAACTGAGATCAGATGATTTTCAGTAATGCAAAAAATAAACCCTGCAGAATTGTGAGACTCAGTATGGTCTTAATGCTTCTTCAAGCCTGCAGCTTCTTACAAAACCCACAACCGAATTTATATCCGCACATGACCGGTGACCATCAGCTCACCATCACAAGTTTCACTGCAATCTGGCTTCTGACTGCCGCCAGTGAACCTCACAGCGTGAACAAGAACAGTGCTGACATACCTACAGACAACAACATCCCAATACAAACATAAAATGCAGAACTTGAGGACATTTCTAGAAAGTGAAGATATTTTAAAGTGAGGACATTTGACCTCATATTTGACATGGAGGACATTTTCAGGACATGAGGATTTTGTGATGTCACACTCGGTCCCCTCTCTGCCCTCTTTGTTCTCTTCCCCCTGTGCCAGATTGTTAGTGTCCATCATGTCCTACTTTCCAGCATTTCTTCCTAGTGTATTTATGGTTAACAGTTTTTGGGTCTCGCCTGTTTTTGACCTTGCCCTTTTGGATTGTTTGCGTGATTTTCTGATTGGATTCTTGTGTACGAATTTTTGCCCGCCATTAAAGACTGTTTACCTCTTGTGTCTGCGCCCCGAGTGCTGCATCTGAGTCCTATTCCTGTGCTGTGTAACATGAATACATTTTTGTAGAGTGAGGACATTTTTAGAAAATTGGGACATTTTTAGGAAGTGAGGACATTTTACATCTGACCGCCAACCTGGCATGACTGCAGACAGTGAATCACATAGTTTGAACAAGGCCTGACATACATACGAACAACAACTTCTTAATACAAACACAATATTCATATATAGGGCTGCATGACATTTCTAGAAAGCAAGATATTTTTGAAAAGTGAGGGTGAGGACATTTTTAGGAAGTGAGGACATGGAGAGAGAGAGAGAGAGAGAGAGAGAGAGAGAGAGAGAGAGAGACCCGATGAGCTGGTGGAGTTTTTCTCCCTCTGGTGGCTGGAGGTTTCTCTTCTTCACGTCTCATTTCAGTGCTGTGACAGAAATAAACACTGACTGAACATTAATCACACAACAGCAGATCAGACTTTATGTTAAACCGACGGCAATAAATCACCTGAGCTTTACTTCACAGCTCAGCGTCTGAAAAACAGTTTTTCACTCAGTTCACATCTGACTGAAGTCACTCACATCTGAGTGTCATTCATCACCAAAGTGTGTGTGTGTGTGTGTGTGTGTGTGTGTGTGTGTGTGTGTGTGATGAGTTATTGGTGATTGTGTGTGTGTTGCATCATGCTGTGCATTCTGTGCAGATCCCACTGATACACACGCACACACAGACACACACATACACACACACACACAGGATGCAGCAGATGTGAGGTAACTGGACCAGTTTCATAACAGAAAAACACTGTAAAAAGTTAATTAATATTTATTCATTAATAATTCAGAGGACAAACATCCTCTGACATGGAATCTTCAAATGTAGCTGACAGCAAAAACAGATCATAAAGATGTGTGTGAAATGTAGCTAAAAAATAAATATCTGTAAATAACTGTTTAATCTGTTTAATTATTAGATTTTTTTATACTTAACTATTTTTTATTTTTATTTCTTCTTAAGTGATAATCCACTTTCTTACCTTTTAAAACTGTATTTTAAGGTTCAAGGTTTAATTTTGTTGTTGTTACACAATACAAGATTGCACAAAGAAATATTCCCTTCATGCTACACACACAGAAATATTTAAAACAGAAAATAGGTTATAGAATAGTTTCTTGATGGACAATAAAGTAAACTGCTGCCAATTGTAGCTGCTGTTAGCTAATGTTAGCTCAGTTTATTGGCCGGGCTGCTTGGACTGTGAGCTCAGAGCAACTGGGGAGTGTTAGTGTTTCTACCACAGGACCACCGGGAAGAGGACTTTTTCAGGCATGGGTTGCAAGGGATTGCTGACAGGGAGCAGAGCCAGTGTTGTGTCAGAACCAGAGCTGGGCAATGTAACCAGGCTCAGAAGCCTCTATGGACATAATGACAGAGGGGAAGAGACAGAAGAGGACGTTGATGGAGGAAGCTAAGAGTAGAAAAGGAGAGAGTGACTGGACAAGAGTAAATCTTGGACTGGCTTTTAATCATTGGAGAGCTTGGTGAAACAAAAGGCTGAAAGACAGACGCCGAGCTGGGCTTCTTGATGTTGGACTAGAAAGTAATATTAGCTGGCTGCTATGTCTTGTGTTGTTGACCTTGTGGATATTTGCCTGTTAAACTAAAACTGTCAACTTAGTAGCTTTTGATTATAATTAATATAATCATTATAAATACACATATATATACATATTTACCACAGTGGGATTACGCTCTGAAACTGGAGGCACTAAATAGTAAAAATATGAATTTCTTTGCAGTGTTTCTTTAATAGTTAAAAAAAAGTCTTATTTCCTTTTAGTTCACTTTTTTGCATAAATGTCACAAACTTTAATGTGTGTGGACGTGAAGACAGCTGCTATTGCTTTAATGCAACTCTTACAGTATAGATGTGACATCATGGCAGTATGAGGTCAATACACACACATACACACACAGGAACAAGTCAACACTCTGTAACTCTTCTGCAATCAGAGGCTGACTTCATCCTTCAACCAGTCTCAGAGTGTGTGTGTGTGTGTGTGGGTGTGTGTGTGTGTGTGTGTTGGTCAGCATTGCGTGTTGATTGCACCTCGTTACGGCAGAAAGCAGCCGGATGGTGTTGGAGGGAGTGTGTGTTTGTTTGTTTTGTTTGTTTCAGTCGGAGATGGGCGAGTGTGTGTGTGTGTGTGTGTGTGTGTGTGTGTGTGTAGGGTATTGCCTCAAGTTGCATTTGATGGTTGCACAGGAGAGCAATGAAACCACGGCCACACGCACATACACATGCGCACATACACACGCGCACACACACACACACACACACACACACACACACACACACACACATTAATTGATTAATATTTGATGTTTCTTCTATATTTACATTGCTTATCTTTTTATAAGCTGTCATAGTTTTGTATTCTCTCGTATTGATGCTGAAAACTCTCGTCGAGAACATTCTGACACTTCAAACATTTTATTTATCATTTACTTTTTGTATTAAATAAACTTTTATCACAGCGTCCTCCTGTGAATCCTTGTTACAACAAAAACAAGTGCACAACCTCCTGCTGTGATGTTTTTTTTTTTAAATTCAGGTTGTTTCAGAAACATTTTTTTTCTTATTTGAAAGTTTGACTGTTTCAAAAAGCATCTTTCTGTCTGTTATGTCAATCTTTTTATCCTCTTCAGGGTTACAAGTGCTGCAGAGAAGATCTACAACTGGACAGGCAACTATTCACAGGCAACTTGTTCCAGCAATGAGCAACACAGAAAATTAACTTGTCTCAGTCACCAGTGTTGTAGTACTCAAGATTGGTTTTGGTTTTTGAAGGTCTCGGTCTCGTCTTGGAATTGACTGCATTTTTACCCGGCCTTGTCTTGGTCTTAGACAAAGAGGACTCTGGATTTTATTTCAAGACCGGTCAAGACCACAGCTGTAAGGATATCACCAGTGTTTCCATATTGTTCACTTAATAATAACTAGTTTGTCCCACCACAGTTTCATAATTAACTGAAAATACTTTAAAAAGTTATTTCACATCTGTAGTTATAGAGCAAACACCTGTGTGGCACAGAAAAGTAAAGAGAGGTCAGGTTGTGCTTTAACCACAAGACCATGAGCCAACACCTGCAAAGTTCTTCCGACAAATTACTCTAAGACAAACCTCCTGTAACAAAATTTGACTTTCTAAATGTCAAAGAGGAAATCTGCAAAACAGCATCCTAAAGAAAACACACAGCAGTCTGTAAATCCTGCCCAAAAGAGATATGGCGAATATTAGCTAAATGTTAGCTATCTAAGTACGCTATATACTGTCTGGTCTTGGTCTTGACCCCTCAAAGTCTTGGTCTTGTATCGGTCTTTACACACTGTGGTCCTGGTTTAGCTGGTTTTGATTATATTGCTGTCTGTCACAGCAGAAACACACTCTCATCAGATCTGGCAGCTCTCAAAAATAACTTTCTGAACCATCTCTGATACAACCCAATCTGTTTTCATCATCCACACAAAGTTCTCAACACTTCCAAACAAGGTTTATAGATTGAGGGCGAGAAGACCACTTAGGAGACAGGATTTGGACACCATTTCCTATTATTGACGCAGATTGTTATGTGGTACTGTATGTTACAGAATTTCTTTGTCGTTGCATCCACATTGCTATGAATGTTGGGTAATCTTTTAGGCAATATCTGGTGAATTCTGCATAGAGATGGGAATCAAGAACCGCTTCCAAACTGTCAAATCTATCAGAATCAAATGCCTCCGCCGAACTTATTTCTCTTTTCTCTTTTCTTTCTCTCATTTATGCAAGTTGTTTGTAGCAGTCGTTGTTTGATGTATAAACTTGACCTTGGTTCACACGGTCCAGCAGAGCTTGTTAGTGAGGTTTGATAGTGATGAGCACATTCCATTGTAGCCACCAGCAACAGTTAGATAAGTAAATCATAATAATGACGAATACTTCTTAGAAGTGTATAAGAATCAGCGTGGGACTGCCCCACCCTGTACATTTTCTGCAGACTGTCTTGTGCATTTGTAGAACTGTTCCTCTTGCAAGAATAAAATGACAAAATCTTTAAGGACCAATTGATTGACTCAAGATCTTTATTTGTTTTAGTGAGTGCTTTCCAGAGAATTTCAGCAACATTCCTTTTATCAATACCGGCATGTTTTCATGACCCTACGCATTCCAAACAACAAAGTCAAACTCACGTCTACACTGCTGGAAACTGACAACAAGAGGAGTCATGGCAAAGAGGAAGAAACTGTGCACCAAAGCGTGACATCATTTCACCATGAAAGATGACAATAAATGTCTGTAAAATGATCATTTCAAGTGAAACGACAGCTATATGCTGAAACATCTTTCCATGGAACGACTTCAGTTCCAGGAACGGCAGGACAGCCTGAGCAGATTCTCTCTTTGACTAAGAAAAGCTAAATGAAAATGAACGCTGTACAAATATTCATCCATTTTACATGATGACAGACAGACTCTCGCCCATCAGCTCCTTTGTTCCTATACAACTCAGAGACAATAAAACAGTTGATACTGAAAATCTGTGTAGACCTACTTTTTTTCCACATAAAGTTGCTCAGAAATCAATAAGAGAGAGTTGATACCAGTCTTGGTATCAATTCCAAAAGCAGACTCTCCTGAAGTTTGCAGAAAGTATGAGGCTCCTTGTAGACTTAATGAATTGTGGATTTGGACAGGTCACAGGCTTCCTGTAAATGTGAAGTCCAGACATTTGGATTCAGGCAATTGCTCCATTGTGTCACATTAGAGTTACGATAATTCCAAGTCTCTGACTTGTAAATAGGTTTCAACATCCAAATCGTAAGCTGGAAACAAATATGGAAGTCTCACATTGGTCAAAGATCACCATTCAATGTAATACAAAGATGTAATGGACAGGAGGTTATTGGTCAATACACATGACTAACTGTCTAACACATAACTAACTGTAATCATAAAACACTTGTGAATAGTTACGGGAATCTTTCAGTATGATGCGATTGCAACATAAATCACACTGGGTGTGATTTATGTTGCAATCCTTTATCCATCAGTCAAATTACAGAAATCCTCACCAGATCTAAACTAAAGAACTAAACCAGATTCAGCCAGTAAATTTTCTGTACTCCAAGACAAACAAATGGCACTGAAATCATGACCTCCTCCTTAATAAGGGAGAGATTAGAGGGTCACATGGGGGTGAAATGTGGTGCTTAATTATCTGCCGACACAACACACCTGGGGTGACACTGCTGAGACATCATGAGAGGAACAGCAGGCCACAAGAGACAGGCAAACAGGAATGACTCGTGTATCACCACCAGCCCTACAGGATAACATTCAGTCCTGCAGCTACAGTACAGATGAGTTCATTCAAAACAGGGATACAGATCAGACTGACAAACGGGAACAACCTCAAGTTTACCTGCAGCAGGAAGAGCTCTCTGGGGGGTACTTTCAAAAGTTGTGTAATACATATCTATTTGAGAGTGGCTACAGAACAAGTCAGTCTCCATAAGCCTTCACAGCAGAAATAAACATGTTTACAACCTGCTACGAAAACCAGTTTTGGTCTCTGTAGCTAATTTCCCCGTTCATGCATAAATAATACACATTAATTCATTGCTGAGCACAAGCCTTTAAAACTAGTACCTGTTCCACCACTTGCAAGATTTGACTGTTAAAAAGAATAGCAAATAAAAAGAAGCACAATTTTACAGATTGTGTCACATCTGGGAAGTCTTGCAAACAGCTGCTCACACTATTGTTTTACACGGTTGTGGTTATTTATGATGATATTTCAATCAATCATTATTAAACACCGAAAGGTAATCACTGATTTTGTTTAAATGCTCATATCAAAACAAAGAGTAAGATAAAATTAAAACATATACAACATAAACAAGAATATAATATAGCTGTAAGTGGGAACCGATGCAGTCCAAGCACAACAGATTTGAAGCGGAGGAGAACGTGAAGAGCGGACAAGGCCTTGAACTCAGGATTAGTATCTTCAGGACACGCTTTGCTGGTCACCCTCTTTGTTGTTTCCTTTTTGAAGGAACAAAACAACATGGGCCAAACAGGTTCAAGTTAGTTATGTTAACTCTAATATTATATCTGTCAGATATGACATTTTTGTCACAGAAGCCCTGCTGAGCAAACTTTACCATTCATGGCAAAACTGTGTGGAACTGTGTCCTGCGATGCAACGTACAAAATTTGTTTGCAAATGACTAATAGTGTGTCAGATTTATGGGGCTCTATTTACAGAATAATTCATAACTATGTTTTCATTCATGTGTAATTAACAAGAATCATTGTGTTTTTGTTAGTGTGGAATGAGTTTTATATCAACAGATGCAGCAGCTCCTCTTCCATGGAGTTCGCCATGTTTCTACAGTAGCTCAGAATGCACAAACTTAACACTGGCTCTCGAGTGTGTGCATATCCAGAGGGTAAATATTGTGTTATAACACACAGCCATAGCAGATTTTTTCCTTTAACTAAGAAAACCTAAATGAAAATGAATGCTGTGCAAATATTCACTCATTTATTCCATTTTACATGATGACAGACAGACTGTTACTACAGCTCTCAAGCTTCAGCCAAGGTTGACTGGTCCATCAGCGCCTCTGTTTTTCTGTTTCTACACAATGTTCAGACTCAAAGACAATAAAACAGTTGCATTGATGCTGAAAGCCTGTATATGTCAAGTTTTATCACATAGGAAACTGCTCAGGAATCAATAAGGAGAGTCCCAAAGCAGACTCATTGGTGACTGATGAACACTGGCCCTCCAGAGTGTCTTTCACATATTTTTCAGCCACCATAGTTTCTCCTTCACACTTAGAAACAAAGTGATATTTAGATGTAATAAAAAACAAACAAACAACAAAACTACTGAACCCAAACTGGAAGATACAAATTACCACCAGAAGCTCTTAAAGACTCTGCTCTTTGTTACATTATTAATAATGTTATTATAACAGTATTTCCAATAATAAACTCAAATTCTTTCTTTGACAAACACAATGAAGAGGTCAAAGGTCAAACACTCCATTATGCACACACATACAGACGCACACACACACACACACACACACACTCACACACAGATTCATGTCACAGTGGATGGAGTCGTCATGCCAACAGCAGACATTACTGCTGGTTTCATCACAGAGACAATCCCAAGCTGGCCTCACTGTATGTGTGTGTGTGTGTGTGTGTGTGCGTGTGAGTGTGTGTGTGTGTGTGTGTGTGTGTGTGTGTGTGTGTGTGTGTGTTTAGAGAGATCTACCTCCCTACACACACACACACATACACGCTATTTAAGTGTCTTCTTATCTCAGTTTTGCATCATCTCTGGTGACCTCTGTGTGTGTGTGTGTGTGTGTGTGTGTGTGTGTGTGTGTGTGGGTATTATAGAGGAGACTGAAATGAAGAGGCTGAAGCAAGATCAGGTTTCATGAAATGCGATTGCCATGAAAAAGAAGGATGAAAAGAGGCGTAGCAAAGCTTTGAGCTAAATGCTAACATCTGCATGCTACCATGCTCACAATAATAACACTCTCATAGTGATAGCAGATATAATGTTCACTGGATTTAGCATGCTAACGTTTGCTTAATTTCCTGAAAACAGAATTAACAGTATCAGTAACAGTATCAACATATAATTTAAATGTTGCCTTGCCATTAGTAGTTTGAAACAAATGAATAAATGAACTATTAAATTATAGAAATAAACTATAGAAATAAAAACAATTTGCATGAACAGAGCATGAGTGGTGGAGAAATTAATCAATGAACCTGTCCGAGGAGGAGTTGTATGAGCAAATTTTGATTAATTACCACTTAAAGTTGTGACAAATCGTCACTGTGCAAAGCTGCATGTTACCTGTTGATCAGGGCTCATACTTATTAAGCATTTCAGAGCAGGAAATCAAACATAACTGGCCAAAACTTGTTGGGGTGATGATATGTTTAGAAACTTTCTGCTATGAGAGCTCCAGAGGTGTCCAACCTGTTAGAAGATGGATGAGATGCTTCAAGTTTTTCATTGCTCAGTGTTGTATGTTCTAGTTAAGTGGTCCTTTTCATCTTCTACTTGCTCCTCCTTGGTAACCGTCATCATGGTCTCTATTTTCACTGCTACGCCAACGACACCAAGCTCTACATCTCCAGTAAATCCATCACCACTGCATCTCATTCAACCACCAGCCAACTGCCTCACTGAAATCAAATCATGGATGCAAACAAACATCCTCAAATCTAAACTGATAAATCAGACATCATTGGTCCAAAAACCACTCACAACTTCTGTGCATGCTTTGTCATACCTCCACTCTGTCTCTGTCACAGTCTCAACCTCAAATCATTTTTGACAGCGTCAGCATTAAAAAAAATCACTAGAACTGCCTTTTTCTATCTATAAAACACAACTCGTCTCCAACCATCTCCATCTCTGCTGCTGAAACACTGATTGATTTCTTCATCACATCCAGAATAGACTACTGCAACAGCATTTTAAATGGCACACCATCCAAAGTACTCTCTGGACACCAGATCTCGGGTAACAGAGTGTTCTCCATACCTGCCCACTGCATCTGAAACTCTTTTCCTAAACAAACACCAACCTGTCTACGTTGAAAACACGACTCAAAACTCACCTTTAATGTGTGATCAGTGATGTGTGCTGCATATTTTTATTGTAGTGTTTGATGATTTTCTTGACTCCTGTAAAGTGTCTTTGAGTATCATGTGAAACATGGTCTGTAAATAAACAGATTCCTTGGTGGTTGAGTTTGAGTGAAAAAACAACTCATGAATTTTAAAGATGGTGGTCACTGAATGCATTTTGTTTGCTTTGATCCACAGCTAAGCTGATACATACTGATGTGAAGACTTCTGAAAACATGAGAGAAAATTTAGAAAATTTGTTATTGGGGGTGAAATTTAAATTTAATCCATTCATTTGTATACTTCAAGATATATTACAAAACACAGTGAGGTACCTTCTGAGTTAGATTATTAATATTCCATCAATTGTACTGTATTCAAACACATCCAACACTACACTTGGAAAAAAGAGGTATCATTATTTGAAAATGGAAAAGATGATAGCATAGGGATGAACTGTAATCACTTTTATATGATGTTTACTTATATCAGATATGAAGACACTGGTTTGTTTAAATGTGTGTTGTCATATATTTTGTTTTCTGGTCTTGTTTTGCTTTGTTGTTAGGATTATGGATTGTTTAGCTGTATTTATTCTGAATGAAGTGGCTAATCCTTATCAAACATAGTCCATTTAACAAGCTGAGGTTAGCTCATTTTTCAAACATGGAGACTGGCTCAATATAATAACTGTGATGTCATTGATGTCATCACATTAAAACAAAAATAAATATAGGGTTAAAAAAAAAAACAGTGACCATAACTTGGCTACATGTAAGTTATTTGTTTACAAGCAGTATGGTAATATTATAACCAAGAGAAAACTTTATTTGGGCTAAAAATTCTGTTGTTATCTGATTTAATCTGCACACTGACCAAAATCTATAGTCTGCAGGTCTGAATAGTCTCTCCCAACCCTCTACGAGCCATTTTTGGAGTTATACTAGAGTCACGTCCCATTAAAGGTAAAGCTTGAGAAGCTATTGTCTTCACATCTTTTATTGCCAGAAGGATCATGGTGCTCTGCTGGAAGCAGCAGTCTCCACCTATTCACAGATGGATAAGAGGCACTATGTGTGACACTCTTATTGAATTGAAGACCAAGAGAACGATGGTCTAAGGACCCTTCTGTAATCTAACCCTTACCTCAGCCCCTTTTATTTTTTATTTTTTTCTTGGTTTAGTTTTATAGTTTTTAAATTACCATTTGTCAGTAAGACAAGCTTGTTGTAATAATATCTGCTGTTCTACATGCAGACTTGAGAACCCCTTTAATCCATAATGATGGATACAGTCAGACTTTTAAAGACTTTAACTTGATAGCCGATGAGCTGGATGTTTATGGGAGGGAAAAGAAAGAATGTCTATAACGGACATTATATAGTAAGGTAGACTCTGTACATTTGTATATAAGTGCTGACATTTTTCATGTGAAAACCCAATAAAGAACGTGTTAAAGTAATCTGCACTTGGACCACCGAGTGCAGTGGATCAAACTGTGGCACCCTGAGGCACCCTGACTCTCTTAACACTCCCATCGTTAGCCGAATATTAAACTCAGCATGAAATCCTCGAGGCACAGATGCCCTGAAGCACAGAGAGACCACCAGGACAGAGCTGAGACACCAGACTGCAGATCTGCACACAAGGAAGTGGATTTAAAGCTGCAGCCCGACACAGGTGGAGGTCATAACTCCAGAGTCACAACAGCACAGGTGTCGTACAGGTGATAATCCTGAGAATCAGGGTGGCGTGAAAGACAACAAATGTATGTGTGTGTTGTTATCAGTACGTGTGTGTTCTCATGGCAGGCCGTAGTTGAGTCAGACACTTGGCCTCTGATTTCATCACGTCGGTTATGAAAGAGACAGTAAAGTTTAACACGCACACACACACACACATACACACACACTGTTCCTCCTCCTCTGTTTCTTCAATATTTCATCATGTGGCGTAAAAACACACTAACCATGTAGAGATAACCTGCTGTGTGTGTGGGGGTCTGTATGTGTGTGTGTGTGTGTGTAACGAGGTCATTCAGACTCTTTACCTGTCACTTGGTATCTATCCAATCAGAGTACACACACAGAGAGGTCACAGGTCACCACACACACACACACACACACACACACACACACACACACACAAATCTATATAATGAAGGTGTAACCTCATTTCCTGTAGAGCAGCTGGTGTTTACCACGTTTTCCTGCAGGGATTGATCGACAGGTTCACTCACGTGTCCATACATTGGAGGAGTTGTTTAATCTGTTCCTCCTGTCCACGCTGGCTGTGAGGTGATCCCTCGCTAACGGAACCACACTGTAACAAATCCACAGACCTCAATCTGAAAACAACTTGTAAAGTTATGTTGAAAATAAATGGAGTAGAGATCTTACAAAGTTTGTGTTTTTAGGACAAAAGTCCCTCTTTGTGTAATCACATGTAGGTTTCACAATTACTAAAGTACTGTACTTTATTTAAAAGCAACATTGTGGAACCTTTCTACCATAAAATAACATAAATCAAAATTCAAAAATATCATAATCATAAATCAAATGTTAAATAAATCAAAATGTTGACACTATACTGACTTGAAATCAGGTGAATGGTGTCTCACAACACCAACTATTTCACTGATTTTGGTGAAACTGGATCATGTTTTATGGAGAAAATGTTTTCTGTTTTTCCCTTTGATATCCTCCTGCTGCTCCGCCTCAGCTCTCTGTAATTTACAGAGTTTCCTGATGGACAGTGAAGTAAACTGCCAACTGTAGCTGTTGTTAGCTAATGTTAGCTCAGTTTGTTAGTCGGGCTGCCTTGACTCTGAGCTCAGAGCACTGGGGGACTTTGTTTTTGTATATATACAAAATATACATAAATATACAAAAAGTTTGGACAATGAATACAAAAGAAAGTTGTATAATGCTCAAAAACAATTTGTTTGGAACATGGTAAACAGGATAATTGGTAACCGGTGATAGTACCAAGATTCAGTATAAAATGTAAAAAAGGAAAGGGATTTACGATCTGCAATATCATTAAAACCAACATCGAATGGCTATGACCTTCGACGACCTTAGGGTGCTACTAGATGGGCTTCAGAAAACTTTTGTTGGTAAACACAGTTCATCACTACATCTACAAATACAAGTTCATCTCATTTCAGATGGACTAATGGAAAGTGGAAGTGTGCTTTTTTTGTAAATCATGAATGTCGTGTCCTCTGGGCTAAATTCACATGCAGTGTCCCAACTTTTTTAGAATCAGGGTTGAATGATAAAGTTGAACAGGAGAGACCCCAATCATCTGTATACAAACTAGATCCTCTTTTGGGACCCTATGGGCTCCATAATTTGGTAATACTTGTGTACTTTTACTTAGAATTTGAAAGACTTATTATACAAGTAGAAAAATAGGAGACAAGTAAAAGATCTGAGTACATCTTCCACCACTGTAGGTTTGTTATCAGGACAAAAACATTGTTCTGACAGAGAACAACTAATGTTCTGACAGAGTCAGAGGAACTGGATGAGTTTTTGATGAATCATCAATTAATTAATTGATCAGATGGATTCAGATCAGAAAAAGAAGAAATATGTCACACATGTACAAATATGGAACAAACTCAGATGAACGAACGCAGCAGGTGAGCGACTGCTGAGCCTCTGGTCACAGACTGAATACAGATTAAGGTCAAAGGTCAGCAGGTGACTGCAGCTTGGCAGGTCAACTCTGAACAAGTTCACAAACAAGGCTGTGACTGGTCCGTTACTGTGTTATAATGTTGTGTTAATACAGCTAATGTCATGTAACAGTTATTTTAATTATTGATTAATCTACAGGTTATTACGAACAGAATAAAGATATTTAGTATAGTTTGATATAAAACAGAAAAGCAATCCTCACATTTAATTTAATTAAATGATTATTAAATAGGTTATTAGAATAGATAGGATTAATAATAGATGATTAAAATGGTTTCCAGTCACCAAAGTTGAACTTATGAAAGCTCAGTTCGGTCTTACTTACATTTTCCAAAGAAATGAAGTGACTGATTGAACTGTAGTCACTTCACATCAATGAGAAAATAACACACAGTTTTCAATAAAAGATCAAAAATGAATTCTTTATTAAATTCTTAATTAAATGAATCTTTATTAAACGGTCCCTTTTTCATTAATCGCGATTGGTCATAGTTTAAAGTTAACTGTTTCAGAGACAACTTTTCTTCTGTGGTACCTCTAATAGTTTGACTTTCATCTTACAATTATATTCTCCTTCTAGGACTACTCTGCTTTATAGTGTAAGTAATGATGTGTTTATGGTTCTAACACTGTGAACCCACTTCAGTGAACTGGAGACATTTTAACTTCTCACAGCTGTTCCCACATTTTCTTTATACTGTCAGTGGCTGTTACTCAGGCTGTATTCAGTGGGATTCTGTGTAAGACTCTTCAAACAGAGAGAAAACTCTGTGTAGATGTACCAAATAACTAATTTTGAAGGCATTACACTGGAGTTTATTGAGTCTGGATTTTAAATCCTGCTTGGTGTGTCAGTGTATAATGCAATAATGATCCATATATACAACAAGCAGCTGTCGTTTTAAAATTAAAACTGACTGTTGCAGCTGCTGACATCATCACAATGCTGTCTCTGTTGTGTACATATATATGTGAGTATATATACATTTATAAATAAATGTGACATTCATCCTTCTTCTTGTACTACTAACAGAGATACACTCGCTTGTTTTGTCTGCTTAATGTAACTTGGTAAAAACTACTACAGCACTTTACACATTTATCTGTCTATCTACTGGTACTATACTGTTCTTAATGTACATACAGAGATAGAAGAATAAATACAGCTAAAGGACGACAAGCTTTGAGCATCAAGCTTGTTTTTAACTGTATTCAACACCAACATGACATACAGTAATGTAGCACTGTTTCACTGTTACATAACACTCTACACGTGCACATCTTTATTTACATCTCACTTAAGTTACACTACGCTGTGCAATTGTATCTATTTATCTACACTGTAAAATTACCTCCTGCTATAGTCTAGAAAATCTACCATTTTTTCATAGCAACGCTTTCTGTTATGTTATATAATGCATCTTAGCATAATGCTACACACCGTGTGTGTATACAGGACAAATATTTCTGTGAAATGATGCAACATGTATCTGTATACTTGACAGAAAGGTGTATATAGTCACAATTATTTTTATTCATGAGTAATTTCTTATCCGCCTTGTGTATTATGAGCTGATGCAACATTTCCCCAGTGCGCGATCATTAAAGTCTATCTTATTTTATGAACGACAATAACATTTGTAGACAGAATAAAACATAGTCAAATGGTGCAGAGTACAAAGAATGCTAAAATAAGTATGGTTAATGTAGCAGGTAGCTTTATGTACATGAGGTAGGTGGATGTGACAGTGTATACAGTATGAACAGCATGAGTAGATTTTAGTTTTACTTTTATTTCTGCTCCACTACGATACTACAGTTCAGAGGGAAATGCTTTTACTCCACTACATTTATTAACAAATGTAATTTAAAATTTAATAATAAATTATGGCGTATCTTTGACATTACTAGTACTGGAACGTTTATCGAGTACACGAGCTGAGTGTTTTTTTTAAAAAAACGTATCGAAACTGTTTGTCTGTTTTCTGACGAATGATCTGCTCAGGATTGCAACATCGAGGCTCCGCCCCCCGCTCGATGACGATACCGCGGGAGGAAACAACGTAACCAAACAGACCCTGAGTCAGTCAGTCAGACCGAGTCCTCCTCACACAGTCCGACTGAAAGTTCTGGAGACGAGTGTGGGTCAGAGCAGACCGAAGTCCGGAGGGTCAGACTGGATCTAAAACTCAACACCGAAACACGGAGATTACAGAACTTTAAAGTCGGACAGGAGGACTGAAGGACTCGGCTTGACTCGGTCTGACTCGGCTTTGTTCGCTTCAGCTCCGG
Organism: Protonibea diacanthus; assembly: GCA_028641955.1. NCBI lineage: Eukaryota > Metazoa > Chordata > Actinopteri > Sciaenidae > Protonibea > Protonibea diacanthus. The sequence goes on from CM053978.1 coordinate 17,475,462, forward strand.
ATATAAAAAAAAAAAAAAGAAAGTTTCATTTTTATTTTTGAATGAAAAGTTTCTGTTTGTTTTTAAGTTAAATTTAATTTTCACCGTCGGTTTCATTCAAACTGAAGAAGAAGCTCACGAACAGCTGACTGACGACAGGTTGCGCAACCCACAAGACAACAATAGGTACACAAAGACGTCATCACCGGCTCCAGTCCTCCCAGTATCAGACCTGCTGGGTCCAGTCGGACTTTTAAAGAAAACCTTTTTTTATTTTTACGTCTTCATAACTGCTCCTTCACATTCAGACAGACAGACATCACCAACACTACTCTGACTCTATTGGGTTTCTATTGAGTCTGTTGGATCTACTGGTTTCCTGTTGAGCTGCATCCGGACCTGTCTGTCTAAAAACACGAGGTAAGAAACTGATCTGAGAGCAGAGGTGGAGGATTAACTAAATATATTAAAGGTCGTTCATTCCGTGTTAGACTGAGGTAAAAAATACACACGTATTATGAGTAAAATGTACTTAATGTACTCGTTATGTTTCTGTATTGGATTACTTTTACTAGTGTAACGTGTAAACAACATCGTTGTCCAAGTGGAGCTCATTTTAACTACCACATATAATCCATAGTAGTTTCATCTCCTGTGTTCATCATCTATGTTTTCTGTGTTAAATCTGCTGCTGTTCAATATTTACCTCTGAAATGTGATGAGATGGACAACTACATATAAATTGTTGTTACTGCACTTTAGTGTTTAGTTGTTTTACCGAAGTCAGAAGAGTTTGTGATCAAAACAAGATCAACTTAAAGCATCACAGTTCATTCTTGACCTTTAATACAATCCCAAACTCAACTTACAGTACTAGCTTCTTCTGGTACTTTCACCCATATTACATGGTCTTCATCTGTGGGTGCCCAGCTGTCATTGAGAAGTTTCAATGGTTTTTTTATGCTTATTGAACTAAAATTGTGTGACAGTTCTGGAAAAAAGTCAGTAAGGTGGATGTGAGCTGGGATCATTCACTTGAAGACTGAACTATGATGCTTAACTTTTATGAATGACTCCATGACAACTGAGCAAACTCCATCCACAGTTTAAAAGCACCAGGAAAACAGTAAGTGGACCTTTACAGGGCTTCACATGATTTAAAATACAGTTACAAGAATGAACAGATGACCGACCAGCAGCTATGCAAATATTATTACTATTATTAGTTATTCTGCTGTCAAATGTATTAAAACTGAATTACTAACTTTCACTGCAACAGGAGCACTGCAAACACAAGAGAAGAGTATAAAGACTCATTCACGGCAATATATAAAAAGTAAAACATAAACGGGGCATCTCAACTTCTTACTGACATATCGCTAATCCAGCCTTGTTTACAAGATAAAAGAAAAACAAGATAAATAGTAGAAGTGAGAATATAGTGAATGTAAAAAAAAAAGTCAAAACAGGGAAAATCTGGACGATCTAAAGCAGGTGAAGCTTGTGTATAAAGGTGAGTTTCAATGCTCAAACAGTCAATTAATCAACAACAATTCTGACATTTGGTTGGTTGTTTATGTAATTAGTTTGACTGATTACAGGTTTATTAAGGTGAACATTTGCTGTTTTTCTTTGTCTTCTGTCACTGGAAACTGAATATTTGGGTTTTCCACTGTTAGAAGATATTTGAAGGCATCACCTTGGACATTTTTTAAACATCGTTAAGTAATAATTTTTAGTCTTGCAGCTCCTGTAAGTTAAGATGAGTTTGTAAAGATATCAGAGAGCTGATGTACGATGAAAGTCGGACACAGGAATAAATCAGAGATCAGTGGGCTTAAGCAGTAACTGGGTTTGATTTTTAGTCACTTGTTAAGTCTGATGTCTTGATTGTGAAACTGCAGCTGATGGAGGAAGACAGCTGAGGAGATGAGCCATCAAACAGCACACATGCATTGTGTGTGTGTGTGTGTGTGTGTGTAAGAGAGAGAGAGAGAAAGAGAGAGAGTATGTGTCAGGGGATGACGTTGTCTTGGTGACGCTGTGACTCAGGGTGTTTCACCAGAGAGAAAGCAGCATTGGCCAACAGCAGGTTTCCACACAGCGTCACCACAGCAACCGCAGGCACAGAATGCTCAGAAAACACACGCGCACACACACACAAACACATACACACTCTCACTGCGTGTGTGTGTGGTAGGTGTTGACTGTATTTAAAGCCTGTTTAAACTATAAACTGTTGTGCTCTGATGCAACGATCTGAAAGCTGAGGCGTCTGTCAGCTTACAGGAAATTGCATCATGAAGCCTATAGACACGTTAACAGTGTAACATGTGAGCGGCAGAGACACCGAACACAGCGAGATGTGATACTAATATAACCTCTCTCACTGTGTGTGAAAATAATACAAAATACTTAAGTTGGAGGGAGGAAGCTCAGCGGTGGTGTCACCAGCAGAGGGCACTGCAGTGAAGGAACAGAACCAAGAGTGGAACTAAAAGTTTGTCCAGTCAGAGTAAAAATAAATCACCTGACTGAGTTTAGACTGAAACTCATGAATTAGGCACACCAATATCTGCAGACAGGTGTAATCTATGTTTTTGTGACAATGCATGAATTGTTTAGCAGTCCAGCCACAACTTTACTGTTTTGTTCACTCTCACAGTGTAATTTTCAGCTGCAGCAGGCAGCTGTTTTCACAATAAAAGCTCTGTACCCTACCTGCTCAGCACAAAACAGCAGACAGATGAGCTGGAGGACACTGAGCTTGACAAAAAAGTAGAAATGCTACATATCTAACATGTTGTTGCTTGCTCAGGTCTGATAGGACAACTACGTTGCAGCTGTCATTTTATAAGTTACTCCACTCTCAAACAGGAATAGTAAAAGATTATTAAAATTAAGGGAAACTAGTTCCAGTTCATACAGAGCAGCTTTGATCCAGTCACATGTCAGAGTTTTGAGTATTAACCTGATGATGTCACTTGTCTCTGTCCTATCACAGATGAACATGGGCGTGACTACAGCCAGGGCTCAGCTGTGTCTGAAGAGGCTATTGGACGAGCCCCAGGACAATTTACCCAAATGTAAAGTAGCCCGTCTGAGTCCGCAGCCTCCTGCCACCGGCCTTTCACCCTGCCTCTTGCCCAGCAGCCCCACCCCTAAGCCCAGCCAGAACCAATCCCCATCCAAAGTCGGAAAGTACTTCCTGTTTGAGCGCATCGAGGGGGAGGAGACTTACAGGGCCGAGCACTCACTCACAAAGCAGCAATACACCTGCCAGGTAGAGCCACCAGTACTCCTGATACTGCAAGAAATACATGCATACAAACAATGCAGTTTTGCATAGCAACCTGTTATCATGTTACCCTAACCATTCCTCCTGGTTGCTGTGGTTACAGGTGCTCCCTCTGCGTGGTTACCAGGAGCGTTTGGCTGCCTACACCCGCATTGGCCGCCATGACAACATCTGCCCCCTGCTGGACGTGGTGATCGAGCAGGGCAGTGTGTATGTCTTCCTGCCTGGTCACCATGGTGACATGCACGCATACTTGCGAAGCAGGAAGCGTCTTGGCGAGGAGGAAGCAGGGCATCTGTTCGCTCAGATGCTGAACGCTGTGATGCACTGTCATCAGCATGGAGTCGTCCTGAGAGACCTGAAGCTCCGCAAGTTCGTCTTCACTGACAAATACAGGTGAGAATGACAAGTACTCCTGATATAGTACTACTAATACTGCAGTACTGCACACTACATCAACACACACTAGTACTGTAGTCTTAATACTGCTATTTACATCAGTAGTAATAGTACCTAATGCCTTTACTTAAAAAATGTTTTTATAACAGGTTTTTTCAATTTATGTTCTGTTATTTATGTGTAAAGTCGATGTATATTTTTCTAGTTGCTGATGTTCTGTTTTGAGTCATTGTAATACAGTTAGTTGCAGTTTAAGACAGGTTTGGTAGAATAGAAGAAGAATAAATAAGGGAAATTCTTTTTTTCACAAGTTTTTACATCTATAGGCCTGAAATACAACCACACACACACACAAAGGGCTCATAGACATGAACATGCAGTTGGTGAGTGATAGGCAGCCATGTAGCGCCGCAATGGGAGCAGTTAGGGCTTTGGTATTTTGCTAAAGGGCACCTCAACAGTGCCCAGGAGGTGAGCTGGCACCTCTCCAGTTACCAGTCCACTACTTTTATGGTCCGTGCTGGACTTGAACCGGCCACACTACAGGTCCCATGCCAAGTCCCTGTGGACTGAGCTACTGGCAATGCTGAAGGGCAGTTTTGAGTGCACATAGGCACTGAAAAAGATGGTCAGCGGAGTCAGTGGAGTTATGGATTGATAATTTTTGACCGTAAAGTAGAGAATCATGTCGTGTTGAGATTTATAACAAATCTGGGATTTTTTTTTTATGATGCTGTAAGTTGTTACTATTTAAATGAATCATTACTTGAGTTTATCTTCCTTGTTGCATCGTGATTACATCAGGTTTTCACAAGAAGACTGAATTAGGTTTATGGACACGACTGAAAATTAGATGCACTCTGCAGATTAGGGGGCCTAGGAACTTGGAGCTTATGCTAAAATAGACACTACAATAGTAGTAGTGATGATCAATAGTATCAGTGGTATAGATAAAAACAAAAGAATTACTACTTCTAGTACATCTAGATCATCATCAATACTACTATGACTATTTCATTAAAACATTTCGTGGTTTTCTTTCTGCAGGACGCGCCTCGCCCTCCTTGGCCTCAACGACTGCGTCCTCCTACACGGCAACCATGTCGACGACTCTCTGACGGACAGACACGGCTGCCCCGCCTATGTCAGCCCCGAGCTGCTGACCAGTGGGAAAGGATCTTACTCTGGCCGTGCCGCAGACATCTGGAGCCTGGGCGTGTCTCTGTACACCATGCTGATTGGACGATATCCTTTTCAGGACACACAGCCCGCTGCACTGTTCGCCAAAATCCGCCGCGGCACATTCAGCCTGCCTGATTGGCTGTCACCGCAAGCCAAGTGTCTGATTGGCTGCATGCTGAGGAAGTCGCCTGCAGAGAGGCTGGAGGCGTCTGAGCTGCTGATGCACCCGTGGCTGACCAATCCCTGCACGCCACATCAGGACATACACAAGACGCATCACAGCTCACCAAAAACACAACAGCAGAAACACAAGGACGATGACCAGGTGGTGCCAACATGGACAGAAAAAAAACAGTAACACACACAGTCAGACCGCTATACTTGTGAGGACCCACAGCCATCCCATAGCCCATGATTTCAAGCATTATCAACGCTAACCTGAACCTTAACCTAAACCCAAGTCCAAACCATCAAACCGCCTCTGAAGACCAGTGTCCTCACTCCTACAGCCAAAAACTCAACCTGGTCCTCACAAAGATAGATACAGAGACAGTCCGATCCTGGATTACTTGACCCGACCCTCAGGTGCCTTCGTCTAGGTGTAGCTGTGATCAAATGCAAGCCCCACCTCCTTGAAAAGGGGAAGGCCTGAACCTGCTCCTCGTCTTCCACAAACCATAACAGATTCACCAGTTCCACCAGCACCTGAGAATGAATGGTGTGTTCAGGTGCTAGAAAGTGCAGTATTTCCCAGTTCCCTTGACTCATTACTGACGTCCATCGTCTGCTTACACAATCATTTCTGATTTAAGTTATTGCTGAAGACGCCTGAACACACCATTGTTTTTGTTTGTCTGTTTTTTTTTTTTGTTTTTTTTGACTTGGAGTCTAAAATGGGACTTTATCTCAGTGTTTACACTTCCTGGTTGCTCCCTAGAATTATATGATGAGGATCGGTCAGTTTTATTGTTTCGTTGCAGAAATAATCAGAGAAAACAAGAAAAAAGTGGCTGGCAAACTGCTTCACTAACTGATCACAGTTTAATGGAAGCTGAGAGCTGCCATGATGGCTAAAATATTTTTCAGGCCTGTTATCTCGAGCAAAACTTCATTTGGTATTTTTATCAAATTGTTTTTGTGGTGCTCATTAAACTGGTTCAGAAATAACAGTTTACTCATTTTTCTTCATCAAACTCAGCCTGGATAACAAACATCACTGTGATAATAATAAAACATGCAAGCAGGCCGGATCAACCATCATCCCAAAGTAAATCTGTGATCATGAGAAAACTATTTCTGATGTCTCAACATAATTAAATCTCAGGATGAAGGATCTGATCTGAGCACCACGTGTTGAATCATAATATGAAAATAATGAAGTCATAATCTTGAGATAACCGGGTTAAAATGTTCCCTGTACTTGAGTCATTTTATGTTCCCTTCGACCGAAGCTGACCGATCACCGCCCAACAGACCTGGAGCCAGCCATTAGGATGCCTTCTTCTGAATGCGTTATTCAGAGCTCAGTTACAGATGGAGAATAAATAAATAAAAATGTTTCACAAACTTTCTGGATTGAACAGTTTTTTTAAACCTTTGTCATCAACAGTACAAATACAGTCAGTATAAAACCTGAAATCTGCACAGAGTATTTTTCTTGTTCACAGAGTCCTGTAGTGAACTTCATCACTTGACTACAGTGTGTATCTCATTCTGTATGTTAACATGCCCGTAGACAGGCAACAGTTGGCTAACAAGGTATTTTATATTATTATATTTTATCATTGGAAAAGGAAAATCTCCATTCTGACCTGGAAATGCAGCAGAGACACAAAGTACTGCAAGACTGTAAATTCACAAAGTAAATAAATAAATCAAGAAATGCACCATTTAGTTATAGTTATCTATAATTTCACTGCATCTAACAGTAATTTGTTCTATCAATGAAATGCTGCAGCACGTTTAATTAAATCACAAAATTCATCTTCAAGTGACTTTTAACTACATTTGTAAGTACAAATATGTCCCTGTTAACAATTCAACATTCTACTTTAAGAGTTTACTTCATGGACACTTTAATCTCAAGACATATTGTAGTACAGAAGCAGCGCAATAAAATAATGAAACACACACAAAGTAAGCAGCTGAGGTGAGGTCACATCAGAGCGAATGAAATGATCTAAAGTGACGTTAAGTTTTACTCTAGTCAATGATACTTGTCATCATTAAGTGCAACAAAAAACGGAGACATCAGTGGTAGATGCCTCTTGGACAAGCAGAAGTGTAATGTGCCCACAGTCCAAGACAAAACCGAAGTGTAAAAGTGAGTATCTGTCGTTGTCTGCGGTGTGTACCGGACTGTTTCTTCACTGGAGCCAGTAATTTCCTCAAGTGTCTGCTGGTTGCCGGGCAACTGCTCAGAGGCAAGAAGCAGTCTGACACAAAAGCCTCATTAAACAGCAGATGGATGTTTGTATGCAGATTAAACACACAAGATACAAAATGTAAATCAGAGAACTGCTTGTAGGTGGATTTTGTAACTGCTGCACAGAGCCAGGCTAGCGGTTTCCCACGGTTTCCCTTTGTGCTAAGCTAACACGCTGCTTGCTTTATCTGTAATTGACAGATATAAGAGTGGTACTGACCTTCTTCAAACCTGAATTTAATGTCAGACAACTGTTTTGACAAATTCTTGAAGACTTACAAACCAATCAGCAGCCGTCCAGCAGTGAGTCTGTTCACATTTAGGTCCATTCTGTTCTTAGTTTCCTCTTTTTCTCGCTCAGTTATCAAGAAAAAGGGAATAATCAACATACAGAACAGTCTGTCGTCCACTTCATCACAGAAAAGTCTGACAGAAAACAGAGTCTCTGTTCTGTCCTCGTCTTAGTCTGAAATATCCAATCAACAGTCAGGAAATCGTCCCTCATGTCTGCTCATTGGTCACTGGCGGAGACAGTGGCAGCAGCCAATCAGGAGACAGTATCAGTGTCCATGTCGTCAGTGTCGTCGCCCTCTGAGCGGCAGATCTCCTCCAACGCCAGCTCTGACGGACAGGAAACAGGAAAACATGAGTCTGACAGCACAAACCAATGAGTGACGTCACAGCAGTTTTGTCCAATATTTATTATACAGTGTATGGTTTTACCCAATAGAATCAGCATCAGGGCTGACTGTAGTTTAAGTTCGGATACTCTGAAGAAATCTGATCAGAATTAATAAATTATCATAAAAAAGATGTGTACAGCCACAGCTGCCATCCTCAGTCTAATAAATATATATATTTTAGCTGATGTGTTCAGGTGTGAACAGACAGAACACACTGACCCAAATATATAAACAAACAAAGAAATGAAGTGGGGATCATACTATAAATGAAGACTATACATTTGCATATTCACATATTTAAACAATGGGAGTACAACTGTAAGACTCCTAAAATGAGAGTGGCACTGCAGGTCATTTGTAGTTGCTGATGAGCTTCTTCAAGTCAATTTATGGTGTGTGTGTTTGAGATAACCGGTCCTAAACATCTTCAATGTGTTTGGTGGAAACTAACTGAAAATAAGTAGAAAGCATCTGCCGGTGTCTTTTCTTCAGAAACAGCCCCTGGACCGAAATCATCTGTCAGTTAAGACTCACCTGTCACAGAACATCATGATGAAGAGCTCAAACAGCCTGAACAGGCTAAAATATGCAAACTGCTAGTGATCCTGACTTTTTCTAGAGCCTGTGAGAGGAGATGTTATCGATAAACAAGCTCCACAAATGTGGGATTTATGCATTCGGCTATATTTACGCATAAGGATTTGGTTGAAGGTGACACTTGAAGTTTGATACCACTGATCTGGTAAGCACTTTTTCATCTTTTCAAATGTCTGAGTATCGTTGCAGTTGTTGATGTTTGATACCTTCGCTCTCGCTCAGCTCAGGGATTTTCCTCAGCGTGTCTCGTACAGCAGGGATCACCTGGTCGTACATGTGCAGCAGCGGCCTGCAGCTCTCCGAAAAGCTGCTGTGATGCAACAGCAGCCAGTGCAGCAGCAGCAGACACTCCCTGAGCAGAGATGCTGACGCACCACGCCACCATGGTAACGAGGGAGTGGGACACTGCCATGGGGGCGGGGCCAGGCCTGAAGTAAAAACACACTTTGAGTGGTGATTGATGATTTGAGAGGTGCCATGAACAGTTTTAGGGACAGAGCGGTGTTTTAAATCTGACCTGTTGAGTCCGTCGGTCCGTGAGAATCACGAAGATCCAACCACTGACGGTGGAAAACTATTACCACTGTCTGAACCAACTGAGAGAGAGAGAGAGAGAGAGAAAGAGATAGAGAGACTTTATAGGTTTGTGTAGAAAGTTAAAGCACAAAGTTTAGTGTCACTATATAAAGAGAGAGAACAGACGGTCAGGGAGTTTAACCTCAGTGTAACAATGACAGGTGCTGTGCTGCCTGGTGGTCCAGCTGTCTGCTCTCTGACTCATCAGTCTGCTCAGCAAACGGACCACCTGAGACAAACACAGCAAAAAACACACAAACACACAAAAGACAGAGTTGTTGAGTTTCAGAACAGGTAGAAACACTTTGTTGTGTTGAAAAGACTTTGAAAATGTGCCGTTATTCTGTATGTGTGTTACCTGCAGGTCCAGCTGAATCCAGTCTGTGTGTGTTGCCTGGTTGGCTGTTCTGTTTCTGATGAACTGGAACAACTTCAGGAAAACACACGGGTCTAAAGAAAACAAAATCAAACACTACTGTCAGTGCATGTGGAAAGGAAACTTAATAAAAATAAATATTTGAACCACAAAAAAAGATAAATGGTTCCTTGGTGTATAAATGTAATTATAGCATCTTATATAATAGTGGAGTCACTGCAGTGGCAGTGCTGTAGCTGAGGGCAAAGCCTCACCGTGCTGAGAGCAGAGCTGCTGAGCCAGTTTCTGGTGGTCGGACATGTACGTGAGGACAGACACACACTCTGAAACTGTCTGCAACCTGCTGTCTGCTGACAAACACACACACACCACTGGCAACACACACTGCAACCTGAGAGAGACAGAAAGAGAAAAGTGATCACATGTGACTCAATGAGTGTTATTCATGTTGGTGAATCAGCATCATCTCAGTTTACTTGCTTAGTTTTGCTCAATTTTTAGATGCCTTTGGGTTTATGATTATATTATTTGAGCCCATAGATAGTCACCAATTGAGCCAAAGTAACCAAATATTGCTGTTTGACATAACTTTAGACTACAAATACATAAAAAAAAAATGTTTCTGTATTGGTAAAAGTGTAATGTCTTTACCAAATCATACACATTTAGGTGCTTATGTGATCTCCTTTTGATAACTAATGCAATATTTTTTCACTGAGTCTCCCCTGAAACTGTTTGAAGCACCCCAGTGGAGGCCAGCCTCTGGTCTACAGTTATCATTCACAGAAGGACGGAAGTGGTGAGATTTTTAACACAAACCGCACTGATCATGTACAAATAGTCACCTCTGTGCTCTGCTACCAATTTATTTTTAAACAAACTATTTCCAGGAACTTCTACGAGTGATCTTCATCTTCGTCACCGCAGTAACTGTAAATCACTGCAGGCAGTTTACAGTCAGATATTATATAACCACTGAAAGTCGTACACCCGTACACACTCCCTGCTCAGCCACTCCTCAAACTCCAGTATTCCCCTCTAGGTGAGTGTTGCATCATACAAGCGTGTGTGTGTGTGGGTGTGTCTTTGCTTTGCAATTCTAGGATACAAAAAAAGAAAACAGAGTGTGGAAGTGTGCTGAAGGGTGAGGTTTCTTAACACGTCACTGCTTCCCACAGCTCCCACAAACAAAACAAACATTGGCCTTTTGTTGGTATCAGTATGAAAACTTGGCAAACTTGTGAATTTAAAATCTTCTGAACAGTCTCTGTTCAGCTTCTTTTTTTAAATCATGCTATGTGTTATTTGTGCCTTCGTCCTGACGTTGAGTCAAAAATAATGGCTTTCTTGTGGCTCCTTTCAGACAGAATGATTGTCGCGTTAACCACAAGCAGGATTTTTATGATACATCTCAATATTTACCTGTTACGACGTTCAATAAAGTATTCAAACAAACAAATGAATGTTCATCCACTGAGTTTTTTGGACTTTACTGAACAAAACGCCTATTTGCAAAACTGTTGTCACATACGATCATATCTTTTAACTGTGGATTATGTTTCCATTCAAATCTGCTCAACTTAAAATTATACAGAGGGGCTGTGACCTTTGACCTCATGGCTGCTGATGGTGCTGTCAGGGAATTATGAGAGTGTGTGTGTACCTGTCAGAGTGTGTTTGTGGCGTCCTCTCAATTAGGACACATAGGGTCTTCATTGCATTGAGAATAAGCTCCTCCCTCTCTGAGCCGCCTTCACACAGCCGCAGTACTGACTGCAGCAAGGCATTCTGGGAGCACAAACCCACATCTACAACAGAGTGCTCAGCCTAGGACCGGAGGGAGAGAGGGAGGAGGAAAATGTTAGTTCACTCAAAAATCTGTCCAGGAGGGTTAAGATAAAGAAATGACAAATATTATGTTCATCACGTTATTCTGATCAGACTGTTATATGGGCGAGGAGGGAAAGTTAATAAACTTAGTATAGTACAATAAAGTCTAAAATGTAAGTGTGCTTCTGTTTGTACCTTCTTGTCTGCGATTCTGCTCTGACTCTCCTTTGACAACACAGCTTCCACCACCTGGGAATCAGAGAGACATCACAAACAGGACATTGGCAGAAGCAGCTAATAAGAGAAAAGTGACCAAAGAGTTGTCAGACAAGAGTAAACATGCGACAGATTTTTAGTTGTTGGAGGGAGCTAGGTGAAATTAAAAGCTGAAATCCTCAAATTACCAGACAACCTGCTCTACTACTTGAGCCACAGCTGCCTATCTGTACTTTTTGTGGCAGGAAGTTGGAAGACGTGGAAACTACTATCTAGTGTTCTGGATTTTCCAGAGGGAGAAGCAGTAGGTGGAGTTTTAGGAATTTTTAAACAAAGTAATTTAACTTTTTTGTTGGGGATCGTTAAATATGATGGAGAACAGGTGAAATTTGATCCCTGGAAATCCTCCAGTTGTGTAAAATTCCGATATTCATCACAATTTGCAGCCCTGCACTTCACTGCTGAGGTTTTTTTTTGTTTTTTTCTTGGTTTGGTATTTTGTTGACTTGAAGAGAGGCCTGATAGAGGGAATGTCAGTGCTGTGTCTTGGAAGCACCAGTGGGGTGAGGCTGACCTTTGTGGTTGCACATCACACTCTCTCACATCTTTATTTAGAAATATGCATTACTCTTAGTCACACTAGCAGTGCGCTTTTAGTGATAGCAATGTCTGGCTGTCGTTCTGCCGTGAGTGGGAGTACACTCACATTTAAGTAAAAATATATTTATATAATTGTATTGTTGTGCAGCCAATTAAACTGCTCACTGAGTGAAAATAACACCATGTAAAGTGTGAACTGTGATTTTATCAGCGAAAAGCTAGTGATGGCACAGAAATGACATGCCTCTGATCATTACAGGTGTCTATAGTATTACTGTTGTGTCATCACCTCATCACTGTGGGCTAGAACCAGGTAGAGAAGCCTCAGAGCAGCCAAACCAGTGTCCTCCACGCTGAAACCAGTTAAAGCAGCCTCCTCCAGTCTCCCTAGACCAGTAGTGGGAGCAGCAGGGCCTGCTGGGAACGAGCTGGCAGCGGTAGAGTTTGAACCACCAGCAGAAGTGGAGCAGAGTGAGTCCAGAGCCTGACAGAGACGAGACAGGTGAAGGTCCAACAGAGGGAGGAGGAGGACGGCTCCAGGACACGACCTGCACACAAAAGATGAATGTTTGAATGTCTGTATTAGTGGTTGTTAAAGTAAAAGGTTGTTGTAGTCAATGATTTTGATCTCCTTCAGTTTTCATGTGTATGAAAAAAAATGTCCTAATTTTCTAATTCTCAGTGGTCACGCCTTATGGACTTCAATGTGCAAGGTGATCTATCAGTGAAAATGCAGCCTACATGGATTGGAAGTAAATCTTTGATGATTATGAACATTAACACGCGGCAGCCTCATTGTCGTGTTTTGCCATAGGGTAATTTCAGTGTTGCTATTACACCATTTGGCCACAAGAGAGCTCTGCTGCTCTGCACAGAACTGTTCAGCTTTAACTGTGTTTTGTTGTTCAGTGAGCAGCAGAGAATCAGCAGATCGTAGAGGATCAGCAGAGTGTCTGGAGTGTCTCAGTCCGTCAGTCTACCTTTTATTTCTGCTGGTCGCTGCAGCTTCTGGTCGGCTCTGACTCAGCATGTTGAGTCCAGTTATAGCCAGACTCTGGACTGGACTCGGAGCAGCTCTGGGAGCTCCACCTTCACTCCCACTGACTGCAGCATTAGAGTGGATGAGAAGACCTGCTGACAGCCCACTGAACACACAACACCAACACTTCATCAGTTGCTGCTTGAGTTGCAGTGGTTATTACCATTAAGAAACATTTTTACTCACAATACTTCCATGATAACCATTATTATGCATTAGATTTTATATTCTTATAATCATTTTATTTTGAACTGAACAAATTATAGGAGCTCACAGAAATACACAAACTGATTGTATGGTTTTATGTGGTTTCAGGACACTACATTATCGTCACATTGTCATGGTTACAGTTCAAGCTGTTTACCTGGATGTCAGGTGGATGTCAGTCAGATTCATTGACAGCAGGTGAGAGAGGCCAAGGCTGCTGGGAGATAAAGGCTGCTGCAGCAACAAACCCAGCAGGACGTTACCTGAAGGGCGACACATCAAACTTGTGAAAGACAAAAAGAAAAGTTCTAGTTTGGGTCAACCTCCAAAAACAGGGACCTACATTTCCCATAATGCAAGTGGACAGTGTTTTTCATTAGTTTAGAACTCAGGTTTTCTGTCAAATATTTGAAGTCTAACTTAAAATAACCCCTATGACATCAGTGTGACATCATTAGTGGCATTTCCTCAGAGCTGACAAAGCTCCTCCAGTCGCCAACAACATTAAACAACTGTTTCACCGGCTGATCAGTATTTTAACAGTAATTTAATCTCCGCTGCTGTCAGAGAGGTTATATCACCAGATCTATTTATGTACAAACACTCAGTTGTGATCTTAAGATGCTTTAAAGTTTCTCTGAACTGTTCTGTAACGTCTCGAACACTGTTTTTATTTCTGTAGATTAAGAAGAGAGGTTCTGATTCAACATAGGTTCTGTTTGTTTGATAAACTGATCCAGTATCAGTGCCTGATTACAGGTATCACTGAGTAGGATAACACTGTAGGGTGGTACTAAACCTCACAGGTGCTCTTCTGTGATGAGCAGGAACAGTTTTCTTACTCATCAGTGTATCAAGGACACATTTCTGTTAATACCTGTATATTCATACTAAGTTGCTCATTTTTTGCTAAACCCATCAGAGTTGTCATGTTGCAGGTGTTTTATTTCCCATATTAACCCTCTAATAAAGCTGCACTGCAGACTGATTTACCTCGGTGCTGCAGGTGTGCAGGTCTGACGGACAGGAAGGGGTCCGAGCGAGACGCCTCCAGTTTGTCACCAGATTTGCTGCTGGACGACCCTCTGTCTCCACCATCTCTCCGTGTCTTCACCGGCGTCGTTCTGGATGGGACGTTGGCCCCAAACATCTCCTTGGTGATGAAACCATTTGCTGTTGGAGAGGATGAGCTGCTGCCACTCCCATGATGCAACTGGGCAAGACTGTTCAGCACTTTAGGACTGAGGAGAGAAAATATCAGACATTTAGTTCAGCTTTTGTTTTAGTTTCACAAACTGTGACTGACCCTGAAGGTCTTGTTTTGTCAAACCATATATATCTATTTATACCGGAATATTTATAACTGACCTGTTTCTAGTCAGTGGAGAGGCCACCTTGTTTTTGTCTGAACTGTGCAGCTTGGTCTTCATCTCATTGATTTCTGCTTCTTTAAACTGCAGCTCTGACTGCAAAGACTGAACCTGAATACAGAAAATGTTTCATCAATGTGTTATTCAGAGGATCGTACGTATGTATATGTGTGTGTGTGTGTGTGTGTGTGTGTGTTTCAGCTCCTCACCTTTCTGTTGAGCTCCTTCTCCCTGTCACTCTGCTCTTTCTGTTTCTGTGTCTCCACCAGGATCTGGTTCTGTCTCTGTGCCTCCTTCTCCTGCTGGGCTGCTTTCAGAGAGTCCCTCAGCACCCGGATCTCCCCACTCTTCAACACAATCTCATCCTCCACCTCCTTCAACTAATAACATACATATTCACAAAGACATATTTATCCATTTTCAATTGGTGCAAGTCGCTCTTAAATTAGCAGATCTGGGTATCAAACCTCAACACCTTTTAGATCAAGCGTAAAATGTCAAACACAATCTAATGAAAGCTTACATTAATTGAAACGTGATCCCTCATTTGATTAAAACTCCTTAAAAAACTAACCATTGCAAACTTTTTATTTATAAAGTTTAAGTTAAAGTTTAATACTTTTGGTGTGAACATCATACAGTCTTGATCAAGAGCTAGGACTATCTGATGCCAAACATACTGTATGTGATACTGTCAGACAATGTGGAATAAGATCATTTAAAAAAACTTTAAAGCTAAACAGGAAATGAAAGAAAAACTCTGTTAAGGGGTTAACATGGCAGGGGCATATTAGTAATATGTTGTATGTGTGTAAACTTAGCCAAAAGGCCACAACAGATGTTACAAAGCCACCCTAAAGTATAAAATGGATAACATTTTTTGCATTAAAATAAATCAGCAGCATGCAAAGCAATATTAAATATGGAAAATGAGAGTGTCAATAAAGATATACTGACAAAAACAAAATAGAATTTCCTGAATCACTGATTTACACTGGTTCACAAGAAACATTTGAAATGTATTCATGCGAGAATCTCATGTGCAAATGCAAATAAATGCTATAAACGTTTGTAGAAGTGAGAAACCGCTGAGTCTCACCTTCCTTTTCAGCTCTGCATGCTGAGCCTCCAGCACACTGTACGAGTCTTCTCTGTCCGTCCTGGACTGCTGCTGCCTGTTACCTGAACACACAAGACAACACAACACAAGTTCAACACAAAAACTTTACTGTATTCACCGCTTAGCTTTCAGTTTGACATCTGCTTATTAAAAAGGACACCACAGTGATTCTGCAGGTTGTTAACACAGGTCTCCACCTGACACTATGTGCATTTACTGTGACAACACAAAGAGACTGAGCAGACAAAATGATTAACAAACTCATCAGAAGTTTTTCTTATTCTTCTGCAAACTTTCCTCTCACATCCACACCTCTACATTTATAGATTCACACGACTAACACTTTCATTCAAGGTGTTACTCCAACCAAGTACCAACACCTATTCAACATTTTTATGAAGACAATCTTGTCAAGTCTTTTTTATTTTGTTTCTTAGATTAGTTTTATAGAGATTATCATTCATTAAAAACTGTATTTCTTCATGTAAATGTATCATTTTTATCCTGCTAAAAAGGAAAGATTTGTGTTTGTTAATTGTATCCCTGACAGGACACAACAATGTTTTCTGTGCCAAATCCAAAGTGGCTCTTGGTCAAATACAGACAAATAGACTTGGTACCAGATGAGCTGCTGTACTTTTTGTAATGTGATAAGAGAAATTTAACAGGATCCGATGAGATGGAATTCACACTTACAATTATTTGGACAGACAATTGTGTTTTCACACTGATTGTTTAGAATGGCACATTTGAAGACACGATTTTCACTGCAACAGTAACATTACTTTGACAAACAATAGCTTCCTAAACACTGACTGTGATGATAGTTGCTCTGTACTCACCGAAAGATTCTCTGTTTGGTATCCCAGCATTCTCTCTGTTGAACCCAAACGTGTTCTCTCTGCTCTGATTGTTTGTGGTTCTGCTCAGAGATTTGCTCTGCCATGCAGACGCAAAGGACCCACGGCCCAGCTCTGTTGGTTTGGACCCAGACCCAGACGAAGCAGCTGAGGTGATGGCCTGTGAGGCGATGATGTCAATCTCATCCAAGTCGTCCTGAGTGAAGTCTTCATCATCCCCAAACGGGTCATCAAAGGCCATCGCTGTCGGCACATCTTGATTGAGGCCTCGGAGGCGCTTGGTGGGGGGACAGTTCATGCTATGGAGGAAAGAGGCACGTTAACATGCTACAAACAAATGTTAGTCTACAGTTCTGTTGATGAAGCATCAGGGCTAGTATCAATGAAACATTTCAGAATAAAAGTTCAGAGTAGAGTTCACTTCTAGCTAGTTTTGTTCAGTTAGACTATCCATAAAGCCACTCAGCAGTAAAATTTTGATTTTAATTGTGTCAATATGATAGGAATATCGTCAATTTTCTTGTCTTCTTAGGAAAAGGAAATGTTCATAAATGTTTTTAACCCTTTCCACATTATTATAGTGATCTTCAGGGGTACCTTTAGCTAGTGGGAGAACCTAAAGTCGGTATGAAATCTGTGAAAAACGTGAAAGGCCCCATCTTAAACTTGTGGTTTGTCCGTTCTGGGCCACAGTAGAAACATGGCAGAGGACCTGCTCCCTCTGTAGATGTAAAAGGCCCTTTCCAAGGTACCAAACCCATAACAATTCTTATTTTCAGGTGATTATACACTAAAGAAATCAGACTTACGACTAGTCTATTCCACAATTAGCCAATAAATTCCCCCTAGATCTTATATATTGGACCTTTAAACCTTTGAACTACTTTAAAAGAAAAACCAGCCGTTACTTATCCTGTGCTAACTCACCTTGTCTTCTCCTCCTCCTGCTCCTGTTAGCTGTTAGCTCTACAGACAACTAGCTGTGACTCCAAAGGTAAGTTAGCCTGCTAAGCTAACAACCAACATTTAAATGTCGGTTAACACTTCATGAAAACGACGTTAGAGGTGTCCGATAATTGCGTTCATTCAGACGGAGATACAGCACTGAGTTGACCGGTGAAATTGGTTAAAACGGTAACAAACAGCTAAACAACATGAAGCTAAAAGTTATCATCAAGTGTGTCATTCAGCCCGACCCGCTCCTGAGCCGCTGATGGTCTAACCAATCAGAGCGCTACTCTGGCAGTCTGACCAATCAGGGGCGCCCATGCGCTGACGGTTCACTGTACAGGTCCCTGTTTGAGACAGACGATACAAAACGCACACATAGTTATAGTATAGTTCGACATTTTGGGAAATGTTTTCTTAGAGTTAGATTATAAAAATGATATTAAGAAGCATTCTTGGGCTCTCTGCTGGTTGCTGGTTTTCTATGCTGTACAGATTGTAAATCCCTTTCCAACTGATTATCATTGTTGTTGTTATTGTTTTTGTTATCATTGCTAAGGTCACCTTACATCGCAAAAAAAACAAAAAAACATAATTATGATATCCTTACAAACAAACACCATTTAGATGATAGGACCAATGCTTTGAGTTTGTGTGGTAAATATGAAGCCACAGCCAGCAGCTGACTAACCTAGAGCAGTACTGAACTGGACACAGTGAGAATCAGCTTCCCTGGCCACAAGGCCATGGTGTATACAGACATATGGCACATCCACCTCCCGAGTCTTCTGTTGAATGCTTATTACACTGGGATAGAGGGTCATATTGGAGGGTATAGTTAATCCACTTGGATGGGTGTTGCATCAAAAAACATTGTCAATGAAATGGATAAATCCGCTCACCAAATGGCTTCTTTACCACAAGGCTCTTCCTTAGACTTCTAAACATTTTGACCTGATACCGATTTAAATGCATGCCATGCATCAGAGAAGGATGCATGAACTTAAAGTTGTCCTACACCACAAAAATATGGTTTGTTGGTGTTTCATGTCTGAAAATAGTTGACATGTAGGCTTATTTGGACATACTGCACAATAATATGTGGATTTACTGCAGAATAAGAAGAGTTTTGTGCAGCAAATATGAAGCCACAGCCCGCAGCCAGCTAACTTGGCATAGCACGAGAACTGGAAACAGTGAGAATCAGCCAGCCTGACTCTGACCAATGACATGCAGCATTACATAGTCATAAGGTCATGCCATATACAAACCATATGGCACATCCCCCCAGTCCTCTGTTGCTTTTTTATGTTGCTGGGAAGAATTTGAGAGAATACTTAGTCTTTAATTTCTCTGAGTTTAAAGTAATATATTAGAATCAAATGAGTGTATCAACATCAACATTTTATCAGCCGCTCTTTTCTTTACCTGCCTGGATTTTGGCAACTGGACAGTCAGACAACACTGTTAAGAGAGATCTTAGTTAGAAAGTCAAATTGAATCTTGGTAAGGGAGGGAGATGCGTCTTTACATCCTTTGTGAAAATTACCATCTACGTATAACAAACAAAAAAAAGGAAATTAATTAATTGCACCCTTGTAACAGCTGCCATGTTGCTAATCTGACATTAGCAGTGAGCCACAGTTTTTATCCACATATTATTTCAAAGACTGGTGCATGTTCATATGAAGGGTTCATGGTATCCTGGTATGTACACTCATGTGGCTTCTCAGCAACAGCAAGTGTGCTTTCCATTTTTAGACACAGACAGGTCTGTGTGTTGCAGCTGAGGCTCTACAGTGTGTATGTAACTCTGACACATGCTCACTCTCTCTCTTTCTCTCTCTCTCTCTATCCGCCTCCGTACTTCAGTACAGAAATGGCAGTGCTCAGCGACAGGCATCCAGATGCAGTCATCATCGTCATCATCATCATCATCAAGACACACACACACACACACACACACACACACACACACCAACGCACACATGATCATCAGTAAAATCTGCACCACCATAGTATCACCAGTATTCTGCACCATGGCAGGTCTCCTCTGCACAGATTCCGTTCTTCACATCTTAAAAAGATAATTCAGTGATGAGCGAAGCACCACACACACACACACTAACACACACATGCACACACACATATTTGGCAGGCAAGTTGGTTACCATAACAACCAAACAGTCAAAGCAGGGCCACTGAGTGAATCAGATGAAATGAAGCCTACATACATGTGTATGTGTATGTGTTACTGCAGAGCACTGAGCACCTCTTGCATGAAGCTTTCTGAATCTGTCCATTGTAGATCTGAGACATCTCTGACTCTCCTCTCAGCATTGATTGGACAGAGGTCTGTAGTGGAAACCAGACCGCTGTCCAATCAGAGTGAGAGCTGAAGGATGTCCCATATGATGTGATATTCATAGACAGATATAAACCTTTTTCAAATGGGAGTTATCAAGTTCAAACTCAGCAAGTTTAGAGCAGGAGTTCAAACTCCAGAGACCGTTTTCTAAACGCTGCCCACCTTTTGTTACTGTTGCTATGCCTGTAGCAGACCGTGAGACCAGTGGTGAGTTAAAAATGTCGCGGTAAGAAGAGTTTTCTGCACTCTCATGGGCTGAGTGCTGTTCAGATTATTACTGCAGTAATATGAGGGTATTTTTCAGATTCCAGGTGGTACACAAGAACATTTTTTTTTTTACTATCAGGCCATCAGACATAATGTAATAGGACTGTTTTTTCTGCACCAACTAACTGCTGCTATGAACATTATTTTGTGCAGTACTGAAAAACATCTGTCACTTTACTCTGTGTACTATTTACTCCCACTATCAGCATTTTAGTAGATTGTATTATATCCTATTCATATAATATGTTCATATGCTTATACAGTGATACTTCTTCTTCTGTATATTTTATATTATATATATTTCTCATATTCTTTTTTAGCATATTTTATATTTTGGATTTTTATATAATTCTTTTTTTTATCTAAAATTTTATTGTATTGTTCTTTTACTTCTTTAGCTTATTTTTATCCATAGTGCTCTTCATGCTGAGCTGACCGGTTCCTCTCTTCCAACACCTTTCATTGTATTGTTAACCCTGTGTTAACTTGACACATGACAAATAAACCTGAAAACTGAAAACACATAATGGGAACATGAAAATAAGTCCCACATTCAGGACAGACTGATATGTTAAGAATCTCCTCAAAATTTTCATTGTGTTTCTTGGTTTTACTTTAGTTTTTACATTAACCTGACGTATTCTGTGACTACGTCATCTGCAGTGGGTGTTTATTCAGACATGAGACCAACATGTTAAATTTCCATCAGATTCATATGAATGTCACTGGCAGATTTCATCAACTGTAGCTTGGTAGCATTAGCTAGGCTGAAACATCAGTCTTCAGCTATCTTTTTAATGTTTACAGCTTATTTGTTTAAAATGAGAACCGTGCAATAAGTTTTTAAATAATAAATGGTGGCTACATACATGGTAACTTAATGACAAGGATAAAACTGTGCATGTAGTATGTAGAAGACGTGGAGAAATAAAGGAGCAAAGCTGTTGTGCAGAGCAGAGACAGTGATGCTGTCTGAGGCACGTTTGATTTGAGTTTCCCGAATCTAATAAAAATCAGCACAGAGCCACTAACATTAGCCTACGGTCTAATACAATATCATCCTGGAACCACTTCCACACTGCTGATGTTCCATCGAGTAAATGCTACATCGACTCTTGAGTTTTCTTCAGAATAGGCCGTCGTGGTATCTGATTTTCACTACATGATTATCATGACTGAAATAATTCACAATATCGATATTATCGCAATATCTATATGTAGAAAATTGGAAAAATAATAAATCAATCAATACATCAATCAAACTCATCTATAACTTTTATTGAATTTTGTGTCTTGTGGGTTAGGTTTAGGTAGGGAGGTAGGGAGTGAGTCTGTAACTGTAACGAGTGTGAACAACAAATTGAGATTATTTAAAAGGGGGTTGACTGTTTAAACTATCAAACATATGTGTATCATTAAAATGATATCAATATCATCATCAGTAACAGTATATCATGACATCTCTAGATCTTAACTAAACTGCCAGAGTGAAAGCTCTATACTGAATAAGTTCTCTTCTGTCTAGATCAGATCTGTCCTCAGGTCACTTTTAGTTCAGGTATATTCTTCAAAATTCTGGACCCAATCTGAAACAGAAGACCTCTAGTAGGCACACTGGAGAGACTACATCTCCCAAAATTCCTTGAGCAGCATCTGCTGGAGGACCCTGGATTAACAGCTAGAAGATGGATGGTTGGATGATGTGTTTCCTCTGTTACCGTGTGTATTGCTGCAGTACAGGCTCCCTCCTGCACATGTTGGGGCTTCATGAGGAATTTCAGTCAGAGAGGAAGACATCCTGAGGGAGACCACCGCATCTGATTGGCTGATGACCATTTAAAGGCCACCAATCAGGCACCGACATTGTGTGACTGCGTGTGTTTCCCTCTCCGTCTCTGAATGCACTGTGCCAGCCTGCGCATATTTTTATGTTTGCAGCGCTGCATGCATGTATGAGCGTGTGTCTGTGTGTGTAAGTGTGTGCAGGATGCTACAATCTGAAGCTGTGAAGGAGGGGGAGGGGCGAGGACAGAGATGCTGAAGAAATAGATGAAAAAAGGAAGAGGGATTTATAGTGGAGAAGAAGAAGGGAGAAGGACAGTGAGGAGAGGACAGATGCTGAGGAGAGAGTGATAGTGAAAGGCACACTAAGATAGACGGAGAGAGAGTGAGGAGGAGGAGGAGGAGGAGAGACTATCTGCTGGAGGAAGCAGCAGCATCACCGATTTTCACAGGAACCAAAGCAGCTGTCCTCTGTTGCCGTGACGATGGGCTGCTGGCTCTCTGGACCATGGATGGGTGATCAAACGGTGAGCATCCAAACACAACTAAATGATATAAATTCTGTGTGTGTTTTACTTGAAGAAGATGTAACTGAGCTCTGTAAGGTGTGTGTGTGGATGCAGATGCAAAATGGCATCATTTCATGATTTCTGCAGGGCTCTGCATTTGCGTGTGTGTGTGGATAATGAACCTAATTTCTGTATAAACATGTAGAAAATTCATGTGCTAAGACTCATGTTCTAAGTCTGGTTCATATTCGTCATCTCCATCTGCTGAAGGCTCACAGCCGCTCTGCTGCCGTCCTCTGTCTCCACACACAGGTGCCATTTTGTGCTTCTCAGCTCGTACTGTGTGTGTGTGTGTATACGTGTGTATGTGTGTCTGGTTGAATGTAGCGGAGGGTGACTCATGGTTGTGATGTGCTGGAGTTAACAATACTGTTCATGCGTCTAATTCGGTGGCTGCTGAGCTGCATGTGTGTGTGCGTGTGGGTGTGCATGTATGTATGTGCACATGTGTGTGTGTGGGTGTACATGTGTGTGTGCACATGTGTGTGTGAGAAGCAGGATGAGGTTTATGTTGGCTCGTAGGTGTTAACCCTTTAGTACAAACATGGACGTCATGTCAAAATTCATCATATTTGATTAAAATCATTAAAATTCAACTGTTTGTTTGTCACACTGGAATAAATCCACCATCTGTCTGCAGGCACAGTTATGTCTTGTGACCCAGTTACATAATGTTGATTAATTCAGAGTTTTCAGTCTGTGGAGTGTTTACATTTTACAAAAAGACTAGATGAAGCGCAGTTAAAATGGCAGCATTCAGACAAAAATTTGATTTATAGTATAATCCTCCTCACACTCCTCAAGTGAATCAGTCACTTAAAAGTTGTTGGACTTGTAGGAGAAAAGTGCAGCAGAGGCCTTGATATGTTGACTTTTAGTCTCTAGCATGGGTCAAACTCCCACAACACTAGATCCTACATACCCCATAATGCAATAATACATGGTAAACAACCCCTTATTTAAACCTCCACACCTCCAGTTCTGTTCTACATTTGTCGTCTTCAAGCTCAAGCTGAGATAACGCTGACGACATCACCATGACATGATCAGGGTTATTTTTTTTTCAGACTTGACTAAACTCCCCCAGAACCAGAGAAAATATATTTCTACAGGCTGAGGGAGATGACTCATTTTGCTAACAGGGACCAGTAAACAGATCTATAGGTGTAAAATAGTTGGTGAGCAGGTGTTATATCTCTGGAAGTCAGTTGGATTTGATGCAGACATTCAAATATTACCATGAATCAGTCCTGCTAATGATGATGCTAATGATGCTAAAGGCTGCATGGTACACGTATAGCAGAATATTAATTGCTGATCATTGTAGAAAACTATTTGACATTAATTGATTACTATCAAATTAACTGATAATCTTCTCTTAAGGAAACATGAGACACACGTGTAGAGGCTTTGACGTGGTCAGATGATATAGTTAAGTGTCTCTTGTTGTTGTAAGTCTGAACAACTCATATTCAAGCAAAGATTTTAAGCCTCTTTTAGCTCCAAGTTTTGGTTTTCTGACATGTTTAATGTTTTGTTTAGTCCTTCAGCACTAAACAAAGTTAGCAAGTATCTGGTGAAGACAGTGAATCATCTAACAGCTAAAGACAGACAGTGAATATTGCACTTACAATCATCAAGTGGACTCCAATGAGATGATCATGTTGCTTTGTGTCCACTGTATCTGGGATTAGGTGTGTGTTTGCTAACATCACATCCCTTCTCCGTCTCTGTCTGCTTGTCTCAGGTGAGTGGGCGCAGTCTAGCACACCTAAGCCAGCGGGATGCTCTACGGATCCTGGCAGCTAGTCAGCGTCCAATCACCATGCAGATCAAGGGTCAGAGGGGGTGTGACACAGAGGCAGACAGGGGATCCTGGGAGCCCCTTCCCCTCAACCTGCAGCACCTCAACCTGCCACTCCCACGGATGGGGCCGGGGCTTAATGCATCCAGCCCCTCCTACCAGGACAGGTACACAGATACAACATTAACATACTGTAGATTTTGCATACCATGAAGTCTTACTGAAATTAGTTCTTCTGAAGTTATCATGAGGCAGAAGTTAGATTGCTAACACTGCTGCTGTGCTGAACCATGACTGTACAGACAGCTTTTCTCAGCAGCATTATGTGAGACTGGTGTTTCTAGCCACTCTGGAGAAAGTTCTGGATAGAATTTCTTTCCCACACCTGTGCTGTAAGTAGTTTCAAACTGAGAAGTGCACACATTTTCACAGGTATTCTAATATCTGAGGAGAATAGATTGTTTATGAAATCCAGAAACCAGAAAAATAAACATAAAAGAAGAAGAATTTTTTTGTTGTTCTTTTCAAAGTTCTGCAGTTACATGTATTAACTGCACATCTGAAAATATTTTCACATATCGGTGTATTGTCTGTCTATAGTTCTGTAGGTCTGTAGTTCTGCTTAGAAACAAGATTTTAAAAAAAACATTCAGTCTTGAAAATGTCTTAATTCTGTGTCATCTCTCTCAGACATTACTACAACCACCTGTCTCTGCCACAAGATCACTGTGAAGGTGGACGGTACAGCTACCTGTCCAGCTCTCCACGGGACACTGTGGACATCGGCCACCAGGTGACAAAATAATATTAGTTAACATTCAGCAACAATCGATTTTCAAATGCTTTGAACTGATCAAGATCATTTGAAATATGTCATGTGGTTTGTTATGTAGATCAACAGACTGCACAGCACTAACATTACCCACGCTGCATTTAACAAACATGGCTGTCTAAAAACTCAATTTTCTTGTATGGCTCTGTAGGCACATACAATTACGTAATAAATATATTTACATTCAGTTTAGTCCAGATCTAAAGAATTCCTGCAATTAGCAATAAATGAGCAACTTATAATCATACCGGTTCTTTGTGTTGTTTCTCATTTTATTTGTTTCATGTCATGAATCTAACAGGATCCAGAGCTGACTGGTCATGGACAAAAGGGACAGAACTGCCTGATGGGATGTTGCAATGCAAACTTAGAAGAACCCAATGGCTGCCACAGTCAGGTATCCAAAACTATGTGTCATACAGCTACAGCATATCATAATTTTCAATAAGATACCAGAGTTTCAGTCCTGATACCAAAATACTTTTATTTAATAGTTTTCTTGTTCTGAGTAGAAATGTCACAGAGCTTCACTGTAATCCAAAAACTATTAAAAACACATCAGTGAGCCACACTGTCACACTGATTGTTTCTTCAGTACCAAACACACATCATAAAGCCTCTTTTGACTCAGTCCCACATGTATGCTGCCTGCTGCTGGAAATTCATGAGCCCTGCTGCTGAAAAAAGTCCCCCCAAAAGTCCTCCTTCCTTCCTGTTTAAGTAATGTTTGCTAACATCTACAGTGTCCAGATGTTTTAGGACTATTTAGGACAGCAATGAGCATTTCTTAAAAAATAAACTTTATTTGTGAGCTGGTTTATAATATTCTGTTTTCTGTTTTCTGAGAGACAGACTAATGCAACATTTTTCTTAAGGCTCATGAAGATACAGAATATTGGTAACCTTATTCTTTAACTAAAGAAGCCAAACTTCTCAAATGCATCGGTTTTCTGTTGTCCAGTCACTGCTTAAATACAATATAATACAAATAATAAATAAATAAATAATAATAAATACAAATAAATGAATTACAGAACAAAATGAACAAAATGAGCATTTAAATCAGGAAATAGTCTAAGAAACTGTCCATGAATTCACTGTTAACCTTTATTTTTTGAAATTTTCTCACTGCTACAGACATATTTACTCTTTACACAGAAGGCACTGAGGTCGCACACAGATATAATGTAAAACTATTCTGTGTTTTATTGTATGTTTGGTGTGTGTATTTGTGTAAATGACCTTGGAACTGAAGATGCCTGTTCTTGCAGACCGATGATGAGGACTTCATGCTGGAGAAGCCGCTGGGCTTCCTGCCCCTCCACCATGAGCTGGACAGCGGTCTGGGCTGGACTGACGGTTCCCTCCACCAGGGTGACCTCTCAGGGTTGGAGACTGAGGAGGGAGGCCTGGAGGACTGTCATTCACACGGGGCCCTTGCCCCAGGAGGTTGTGGGGGCTTCGGAGGTGGTGGCTCTCCTTCCTCCGAGTCCTTTATCTCCTCAGAACTCAGTGACTCCGGCTTCTACAGCGTGAGCACTGGGGAGTTCAGGCACTTTCAGAGGCTGCTGGAGAAACGAATGCGGCTGTACAACGCCAGGCTGCAACATCAGGGTGAACCCTGCGAGAGGCGGGAACGGCGTGACAGCTGCCCCAAGAGCCACCGCGAGCTGCTGGAGGCCATCCCCGAGGCATTGACCATGCAGCCTCAGTGTCAGCGGCTGCAGCTCACGATGGAGGAGGGTGCTGTGCCCGTCATGGACATCCCATCCCGTGGACTTTTCAGGTACTAGCTAGTAGAATAACTGACCATTTTCATAAAGTTGTGTCAGACGAATGGAAAGACAATGTTTTAAACCTGCTAAAATTAGCCGAACTTGTGTTGAATTTGTCTTGACTTCACTGTTTGTATTTCAGGGTTTCATCGGTCCAGTTCCATAAAGCTGATCGTCCCTGTCTGAACCGTCATAGCTCCAGTAGTGGAGCCCTCTTCAACCCCTCCCATGCCCACGCAGCAGTCTCGCGAATGACTGCTCCAGTCCTCTCCACCTGCAGCACTCCCTCCAGCCACCGGAGACCACTAGTACCCATGCAGCAGCACCACCACCACCAGGGCTCCAGTTCAGTGGGGATGCTGAGGAGAAGCCGAACGCTGCACCATCGCCCTCCTCCTCAGGAGTACCGCCGCCGTGCCAGCCACCCAGCTTCCCCCTCATATTGTGCAGCAACCCTACACCATTGTGGTGGTGTCACACCATGCAACGTCCTGCCACCGGGCCTGCCAGAGGAAAGTGAGCTAGTGACAGGTGTGATTGCTCCCCATCCAGCAGGCCTGGCTCGCTCACCCCAACAGCACCCCGCTTCTCTGGGACATATGAGGGGTGCCAACACCCATGAGAGATGCTACGACAACAACCCTAACAGCCAGATTGCTCACCACGACTGGTGGCACTCACAAGAAACGCGCTTGATGCCTGAGCCAATGGTGACAGAAAGGGACAGAGAGATTGAGAGGGAACTGGAACAAAAAAGACAAATGCAAATGGAGAAACAGCTGGAGAGAGAGAGGGAGGCGAAGATTCAAGAGGAGATGGACAGAGAGAGACAACAGGAGCTGAGCAGGAGCAGAGCCAGAGAGCAGCTGCACCACCAGAGTTTGGTCCATCCTCCTCAGGCTGGAGACGTCAACGACACGTGGCCGAAACCAGCCAGCCGTCAGTCACAGAGCGGTGGGGGAGGCAGAGGTCTCTACAGTACCCTGGAAGGCCACACAGGGGCTTGTTCTGCTGCTGGATGGGATGCAAAGAAAGGACAGATGAATGCAAGTTCAAGCCCTAATCCCAGTTCTGGTCTGCAACCAAAACTTGATCTAAACTCAAAACCCAACACAACCTCAAGGATCTCCAGGAACCAGCTCCTGAGAGACCGGGCTTCTCAGCTGGCGGATGAACGCAGTGGGATGAGCACAGACGAGGAGACGAGTACTGACATGCTGATGGGTCGGTACTGGAGTCGAACGGAGAGGAGGGAACACTTCCTGTTGGCCCGCGAACAAAGGCAGCAGCAGCTGCAGGCCAGAGGAGTGCCTGTACGAGATGCCATCAGCAGAGGAGGAGTCGTCGGAGGTGGAGCAGGAGGAGGAGGAGGAGGAGGAGGAGGAGCCTTTGTTGGAGACGGTGGTATAGTGGACAGCAGAGGAGGCGGAGCTTTTGCAGAAGGCCGCTGCAACACGGTCCTGGAGCTGAGTCAAAGGAAGCTGAGTCGTCTGAGGAACAGGAAGCTGTTGGATGACTGGACGACAGTAGAGGAGCTGCTGACTCATGGGACCAGGCTGGACAACCAGGAGGACATGCTCTGTCCTAGCTCCCTGCTGACGGTCACCACTGTCTAACTGCATGGACACCACGTAACTGTAACTCTGTGCGTGAGTGAGTGTCTGCGATGTCAATCTAACAACACAACATTTGAGTAAATCCTTGTTCTGTTTTTTCCAAAGTGAACAATGTGAAGATGGATATCAACCAGACGTGTTTAGCCTAGCTTAGCACAAAGACCGGAAGCAGGGGGAAACTGCTAGCCTTGCTTTATCTAACCTTCCAGCAGCTACAATTTAAACAAACTCCATTTGTTATTCTTGGATTAAGGTATTTTAAAGTACAGTAAATCATATTTTCATACTGCACCTGCACCTGCATAGACATAAATTTAATCATCAAGCTAACTCAAGCCCAAATAGTATTTTATGCTGTGTAGCTGCTTTAGTTTTCAAGGGTATGAGTGATGTAATTTTCATGTGCTCACATCCATGCAGACATCTGTGTGGATGTTTTTATACCAGCCCAAAATTTATGACTGCACAGGCTGTGGGCACCTACACCACAGTGTTTACTGCCTGCTGTCCGCATCCTCTTTGGAGGACTTTAGCTTCAGGTAGTCACGTATGAAGGACAAAACTGAGATCCATCTTCTCACATGACTCGAGGGAAGGACAGAGAACATAAGGATTCACGTAAATGTCGGACTGTTCCTTTAATGAATGTGTGTGCGAGAGGGAACCTCACTGTTACTGCTGTACATCACCTCAACTGATAGCTTTATGTGTGTGTGTGTGTGTGTGTGTGTGTGTGTGTGTGTGTGTGTGTGTGCGTGCGTGTCACCACTGTACAGCACTCTGAACAAAATGTGCGTTTCAGTGCAAGGCTTGTAATGACAAAGAAACTAACAAACAAGGTCAGATAAGCGCGTATGTTTGCATCATGTGTTTCATGCTACATCTTATGCTACATTTATTTCACAGAATCTTTGACACAAGTTACAAAAAAAAAATGGGTTTTGGACTTAAATCCTCTGACAGACCATGAGATTTCGGGGAGCAATACTGTTCTGCGTGATATACCTGGCTGTGTACGATAGATCACATACAACTACTTTTACATCAGGGCCACAGAACACATCAACTGTAGCAATGCAGACAATGACAACTGAGATTTGATACCAAATCCTGAATGGTTTTTATAGAAACTCTGTTTACAATTAAAATATCAAATCTATGGGAGCTTTTGTAACTTAAAAAATGATGAAAAACAAAAAACACGGCCTGATTTACTTGCTTGTGCAACATTAGTCAAACCGTGTTGGATCAGGGATAGGGAACAATGTGCCACGAGGTTTGCAGAAGATGTTCACTGCACCTTTAATCTGTAAAATCAGCTGGTTTATGCCAAATTCACGCCACATCATTCAGACCGTACTCATGTGCAGCTGAGTTTGAAAACATGTTCACACCAACGTCCAAGTTGTAACTCTGAGTCGGAGGCATCAGGTATTTCTAACAGCTACGATATCATCATTAAACAATGTGATATCAGATAAATAATAGATTAGATGGTTAACAGAAACTTAACTGTAGGTACAAAGCTGATGCGCCCCTTCCGCTGACCAGGCTAAATGCAGAAGATCAACATTGTGTAGTGGCTGTTGCAGCTCTCTGTCTGACACCAACATGATGTCTGAAAGTCATAATCGCATCAGTTTCTTTCCCATTTTTACTGTTCTGCTAACAGTGTGAATGCAGCATTAGAGTTTTGGCCCTTCATGGCTCATAGCTCCCTGTTACTGGTGTTGTCTTTACTGTTAGCAGGATGTTTACAGATCTACCTACCCAGGTAACAGCTTATGCATGTTTACTGAAATCTACAGTTGACAGCGTGGGGAAAAAAAACAAAATCAGATTTCACCTCAAGTCAACTTTACGTCAGATCTTTTACAGTCAGGACAGACAGAGCTCAAGTCAGCGTTGTTGACATTCCACTAAAAGCAGGTACAGCGTGGGTAAATCTGAAATCTGCTGATTCCAGGTCTGCAGTGCGGGAAAATGTGCAATAATACCTCAAGTTAGTTTTAATACAACAATGACGACAGTGTTGTGTGCGCTACCTGTCAGGTTTCCATCGAATGCAGTAACTCGTTTTAAATCAAACAGATGCACAAAAGTGACGAGTCACCACAAGTGCGCAGTAATCCTAGAATCTAAAAATGGCAAGAGCAAAGGTTATTGTAGATATTTACATTATTTCTTTGTTTTCCATGAGAGGGACCTAAGATAACAACTTTTTGCACATCATTTTTTATACGAAACGTTTTCCCTACCTTTCTCTACCAGGGGACGGAGGCCAGTGGAACGACTGTAGATAGAACGACAGTGTGTCTTGATGTTTTCTTTATAAACTATCATAGTGATTTATGGAGGAAAAAAAAAATCAGTTTATTGTCATTGTGTTGGACATATTTCAATATTTTTCTTGTGATGGTTACAAAACCAATGTGAACAGTTTTTATGATCTTTAAAATCGACTTAATTTATTTAAAAGCTGGTGAACCTTTGATTTACCATTTTCAAAGAATGAACACAAAATGTGAATATTAATGTCTCTTTAAGTGGCTAAATTGAATTTTACTGTTGTTTTGTGTCATTATGACATGTACATATTGATTTTGTCAGAGGGTGCAGACAAGGCTGGAGTTAAGTAACAGGACATGCAGATGCCATCAGACGCCTCCAGTAGATCATTGGATTCAGTAGGTTTATAGCTGTGTTATGGAGGCTGTACTGTATATACAGCACAGGGATTTACATTGTAGTATTAGCACGTTTAACACACCTTTGACAACAACATTGTCAAAACTCATAGAAAGTGGTTCAGTTTGTTCTGAATGTTAAATGTGGCATCCATGAATTATGAGTAGGATCACTGACACTGTAACACCTAAAGGTACACTATGATATTTTAGGTAAATCTTCTTCTTCTTCTCCACAGTTTGATGTTTTAGATGTCAGTTTCATCTCTGTTTGTTGTCCACTACAGGGAAACCTTCCAACAACTCCAAAGCTGTCTGATTTAAATGTTTAATCTTATTAACTGATGTAGATAAGCTGTGTTTTTACATGATGTGTTTAGCTCAGTTGGTATAGAGTGAAAGCTGGGTAAAACTGCTAGCCTGTTTGAGCTAATGCTAACCAAAAAAAAAAAAAAACACTTTCTAATGACTCCAAAGCTGTCCGATTTTCATGCTGCCTCCTCTAGAAAGTCCAAAATGAAGGAAGGAAGCTGATTCGTACACTCTCTACTCTCTTTTTCACAGAAGGCATTTAGACATGTCACAGACGGGAAAGCGAAAGCCGTAAATAATTAAATTAATAAAGGCCGAATTCCCTTTGGCTGCTTTGGTTTCAGGGCCCTGACATGCTGGCTTACTTGACTCTTGATTAGAACAGAGTTAAATGTCATTAGGGACATCTGTGCTTTTTCTTCCATGACAAGTCAAAATCACAAGTCTTCTGTAAAAAAAAAAAGGCCTGCAGAAAGCCAAAATGAACCCAAAGCTCTGTTTTTTTTTCCAAAATCAAGTCCTTAATTGATTACTGTTTTTGCATTGCATAAATACTACATGTATTGGTGAAAGAGGCTCTTGCATGGGATTTAGTTAGATAATACTGTTTCCTCATAGAGGTCAAAGCATCCAGAATGTTTAAATCTGAACTTCAGGATTGCTGGAAGAATTTTCTCTTTTGATTGAGCTAGGCTAGCAGTTTCCCCTGGCTTCCAGTCTGTGTGTGTCCTAGCTTAGCTTAGCTTAGCTTAGCATGTCCTGGACACACAGAGATGAAACTGGCACCCATCATCTCAAGTGACTCTAGAGAAGACAGAGAAAAAGTGGATTTACAGAAATGTCAAACTGTTTAAAACACATGGAATCAGATGTGGAACACGTGGATTGAAACCTCCGCCCTGTTTGTTTCCACATATTCCCTCTCTCTCTCTCGCTCTCTCTCTCTCTCTTTCTCTCTCTCTATTGGGCTGTGACTCAAACAGTCTGAATAATGGATGACGAAGAACGAATTTTTCCTTCCCACTCGCCCCCTTCACTCTCTTTGCTTACGTTACACAAGGACACACAGAGAGAGCTGAAAATAGCACTGCTGTCCTCATGTGATGTGAAATTAAAAGCACACTGGAGCGGAGACACTTGCTGCTGGGGAACTCAACACTTGTTTTACTCCATCTGACAATCCCTCCATCCAGCCTGCAACACCACCTCCATCTGTCTGTGCAAGGGTACTTTTCACAACAGCAAGCTTTTTGGAATATGATGATGTACATGTGATTGTAATAAAGAGATTTTAATTAGCTATGACATGGTGTTTTTGTGTTTTTCATTGATACATTGCTGACGTTTGGGATGTCTTGATCATCAGATATCAGTAGAGTAGTATGCAGCAAGCTGTTTTAGTCATTCATAACTGGGTTGAATGAAGTGAATAATGTATTATTATAATAAATTATTAGTTGAGGCCATTTTTTATGTACAATACATGATGAATTCAACAGATTACTTCACAATTCCTTTAATTATTGGCCTGAACAGACATACACATCCCTCTACATCATACGTTAAAACACTGTGCCTGTCATAACATTTAAATGTTTTTTCCTTTACTTTAATTAAGTTATCAACCTGAGTTGTTGTTGATGTAGAACAGCTTACTTTTCTCTTTCCAAGAGGCCACCAATGCAGCTGATGTAACACGTAATGAGACACATTTGTGTTGATCTTTAAGTAAAAGCAGTGAAAGGACAGAATGTGGGAACCAAAGGAAAAGAGACTCAAAGAGACCTGATGGGACAAAAGATCAAGACCTCTGCCCAGAAGAGACAGAAGTTAAGAGGTTATGTATCAGCACCAAGATAATAAAACTGCTCATTTAGTTCAGAAGAAATATTATCTAAAAGAAGATATATAGCATTAAGTGACAGTTAAAAAGTCTGAAGAAAAAGGTCCAGTGTGTAAGATTTAGTGACACCGGGCAGTGAAGTTGCAGATTGCAACCATATTAATCTTCTTCAAAGCATGTAGGAATATATATATGGCTGTTCAAAATGGCGGACTCTGTTGAAGAGGACCCGCTCTCACTGTAGATATAAAGGGCTCATTTTAAGACAACAAACAACACAATAATTCTTGTGTTCAGGTGATTATACACTAATGAAAATGTACAAATGAATATTATATTCAGTTCCTGCAAAGAAATACTCCCAAATCTTACACACTGGTCCTTTAAATATTTCTTGGAAATTTATTTTTTGTAAATTTTGATTTAGCACAGAGATCCATCCATGCCACCAACAATCGCTTTTACTAATTCTCAGGAACATCTAACTCCCACAAGGTAAATTGATGATTCAAGGAGAATATAAGCATAATTCATGACAGGCTTAATCCCGCTGAATCACTTCAACAAGCTGCAGTCTTCCTCTGATGAGAACCTGAGAGAGGCTGACTTCTCTCCTCTGAGCTCCACAGTCCAGACCAGCATCACCAAAGACAAGAGTCCAGTCAACAGCGCCCCCTGGAGGCCGTGGTAGACACCTACAGTCTGGAGTTACTACCAGACAAACTCAGATGACCATATTGGTCAAAGATTACTGAACTGAATTCTTTCAAGTTTGATGGACTTGTTCTTCTGTATGTACAGAAGGCTGTATTTTGTGTTTGTCTTTGTGAAGATGACATTTCCTGAGGAAATGACAGCAACAATATCTTTCAAGTTAACAAAGAGAACATCTTGTCATGCATGTTGCATGAAACAAATCTGATTGCATCTGCAATTATTATTATACTTACTGTACTTCATGTATTGGTAGTATATGCTATGGTAACATTTGTTATCTTTTGATTGTTATTGATCACACTGATCAAAAAACTTTAACTGTCCTTTTTATGGACATTTTGTCATCATGGACTTTACCTCACTTTAATCTCTCTGATTACTCAAAACTGATCTGTTGTAAGATCCAAATGTTTTTACTTTTTTTCTAAAAGTTTTGCTTCATGTCACAATTTTCCTGTGACACTTTTATTATTCAATGAGCATCATGTATTGATAGAATATAATGCAATGGTGATATTTGTTACCTCTTGATTAGTAATGATCGATTTGATCTTAATTGTCCTTTTTATGGACATTTTGTCATCATGGACTTTCTCTCACTTTATGTGATTATTGAAAAATGATCTGTTTAAGATCAGTGTGTTTATCCTTTTACTGTTAAAGGTTTGTTTAATGTCACACTGTCACAGTTTTACAGTGACCATTTTTACGTTTTGAGAGTCATTTGAATTTAATGATTATTAAGAACAATGTTTTTATTGTCTTTTGTTTTGTTCACAAAGGTCAAACATTTTGATCCACTTGTGAAGAAACTCTCAAAGGACAGTGAGTACTATGTCCTCAAATATTGTAAACTGTTTGTCTTTCATAAAGACAGTTGTTCCTTTACTCTCTCTGAGTACAGTGTGTCTTGTAGAAATCTACAAGTTGTTGTTGTTGTGATGTATCATCACCTCTAGTTGGAGCTTTCATACTTTGTGTGGCTCATTGTGCCTTGTAGAATAAACAAACACTACCTGCTGAACATGTTATGGTATTTCATTATTTTTCCTTACAGTTCCTCTCATTATGATGATGAAACTGAGATTTTTACAAAGCTGTATTTACAAAACTGTACAGCTAAGTACAGTAAATGTGTTGTTTCATTCAGATTTTTCAATTTAGATAACTCTGTTCATTTAGAGTAAGTAAAGTCAGAAAATGTACATTAAAAAAAAGTTTGACATCTTATCAAATGTGGGTATTTAAATGTAAACCCATTTCTCCCTTTAAAGAGGTCGGACATTGTTTCTAATGAGATGCATAATAAGACACACTTCTATTGTTCCTCTATTGAAAGCAGTGAAAGGACAGAGTGTGGGAAACCAGAGGAAACTCACTCACAAAGCCCTGTGGGACAATAGATCCAGACCTTTGACCTGAAGGGACTAAGAGATTAAAAGGGAGCCTGTTTTTTAAAACCCGACCTGTTTTAAATCACACATTTGATTGTAACTGTGCCTCGATGACACAAACCCCTTTTCACACTTATACAATTTAATCTAGTGAGAGACAATATTTTTAGCAGGTGTTTCTGCCAGTTATACGATGTGGATTAACCTCTCATACATGTTCAAACATAACAATCTGGTTTATTTCATGCCATGTTACCTGCATTTACAATCTAGCTGAAACAGAAAACTACTTAGACCACTAAAAAGTAAAGGACATTGAGAACAAACCAGAATTAATATTACCAAATAATAATAAATAAAATATCAGCCTACTTGTACCTGGACTACCTGTAGTCCCATCACATAGCTAACTATCTCATGAGCTAAAGTTAAGCTAGATCCAGTATCCAACAGCAGAAACAGTCACATTTTGACAGATAGCACAGTTAGGTACTATTTTTAATTAAATGAAGTAAAGAAAAAACAAACAAACAAACAAACAAAAAACGCTTTGACTAACAGTTACTCACCGCTTAAACTTGAAGTGAAGTCAAGACAACTGTTGGTTTGGTTTCTCTCAAAGATTAGCTAGGTCATCTTCCTATTGTGGACCTGTTTGTTGAACAGGTTTAGCAGGAAATCTTCGTCAGGTAACGGTTTATATAAAGTCTGTGTTTCCTCCTTTTGTTTAAACAGAGAGGGTAAAGTTTTAGATAGACTTGCTTTAGTTTGCTGATCCATAAAAATCACCTGTATGGTTGTAGGAGTCCCAACAGAGTCACTTGCTGTAAAGTTACTGGCAGACGACACTGAACCAACGTTCACCGTTAACCGTTTCTTCACTTGTTAAACTATCTAACCTAATCAAAACCAACTAATGTTATAAATGTTCTAAAAACTGAGACACAATAAGTTTTAAAACTGTCTTCTAACGTTAGTTTTCAACCATAGACATCTGTCT
This sequence comes from Protonibea diacanthus, assembly GCA_028641955.1. Lineage (NCBI taxonomy): Eukaryota > Metazoa > Chordata > Actinopteri > Sciaenidae > Protonibea > Protonibea diacanthus. Next base: position 17,512,133 of record CM053978.1, read on the forward strand.
TTATTTTGGCGGGAGGTGCAATCCGTTATCTACTTGGCGTCACATTATTTATGATCTTAGTGGACAAAATGACGTCTTGGAAGGTTCCACCCTGATGTTCAGACCCCAACCCAACGCACAAACATGAGATTTCAACATTTTAAAATATTAATTAACTAATTATATGTCTAAGTTGTGAATTAGTTCATTTTAATTTTCACATATTGTTTATGTACACACATTTTTACTTTAACTGAACCTATCAGCAGAGTTTCCAGAGCAGGACCACACCTCAACTGCCATTTCCAACATTCCTATAAATACCCTTCTCTAACCCACTCCTCCTCTTTCACTATTATCTTCTGTACCCCCCACCCTTTTTCTTTATCCCATGCCTCCCTTTTATTCCTACTCTCTATACGGTCCCATGGGAGGTTCCCGCCAAAGGTTCCCCACAACACAGCAAAAGGCAGAAGAAGTATGTAGCGGCAACTTTCCATTAAAACACTAAGAGGCTGAGTTGGCTCCTACTGTGACACATATCAATCCAAAGAAACTCCACAGTCCATGTTGTAACTTTATGATGTTTATTAACCAAAATAGTAACAAAAACCCAAAGTGGTATAACATATCCAACTAAACTAGATGAAGCTATATGATACGGAATGATGAGACGCAGTGAAACTTGACAGAGCCAGCCACCCTCTTTGTCCAAACTCCTGCCACCAAGCGCACAGGTGAAAATAAGAAACCACAACCACACCCCCTGTGCTAATTACTGGAAGTGAAGGTATTCTACAAAACGTGTGTGATCTAAACAAATGAACAGTGCAAACTATATATACACACGTTTTACCTACAAAGTACAATACCCCAAGCTTCACTCACACTCTTTTGTTTTGTTAATAAAAAAAAATTAAACATATCTTGTTGATCATGTGGTCTGTACTAGTAAATGTGTAATTATTTTTTGAGGAGATCCCACCCTCTACTTTTGGCGCCAATCTCTATATGTGCTTAGGATCCCTGAAAGGTTTTTTGTAGAGAGGCACATGCGTGTTTTCTGCTAATGAAAGTGTGGGAAAGCTCTGGAGGGCAGAGTTAAGTGTCAATGACATCCATCCCACCAGCAGCCGAGTAATTCTCCAAAGAGATTTGGCACACTTCAGGAAACAGCTGCTCCCCCACCAAAGAAACCTCCCACCCTCATGAGAAGACCTGAAATTTTTATGATGGTCAGCAAAGAGGTGTGATTATGACTGGAAGGTTCAAAATGTGATTGGAAAATGAAAATTTGAGATATCAAATTATTTTGGTGACACTTTTTTCACTAAACTTCCAAGATTTACAAACTGTCAGAGCCAGCCAATGGTGTCCTTTCCCTCCAGATGGCTGGTGATGTCAGGCTCTGTTTCTATAACAACACACAGCCAGCATCTGTCACTGAAGTCCCTTTGTGGTTCATTGACCATACAGGGAGTCAGTGTGGGAAACCGAGCTCTACTTGTTACTCACAGACTACAAGGCACGTGTCAAAAGACTCAACTACATCTGGACAGCTGCCTGAGTGTGCTTCAATGGGCATCACACTGTTCTCTAACCTTTTATATAGGGTACTATAATCTTGTAGCAAAAAATAAAATAATAAAAGAAAAATCCACAAAGTTTATTACAAAGGTATTATTATTATTATTATTTGGTATTTTCAATATACGATATTGATTAGTGTGTTCAGTGTGTGCTACGTTTGATTGATTCTATACAGAAATATATAAATGTTCAGGTTTAGAAAAATTTAAATATAAAATCATTATCACTCTCCCACGTGTGTGATGGGATGATGAGCGTGTACTCAGTCAAAGTCATTGATCCCAGCATCAGGCAGCAGATCTGCTCTCTCTACAGGGTCACCACTTTCCCAGATTCAAACAGAGCTCTGTGAGTCTCTCTCCATCACCCCCCCAGTCCTCCACCTGTTCCCCTGAGATCTAACCATTGCCCTCACACCAATATAACCATCCACAGTGTGTAATCCTTTATTGTGCCACCAAGCTCTCTGATTGGCTGAGACTGTGAGAAACTTCAGCCAGACCAAGACCCACACATTCATATGGAGATGTGGGACTATAAATAGGAGGGATGAAGCCAGCAGAGAGCAGATTCTCTCTACAGAGACCTCTACAGCACAGAGATCCAGACATGGCACCTACAATCACTGCAGCTATGACCAAATCTCAGGAGCATCTGACTCTGACCCACAAGGTAAATTGAAGATTCAAGAAGATTTAAATATTGTTAATGAGAGGTTGTCTTTGTTCATGCTAACACTTTACTCCAGAATAAGTTGATTAATGACTTTGTTCTTCTTTCTGCAGCTCAGAAAGCCTCTGGTGGAGAAGTTACGCAGAGAGCGAATCAACAGCAGCATTGAGCAGCTCAAGTCTCTCCTGGGTCCAGAGTTCCTCAAACAGCAGCCAGACTCCAAGCTGGAGAAAGCAGACATCCTGGAGATGACAGTTTGTGTCCTGAGACGACTGCAGCAGCAGCATCAACAGCAGAGAAGACTGCTGAACCACTGCAACAAGCTGCAGTCTTCCTCTGATGAGAACCTGAGAGAGGCTGACTTCTCTCCTCTGAGCTCCACAGTCCAGACCAGCATCACCAAAGACAAGAGTCCAGTCAACAGCGCCCCCTGGAGGCCGTGGTAGACACCTACAGTCTGGAGTTACTACCAGACAAACTCAGATGACCATATTGGTCAAAGATTACTGAACTGAATTCTTTCAAGTTTGATGGACTTGTTCTTCTGTATGTACAGAAGGCTGTATTTTGTGTTTGTCTTTGTGAAGATGACATTTCCTGAGGAAATGACAGCAACAATATCTTTCAAGTTAACAAAGAGAACATCTTGTCATGCATGTTGCATGAAACAAATCTGATTGCATCTGCAATTATTATTATACTTACTGTACTTCATGTATTGGTAGTATATGCTATGGTAACATTTGTTATCTTTTGATTGTTATTGATCACACTGATCAAAAAACTTTAACTGTCCTTTTTATGGACATTTTGTCATCATGGACTTTACCTCACTTTAATCTCTCTGATTACTCAAAACTGATCTGTTGTAAGATCCAAATGTTTTTACTTTTTTTCTAAAAGTTTTGCTTCATGTCACAATTTTCCTGTGACACTTTTATTATTCAATGAGCATCATGTATTGATAGAATATAATGCAATGGTGATATTTGTTACCTCTTGATTAGTAATGATCGATTTGATCTTAATTGTCCTTTTTATGGACATTTTGTCATCATGGACTTTCTCTCACTTTATGTGATTATTGAAAAATGATCTGTTTAAGATCAGTGTGTTTATCCTTTTACTGTTAAAGGTTTGTTTAATGTCACACTGTCACAGTTTTACAGTGACAATTTTTACATTTTGAGAGTCATTTGAATTTAATGACTATTAAGAACAATGTTTTTATTGTTTTTTGTTTTGTTCACAAAGGTCAAACATTTTGATCCACTTGTGAAGAAACTCTCAAAGGACAGTGAGTACTATGTCCTCAAATATTGTAAACTGTTTGTCTTTCATAAAGACAGTTGTTCCTTTACTCTCTCTGAGTACAGTGTGTCTTGTAGAAATCTACAAGTTGTTGTTGTTGTGATGTATCATCACCTCGAATTGGAGCTTTCATACTTTGTGTGGCTCAATGTGCCTTGTTGAATAAACAAACACTGCAAGCTGAAAACTTTGTGTTCTCATGTTATTGTGTGTCATGGTTACCCTCTTAATTATGATTTAAGGGAGACTTTCACACTGATATTTCATTTTCACTTAATTGATAGAGGCCTCCATCATTGTTCCTTCCATCTTTTGACTAATCTATACGAAATTCAGCTCAAACATTAACTATTCATCTTGAACAAAACTGGTTAGTGTAAAACTATGCATTGATTGTCTACAATCAATTGAACCTTTGAATGACAAATATCAAGATGAAATATGTTTTCCTGAACGTGTATGAAACATTTTGAATCAGGGATTGTAAATGTTATGTCAATCTGTTGATGTGCAGTGACTCAAATCATCAAACCAAATGACAAAATGTTCATTTCTGCATCACTGTTTTGGTATAATTATGAATTTCAGGCGATTTAATATACAGCGTTTAAAGTTAACTATTTCTCTCTTTAAAGAGGTCAGACATTGTTTCTAATGAGATGCATAATGAGACACACTTCCATTGTTCATCCAGTGAAAGCAGTGAAAGGAAGGAGTGTGGGAAACCAGAGGAAACTCACTCACAGAGCCCTGTGGGACAATAGATCCAGACCTTTGACCTGAAGGGACAGGGACAAAAAAGACTCTTGCTACTAAGACTGAAAGTTCCTAACTTCAGGATTCCAACACATGATTCAATTCAAAAGTCTAAACTTTTCCAGACTTCTTGGTAGATCTATCAGATCATATTTGATATCTGAAAAACAAATTGCTGGATGTTTCTTAATGTAAATAGATAGTTTTAAAATCCAACTGTTAACATTTGCTCTACATTCTGACCATGTATGCTAAACTGTTCTAATGTAAACGAAAATGAATGCAGTCTTAAAAGTTTCCTTGTGCAAAAATGATGGACCATATATTTTTCTTCCTAACTCATAAATGTTGAGACGAGAGCAGTATTTGTGATGCTATTTATTTATACAATTCAAAGACACTGCTGCATATTCTTTCAAACTAATTGGATGATGTCTGGATTTGGTACAGTTGGAAAATACTTGGGTAGAGCTGTTCTGCAGGCTGTGGCATACAGGCACAGAGTTAGCTTGTTGTGCGAGTGTGTGTTGAGTTGCTACTTGTCTTTGTTTTTGATGAAATCAAGGTCACTCTGGCTTGTACTTTCTCACATAGAGATTCTGACTAAAATTGCCACCTGATCCAAACACCATGAAAAACACTGCTTAAATGATGAATTTATTTTTAGAATTTCTGTCTTTATATTTTTGGGGAAAAAAAAGAAATAGAGGTACTAGTCTAGAAACTGAAATATGTTTCAATACTGTATTTACTTTTTTCAATATTCATCAAGACCTGTAAAATTAATGAAATCAAAGTCTCTACCATGTAGGAACCCGGCATTCATCAAAATTTAAATGTTATATTTTTAACTTGATGCTGGGTTAGCTGTAAACTGGAAAAATTAAAGAAATAAACCTAAATTAAGATGAGAATAGTCAAATGCATATTTGGACTGAGGCACATGCCTTCATGTCTGTCAATGGACAGAGTGTGGGAAAACTCCTGAGATCAGAGTTTAACATGATTAGCATCTTCAACCACACCAGCAGCAGACCATCCTCCAAAGGGATTTGGCACACTTCAGGAAACAGCTGCCTCAGCCTCCCACCCTCATCAATACAACTGAATTTTTTTATCCAGTTACTGATATAAAGCCTCAATTAAACATTAATTATCAAAATGTACAAAGATGATTGAAACTTGACTAAAGAATTTGTCAAATAAGCTGAGCTGATTCATTATGAGAAAACATTTTGATAATTTCAAACTTTACAGTCAGAACCAGCCAATGGAGTTCTTTCCCTCCAGATGGGTGGTGACGTCAGCCTCTGTTTCTACTACAACACACGTCCACTATCAGTCACAAAAGCTCCATTCAAAGACCTTTTGTTGTTCATTGACCACAGCATTCAGGGAGTCAGTGTGGGAAACTGAGAGCAACTTTCTACTCACACTGACAACAAGGCACGAGTCAGAAGACAGAGATACATCTGGACAGCAAAGTGATTATTGTTCTCGAATTCTATTAAAATAACTTTGAAATACAAAATATGCATCACAATCTTCAAAACCTGAGAGAATTGACTTGCTTGCGTATGTGAAATTCATTTCAATATTTAAAAGAAAGTCAAATCATAATAAATAAAAACTGTAACTGAACGACACGTGACATTTAGTTTTTGTTAGAATGAAATCATCTAGAAATAAATCAGTTTTCACTGATAAATTAACTGAGAAGGTTATGCAAACATTTTTGCCAACATTTTTGCCACGTATGCAACTAACTGTCACTCTCCCACGTGTGTTATGTGATGATGAGCGTGTGCTCAGTCAAAGTCATTGATCCCAGCATCAGGCAGCAGACCTGCTCTCTCTACAGGGTCACCACTTTCCCAGATTCAAACAGAGCTCTGTGAGTCTCTCTCCATCACCCCCCCAGTCCTCCACCTGTTCCCCTGAGATCTAACCATTGCCCTCACACCAATATAACCATTCAGCGTGTGTAATCCTTTATTGTGCCACCAAGCTCTCTGATTGGCTGAGACTGTGAGAAACTTCAGCCAGACCAAGACCCACACATTCATATGGAGATGTGGGACTATAAATAGGAGGGATGAAGCCAGCAGAGAGCAGATTCTCTCTACAGAGACCTCTACAGCACAGAGATCCAGACATGGCACCTACAATCACTGCAGCTATGACCAAATCTCAGGAGCATCTGACTCTGACCCACAAGGTAAATTGAAGATTCAAGAAGATTTAAATATTGTTAATGAGAGGTTGTCTTTGTTCATGCTAACACTTTACTCCAGAATAAGTTGATTAATGACTTTGTTCTTCTTTCTGCAGCTCAGAAAGCCTCTGGTGGAGAAGTTACGCAGAGAGCGAATCAACAGCAGCATTGAGCAGCTCAAGTCTCTCCTGGGTCCAGAGTTCCTCAAACAGCAGCCAGACTCCAAGCTGGAGAAAGCAGACATCCTGGAGATGACAGTTTGTGTCCTGAGACAACTGCAGCAGCAGCGTCAAGCTGTGGACTCGGCAGCTGTTGATCAGGGATACTCCAGGTGTGTTCAAGAGGTGAAAAACTTCATGTCCAAGGAGCAGGTGCAGACCCAGTCCCAGAGAAGACTGCTGAACCACTGCAACAAGCTTCAGTCTTCCTCTGATGAGAACCTGAGAGAGGCTGACTTCTCTCCTCTGAGCTCCACAGTCCAGACCAGCATCACCAAAGACAAGAGTCCAGTCAACAGCGCCCCCTGGAGGCCGTGGTAGACACCTACAGTCTGGAGTTACTACCAGACAAACTCAGATGACCATATTGGTCAAAGATTACTGAACTGAATTCTTTCAAGTTTGATGGACTTGTTCTTCTGTATGTACAGAAGGCTGTATTTTGTGTTTGTCTTTGTGAAGATGACATTTCCTGAGGAAATGACAGCAACAATATCTTTCAAGTTAACAAAGAGAACATCTTGTCATGCATGTTGCATGAAACAAATCTGATTGCATCTGCAATTATTATTATACTTACTGTACTTCATGTATTGGTAGTATATGCTATGGTAACATTTGTTATCTTTTGATTGTTATTGATCACACTGATCAAAAAACTTTAACTGTCCTTTTTATGGACATTTTGTCATCATGGACTTTACCTCACTTTAATCTCTCTGATTACTCAAAACTGATCTGTTGTAAGATCCAAATGTTTTTACTTTTTTTCTAAAAGTTTTGCTTCATGTCACAATTTTCCTGTGACACTTTTATTATTCAATGAGCATCATGTATTGATAGAATATAATGCAATGGTGATATTTGTTACATCTTGATTAGTAATGATCGATTTGATCTTAATTGTCCCTTTTATTGACATTTTGTCATCATGGACTTTCTCTCACTTTATGTGATTACTGAAAAATGATCTGTTTAAGATCAATGTGTTTATCCTTTTACTGTTAAAGGTTTGTTTAATGTTACACTGTCACAGTTTTACAGTGACAATGTCATTTTTTAAATTTTAAATTCAACTGAATTTAATGATTATTAAGAACAATGTGACCTGTTTTATGGTCAGCTTTTTCTGTTTTTTTGTTTTGTTCACAAATTACAAATGTGTTGATCAGTGACAATGTAAAAAATTGAGTACTGTGTCCTCAAATATTGTAAACTGTTTGTCTTTCATAAAGACAGTTGTTCCTTTACTCTCTCTGAGTACAGTGTGTCTTGTAGAAATCTACAAGTTGTTGTTGTTGTGATGTATCATCACCTCTAGTTGGAGCTTTCATGCTTTGTGTGGCTCAATGTGCCTTGTTGAATAAACAAACACTGCAAGCTGAAAACTTTGTGTTCTCATGTCATAGTGTGTCATGGTAACCCTCTTAATTATGATTTAAGAGAAATCATAATAAAGACATTAAGATCATCTACATTTGAGAAGAGTTAAATCTGGGGTAACTGGACTGTAGAAGCCTCTCAGAGGAGAAGTGAAATGTCTTGTCCAGTTCTACAACCAAGTCCAGTATTTCTTGTTCAGTTACATTCAAGATACATACATTTTTGCATTTTTACATTTTTGCATACATTTTTTGCATGACATGTCACCAAAGTTCACAGTCTTTACAGATAGATAAGATATTCATAAATAAACAAACAAATGGTAACAAGTAAATAGATAAAAGTTAAATTGGTGTAAGAGATTAAAATACATAAACAGAAAAATACAAAACATAGTTTAAGTAAAAGCCAGATTAAAAAGATAAGTCTTAAATTTGCTCTTAAAATATAAACATTCTTGATGACAGAAAGAAGTAGAGATGAGCGAAGTAAAATAAATCAATAATAGGCATATATAAAACTGAGAAAAGAGTTGTTGTTTTTTTTTTTGTTTTAGGAAACCTTTGTCCTTTAGTGTCATTACAGTCCAACCCCCAAGAGCCTAACCAAACCAGTTGTGGCAGCAAATTGAGAAGCAATGTGTATGTTTCATCACAGACAGCAGATCCACTAAAAGACAAGAAACAAATCCATAGAGGCAACAGGATCGAGATTCATATTTCTGAGGGAAAGGTAACCAAACTTCTCTTTCTCTGCACATCTTCAGTATTCTGCCTCTTTACACACAAGATAAGCAAAAAGAAAACTTGAAACCACTTTGGTGGGTACTCAAGTAGAAAAATGCACAGAGGGAAGCTGTGATTTTGTGCATCCTCAATCAACAAATACTGCAGACTGAAACAACCTTTTAACACTCTTTAAAAGCACCATAAGACTTAAGACTATCTCTGTGTGTAAAGGTGACCTTTAATAGTCATGGAAAGTAATGTGGAGGTGGTATCTTGTCTTACAAGTTTAGTTGAATTAATTTAACTTAGTTAATCATCATCAGGTTGTTATATGGCATTTGCTGCGTGTGACCAGTTCTGCTTGTGCAGGTAAAAGTGAATATGAGTGACAGAGCAATACAGGATCCTGTTTTTTAAAAGTTTTTTTTCATGAAAGGGTATTAAAAAGGTCCCAGTGTGTCAGATTGAAGGGTCTCAATTTACAGATTATTGCAGAAAACTTAAAATAATATGCATAACTGTTTTCATTTGTGCATAATCACCTGAAAAGTAGAATTTTGCTATTTTAGAAAGTGGACAAATGTGGACCAGCTCTCCTCCTCAAGCAGCATCAAGAGCGTTTATGCTGATGTGTCTCTAAGAATAAGAAAAAAGGAGAAAGTAACAGTGATTAAATCAAAGCGAAGTAGCAAAAAACATAACAGCGGGATGCTTAAACTATAGACCTTTTCCACAGAAGACATTTTATACATGTCATGATTGGAAAAATACAGTTGTACGTAAATAGCAAAAGTTTCACGGTCATGATATCACTGCTTCACTGTTGCACCGTCATGGCTCACAGTGACTGGGAATAGAAGACAGCTGATATTAGTAACATCTGTGATTGAAATATATGAATGAAATTTATGCATGTATATATGTGTTTGAACAACAACACCAAGTTTCCTAATACGAGCTGTGGGAACCTGTGGAGCCAGCTGACTTCAGTATGAGATCACAGAATTTATTTCTAACCTGCTTTGGACCAAGAATTATCATTTCAGTTTTCATTAAGAAGAAGAAAATTAGATGACATCCATTGTTTGATTTCTACTGTTTTTTTCTACTGATTTTCCAGTTTCACCAGATTATAACAGGCGCCGGGCTTAATGAAAATGTAAAGCTGCAAAAGAATGATAACCTAGTTTGTAACGATTGATTAATGAAGCGAGAGGCAGCAATGTAAATAGAAAAAAGAAGCAGGCCGAGCATAGATCTTACCTTTACTTATCTTACATATCTTACCTTCTTGTGGTCTGATAAGCATTTGTTGTGTGAGACAAAGTGAAATATGTTGGATGCTTATGATGGAGAGAACAGAATAGTTTCAAGGCCATGTAGCAGAATGTGATTGTATTGCCTGAAGCTGCTCTTCAGGTGCCGACATTGAAGACTTAAGTCATTATCCTCAGTCATTATCTTTTGTCAGAGCGGTGTCTGCACTGTGGAATTTTCTAAAACCGGTTCATATAGGTTGTTAGACAAAGGGTAATATGTAAATTACAGAGTCTACACCCTACATCACAATGTCTCATAAGACAGAATCATTAATGAATGGAAGCATTTTGGGCGGCTGTGGCTCAGGTGGTAAAGCTGGTTGTCTCCCCCAGACAAAATGTCCCTGAGCAAGATATTGAACCCCAAATTAGTCCCGATGGCTTCTGTTGGAGCCAGTTTTTTGTGCTTAATTATTTTAGATAATTTAGATAATTTATTTAGCTGACGAGAAATCTAAGAATTTATTAATTTATTAGCTGCTTTGATTAACTCAGACTTCCACCAGCTGTGCAAGGAGGAAGACGTGTGACTGAAGAGGTCCTTTTTGTCTGAACAAACAGGTTGATTAAAGCTGGACAGGATCTACCTCGTGTTTTTCTGGTTGTTTTGTTTTAAAATAAGTAATCAACAAAAGAAAACAGAAAGAAGCAACTCAAGCCTTTTTTGGGATGAGACTAACACAAGTCAAAAGTAGAGCCTTGTAACCTGACACAACGGATTAAACAGAAAATGGACAAGACAGCGTTATGGAATTTTCTGTCCTTAGGTTACACTGGATCACGTGTGGGCCTTGAGGTCCTCAGCAGTAGTAGTAGTAGTTGTCTGGCTTTCTTTGAGAACAATAGGTGTCAGCCTATCTCAACACTGTGGTGACCAGGGTCGAAGGAACTGAACGTTCCATTAACATAAACAGACAACAGTGGCTCCAGACTATAATGTGCTGACTAGTTCTGGGCATATAGTATTTGTGGTGTTATCTGTAAGGTTTAAAGTCTGACCACCAGCATGAGTTTGGCAGAATGTGAGACCGACTCAGACACTTCTGATGCACTTTGAGAGTGTCTCTAATTCTCCTTGGCCATGCATCAATAAATATTAAAGCATAAGACATCAGAGGCTCCTGAACACTTTCTTCTTTCCTGAACTCACCACTGAACATTTGTTTCAGCTATTTCTCCACAATAGACAGCTGTGACATAGCAACATGTGTGCGAATGGTTGAATGTGACAAGTCTTGTAATAGCGTAATTGAATGATTGGGAGATCAAGATTCAGAAAGGAGAGGAAGTTCATATTTTTCAGTCAGTACCTTGTAACAAGTCCTTCAACTTTAAATGACAAGAAATGACAGCTAAATGTAGATGTGCATTAACTGTGTATTTTAAGTTACCTATAGCAGAAGGCTTACTTAAATACTATGTTTATGTTAGATTAGTGATGTAAAATACACAGTCACAAGTTCACAATTCAAAAGTATAAGGTTTAAATGTTGAACTAATGTCTGAATGACAATGTTTAAACGTTGAACTTTCTGTTGAAAAATACTAGTACTCGTCATATTTCCCTGTACAGTATATTATACTTTCAGATTACCATTAATAATGAATTATGTGTAAACAGTTTTTTAATGTTACCTGATCAAGTCCGAGCTCCTTTAAATTTCTTCAAGGACAAGATTTTCATCACATTCATTGTGTTTCTGTCTCTTCCAGCTCTGTGACTTCCCTCCTCCAATATGTTTCACCTGCTGCTCTACCTGACTGCAGTCCTCCATCTGAGTACCTGTGGCTTCATGGAGCTTTGCCAGGGAGATCAGTAAATATGTTTGCTTCATATTTGATTGAAAGTGTTAAAAAAAAAAAAATGTTAAATGATAAATGATGTAAATGAAATCTCATCATCAGGACCAAACAAAGATTAACCAACTTTCTTAAGAAAGAAAGTGGGTTTGTTTGAGTGAATGCAGATGACATTTGCAAGAACTATGGCGTTTTTAGATGGAGCCCTCTTGAGGAACCCAGCCAGAGACTACATGAACATCTGATGTTCTATAATTCTCTCCTCATTAATTGATTAATTAATTGATTAATTGCAGTTGAACCTGATCTCAGGGCTCTTGAGAATCTGCAGACCTGCATGGCACCTCAGAGGAATAATCCCGACTCACTCTAGGACTCAGAAGTTTGGTTCCAGAGCTAAAATTTTACACACAGGTGTTCCCAACGGTATCTAGTTGGTATCGCTCAACCATATGCATAAGCTCTGACATCTTCCCCACCAGAGAGATAGTATTCTACATCCTAAGGGCCAGTTGTATATATATTCATACATATACATATATATTTTGTTTCTGTACCTGTCCCTCATCACCTCCACCAGGTGTATCCTCTGCACTGTGACTGGCCCCTCTGTCGTTGATGTCCACGGCATTGTTAACTCTGTCCAGGATCGGTGTGGGTACACTCTGATGAAAACTTCATCAATCCCAGATCTTCAAGTTCGTGCCACATTCCAGGAACGACGTCGTACAGATGTTAGTTTTTTGGACACTGTGATCCTGTCTCTGGACAAGTTGGGTGTTCAAATTAATCTGGAACAAGGTGGGAGAGTTAAGGTAAGCTACACTGTGCTACAGACTGTTGATTTGTGCAGATTTATACTTATGAATCCACTAATCATGCTCCTAGATACACACTGGACCAAAAAACAAAAAAAAGTTATTAATTTTACCTCTCCTTATCTCTTCTGCTGTGATGCAGCAAGGTAACACATTAATGAATTTCAACACCACAACGGTTCAAGGTGTGGAGCTCTCTAAGGACCAGACTGGTGTGACCGCCAAGATGTCCCACTTGAACCATACAATGTCTGTCTTCTTTGATGGTTACACTGCACAGATACACATTAAAGGTACCAAACACTAAAATCTAGATGGATGAATGTAGGTACAGACGAGAGCTGTTTGTGTTGTGTGTTTGACAAAAGACAAAAGAGGAACCTGCTCGTGGGTTCAACTACCGAGTTTTCACTATGAATTTTTGAAGCTCTGCACAAAATTAAATTTTACAAGTCTGTGACAAGATTGAGGTTTTCTTGTGGGGTGACACAACCAAGATGATATATTAAACCAGGTAAATTAATAACCAGGTTTTTACACCTTGGAAACACTAGCTACATCTCTTTTTTTGTTACTTATTTTCTTAGTTGGAGAAGCCACGTAGAAAACTGGAGCCTTTGTGAGTGGTTGTAAGTTAGTGGTATTATTAAGGTGTCAGGTAGATGGATCAGGACATCTTAAAGCCTTTTCCTCATCTGAGATTTGACACAAACATTTGTGATTAGCCTCACATTAGCATCTATCCAGGTTGAAGGAGAGACAACTTCAAGACATTAATAATTCTGGCTTTAGCCTCAACATACCTTGCTAACCCATGAATCTCGCTTTGTATTACATCCCATCACATCTCAGGACAACAGGGCATCAGACCAATGTCTGATACATTTTAGAACTGCCTCCTTTACTGGATTAAAACATGCAGCTTGATGCAGTTAAATGCTGAGAGTTTTGAACTCAAGCACAACACACAGATGAAGAAAAAGTAATGGCCATAGTTCACTTTTACAAGGGCGATAGTGCAAATTTATAAACATTTATCATCGTGGACTGTGCAAACAGCTGCAGAAGCCACAGTCTTATTCATTTCCCCTCATTTGTATCTTTAAAAGGGACTGTGTTTGAAAGCTGTGCTTTGTTGTTTTATTTGCCAGTTTATTGATCAGATTCTCTTCTCTTCTCTTCTCCAGGACCAAGTGGACAAGTTCCCTTTGTGGAGGGTTTGTGTGGCAACTCCACCATCAGTGAAGCAAGGCTCTCTAATAATGCTGACCTGTAAGTCCATCACAACCTGAACGTACCACTGACTGCTGAACCAATTACTGCTGGTGATGGATTATATATACTGTAGGGTCAGTCTACACGGGATTGGGTGTTTTGGTGCTTTGTTTTTTCATTTATGGCATAACAGAACAACCTCTGCTGTTTGTTGCCCCTTAGATGTGAGATGAAGTATGAAGGCACCAATGACACTATGATCAACTGCAGCAAATCAACTGAACGGTGAAGACAACCTTACACCAAGCTCACTATATTAACACCATTAAACATAACACAACAACTTCCTTATTTCATCTCCGACTTCCTGTCTCACTGGAACAGGTGTAATCTCCTGTCTTCCTTCGCTTGTCACATCAACCCAGAGTCCTATGTAACTGCTTGCACCAACACTTTGTGCAAATATCCTGCAGTGGATGGTCTCATTTGTCAGTTCCTGGAGGCCTATGCCAGGGCCTGCAGCCTGTACAGCAATGACACACAAGATGGCTGGAGGTCAATGGCCAACTGCCGTAAGCCTGCCCTTTAATACTGAGTCTGTAGATAGGCTGTAAATGCTCACAACAACATACTAACACGTTCACAGAGACAATAAAACATACTGATGTTAGTAGGTATGTTTACCATGTTCTCCATCTGTGTTAGCATGCTAACATTTGCTAATTAGTGCTAAACACAAAGCATAACTGAGGCTAATGGGAGTGTCATTAGTTGTGCAGGTACTTGGTCATAAACCAGAGTAATTTTAATATGATGGTGGCACTATATGATCACCCAAGTCAGTAGGATTCATCCTCTGAGGAGGAAGAATGACTGCACCACGATAATCCATCTGATTGTTGTCGAGACAACATTTCACTAAATACCATGAATGCAAACCTCATGGTTCCACCAAATATTCAGGGGATTATTAAACTAAATATTATTTCACAGGATAAATTACGTACACATTAATCTGCTGGCAGCACAAGAGGATCTTTGGGATTAATCCTCTGGGGACCATGCAGATAGTTGGGAGGTGTCACCCCGGTGTGGCAAGTTATTCATTTAGTGTTTGCTAAGGTAAAATAACCTGGGCACTGGGAGTTGGATCGATCTGACAGATCAGTAGAAACGTCCTGTTTTCAAGCTAGTCTGACTAATCTGACAACATCCTCCTACTCAACACTGTCATGTGGATTATATATAAAAAATGCTCTGTAACAAAAATATGAATTTATTTTTGAACCTTCTATGTTAAAATGTCTGTACCAACTTTCATGGTGATCCATCCAATAGTATTTCAGTCTGGACTGACATAGCCATCTATAGGGCCTAAATTTACTCCCAACTCAGACAGGGCACCAATTAAATTACAGTATTGACACAAAAATCCACACCAGCACCAATAAAGGGAGAGGTATCATATAGCAGGGCATTTAAATGTTTGTTATTTATGTTGACTTCAATACAAATTAAGTGTAATTTCAGTGGAAGGCGACACAAATTTCACGTGTTGTTTCACATGTTGTTCCAATGGTTTTTCTTCAGCCTGGAATATTAACGCTCTTTTTAAAAAATATATCTCTCTGCAGTTGCAACTCCTCAGGCGTTCTGTCAGGACCGGTTCTGCAGTGCTCACGAGTTTTGCGGTGATGATTTCTTAAATGGTGGAACACGATGTCACTGTCGGGCCATATTTGCCTCCCCATACAGATCTAAAAACACTTTAGGTAAGACAGCTGTAACACAAGTCACAATATTCAGTTTCACACTAAGCTGGCCAATTTGTTCAGTTTGTGCAGTATCTTTACTTATCCTGTAACTTGAATACCTCAACTGTAATCAAAACGACAAAAGGATTGGTGAATGCAACAAGTTCTTTAGAATCACTCATGAGTGACATCAGTCTTGCACAAGGCCCACATTTGTGCAAACATATGAGAGACAAATCTTTAATGGTAGTGAGAGGTAGTAGTAGTTTTTGTAGTTTGGAAGCAGAGATATTCAAATTCATTTCTGTTATTTATTTTTGGCTTTTTGTGGTTCTTTGACTCCACTTGACTCGACAGTTTCTAGATCAAAGAACGGCTTGAAAAATTAACTTTAAACAAAATTGCATAGAGATTGGTATTTGATTACACAGACATTACACATTACACATACTTTAATTGTTTTTAATAATTAATTAAATTCTGAATTTCTGAATTTGTCCTTTAACATTTTGTCTGGTGATAGTAAACTAAAGTCAAACATCTTGGTCCTCACACAGCTTGCTGTACATTTCTCAAAGCTGTGAACCCACATCACAAACAGTTATGGGACAGTCTAAAATCGTCCTGACCCAACCTGCTTTAGCATGTTCCCGGCTTCCTAACTTTTTGCTCGACAGCTAGAGTAGTTCACCTACTGCATCTTTAAGCTGAGGCTAAGAACAGTCAATATTCAGAGATTAAGTAGCACCACCGGCTGGCTTCACCCTCAAAATGTACTCACCGTGGTTCTTTTCTGAACAGAGCAAAAATGTTTTACTTTCGTGTGCCCTGGCATTCAGGTGATCCAGTGGTCTGCAATAACACAGCTAAGTTGGCTACTCTGGTTGGTTGTCTCCTGGAGGACAAAGGTATCCATTATACTGACTTACAGCTCTATGACAAGACCTGCAAAGCTCAAATGGACGATGTGACCCACATGGTTACCATAGGCTTCGACACCAAAACCAATCCATGTGGGACGATGCTCAGAGTGAGTGTCTCTTATACTTACTTATACTACTAGTTTTTAATGATTCTGTAGTTGGCACTCTGATATGAAGGACACAAAATTACATAAGTGCAAATAAATCAATGAAAAATAAAAAGAATTTGGCGATACAAAGGGTTATTTCTGCATTACTACATTTATTCATTTCATTGTTTTTGTGCCTGTATGCTAATTGAAGAGGCAGCCGTAATTCAGTCTGAAGTGACTCATTGGGTTTTCTTTCAATGTCTGACTCTTTGTGACCCTTCAGATGAACAATGAAAACCAAATTATCAACAAGAATGGCATCATCCTGGAGAGCACCAGTGAGGAAGTGATGGACTTCACCTGTCCGTTTGTTATTCCAGAAATAACCATCGATTTTTCAATGGACATCAAAGTCAAAGAGGGAACCAACAGGTAGGGGTCCAACAACATGTCGTAGCACAGTATATCATAAGACACAAAATGTGGCAGTCCTAATTTAAATAAACGTCTCTGTGGGTCAGATAGCATGTATAATGAACATTCAGATCATTCAGCCCTTCATGTAAAGCAAACTTCTGATCCCATATGATAAAGTAAAACTTTGTTGTTAAAATAAGAATTCTTTAAGATTAGCATTAATTTGTACCTGGCAATAAACTTAAATCAAAGTCCCAATGATTGCACTGACTTCCTCAGATAAAATGTCAAAAACCTTTTATAGGTATGGTTGCCCGGTTATGCCATTTTGCACCTCACAACATAACAAAATGTTGTGAGGCGCAAAATGGTCGAAAAGTCGATTACTTTAATGCCCTCCTGATGGGCTTCCCAGCCTTCACAATAAACCCAACAAGTCACATGTTACCTTGCTGCTTATCATGCCCTAATGTCTCTAATTGCTATAAAGCTTGACTACAAAGTAGTCTCCAGTTCTGAACCCACCTACTTAAATGTCTCTATACAGACTTCTCCAATGAACAACATCTGTACACTCAAGAGAATCCAAACTTTTCTCGTCTGTTGTTCCCCATTGGTGGAATGTCCTACCAGTTCCTACCAGATTAGGGGCATCCATCTCTACCTTCAATATCTCCTGAAGACACAGAGGGGTCTTCAGGAGGTACCTCCTCTCCCAGCACTACCAACAACTGGACATGCTAAATCTATACCCCTCTAGAACCAGTAGTACTTATTGCTGCACTACCATGTCCTTGTCGCACTGTACCTAGATTGTTTCCCTGTTTTGTAAGTTGCTTTGGATAAGTACTATAAAGATATTAAACAATTCAAAATATCAATACATCAGCTGAATGTATTGTTTCACTCAGTGTCATGTTTTAGAACAAAGAGGTAACTTTAATAACTTAGTGAATAGGAAAACACAAAATAACAAAAACTGCACCGACTGAAATGTCCATGCAAAAATAAACAAAATCCATGAATCCAAGAAAGTCCAATTCCAAACAATATACATATATAAAAATACTAGCAAGAAGTAACACATGACACAAGGAGAGGGGACAAAATATAACAAACACTAAACCATGATGAATATTGGACTTAGATTCATCAACTGTATACAAATACAACTCCAATGGGATGTTGCTTTGTGTGTGCAGACTGAGTATAAGAGAGCTGATGTGTTTGTGTTTCTTCTGCAGCACTTCAGTTGCATATGTTACATTTGGAAATTGGACCTACACTCTGACCATGATGGCCTTTACCGACTCGAGACGTACACAGCCTGTGGATTCTAACACCATGCTTCATCTGAACCAGAGGGTCTGGTTTGAGTTGAAGGCAGACATCATGAATTACAAGCAGGTTGTTTTGGTGACGCAGTCTTGCTATGCAACCAACGAACCATTTGCCAATTCGAATCTGAGATACTACCTCATTGTAAATGGGTGAGAGACACAGTTAAGTGGTTTCGTGGGGGTTTCCAATCAAGCACTTTCACTGGTGATTTTAGCACTTGTTTTCATTGCTGTGATAGTTGGATCTGGTTCAGAGGCATCATTTTATATAGAGAAATAATTAATTAAATTATTATGGAGATACCACCCTTGTGTACGCTTAATATGAAGCTATGGCCAGCACCAGAGAGCTCAGCTGGCCATAGCTTCATGTTTGGTTTGGTACAAAGGTAACACGATTCACCTTCCAGCAACTCTAAAGCTCTAATTAACATATTATATCTTGTTTTTTTAATCAGTGCAAAAAAATAAAGAGTAAAAACTATAAATAAACGTTTAAATGGGGGCTATGTGCCCAACTATCTTTGAGTCGAGAACAATAATTTCCTGGATTCTCAGGAGGTGGTGCACAAACCAGAGCTAAAAGGAGTGTGAATATTGGACTTAAGTTCAGAGGAGTTTAACTTAATTTTAATACATTTTAGACTGGGGTGGCTTGAGATTTCTAAATATTCTTCAAAGGTGCTTAAGTCCTTATTAATTAATACAGCCTACTATACTGGCTGGCATCCACATTGATGAGAAAGTCATGTGTTTACAGCTTGTTGCCCCCACCTGGACAAAATCTGAACTATTTTTTTTAATTTTGTGCTGACAGTGCAGTTTACCACATTTTACCTACTCACCTGTCTGACAGAAGTGCATTAGATTACACACTATTTGGTGGTCATAACCTTTCAACTAAACCTTCGTACTACTGATGTTTGGAGTAGCTAGTGAATTTCTCAGATTTAGTTAGATACGTTGAAAGGTCAACCTAAATAGGTTTTATTAAAGATTTGAAGTTTGAAGTCAGGTTTTATAGGAGGTTTTGAATCTGGATTCAGATATGATAAATGCTGCGAAACCCTGCAAAAACTACTACAGTTAATGATGTGTGTTTTTCTGTTTCTGGGCAGCTGTCCGAGCTCTGCTGACCAATCCGTGATGATTGAGAGCAACGGAGAGTCACCATCCAACCACTTCTCCTTCAAAATGTTCCGGTTCACTGGGAAAAATGCAAACGTCTACCTGCATTGCAACCTGAGCCTGTGTTTGAATGAGAACAACTCCTGCGTCCCGGTACTTTTCCAAAAATACTTACACAGACACAAATACATGCAAGTTACCCTTCATCCTATCCTGTTAATCGTAGACAGTATAATATATGTATATGGGCATCTTATCCGTGACGTCACCAACAGGTTTATGAAGAGGCATTGTGAAGCTCAGTGTTGTGGCTCTGGCCGCGCCATCTTGGCAGTCCTGACTTTGCCTCTGGGAAATTAGCTATAGAGACCAAAACTGTTTTTGTACCAGGCTGTAAACATGTTTATTTCTGCTGGGAAGTTGGACATTTAAACATGGAGGCTTATGGAGATTGACAAGTTCTGTAAACAGCTTCAAGTGACTGGCTGCAGTTTTTACTACACAGGCTTCATTTCACAGCCTGGCAAAACATCAGTTTTCAGTCAATCAACCAAAAAGGAAAGGGTCTTTCACAAACAGCCATAAAGTTCTAAGCACACCGTTGACTAAAACAACATTGTACTGTATGATGTAACATTTGGCATGAAGTGGCCCAAACCAGAACAGAGCCAGATCACAAGAATTACACAAGAGTATGTGGCAGGGATGACCAGCTGGCCTTGCTATCCATGCTATCCACTTCACTAATGTAGCTAAAGACATTAGATTAAGGACATTAAGTTCAGTATTTTCTTTTGGTGATTTTAGTCCATGAGTATTAGTGTTGCTTCTAAAGTATGTACTGACTGAACCTCTCTCAATCTCTCTCTATGTCTTTAACATTAACATAGAACTGCAGCCAGAATAAGAGGACACGTAGATCCGCCATGTATAAACATGAAGACAGAAACCCAGCACTCGTCATGGCCTGGAATACTTAAGTAAGACACATCTCTGATGCTGAATAATGAGCTTCCCCTCCATTTCTATTGAAAACCTTACAAACAACAAATTCTGGCATTTTTATGTACAAGCAAGTTAAATCTTTGACAATATATGTGAACTGAGGGTTTATTTAAGACTTACAAGCTTGTTCTGGTGGTTTTAAGAGGCAAAACTGGGTGGGGGTCAAGGCCATCAACCGGGAGTCACTGGACAGATGAGTAAGATAAAATAAGAGTTAGCATCTCCTCGCACATACATCCACCTGTTATCACATCACCAAAGCTCCATCCTTGACAATGTCCATACATGATTCCACGGGAATGTGTAACCCCAGAAATGGCATTATCGTGATCAAAACTATTTTCCACTGCTGTTTGAAGTACAGAGATTAGCAAAGAAGAGCTTCAGGGTGACTTGAATCCTGAGATGGAACAAATGGAAGCCCTCAATCAACATCACCAGCACAAGAGTGAAACACAAGGCTGCGTTCCTACTTTCTGAGAATGCAACTGAAAGAAACAACAGAAAACAATCTGAACTTTTTACTTTGCTAGTCCACCCAACCTTTTCTAGGGTCTTGCAGAAACATGCAGCCCACTGTACCAGAAATTGTTAGTTTTTAGGTGTTTGATCACATATGCAAGGGCCCATTGTAGTGTGATGTCTGCCCTAATGTCTCTTGTTCTCAGTTTATCAGGGCCTTTACAATTCTACTGTTTATCTTACAATCTTTAAGATGGAGAAGTGTTTTCCTGCTGTAATAACTTACTACCAGAGGTGTGTTCTCAGGTTGTTTCCATGATGCCTGGTCAACAAGGTCTTGATCTCCAGAATTATTCCTGATCAAGAGTCTGGGCGCCTGAATATCTTCGATAATACTACTTTTGATTCTCTGTTCTCACAAAGTTGTGATTTATGGAGGGCTCAATTCTACATTTTATACTTGAACTATCCTAATACTGCTATGGTGAACTTGGTTGATGATCATTACCACTCTCATATTTGAAATTGGTCCAGTACATTGGGCTGCAATGTGCAACTCTTCAGTGTAATTCCACACCATCAATGTACGTTCACTGAAAGGTAGTTGTTTTTGCTACTAAAAAACTCAGTGTCTACCAACATCATGGGAAAGGTACAACAGAGATAGATTTTTTTCATTGAAAAGTATGATCCTTTTTGTTTAACCATGATATCGCTCTGTTCAAACCCACCAGACTGCACTGGAAAACAGTAATTTTACATCGCAGAATACTGAAGTTGCTTGTCTAATGCTGCCTTGATTGGTTACTTTGTGTTATTTTGTGACTGGTGAGTTTGAACTAAAATGTTAAGACATCATAGCGAGTCATGCGATAACACAACACAAAAAAGTGATTACACATTGCAGTCTATTTTATAACTGCAGCTGCAGGACCAATTTCAAAAAATGTTATTATCATTCAGTCACTAAAATATGGTTGAAAAATACCTATGTTTTAAATAGAGGCCTGGAGTCAAAATATGGTTAGCTTAGTTCAGTTAAAGACTTGAAGCAGGGACAAACAGCTAGGTGTGTTCACAGGAGGTGTGTCTTGTTCTGTATTTCTACCTTCAGAAGAACCATTATGAAGGGCTGTTGGTCAACACCCATATTTTCCTCATCTGTCATTATGTCCATAAAGGCAGCAATTCCACTCCCTGTCAGCATGAAAATCTCCTCTTCCCGGTGGTCATCTCTGGTACAAGCACACATGCTAACGGTGCTCTGAGCTCACAGTCAAGGCAGCCCGGCTAACAAATTCAGCTAACATTAGCTTACAGCAGCTACACCTAGCAGCAGTTTACTTTACTGTCCATCAGGAAACTGTAAATCACAGAGAGTTGAGGTGGAGCAGCCAGAGGACATCAGAGGGAAAACCAGAAAACATTATAAAATATGATCCAGTTTCACCAAAATCAAAATCAGTGAAATAGCTGGTGATGTGTGACTTAGTGCCATAAAGCGTTACGTACTTCTCGTGGGTGAGTTATATAGTGCAGAAACAGAAGTACGGGGCACAGAGTGAGAATGGTAGACACCATTCAATTGATTACACATCAATGTTGCATCAATATACAGTATACAAAGTGTTAAAATGTGTTTCTTTAGAGGTTTATTTTTCACACAGCCCAGCTAGCTGTTTCCCTTCCCTGTTTTCAGGAAAGCTAAGCTTATCATATCCTGACTCCAGCAGTCAATGTAAAGGACACACATCAGTGCAACTTTACAGTTCTCTATATTTCCTTTTTTTAAATATAATTCTGCCTTTTTTCGCATACAGCAGGCAGGAGGCCCAGTTTATGACAAGAAATCACTGATCACAAGCTGGGTTACAAGAAGGTTTATGCCAAGTCAGTGGAAAACGTATATAAATATGACCAGCATGTTTATGATTATTAACTGATTCCTGACTTAAATAATAAGAGCTCAAACTGTGGCCCTTGTGACACCAAGACGTGCTGTTCTGCTGTATCACCTTTATACTCTTGTTTCTGTGCATGCAAAAAGAAAAAAAAAAAAAGAAAAAGGGGAAGATGGGAAAAGACATAAGTGTGAGTGTTATTGATGCATCTTTTCCTGACTTTAAAGTTCAAATGTGGTTGAAGGTTTTGATAGTTGACACAGACTCTAGAGTCATACTACACATGTAATGAAGCCACCACTGTGACCTCTGACCTCTAAAGCCATTCAGATTTATCGTCTGTGCAACACAGCAGTTTCTATGGTAACACATTTATTGTTCAATTAGTTCTGAACATTTAATAATATAGAGAATATTAAAGAAAAAAATTGCCGTGTTTCAGAGATTTTTGAGAGTGCAATACTATTGTCCTAATTATAGCTGTACATGAGTATTCATTATGATTATTTTACTTGTGATCATAAACTAGTTAACTGACAACTTTACTAACAGTCAAAGATCAAGAAAGGTCAACAACACAAGACACAGCAGCCAGCTAATATTACTTACTAGCAGAAGCCCTCCAACGACTAAAAGTCAGTCCCAGATTTACACGTCTGGCAGCTTTTTGCTCGCTCACTCTCTCCTTTTCTGTTCTTAGCTTCTTCTTCCGTCAACATCCAGCCAGAGGACATCAGAGGGAAAACCAGATTTTTTTTCATTTTCTCCATAAAATACAATGCAGTTTCACCAAAATCAGTGAAATAGTTGGTGGTGTGTGACTTAGTGCTGTAAAGTGTTACGTACTTCTTGTGGGTGAGAAGTATGAGAGAAAAAGTTGCTGTAATACTAATTAGTTATTAGTTTTTTGGGGGGGGTGAAAAAAAACCTGAGAGTTGAGATAAAGTTTAAATCCTCAACTACAATACTGTAAATGTATGGAGCTTAAATCAATAAGCTTTTGTTTTAATATACATATAGATGTCTCCGTGGAAGTACGTGTAGAAAAGTTTATTGGGTGGCAGAGGACCTCCCAAATCCTCAACAAATTCAGGCATGCAATTCAAATTCAAAAGTACATGTTATATATATAACCCATTTAACATTTAAAATGCCAAAATATAAAAAAGAAATCATGTAAAATTCAATATACATTGTAATATGCATTTTATTTTTATTTATGCATTCACTGCATCATAATTAAATGGAAAACAAATGCTTAAACTGATATTCGTTATGACTTTTCCATGCCACGTAAAAATCAAATCACAACACGGAAAACAAAGTGAGGAGGTGTACTGTATTTCAGAGTTGCCCTGCAGAGGTCCACAATAAAACACAAATCGCTGTCATGAGTTTTTACAAGGAGGAGCACGAGCTGTATTTCATTTTTAGGTGAATCAAAACACATTACAATGTGTACCTATTTTTATTTCTTTGAAATGTTTTAGGCATTTTAAATCTTCCGTATTACTAAGGTGTGTTCATAAACACAGTTCAGCACAAGCATTTTTACTCAATTTTTAATCAAATATTCATTTGGCTGATAACAGGTTTCATTTCATCACAGCAGGGTTGCCAGATGTTTTTATTTCAATGTTGATGACGAGGATTTGCAGATGCATTAAATGTAAATAAGACATTTGTATCTGAGGGTGACACTGGGTCAAAACATTTGATGCATGTAGTGTGTGGTAACTGTAAATGACCGGGAGAGTGAAGAGTGGTTTTTATACCAATTAACTTTTAATCCAGCATCCACCATCTCTGGGACTCTGAACGCACCTCAGGACTTGTCCTCCGCCCCTCGTGGGTAAAGTGCTGCAGAGAAACATTCTGACACAATTTTAGGACCATTCAAGACATGAAGACCAAAACATTGGACCGGATTGCACTGAATAACAAAAAACAAACAATTTCAGCATTGGGCGGTCTTTTAAAAACACGCTCTGAGTGCCGAAACTTGGATTGTGGTGATCAGAGTCATCAGGCGGAAGGACTCGTCTGCACTCGATATTCACAACAAAATCTGCTCCAATAGCAGCTCTGTCCGTCCACAGAGGCGAACACTTTAGCACACAGGATGTCAGGTTATCACAGGTGAGAAGGACTAATGCAAAAGTCAGAAAGTGACAACTGAGGCACAAAACTTTAACTGTGCAGATTAATTACAGCTTACTGCTGCTCCTCTGTTACATCTGTTAACGAGTAAAGTAGATACTTATGGTGTTGCGTTTTTACGCTGAGAGCCCATGGTAGCTCACACCCACTTTTAAAGGAATAATTTGACAATTGATATCTCTCTCATATCCGTCTGCAACACATAAGGCTACAGCCAGTGAGTGACTTTAGAGTGTTGCTAGGCTTCACAAAGGTCCATTTAGTAGCTGTTCTGGAGCTTTCTATTGTATCACACCATCTTCCTCAGCAGATGGAGTTGCCCAGTTGCTTTCACCATGAAAAATAGAAATTTAAATCTGTATAATCCCACAAGACAAACTCAGTCTACTGAGGAAGATCGTGTGATACGACCAAAAGCTCCAGAAAAGCTACTAAATAGACAGCATAGAGAGAAGAACAGTACATATTTACGAAGAAACTCGAGTCAGTTCTGAGTGCAAAACCAAGAATTTAACATCTAATCCCAATTTAAACTTTAAGGGCTTGATTATTTTGGATCATACCAAATCAATCGTTAAAAATAGTTAGGGTTAACTGATTAATTAATGATTAGTTGAAGGGCAGAAAGAACTGTTCAACGAATCTGATAGCTGATTGGTCATTTGAAGCCTTCGCTTCACCTTGTTTAATGTCAGGATTCGCTGCTTTACATCATTGTGAACTGAATATCTTCAGTTTGTCTTTAAATATCTGGTTATGTTCTGACATTTTAATATTTGAAAATAAATATTAGTTATTTATTTAAGGATGTTGCTCTGATCTACACAAACTCTTCTGCCACTAATAACATCCTGTGTGCTAAAGTGTTAATATCTTCATCAGACAGAGCTTTATATATATATATATCTATACATCTATGATGTGGTTACAGATATTGACACATACAATATTTTAAACAAAAAAAAAAAAAAAAAAAAAGAGACATTCAGATTCCCGTAGGCACAAAGATCCATATGGCACAATAAAATAAAAGAATCTCAGCTCTGCGATGACAGCACACATTAAAATACAACAGAATTAAAACAAAAAGCAATAACAATAAAAATAAACAGGAATAAGCACAATAAGGGTCTGAAATGAACCTTCAACCGTAAACTGAGTTCAGTGGAACAAAGTTAAAAGTCACTGCAGATTCAGCACACAGTCTCTGAATGATGTCCATCTTTCCAGGCTACCAACAACTTCAGGTCATTTCTATGAAAAGTGTGAAACTTTCAGCAGAAAGATACATTTCATATAAATTACTTTGTCATCTGTGAGCAGGGACTGTTTTAAAAAATCATTCCTTGGTGATGCTGTTAATGACACTCTGACATCTAATCCTGCTAATGAGTCGAGCTGTTCCCAAATCTTATGGGTGTATTTTCATCAATACACCGTGTACAGTGACTCATGATTATTCAAGGTTTGACTTGGAGATCCTTGAGATTTGAGTCTTCATTGTTTACAGGTCAGATCTAAACACCAGTTGACAGAACTGAATTCTCTCAACAGATTACAATGATTGTCGATTATAACGATTGTTCATTACAGACCCTGCAAGCAACTTTGAGTGACAACACAAGTATTAAGTAATGTTGAGTAAAACTAAAGGTAACTAGATGTTGACTGTTCTGTTCTCTCCGTTGCAGGTTGATTTTCAGAGAAATGACACCAGCAGCTGCCTGGAAGGATGTGATCAGCAGTGATGTGATTTGAAGTTGATGGACCCAAACATGCGAAAGCAGCAGTGTGGGTTGCACATGTGGAATAATGGAAGTTTTATTCTGGTGCAAAGGAGCAAAATCATCAAAATCTTACAAATCAGTAATGATGTTGTTTTTTTTTTTATCTCGTCCCACAGAAGCTGGTGGAGAGAAAAAATTACTTCAGATTCATTTCAGACCCTAAATACAATCAGAGCTGAGCTCGTTGCTGTGGATCCACGTTGCTCTGATCTGTGGCAGAACGGACAACTGACTAGTATGTGTATCTCTTATAGGCTTTCACACCAAAAGTGCAACGAGCAAACCAAAGGAGAGAGCAGCTGTACCCACAGTGGCAAGCCGTATGCTTATTTTCTGCCACGTTTAGCACACATCCGATGGTATGCTCCTAATAATGTGAGGCAGAAGTGAAAGGACAATGACGATCGTTTCGCTGTAGAGAGGGACGGTGGAAAAGTTGATTTTGTGCATCTCAGTTTTCCAGCAATTTTGTAATTTTACCCTCCAGTCCGATCAGGACGAGTGAAAAGAAAAATTCAGGATGAGGATACCAGAATTTATAATGTGATTATTTACATCCGATACAGCCGAATCATCCAGATTTAGCGCAAATAAATTGAAAAAAAGAAAATGCAAATTAAGACCTTTCCATCCACTTCCTACATGCGAATATTACAATTTGGGAGCCTCAAGAATAACTCAGTTGGTGGCGCCAATTCTTCAGTTGCCACGTACATCAGATTTACTTGGCACCTTAGCCAAGAGTACTCATTTTTTTCTAGCAATCTTCAGCATTTCCACTCAGTTCTTTATGTGCAAAAAAACCCAACAACAGATGGATGGAGACACACTTTGTTTGTAGCGTTGTGGTTAGCTGCTTTGTAGGATTATGTGCTGTTCTTCATGTTGCGTTCGACCTCGTGCAAACTGTTCGCTCCCGTGTGTTTGGAAGTCTCACAATCTTACGTGGACTGCGGTTAAGTTTACAGATGGACGCATTTCAACAAGTATCCCTATTTATCAAGTCATTTGTGTCTGTAATTTGAGTCTTATTTTCTTAAGACAAGTGAAAATACATCTGTAATTCAAACTCTAGAGCAATGAGGCATCCTGCCTTGATGCAGACATCCCCAGAAAATTCTTAAACTGAGGAGTTTAAATTTTCACTTCTTTCAAGAAAATTGTTTTTGGACTTAATTATACAGAGAAAGAGGAAACTTATTGACGGCGACTGTTTTGCAGTGTAGCTCTATTGATTTTCTGGAGCTGTTTCTTTGTCACTGTCATCCTGCAGTGAAACAGTCCCAGTAGAGCCTGAAGGTTACATGTCAAAGTTCAGAGATGAATTCAAAGAGGGAAAGCTTGATTTTGATGCTCCAGGATTAGTTTCAGTACAGCGCCATAACAGAGTTTTGGATCTTGGAAATCCAAGCTCATCATCCAGTGGGATGAAGCATCCCAAAGACCAAAGAGCAGAAAAAAAAGCCATCTGGCTGTCTGCTGAAGCAGCAGGTCCCGTCCATCCTCCACTCCTCTAACCACAGCAACAGATTTAAAAAAATTAAAAGCAGGAAAAGCAATAAAAACTAAAATGATACTTGGATTTTTGTTTGTTAGTGATTCCTTTTCACATCTCAAGAAGTGAACCAGCCCATACCACAGTGCAGAACCAGCGAGTCGTGTTGCCTTAGTGATAGTTTTCCTACGTTGTGGTTGGGCCGGGGTCAGATGATGGGTTTGCTGTGGTCGACGGTCTCTGTCTTCTTCAGTTTGCCCTTACTGAAGGTCTGGATGGAGCTCAGCAAGGCGCTGCGACCTCCTCCCACTCCATCAGAGGAGGACAGAGGAGGAGGAGGAGGACGACAGGAGGAGTCCAGCATAGGAGGGGGAGGAGGCGGAGGAGGCGGAGGAGGGGGGGGAGCTCCTGGATGAAAGAAAGAAGAAAGAAAGAAGGGAGTGTTAGAGAACAACACCACTGGTAACACTCAGTCTCTTTAGGAGCTGGTTGCACAAAGATGCGTTAATCTGGTCTACTGATTCACGTAAGTCGTAGTTTTACTGTAAAATAAGTCTGATGAGAGTCAAATAAAACTCTCACACTACTTTCACTTCAATTCAAACACTTACAGACGGCGCTTAACATAACAGCATCTCACTGGAAGATTACATATGGAGGAGAGGCTGTTGACTGTCAGTAGTTTGAATATAAACTATTACTACTTTTTTATAAGGCACCCTCTAAAAAGGGTTTTAACTAATGGCTTAGTTAATAGATAACCTGCTGATGCTTTGTAGATCAGTTATAAGCCATCAATATGTACTATGTTGGGTTGCCAGGTTGTCAAATATACTTAATTTACAGTCATTAATCAAAGGCAATGGCCGAAAGTTATCAAGTCGTCTGCAGTTATAAATGTTAATAAGTTTGATTTTTATAAATGCAAAATCCATTTATTAACATCAAACCTGTTATCATTTATAACTGCAGATGCATCCAAACACCATAGAAGGGTAGTGATACAGTGGAGGTCCAAGTTAACTAAAGAGATTTAAAAAAAAAACCTTCAGGTTTGATGTTGGAGGACATTAACCAAATATTTTTAAGCTTGTTTATATTTTGGCACCATTAACAATATACCAAATTAGCTATTAGCATTTTCTTCTTGCAATGTGCATCACTGGATTAATTTGAGAATTAAGAAACATAAAAACTTGATCATTCTCAGGCAAGTTCTGGGGATAAAACAAGCCTCTTTTTCTGTGATTTCTGAACCACTTTATGGAAGTTTATACATGATGGACATGAGAGATAATGATAAAGGGAGATGTGAGTCACACTCAGATTTGAACATAGACATGATACACATTTTCAGATTGAGTGATCATCTATAGTGCCTCCTGGAAGAGGTGTGTCACAGTTGTGATTAATGGCTTAGATCTGATTTATAAAGCTTTAGCTAATTATTAATTATCTATTATTAAAGCTATTAGTTACAACCTGTGAACCCTTTATAGAGGCTGACTTCATACAAAATCCTATCAGAGTAATGGAGACACTGTCCCTGGAAAGAGTTTATCTTTGTGAAACCAGCACCAGCAGATCAGTTTCCAGGCTGAACTCAGTCCACCATCAGTTTCAACCCAACTTTACAGCCACGCTGGTCAGGACTAAAAAAAAAAAAAGTACTGAGGTTCGATACCCAAGAATACAGCGTTGAAAGGCTCAGTGTATCTAAATACATTTGTATATAGTTATTTTAAGGTGTTGTCATATAGTGATCAGTTTAAAAAATGTGTTTTTCGGTTTGTGTAATATTTTTAAAAACTACAGTGCCAATGAGCCTCAGTAGCCAGGAATCTATTTATCCAACAAGTCCCACAAGGCTCGACCTCTAACTTCACCTCACAGCAACAGAATCTGAAGCTCTCTGACTGGATAATTCTTACAGCAATGCCCTCTGGGACATGTATTTCTCAGCTCTGTTGTCCTATACTAAATGAGCTACTGCGACATGCTTTGATAGACACATGGTGAACTGATGGTGAATTGAACTTAAACCTGGTATGTCCCGTTCCGTTTGTGCCATTTTGCAACCCAGACTGAGTAAAACCCTGTGAGCACAGTGAGAAACAAAATGTTGGGAAGCTTCAACATGTACATAGGTGAAGCAGAGGCTTAAAGCTGCGAGTGGAGTCCAGACTCCACATTCTGTCTGACTGCACAGTGAGTTTTCTGCAACATAATGAAAGGACATCCATCAGTGTGACAGATGACAGTGACCAAACCTGGAGAAACTCGTCACTGCAGGAGACGGGTAAGATGTTTGAAGTTGATATTTACCATTTAAAAAATCTGTTTATGGCTGTGGATGTAATTCATTTTTGCAGTTTAACAAATGCAGTACCACTAAAGCCTGCAGCTGCTGACGGATCATCTCCAGGATGGATGTGGAACAAACTTCCATTACGTTTAGCGGCTGCCGTTACCTTTAACATTTCGACTGAGACTCTTCGTCACATCCAAAGTTACACATTCACTGAGACCTCTGTGATCAGATGTGTCAGATCAGAGCTCAGATACGGCCAGGTTTCACAATCTAATGTGAACATCTGCACTCAAATCTGTGATCAAACTCTCACACAATATCAGACTAATCGGTTCAAAATGGCCCCTGCTACATTAAACTTGAGAAAAAAAAAAAAAAGGTGACTAAATGTTGACAGTGATCAATGATACCAGCCTGAAAGGAAAGAAATCAATCTCAAAACAAATGATCTGGTCCTGTATTTATCATACAGCTCAGAATATCTTCTACAAGTCATGATGAAAGTTAAACTAGTAATTAAAGTTAGTTAGTACAGTCAAGCAAATTGAGATATTGACAAAGCTTCCTACACTGACTTTCAGCAGGGACTCCTGTGGTTGTATGTGACATCTTTATGTGTAGACTTTTTGTGCCTAGGAAAATATATCTTATATATATAAAACTAAAACACCAAAATAACTGCACAGCTTCACAAATAAATATCCACTTAGTCAGCCTATGTACATAACTGTATGTCATTTAAAAGAGGAAGATGTTTGACTCAATCACATTGTTTCACAATGTCTATATTAATGTCACAGTTTTTTCTACAATATTTCACACAAAGTGATGATGTGAAAGAAGTCTACTCTTCCACTGTTGAGTTTCTATTTCAACTACATACCTCATTAATGGGCAGTATGTGTCCTTTATGGGTGGGAAAATATTGTATTTCTGTTATATTACTAAAACAATCTCTCAAATATTTACAGAAGAAGAATATTCAGTAAATAAATGAATAAACTGTTGCAGGCCTGAAGCTTGTTTTTCCATCATTTCATGCTGAATGGTGGAAAATGAATGATTCTATTATCTGACACAGTAAGTTAGTGTTTTGCTTTTAATATTACTGCTGAAATTGTTGGTTGTGACAGAATCACATGATCACGCATCATCATCACATTTTCTTTGCGATCAAAGCGAGGTTGTGAGAATCTTCTCTGGTCTAGATGGTAGCCACAGATTTGCAAACCTCTCATGAGAGTTGTGTGCTTTGTTTCCACTTTGAAATATTCGTGTCTTGCTCGTCTAGTTTGAAATGCATATGCAGTTGTATGAGGGGAGAACCAAGAATATGTTTTTTCTGTTTTGAAACTGTTAAGCTTGACAAAGTCTTCGGGAAATGAGGTGAGGTACTATAACTCACACACTGGAAGATGGTCACGGTGGATAAATGACAGTGACAGGGATTTGCATCGAGTGTGAAACCACCAACAAGTTGATGCTGGATTTTTATATTTAGACTTAGTTTACTTATGATTTTCTGAGGGGAAGTTATTGTTGTTTCCTAAATTATTTTCAGTTTTCAGACGCAGTTTGACTCGATTTAGGCTACAAGCTTGTTGGTTAGGTTTAGGAGAAGGATTAAAATAACATGTCAATGGGACACAAACAGCGGCTTTCTCGTAGAGAGCCTGTAAAGCACACTTCTCACACAGGCAAAACTAAGAGGTACAAATCTCATGAGAGTTTCATATATCTACATGACCTACAATGTCAGTTTCAAAAACTGTTTAAATTTCTGTCAAAGCAGTATCTTTTGATGAAGTCACTGTCATCACTGAACATCTTTCCTCCCACAGAATGATCTGCCTGAACACTATCTGCTAGTCACTACAACATTAGGACACATCTTGAGTGCTCCTAAGCATGAGCGGACATAGTCGCTAAGAAAGTCAATGAAATACTTTCAATCCTCGCCCTAAAAGCAGATCCAAAAATGTGTAACTCTGTGAATTGATTTTCTACTCAAAGAAGCTTGATAAATACAGGCCCAGATCTCCAAAATGGTCACAAATTGTAAAGAAATCAAAAATGAGTGCAAAAAAAAAAAATCTTTGTGGACAAAATATTATCTGAAAATGAAAGAAAACAATAGAAAATCTGCATAGAAGATTTAGTCAACTGTAGAAAAGCTCTGTAAGACTGGGAGGAAAACCTACAGGTACAAAAGAAACTAAGCATTAGTTCAAACGTTCAAAGATCTGACACGTCTTCACTGTGACACCCCGTCCCAAACACAGACACACAAGCAGACAAAAACAAACAGAAAACAGACACAGACATGCTTTAACCGACTGACCGAGCAGACAGACAGAACGGACAGATCACAATCTCCAATGAGAACAGCGGGTCTGAATCAGGGAGGAGTTGGACTGTCACTGCAGATTGTGAGGTTTTCATAAAAGATGTGCGTACACCCCCCGATCCAGGCAAGCAGCGACTTCAGATCACATCAGGCGTCTTCACACCGAAAGATCTCTACTTTCAGTCTACTTAATTTGAAAAAGAGGAATTCATCGGATTAACAGTCCTGAAGATGTTTAGTTTGAGGGACGATGTTGGTATCATCTTCTGCAATTGTTTTTTTTAAGTTTTAGATTGCTGAATGAGAAAAGTAGAACAGTGTCACCGTTATTTAGTTTGTTTATTTTCATACTGTAGGACGTCCCGCTTAGTGTAACACTTAGATATGATACACAATCAAAAAGATGCCAAAAAACGCAAACAGTTCTACGGGATCTGAAACCTATGGGTGACATCACGCATACGCTGTCCAAATGTCTTTACTGTCAGCGCTTTAAACCCTTTTTTTCTATCTAGAAATCACAAACTCAAAATGACACTTGTCCAGACTGAAAGAATTCTGGGTGTCAAGGTCTGAAACCTTCAATACACAAACAACTTGTCCTCTGACTCCATCTACTTCTTCATTTCTTTTTTTTTTTTTAAGAGTAGCCTTTTGTAACTTCTCTGGCAAGACATCTGATTCTACTTCACTTCTACTGTGGATAAAAGATAAAGAAATCAGGGGGGATCATCTGCTACTTTAAAGCAATTTAATGAAATTGTTTCTTTATTGTAATGCACTCATTTGTACAGGTGTATGTCTACGCACAATATGATGTAGCATTTAGAGTTGCGATGTAACTACTAAATTTGTTATCTCTTGTTGAGTTTACTAGTAGCATGGAGCAGATCTCTGTGACCAGGAGCTTGCTGGGACGTCAGAGTGTACGACATCTTTTAAAAAAAAACGCGAGAGACTTTCTTCTTCTTCGTCATCATCATCATCATCATCATCGACATTATAAATCGACATTTTACTTTACCCAATGACACGGTCAGAATGGTGCATGCTCTATGGTGGAGACAGCACAGGAAGAAGAGAGAGAGAGGGAGATGACAGTTATCTGTTCAGTGGACCAATCAGCATTTACACAGTATCACCAGGATAAAGAAGAGACAAGGGAAGAGAGAACAAGGAAAGAGGAGAGCAAATAAGGAGAGAGGAGAGGAGACACTAATACCAGGGTGGGAAACTGATGATACATTTATGTCAGCTCCACTGTTAAAACATCAGTGAGCTGCACATGGAGCACCAAATCTGTATTAATCCACCAATGAAAACAGTCCTCCAAAAATGCACTATTTACTTCAACATAGAAAACTGTAGAGCTGCAACAACATGCTGCCGATTCAACACAATCATGACACTTGGTACATTTTTAAAGATACATTGTGATTCTTATGTGTTGTTCTTATTCTTATTCAACAAGTTTTTAATACACTGTCATGATTTATTGAAATTTTTGTTTGTTTTTTTTAATCCTAGTAAAGTACCGTTAAACAAGTACATTTCCTGCTCACCAAACACTAGGCTTTAAAAATAACAAAAAAATGACATGCAGTCTCTCTACTTAGTGATGGGTTGATGTATGTACTGTATTTTCTATAGAGTTTGAGTTTTGACCCTTTAAGGTTGCTGTAGCTGGTCAACGTGTACTGTTGAAGCTACGGCAGCACAGACTGAGTTAGCAATATGAAGTCTGCAGCTATTTCGTGTGAGCACACATGCTGTTTAATGTTGAGCATGTGAACTAAAATGAATCATTTGTTAGGATAATATTACAATGATCACAATGCTAATTTCTGTTCAATAAAGTATAAAATCGATTCAGCAATCAAAGAAAACAAACACAGAAATTTGCTGAATCTTTGTGAAAATCAAACTAAATATTGTATTTGTGAACTCTTTGAAAGATTTACATCAAGTTTTAAGAGACAGGCTAACACATTGCTGGTTTGGTCTTTTCATGGGTTTGTTATCAATAAGAAAAATATTGCCAGACTTTAAAATATAAAATCAAACATCAGTGTTTCCCATCCTGCATACAGCTACAACAAAGTGAATAAGACACACTGCTGTCAGATACCTGTCTGAAAACCAGGTAATCACATGACAAGAGAAGAGGTGAAGAGACAGACAGAGACAGACAGACAGGTCAAGTCAAACGATTAGTCTTCATAATCACACATGCAGATTTCAGATTATTGAGGGAAGAAATTCAGAGTTAATGATAAAGATGCAGCACGCTGAGACACACCACAGCCTCAGCACGTTTTCAACACAAGGGGAGGGAGGGAGGGGGGTTCACAGTACAGACAGACAGACAGGCAGACAGACAGAGGCATACCTGTGGTGGATGGGGGAGTGGGAGAGGAGGGGCATGTGGGAGGAGAACTGGCTCCAGAACCTGAAGACAGACAGAAAGAAGACAGACAAATTAATCTCCACCATTTTACTCATCTAAGACTTTAACTAGCTCTCTAATTAGCTGACTAAATGTCTAACTCCTCAACATATTAAACTAATAAGCTACACTCTACCTAGCTGTTATTTAGCTAACTTCTTGGAGCAATCATTAGACCTCTTTTGCTATGTTGTAAATCCTGTCAGACTAACAAAATAAATCAATAAAACAACACTTACTACTCAGGTAACCAAAACAACACCTGACAACACCTATCAGGCTAACTAACTGATAAATTAGCAAAAGACTTGCTTGCTGGCTAACTAAATAACTAACGTGGTTAAGTATTTGTTGAGAGTGCTAACAGTTGTGACCTACCAGAGTTATTGTTGTTTCTGACAGAGACGTCTTCTTCATTTTCATATGCCGACTGTCTGGACTTCTGCAAAGACAAAGGAAAAACATTGTAAGACTTATTTAAAGTTAACATGCATCACTCTGCTTACACAAGATGTGCCTCTCTTTGTATCAGAAAGAGTTGAAGTCTGACGCCTTTCATACACACGAAATACAAACACATTTAACACATGTAATCCATTTGAGTCTTTGTAAACAGCCGAAACATGTTTCACATGTGGGCGCCTGTTGTCATTCTTATGTAACTCCTTAGTTATCTTATAAACTTCTTTTTTTTTTTTTTAAGATTTTTTTTTTGCCTTTATTGATAGAGACAGCTGAAGAGTGACAGGAAATGTGGGGAGAGAGAGATCGGGAATGACACGCAGGAAAGGGCCACAGGTCAGGA
Source organism: Protonibea diacanthus (assembly GCA_028641955.1). Lineage (NCBI taxonomy): Eukaryota > Metazoa > Chordata > Actinopteri > Sciaenidae > Protonibea > Protonibea diacanthus. The sequence continues at coordinate 17,548,510 of CM053978.1, forward strand.
CTCGAACCCGGGCCAGCCGCAGCAAGCCTTCGCAAATGGGGCGGCCGCTCTACAGACTGAGCTAAGCACCACCCCATCTTATTAACTTCTTTACAGAGTAATCATATCTGACCAACAAAGACAAAACAATGCAAGCATATCTCATGAGTCTTATTCGCAGAGGTATAGGCGGTGTGTATTTCGAGCTGTAGTTGTTAAACTGACAAGCAACCAGCCAACATGTCATGCTGATGTTCAGATGTCATTGTTGTGTGTGTGTGTGTGTGTGTGTGTGAGAGAGAGAGAGAGAGAGCGAGAGACTTTGTACCAACCTTCCTCGCCAGAATCTTCCTCCTCTTCTTTTCCTCCTCTGAGCCGTGGTGAGACTGAGCTCTGGTCAGCCTCCTGTGCTGGTGGAGCTTCAGTCAAACATTGATAGACAACATTATCCTCCATACACAGAGAGAAAACCTCATATTTATGAGCTACATTATGCAATTGTTTCATAAAACCTGCACTGAAAATTGAGATTCTTTCACCCATTCATAAGGTGCAATTTCGGATTTAATGTCTTGCTCAAGGAAACTTCAAAATGTGGATAGGAGGTATGTTATGTTATTTCCTGTCCTGCACTCAAGTAAATTTCAGCTGGTGACGGCTGGTCTAACTGTACCTAACAACACACCACAGGTTCCTGAAGTCGACATCCAGTGGCTGTTAGAGGAAGAGCATCTTAAAATAATTCCACATTGAAGTCAGCAGTGACATTTTGTTTTGGCATCTTGAAAAGGTTATGGGAAACTATGCTGCAAGGTTTTTCCACAGCCTTTTGTTCCCCACTAGAGGCAGCTAAAATTCCTCTCTGCAGCGAGTATCACGTCAACTTATCGAGAAGGTCACTGATTTGAAATATAGAGGTTTGAGGATTGTTGATGTACCATCGAAGGAGAGACCTGACCTCCTAAATGTCTCCAGCTGAGCTGCTCGGCAGTATAAAAGTGCGACTGATGTGAAATTAGAGTAGTGACGCACCACTCTCTGCTCCTCCTGCAGCCTCCTCTCCAGACTTTCCTTCGCCGTCTTCAGTGCCTCTTTTAGCCGGCTGGGAACCTGAAGGAGAGGAGACTTAATATTTTTTCTTCATCCTTTTTAGTTATCTTGTGAGTATAATGTGTAAATGTGTGAACACGCTCTCAAAGTGATTTCAAACGGAGCCTCTCACCTTGATCTGGAGTTTTTCTGAGTGTTGGAGATGGACGTCACTAAACAGCCTGCAAAACACAAACTGTGACTCATCAACAACAAAAAAGGTTGATGTAAATATTAAAGTGAATCATATACATAAACCTGGCAACTGTCTTTGACACTTATGTTGCCTTTCAGCCTTGAAGATTAACTAAATATCCAGTTGGTGCTGGTCCCCGTCTATAGTGTTCACTGACAGGGCAGATATTTAGGTATTAAGGTAATTTAGGGAAATACAAAACAAAATCTGAAAGATGATGACGATGGAGAGAAAAAAGGGGCATTTTCAGATTTCGTTGTATTTTCAATATACATTTTATATTATATATTTTAATTGTCTGGAGTACAAACACACAACAGAATGAATAATAACAGGACAGCGGCTAAAAACCGGTGAACTCACGGTGTCTGCATGAGCGCTGACACTGTCGGCATCCCACTCTTACAGGCTTCTGTGGACAGAATGGACTGCAGCACTGACACTGAACACACACAGACAAAATAAATCAACAGATCAGTTTGGGAATAATACAGAAACTTTGGGATCTTTCAGTAAACTTGACGTTTCAGGTATGTGTGTGTGAATATACTGACCCACAGCAGTGTAGGGGACAGTGGGGTACTGATCGATGGGGACACTGTCTGGTGGACGGCCGTATGTCATCTCGTACAGTAAATGTCCAAAGCAGAAGATGTCGATGCTCTCTGTGGACTGTAGATACACACAAACAGTATGTTAGTGTATTTACAGACTCACTTGACTCGGTTGTTCACAGCAACAATGGCCAGTTCAGTGGTTCTCAAACTGTGGGGCAGGGCCCCTGGAGGGCACAGAGCCAGTGCAAGGAGGAGGTATGAGATTTCTATAACAAAACATGAATTTTATCTAACTGAACTGAGTGTTTACATACGTTGATCTTCCTGAGCTGAGTGAAGGCAGGTCGCAGTGCTGAGGGAACTCCCAGCATGCCGTTCTCTACGTCCATCAGTCGACACACGCCATCATCCACCATTACGTTGGACGCATGCAGGTGACCGAAAAACATTCCGCTATCATGGAGGAGCTTCAGGCCCTGCACACACACAGATGAACAGCTCTAATAACAGGAACACTTTGTTGAGCGTGTGGTTTATTTCTTCATGTGATTTGTGTGTGTGCGTTTGTCTGTGTGTATACCTCCAGGATCTGACGGCCGTACAGTTTGATGTGCTGCAGTTCGAGGCCCTGACTCTTCTTCGGGTTACAGTACTTCTTCAGGTAACTCTCTCTGGGTTTCACCTGCAGGGAGGAGAAACAGAACAACTTTCTGCCGACATTGGAAAGAGCAAGGTGAGGGGTTATCAGATGCTGTTCAGCCAACCACACACATACATACACACACACACACACACACACACAGTACCTTACAGATGTGGTCTCTCAGAGAGCCTCTCTCGCTGAACGGCCGGATGAGCAGAGCTGAAGACTCACTGGTGCTGGAGAACAGCAGTGGACAGAGATACGGAGTCTGGAGGAGGAGGAGTTTGATTAAAACCATATAAAATCCACTAGCGTGCAAAACTGAGATGACTGAAGGTTAATCTATTGTATCTATTGTCTATCTGTGTCATAAACAAGCGGCAACCTTCCAGCCAGTGCGAAAGTGCCAAAAGCTGCAGTTCCTCAAGCGTACACTTGAGGCTGGCTCCAGAACGAATCAGTCTCCATAAGTCCCCATGTTAAAATGTCCAACTTCACAGCAGAAATAAACATGTTTACAGCCTGGTACAAAAAACTGTTTTGGTCTCTATAGATAATTTCCTGTAGTGAGTGAATTTTTATAGAACTCACCTTTTTTGGCTGATTTTATGTCATTATCACAAAGATGATACATTTCTAAGGCATGTGGATTTTTCATGTTAATACAGATGCTTCAAAAGTCAGGTTCTGGTCTTAACACACACATACAGACAGAGAGTGTGTACGTACAGAGAGGCTGGTTAGCAGCTTCATGGCTGACTGCAGGTCTTTGTCTGACAGGAACTTATCAGGACCCAGGTCCACCTACAACACACAAACACACACACACCAACACAAACAAACACACAGACAAGTGATTCGTTATTTCGATAATTTGATTTACTCTTCAGGCCCTGTGATGAGCTGGTGACTTGTCCAGGATATACGCTGCCCGAAGCCCTAAGTCAGCTGGGATCAGCTCCAGCTCCATGCTGAACTTAAATTTAATCTGTTCTTCACTCTGGGAATCACTCAGTACGAGAAATGTTCCACCAACAGAGAGATAAAAAAAATCTTTCTTCAACAAATATAATAATATTAATATACATAATATTCATATATATTTCTCCTAAGAGAAAGACGGTTTATTAAACAACAAACTTTTCCATGTGTTCTCAGTTGCTGCGTCATTAAACTCCTTCCTGCTGTTATGGGATGTGAAATGTGTCAGTGAATGAATCATTTGCAAAATGCTTTTTAAAAGAAACATTAACTTCATTTCCATCATCAGTTTGCAGACTTTAAACTTCAGGTCTTACAGTCTTCAAAGGAATCATGAGTGTTGCTGTGGATTATAACTGCTCCACTGGGTCACCCCCAAATTTATGACATAAAGGCACTCATTTAAAAAATGTAATAAGCGGAACTGAGTGTCACTGTTGTGTCTCCTGCACTCACCCAGCTCAGCAGATACCTCTCCTTGGACTGCTCTTTGTTTTTGATTAAAAAATATTTCTTCCTGATCCTCCAGCCTGAAAAACAAACATCATGTCAACAAGAATAAAACAATGGAGCCGATAACTTTACAATGTACTGTCTTATCTGTGTTTATGTCTGGTTATTTCAGATTTATCTTCATGAATAAACAGTCATTAGATCAGTGATGATTAATGACGACAGCAATTGGATGAAACAAAACAGTGCTCATTAATCAGCGTATTTACCTTCCTTCTAATCATTTGATTGTTTTAATTATACAAGATGAATATAATCAAACTGAAACTTAAAGTCCTAAAATGTGAAGATTTCCATCTTCCATCATTAAATTGAACATGTGAACAATTTGTTTGAACTGTTGACATCACCTCGTGCTTCTGGACTAATAAGGAAAATAACTGTCACATTAATCATTAATAAATTAAATTATCAGTATTTAGCAGCCCTAATAATGAATGTATGAATACTACAGAGCCAAAGTAAACATCAGCTTATGTTCACGTTTGTGCTAGCAGTTAGCATTAGCAGTGCCTACATTATATATAATATTTTTTAAAAGTTAAACAGCAGTTTTCAGTCAGATTCAGAGTCTTACCCATGTCTTTAAGAGGCTCCAGGACCTCCCACTTTGGATCTGACCTGAAGAACATGGAGACTTGCTGCAGGGCGATCTCTAGAGAGAGACAGACACATAAAAATACACACATACAGGCAGACAGGCATACAGACACACAGAGAGACACACACATTATTTTCTTGCTTTTTAAGTTCATTTACTGTCTTTCAGGACAAAAGATAAAGGTAACTGCTTTCAGACAATGAATGAGACTCTTTGTCTACGCTTGTTTATTGTTCAGTATGAGATCATCCAGCTTTTGTAAAGTGAATCTTTGTTCACTGCTGAATGGGTTTCATATAATTCTGCCGTCAGCTCTGTTGTGTTTGGATGGTGGCTGAATTCTCAACACCTCAAAATGAAAGTTTAAGTTTAATTAGTTAGTTTTAATTAACATAACCATTGAATTAACTGATTAATTAATTAATTAACATAAATATTAATTAATTAACATTAATGTTACTTTCCACCTCCAAATAAGACAAACTGAAAATATTCTCTCAGTAAAGACGAGGGAACAAACCTGTGTAGTTGGCAGAGTAGTTGTTGGGGTCCAAGAACTTCTTGACAGTGAGGGAGCTGGAGAGGAGGGGGTGCTGGGTAATTGAGTCGAGATAGGTCTGCAGTCCTCTTTGCCTCTCTGCTATGAACTCCCTGTCCATGTTTCCGATTAGCTTTTTGGGAGGAAGAGGGAGACTGATGCCACACACCTGGACAAAGACAGAGAGAGAGAAGTCATTCTGAATGTTTCATCCATTTACAAAGAAAGAGAGAGAAGCAGAACTGTGAAAACAAACAGACAGAACAGCAGCAAAGGTTTCCAAGAGTTTTTCTGCATGTTGACTTAAGATCAGGGTCTGGACTCGAGGTCAAGGTCAGTGAGAGATCCCAAAAAGGAAATGAGCAGGCGAAAGCTCAGCAGAAAAACTGCTAGCTTCCTGTTATCCAGGAATGATGAGACCTGCCCACAACCAGGACTCTGACATACATCCCAAAGTCAGAACACTTCCAGCCTGATTGTTGCATTAATCCCAAAAAATGACATGCTGAATATCTTAAAAGGACTGATTGATGATTTGGTTCAGGTATGTGTGTGTGACTATACAATGATTTGATTTTTATGTTTTAGAGTCACATATTTGACATGTAACATAAACATTTTAGATATCGGCTTTAACGTGATAAGATTCCGGATGTGCAGCACCAGAAATCTTAAAACAAGATAAAATGATTTAAAACAAGATTAGTACCATTATTGTCTCTTGATAACAAAGATGTTTACTTAAACTAAGTCAACCTTGCATAATCAGCACAAGCTCATCCAAACCATAGTCTAAACGAATCAGATTAGATCTCTCTTACTTTACTTTGCGTTTTTGTAGACAGCTTTTACCTGTAACCTCTGGTCACAAGTTTCAGAGTTGTGAGCAGTTTTAGCTTCTCCGTATCATTTGAATGTTTGTTTGAGGCCAAACGTCATAAAAACATCCAATATTTTACATAAACAGATGAATGTTTGCTTGAACTTTGTTTTTATTTCATTTTCTCTACCATTAATCTTCATGTCAACCCCTCACTTGTTGGGAACATTCACATGCCAGGCCATTTTTCAAAACAATTCATCAGTTTTTAGATTTCTTTCCAGACAGCTACTCGTTTCAGTTCATTTATATGAAAATCAACCTACCGAGACTTGAGAGTTCATCCATTAAAATCACAATCTACTTTATTTTTGTGTTGGCTGTGGTATTTTAAGTGGTAACTGAGGCTGTCGTGAATGTCATAGCCTCAGTTAACGTGTGTACAAAATGTCATTGCTATCCATTCATAGTTTAAGATACTTCAGTCTGAACCAAAGTGGTTGACTGACATTATCATCACACAAGCCTCATCACTAGCATGACTACAAATTAATCACAAGATGAGCTGCGATGCAGCGTGATCACACAGACTGAGAGTGATGCAGTGCTTTGAGATGCAGTGCAGCCTTAAATCCAATCCAAAACTAACAGCTGACGGCACAGAAACGATCTGCAAACTACCCTCTCACAGCGTCGGCTGAGACTTCTGGGAAATCAATGAGACAACAGCAAAAACTTTCAGCGTGTCGTAACGAACCGCCACTGAGATTTCCCAAACAGGAAGGAGATTGGCTAAGATAAGGCCGGTGTGTCTGGCATGAGCTATTTGTGTGTGTAAAAGTCAACTTTTAAAGTGGAACATACTGTGATTAGTGTAAGAACAATGACTTGAACTTGGGGTTGAGCAACTCTGACCACACAAGGACACAAGTTACTTCAAATCAGAGTGATTGATGTGTGATGGAAAGACGTGGAACTCACCATCAGGCTAGTGTTGAGAACATCAAAGTCGCTGTAACGCCGAATCACCTGCAAAACACACACACGTCAGTTATCGACAAAACAGCTGTGATTGGTCATTTACATCTTCTAACACATCCTCACTGGTCTAATGACTGGGACAATTTCATCAGTCAGTATTTCTGCCAGAATTGTGGATTGTAAAGCTGACAGCAGAGGTTGTGATTGGTGCATTTACCTGCCAGCTATTCTCTGAAGACACGCCCCTCTGGACTCGGATGATGTACTCCTGAGAGACAAGAAAGAACACAGACGTCAAAACCCTGTTTTTATTAAAAACTAAAATCCATCCCTCCATTTCCTGTAAGTTAAGTTACAAGTAATAAGTTTATTGATTATTTTTTAAAAAAAAGAAAGACCTTTGTCACCTTTGGCATTTTAGAAGATTAAATCATAATATACAAGAAAAAGTCATCATTTTTCCTATGTTTTTGCTTGAATTAACTGATCATATCAGCTGTTTAATTTCATAATAAAATGAAAGAAAACTGAAAGTGTCATCACTTGATTCATGTGATTCATCCACCCAAATCTAAAAACAAAAATGAGGGTGGTGCCGAGCAAAAGGCCACGCTGAACCTTCATCAGGAAAAGGATTCACATTTCGGGTGTGTTCATTTTCTGTTTCATTTCTGAATAAATGGTTCAGATAACTTGTGTTCAGCAGAGGATCTGTCTGCTCATGTCACTGTGTTTACAGATCTCTCTGGTGAAGCTGCTGAGTAAAACATTTTCATAACCAACAACAAATGATGGAGAAACTTCTGAAAACAAGAGCCGAGCTGTAAACATGGAATTTTCCTTCAATCTAATCCTCTCAGTCCTCTTACAGTATAATACTTTCAGACAAACTCTCGTTTCTGCTGTAATCCTGTGTTCAATCATTCATGTGTGCTGAGCAGCTTCACAGTCAGTGCGTAAACAAATGATGTCCTGACAGCACCTCCTGTCTGGCTCTCATCTATTTGAATATTTCAGTGCAGCAACAGTGTGTGCTTTATGTTAAAAGGTCATCATAACAGTTCCTCTCTTAATCATGACATCCACCCTATCCTGTGATGTCTCTAACTCTCCAACTTGGCTGTCTAAAAGTGTTGTTGGAGATTTCCTTGTATTTCTTTTGTAAATCACTCAGTGCGAGTCTGTCGAGCTGGTGAACTTTAACCAGCGCTGGTCTTTGGCTTGTGAAAGTCGTGAAAACAGAAATATTAAACCATAGGGAAGCAGAAATACGCTGGACTGTTTACTGAGCATATGAAGTAGATCAGGTGATCCACGCTGTCATATAACTGAGTGTTTCTGTTACATTCAGTCACGATAAGCTGCAGCCACGGTAATCCCCAGCCTCACGTTACTTCACATGTAAATGATCTCAATGAGTGCCACACAGTGAACTATAAAGACTGACATTTAGGATGTCAGCAGATGTCATGAGTTAGAATATTGGAACTGGGAGAATAAAGACAAATCAATACATATTTATTAAATTAAGAATGATAGTAGATTGTTTAATGTTTTTTGGACATCCATTTTTACACTAATGGAGTCGACCTCACAATTTACTGTTGAACAAAATTGTTATTCAGTCCTGGATTTTCTATAATTGGTGTTCCTCAAAATGTCGAGAATCAGTGTGACTTTGAATTAGGAAGAAAATATCCCAGAAATAAAAAAGAACATTTAACCACTGCCTCCATCAACAACACACTCTTTTTGTTTATTTCATAGTCAATAAGGAGAAACATGTGGAGAGACCTTCAGACTTTCTTTCCTTCTAATCAGTGACTTGTATTTTATTAGTAGGTAATGACTAGACCTCATCTACAAGCATGCTGACAGATGTCAACTTTGTCCTGCACACAGTGTTGTAGCATGCGGAGGCCTGTCCTTGCAGTGTCACATTCATTTCAGAGCTGCTTACATGTTCAGAAATTCTGGAAAGTCACCTGACAGATTGTGCATCTGCATCTGCAATAATTTAGTTTTAAATGTGAGGAAAGTTACTCTCTGTGGAAACGCTATCAACACAGAGAGATGTAATGATTTAGCACAAACATATAAATATAAAACTATATTAAATAAATACGTCCAAGTCCCTCCTGTGATGTTATTGTTCTGTTTTACAACAACAACAATGCTCGGATGGCTGACATTAGCATGCCAAGCTAACTGGTTAGCTCAGCTGATCACAGCCAGGGTGTCAACAAGCCACTGCTCATGCGCCCATTATCGGACAAACGGCGGACGTCCTAATAACATGCCAGTCACATTGTTTATTATCATTCTTAACTACACACGAGTCCAAAGTTCATATTTTAGTAGGAAGTAACGCTTCACGCAGGATTGTCGATGTTTGGATAGATGCCCAACCAAACCCCATTATAAAATCAGAATATTCAATGTTTTTGCAGCTTACAGCAGAGGTGTAATATTTCTAATAAGATTTTTTTATAACTATAACTACAGCTGCAGTCTCTCTTTAATTCGGCATAGATAACATACAAAACGAAGCATCTGTTTCAATAAAAACATCATAATTTATGCCCGTCTTATAGTCTTAAAATGTAAGCAGAAAGCTGTCAATAAAGGGTGAAAAAATAAAAACTATGATTTTATTACGGGGATTTCATTAAAGGAGTGTGTGCCGAAGGTTACAGATGATCGTTACACATTCAAAAAGGTCATATATGTTGTTTTATATCGAGTATCTGTTGTTAATATTGAAATAAATGAATAAATCAATATTTTTTAAATGGGATTCGCACCAGTGATCTTCATACAACAGATAACCGGATTTAGGTGTGTTATTTCTGCTCCTGGGCCTCCAATCAGACTGTGTCAATACTCCACTACAAATCCTTTTATATCAGCAGTTTACTCAGTGCCACCAGGAAATTGCTTAATCAGTGACAGCGCTTCAGATCCAGGGTCAGCTGCCTGTCATGGAGTTACGATGCAACCCTAAAAAACGTTGCATCACGTTAAAACACACTGTCATCTGACTGACAGTGCTGTATAGTTGTGTCTTTATTGGGCACTTTGGTCGTCAGAGGCGGTTTGTGGTTGATGTTTGCAGGAGAGGACAAAATTAAAGCTACAATATCAGTGTCCGATAATGGAACCGGTGACGCAGCGATCCATTGAACGCCCCCTTAAATATACTTTATTCACACACACCATCAGTGGTGTATCCGTCAGACTACAGTGAACCACAGACAGACATTTTACGGTTAAACCTGCGGCTTGTTAACCGGTTAAATGTCGTCTATTTCCAGTGAACACTCACCGTGTGGGACTGCAGGAGCTGGCTGGCTTCGATCACCGCCGTCAGGGGTACGGTGTCGTCCAGCAGCAGCCTGCCGGGGGACGGCTTCTCCAGGAAAGACATCCCGGAGAGGTAAACGGTGAACGTCTTGATGTGAGCGTCCGTCTGTCACGTACTGAAACCGCGGCGGGGGAAAGACACCAAGGCGGAACCCCGCTGAGCGGAGGAGGAACACCAACAAGCGGAGAGAGGAGGAGGCAAACTAGCTGCTAGCTGGTTATCTTTACTGTAACCAGGAAACGCTGCTCCGCTCAGACGTCATCACGCTGCTTCGTCATCATAATAAGAGGGGAAATCACGTGAGCGTGAGTCTCTGCCTCCTGGTGGTCAGGAGGAGGAATTAATTGAGATTTTTGGCCCAGTAATGGATGGAAAAAATGCAAAGACATGAAATAATAAACAAATATAAAAAGTGATCATGAAATAAAATAACAAAATTCCAAATTAATTTCTTGTTCCAGGGGCTTTAGGCCACATTTTCGTCATTTGATGGAACTGAGCTGAGCTTCGAAGACATAAAGTTGGTGCAAAGTTTCTCAAACATCCACTTGAGGCTTCAGAATGAGTCAGTCTCCATAAGTCCCCATGTTAAAATGTCCAACTTCACACCAAACAGTTTTGGTCTCTATAGCTAATTTCCCTGTTTATATTAAGGGTTAAAGTTATGCAGAATTAACAGCGTGGCTGCTTTGATGAACTGATCAAAGCTCATCGATTGATGAATTAGCGTTTTATCCAGGGTGTACCCCAGCACTTACCCAGGAACTGGAGAGCAATTCAGGGTTCAGTATTTTGCCCCTTGACATGCAGGCTGGAGGAGCTGGGAATGGAACCAGTGGACTAGTGGACAACCTACTCTGTCCTAATAATGATTTCAGGGTCTTTCAAGACCACCAAAAACCAGTGTGATAATAGTTAAATAATAAGTGTGTTAGTTTACAGGTGGTCAAACTACTAAGGCCCCTTCAAGTACAAGAGAAAAAAAAAATTAACGTTTAGCGTTTAACGTTTTTATTCCACACAAATAAAACACAGAGCAGATCTTACAAATTCAACACACTAAACAATAAGTCATGAAGTGTGACACCTCTCTGCCCAAACACACCTCTTAACAAAATAATAGCAAACAAACCAAATTATCTGGAAATAAATTATCCTGAGAGACTCAGCCGAGCTCCACACTGTGTGCCGCAGCAGCCATTTTTAATCACTACAACTGTCACTTCCACCGTCATCCTCTTACGTCTATTGCTGCTCCTCAGGCATCATCACCATCACCTCACCGTCCATCACTACCTTGTCCTTGACGGAGCACGTCACTGCGATGAAGGCAAATGACATCTTGATCTTGCGGACCTCTGCTTCAGCCAGCACCTCCTCGCCGATGTAGAGTGGGGCCGGGAAGCGGATCTCCTGGTACAGGAAGATGCAGCCGCGGCCGGGCATCTTGGTGCCGAGCACGGCAGAGATCAGGCCATTGATGAGGACGCCGTGGACAATGGGCATCTCGAAAGAGGTGGTTTTGGCGTAGTTTGGGTCCAGGTGGAGGGGGTTGGTGTCGCCCGTCAGTTCAGCGAACAGCTCCACGTCACGGGAGGAGAATGCTTTGGTAAGGGAGGCTCGCTGGCCGATGTGGAGCAGCCGGCAGGAGGGAAGAGCTGCTGTGATGGATGAGAGGCACAGCCGAGGTTTGTTAAAGATACTGCTCCACATGAAACTCATCCTGAAGAAAACAACGCTCCTTCTCTTCTTCTTCTTCTTCTTTCAGTCCAGCTGCAACTCACGACTATTTCCTGTCAGCGCAAGCAGAAACGGAGACACCTGAACACAAGAGAAAGATCATTGTTTTTTTATAGCTTGTACATTCAACACAGAAAATGTTATGTGTGTGTTATCACGTCATCACGTTATCATATGTGTTGATGCTTCTAATGTGAAAATAGTTTATTTTCATTATAAAGAGCAGTAATTGCTTTAGTTTTCCAGCACAGGGTGCTGTACTTAATATAGTAGCAATTAGTACTGAGTGAGACAAAGAAGCTCCCCACAATGTCACTACACTGCCTACAGCTGGTTTAAAGAAACTCAACAGCTGATAGATAAACCAGCTCAAAAAGCACAATGTGCTGACAGACACTAACAGAAATATTACAAACATAAGCACTAACAAAAGGTAAAAACTTGCATTAAAACATGAAATAGCAAACACGTCAACTAAGCACGATCCGCAGGGTAACACAGCTGTCACTGGGACGTCTGTTTTTCCACAGATAGCAGTGGCACTGCTCATATCTTGATGTGGGCCTCGTTGAACATGAGTCGATGTTTGTGACTTCTAGACAGCAGATTTAACAGTGACATATTGCTAAACATGACCTGTTTTGATCAGCAAGGAAAAAAGCATTTCTGATTAGAGTTCATCCACTGAAACAAAGGTTCGATTTGTAACAAGGAACAAAGCCACAGTATGAATCTCATAGATAACTTTATAGTACAGAATGTGTGGTTTAGCAGAGTGCAGCAGTATAATCCAACAAAGTACATTTACGACATGTACAGTACTGTACTTTAGTACAATTTAGAGGTTCAGCTACTTTAAACCTCCACTCCACATTTCAGAAAGAATATTGAACTTTTTTAAACCATAAAATATAAACTTGGTCACATATACATTAGCCACATATATCTGGACGTGAATCCCAGGCAGAGACCTCTGAAGTGAGACACACATTGATGCATTTATTTCTGGACACTGAGCTAAAGTCTGCTAACCTGCAGCACTCTGAAGGCACAGGCCTGGTTCTGGTAGAAGCCCAGCAGTGTCAGAGAGCTCCACAGCTTCACCAAACCCCTGAAAACACACAGACACAGTTAAAAAAAACAAAAAAAAAAAACATCTAGTTTAGGAGGAGTGGAAGTTTTGTCCCATCCTGTTTCTATTGACCTCACCTGCTGCCAACACGCAGAAAAGCAGTAAGGGTGTCTTCATCGTATTTCAGCAGGTCAAAGGTCAGTGCTGCTCCCACCTGAAGCACGAAGATACACAAATAAATACCAAATAAGTTGAAGAAAAGTTAAGGAGAGGAATATCTGCTATTTTTAACACCACAGTGTGTTCAGCTGTGGTGGGAATCGAACGGTTGACCCTGATCTCACCTCTCCGTACAGACTCTTTAGACCTGTGATGATGAACTGCTTCAGTTCAACTGCGCTCAGTCTGGTAGATGCATCTTCCAGCACACTAAACACACACACACAGAAATATAATGTGGGATGAAGTTATCGTAGTATTACTGACATACAGAAGAACCATAACATCAATACAAAAAATGTTTAAATTAGATTTCAAGGAGCAATGACTAGAAAAAGAATTGTACATAAATATATTTATATCAGTTATTACCCCACTCTTGTGCTGAATAAACAGTTTTTTTGTCATGGTGACTTACAGGCAGACCTTCATGTAGTGGTACGGTGAAGCGTTCTTCGACACGACCCGTTGGTAAACTGGAGGTTCGTCCTTCTCGTCGGCGTGTCTCATTCTATTAAAGCATCAGCGACTCGGACTCCAACAGATAAGGGGCAGCAGGTCGATCAGCTGATTTCAAACCCCTGAAGGTTACACAGACAAACAGACATCAAGTCGTGTGATTTTAAATTACGCGTGTCTGTTTGTTAGGTCTGTTTTTGTGTTGTGAACATCATTAATAGAACTTATCTGGCATTATGTTCTGTGAAAAACATATCAGACAACATATAATATGATACATCTGAAACCGCCTGCTGGTTTAGTGCTCGTCTATAGCGTGCATTACATGGTTCAGACAAGTTAAATGTGGCCTGTTGTTATGAATATGTTGATGCATTGTAATTATTTCAGAAACCTTATTTTTAAAAAAACTGAATTTATTAACTTTGTTCATGAGAGAACACCAACAAACAGAGGAAAGAAGAAAACTTATGAAAGTCCAAAGACGTGAAATCAACAGGTTAACTGTGGAGTGAGTGTAAATCTCTCCCTGTGGGTGTCAATAAGGTCTGGTAAGTTGTCCAGGGTGTACCCCGCCTCTCACCCAATGCCAGCTGGAAGAGGCCCCAAACCCACATGACACTGATAAAGACGTGAAACAACAAGAAAAAATAATATAAGTTCATAATAAAGTTCATAAGTTACTTACATTTACAGCAAAGAGCTAAAACATATTCTTAATAATTAAAATAATAATTATTACAATAATTTATTTTATTGTTCGTGCACACTAATGTCTAAATCCTGTTTGTACACACAAATAATAAACATAGTTTATCAACAAATATTATAATATTAATTAAACAGTGAGAGGCTCTACATGACAAATAACACACTGTACATGTCTGCACAGCCTGAAGCTAACACTAGCTAACAGGAGGTCAATCAGTCGCGTAGCTAAGTTAGCTGGACAACTAAAGCGAAGCTGACTCGTAGCTGCTACACTGACAGTTAAACTGCCGTTTGTTGTTGTTGAAATATGAAAAACACAGTCCGACTTCAGCTTTTTACTCACCAACTGCATCAACGTGGAGAGTTGACAGCGTGTTGTGAACAACACTGCGACCGTGCAAACTTTGAACCAGTGCGCAGCTTGATCACAGGCCTGCGCATGCGCGGTCTTCACAGCCACGTATGTCAAAGAGGTGTTATATAGTAAGATGGATCACTCTGTCACATCAAATATACAGGAATCGTAGCAGAGGGTGGACCCAGTTTGTTTGTGTCATGTAAATTGAAATTTGTAATGATGAAAACATTTGAGTCTAAGAAAATAAACAAAGTTCTTAAAGACAAAAAACAGAAGTCAGACTAAAACGTGGCAGGACGTTTGAAAATACATTACATTACCATCAGAAAGAATGAAAATGAAATGAAAATACACATTAAACGTTAGCAATGGTAAAAATAAGTTAAAATAATCTCATAATTATAACATACTATGAGTTTATTGTACCTTTGTCGCAGAAATAGGTTTATCCTGTCAGTATAAAAATAGATAGTAACAATCTATATATCTTTTTTAAAAAAGCATACATTATGTCTCTATACACTTATTTTAAATATTATGAATAAAAAGTGGACATGCACACACTGTATATGTCACCCTAAATAATAATATTATCCTCTGTATGTACACACACACACACACCTATTAAATGATAAATACTGTATATTCGACTGTATACATAACATAATAACATATAACATGATACATATACTTTTCATTTTATCCAAACTGTATGTGAAAAGTGTACGCTACAACTGTCTTTCCATCAAAATTGAATTTTTGTCTTTATTCATCTTAAAATAACGAAAAAGAAAATAATAATAAGTAGGTAAGTAATAATAATAGTAGTTTATTGGATCAAATTACACACTTCTGTACCATTTTCTTCTTGAGGAGTGGTAGATCTTCAATAAATTATCTACTCTTTGGTATAATGTTTCCCCACCTAGTGGTCTGTGGGGGTATTACTACAGGTAAGAACACAACACTCAATCAATCAATCAATAAAATAATTACAATTTTCTTCAGATGATATATTCCTTTTGTTTATAGACGATCTTTGTACAGTTGAATTCATTGGATCAGCTCAATTATTAAACTTTTAATGAATCAGAACTCACTTACAGTACATTTTTTCATTCTGATTGTGCTTTTATGAGGTTAAATATGCAGCAGGACACTTTACATGAATTATTAGACTGAAATACAGTTTTTCTGGAAGTGAAATGTGCAAAATATGAAATATTTTTAAATCAGCATTAACATTTAAAACAGAGACTGCAGCCTCCTGCATGCTGCAAACTGAACATGTAAAAACTGCTGGAATATCTGAGAGCCTGTTCCACTTCAAGATGTAAATACTGTTACATACTAATATAAACTGATACTGATACTGATACAAACTCTTACATCATCCTCATCATAACCTTCATTCTCCTCGCCTTCATCATCCATACTGAGGTCGTGGTTCAAAAGTTTTCAGGAATGTTTCTTAGTGTTTTCACCGTTGCCTGTCTGCATAGACAGGAAGTCCATGATCAGCTTTGCAGTCTTTCTGGGTCGCTCCAGCACCACAGAGTGACCACAGTTGTCCAACAGCTCCACCTGACAGTTTGGCAGCGCCGCCTGCAGCACCGTAGAGCCCGACACATCCACCACCTGAGAGAGTAAACGCGTTTATTAGAGGCTCGTTAGCAGACACTGCTGTGGCAATATCAAAATCTTCTAACAAAACTTGTGTACAGCGATCAGCTCAGAGGATAAATCCTGAAGACTCTGGTGATCCTATAGCATCACCAAGAGGTTCACATTTGTTGTTTTGAGTGAAATGTGTCAATAATTATAGATGGCTTATCATGAAATTTGGTACAAACATTTTTGTCCACTGCCACAATGAAGTGTAATAACTCTGGTGATACTTTTATTTTCCACCTAAAGTCATAATCAGGTTAATATTTTTCATTTATCTTAATTTGTTGAGTGTTTAGTTTTGTTAGCTATGCTATGCCATTTATGCTAACATGATAAATGGTAACACAAGGTTAAGGTCATGACGGTGGGACGGTTAGACTGAGGATCCTAACCTGGACAGTGGGGAAAGTAGCTAACTACATTTTACTACACAAGTACTGTACTGTATGAATGTGAGATACGTGTACTTTTACTTCACTACATTTCAAAGGAAAATACTGTAATACTTTACTCCACTACATTTATGTATTTCACAGCTATAGTTGTTCACCTTACAAAACTACATTTGCTCACCATACACTACAACATTTGGGTCCTCCTCACATGTTAATGTATAAATAATAATTCTGTATAGTGAATACTTTTATTTTTTATCTTATCTTTTCTTGCCAAAAATTTACTTCACTAAAATTAGGAATGAAGGACTTTTATTTGTAATGGGAGTATTTTTACATTTTAGTATTTCTACTTTTACTAAAGTAAATTATCTTATCTAATATATCCTTCCACCACTTCCCTCTGGTTTGAACCAGGTTACATGAGCATGATGGTCACATGTTGAGTGTTACCTGCATGCAATGTCAAATAATTGTTGCTGTACTCAGTAAGTTTGTCTTAAACATCAGTGTGTTGTTGTGTCTTTTCTAGATTTTTAATGACTGTCTGTGTGATTAATTCGTACCTGGTCTTCCTGCCCCCAGATGACCTGCACAGGTGATGTGATCAGATGCAGGTTTTCCTGCAGTGAGTGACGAGACTTCTCTCCAGCAATCTCCATGAACACTGAACAACACAACACAAATCAATGAAGGTTTGTGATCCTTGTTCTAAAACCAATTAATCAACAACAAAGCACAAGCAGAGCAGTTATTACAATAGTAACTGTGAATGAAAGAAGGACATCACAGAAAAAGAGAACAGCAGTGTTGTGATGGATATAAGAACGCTGACCTTCTCTGTAAAATCCATTGTTGGGCAACCTGTTAGCGAGGAGACCCCGTAGGACCTGACGACAAACACACAAACACACCATGAGTATTCTTCTTCTAATACTGCAGCAGCAGAAGAAATAGAAGCAACAATGCTAGTTGTATAATATTAGCATTACTAACTAAAATATTTATACTTTAAATGGAGGAATGAAGTTGTGTGAAGCCTTAAAATGTCTTAATCTGTTTTTTAGACACAGCTCTGTACCGGCCGGGGTAAGCTGAGCGAGTTGCAGAGGCAGAGATTCAGTAAGCCCTCCAGCTCCTGAAGGGTGGTGGGGATCAGAGGGATCGACTCCTCCTGCTGACTGTTCTCCAGCTTCCTCATACGACTGATGAACTCAGAGTCTTTAGGATAAACAAGACCTGGAGGACAGAGGAGGAGGAGGAGGAGGAGGGTGCTTCATGAAACAGTATCAGGTTTGAATCCTGGAGGTAAAAACTGAAACATCATGGAGAGCGGATGTCAGCTGAGTTTACCTGCCGGGCAAATCAAGGTGGCTCCAGACAGGTAGGCAGCGTAGCGGGCAGCGTACACCCCTGCAACGTTGCCACCCATCGATGTCCCAACCACATGGAAGGGTCTTTTATCCAGACCGATACTCTGCACAAACTGCACACAAAAATACAGAGAGGTGTTATTTAATTTATTTAATTTTATAAAAACCCTCACCGTCTCTACCACAGGTTTTGGTTGTGGCACGGTGGTGTAACTCCACCTAAAACTGCAAACTATTTGTTTGTGTACTGACTAAACAAACAAGATATTTGTTTAACTTTGGACAGGTTAGCCATTTCAACTTACTTCCGGTCTTTATGCTAAGTTAAGATAAGCTAACCACACCCTAATTCCAGCTCCATATAGTACATCACACACAGGCTAGAGATTGAGCAATGTGTGTTTTTCCCAGAACAATTTCTTTAAAGGTGGGGTAGGAGATTTTTTCTGGAGCATTTTTTACCATATTGCTTGACCCCATTGCAGCCAGTAAAATAGAAGGTTTGTCAAAAAAACGAAATGTTTTAGTCCAGTCTAGAGGGCGAAATCATGGGAAAACACTGTCCAATCACGTTGATGAGGCTGCTCATTACGATCCTGACACGTCCATCAAACTTCAGTCCGCTTCTCCCTCCCCCCAGTGCGTTCACCCATTCGTGAACGAATAGAGACCCTTCCATTACTTTGAAGGCGTGGTTTCGAGGGGAGGTCTGAAGAAATGGCATGGGTGTGTATTTTCAAAATACAGCTTGCTGGAACCGTTTTCACAACATCTCTTACCCCACCTCTAAGTAACTAAAAGTAAGTAAGATGACCGGCTCACAAGGTTCACTCAATTTGCAAAGCAAAGTTAAGTTAGATATTTGTCATATGCACAATTACAGTGAAGCACATCTTGTTCTCATATAAGGCTCTCATATGTATGAGATGTATGAGCGAGCAGCCGGTGCCAAGGACAGGCTTGATGATCAGGACATTATTGTGTTGATATTATTGTCCAAACCTAGTGTTAGAAACCTGGACAGGTTTATGTCTCTACTCCAATGGGGTCCCTCGATCTGTATTATATTACAGTGTGTTATCATCACTTCCACTCATACAGACCTGGTGGATTCGGGCAACCTGGCCCTCAATGCTGTAGTCCTCTGCCCCAGTGCGACTCGTCCCCTCGTGCCCCGGCATGTCCACACACACCAGATGCTGGTTTCTGGGGAAATACTGGAGGATAAAACAAAGACACCCAACTCAATACAAAATGAAGATGTACTCAAAGTAGACAGCATGGAGACTAAATACTGAGTGTGCTGTTGAGCCCTGATACTTTTCTCCCACAATGCAATGCACAGCAAATGGGAGATACCCGAAGCTGTATGTTGTATACAATTTGTATTGATCTGTTTCGTGTACTTCCATACTTACACTTGCCATTTTGAATGCATAAGTGCATGCATGAGTTACAGCAAAATTTAGTGTACTGTGAGTACCTGGTGCACTCTTAACGGTCAAAAAGTTCACACTTCTTGCACTTCTGGTCGTCATTTTGGCTACGTATCGGAAGGGGAGGGACCATTGTCACTGTCATCATCATCTATCCTTCCATTTAACCATCCTTAACGTGTGTGTTTAAGAAAGATACTCATCGTGCACACACGATAAGAACAATTGTGTCTGTAGCTGTATGTGTGTTACCTTGATGAAAGGTAGCCACATGTCCTTATTCGCAGAGAAGCCATGGAGCAGTAGAAGTGACGGCATAGTGCCCCCTGGTGTCCCCCGGGTGGAATAACAGAAGCGGTAACTTCCACTGTGAGAGTAGCGGACCACCAGTCCCAGCTTGTGACGCGTGAACCTGGAGGATCAAAGCAATCATTTGTAGTAATTATGTGCATGTATTATTTGAATATGTTTGCCTAATGTGTTCAGTAATTGTATTTAAGTCCCACTAGCATCCCAGAGGATCCAGTGCTCATTGTTATGGCCCACACTAACCACCACTTCACTGATACTCAGTGCTCCATCTCAACTCTCTGAGATTTACAGAGTTTCCTGATGGACAGTTAAATAAACTGTGGCAACTGTAGCTAGTAGTTAGTGTTTGTAGCACAAGGAAGAAGAGGTAAATGTTGACGGGGAGCGGAGCCGGTGTCATGCCAGAACAGGAGCTGGGCAAGCATGCAATGTAACGGGGTTCAGCAGCCTCTATGAACATAAAAATCAAAGTGGGCGATGACGGAGGAAGCTAAGAAGAGAAAAAGAGAGAGTGAGCGAGCAAGAAGCTGCCGGACAAGAGTAAATCTCGGACTGACTTTTAGTTATTGGTGAGAGCTTTGGTGAAATAAATGGCTGAAAGACAGATGCTGAGTCGGGCTTCTTGCTGTTGGACTAGTATGTAATATTAGCTGGCCATAATTTGTGTTGTTGCACTTGCTTCATGTTGGGCTGTTAGCAAAGTTGTCGACTCGCTTGTTTTTGGATAAAAATACAATATGTTTCCCTCAGTAGAGATATTGATTCACACTATTCACACAGAAAGTTATATCTGAAAAACTGAAAATACATATTAGGTACGCATTCAGGCTTTCACAATACGCGTTTAACCTCTTGTGAAATTGTGAAAGTCACATGAAGACCATGTGCTACTTTTGTGCCGCTCAAGTTTTGTTTCTGTTTCTTCTTTTTAGTCATGTTGTTATTATTCGACCTAATTTAAATCCTTGTCTTATCTCATGTAAAGTTTGTGTTTTATAACATTTTTTTCATAATTGAGCTGACAAACAAACAGGCCATTACATGACAGTGATTCAGCACTGTGTGTGTGTGAGTGAAATAGCAGCAATAATCTGCTAAGTGACCTACATGTTTTTTTTAAAGCTTAGACAAAGTCCAGTAGGCAAGGCCACACAGAGAGTCCTGCTTCTTCACAATAAAAGCATACAGTATCATTACAGCACAAAGCAGCCATTCTGAAATTATTTAAAGAATTTTCAATATGCGATTTTGAATTGATCATATCAATGATCAATGATAAGTTGCTTTGGATAAAAGCATCAGCAAAAATTACCAAATGTAAATGTAAATATGTTTCAAATCTGTAGAAGTTGTTGAAAATCTGCTCGAAAACTGTTGAAAATTGCTTGTAAAAAGGCTCCGGTTCACCCCGACACGCAGTTAATACATTAACTGATGACTCTAAATTGCCCGTAGGTGTGACTGTGTGTGTGTGTGTGAGGGTGTACCCTAACCTCTCACCCAGTGTCAGCTGGGATTGCCTCCATCTTCCACAACCCTGATAAGGCTAAGAGGCTACAGAAAATGGTTGGATAGATGCTTTTCAAGCAACAAGCCTATGATGTGAATTTGTGGTGGTATAACCAGTATCATCTTAAACACCGGTTAACACAAAACTAAGTAACACTAAACCAGTTTAACCAGTCTGTTAGGACAGCAGTAGTATGAGCCCGTAGGGCTTCGGAGCTTGAGGGTGGCTGGTTCAAGTCTATCATGACATAACAGCTTTGTGTGTGTGTGTGGTTGTATTTCAGGTCTATATATGTGAAAAATGATGGATCAATATAGTAAATCTGTTGTTTTGGTATGAGTGTGGTCTTGTTTTTACCAGTTATACGCCTTGATGAGCGCCCCAGGCCAGAACACGACAGAGGTGATGAAGGTGAGGATGGGGATAACCACAATACCCCCTGATATTATTATCAGCTCCATCTCTCCTTTTAAAATAAAACACACAAACACAAATCGTTATTTCTCTCAGATCAGTTCCTGAATTGTGGATGCTGACCCACCGTTCAGTCGGTCCGGCTGCTGCTGACTTCAGAGCAATGAGTCCAGCAAAACCAGCTAAAAGGCAGATTAAATAAACCATTCAAGGAATACTTAAATGCTGTCAACAGTATGATCAGTTCAGTCTTTAGCCTGGCTTAGCACAAAGACGGCAATCAGAGAGAAACTGCTAGCATCAGTCAGATCATTTTTCTTACACAGTGGCACCCTAGTAAGTTAATAGTGAATTTTGTGTAGTTAAATGTGAAACTTGTGTGGAAATAATATTAGAGCACTGCAGCATAGAGGCATCTCTCCAACAACCGGCCACACAGCTGGCTACACTGCATGAAGGAGTACAGAGCTAAGAAATGCAAACTGTATTACCATGCTTTATACAAAACTACCTCACTGTTCAGAGTACATTTGAAGCTCCAGCTTGTGTTAACAGTAAAAACAGTTAGGCATTGCAAAAGTCCAGATAATAAGCAAGGTAACAAACCTGTAACTGCTCCAAGGGCACCACTAAAAAAACTCATAAAAAACTACTAGCTTCCTCCTCTAGTCTCTTTTAAAGAGTGATGAGTGGATTGTTTTGTATTTCAGAGACTTGCCATACAAACATCAGTTTGCTGCAGGCGTCCCTGTTTTCCATGCGTCCCAGAACAGATGTACTGGGATGCATTTAGATCAGAAGTGGGGAAAAACCCAGCCGCAGCATTAGTCCTACTCAGATTGTGAAAACAGTTGTATAACGTCTTCTGTGACTCTTGAGAAATTTTGTCTGAAAAACTAACCAAGATGAAGTCATAGCGAGTTATTCTCAGTGTGTTATTACGACTTTTAAACAGGAAGCCTGATTTACAAAAAGGAGGAGAAACTTCTTGTAAAGTTCTGACTCATTTTAGCCATTTAACATGAACACGATCTACATGTAAATCTATTTAATCTCAGTTTTTGCACAAAATAATATGCTTCACAGTTTGTTTGTGCACAACTGACATACAATACGTCATATCATAATCATATATATGTGTACACATGGAGACTACAGTTGATTTTGAATGATGGACACACAACTTGCACTCTTCTCTGAATAAGATTGCACATTTTTGCACAAAGTTAAAGCACAGAGAGTTCATGTGTGTATTCTTACATGGTTACCATATGTTCTTCCAACCTTAGATTTTATTCTATTTATACTGTAGTCACTTTAAACCTATCTGCCCCATGCTTTTTGTAAATATGCCTGTTTTGTGTTTTTAATACTTATAACTGCAGCTGCAACACAAGAATTCCCCTTTGGCGATCAATAAAGTACTCTGTACTATCTATCTATATATCTATATAAATATAATCCACAAAACTGGATCTAGAAGTGAGAACTTTTTAACTTTGATGCTTTAAGCCAAAACAGACAGGTGCATTACAGGAACCTGAGTTTTGTGATAAAGGTACATACATTATATAAAAGTCGTCAGTAGCAGTCAGGAGGTGTGTCAAAGTACCGGAGCGGAAAAGACTTCCCTTAAACCGGACCATCGCTGGTTTCCTGTTTTAGTCGTAGTAGACATGTTTATATTTTATCCTGGAGGTTCGTTCAGCTGTGCAGAGGACTTATATTAAATATTATAAATATAACAATTCATAAACACGTATCCTGATGATGATTCTTTAAGAGTCCTTCAAAGTGATGAAGAAAACATCTCAAACATGAACGCAACACGGATACTGTAGGTTATATAATCAGTCAGCAGATGAAGTTAGCTTAATATTCATTCACTTAATATAGATTAATATTCATTATAATTAATGTTTATATTGAGCTGTGTAGGAGTCGCATCGTACCTGTCAGGGTCCTGTCACAGAAAGCTGTCCTCCATTCAGTTAGCCCCTCCTCCTCCACTTTCACCCAAATTACCCAACAGCCAACAGCCTTTCATCTGGATTTAAAGGCAAAGTACCATGAAAGCACCGTGCTGCCTTCAGGCACTGTCGTATATTTGAGAAGCAGAAGTAAAACACCTTCCACACGAGGGCGCCACCATCTCGGGTACGTGTTTTGTATCCACACAGCTTCAGACAGTTCCGGTAGAAACATCTGTAGAGTTCTACTACAAATACAAAAACAGCTTCAAGTGAATGATCACATATAGGATAAACATTTATTTTCCATAACTGCTTTTTCTTATGAGAGTTATGAGAGTATAAGATGTGCGGTACACCATGGATAGGTAGCCAATTAATCACATGGCTGAGACATAGAGACAAACAATCATTCATACCTATGTGCAGTTTAAAGTCACCAATTAACCTGCATATCTTTGGACTATGAATCAGAATAAAATGTATTGCCATGTAGGTTGTAAGTAGCCGAAAAAATCAGTTAATGCAGATTTAATTATTAACTATTTAACCATAAATACTTGAAGGAGCGCTTCAGATTTGATCAGATTTGCTTTTCTTGTAGTTAATTCTTCGATAAGTGGTGGTTGAGCATTTCTCAGTTTGCTTATTTGTTGTTAAAGTTGTTTTACCTTTCTGTTACTTTGCTTTTTATTTTGTTATATTTGAGTGTTGTTGGTGCAACACGTGAAGCTCGACATTTACTTTATGTCATTTTACTTTTCATTTTACTTTTCTTGCATATATACACTATCTATATATACACAATCCCTGAATCAACCACTGAATGTTCTGGTTCAATGACAATTTGTATTTAAACAGACCTCTTGTGGTCTGTGCTGTTCACATTTTGACATCATGAAGATAACACCAATAATTCAACTTGTGAACAGCATGAGACGTCATTGTCAAGCTGTAATCGATGCCCAAGGACACATTTTGTTGTGGTATACCCACCACCGTTGTTCCAATAAATTGTTTGAGATGAAGAAATTACCATTTCATGGTTCTGCTTAAATGCCCTACTTTCATGATATAATATTACTGTTGCATGAACTTTTTACATTTTCTGTAAATTTCACCCGAAAGTCGAATATGCCTAACTTTTTGTGAGTAGTGTAGTTATGTCTATATCTCCTTGGGAGGTCAGCTCTGGTTTCATTTCACAATCCTGAAAAAATATCTTGTTGTTCTGAAGCACGTTTAACTGAAACCTCTGATTTACTCCCATTAATAATAAAAAAAAAAGCAAACAAACATCAGCAGTTGTCTAAATATTTTAGTAAAGGCAGTCCATCACTGTGGACACACACTAGGGTGTGACTTTTAAATTGTTAATAAATTGGAATGGCTTTTGTGCAATGTTTCTAAATATAAAAAGATTTCAGCACCTCAGATAATCTGTGTGTAGGATCAGAGGAAATGCTGAACTCATTCCTGTAAACGCCCACAGATCATGCTGGATGCTGTTAAAGGCCATAAAACTCTGCAAAGCAAATAAATTTGTCTCAGTTTGGGACTAAAAATATCCTTTTCTGGTTTTTCTTTCATGGTTCAGGAAGCTGCTGTCAGACGTTCAGCTGGGTGACATAACTGCTCAGGAATGCTGGCCGAGAAACCACAAGAAATACTTCACATTCCTGCTGGGAGTAGGTCAGCACACACAGATACACACACACACACACACACACATAAATTAATGAAGGTTTGTGATCCTCGTTCTAAAAATAATTGTATGTAACTCAAAGCTGTGAAACATTTCGCTCCAGTTGGATGGATTCTGGATCTGATCTCATCTGAGTCTGAATCACCTGATTTCTTTCTCTGAAACGTGCAGTCATTACATTTAACTAATGATTTTTGGGTCCAAATCTTATTTGGCATTTTACAAGACAATTTTAAATGCAAGTTGGATAATGAAATAGTTAAAATTTGGTATAAAACGGCCAACTCAATCACCTGATCTCAACTCTATCAAGCATGTATATCACTTGCTGAAAACAAAACTTAAGGTAGAAACAACAATTGCAGACAGCTGCAATAAAGGCCTGGGAAAGTATCACAAAGGAGGAAACCCAGCGTTTGGTGATGTCCATGTGCTCAGGAATTCAAGTAGTCATTGCCTGCAAAGGATTCTCAACCAAGTATTAAAAATAAATGTTTTATTTCTGATTATGTAAATTTGTCCAATTACATTTGAGCACCTGAAAAAAGGGGATTGTGTATAAAAATGGCTGTAATTCCTAAACATTACACACATTCATTGAAAGCTGAGAGCCTGCACCTCAGTTGCATCTCGGTTGTTTCATTTCAAATCCATTGCGGTGGCGTACAGAGCCAAAATTATGAAAATTGTGTCACTGTCCAAATATTTTCTGACCTAACCCTACAAGACTGGATGTTGTTCTCAGGGTCTCTTTGGGCTTGAGGCTGCGTGAAGAGGCGTCCACCTGAACCAGAAATCTTCGGGTGAAGTCTTCAAGATGCTGAAGGCTTTTTCACATTCATTGTTCATCTGAATGGGTTACTGAGTCCTTTTGGTCCTTGCTGGCCTCCTGTAAATTTGTATATTGAACTCTGTAATCTGTAATTAAGTGATCTCCCCCCTCATCCATCTCTAAATAAAGACGGTAGACAGAAAGTTCAATCAGAAGTAACTTTAATTCAAACACGATCAGTTGAAAAAATGTCTTCACTTTCTTTGACTTGTGCTGATGCAAAAACAAATGCCAAAACTTGACATGCAGCCATAGCCTGGTTCATCTTTATAAAAATACCAATGCAAGCTCTGACCAAGTCCTGGTTACCTTAAAAGCAACAACATCTGTGTCTTAGACAAGTGTCCATGACTGTTTATTTACAGTATTTAACTGTAAACGGCATCAAACTTCTTTATTTAAAACATGAACTGTTACAGTTTTTCACACCAGCTGCTCAAGAAGGTCCAGAGCAGATTTGATAGAAATCTTGTATCCTACCTCATCTCACTCGGTTCATTTCAAAGGTTTATTACTTCATAACTAACTGAGCTAGGCTAGATTAGCAGTTTACCCCTCACTTCCAGTTTTCATGCTAAACTAGGCTAAACACATCATATTGGACACACAGCTAGATTAAACTACTACGCAATGCTACTATGCTGCTATCATCTTGTCTGTCACAGATAACATCATATTGAACAGTACTGTTGTCTATATGCTAGATATTTAGCCAGTCACGTCAAAGAAAGTTCTAGCTCAAATATTGTCCTTGTTTCTAGATTAAGAATGAGCGATTTGCTAACAGCAATCGATTCATAGGATAGACGTTATGATAGCTGTTCGATGAAGTTCATTTCATGGAATAAAAAGGAATGCTAATTAGCTTCTGGCTAACTTGTTTTAGGGATTTTAAATGCAAAACTTTTCAGCTATGAAACTGTTAAATGTTAGTGAAATAGAGACTTTTAACAGGAATAAAGCAGCATTTGGCAGCACTAGAGATCCATGTTTAATGTTGACTGCAAAAACACAACAAGCAGAAAGGAAAATGAAGAAAATGTCAAATTCATACGTTCTATTTGTACAACAAACACACGACCCATCTTCAATGGCAGGTAATAAAAGGCATAAAATCTACTGTAAAATCTACCGAAGAAAAAGAGGTCTACTATTAATTACTAATTAGTTACATGCATTTTCCAGCCTTCTACCTGTCCAGTTCTTTAAGGTTTAGGTCAATTATTTCTACCTGACATAAAGTGAAATTTATTTAAACCTGACATGTTGTGCATTAATTACAATTTAATGTTTAGTTAAGTCTTCTAGGATAAGTCAGTTTCTATTGAAAATATTCCTTTTGCACTTGCACATCATTTAAGAAAATAAAACTTTAAAGGTTACAATTAGTTTTTTTTCAAGCTGCTCTTTTTAAAGGTCAAGAATGAACCTTCAAGTTCAACTTTTGAGCCAACACAGGGCAGAAAGTAGCAAATAAAAGTGCTCAGAAAACTTTGAAGATGTGCAGTTCAATGACAGCTGCTGAAGAAGACTGGTTGAAAGCTCTGGAACCTGCTTGTGTGGTTCACAGAGGACTTTGAGTCACATCTTTTTTTTTATTTTTTTATCTATGTTTATTAATCATTTATTTCTCATTTCATTTGCTTCCATTTGGACTGTCAGGTCTGGTCCTTCATCCTGTAATCTTCTGTTTGCTGCCTGAAACCAGCACATCTGGCTCCGGTCACTGTCAGTACTAAGTGCTAATAAATCAGCCAAATGTTTGTTGAAGTACTTTAAACACTTTTGTGTCTACTAAACATTTTCTTAAGTACTTCAAACACCAGTAGGCTCAACTGAACAAATCTTTGAGTACTTCAGTGTCAGCTAGATGGCTTAAATATTTTAAACATCGATATATCAACTTGTGTTGAGTATTTTAAATACTACAAGTCAACTAAACATAATTTAAGCTCTACTTGTTTAGTATTATTTATCTGGTACTTAATTCTTTTGTTTTATATAAAACAATCATTATGGCATATTAATATTTTTTTGCCCTTGTCTTGCTTCGCTGACTCTTAAAACCATGTTGTGTTTAAGTCTACGTTGTGTGTCTCAGTGCTGACAGGGTGTATCCAGGTTTTGCCCGCACTTCCAGCAGCAGTAATGATTTTGATGCCACGTCCGTCCATCTTTCGCCGTGTAGAAAGACTGGCAGAAGATCAACTGAGGAAGGAGAACAAGGGTCAAAGGTGACGTGAAAGAGGAGACGATTAACTTCACGATAGACAAACATCATCATTTTTATTGTTTTATAAATCTGATGTATGAAAATGATGTAGTCTCACCTCATCACAGCCAGAGCATCGCGGCCAGACCGTCTGACAGTAGTGTCTTCCGCAGAACAACTTCTGATTGGACCAGAAGTAGACCAGGTCTGCCAATCCCTGGCTGCACTCTGAACATACAAAGCAGGTGGGATGCCACAGGGCACTATGGTAACCTGCGCGTTCAACATAAACAGCTGGAGTCTCCTTAGCAACCTCACCTTGACAACCAGCACACCGCTAGAGAATACAGAGAGAGAGACAACAGAATATGAACGTGAAAGAAGGTTGTGTATCGAACTATTGGTGCAAACTACAGTGTGACATTATGAGGAAACTTTCATACTGTGAGTGTGATCTCTGTAAACAGATATGAATCTGTAGACAAGGAACCAACATTTTGGCCAAAATGCTGTCTTGAAACTACTTAATTAGCTATTAGCCCGAGTTATATGTATTCATATGCAGATATATTTGGAGTTGGTCATCTATTACACCCGGGTCCCACCAGGCATGGAACTGTTTCATCAATCATAATTAAGCTCTATTTGTTTGGTATTATTTATCTCTACTTAGTTATTTAGTTTTATATAAAGCAAGCTAATCAACCATGTTGTTTTGGCTGGTTCTCCACACAGCTTCATTTTCCACCAGGAGTGTGTCAGACTTTGTTAACTTGCTCAGATTTGATCATTTTTCCCTTTATGTGCTTCTACCGTGAGTAAACAGGTTACATAGTTAATAAAAGTATCCCTTTTGGTTGTCTTTAAGACCAAATGCACAAAGCTGTTTCTCTACCGCTTCTAGGAAGCTTCCGAAACATGCCGTGGCACTTCTGGTGGGATTACAATCATTGTCTAGAATTGTCAGAGCCAGTGTTGGGATCCAGCAGAACATTAAGGGGTCCTAATTTATTTAAAAGTGCAAGTGAAAAACAGTTAACTGGATATAAGTCCAGTTCTTCGTATGTAGCTAACAAATTAATGCATCAGCTGAAGTTTCTTGTCTGTCTGGTGCATAATCAAAGCAAAACTGGGGTTTCCTGACACAGCAACTAATATTTAAACTTTCAGACACCTTATTGACTTACATATTCAGTCTTAGTGGTTTCATCCGTTCCATTAGTGGATCCAGTAGCCGAGCTGCTATTGGTCGAGCCGTGGCCCTGGTGCTCCACAGCATCCTTCTTGTTGCTGTTGCTGCGGTCCTTGGCCTCCTTTGCTGTCCTCTGAATGGCTGCTTCCCCCAGAGCTCTGCCCTCTCCAGGTAAGGCCACCTCTCCGACTCCCAGCACTTCCTGTTTGTACTGCTTCACAAACAGCAGCATGGAGGTGATCTGCAACATGACCCAGGAGATGTAAGCGCTCAGTCAGCTCCATGTTTTATACAGTCTAACAGTAATAAATAGTTTGGTCCTGTACCTCCTCCTCACTGGTCAGGCTCTGACACTTCATGGGGTCCTGATCGTAGATAGGGAGCTGACTGAAGAGCTGCCTGCGTCGCTCCAATGCTCCCTCTGTGCCCGAGACAGGACGTTGACTCTCCGGGATGAGCTCCATGTACTGCATGGCCTGAGAGGGGATGAGGGACATTTTACTTGTTATTTCTAGCGTGTAATTAATTGAAAAATTGATAAATTTACTCATTCACATTTATCAGGCTGCAGATTCACAACAGTTAATTTGGTCATTATCAGATCAGTCCTTCACCTCAAGGCAAATCTTTTTAGCATGGCCTTGTCATTTACTGCTGAACTTTAAAACTTCAATCATCCTCTCTGATACTTCTTAACACTGTGTTTATTCACTCAATGGATTTTTAACATTTTATTGTTACAGTTGTGGTTGTGGTCTCAGAAACATATGATGATGTTAGCAAGGCTGGGTTTAGGGTACTTTTAGTCAGTAGTGTTCAGATCTTTAACTTATGTAAAAGTAGTGGTAGCACAAGGTAAAATGTAAGTACAGTGGCAAAAGCTAAACATTTTACTAGAAGTATAGAGTGAATAGAGTATTCTAAAAGTAAAAATAAAGCATTTAAATCAGATGATATGATACCAGCCCTTTAGTGTGATGTCTCTTGTCTTCATTCGTGGTGTTTTATTTCGTTTAGCTCCTTTCGTTTCAGACTCTTCACCTCCTCCCTGTGTGTTCTCCACCATCATGATCCGCCCTGATTACTTCCATCTGTACCTGTTTCCTCTCTGGTGTATTGAGTCTGTGTGTTCTCTTGTCTCTTTGCCAGTTCATCTTGTTCTTTGTGTCAAGCATTCAAGTATTTTTCCCAGTGTTAGCTTTGCTGAATAGCTTCCTCACCCTGCCTTTTGTACTCCACTTAGAAATGATGACAGCATAACACTGAAGGAACATTGGCTGATTGGCTATTAAACTAAATTAAACTAAATTATAGCATACTAAAGATCAACTTAAGGTCATTATTTAACCTTGAAACAGACCTTTAGCACAGAGGTAAATAAGAAAAAGTTTGTGTTCTCCTCACATCTATAAGTTCATATCCAATATGCTCTGTCTGCCTGTTTATCTTATGTCTTTGTATATCCATGATGCTGCTGATGAATTTTCATATCATCTCGGCTAAGTGAACACTCTCTAAAGTAAATAAATCAGAAGACCATGATGTCACATTGCGGTGACATATGATGTATGAATGACATGCAGTCTGTGTTTCAGTTGTCATCACACCACCCAGGTGTTGACAGTGACACATCTGTCTGTTGTCAGATGACTGCACCAGAGTAAGACGGTGACTAACAGTCACTTTCAGACTCTATATGCTGCGTCGTAGCAGAATGCGAAAGTTCTGGATGAAACAAACAACATGCTGAAGATGTGGAGATCTCGTCCCTGTGTTGGATCTGAATCTGGATCTGTCTCCACAAGTCCAACCACAGTAATGTCCTCCATGACTCCCCCCAGTGCTCAATAATCTCTGTCATCCTCATAATTACAGGCTGTGAAACCTGAAACATACTTGAGTCTGTTTTTAATGGAAACCAGACGCCATAGACAGCTCGACACATAGAGAGAGCTGCAGAAACGAGAGTAAAATAAACTAATGGGTAAAGTGGTAAATCCCAGCTGTAAACCTTTAGGATGGGGATACAACTGGAGATGGGTTGGGTTTTAATTTAAACATTTGCTGTTGTTACAAATTAAAAGATTAAATTGATTAAAACCTGATTTATTTTGTGTGATTGTAAATCTCTGGTGGCTAACTTGTGACTTTACAGGCTGCAGCTTCATACGAACAACCAACCTCCTGTACTTCACACTGATCCTCACCAGTGTCTGGTTGAGGCCGGCTGGTGCCCAATCATACGTCGTGGTGTTAAAGGTCGGGTCTTTACGCGACACCACCGGATTGGTCACGATCATGCGGTTCCTCTTGTACAAGCGAAGGCCACCACCTCCTTTAATCTTCGTTGTCAAATGGGCGCAGGGTGAATCTGCGAGCAGGCGTCCCATACGCTGGTCATCTTCGACGTCACTTCCAGGAGCGTGGTCAATTGTGCTGCAGCCGCAGGCAATGCAGGCTTTCCTGCACAGCGGATAGGTCAAGAAAATAGGTATTGAATGATGAGACATCAAACAAATTTGTAGAATTAAAGGCTGTGTTGCCAGATTTGGTACTTTTCTGCCTACTTAGGCAACACAGTTGTATCTTTGTAAAATCTCTAAGTCAGAATATGGACCCTGGATGCCTAAAAATCTCCCTCTTTGCAACTCAGTTGCAAACCAACTCAGTGTCGCCTTGATCGTGTATCACAGCTGAAATCAAACCACACAGAGCTTTAAGACAGCGGTTTTAATCCGGATACCACCAGGCACGGCTTCATACCAAAGGTTTTTGTTAACTTGCTCAGATTTGGTTGTTCTTTTTTGGTGGTGCTTCTGCCATGACCAAGTCATCTACGTAGTTAAATTGATTCCCATTTGTCTGTTTTTACGATCAGAAATCTGCACAGGGTGTTTTATTTTGAAAATTAACCAGGTTCTCTATGCTGTTTCTGTGTCTGACTTCCAGCCAACTCGATCATAGTGTTAATCAAAAATACAACAGCTGTGGAGTGGAGAGCTGCTTCGGGTGGAATCACAAGCATTGTCTGATGATCACGATCTGCTCTGCCAGCCACTGTGCAGCTGAAATGCGTCACGGCCAGGCCTTGTGGGATTGAGGTCAACAGTCTTGCAACGTACCATGGAACAAATTTGCACCTCAAAGTTCACTGAGATTTATATGCAAGCAAGCTGAATTCCTCTAAATACAGGCATCACAGCTAATAGGAGTCACTACTGTAGCGAAAAGGGCAGGATCCCTCACTGTTCCTTGTAGTTTGTAAACTTGCGAGTGCAGTGCTGGTTGACTCATCTTCAGTCAGTTGGCTAAAATATGCAAAACCACTAACATGTTGCATTGAGGAGCGAAGGAGGAGTGGAGAAACCACTCAGACTGTATCCAGCATTTTTCATTCTTTTTATTGTTTTTCTTTTTGTTGCACTTCAAGAAACAGAAACAGTAAAAAAAAACAAAAAAACAGAGAAGAGTTATACCTCCAAGAATGTGGCTGAAATCCAGAGCAGCTGCCATCACATACGAGACACACCGCTGCTCCTCCTGCACTCTGTTTTATAGACATCTGACGAGACACAGTAAAAACACAATGACGTTATCTTTCAAATCATTTATATAACTCGGATCCTGTGAGGTAAAGTCCATTCAAGTTGTGTCAAAGATAGGAGGTCACAAAAATCTGATAAGAGCTAGAACTGAAAACTATTTAGACCAGGAAAACAAAGAACCAATGAAGTTTGAATAAAAAAAAATACAAAAACAACTGTATTAGGGAATTACAGAGCTGTTTTAAAAAACAAAACTAAATATTCGTGACCTGCTTTTAAAGACATATTTGGTTAAAACCAGCAGGCTTGAGGCTCAGGGCCACAGACACAGCAGGCTAGTTTTTCAGAACAGTTTCTACATTAGATTAGATTGAAGTAAACAAAATCCCGATGAGCCAAAACACTGAGCATTAGTTCATCCTTGACTTTGAAATCATAAATTTCTTGTCATGTTTTTTCTGTAACTTTCAGCCAACTTCGTCTGCTGATGAGATGCAAATAAAATCTCTGGGAAATGCCCGCATGTCAACCAAAACTACTACAGATTTAACTGAACAGGTGTTTGTTTGCAATTTGTCTGATTAAAAACAGAAATTTATTCGTACGCCACAAGTTAGCAGAGAAGCCTGAGGTGGCAATGATTCTTCCGACATGAAAGGAAGTGTTGAAATAAGAGTTGCTGTTTTGAACTTTTGAGTGTGGGAAGACGAGAAGGGAGTGAACACACACACACACACACACACATGCAGGGTGGATGATCTCATTGGTCCACCCAGTTACATCATCACAGTACAAATAAACTCTTATCATATCGTCCCAACACTTAATTTTTCATTTCCTCCTCCTTTTCAGCCCTATGAGTCGTTTTCCTCTTTTATCTGTTTACGCTGTCTCACTCTCAGGTTTTATCACAATGAACAAATAATAGTTGTTGAACTAACAAATGTAAATAAAGTTTTTAAAAATGAATTAATTAGGAATTCAAGATCCACTTTGCAGCTTTTTTTCGTGGGCTTACAACTACATTTCAATTTCAATTCATTACAATCAACTCTATCTACTGATGAAGGCTGTGAGATGTGGTTTATGGATAAAATGTTTTCTGGTTTTTATAGGTATTACACTATTATAACATTGCTTTAATATAGTGATCTGTTAGTTTCTGGTTTGTTTTCAGTTGTGTGTGTGTACGCAATCAGAAACAACTCCTGATTAAAGCCTCTGGCAGGGAACCTAATGAATGTTCTGCTAAAATAACCTGTTGCTATTTGTCTTACAGAGAGACAGACTGTCCACCTGTCCATCTGTCACCAGGTATTAACAAGCCTATCTCTCTTCAGGGAGACACATTCATACACGTAATATATCGTATATATATAGAGAGAGACAAGCGTGTCCAAAGTGATGAACTGGCTGCAGGGATTTGCTCCCATTCAGACAGAAGAGCATTAGCGAGGTCAAACACTGATGCTGGCTCACAGTCACCATTCCAGTTCATCCCAAAGGTGTTGGATGGGGTTAATATCAGAGCTCCGTGCAAGCCAATCGAGTTTTTTCCAAACCAATCTGGGAAGATAATTTCTTTATGGACCTGGCTTTGTGTAGAGGGCATTGTCATGTTTTAAGTCTTTGTGCTATGCTTTCTGTAGCTACCATTTATGTCACAGACATTATACATCCTTTGTATAGTACCAACAACTACAATTGTACCTGACTGTGCTATGAATCTTCTCATATAACTCTAGACTACGCGAAGACAAAGAGGAAACTCCAGCTTCTGTTGTGTTGTTGCTCACATTTCTTATGTCACTAATGGGCTTCATTGACAGAGGGAGTGCAAGCAGTCATTTAGCTGTGACAGAGGACAGATGAGTGTATTTAGAGGTGTGAAGTGTGTAGGTGTGTGTGACAGTGAAGAGGCTGCTGATCGGTCTGTGTTGAAAAGGTCACAGTGATGACGGCTGGATTGGGAACAGCTGAAGAAGAACTTCATTACATCCCTCTGGAATACACATATGACCTACAGTGTGTTTGTTTTCAATGTTATGTTGTTACTGTGCTGACACCAGTTAAACCAACAGTGTGTATGAATTGGTATTTTTGCTATATTTTTGCTATTTATCGTCCCCAGTTTCAGAGTATAATCACTCTGTGGTAAACATGGACAGCAGTACATGTGTATTGTTATTACATAATTTATAATAAAAAAAAATAGCAAGTCAACAGCTTTGCTAACAGCCAAACATGAAGCAAAGTCAACAACAGAAAACATAGCAGTCAGCTAATATTACTTACTAGTCTAACAACGGCATCTGTCTTTCAGCCTTTTATTTCGCTAAGCTCTCGCTAATGACTAAATGTCAGTCCCAGATTTACTCTTGTCTGGCGGCTTCTTGTTTGTTCACTCTTGTTTGTTGTTTTCTCTTCTTAACCTTCGTCCTTCGGTTTCTTCACCTCTGTCATTATGTCTACACTGGCCTGCTGAGCCTGGTTTCATTGCCTGCTCACCCAGCTCCTGTTCTAGCACGACACCAGTTCCACTCCCTTTCAGCATTTGCCCATGCTCCGGGCCTTCAAAACCTCCTCTTCCCACCCAATGAAATCCTGTTTGCCAGCAGTTTGATTAACAATGTTCTCACTGTCACTCTTGTGAGTCACAGTAGAGCAGAGCAGACGTGACTACTAAACAAAACCGATTACTCAACCTGCAGCCAGTCGTAACACAGGTGATGTGACGCAGGTAATGTTGTCATGGTGTTGTGTAGTGAACCACAAAGTTTCTTTGTGGTTGCAAAAACCACTAAATTTGCTTGTGCACATACAGTTAAATTAGTTTCTAAAGTTCCCTTTTTGTGATATTTTTGAGGGTTTTTTTTATGAGAGATGGCAGGAAACAAGAGAAAGAGAGAGAGAGGTGGGGAATGATGTGCAACAGGATAAGCTGAAATTGAATGATTGAATGATTGGAAGCTTTTTTGTCCAGCACAACAGTCTCCTCTGTTGTCAGGTGATCACTAACCAACTTTAATTGTTCTGATGGAGTTATCTTCACCGCAAACACTGAGCAGCAAAGTATTATTAGATGCTCTGACTGAGAGTTTTTGCCAAATAATACATGTGAGTCAACGTGGAAATGCATTTTTTCAGAAAGAGGGAAAAGCATGGCAGCTCTATATTTAGGAGTCAGATAAGGCGAGTATGTTCGTAGCTGGATCAGAATCGACCGAGGCAGGCTAAGTCATTCTAAACATGTCGGGTATGTGAATGGGAAAGTGCAGGAAACAAAGTCAGATAAGAAGCTGGAGCTTAAAGTCGACCTGCTGCAGTTAACATGCAGAGTTCAAAGCTTTGTCACATGGCATGCTGGATATTTCCTGTTGTTTTCCATTTAGAAAAATCAGTCAATATCCAACAGATGATCTGTAATTTGGAGTAAAGCAACTGACACTGGGCGGAAGGGCAGAGATCATACTCTTTATATTTTCAAACTGTCCGGAAATTACTGAAAACTATAACCGCTCTCAGTGTTGGTGAAAGCTAAAACTGTCTTTAATTTTTGTCTTTATTAAAAAACAACGATCAAACATCAACATTTTGTCTTTTATTTTGATAATTAACTAATTGTTTGGAACGTGATTTTGCTGCTTTACCTAATCTTATTAAATTCAAGAGTTTTTAATATAAATGTTTATCAAACAAAAAAGACAATTTAATGATGATTCTTACTCACGATTAGTCAACTAACAGAAAATAACTGGCACATTAATCAGTGATGACAAGTGAAACTTTAGTTGCAGCCAACATTTTGTTTGGTTTGGTTACAGAGAAGCCTCCACACAATCCTGACACTCATTGTGTGTTTCTATGTGTGTGTGTGTGTGTGTGTTGGAAGTTATTTCCATCCTAGTGACGGCAGCTTCTCCAGCTCTGGGATATAAAGGGGGGCGGCACAGGGATCAAACCCCCGACAGGTGACACTGATCCATCAGGCAGGTTATCCGCCTCAGACTGATGTGACCTCTGGATGGACAACCAGAGGAAGAATTACAGGACGGATCTGTGGGAGACTGCCAGAGCAGACCCAGCGGAGGGGATCAGGTCCTTGTGGTCCTGGATTAAATGACTGAATTAGAAATCTCCAGCTGTTTGAGATGAATTGATGTGAACTAGTCCAAGAGATTCAGCCAAAATTAATTAAACATACCTCTAACTGTAGAACATACTGTACATGTCAAAATAATCTGAATCAACTCAAAGAAAATGGCAATGATCCAGTGTTTCCACTCCTCTCTTCAGCTTTTATTTATGAGGAGGCTCACTGTTTTTGAGAGTTGAGAGTGTTTCTGGCAGGTCAGAGAACCAACTTGATTTATAAAAATGATCATGTTGACAAGAAGTCAACTGTTTTTTAAGGCAGAGCAACATCTCGACTTCACTGACATCTCAGTTGGTGACTGTTCAAGCAAAAAAGTTAATTTTTAGTTTCTTTTTGGCTAAGATGCCTTTTCTATCACAGACTTCTTTGGATCATGAGGGGTATCATGAGCATGGTCGATCAGTTTCTGCCAAAGAATTCAACATAATCATAATCAGAAGAACGTTCTCTGCTTTGTCTACAAAATTGCTCTAACTGATGTTTCAGTGGAGCTAAACGAAGCATCGCTCATGTTGTTTCAGTAAAGACTGAGGAACAGATAACAAATGGCATTCGACACAACTCATGATCCAGTAATCACATCCAGGACATGCATGCATCATTTCCTGTGAATCCTCTGTATGCAATGTGAATCAAAGTGTGTGTGAATGAATTGGTTTTGTTTTCCAAACTTACATGTCTCAAATTCATCCTTGAGGCACATATCAAGTACAAGTAGTACAAGTATTTTGAGTTGAACTGAAATACTCTAAGTAGTTATTGCAGGAAAAAAACAGCTAAAATTTGGTTTGGTATTATAAAAGTCTTCTTTAGGATTCGAACTTTCAGGTCAGGTGTTGAGCTCATTGATGCCTTTTTCTTAGAGCTTAGTGTGCAGGGTTACAAATGAAAACAGCAACCACATAGTAGATAACTACCTATAAACATAGATCTTTTCAAGCCACATTGTATAGGTTTACTACCATAAAATAACAACAAAAAACAGGTATGATCACACGCGAGAAAATGTAACATTTTACAGCACTAAGTCACACACCACCAACTATTTCACTGATCGGGTCCAGGGTATAGACAAATGTTGACAGGGAGCAGAGCCAGTGTCGTGCCAGAACTGGAGCTGAGCAAGCAGGCAACATAACTTGGATCAGCAGCCTCTTTGCACATAATGGCAGAGACAAAAAGACTGACGGTGATGTTGAAAGAGAAAGAGAAAGGGAGAGAATGACAAGAGTAAATCTGGGACTGATTTTTAGTCGTGGGCCATTCAATCTAATTAGCAGGCTATCTTAATGCAACAGTAGAACAGGGCAGAACTGTGAGAAGTTTCTAGGTACTTGTACAGAAATTATCATTCAAACATACAGGTGACTTTGACGTGAATGTTTGCGTGTATATACTGTATATCGAATGACAAATAAGTTCATGTGAGCTCAGTAAAGTCTCCTTAATCCAAAATAGAAGTTTCTCTAGATGCATCAACAGAAACATCAGACTTTCTGACCCTTTGACCCTTGACCTCCACACTGTCATTGATCTAGAAGTATTTATTAAAATAAATATATCTGTCCTACCTTCTCCATGGCTGAGCTCACATCCATGTTGTCAAGTGTGTGCCAGTGGTTTGACTCCTCTGCTCCTCAGCTCTCTCTGCCTCTGCTCCTCCAGAACAATGGGACTTTAAATTCCTCTCCTGTCGACCACACTTCCTCTCTCCCCGCCCACAGTCGCTCCTGCCGACGCTCTGCTCCGCCAGCTCTCCACAGACCACTGCAATTTAACTGTCTAGACTTTCATCCCATTCGTGCTGACAAACATCTTATAAAGTTCTTTAGTTTCTACTTGGTTCTTTACTTCACTTTCAAACTTTCTTTCCCTCAAATAAACTCAGCAACAACAAATCTTACTTTTCTCCTCCTCAGCTGTGGCTTCTTTTCTGTTTTCCTTCCACTCTTCCCTTCTGATTCGTCCTGTTGCCAGCTCTCCTTCTCCACCCTCTGCAACATGAACTCACCAGGTCTTCACCTCCTGATTTTGCTCCAACACGCCCCTGAAGGGAAACTGATAAGTTTTCCAACACTTTCTGCCTTGCAGTAAAATAGCAGCTCTCTCATTTGCCTCTGTTTTATGACTCTGTTGAGCACTGAGTTCACCGTGCATTGCTAAATATTACAGGTACCTCCTATGTTACAGCTGTAGACCATGTAGCAGTCATGAGGGAGATTTATGGTCTTACAAACAGCAGCTGTGCTGTTGCTTTCTGCTGCAGAACAGCAGACCAGGCCGTGAATTCAGTCCTGGTCTTCAGCACACTGCAAAGGACTACCTGGAGCAGTGAGGCCTGACTGGACTGTTTGTGTTTTTAATCCGAGACAAAGACAGAGAGAGCCCTGAGGGATTCCCTACTCACTCTCTGCCAGCCAATCAGAGTGAGCCTGAAAAACTCCTCAGCCAATGGGAATGTCAGGGATTCCTCCTCCTCCTACTCATTCTGCACATTTTTAGTTGGTGTGGCTTAAAAGAATGAAGACCACAAAACCAGGCAGGGCCAAACTGGGCTAAACTGAGCCAGATAGGGCCGAATGGTATTAAACAAGCCAGCCAGTCCATAGACGCTAACCAAAACCAGTGGGACCAACAGGGCTACACAGACCAAGGCAGTCTAAAAGAGGGATAAAGTCATCCAGGCAGAACAGAACTAAACTAAACAGGGCTAGACAAGACCAACAGGGATCAATAGAGCCAAGCAGGATGCCCAAGTCTTTTAGTAGTTGGCGAGAGCTTGGTGAAATAAAAGGCTGAAAGACAGACGCTGACCTGGGCTTCTTGCTGTCGGACTAGTAAGTAATATTAACTGACTGCTATATCTTGTGTTGTTGACCTCGCTTGTTGTTTGTCTGCTGTCGAAAGTTGTCGACTTGCAAGTTTTTTTATCATATGAATGTAATCAGAACAAATACACATGTACAGCTGTACATATTTATCACAGTGGAATTACACTCTGCAACTCTGAATTGCAAAAATACCAATTTATACGCAATGTTGCTTTAAAGCACAGTCACATGCATTTTTGGCTACAGAAAGGTGTTTCTTTCCCAAAGTCATCAGTCCTGGTAACTGTGTAACTGAGCAACACTGTGTAACTTTTCTACCATAAAATAACAGATTTTAAATCATGCTGATGTTAGCCTGTTCACCTGTCAGGTGAATGGTGTTTCTGTCATTCATATGTCTGTTCTCACACTATGTAACATTGCGCTCCAGGTACAATCATCCACAAGAAGTACGTAATGCTTTAGGACACTAAGTCACACACCATTTCACTGATTTTGGTAAAACTGGGGCATATTTTACGGAGAAACTGTTTTCTAGTTTTTCCCTCTGATGTCCTCCGGCTACTCCACCCCAACTCTCTGTGATTTACAGAGTTTCCTGATGGACAGTGAAGTGAACTGATGACAACTGTAGCTGCTGTTAGCTACTGTTAGCTCAGTTTGTTAGCTGGGCTTCCTGGACTGGGAGCTCAGAGGAGTGCTAGTGTTTGCACCACAGGTGTTTTGGACCACATGGGTGAATGCTGAAAGGGAGCAGAGCTGGCATCATGCTAGAACAGGAGCTGGGTGAGCAAGCAGTGTATAATGACAATGGAGAAAATATCCAAGAATGAAGGTTAAGAAGAGAAGAGGAGAGTGAGCGAGCAAGAAGCCACCAGACGAGAGTAAATATGGGACTGACTTTTAGTCGTTGGAGAGAGCTTTGTGAAATAAAAGGCTGAAAGATGCTGAGCTGGGCTTCTTGCTGTTAGACTAGTAAGTAATATTAGCTGGCTGCTAATATAATAACAAATTTACATGTGCAGCTGTCCTTGTTTATGACAGTGGTATTACACTGTGAAACTGGAGGCACTAACTATGTAATATTGCTTTAAGGCATGGTCACATGCATCATATGATTGTATGTACTACATGTGTTCCTCTTTCTACAGGGCATCAAATTACATGCTAGTCATGTGACATTGCTTCTTTATGTCCAGTGTCCACCAAATCAGTCTGAGGATTTCTGCAGAAACTTTCTGCCACAGAAAGAACAATATACACCGATACCAATGTGATTATCGTGGGTCTGTCATGTAGCCACAGTTTCTGTAAAGACTGTCTGCAGAGATGGTGGAGGGAGAAACAAACACACGAGTGTCCAGTCTGTAAGAAGATATCTTTAAGTGATCCTCCTTGTAACCTGGCATTAAAGAACCTGTGTGAGACCTTCTTACTGGGGGGAGATCAGAGAACTTCAGAGGCTCTCTGCAGTCTGCACTCCGAGAAGCTGAAACTCTTCTGTCTGGATCATCGGCAGCCGGTGTGTCTCGTCTGCAGAGATTCAGAAACACACACTGACCACAGATTCAAACCCATTAATGAATTTGCACTGGATCACAGAAAGGTGCTCCAGAAATCCCTGAAGCTCTTACAGGAGAAACTGGAGCTCTATGAACAAGTTAAAGGAAACTGTGATCAGATATCAGAGCACATAAAGGTCCAGGCCCAACACAGAGAGAGGCAGATTAAGGAGCAGTTTGAGAAGCTTCACAAGTTTCTAGAGGAGGATGAGGAGACCAGGATCTCTGCTCTGAGGGAGGAAGAGGAGCAGAAGAGTCAGATGATGAAGGAGAAGATGGAGTCTCTAAGCAGAGAGATAGCAGCTCTTTCAGACACAGTCAGAGCCACAAAAGAGGAGCTGAAAGCTGAAGATGTCTCATTCCTGCTGCACTATAAGGCTACAGTGGAAAGAGTCCAGCAGTGCCCCCTGCTGGATGATCCAAAGCTGCCCTCAGGGGCTCTCATACACGAGGCCAAACATCTAGGCAACCTGATCTTCCACATCTGGAACAAGATGAAGAACTCTCTCCTACACTTCTGTGATTCTAGATCCAAAAACTGCCAACCCAAAACTGCTCCTGTCTGATGATATGACCAGCATGAGACATGGAGAGAGACAGGAGCTTCCTGAAAACCCAGAGAGGATTGAAATGCACCCCTGTGTCCTGAGCTCAGATGGCTTTAACTCAGGCACTCACAGCTGGGCTGTTGAGGTTAAGAATGATACATTTTGGGCTTTAGGTGTCCTACAGGAGTCTGTCCGGAGAAAGGAACAAATACTGACTGGATACTGGGAAATATGTCTCTTTGATGGAAAATACATGGCAGTCTCTCCACCTCAGCCAAGTAAAGTTCTTTCAGTGAAGAAGCTTGAGAGGATCCAAGTTCATCTGGACTGGAACAAAGGGAAACTGTCATGCTACGATCTTGATACGAACTCACGCATACACACCTTCAAACACACCTTCACTGACAGGCTGTTTGCACACATCAGCAGCTGGAATGACCGCCCTCTGAAGATACTATCTGAAACAGTCTCTGTAACAACAAAACAGATCCAGCATTAACAGACTTATGGCCTGGTTTCCAGTGTTAGTTAAGCATGCTGTATATTATAATTACAGCCTATGCATAATGTCAGCCTGAGGTTTATGAAGAATCATTTTGAAGACGTGGATCATTGGTGGACCTAAAGTGTCAAAGCATTCATGCTGTTAAGTACTTATATCATCAAGCCTTAATATAATTTTAACAGGTGAGTTCTATAAAAAAATTCACCCTCAGTACAGTTTTCATGAACAGGGAAATTATCTATAGAGACCAAAACTGTTTTTTGTACCAGGCTGTAAACGTGTTTATATCTGCTGTGAACAAACATTTTAACATGGGGACTTATGGAGACTGACTCACTTTTATAGCTAGCCTCAAGTGGTCGTTCGAGAAACTGCAGTTTTTGGCACTTCCACATTGGCCTTACTGGCCCACCCTACTTGGTAAACATTCCTTCAGTTTGTAACAAAGACTTTCTATTTGTAGTCTCCAAGCTCAAACAGACACTACCCGACGACCTGATGACATCACCGTGACATCATCTGGGATATTTTCATAATACATCTGTTTTCACGGGCTGAGGAGAACAAACCTTCACCAGTAAACTGACTTTTGGAGGGACAAGAAAGAAAGAGACGCAATGTGGATTTAGTCAGTAGATTATATTATTCTCTTAAAAAAAGACTTCATTACAAGAATCGACTTCATTCATTCACACAGTCAAAGTTTTAACATGTTCAGTGTTCTGAATACTGTTCATCACTAACTGCATAACAACATGGATCCATTGCATTCTGCTCATCAGTTTTGTCGAGTATCTGGACAGACGGACACCTGACCTCACCTGCTTCATGTGTCCACGGTCAGTAACAAGTCAAATGTAAAAGACACATCAAACCGCTGTGCATGGACGCCTTTGGTGACAAGCTCATTAATTTGTCGAATTCATAACGTCTGATGTTAAATTTGGCAATGTTAATCTGTCAGTCCAACATGAAAGGATCGCCATGAAATTTGGTTTGAAAATTCATGGTTCCCAAAGGATGAACCCCAATGAGTTTAGTGATCCTCCGACAGTTTAGTTCATGACAAAGACACTGAAAAATAAAGACTGACTTCCCAACAGCCACAGCTTGAGATGAAAATAGCATGCTAACATGCTAAATGTCACATGATAACATGCTAACATCCAATTGGTGGATGCTAGGTACGGCTGAGATTATTTAGTGCTTACGCTGATAAAAGTTGAGAGAGCTGGGTCTGAAATGGCCTAAAATCACCACCGCACAGAGGATTTTTGATTTGGAGATCAAACTTAGTTTAAGTGTTGCTCCAACCTTGCTATACATTTTACATTTTTAGCACCACTAGTGTAAGTTGTTTGATATTTCATCTCATATCCTGGATCAGTTTCCTGGTGTGTAATGAACGGGACTCAAAGTTTTAAATGTTTTAGATATTTTCCCGACAGACATGCGATTTAATCTGAAAAATAAATGCACTTTCTGTTCTGACAAACTGTGTTTAAAGAGTAACTTAACAGCAGACTGAAAAGCAGTGCTTCATTGTCTTCTCTGACTGAAAGATTCATCTGTAACCACACCCAATGGTGATGTCATAGTGTGCCAGAGTACACCTGTACATCACCACAGCAAGGCGAGAAGGTAAACCACAGGAGGTCAGCAAAACAAGATTTCCGAGGGTGTTAAGTTGCTCTTACTTAAACGTGGAACAATACATTATTTCAAAGAATATCTCAGAAGCAGACCGA
This sequence comes from Protonibea diacanthus, assembly GCA_028641955.1. NCBI lineage: Eukaryota > Metazoa > Chordata > Actinopteri > Sciaenidae > Protonibea > Protonibea diacanthus. The sequence goes on from CM053978.1 coordinate 17,593,248, forward strand.
CTCAAATATACATGTAAACTGCAATTTGTTATAAAAGCCTGCTACATTTTGTTCAGAAATGACCAGTTTGGCATTGAAGTGCACAGTTTTCATGATAAAAATAAAGAACCAAAGCAACAAGACAACTACTCTATAACTGCACTAATCATTAATCATACATAAAAATGGGTCAAATTACATTTACAACATGACTGAAGTCAGATGATAATGTTCCTCTGTGTCTGCTGGATGTGTAAATATAAAACTCTTTGCTAAAACATTCAACTTTATGTGGTGATGTGTCTTTAATGTCATGTTCTGCTGCCCCCAAAAGGTCAAAAACTGATCTGAGCTTTAACTAGGACCAATACTGCATTTTGTTTAATATGTCAAACCATAAATCTCAGAGTCATCAGGCATGATTCCAGTCTTTGCTGCAGCAGATGTAGATGTACTATGATCCTTCAGTACTTATTCACTCTCGGTAGCTGTCCAAGAAATGTAAATGCATAGTGAATCTAACCAGCAGTGTTCGTATCACTGACTAACCCCGCTCCCCACAAAAATATGCTTCACAGTAGTCCCTCCACCATCTGACTGATGACCAGCCCAAGTATGTCGACCCCCTCCATCGCCTTTTCCCTATTAAAGCGGGACAATTACCCTCCGTCACATTCAGGAGGTTCACGTTTGTTGACAGATCATATGCTCATCATTAATGATTGATGGACGGTGCAGCCAAGCAGGGCAAAAAAAAATCCAAATTATTTTTTTTAAAAAAAAGAAAAAAGACCCTTCTTTTGTTCCTCTTTCTCTCTGCTCCTCTTTTCCTCCGCCTGTCACTTCGTCCCCTCTCTCGCTGGCACAGTTTAGGTGTTCATATTTAAAAAGGCGCTGGGCTTTTTTCCATCCTCCTTCACCTCCACCCGATGCTACATGATGATTCGTGGCTCTGGGACCGACTCGTTGATGGATTTGTGAGGCAGGACATTGGCACCGTTCAGGTAAAGCTCGTCGTTCACGATCACATCTTCACCCAACACCGTCACATTCTCCATACGGACCTGACAACACAGATTGAAGTCATCATCACACCTGACAACAATCATATGAAGTGTCGACACATCCAATATGAGACGAGATGGAGAAAACATCACTCCTATGGCTGACATGGAATTACTGTCATTGCTGTCACAATCACAGTCCTTTCAATGTAAATCAGTGACCGCATACGTCTATTAAATGATCTTTGTTGGTTGCAAAAAAGGTTGCACGCCTCCGTCTTGTACTCACCCACTGGCCAACAGAGGAGCTCCACCCCACGATGCAGCTCTCCAGCCAGGAGTGCGATCGAACCCGTGCTCCCTTCAGTACCGTGCAGCGTTTTATCCTCACCCCGTCCTCCACAACTACGCCGGCACCGATCGTGACATTCGGGCCGATGGTGCAGTTCTCCCCAATCTGCGCCGTCGGGTCCTGCAGAGGAAGGTATGGATGGAGGATTATTACCAAGCGAGGGTTGTTTTTATTTGACATGTAGCGCAGACGAACTGAACTCACCACTAGAACATTGCCTAGGAAACCAGGTCCTGTGCGTAGCCTCTCAGGAGTGTGTTGTCGTAGCGACTGGAGATACATGCACATCCCTGTCAGGAAGTCTTTAGGCTGACCGATGTCCATCCAGAAACCTGCAGAGAGACACATAGACAGACAGACAGACAGACAGACAGACAGAGATACAGACAGTGAAAACAGTTAGTTACCGTGGAGGTGAAGTACTGAAGCACATGGTCATGTGATCTGCAGACACTGACCTGACAGGCTAAGCAGTTTTCACTAATTTCCTGTGACTTTTCTGTCCCGTCTGATACTAGGACACAAAATTAATTTAAAAACCCTGACGATAACAATTATATAAGAACAACTTATATATAAAAGCACAAATACAACCAGAAGATTAAAATGTGTGATTAATTTTTAGTCATGTAATCTGTCGAAATGGACAAAATAGATAATTAATTTAAACTGTATCATTTTTATACTGATATTTCCCAACATGTAATAACTGTTTTTTCACTAAATTGTACAAATATCTGAACAAAAACACATCACATGAACCTAAAGACTCTGTCTGCAGGTTTGAGCTAAGGCCTTCTTACTCTGACAACAGATCCAAATAAATTAACATGAAGTTCATGAAGTTTTCTGAGGGAAACAAAGCCACTACGACATGGACCGGAGACAGTGACCCGGACCAGTCTGCCTGCCTGGACTACAGGACGGGAAGGAGGTTTAACTGCTCAGCTACAGACAAGTCTGATCGCTCCCAGAGAGGGATGAGGATCTAGAGATGCACCGATTCCAGATTCAATTACTGATTTTCATCATGTTTGGTTCTCATCTATTATTTTTGTCTGAATAAATCCAGAATCCTGGATCAGGACTGGCTGGTTAAACGATCTGGAAACAGACAGCGTGTCTCAGATTTTGTTCGTTGGTATCGGTGCTCCTCTACAAACACTTCCTCTCCAGAACTACAAGAGTTCGGGTGTGAAGAAAAGCCCAAACACTTACGTCTGGTCGAGCTGTGAGCTGCAGAGTCCAGAGCAAGCACATAAGTCCATGTGTCATTATCGTGTTACCATTGTGTTTCTTACACAAATAAGTTAAATCACTGGGAACACTGTGACATCATTTAAAGGAAACTTTCTTATTTGGTTTGTTTCCAAAGTTAGATGAGAGGGTTGAGACCACTTTCATGTCTGTGCGCTAAACATGAGGCCAGTAATCAACTAACCTAGCTTAGCATAGAGACTGAAAACAGGGGGAAACAGCTAGCCTGGCTCTGTCCAAGGGTAATAAGATCCACCTCTATAGCTCACTAATTAATACTTTTATCTTATTTCTTTGTGTGTAAAATAAACAACATGTGTATCTTATATGTTTTTGTTATAGTAATAGTTACCTTGTAGCTCCATGGCGTAAAGATGTCCCTCCCCTGCCATGACGGGAAATATCTCCTTCTCTATGGATGTTGGTCTCAGCTGCACAAACACAAATGTCACAAACATGCAAGTTAAATGTCAGGAGTACGCACCAAAAGAGCACTTTGTATGGAGTTTCACGTTGGTGTTTTAAACTCCCGCTGCATATTTACTTGGTCCTTCATTGCAAACCTTTGTGTATGTCTATGTGTGAGAGAGAGAGTTACCTGGATCCTGCTGAGCATGCTGGGATTGAAGATGTACATGCCGGCGTTGATCTTGTTAGAGACGAAGACTTGCGGTTTCTCTACGAAGCGTTGTATCCTGCCGGAGTCGTTCTCAAACACCACCACACCGTACTTAGAGGGCTCCTCCACCCGCGTTACCTTCACACAAATTCAACAGCTTTTAATAGTCAGTCTTACACCATAACTATATTTTTTACTGCCGACCAAAGACCAAAGATTTCAGGCTGTTTCTCTCTTTTGTCTAGATTTGCACTCTCTGTCTGACTCACCACGATGGTTCCCTCTTTGCCGTGGTTGCGGTGGAACTGTAACAGATCTTTGAAGGGAAAATCACAGATGACGTCCGAGTTGAGGACGAAGAACGGCTCGTTGTCGACGTTCAGGAGCTCTCGAGCCAAAGCCAGAGGACCAGCTGCACCCAAACGTTAACATTTATTATTTTCTCATTTAATAATTATATCAAGCTTTCAGTCATAGCTCTCCAATCAATCTTACAATACAAGGAAGTCCTAACATGATTCAAGGCCTATTTTCAGGTCAGAAACTACACTATATGTACCTTTTGTCTGAGCATGCTTTTATGTTTGAGCCCCTTAGTTCCCATGATGCTGCAGTGTATAGTGCAACTTTGTGGCAACAATATGAGGATGGTCCTTTCCTGCCCAACATTTACTTGCACCCTTACACTGACCTCAAACCCATCCAACACGTTTGGGATTAACCCAACAGGGTGCGAGATCTTTCACCCAACATAAGAGGCCGACCTCATGAATATTCTTGTGACTGAATGGGAGCGAATCCCAGCAGGACTAACATGTTGTGTGGTGTTTCCTTATATTTAGCATTTTCATGATTCCATACAGCCAAATAATACAAAACTAGAAACACCCATGTCTCTCTTTCTCTGTTGTGAAGCAATTACAGCATTGTAAACTCCCCCTTACAAATATAGATGTGCTGAACGTCCTTCGGGTAAACAAAAAAAGAACAGAGATATTTATCTTGCAAATAATATTAGCGTTAAAGTCGGAATAATTTCCTGTTTGTCTGGAATTAAACTCACCTGTTCCCAGAGGCTCTTTCTCATGAGACAGAGAGATACGAATCCCGAGCTGAGGAGAAAAGAGTGAAACAATCAGGATACAGCAGACTGAGCACAATGATCATGTAAGTAATACTCAGAATACATCAGAGTGGGTACAAATGTTCATACACAGACTGCCAGAGGGACAAACTGACCAGATTCACAACAAGAAGAACTCTTCAATATTGCCTGACACAAATGTATATTATTAACCGCTTCAGGGTTGCAACTCATCAGTGTCTACATTATAGATAAATCTGATGATTACAGTGCAGAAAATAGTGAAAAACACTGATCAAAATTTCTCAGAGTTCAAGTTGACGTCTTCATATTATTTGTTTGTTCCCACCAAGAGACCAAAGTCCAAAGATATTCATTATATATATCTACAGCGATATAAAACATAACATAGTTGATCGGCTAATCTATTAATCAAGGAATTGTTGCAGCTACTAAAACTAAATATCATGCTGATTTTGAATTCAAATGAAATATTTTTATAAAAACTATTTTTATAGAAAATATTTTTATATTAAAAAAGGGAAAATAGACTCTCTCAGGGTGATGTACAGCAGAAAGAAATCTGTGTGCATGGATGGATAGACCCACCGATATCTGGCTTTCAAAATGAAAGAGGGTCATGCAGACAAGCATTTAGAGCGGAAGAAAACTGTTCACAGCAGAGAGAGGTGTTCAAATGTCATGTTATTCGATGCTTTGAGAGGCAAATGAAATTAAATCCACCTCTTTTGTACTATGGATGGAGCCCAAGGTCAAATCTCAGACAGTAAAAAACTGAGTGCATGACTTGACACCACTGTGGGTTCATGGGAAATGTGTTTTTGTTATTTGTGAAATGACCCTTCAGGTAAGTCCTGGAGAGTGAATGGACTGACCCACAGCTCTACTCCTGTACATGTGTGTCAGTGTGGTTGTACGTACCCTCTCCTCCTGGATTCTCATCTCTCTCTCCAGGAGCTCCGACATGTAGCTTACAGCCAGAACCACATGGTCCACCCCAGCCTACACACACACGCACACACACACACACACACACACACACACACAGTAAGTTAAAGCACTGTGTGTTGGATTTCAAAACATCTAACTTTGGCAGCACATAACTGTGAGAGCAGCTGGCTTCACCCTAACTGCACACCATCTCCTCCGTACCTTGACCAGTGCCTCCACCTGGTGCAGCAGGATGGGTTTGTTGCAGAAGTCCACCAGCGGTTTGGGGACGCTCAGGGTGAGCGGTCGCAGCCGGGTCCCATAACCCCCGACCAGAATCAAAGCCTTCATGCTTCTGCTGTTAGCAACCGTTAACAACCAAAACCAGCCTGAAGAGGAGAGAGGAGGAAGTTTTTCAAAGCAACGAAAAAATCAAATATAACGCTGGTGTCTGTGATTGAACTTCAAGTTGACTTTACCAGCTGCTTGATCTAATTTTTATAACTTAAGTTATCTTGGTTTCTTTCCAATTATTTATGATTTCAAATAAAATAATGCATCAGTATTTTGCTTGTCATTAACAGCTACTATCGGTCTTTGGATATGTGATATTTTTGTACCCAAATGATTAGAGGAGGAGGTCTTTAAAGATTTAGGAAATACCTTCAAGCTATGTTAAATTACCTTCTACGTTTTTTTAATATAATACCAAATAAAACCAATATATCAGCTGATGTTGATCAGATATATTGTTTGTTTGTTTGTTTGTTTGTTTGTTTGTTTTACAAAACATAATTCAGAAGAAGATGCTTGGGGTCATTAAGATGTATTGATTATGTTCTATTTGTGTTTTAAACATATATACTGTGTAACTGTTATTTATAGTTCAATTCATTAATTCCCAGTCAAATTTACTGTTTCAGTGCACTGATTGTCATTTTGGACAATAATGTTAAACTGTAAAATTTCCAGCCGGTTGTTGTTGGATAACATCAGCCACAAACTCAAGCTAGATGGTACCTGGAAAACCTGGCAACGTCACAAAGCTTAAAAGGGAGGTGCACACTGTGTGCTCACAGTCAACCAATCATCAGATCTTTGTCCAGATTATTTACTCTAGTTTCTCCTGTAATCTGTAACCCATCAATCTGCTGTGTGCAAAGTTCATAATTTGGCCTCAGAGAGGCGCTACAGAGATGACCTAAACAAGACTGGTCATAAGAAACTACATCTGCCCACCTGAGAAATGTTGTAATACTTGTTGAACCAGAGCTTCAATACAGTCATGACAATATCCATGACAGACAAAGGAGTCTATAACATGTCATGGTATAACTTTGCAATCACATGTTTGTTTTTGGACCAGAACTTTAATGATTCGTTCAAAAGTCTTTTAAAAAGCGGAAACCTGTGACCTCCTGATGAACCACATTCTGGTTGTTAGTCACAGTAGCCTCAGATCACATGAGTCTATTCATTCTTTTAGGGGGTCTGTCTGTGCTCTCGTGTTACTGTTACTATACTAAGGTCTTATTTTAGCTTCTGTTTAGTGTCAGTTTCATACACAAGCGATAAAAGGAGGTTCATACAGAGGGAGAGACACAGATTAAAGCAGGTACACCTCCATCCGCTGACTTAGCCGCCTTAGCAACACAGTGATACAAAGCTTTCCCCATCATAAAACTGACACTTTTGATTTATTATTATATTATTTATTAAGTATGTAGGTCTAGACTGTAAGAACAGAGGTGAGTACACACTGTACTCATGACACAAATGAACTGATTGTAGCTAACTCACGTTAGCTAAGCTAGCTAACTTGCTGCTGACTTAATTTATAGCAGTTACCTGGAAGCTACCTGCTAACCAGTTAGCGCCCCTCGCCTGTACTCATTCTGTGTTAAAGTGAATAAATATGATGAAAACTTACAGAGATGTGTTCACCTAAAGTCTCCAGGAGGTCTCTGAATCACTCAAACTCTGGGAGTGACACGTAAGATCGTTCAAATCCGCATTCCCTGTTTGGTTTCCTGTGTGGATGATCAGCGTCAGGCCAGGCAAACATCCGGTCCAGAGTTTCAGAGTAAAAGCACTCAAGTTTAAGTTAGTCGTTTTAACAGTGAAGTGTAATCAAAGCACAAATATTACCCATTACAAGAAGATATACAAAAAAATCTGTTTTTTTCAGAGGTATAAGAGGTATTTTTTTTTTTTTCATTTTACTTCTTATTTCATTACTGACAGGAACCTAAACCTAAATTTAGATAATTAATGTATAATAATTTAAATATCTTTTTTCTACTTTTATTTTATTTTATTTTATTTTATTTTATATGTTTATTTGAATTGAACTATAGCTTTTGCGGTTTAGGCTTTTATTTTAAAGGCCAAATAACAGTTTCCGGTCTGGCTGGATAACTTGACAGTGTGTCTCTCACTGCTGTCACTGACTCGGGGATGTTACAATCCACCGGTGCCTTAACTAAAACCGAAAATATCCGTAAATTTTACAGAAATAATATCACGATAAAACATTTGTGTTGTCTTGACGGAAAACAGTTCAAATCGTCACGGCGGTCTAATTTACTTAATAAACTTAATAAACTTTATTCAAGATGTTCTCGGCACATCCCCGCGATATGAGACAATGGTACGTCCCAAAAACTCCGGCCCCACCTCTTTACCACTTCTGACCAATCAGAGAAAAACAGCGTGGCGATGGAAAGTGCACGTACAGCATACCGTCTATATATTTACATACTGTCATAACATAAAGAATAAAGCTTGTTTACATACCTCTGGTTTTACATCCCCTATACGCATATTCGGTGGAATACCTTATTTTATTGCTACTTTACTTGGTTAACTGTGCGCGTGTATTTGTTCTGATTAGATTACTTATTATCAAAAACCAGCAAGTTGACAATTGATGTCGGTGTCTTTCAGCCTCAGATTCAGCCACAGGTTTATTCTTGTCTGGTGGCTTCTTGCTCACTCTCTCCTTTTCTCGTCTTAGCTTTCTGCATGAACGTCTTCTTCTGTCATTTCACTTAAATCACAAAGAGTACATTTTCTCCATAAAATATGATCCAGTTTTACCGAAATCAGTGAAGTAGTTGGTGGTATGTGATGCAATGATCGTACTTGGAGCACAAAATTGCAGTGTGAGAACAGACGTGCAAATGAAAGAGACACCATTGACCCGATTACAGGTCAGTGTAGCATCAACATGATCGGTGGTTAGTTTATGGTAGAAAAGTTACACAATGTTGTTTTATAAATTTGAATTATTGCTGCCTTTTAGTGTTGTTAAAGTATCAGAATTCAAAAAAGACTGCAGAAAAATGAGCCAAGAATCTGAATCATGCATACACTCAAACTTTATTTTAAAAAACTTAAAGAACCAATGAGCAGCTTGTTTGGGCAAAATAATGGAAATAATATTTATTAAAATGTTCATATTTATTCATTAACCAAATCACAGGGTTTTGAAGCCAATACATGTCAATGTAGCCTAACACCAGTTTGAGGAAGGAACCAGCAGCAGTCCCCTTTGTTATGTTGCTAAAATGAACTCAGACAAATAATAATTATTAACCCAGTCATGTGATTTCTGTTGGGGATATGTACCAACCAAAGTAATTAATTTTAAGAAAAACAAGTAATGTACACTTCATTACTTTTTTCATCAACAACCTCCACACTGAATATCAGTGATTAAAATTCATTAATTATTGTACTGTATATAATACAATATGAACTTAATCACAACATGTCAGTCATATTGTAATTTAAACAGTGTGTGAGATGATGCAGGGTTCAATTCCAACCTCCCCCCAGTCCATGAGCAAGACACTGAACCTGATGGCTGTGATGTCGCTGTGTGAGTGTGTGTATGTATGGGTGAATATCATTGTGAGGGATTTGAATAGAAAGCACTGGATTGCTCCTGATGAGCAGTTGGCAGTCTATGAATCAGTGTGTGAATGGGCCATGATTTCGGTCGTCTTTCATTGCCCTCCAGTAAACCTGAAGGAACACGTTTCCATGCTTAGATTTCATTCAAACTCTGAAAACGCTCAGTTCTCCGGTAATGTTTGAGATCAGGGGTTCCAGCGCAGGTCACAGATCAGGGCGATGTGGTCAGAGGGGTGAGCCACGCTGGGCAGTGCCTCATAGGTGGTGACCTCCTGGTGGCTGGGCAGAGGAATCACTTGCTCCACCTGCACAGACACACACACACACACACAAACTGCACGTTAGCTTCTTGTTTACCTATTTACATTTACACCACCTCTTTATGAATATTGGTAGCTGCAGTAGTGTTAGCAGCAGTGTCAGGATTTGTACCTGCATGCTGTCCGGCTGTATGAAGATGTAGTCCAGGCAGCCGTGAAATCCTCCAACATAGTTTGTGTAGGCTGGCTGGCTGCAGGCGCTCAGCATTGGAGGGAAAGATGAGAGTAGTTCCATACTGCAGGACTCCTCTGGCCCTGAGCTGCTCCAGTCTGCATGCTGCTGAGGAACCAGAGCCTTGCTGACCAGCTGGAACACACCTGCAGACAGGTAGAGGACAGAAACACACGTTTAATATCAGAGGTATGAAGTTAAATAAAGATGAAGTGAATACTGGCAGAGACTGGTGCTACTGTGGCCTTACCGGAGTCAGGAGAGGAATTGAAGTCACCACAAAAGACCAGCGGAGCTCCAGGCGCGACCTCGCTGATCACATGACTCAGGTGTTGCAGAGCCACGCCCATCTGGACCAAGCGAATGTTTCCTCCTTTAAAAAGGAAATTAATTCAGTTTTTAGAAATTTTGTGTAGATTGAAGGTTGAGTTTGTCACTCTGGTCTCTCATATCAGTGCCTTGTGCAGAGGGATGAGTTGTTTTAACCTTTAGGGTGCCAGTACAGGTGAGTGTTGGCGACACACACCTTCCTGCCTGGTTTGTTCAAGTCTTCAAGCACACTGACCTGCAGAGAAATGAATCAGGAAAGACAAATGTCAGACTGCAGATTCACAAAACTGAACTGTGTACAGCACTGAGGCTGCAACTAACAACTATCCTTGTTATTCTGTATATTTTTAATGAATCAATTAGCAGCAAAAATGCCCAGCACAATGTTCCAGAGCCCATGAGACATCTAAGACTACAGCAGGTAAACAGCAGTACCTGCAGGGTGGTGGACCTCTGCATTATTTTGTCCTTCAGAGCGCTGTTAGCAGAAACCTTCTCCAGCAGTGCAGAATGGACGGGGTCACAGGTCAATGCCTCGTTCAGCACGATGTCATGACGGCTCAGCAGCTGAAACTTTGACCTAAAAAAAAAGGATTGTAGTTTTAAACGACCTGACTTCATGTTGTATAATCAAAATACTGAAGTTAGAAAATATCTGACTGTGAAAGAAGAGAGGGGGCTGATTATAGCCAGTCTGACGATCAAATCAGCTTTAAAATAAACTATAGACAAGTTCTGATGGAGCAACTTGACCTTTACTCTCTCATATTTATCAAGCTGCAGATTCCCCATCAAGGTTATCTGTTCAGTAACTATCACACCAGTTCTACACTTGGCAACCTGCTCCACCAACCACAAAGGGAAGCTGTTTATCAGTCACAATTCCACACGTGACAGCAAGACATAAATACCAAAACTCTGTGACAGTCTCCAATAACATATGTGGCGCTAGAGAAGTAAAATGTCACTCCTCAGTGCACAGAACATTGAAAATCAATCAATCAAATTTTCTTCATATTCTGGCTGCTGGCAGATCTGACCTGCGATAGAAAGTGGCCAGTCCTTCATGCTGCTTGTCTTTGATCCTGAAAACACCGTCCAGACCAAAGGCATCCAGAGCCGGAGTCAGACTGTCTGTGAACACCCCTAAAAAGTCCAGAGAACATGAAGAAAGTCAGAAACCAAAGTCATGTATCCTCCAGATCACAGCACTTTCTGAGTTCCAATGAGTAATGTCTGTTAATAAACTAGTTGTTTTAGTTACCTTTGTCAACCTCCTGCAGACAGATGATGTCAGCATTGTATCCTGCCAGCTCCTTCTTGATCAGGTTCTGTCTGTAGTCCAGCTGCAGGGCGTACGGGGCGCAGTACGGGTAAAGCACATTCTTGGACAGTTCTGTCTGGGCATAGATGTCGGCGAGGATGTTGTACGACACCACCCTCACAGCCGGCCACTCCGCTTCCTTCACAGTATATGCGTGTCGGTTGTCAAACGTGCACACGCCTGGTCCGGCCTCCACGGCTCCCACAGAAACTAGCTCCTTGGCTAGGCCGCTGTTTTGTCCACCTTTAGGTGTGCAGCGAAGTTTGAGCCTGCAGCCAATGTCCTGATTGGACGGGACGTGGACTCTCCCGCATCCTACCTCGATCCAACTCTTGTCCTGACCTGAAGATTCAGCAGCTTCAGTGCTAGAACAAGAACAAGAACAAGAGGTGAATAACGACAAAGGTGTTTGGTGTTTAATTACTTCTTTAATTAAATGACATTTCATCTCATATTGTTTATGTGGCCCAACCAAGTCTGTAAGTATAATTTACACTTACACACTAATTTTCTTCAGCAGCTCAGGGACACTTTAAAATCCATTTTTCTGAGGCAGATACACACACCGATATATGATGACGACAATGATAATGTATCGGCAACTGTCACTTGTTTTTTAACAAAACCACAGCACACACACACTAAACAAGTATTTTTTTACATGGATCCCCAAATTATGTGCTCAGCCATGACAGTTTATAGTATAAAATTAGTAGTAGTAGTAGTAGTAGTAGTAGTAGTCAGTTCTCTTTAGTGGACAAACACGGAGAGGCTGTTCTACTTTACCTCAAATATGTCTTATGTTCTTCTCTCTTGTTCAGCAACACAAAGATATACATTTGTTAAATTTGATATATATTGATTATTTGATAAATTAAAATCTAATCCAATGTCTGCCATATTGATCCATCAGTCAGGCTCTTCAGGAGTCCAAAACTATTTCATAATCAATGATATCAAACAGAAAAAGCTGCTGTTTTTTCTGAATTAAGTGAAACACATCTTTGTCGTCATTTCTGCTGACATATGTGTGGATCTCATTTTAAAATTACAAAAAGATGAATGAACAAATATGTTGTTGTTTTGTTTCCATGTCTGGAAACAAAACAACAACTACAGACGTGGCAGAAATGAGAAAAGCAAGGGACTATGTTGATAATTGATTATTCATTTAAGTAACTGTTCATGCAAAAATGGCATAAAATGTTTTCAGCCTCTTAAATATGGATGTTTCTGCTTTTCTTTGTTACAGGTCATATTACACGGAATATCAGTGTGTTCTGGACTGACAAGCAGGACTTATAAAGCCTTTTATCAATCATATCAGTCAATAACTCCCTTCCCTCAGTGTATCTACCTTGTGTTTGCGGTATTTTCTTTAAACCAGGTGAACTCGCAGTCCTGGAGGTTCCCAAACTCCACCTCCAGCTTGGGACAGACGGGGAACCCAGCCAGGATGGACGCCGGGAGCTCGGCGGTGGTGAAGGTGGGAGGGTTCCTCTGTACCGAGTATTTAACATCTCCCACCTGCAGCACAGCTCCGTCCTGCCACGCCGCAGAGTTCAGCACCGTGTCGGCCACCTCAGCCCCGTCGTAGTACAGCTTCACCACGGTGGACTGCTCCGGAGTTTCACACGGCTGCTGTCCCCGGTTCTTCTTCGACTTCTTCGCCTTTCCTTGACTCTTTGTGATGTTGCTGGAGATCCGGGACAGGACCTTGGCCAGCGCTTCGTCCTGGTCCCGCAGCATGTGCTTGTGGCTGCCGTCCAGACAGAAGGAGATGGTGAGCTTGGGCTCCCCGGGGAGGCACCTCACCGTGACGGGTTCCATCCTGCGCAGGAGGCGGCAGGTTTGTGTTAAAGTCCTGGGTAAGGAGGGGAGCAGGCGGCGGGGAAACAGTCTCAGGACAGCGGAGAGGTGGTTAAACATGAAGTCCTCAGTGGCAGTAAAGTGACAGCAGGGCGTAAACTACATGGACATCAATAGTGAATACCGGTAACGTCAACGGTCAACGTCACGACGTTACCTGGCTGTGGAACTGTCCTACACCTAATGGTTAGCCGGAATGCTAATCAACTAAGCTAACGGGAAGAAACCGGCAAAATGGCGCGTTTAATTTGTCCTCTAGCTGAATACTACACAAGACGTGGGCTTCAGAAATCAAAGTGCGACTTCACATAACGTGAAATACATTATAGCCACACACGTTGGTACATTAGCTGTTGACTCTAGCCTCGCATGCCCCTAAATCGTCTTATTCTGGCGAGTGCAATACCAACTTTTAACTGCATAGCGCCACCTGCCGTGCCGGAGTGTGTACAACAGGCTCTGAAATAGCCAACTACACTGACCAACGTTTTTGCTCCCATTTCTCACGACTTGAAATAAAATATCTAATACTTCTATGCAAACAAAATGTTTATTTCTCTAAAAAGCTATTAAGAATCCATGTGAGTGAGTGAGCACTTCTTCTTTGCCAAGATAGTCAATCCACCTTACAGGTGTGGCATATTAAGATGCTGATTAAATAGTATGATTATTGCACAGGTGTGCGTTAGACTGATCATAATAAAAGCTGGATAGAGGAAATCTTGGATCTTCGACTCATGAAAAAAAGGAAGCAAAAACAAAATAAAACAATTTGGTATTTCCTGGTATATTTTGGCGTTTACGACACCTTATTTCCACTTTCCTAGGATATATTTCTGATCCCATCCTCGTTTTCTCATTCTTTCCACCAGCAGTGTAAACACAGGTGTTACCAATGATATAAACTAAGGATCTATTCCATTCAGGTCAGACAGAGTCAGCGTGCTGCTGTGGTGCATGATGGCTCACTGGAAAATCTTTACTGAAATAAAGGGAACAAACTTTAATTAGTATAATTGGAAACACCTGTGCTGACCCTTTGATTTCATGTCAAAATGGCTGCTGTGGAAAAAAGGTCTATTATACCAGCACAGCATAACCTGAAGTTGACCTCGCTGTACCAATGTAAAGTTTCAAAACTTTGTTTTGCATTTGGCAACTGCCCCATTAAGAAAACGCCCCAAATCAACTGTTGGTCTCATCAAGGTTCATGTAATCTTGTCCCTTATGTTCGATCATGCTGAATTCAATTGAACCTTTGACTGACTGCATTAACTATTGTTGCCCACGTGGTTGTCATCAGTGATATTTGACTGTGACTGTTGGATGAGCACAGAAGCATGCAAGATGCTAGCTGAAAGAAACTCCAAGCCCCAGCCCAGGGGTAAAGAGAAAAATGAATGTTTGTCTTGTGTACCATGCTCTAAGTATTAATGTGATAAACCTGCTAAACCTCTTCAAAATCTGCCACAACACTTTCATTAGATTAAACATTTTCTTCTAGTTTTTCAACATCTATATTCCATGTCTATGTTTTCCTGTCCTGGACCACTGCTCACTCACTCGTTCATTCATCAGCTCACTCATCTTCAGCTCAGTATCGAGAGTCCTCATTATCTCCTTTCTTATTTACATCACAGGATTCTATTCACAGCCAATAAATTGATACGCACTGGTGATTCAGTCCAGTCTTACATGTAACAATGTGTTTTTATGTATACATTTTTATTCATTTTGTTATAAAGACAAAAACAGAAATTCACTAATGGACAAATAAAAAAACAAAACACTAGAAATATATATTTTAAAAACCTAATCCTGAGCTGAAAGTTGTCAGGGTCAAATCAGCTGTGGAGTCAATGTGTTAAAAGTCTCTAATTTTCTTCTTTCCTACAGAATATTTTTCTCATCAACACTTTCCAGGCAGCAGTGTTCAGGATGTTCATGGTTTTGAGGGAAGTAGATGTCAGGCTTGTGTTCATCGTCATGCTCGATGTGTTTCAGGTGGATGACCATGTGCAGGGCGTAGGCCAGAACCAGTAACAAGATGAGGGAAGTGACGAGTCCCATTAGGATAGCCGGCGTCAGGAAGGTGGCACAGTCACTCGCAGGGGAAAATTTACCAGAGGTGACGTTGAATGCCTGAATCTGAGGAGAAGAAACACACATTTTGAAAATTATTATATTTATATTTGTTGTTATCCATCCTTTTGAATCTGTAATAACTGATTTTTTTGGGTGTAGTGTACCATGGGTTTTTAGAGCAGATTGCAACTCCTTTCACTCACCCTCCCATTAAAGGAGAGTAAAGGAGGAATTACAGTGGCTACAAATGTGTGAAGGCCTGATCTAAAGCTAGTGTTTAGTTATATTAATTATATATTATATATTAATTAACTCATTGTCATGATTGGACATTCACTATTCAGAGGAGAGGTTTAGTGACTGGTCAATTTAAAGGTGGGTGATGACAGTTCTTCATTAATAGAGCTGCTATCAGACAGTCTGTCAGCTCGGTAAACAGGTACCTGGAAGTTGGTGAAGGTGACAGCCCAGCGGCGGGCGTGGTCAGTGCTGGGCAGCAGCAGGGGGCTGTAGCGCTGCAGGCTGCTGACATGGAGACAGTGGTAGGAGGAGGAGGCTGGAGCGTACACTTCACTGGCGTTGAACACAGCCTCTTCAGAGGTGTTGTAGAGCAGAGAGACACTTTCCACCGAGAACCACCACTGATCTGAAGACTCGTAGAAAGTGTTGGACAGCTGGAGTCTGACATGAGGAACAAGAGGAGAAAGTCTGAATATTACATTTATCTTTTCAGGTGCTAGCAAGGCTCTAGACTTGTGTATTTTTTTTCTATGAGCACTATTAGCTTTAGTTTAGTTTTTTTTCATGTGATATGATATGCATTTAGTGTCAGAAGCAAACACAGCACTGCACCAACAACAGAAGGGATTGATTAAAATTATGAAGTGATATTTTACTACACGATCAGCAGATAGATGGTACGACCAAGCAACCTCTGTGCCAAAAACTGCAGTCCCTCAAATGTACACTTGAGGCTGGCTACAGAATGAGTCAGTCTCCATAAGTCCCCATGTTAAATGTCCAACTTCACAGCAGAAATAAACAGCCTGGTACAAAAAATAGTTTTGGTCTCAATAGATAATTTCCCCGGTCAGGAAAACTATACTGAGGGTGAATCTTTATAGAAGTCACCTGTTCAAATTATAAGGCTTAAAGTTTAAAGTTATGCAGAATTAACAGTGAGGTTGCTTTGATTGACAGGTGGTTGGACTTGTTTGAGTTTGTCTTTACCAATTTTTAGGTTAGCCGGGAAGCAAGACTGCCAAGATGGCGGTGGGGCTTCAAAGCGGCTCTTCAGAAATCTGTGTGATATCACGGACACAATGTCCATGTTTATACAGCCTATTGGTGACTAACCTGATGGACAGTCCTCTCAAATCCTCCACATCTCCAAACCTCATGACCAACCTGGTGAAGACAGACAGACTTAAGTGAGAAAAGACTCAAGGTTGTTATCTGACTGAAGATATTCACTGACAGCACTCAAACAAACTGTCTAAGATAATGAAAGAAAACCAAATGGGAGAGTGACCTTGATGTTGAGATTAAAAATTAAGAGTGGGATAATATGTGGTTTAACTCTGGTGTCTGGTATCTTACATCTTTCATCTAACTGAAGCAAAACAGGGTGAACTTGAGGATGTCAAAGTCTTGTAATAAATGCAAAATTGAAGGTAGTTACAGATGTACCTAGTTAAAGAAATCTATAACATAACAGGTCAAACACTGAGCATTTGCATTTCCTGCCTGGATAATCATCTCAATATTCCATGTTTTATTAATGTGTCAGACGAACCTCCTAATATTGGACAGTTTTTATTTAAGAGAGGGACTTTTTCAGTTTTATAGTCTGTTTTATAGTCCTATTTCAGACATGACTGTCTGCGAACAATTATATTGCCCAATCATTGTGTCTGTACATTGGTCTTATTTTATCTGTATTTATATCTGTATTTCAGTTATTTTAATCACCTCCATCTCCAACAGCTCCCAGAGTAAATTATTTATGTTTTCTGATGCTTTTAAAGGATTGTGTGTACATCAGAGACGAAATCAAAGGTGTGTCAGTAAGACAGACAGGTGTACATACGTGGCCTTATCCTGGCTGCAGACAGACTGGCTGGTGTCCACAGGTTTCTGAGTAGAAAAAGCTCTCTCTGTCAGGTCCAGCTGCTTCTGCTTCTCATAGCGAAGAGACAACTTCCTGGCCTGGAAAAGGACGCATGGCTCCCCATTGGACAACACCTGATGGGCGGAGAGACAACTGTATTACACCTGAGATCCACAGAATAAAACTCAAATATTAACTTTCACAATTTGGCAAATAATAGGTGTGTTTTTAAGAGGTACTTTGTTACATAAACTATAGCGATCTTAAGCCGAAACAGGGAGGATAACTTATGTTAAAGCCACAGTCACATTTTATGAAATCCTTTGTTTGTTTTTTTGCTGTTTCTATACACATAGTCTGAGGTTATAAATTGTGAAATAATGATCAATAATACTGTAAACAAAAGCAGCTTTAGTTACCATTAACCTTGTGTAGTCTAAATAACACTGAATATCCTGATAAGCAGATATAGATCATGGATTTATTGAACTTTTATGTGAACAGATACACACGATCAGCTTTATATACTGTTTGAAATGTTACCCCTGAATGTGACATGTTTTTTTTCTGAGCCATTATTCTCTTTATAGTGTTACTCTTCTATAGACAACGCCACCTTGAGGGGAGGGAAGGGAAGTGCAGCTCCTGGTGTTTGAAGCAACTTCCTGCGAGATACAGCCGAGGACTGGAGAAGAGGATGCAGAGAGAGAGGTAGAAACATGAGTGAGTGAAAATAAGTAAATTTACTTTTTTATATATATCATATAAAACATAATTTCACATATAAATTAACTTTTACACTTTTCATCTTTAAATTAATAACTTTCATTTCTGTTGTTTACCTGCAGTTGTAACGGTTGCTCTGCAGATATCAGATGCTCTTCCGTCCTCATCCCTCCATCACCCTGTGCCACACCTTCATCTGGAGAGAAAATCAATAACAGGATGAATTTTCTCACTTTATAAAATAAGAAAAGTCATATGAAGGTTATACAGAATATACTTTAAAGCCTCTTCAAAAAACATTGCTGCTTCAGACCAATAAAATAAATATCAGATCCATTTCATTCATGCTCATCAGTGACTCATTTGAGTTTTTTGTTGCTGCATGTATACTGTAGTTATTTCTAAAATGTAAATTAATGTAGCAGTTGGGCAAATTTATAATTTCATGTTTCATGTTGACCAGTACTGAAAGGATATCATAAAACACATCAGTTATGTTTTTCTTTCCTGTTGTTGTGGGTGTCATTTTGGGCAGTAGTAGTAGACAGACAGACAGACAGACAGACAGTACTTACCATGGACTGGAGAGACAGCAGCACTGTGAACAGAAGTGAAAAGATCAATAAATAACTGACTTTATTTTAATCTCACACTGCGTCCTCTGTTTTCATTTATTTGATTCTTCTCTTTTATTATTCCATGTTTATTTCATTTGTCTGTATTTTCAGGTGACATATTTGATAAATCACTTGCTATCTTCCTCTCATAATTCTTTGGTCTTTGAGATATTGTTTATATATGTGCTATCAGTTTTATATTCATCTTTTTTTCTTCACACTCGGGTCTTCTTTTCATTTCTTAATTGTATTTTTTTCTATTATTGGGTCTCTTTTAGTGGATATATTTGTTTTAATTAATAAACTTTCAATAGTTCCTATTCTAGTTCGTATTTTGAGCATTCAAAATTACACTCGCGGAATCAAAATCCAATTTTGAGTCACTATCATTTGAAAATTAGGGACAAAAAATATGGTTAAATCCAAATATGTTGATATTATTTTGGTGAAACATCAAAAAGACTGTACTGACATGCTAATAGTCACCATTTAGTTTACATTTAAGACCGCAAAAGAAAGTCTGATTAGATTAAAGATAATAATGATAAATATTTATAATAAAACCAAAATGATTTTTATAACAAATCAAAACTAGTTTAATGTTAAATCATCCAAAACCAAAATCAATGATGAAAAAATAAATTCAAATAAAATTAAAGAGAGGGAGGAGATGGACCTGTGAGGTACCCAGAAAGCATCTGGGTCATCCAGTGGCCTGGTCGCTCACCCTGTGGATTAACGTTTAAGGTTACATAGTGATCAGTCTGGGACAGAGATGTTCTGCTGCTGAGAGGACCCATTCTGACCCGGATTACAGAGACAAAGTCTCTTATAGTGGGAAAAATAATGGATCTGAAGATTTAATATCTGAATCAGTTTAACACCAAACAACAGCTCTGATTACTTTTTTTCATAAAAACATGGAGCACATTCAGGTTTTCTGAGCCTGTGCAGATCAGCTGTCTGAGAGGAGCACAAACATCAGCTATATCGATCTATAATATTAAAAATTCATAGCTAAATATTAAAAAAGTGTAAAAGAAGTAATACTAAAAGATGCAGCAAATCGGGACTGTGCAGGTGTGTAGCAGCAACCGACCAACAACTGCCATCACGTTTTGAGAGACAGTTTGAAGGTTCATTGTTAACTCCACATCAAAACCAGTCACGGCAGGTCATCAAGCGGGATTTGCAGTTGCCTTTGAACCACTAAACAACCACCTGTTGCCCCACCTGTTAACAACTAAACCATCTCTGTGACAACTGAGCAACTCCATCTGCTGAGGAAAGCCATGAGATGTAGCTGAAAGATGCAGAAACAACACAAACTGATAAATCTGATCTGGTACATGGAAACACATGTATATTTCTATAAACTTTTGTGCACAAATGTTTTAAAATCTGCGTCAGTGAGAACTTCAACCTTTGCAAAGATAATCCATCCTCTGATTAGCTGGTGCTCATTGTCTTTGTTGTAAATCAGGGTAAGCCAATCAGAGTCAGAGTAGGTCAGGTCATGACTTTGACCTCTTGGGGAAAAGAAACTAGTATCTGTCGACCAATGTGAACAAGCTAGTAGCAGCGAGAAGTTTAAATAGATTTTTATTATGACCAGTCCAAGACACACCTGTGTCGTAGTCATGCTGTTCAATGCCCATCTTGATACCACAACTGTCAGGTGGATGGGTTATCTTTGCAAACGAGAAGTGGACAAGCTCTGAGAGAAATAAACCATTTGGGTGCAAAGAAGAAGTAATTGGGTCTTTACTGTCTCCTTCCTGGCAGGTGATTCATAACATTTTATTACAGGTAGACGTCACATTTAAACTGGAAGCTCTGTATTTGGGGGCCTTGCCATTGGAGAAAGTTGCATCTCAGGTTGGATATTTGTTTTGCATGGCATAAAAGCCGTTACTTCTTGGGGAAGCATGGGGAAAAAAGAATAACTAATTTTGAGCACACTTATACGATCTGACATTAAACCCCCTAATTATACTTTCTGTATCCACTTATATACTCTGAGTGATGTAAAGTTTCATCATCATCTGCCCATGTGAGCAAGGATCCAATCAGATTGATTGCATCAAAATATTCATCTGATCCTTAACACAACACAGCATTAAAGAATAGTTGACATTTCTACATACAATATGTGTAAAGGATGTCTAACATAACATACTCTTATTTCATGAGCCAAATCTGAAGTATATCCATGCATGTCCAAAATCTCAATGTCAGTCTGTGTCAGTCTGATCGGCACACTCCACCTCTATCCGGGGACTTTCTCACTGTCAGGGTCAAAATCCTCTCAGTGGTTATTAAATGAAATGTGTTTCACATTTCTCTCAGCACTAAATGTATTATAAATTTATTAATACAACAATAGGAATAGATTTTGTCAAATCCTCCCTGACTCCTTACAGCCAAAAACCGGGTTTAGCTCCTCTTGTGCACAGAGCACAGGACTGTGGATTGTGGGATTGCACTGGTTATGTCATCATACAATCATGAGTACACATACACACACTCACACAAACACACACACACAAACAGAGTCAGGACATGAAGAGTGGGGGTGGCTTTTAGCCAAAAGGAGATTTTGCAGCTTCTCCCTCTGTTTCCATCAGCAGCTGCACACTGTAAAAAATGTAAACCACTGCAGACACAGAGCAGCATTGTCATCCCTTTTGTGTGTATGTCAAGTTCAAGTCCATTGCCAAAATTTGTATGTCTCTTGCTGTCTACAATATCTGTACACGGCAGTTATGGTATGATGAAGGTTAAAAAGATCATGGCTGGCAAATCAGTGGTTAAGGCATGTAAAACAGGGAAAAGATAACTTAACTTCAAACCCCTGCATGAATGTCAGTTATCAGTCAGTTGTTATCCATTTGATTAAAGCCAATATTCACTCTTTTTAGACACATTTACTGAATGTTTCAGTGTTGTTTCCAGCAGCAAACAGGCTCTGATAAACCTGCTCTACACCACCTGCTCAGCACCAAAAACAGACCATCAGAGTTACATACTAGCTGGTGAAGAAAGTGGAGCATCCAGCAGCTAAAGGGGCAGATATTTCTCTCAGGAGCTGGTGGAGACCAAACACAACCTCAAACTAAAGTGAATATATGACCTAATTCCATCGGGTGGACACAAACACAGCTCCAATGGATTGATAAATTTGCTTTGTGTGTACCAGATGTCAAAGCAGGTGATTGTTTGCTTTATAAGGTGATAAGACACCAGATGTTGGGCTTTCCAAATGACCAAAGAACAATGACCTAATGCAGCTTTAAAGAAATAACAGATCAGTCATAGATCCTGGTGGACCACACGGATCAGTAGTCTGTGAGCTGAACGTGTTAAGAGTCAGAGATTAGAGTGTGAGAAAAGATCAAAAGCAACCTCAGCAAACATGATGGTCACACATCATTTGTGTCTTTACCTGTCAGCTGGATGGCGGTCGAGACAGGTAGTCGACTGCAGCTGGAGGACGAGGAGAGAGAGGAGCAGGATGCAGCAGCAGTGTTTCCATGGTGAAGCCATCGCTGTGGTGACAGGAGTGTGATGCCAGCACGCTCTCTCCCCCCCTCGTAATCTACTTTAATCAGCCCACCATCTTTAAGCCCCCTCCTGACAGACTGAGGAATCAGCCAATCAGGGCAGAGCAGAGACATGCAGGGATGAGAGAGCTCTGCCTCTGCACACCAGCAAAAGACATTTGCTGCTCACACGTTCTCTCATTTTCAATTCACCTCAGTAAAAACACAGTTTCCTACAGCAGATTATTAGCAAACATAGAATATTTCATTCATTTTTCAGACAGTCTGATGAAAAGGCTCAAATTTACAAATTTACAATACAAAAATTACAAATACAAAAAACAGAATACAAACATGGAATACATCATTAATTTAATCATTGATTGATATATCCTGCTGCCTGTTTTAGTGCACCAGCAATAAGACCAACAACAAAACATGAAGTTGGGACTCATTTAGCCTCCTGTTTGTTGATGCAGTGCTAATAAATATTCATTATTTCATTCATGTTGACTGAAAGAAATCAAGATTATAGGGAGGAAGTGTTGGCCTGATTATTACTGTGCTCCATTTATTTATTTTTATCTCCTTTGTGCTGCACCACGAGGGGGAAACGAGTCAATGCAGCTCTGTGAGGCTGCACCATGTACTGATCATACACTGTAAAACACTGTACAGGAATTTGGTAAAATCAACTTATCTTTTCTCAATGATTAACGGGAATATACAAGTTTTATCAATTAAAACTAAATTTGACTGAAATTTTCTTGTTTTTTTGTTTTGTTTTGTTTTTTTCAGTCATATTCAGAGACCAACGTTTTAACTATTTGTTTTTTTTAGTATAATTGACACAGGCAGAAGTCATAGACTGTATAAAACATGGACCACTTTTAAATCAAAGCAGCCACGCTGTTAATTATATATAACTTTACATAAGCCCTAACATAATTTGAACAGGAGAGTTCTAGAAAAAAATTCACCCTCAGTACAGTAGCTAGTAGCCAGCCTCAAGTGGATGTAGTTGGCCCCACTTCACAGCCACAGAGGTTGCCATTTCACATAAACCAGAAACAGGTTGTTCTTCAAAATAAGAGTAAAGCCAAAAATAATCAATAGAGCACATTAGCGAAACAAAACACTGGGTGGGAAATTTGTTTTGTTAGTAAGGACGGACAACAAGAAATCAAGCTGAGTTTGTATTCTTTGTTTTCTTTCCGTTAAACCTGTCTGTGTCAATTGTACAAAAAATATGAATTGTTATTTTTTATTTATTTTATTAATATTTATAAAATATAAAACTTTCAGGTGATTATACATGCATCAAATCACAGCTATAAATATTAGATTTCATGTCTGACTTATTCTGAAAATAAAGGCCCTAAATTTTACACACTGAAGCTTTAAATAAATAAAATATAAATAATAAAATATAAAATACTTACATTTCTGCATGAAGAGGTTCTCAAAACAAAATTCTAAAATTACACTGAATAATATATAATAAAATAATCTGTAAAATAAATACATACATACATAGTCATTGTTCTCCATTAGTGTGATCATTTCAGTCAGGCACTTTCTGTAGCCACGCCTGGCTGGGGTCCTGTGAGTAGACATTGCCGCGGTGCAGCCTGGTCCTTCCTTTCCTTCCCAGGCTCGCTGCTGTAATCATGGGTACGTCTCTAACTTCGCCTCAAACCCGCTCAAATCTCCATTCTGCTGAGATATTTCACATCGATGTGGTGTATGAACATCTTACAAACGGGTTTTGGTCTGTTTGTGACGGAAGAAACTCCTCGATCTGTTGAAAAAATGACCGTTTTTAGAGCTCTCTCTGCCCGCAACGTGGAGCGGCCATGACGGGTCAGAGCTGCGGCGTGTTAGCGCGGTTAGCTTCACTTAGCATGCGCTCATTTCACTCTTCAAAATGTCGTTTATCACATTATACTGTTAAATAAACAAGTCGGACAGTTAAATTACACAATTCCCGCTGTTAATGTGCATAAAGTGTCACATTGTGAGTGTTTGGAAGGCTGGTTAGCTTTGTGTTAGCACCGCTCACAGCTAATGACGTTAAACAGAGCTGACTGTGTAGATTTGTTATAAATGTTCTCACAGACAACATTTATGAGTTTGTACGAGGTCATACTTGTCCAATATTAATGAACAGTAAAGTAAATTAGCTAAATTAAACTAGCACAGTTTAAGACAAACCCGGAATCTTACATTGACATTTAGTCATTTGGCTGACTCTTATCCAAAGCGACTTTAAGGGAGCATTTTGGGGTTCAGTGTCTTGCCTAACAACACATCGACATGCAGACTAGGGGAGCCGGGGATGGAACCACTGATCAGCCACAGCCACCCCAAATCTTGACAGTGAAACACTTTGTGCTCACTTTGAGCCTCCTGTAGTGTTTCTACTGTACTTGGTGTCTTGTGTGAAACTGGGAGACACTTGAACCTGTTTGACAGACATCAATAGTTAGCGATGCACCTTGTGTAGCTGTAGTTTCTTTATGTATAATCTTACAGTCCAGTCATTGAGTTACACATTTGTTTCTTCCTGGAAGTTAAATCCCTGATCTTAAAGCTGGGCTGGTGCCTCAACTGCATGTAACAAGGTACTGCTCCAGCAGCCCAAAGGAGCACACCAGTAATCCTATCACTAGTTTGGTGCTGTTCATTCAAACTTTTATTGTCCAAATTGTATGAAATGTAAGACTATGGAAGCATCTTTTTGTGCCATTTTCTTCTGCATAATTATCATTTAAAAAAAAAAAAAAAGTTGTGGTTCAGAATCAACATTGTGTTGATTTGCACACAAATCTAAGAATAACTTCTAGACAGTGGCTCTACTTTGGCTCTAACTTTTCATTTCTCTTGTCTTTCAGGAAAGTGTCGTGGTCTGCGCACAGCCAGAAAGCTCCGTAACCATCGCCGTGAGCAGAAATGGCACGATAAACAGTACAAGAAGGCCCATCTGGGCACTGCCCTGAAGGCTAACCCCTTCGGAGGAGCCTCCCACGCCAAAGGCATCGTCCTTGAGAAAGTGTGAGTACCACAAGACTGTAATCATTTGAGGGTGAAGAGAAGGCTGATTGCACTATTCCAGATTTCTGATCCTAAATTTAGACACCCCCTGTGGGTCAGGTAAACAAGGGAGCTTGATTCAACCCCTTACATCAAATGCCTAAACTCCTGTTACCCAGGGAAGCAAAGTTGTTGTGTTCGTGATGCCAGCAGGAAAGTCTTTCCCTTTCCTCTCTGTTGGTTGTTGGAAAATTTGATTTAGTATTTTATTGAGGTGTTTTTTTCTCAGAAGAAACAAATTGGGTTATTAAGTGTTTTGTTGCCATCTTTAATATACCTTAAATCTGTGCACGCCAGTTACGGTATGTGAAGGTATCTGAACCATATTCAGTGTTGTGGTGTGTTCCACTTCATAAAACTGTTGCACTTCATTGTTTCATTGCAGTGAGTGAAAATCTATATGAAATGTACACACATTTGCAAGACATTGCCTTAGTTTCAACGTGTTAAGAGTATTGTTTTTATTGTTTGCAGTGGTGTTGAGGCTAAGCAGCCCAACTCTGCCATCAGGAAGTGTGTGAGAGTTCAGCTCATCAAGAACGGCAAGAAGATCACCGCCTTCGTCCCCAACGACGGTTGCCTCAACTTCATCGAGGTAAACTTCCATCATGTATACATCATTAAATAACAGCCAAACAAGCAGTTGTGGTGCCTTCGGTGACTGGAGATTTGCGTGCGCAAACTGCAGCAGAAGATTTCTTACTAACTGTAATCTTGAGTTCAGATTGGCCAGAGAAACAGAATTTCACAGCTTTCACTAAAATGTATTGATGTCAATTAATGTGTGGTTTCTCTAACTAAATCTGGATTTCTGGAGTTTTTCTCAGGTAGTTTTTGTCTGAAACTAATTGTTAAAGATCTGATTTTTATTTCCTCTATGAAATTTACCTTTAGCTGCAAAGCACAGAATTAGTTTGCCATGCTCAGTTTACAGTAGTTCCTCTGCCTTTTCTCCCCCTCACCACTGTCTCTCCTCTGTTTGGTCCTACAGGAAAACGATGAGGTTCTGGTGGCAGGATTCGGACGTAAAGGTCATGCCGTGGGTGATATTCCCGGAGTTCGTTTTAAGGTGGTCAAGGTGGCCAACGTGTCCCTGCTGGCTCTCTACAAAGGCAAGAAGGAGAGACCCAGATCATAAACAGTTGAGGCAGAAAATAAAATAAACATCTTTTCAAATACAGACCGGTTGTTTTGCGTTCTCATTTGTGTCACTTGCAATTGTTACTTTAAGCAGCCTTTTAAAAAAATATGGAAAAGGGGTTGGACCCTCTAGGTGCTGCAAGTCAGCAAATGTGGTTTGGACACATTCTGACTCTTATTAGTAAGGCTGTGTAGTAATCCATCAAGCCTGAAACCTGAGTTTATAGTACGCTTGCTTGTAATAATTGTTTCTTGGTTTAGATTGGAAAGATTCCTGTATACACTGCAGCAAGTCCAATACTCATTGTAGTCATGTGTGACAGAAAAAAATTATTGATTCTTTCTTTTATTTAAATGAATTAGGTCAAGGGTGTCCAAACTTCTTTTAAGGAGGGCCAGATTTGATGCGAAGATGTCCAGGGGCCAATACTAACATTTAAAAGATTAAAATAAGTTACATACAAATGTTCTATAACAATTTTATTTTCATTGTCACAATTATCATTTTTAAATGGTGATGTCACCAAATCTAAGCCGATTAGGTGTGAACAAATCTAAAAAAAAAAAAAAAAAACAACCTTTCTTTGACATCTGGAGTCATAACGAATAAATTGTATGGAATACATTAAACTTGCATAAAGTTGATAACATTCATTCCAAACGTGACATGAGTTGCAAAGTCTGTTAACATTTCAGTTTAAAATGTATCACTCTTGCTCTTTAACAAGATCATTCAGAAAGTAATATTTTGTGTCACATCTACAGATATATAACAGCAGCAGTTATGTCCATAAAGGTTCAAATGCTTCATTATGTCAAAACAAAAAAGCCAAATCTTCCAGCCATACAGTATCTGACAATCCTAGCAGGCCATAAATGATATAAAAATGAAGCTTCGGGCCACATGAAATCTGTCGAGAGCTGTGATTGGCCCCCGGGACTTTGGACATGCCTGAACTAGATGGGCTGCCTTAATGTAAGTGTACATGTAAACGTGGTCAGTGTAGATGGGTGAAATGAAAAACCCTCTGTACTATCAGATGCACACAAGATGAAGGCATTTGTCCAAGCATATCTGAACTTGAGCAGCCAGTTTTAATGTTGAACGTGTTCTTTATTACTTTCAGTGAACTGATCACAGAGCAGACATTTTGATTTGTCATAGCAGGTGTATTAATGATGGCTGCATTCCACTTCAGAGAGGTCCTGCTATTGTGTGTCCAAGGAATGCTGCATCAAGTCCAGAGTCAATTTTGTAAATGAAAAGTAATAGGGGACAAAGTAGTTCAGGTACATGTGATTTAAACAGATTGCAGAGAGATGATTTTGTATACAAATACATCATATCCATTTATATCTGAGTACTTAAAAAGTACATTTTATTTGAGGAAAAACAACCTAAACTGTGTGAACAATATGGTGATATTGAGTGTTGTCTGTATTTCTTTTCCTGTCCTCAGTCTTCCTCCTTTTCCCAAGGTTGGAAAACAAAACAGAGCTAAAAAAAAATCTGAAGATTGCAGAATTGTTAGAACCTCTAAAATACAAATTTGACTAATGCAGGTCTCACATTGTGATGTCATCTGTAACTTGTAAACTGTAGCTTTCCCACCTTTTGGTGAAAGTGCAATTTGCCCGGTTGATGTGCGGTGGTGCTGTCCTGCCCAGCAGGAGCAGCTTGGGGTTCAAGTGTCTTGCTCATGGACACTTGGACGTGTGGACAGGAGGAGCTGGAGATTTAACAGTCAACTCTGCTATCAGTGCTGCAGCTTCTCTTGTGGCCCTAGCTGTGTTTTTGAAGAGGAGCCATGTGTCAAAATCTACTTTTCAGACCATTTATTCTACCTTATATTGTGCTCACACGATTTTCTACTACACAGCAGTACTAGTTGTTGGTCTCTGAGTGTAGAGCAGCAATGATTATTTGATACATGAATTAATCGAACACAAGAAGAAGAACTATTTTGATAATTGATGAATAATTTTGAGCAAATATGCCAAACAACCTCTTACTGTTTTGTATCATTAATCACGTCTGATGGACATTTTTCTGACATTTTATAGATAAAATGATTAATCCATTAATCAGAAATAGGCTGCAGATGAATTGATAATGAAGATAATCATTAGTTGTTCTGTTCAGAGTACACACACACTGCACAGAGGTCAGTCAGCTGGGAGTCAATGTAGGTGGTCAACAGTGGCCTGACACTAACTTTACAGCTTAATCCAGCTGTAGTCTGCCCTGGAGTGTTACACTGGCCGTCTGCTGACAGCATAAATTTAGCTGGAGG
Source organism: Protonibea diacanthus (assembly GCA_028641955.1). Classification (NCBI taxonomy): domain Eukaryota; kingdom Metazoa; phylum Chordata; class Actinopteri; family Sciaenidae; genus Protonibea; species Protonibea diacanthus. The sequence continues at coordinate 17,622,034 of CM053978.1, forward strand.
AGGTAAATATAGTAACACATATCAGATCCCATGTCCACCCTTACAGCCAGAGTGCTGTAGCTAAACAGCTGAAACATTAAAGTCTTGGGATCACATGAATGTACAGTTTTTTTTCCTGCAGATCTATTGTGAACTTTATTGACATTATTCCAACACAGAAGTGTTAATGTTGTGCCTGAATCACAGCCATATGTGCAGACAGGCTGTTTAACCACAGTGAGTTCATTGATATAACCCACGTAGGCATACAGCTCTGGTTTCAGTCACAGGTCAGACCTCTGCTCCTCCTGCCATCTTCAACAACAACAACAACAACTTCACTTTTAAACTACAGGGAGTCCACAGGCGAGTAGAGGGAACCAAAACAACGACCCAACACTAAACCACGAGGTAAAACATTTTCTGTGTTCAAATGTCCAATTCATCCCTCTAATTTTACTAATGAATTTAAATCTCAGTACAGTATTAGTAAATTATCTACAGTTTGTCAAAGGTTAGGTTAGGTTATGGTCATGTAATGAGGAAGGTCAACGGTGACTGCTAGTCTGACACAAAATGTGAACTCTTGTGTCACATTTCTGCCTTCTTGACCTCACTAAGATCACTTATGAATGCCGTCCTTCCCGTGTCCACATACTTTAGCGTGCATTTGATCTGGATCTGTTTTTCCTGGTTTGGGAAATCTTAACCCACGCTATACATTGATATTGTGACAAGCAAACTGTAGTTATGTACTGCAGCGCCTCTCTGATAAAATAGACAGAGTGGATGATAAAGTACAGAATTTACACTGTGTTCAGAGACAAGATTAAAAGACTTTTTGCGTTTGACAGTGAAGATAGAGAGAAAAGAAACATGGGGATAGCAAGATGCAGCAAAGGTCCGCAGCAAACGGGTTTGGGCACTGATCTGGTTTTGCTGAGATTTTCAAGGTCTAAAGTCAAGTAGAAACTTTCCTCCAACTGTGTATCAACAGTTTGTGTTTGGTCCTTCATTGTTTTAACATGACAAAGATGTTCAAAGATTTCACAGTTTGGGGTGTAAGAGCTCAGACAACTAAAACCTTTCATCAACTTGAACAGCTATCAGTGCCAGACCTCACTATTGCTCTTGTAAAGTTTTGAAGTCATTCAGGGCGTCCCAGATTTGACTCTTCTCAAAGTTCCTACAGTCAGGTTTCAACATCTCGTGGAAAACCTTTCCAGAAGAGCGGAGATGTTTTATCAGCAGATTAACTCTGATGGTTTTCCCACAAAGTTTCAATATTCAGGTTCACAAAAAACACCATTCCAGTGAAACAAACTATCAAAAAATGTTTTCCCTTTTTGAACAGGAGCCTTTAGCATCATGGAGTTTGAACGATTTAGGATGGAGGATGATGATGAAGAAGAAGATGCAGCTATTCAGTACATGATCGAACAGAGTCTGCTGGAGAGCAACAAACCGAAGGAAACCCACCGAGACTCCACGACACGAGGCAGCAGAAGGTCAGTCTGGAAACCCAGATTACACACATTACACACCTGTGCAATCCAATGTGATCCAACACAACAACTGTGCCATAAATTCAACTTTTACAAAGCTCATAATGTTTCAGTTTTGTTGAAAGTTTTTAATATTTTGGCCCTCTCATAGTCCTTTCAGTATACACTGTAAAAAACAAGCAGTTGCAGACAGTACGGAGTTAATAGTTCAGTGTTTAGCCAAGTTCTTGCTCCAGATGAAGCTCAGACCACTTTTCCTGCTCAGTTTCACAGAATTTGTGTTTGACATGTTTCTTCTCACAGCTCTGGGCCTGAGTCTGTAGACAGCAGCATGATCTTCACTGCTATAAGACAAGGTGAGTGAGGGGGATGCAAAGCTTGCAGATTGGTCACAAAACACTGAATGTCTCACTGAAAGTTCAGCTAAAATGAATCTTGATCCAAAGTATCTTTTTCTGCTTCTCCTGGAGCATCAACCAATCAATTGGAGTGGGTTAAGTTTGTGCCAGAGCAGTGAAGATGAGTTATAAAATGGTAAACTGAGTAATTGGGTGTTTTGGCTGGTTTGACCTAAGAAGCAGCTTCTTTCATATAGCAGCAATCAGGGTAGTTTTGCGCCAATATCTGGACTGAGAACTGTTTTACAGTCATGAAAACTGAAGTCAGACCCGCGCCGGGTGCCTGGGTTATGTCATATATGAACATTTGTGTGGGTGTGGACTGATTTGGAGCATGACACGCATGCACCTCCCTCCAGGTAATGAGAAGCTCTTGAAGGATCTGTGTGTCCGACAGAAAGACAAGTTTTCAGAGACAGACAGCAGAGGTTGGACTCCCATCCATGAAGCAGCAGCTCAGACCAACCAAACCATCCTGGAGCTCGCATTCAAAGGTTTGTATTCGCTTTCTGTACAGCTTCACAATAACGTACAACAGCAGGTGTGATGATAAAGAGGTTTATCAAAACAAACAGTGATTTTGTTCTTTAGGTTCAGGTCCAGACTCTGTGGAGCATCGTACTCTTCGTGGTCAGACGCCTCTCTTTCTGGCAGTAGAACGAGGTCTGATAGAAAATGTTTCCTTCCTCCTCCAACATGGAGCTCAGCCGGACAGCCAGGACCAAGACGAGGACTCACCCCTGCTCATAGGTAAGCTGACCAACATTTCACTGCCTCACAGCCTGCCATTACTTAAGTGAATGTACTTAGTTACAATAAACCACTGACAAATACCATATTTCTAATTCCCTCTGCAGCAATCCGTTCAGACTACACCGACCTGGTGAAGCTGCTGCTCCTGCGTGGCTCCAGGGTGAACCATGAATGCTGCCACGGCCGCCGTCCCCTCCACGAGGCCTCACGGCTAGGTAAAGCAGCGCTGGTGAACCTGCTGCTGGGCGCCGGAGCACAGCCAGACCCTCGCAGCCACTACGGCCTCACACCGCTGGCACTGGCTGCTCAGGGAGGACACCTGGACGTGGTGGAGACTCTACTGAAGAGAGGTCAGGGATGTCTCTACAGTATTACCTTGATTAGCCAGCTAATATTAATGGTCCAACAGCAAGAAGCCCAGCTCAGCGACTGGCTACGCAGCTCTTGCCAACGACTAAAAGTCAGTTCCAGATTTACTCTTGTCTGGCGACTTCTTGCTCACTCATTCTCTCAGTTTCTCTTCTTAGCTTCTTCCATCAACATCCTCTTCAGTCTCTTCTCCTCTGCAATTATGTCCATAGAGGCTGCTGAGCCCGGTTACATTGCCCACTTGCCCAGCTCCGGTTCTGGCACAACACTAGCTTCATTTCTTGTTAGCATCCCCCCATGCACCGGTCCTGTAAACCTCCTCTTCCCAATGGTCCAAAACACCTGTGATACAAACACTAGCACTTCCCCAGTGCTCTGAGCTCACAGTCTGAGCAGCCTGGTTAACAAACTGAAAACATTTTCTCCTTAAAATATGAACCAATTTTACCAAAATCAGTGAAATAGTTGGTGTAACTCCAAAAAGAGTTATGTGCTTACATAATGTGAGAACAGATGTACGGGGTGACAAGTGGGAATTATTGAAAATCTTTTATTTTATGGTAAACAAGTTGCACAATGCACCATTTTTTGCTACTTTATACTTCAACTCCACAAATATACACTTAAGAGAACTTGTACTTTGATATTGTCCTGCGTAAAACTGCATGTGGAGTTCAGCTGTAGCTAATAAGAGCCCTTGCCAGTCTTACACATAAATCAATTGGGTATTTTCCCAACTTGCAGTCTGTTTTGGTACAAAATGCTCTCTTGTTGTCGTCCTGCAGGGGCGGACGTCCTGTCCCAGGCCCAGGATGAGGCCTCCGTCTTGTATGAGGCGTCCTCGTCTGGAGATCCATCTGTCATTAGCCTTTTGCTAGAGTACGGCGCTGATGCCAATGTCGCCAAACACACAGGACACATGCCGATCCACCGTGTGGCACACAGAGGACACCTGCAGTAAATGCTATATTCTGTCCCACAAAGCAAAAACATGAACAATTGTTTAGATTTTAATATATGTATATATATATATATATATATATATATATATATATATATATATATATATATATATATATATATCACTGTGTGTGTGTGTGTCTGTGTGTGTGTTCATCAGAGCTCTGAAGCTGCTGATTCCAGTCACTTCTAAAGAAGAGGTAATCGACAGCGGGATGAGTCCTCTACACTCTGCTGCTGCAGGAGGACACACACACTGTCTCAAGGTGTGTGTGGAAAGTGGACATTTACTCAAGTACTGCACTTAAGTAGACTCTTAGCTTGAGTATTTTTATATTCAGTTATGTGAAATGGGCCATTCTAGATATTAAGTACTTACTTTTGGTACTCTTAAGTATATATTGAGGCAAAGAGTATTTTTACACTGTGATACTGCTACATGTCCTCATGAAGTCAAAGTTGTCTGAACCTATACGTCACTTATACCCTAGTACCTGGTCCAACAATGTCAAAAAAGTAATTCATGAGTTATTTTCAGGTATTCTTAATATTTTATATTAATATTTCATGATATTTTAAAGATTGTCATTTCCTGTCTGATACAATCTATGAGTGCAAAAGCACAATTTGCTAACTCTATTCAGTGATTTTGGTGAAACTGGATCAGATTTTATAAAGAATATATTTGCTGGTTTGTCCTCGGGCTAATCAGTTTCAACTCTTCTACGTAATTTACAGGGTTTTTCTGAACGATTTGCTAAAGTAGCTAACTGCTAACTGATGCTAACTGAATCTGCCATTAGCAAGCAACAGAACCGGGGTCAGCAGCTAGATCATGCCTCGTACATGCAGAGACTCTGACATCAACAGGGAATAATAAACTGTCTGTAAAATGGTATTGAAAAACCCAAGGTGACGAATTAAAAACGTAAAAAAAAGCCTCGAGCAGAACCCGGCTCATGGTGGGCTGACATCTGCTGCGACCGGTTGATATCGGAATATGGTTGCAGCTCTTTGTGTATAACTTGTTTCTGATTGTCTGACATTTGACATTAAACAAACAATAGTTGAACAACATCTGAATGTCGCTCCTCCTCAACTCCCATCAGGCTTTGCTGGATGCAGGTTACGACCCCAACTACATGCTCCAACCCTGGATTCGCCGTAACTACGACGACGAGAGGAAGTCTGCGCTTTTCTTCGCTGTGTGCAATAACGATGTGCCGTCTGCACGCATGCTGCTGGAGTCTGGCGCCATGGCCAACCAAGACCCAATCAAATGTCTGCAGGTACCTGTGTGTGTGTGTGTGTGTGTCTTTAAAGGAGGATGTAAAAGGAAATCTACTTCCCTCTAAACATGATATCAAACCATTCCTTAGACGGGGTGTTGTTTAGCTCAGTCGGTAGAGCAGCTTAGACCTTGCTGCGACAGCCTAGGGTTCGAATCTGACCTTTGGCTCTTTCCCACATGTCATTCCTCACCTCTCTCTCCCTACATGTCACTCTTCATCTGTCTCTATTCAAAAAAGGCCAAGAATGTATATTTAAAAAAAAAAAAAAAAAAAGCTGGAGTCAGGATGTGGTTAGCTTAGCTTAGCATAAACACTGGATGTAGAGGGGAATTGTTAGCCTGGCTCTGTCGACAGTTGACACCTCCAAAGCTGACTAATTGTATCTCCTTTATTTGATCTGTTCACAAACTGATCTGTTTGTGGTGTTATGTAGTGGAACTATTTTTGACCACAGTTTTCTGAAGTATTTTCAGCACAGGGAGGTTACCGGGTTTGGTACCGTTGTCCTTGTATAGAAACCAAAAAGAAAACCTGTGCTCACAGATCATACATGGCAACCAATGCTTTAGTCAGAGATGCCGCACAGAAAGGCGGATGAGTTGTTGATCTCTGAGCTCTTATCCAGTGTCTGTGTCTTTCAGATTGCTCTCCGTATTGGCAACTATGAGCTGATCAACCTGTTGCTGAGGCATGGAGCAAACGTCAACTACTACTGCAAAGTAAACACAACACACTTCCCCTCTGCCCTGCAGTACGCTCTCAAAGACGAGGTAAACCCTCCTCCTTCTTCTTCTTCTCTTATTAAAACATATATTTAAATTAACAGATGTTACGTGTGTGTGTGTTAGGTGGTTCTCAGGATGCTGTGCAACTATGGTTACGATGTGGCACGCTGCTTTGACTGTCCCTATGGCAACAACCTCCATATCCCTGAAGGTTACGAAGGGTGGACCAACACTGTGATCAAAGACACTTTGGTAATGGACCACACCAGTTTCTACCCATGACTGTATCAGGGTCAGGTGGAGCCAATCTCAGCTGACATTTGGCAAGAGGCCAGGCACGTATGAAGCTCTTGTGTTGAACCTCTTGTCTGTGTGTCTGTCAGTGCAGTTCTGCGAGGTGATCACCGTCTACTGGCTGAAGGACCTCTCAGGTCATGTAGTTCGAGTCATGCTGGACTACGTGGATCACGTGACTTTGTGTTCCAAACTGAAAGCGGCTTTGATGGAGCAGCCGCAGTGGCCCGACATCTGCAGGCTGCAAGGTAAGTGCCACCTTCACAATCCCCACAGCAGAAACAACAGTGACCTTCAGTCAGTCGTCTCTCCTCGCCAGAAAGTGTTTGCTGTCTGCAGCATCTCTGTCGTCTGCGGATCCGTCGTTGTCTCGGTCGCCTTCGTCTCCGATCTCCCACCTTCATGAGCTTCCTGCAGCTGCCACAGCGACTAAAGGACTACATCTTGTACCGGGAGTACGACCTGTATGGGCGACAGAGCAGTGCGCTGAGTTGACACAGGAGTGACAAAATTCAAACAAAATAGTTGAATATGAACATTTAAAGATTTAAAGTCACACTTTAAAGGCAGAATGATAAGACAACATTCAACTTTCATTCAACATTCAGCTTCAGAGTCTCTGCAGATACAGACACCATCACATGGGTCATAAATGATGATTAAAATTACTTATTTTTGTTTGAGTCAAACATTATTTCTGTTCACTCTGCCTTTAAAGTCACATTTTTTTCCTGTTAATTCATTCATCTATTTAACTGAGCCAAAAAAGAGCCAACAGAAATGTTATTTTTATTGTTATTTATTAAAAACTAGAACAAAAAAGTGCTGCTTATTGTCTGCTTCTATATCTCAATTAAAAAAAAAAAAACGAGGATTAAATTCACTGTGAATCAGGACAGCAAATGAAAATAAAACAACATATAACTGTCTCATATTTGCTTCAGATAGTTTTTATTTTATTATCAAATTTGGAAACATGAATGTGCATTATAGTTTGTATGCGTTTTATTTCATTGTGTGACTCTACTGAATAAAAATAAATATTTATTACCTTGCTTGTTATTGTTTGATACTGATATTAAACATTCCAGTCCAGAGATTAATTCATCATCAAGAGATCTCTACAATGGGATGTAGATACTCTCGGTTCGCAGATCCTGGTATGGGGTTGTGTTAGTGCACATGGCATGATAGGTAATCTGTACACTTGTGAAGGCACCATTAATGCTGATCAATATGTACAGGTTCTGGAGCAACATTTGCTGCCAAGAAAACAACGTCTTTTCCAGGTACAACCTCACTTATTTCATTAAGACAATCCAGTCCAGACTTGCCACTGATTGAAAATGTTTGGCACATTATGAAATCTAAAATACACCAAAGGAGCAGCTGAAATGCTACATCAAAAAAAGATTGAGACATCTTTTCACTTTTAATAATACAGCAAATTCTCCCAGTTCACAGACAGTGTTATTAAAAGAAGCGGTGATAAATGGAGTGTTAAACATGACCCTGTCCCAAGTTTTTTTGAAATGTGTTGCTGGTATCAAATTTAAAATGTGCATATAATTTTCCAAAAACAATAACAATTCTGAGTGTGTAAGTGTGCAAAGTTTTTGTTCTCTCAAGCTATTTTTGTGACCTCATTGGTCTTTGTAGTAAAGATGCAAATACAATATCTATCAAATATCAATAAAAAGTAAAGTAGGGTTAGTAAGTAGTAAAAAATACCATTATTTACATGGCTTTCCTATTTTTTTAGGCTACCATTAATATGGAAAGCATATAGCCATATTATATATATTTATTTTAAAATATATACATCATCATCATGCATCTATAAATTGTTGTTTATTTTTTTAGATTATTTTTTGGCCTTTTCAAGCTTTATTTTGATAGAGACAGCTATAAAGTGACAGGAATGTGGGGAGAGAGAGATGACATGCAGCAAAGAGCTACAGGTCAGATTTGAACTCTGGGCTTCTGCAGCAAGGACTGAGCCTTCACACATGGGGTGGCTGCTCTATCAACTGAGCTAAACGACACCCCTAAATTGTTAAATATGTATTAAAAAGCATTCACCACTTCTAAAATTAAACCTACACCTTCACCTGCTGCATTAACCTGCTCTAAACTACAAATTTTAAATGTTTCCTTTCTCCTGGACTTCATGTTTTACTGCTTAAATTCACAAAAAAAAAAAGGATTTTCATTAAATAAATATGTCAACATTGAAGCTTACTCAGCATCTTGAGATCTGGTAAAACAGCATATGGTGGTATGTGATGATGACACATTGAAGTCACAGATTTTATTTTGACCCCTGCAGGAAAATGTTCATGAAAAAAAAACCTTTAACTTTAAAGATGGAACAGAATAAAAAAGATCAAGTGACTCATGATCTTTCTACATGTCACACACTGATCTGATCTCTCTGCTGTGAGTCAACAACAGATGTGGACACACAGCTGGAGGTCTCAGGAGGCCACAGAGGACAGAGGTCAATAACCGGACAAGATGTGGAAAATCACAGCTCAGTCTCATTTCAGCTGGAGTTTTGCCAGGTTTTGGATGGAAGGAAAACAAAAGGAAACAAAATCTCTGGCTCTAATCCAGCTGCTGAACTTGTTTATTATGAAACATCAAGACTGAGATCAACATTTTAATTTTGTGTAGGAGAAGTGCACACATGCATGTGACTGACTGCTGGTGATGTGTAATCAGCCTGTTATTCCATGATTAGCACAAATGATATTTTGTACAGTGTAACATTTTACCCTCTTAGCATGAACCATGTGTCTGTCACTAATTTGTGCTGTTTACAGTGTCAGCATCTGTTTTCTCTCTCTTAGAAGCTCATTTATGCTAGAACTGTAGCTAATGTTAGCTCAGTTTGTTAGCCAGCTGCCCAAAGGTTTAGAGTGTCATGGGAGTTTTAGTGTCATGCCAGAACCCGAGCTTGGCAATCTAACCAGATTCAACAGCCTCTATAGACATAATGACAGAGGAAAAATAACCAAAGAGGACGTTGATGGAGGAAGTTAAGAAAGAGAAGCCGCCGGACAAGAGTAAATCTGGAACTGACTTTTAGTTGTTGGCAAGAGCTTGGTGAAATAAAAGGCTGAAAGACAGACGCTGAGCTGGGCTTCTTGCTGTTGGATTAGTAAATCATATTAGCTGGCTGCTATGTCTTGTGTTGTTGACCTTGATTGTTGTAAGTCTTGAAGTTTACGTTATGTTTTTGCTGTCAGGTTGGTAACTTTTACTCTTTTGGTTTACTCTCACAGCTCTAACAGATAGATTTGGCACTTACTGTATACTAGCTGCTGAACATTGTTGAACAGCTAAAGAGTCAGATATGTTTTGGTAGTTGCTAGAGACAAAAACAGCAAAAAGAGGGTGAATGCTGAACTTTATCATGTGGACATAAACATGACTCCAAGTTCACTGTATCATCTTAAAACTGTAATAAATAATAATATCAATAATATCATACATGATATTTATATATCACCTTATATTTATATTAAATATAAAGCACGAGTTTCACCAAATGATCTCAAGTTTCACCGTAATGAGGATAAGTGGTTACAGATAATGGATAGATGGATGACTTTGGAACATCATGAGAATCTGACCACTCAGGCTGAGTTTACACCAAACGTTCAGTATTCTATCCAGAAATTGGAAATTTGTCAGCGTCAGGGAAATCGTTTGAAAAGTTGTTTGGTGCAGGCATTAGTGCTCAGTCAGTCAGCCTTACTGACCTATATGTGCACCTCTAACACACTACAGTGAGGTCCAAAATTGAACTAGAAACAGACAATATCTTAAGGTTAAATCTAGACACCTTGTCTTGCAGAGTTGCAAAGGTCAAGCTAGAGAAACATCAATTGCGGTTACAGAAAATGGATGGATGTCATTGTGGCCGAGGAAATTTGTGTTGAGGTTTTCTGATAAACTGACCATATAGTTCTCCTGAAATCTGAATGATGTAACTAATGTTTTGTTTATATCATCACTAAAAACAAGAAAAAAACCTGTTGCCTGCTAATGCTATGTCGCTATCTGACTAAACTCCAACAATAGATCTTCAAAAAAGGTTAAGACCTAACCTTTTCTGAAAAAATATGACCTTGATGACTGAGAATCTTCACAGACTATAGATTAGCTTATTAGCTTTACGTCATTAATATCAGCTTTTATTAGCATACTGAGCAGCTTGCTAAAGTCAAGCCTCCACAGGCTTCTCGTTGTTGTGATGAAAACCTCTTTTGTCAAAAGTGTTGAGTTCAATTTCAACATTTCAACATTGAATCTGCAGTAATAACAACACGAGCCCAAAAGCTTCTGGAAAGATTTAATCTCACTTAACTTTCACTGTTCTAACAAACAGTCAGAATGATGTCAGATGCAGAGAATGCTGCTAAACAAATGATCAATCATTGAGGCTAATATCCATGATGAAATACCATGATCTGAGAGAGACCATTGCTGCTTTTGACTCTGATGACTGTAACAAGAATGCTTTGACGCTGTGTGGTGAAAAACTGACCCGAACAGGAGGACGTTAGTGCATGCAGTTCTTTACCAACTCCTTAAATGTGAAGTGAAACAAACCAAAGACTAAAGATGGCGTCTACCTCCGATCTAACTCTCTCACACACTCACACACATTCACACACACACGTTCAACAGAGCTTCCCACCTGAGCAACAACTCTACAGCAGGCACAAGTGTTCAGTAAGCTGACTTGAGTCTGGATTTGCTGCAATGGTTTTCTTTGCGAAACGGCAATCTGATTTTGTCTGTTGATATCCAACAAACATTAGACTGCGGCCGAGTCAGCAGCAAATAAAACAGACTTGAGTTAGCTCAAATAATACTATGTATTCTCCTGACATTTCACACATTGTGTCTCTGATGCACTTAATTTTCTTTACATTTTATACATTTGAGGGGGGGAGGAGAGGACACATGTAAAAGACAAAACATTTACCCACACGTGGGTAAATGTACAATAAAAAAATAAATTATCACCTTGATAAACCAAAAATAAAATATTCATATTTGCTCTCTCTTATTCCAGCTCCTGTTGGTTGAGTTCCTGTCGCTGTCCAGTAGGGGGCGGCACTGCGTCACAGCCGGCCTCTGGAACTTGTAGAAGGAAGCATAAAACGGACAAATGTGATTGGCTAACGTTGTCTCATCAGGACCAATCAGATGAGACAAACGATGACATGTTTAAATGAGACACTGGCCGATTCTACTTCTGTAGTTACAGGATGACTAATTAAGTTTTTTCTTTTTCTGCATGTGACACATTTGAGGCAGGGCTGGGCAATAATTCAATTCAATTATTTAAAAACATCCAGTGGAAGTGATTGTGGTCGTTAAAGTCGTCATTCTGTTGTCCAAATGAAAGATTTCAAGCAGGATTTCAAATTGGAAAACCTGCCAAGGATAACAGTGGGCATTTTGACACATATATACATACGTACAGAATATATGTATGAATAAATTTCTTCTTTAATATTCTTGGTTTTCGACCATATCACCCAGCCCTAACTTAAAGAATAAGGCTGGTATTATTTTGTATTTTTGTACTGTCAATAAATCCCATGAAGACACTTGAACCAACATCTCAGCTGGACGTCTCAGCTCCAAACCCATCGGTTCCTACAAGTATAGTGCTCTAAAGTCCATTGAGTGGTTGTTTTTGAAGCTTTTGATCCTTTGTTCCTATTTTTCTGAGCACTTTAAGGACTCATCGTCCATGATAGCTTTAAAAACTGGATTAAAAAGTTCAACCTCAGTTGGAAACAGCAGCAGAAAACACCAATTCATAGCTGCTCTGAGAAGGAGGGGGGTTAAGGCTCTGACCATGTACCACAACATCCACAGATAGTCTGTCCAGAAGTTTCCTGTCATCTCTAAACTGTCAACTATGAAATACTCCCCCAAAAATAAATTTCACAAATATATAACTTTAATTTCAGGCTCAGTTATTTCCCCAAACAGCTGAACAATGAACTCATCAACAAATGTTACTCAAATGGAGAATAAATCGTGCATTTATTGGTGACTGTTTTCAGTGGTGGATTAATCCTTCTTTGATGCTCTAGTGAGCATTTAGGGCGGTGTATGTGGGACTGAGTCAAAATAAACTACAATGTGTGTGTTCAACATATTGGGAATGTATCCCCAAGTGCAACAGTGTGACTGATTGATGTGTTTTCAATAATGGCACAGAGGAATAAGATATATCAGGCACTGTACCTGTTAATTGGATCAGCCTGTTGTTGGTTTTCATGGGATTTGTTGACAGGAAGAATCACCAGATCAGATCTGGGAAAGTGACACTGATACTGTCGATGTTACATGGGATGATTTTACAGGACACTGACTGTTTTTTTTTTTTAATTACGCCCGATAAACGGACACACAGCGTTTTAGGAATTTTCTATATTCTCTCCTTAAAGCCTACTTCTATGATGCACTTCATCTCCATTCTCCCTACGGGGCGACGCTGCCCTCTGCATTGCTGAAGAAAAGAGTTGCCAGTCTACCATCGCCATCTATTGCTTTAACAGATGCTCGGATGTGTTTCTGAGTGGTGCGTCAAGGTAACGCTAAAAGAGTGTCCAGGTCACCTGTCCAGGTTTGGTTTCTGTAGAGAAAGAGGAGTGAAGGGGAGTGGTGGTGTGGGGTGGTGGAGGAGGGGGGAGTCAGGGAGTGAGAGTGGGGTGGGTGGGGGTAAAAGTTGGCCAACTTTAGTGGGTGGCCCCTGGGATGCAGCTGATTGGTCGTTCAGAGAGGATGGTCTGCCCTGCTGTGTTGTCAAACAGCTCCACAGACGACTGTTCCCAGGATGTGTGTGTGCGTGTGTGTGTGTGTGTGTGATCTTGTTCATCTATCCTGGTGAGGACCAAAGACCTGAACCTGGGGAGTGAGGACATTTCTGGACGGTCCTCACATCTTTCAAAGTTTGACTTGGTGTTGTTGTTAAAGGGTGTTTTGCTTCTTGTTACGTGGATGGTTTTTGCTTCACTGTGCAGAATGAAGCATGTTTGACACTTCACATGTGTTCTGTAAATATAATATCAAGTAGATTAGATCTAACCTGTGTCCCTTGTTTTCAAATTGGACCAGGACCGAGTTGTGACGCTCGTATGTTAACTCAGATTAAAGCTGAGCACCATGAAACTTTCCCTTTTCAGCAGATGAAAGTCAAAAACATCCAACTCAAAGACACAAAACACATATTTGATTGAGGGTTGTGGTTTGGTTTTTAGTTCGCGTGAGGGGCTACCGAATATGTTACGTCAACGAGGGTCCTCACAAGTATAGAAGTACAAACGTGTGTGTGTGTGTGTTGCGCAGAGCCTCAGACAGATGGAGGCTCTCCATATCAGTTCCAAGTTGCAGCCATTTCGGTTCCACTGTCCCACCTCCTGGCCGTTGCCATAGTAACTAATACGACTGTAGAGTGCCCATGTTACCATGGCGACATCCCGACGAACCCTGTTCCATATTTACAGCCAAAAACCGTTTTCAGTTCTTGACAACACCACGACACGACCCGCACCGACTCACAACAAGCTGTGTGTTTATTTCGTGTGTTTTTCTGTGTGTGTGTGTTTGTGTGTTTATGTGTGTGTATGTGTTCAGAGCTACGGCAGGTTGTCATCCCGCAAGCTCTCCAGGATCTGGACCAGGCTCTCCAGTCCAAACACGTAGCCCCGGTCCGGCCCGTCGTGTACCGCCGTGTCGCCACGGAAACCCTTGAAGGTGGAGTGGGCGAAGTCGATCATACGTACATCCACCAGAGGGGGCTGCTGGGACTGCGGGCGAGGAGGAGGGGGGAAGGAAATTAGGCTGGGAGCAGGGGAGGAGAAGGAGGAGGAGGAGGAGTCTGGATGGGGGTGAGACGAGGAGAAAGGGGGCAGGAAGGAGTGGCAGTCTGAGTTGTTGGGTGGGGCCTTTGGGGAAGGGACGGGCAGAGACATCAGTCCAGGTCCCTGAGAGGGCAGTGACCCCGGGTTTGGGTTCTGGCTCATGTCCGTTTCACAGGGAGCATCTGGGGCAGGAGGCGCATGGGGTCCGGTGCAATAATCGGACACTGCAGGGGCCACAGGAGGCTTCTGTTGCAAGGGTGCATGCTGCCCACTGCTGAGGACTGAAGGGCCCTCAGGTTCCTACAGTGAAGACAAAAAAAACTAAACATCAGCTCACAAGAAAAGATTCATCTTTTAAACCTGCAGAGAAATTCAGTTTTTCTTCTTTAAACCTGCCATTTTTTGATTTTGTGTGATAACTGCGACATTTCTGGTGCAGTCACTTTCACAACCTTGTCTAGTGTCATCTGTTGACAGTCATAGTAACATCATACCAGCAACATTAAGCCTCTTCAATGTCTATATCTGCAGAATATGTCATAGAAAACAAAGTATATATATATATATTTATTTATTTATTTATTGTGTGTGTGTGTGTGTGTGTGTGTGTTTGTGGGTGGGAAACTAAAGAGACTAAATCAATGGGGTGGACCTGAGGTAAAAACTGCTGATGGGCCCTGAGTTAGTTTGATTATAATTTGATTAAAAGCAACTTAAATTCATTAATTTATCCCCAGCCCTGGTTGGTAATCCAGGCTTGGCAGGTGCAGGTGCAGAGTGTAAACAAACCTCATCTGAGCTTCAAGTCAAGTCACTTTTATTGTTATCATTAAAATTAAGAGCAATGAATACAAAACACGACAAACAGTACGTTTACATGCAGCAAGAAATTCGAATTTCTGATCGAATCGGACTTAGTTCTGACTTTTTAAAGCGCTTGTAAACACCTTAGTCCGATCTACTTCGGACCTATTTCGGACCACATCAGACATCTCAAAATCGGATAAGAACACCTAGATAATTCATTCATAGTCGGATATTTAACGCCATGTATACTCAGCAATCGGATCTGAAGCGGATTTTGCGTTCTGCGTATGCGCAACATTTTCCGCTGGGGCTTTCACCCGGAAGTCAAAAGATCCGTTGTTCTTTTAATATGCATTATTAGAAAATAATAAAATAATGCACGAAAAGTACGCAGCTGTAGCATCGCCCATCTCCTCTCCTGTAATCTTTGTTTGAATGCCTTCAGATAGTTTGTTGTCGCTGATAAGTACAGGTCAACCGAAAGTGGCTCTTTGTTGAGAGGGCTACAGCGACACCTAGCATAACGGAGTCAGCCATGCTCCGGCTGTTTATCCGATTCTCTGAACGGCATGTATCCTCAGACAAGTGATCCGGTCTTATGCATGTCATTATCTGGTACGATCAGAAATTCGAATTTCTTGCTGCATGTAAACGTACTGAAAGTGAAGTCTCCTGACAGACATGCAAATCTTAAACCTTCAGAGTGTTTCACGTCCCGCCTCACCTGTCCCTCATAGATGATGAGCAGTGAAGACGAGTAGAAGCGATAGGATGCCTGCCTCTCCAGCACGGCCTTCAGGCTGCGAAGCTTATTCAGGATTGGTTCAAAGAGGTCCTGCCTCAGACCATTTCCGTTGTGCATGTACTGGTAGAGGGCCTGGCGGAAGCCTTCGATCGACAGGCCGCGGCCGTAGTACTTGTTCAAGCAGAGGTAGTGACCCGTGTTCAGCTGGTACACCTGCAGAGACACACACACCTCACTTTTACACACCGAGTCTCTTACATTATATTATGTTTTTTTTTATGAGTCTTTCTTTTCTAAATCTGCATGAGTATTCTAAGATAACATTACTCTATGCTGAACTACTCTCCTAAAGATCAATGGGCCTGTGTCATTATAGGCGATTATCTTTTGTTCAGGACTGCAATTGATTCTATGGTGTTGACTTAAGCAGTAGCAGTGGTTGTTGTACCTGCATGCCACACACTCTGACTCCCAGCGTCGCCGACGTGCTCTGTTCACATTTCTTCATCTGCCTGGCCGCCTTCTCCTCGGAGGCGTCGTCTCCGTGCTGCCTGGTGCCCATCTTCAGGTCCAGGATGCAGGGGTAAGAGAAGTGGTGAACTACATTCTCCAACAACAGGAACTCTGGTTGAAATGCTGCAGTTAAAGAGCAACTTTCTGTTTGACAACCGCACCAACCCTGATTGCTATAGATTGAGATACAAGAGTTTATAATATTCTTCTCTTGAATCACATTTAATTACATAGATTTTGCATTGCTTATGCTGACTAAAGTTGCTTTTAGAAACAAGTATTGTAAATTAAAAGATTAATGAATTTGTCTGAAGTCTTTCTGTCATTTGAGGTGCTCTAACACTTTTGACATAATTTTAATGAAATTAGTGCTAAATTGATCCAGATATGAAGTACAGGGAGGCGGTTTTGAGCTTTCATTAATAGCAAACTAAAAAAGTAGCTGATCAGAGTGCGTCTGTGACATGAACCTGTTTCAAACAAACACTCTCTATGCAGATGAAGTACATAAAAACATCACCCCTCTTTGGGGGTTCATGATGTGGTCCATTCATGGAAATATGAACATATTTCTATATTTTAATCTCTACAGTTTACTCACTGAGGAAACACCGTCTTCTACTGTAAATATTTCTAAGTGAGTGCACACAGTCACTGTAAAGACCCTCTTTCCTTCCCTTTATTATGTATTATCACATTGTATGGAACTATGCAAACATGGTTATCAGTGAGATAACCACTGTGTTTCGTAGCAGCTGCATATATTTGACTCATGTCTGATACCGTCTCTTTACAATTAAAGGGAAGTACTTGTTTGATTACTGGATGCTGATAATTTCAATACTCTGAATGTTATCTGCACTGAGAATAGTGTCTGAGAATAGTGTCTGCCCTGTTGAATCCGTTGAGCCCCGTTGGATCTCACTGAGGACAGAGTGTATGTCGTTGTGTTTTCCAGGCAGCTGCAGTCTGTCCTCTTTGAAGCCGAAGATCAAAACACAACCCTTGACCTGATAACCTCTGACACCTCCCAGCCCCCCCTTTATTCCTCTCAGTCTCACTGACATTCACTGCCTCATATCACGCTACTCCACTACTCGACTAGTCAAATAATTCAGTACTAAAGCCACTAGTCAGAGCTGTGGGCTATAGATTTGCAATAGTTACTCTGTAAAACATCAGTGTTTGTATAAACATATGTACTTTAGCATACAGCTACGTTCATTCAGGTGTGGTGACACTACAGTCTCTGGTTGTGCAGAATTTTGGCAGATGTGATTTGCTGAGGAAGGATACTGAAGAGTTTGCGGTCCTTGGATTCAGACCTCATGCGGCTGAGCTGCTGTTTGTGGCAGCGGAGGCTCCAGGGGTTGTAACTGATCCTCTCTGAACTCAAACCACTGTTCCAGTCCAACATCTGGAAGGGAACTTCCGAGTGGATCTTTGGGTCGAGCCTGGGACTTTTCAGCTCTGCAACACTGCAGTAAAAGAGGACAGAAGATAATTAATATATTTATAACTCAGGACTGATGTCTTACTCCTAAATTCATCATACATCCCCCCAAAAATAGACCAGCTTTGTCAAGCAGCACAGAACAGATAGAGCTGGCAGGAAGTCAGACACACAAATGGCAGAGAGAATACGGTTAATTTTCAAAATAAAACAACCTAGCCTACTTACTTATGTTAGAAACACATACACCAAGGAAAAAATGACCGAATCTGAGTAAGTTAACAAAGTCTGGCAGGCAAAACACTCTTGAAGGGTATGCAGCTACATGAAGAACGGTCACAGAGCCGTGCCTGGTGGACTTTAAGAGTTACAAGCTGGGCAAAGAGGATTTTTACTGGTACTTAAGGACTCACCCCTGATTCACGGTAACTCAGATACCTCATGATGCTTATAATTCAAAATAACAATAAAGGCATTGTAGACAAACTACACAAGGGCTTCACCTCAATGAAGAAAAGATCTACAAATGATATAAGGCAGCGCTGGGAAAATGAAGCTAGAGGAAATGTGGCTTCATGTATTGAAACCCAGACTACTTCCACTAACTCTCCGCTTTGGAGGGATTTCTACTGGAAAAATCTGATATGTTTTGTTACTGTCATCAAACCAGAGATCTAAAATTAGCGGGTCTTAGCTTTCCTGCAGGAGGGAAAATATATACTTTGAAAATCACTGATATTGCAAATACAAGCAGCTGCACCTTGGATGCTAGATCCAAATGAAATGTCTTCAAATGTCTAAAACAGTCACACCATAACATCGATCTTACTTATCAGAGGAGTCAGTGTCGTGCGCCTCCCTTCTCTCGGGCCGGTCCTCTTTGTGGTCAGAGGAGGAAGAGGAGCGGTGAAGGCTCCGCCGGGAGTGTTTCCTCCTCGGCTGCTCCCTCTCAGGGGGGTCACGTTCCTCATGCTCTGCGAGCCCTCCGTCCATGTTGCTCTCCACGTAGGGGTAAGCCACCAGGTTGATGTAACCGTCAGAGTCGTCTTCGAAACAGACCAGCACCACACCTGACAGGACGGAGCAAAATACAGACAGGATGTTTTAGAAATGATAGACATTATGACAGAAACAGAGAAATGCGTAAGTGTAAGACAGCGCTCTGCACCAAATGAGGGAACATCTTCTGGAGTCTCCAGAACCAAAGCTCTTCTGGAGGCTCATGGTGGAACAACACCTTACACAACACTTAATGTTGGATTTTGATGTAATTTGTCATCCATCTGTATATCAAGACGTAGGAAATGTTCTGGAAATTCAATTGAGAGATTGTTTATAGATTCAACTCCCAGATAGGTTTTATTTAAACATTAAGATGTTATTTTTGGCTGTACAAAGTGAGGAGCATCTCTTCCCTGCTAAGTGAGACACTGAACATCCTCCCTGTTCGTTCAAATTGAATTTTGCTCTCAGTTTGCTTACTGGTGGGAAATCAACTCCAAAGATCAAGACCAAGCTGGGAAACTGGACTCCTTCACCACCTCCACCTCCACCTCCACCATACAAGAAGAAATTTAATCTGATGACGTTGGAACAGTTTCTGGGTGAAACAACCTTGACAGATTCAAAAAGTCGTCTGAGCAGCTGTCTGTCTGCTGTTATTTAATCAGCAGGACAATGGTAGTGGGCAGAGATCCAGTGCTAAATATAGACTCCTTATGGGCCACTGTTGTCATGGCACTGGAACCCACAACACCAGCAGGGTGAACTGGTGGGAATACAGACATACTAGTAACTGCAGGTCAGTGTACTGGGAATATATACACCACGGGTAAAGTAGCTCAGTATGCTGGAGGCTCTAAGCAGCAGGCAGTATGTAATCGAAGTCCACAGCAAGTTTTATTTTCATTAATTGATATAAAATCAGAAATTCATGTACTTGTATTCATGAAATACAAGTTAACGTGTTCACATCTGTTATGTGAATATTAAGAGCTAAACAGTCCCGCCACTAATTCTCCAGTCGAGTGCTATTAAACAACTGCAGAAGAAGACGGAGGTTACAGTCTCCTCATTACTTTCTGTCTCTTCAATGGATATTTGAGTTGATTTTGATTTCCCAAATTTAAAATACGGATACAAACAGGCGGCAACCTCCAGAAGTGCTAAAACCTGTTGATATTTGAAGATGAATCTGGTTGCTGGACGAGTCAGTGGCCAGTTGTTATTTTTGTATCAGCTCAGCTGGCTTGGAAGCTGGACTGAGAAAAAAAGGAACCATTCCAAAAGACTGTGTACCATTCTGTGGAAATTAGGTTTATGTACACCTCGAAAGACTTTACAAGAGGTCTAATCAAGCACAATAAATGAAAACACTTCTTGATTTCTATTTTACAGTGTGTCCAAAAACAGCACACTCAAAAAGCACGATACTAGGGGCGTGCTGTACCATGTTGTTTACGATAATACCTGTATAATTTTCAACGAGATGAAAGAAAAATGTTCGGACGTGTTGCTGTAATGACGGCAAACCGTTAACACACAAAGCAACAAATGTGGCTGAAAGTGAAAGTTTCAAAAGTGGGAGCGACTTCAGTAGTGGCTGTGGACTGGTTATAAATATCAGATGTACAAAAAACCATGATAATATCAGTGTCATAAGTGCAGGAAGGAGGCTAGACAACAAACTTATTTAACCACCTCAACCATCTGCACCCTGTTGAGTAAGGCCCAATTGAGGGCTTGAGAGCTCTAGTTTTAGTAGAAATAAGGTCAATGCAGAAGTACCAAAAAATCACAGATCACAGGGTGAACATTTAAATAACCAATAAAAGGTGCAAGCCAAACAAAAATACAAACTGTACATCAAAAACTAATGACTGCAGATCCAACATAAATACAGTATCACTGCTTGTGATGGCAAATTATTATTTTTCAAGGCTGTGTGCAATCGTGCAAAATCGTTTACTAGATAGTCTAACTAGGTCTGGTCTGGTTAAAACCAAGGACTACTTCATGAAAACATATAAAAACATATTGATAATGCCACAATGCAACTTGACTAAAAACAGTTCAGTTGGAGATTAGGGCACTTTAATAACCCCTAAATACCTCTGGACGTTGAGCAATTCGCCCACAAGACTTTGCTCAGATTTGGTCATTTTTCTTTTTGTTTATGCCATGCAGCAACCTACATGGCTATGAGGTAAAACAAAAAAACCTGCAGTTCCTCAAACATCCACTTGAGGCTGGCTCCAGAAGTGAGTCAGTCTCCATAGGCCCCCATGTTAAAATGTTCAACTTCACAGCAGAAATAAACACGTTTACAGCCTGGTACAAAAAACAGTGTTGGTCTCAACAGATAATTCCCCCATTCATGACAACTGTACAAAGGGTGAATCTTTATAGAACTCACCTGTTCAAATTATATTGAGGCTTAAAGTTATGAATAATTAACAGCACGGCTGCTCTGACTGACAGGTGGGGGCTGTTACAGATGGCTTGTTTGCGCAATGAGGCATCATTCAGCCAGTGTCAGATCCACCAGTGTTCCACGTCTTTGCCCATTTTTTGATTAGCCAGGAGGCGGAAATGTCATCAATAATTACCTCATTATTTTAGCGCCATAATGCACACCCCTACTGTATTGTTTCCTGCGTGACCTCACTACACGTAACCTGCTTAGTATCAGCATGTTGTATTCAACTGTGACACGGCTCGTGTTTCGTAGCACTTTCCTGCCAATCCTTCTTCAAGGCAGACAAACTAATGTATCACAGTAATGACTGCATTCCACTGAAGTGTTTCAGTGTCAGGGCTGTTTAGTTTGTTGGCCCACTGTTGTGACATCTAAACGGAGCAGAGCCACCGTTAATGTTATTATTTCCAGCTTCTCCATCCACCATCAAACCTCTCTTCGCCTCCCAACCTCACTTCAATGCTGCCTGCCCACGCCTCCGTCTTTCGTCAGTGTCTCATCCCTTACATACTTTACTAAAATGATAAATAGGTCACATACACACAGGAGAGGAAGAGGTGTGTGTTCGCTGGCTGTCAAAGTGTGTTTGGGTCTGTTACTACAGCAAAAGCAAGTGGAAGCAGCTACAGTATGTGCCGGATGATGAAGAGCAGAGCAGCTAAACCACTTCACTGCCAGTAAACATCCGTACTTCCGTCTTTCTCTTCAGCCTGTCTGCCTCTCAGTCTGCCACCAAATCCGGGGAGTGAAGAATATTTAGGGCAGTGTTTGAATCATGGGTAGCTGGAGGGAGGGCGATGGCTGAGCTCCACTAAAAGAGACCTGGGCTCCTCTGAAGGCAACAAAACTGTCTGTCTGAGATTAATAACCCACTATTACAC
Organism: Protonibea diacanthus; assembly: GCA_028641955.1. Lineage (NCBI taxonomy): Eukaryota > Metazoa > Chordata > Actinopteri > Sciaenidae > Protonibea > Protonibea diacanthus. Next base: position 17,644,084 of record CM053978.1, read on the forward strand.
TGTAATACAGAAAAGGTATCGCTGCACACTTGAATGTGAGACAGATGCATTGCAGGGTAGTAAAAGCTGAATTAAACCGTCTTATTTCATATTTAATGAAGCATTTCAGTCAGAAGAATTCAGTCTAGCAGTTGTGTGTCACTTCTATTCAAAACATTTCTAAACCTACAATGAATATTATAACCAACAGAAATAGGATCCAATGTCCCTTAAGTGCAGTCGTTTTAAATGTGTTTGTGGCTCTTTGAGCTGGTCTTTATCGTCCGTCGATAACATAACTGATGTAGATGTTAGCACGGTGTGTTTTTATGTATTATGACTGTGGGCTGCTTTCATATTGTACTGTTTTGTTTGTGACTCTGATGTCACATTTGATGGATTTATAAATAAATTCAGCTGTAATTTTGTGATGTGGCTGTATAGGAATGGGCCACAACAAGATGGCTGTTGACACTCCAAGGATAGGCTAATGAGAAATGTGCCTGTTCTCAAGCTTTAGATGACTTATCACAGTGTCCCATTTCACATATGACTGAACTCAACTGAATGTGCGTTCACAGTCTAGAGTGGCTACAATTAAGTTTAGTTTATCTAACCAACAACTATTGCAGCTACGACAGACTGAATTTAAATAAACAAGACGCGTAGTCCTGAGTCAGTTGTAACATCTCAATGATTTAACATCTTCTCCGCGGTGAAATATTATGGAACAATTCCAAGAAGGCATATCATAAGGCTCTACTCAAGTCCATCTGACAATACGGCTGTGTGAGCACATAGCACAGAGGTTCATACAAGGAGTTCACCAACAAATCCATCAGTGAGTAGAGACTGACCTTTATATTCTGGAGTGAACTCCTTCATTTCTGGAGGCAAGGACTCGTAGAAACGCTGCTCTCTGCTGATCAGAGGCTTGCACACTGTGTGGTCGTCATAACGCATCATGCTGGTGTGACCTCCCACCTGCAAACACACACACACACAGGCAACAAAAACTTAAATATCTACTTAAATACCAACATTTTCAAACCTTTCATTGCAGTTTTTCTGTAACACACATCGTTCCTACCCACCTGATGTATGAAGGGCTCCAGTGGAACGCCTCCTACTCGTGGTCGAAGTGAAGCCCCTCCCCCTGACCCCACCCCCTGTAGCTTGCTGTCCATGTTGTTGGTGTGAGGGAGGCACATGGCTCCTGGCGGACGCGCTGCACCTCCTCCTGCAGAGGAGAGAAGGATTTATCAAACCGGTGTCAGAAAGAGAAATGACAACAGACTATGCATCGATTGAACCACTTCTTAGTCTGTTCAGATACAATGTGATTTTGTACTGCGCCCGCTGCTGAACCACAGCTGCTGTTGTTATGTTGTGTCTGAAAGGGCCACTACTATTAAGGTCCAGTGCATAGTTTTACTCAGCCTGCTGCTCTTACTGGGATACAAGTCTCAGTAATGATGCTGCACATCAGTTTCTCTTTGGGATATTAAAGTTTATCAATCAATGCCAGAATGATACTTTAAACCTTAATTTCAGAATTGGAACGTTTTTATACAAAACCTGTAAAAGTCTTCAAATCTTAAACAGTGCATAAACATAAGCAGCTGCAATATCATGAATTAAATCAGGAACAATCTGAACAAAGCAAGAAAACAAGACTACAAATCTGTCCAGACATTGTTGTCAGATTTCAGTTCTCAGTGCACAATGTCTTTGACACTGAACAGTGTTCATAGCAGTTTGAGTGAAGATGAAACACACTTTTCCACAGCAGTTAACAGCTACCTTGATCCTACTAACAACCTATGAACAGTAAAAACTCAACATTTAAAAACTACTACTGACGAAAGACATCTGTGGGATCTCCACTGTAACACACTGAAGTAGTCGCAGTACTGGTCTTACCTTCGGCATGGGCTCTGGTGTGCAGTGACGGGGAGGGGGGGGCACAGGGCACCACGGGCTGCTGGGAGCGCACGCCGGCCCCGGGGGGAGGCGGCGCCAGACCGAAAAACCACCTCGCAAAGCCTTCGATCACAGTGCTCCACTCCACCGCCGGCAGCACAGAGACCCAATCGGGACAGGGGGTGGGGGGGCAGGGCTGGGTGGAGGGCAGGAGAAGCAGGGTGTCGTCTGTTAGGCAAGGTCACTGCTTCCTGTAGAGAGAGGAAATGACACTATGTTAAGTTTAATTGTTTGATATTTAAAGCTGCATTTCAGTGTAGGATTTAGTGGCATCTTGCAATCCACACATCTTGCCCGTTCATTCTTTGCATGAAGGAGAAACTTTGGTGGATGCAGAACATATACAAAAAAAACCTCGAAAGGCCCAAACTAGAGTCAGTGTTTGGTTTGTCCAGTCTGGGCTAGCATAGAAACATGGCAGTTCAACATGGCTAACTCAGTGGAAGAGGACCCCGTGGCGTCTGTAGATATTAAAGTCTCATTCTAAAGGTAATATATTCGTAATGCATAATATATTCCATCTCTGCCATATTCTGTAAATAGAGTCTCCTAAATCTGACACACTGCACCTCTAACTGTCAACTGATCTGTAAAACCAAAACTATGAGATGAAAGAGGCTAAAGTGCTCTGTAGAATTGAGGGGAACTTGAGAGGGTAATCATTTTCTGTCATTAGATCACTGGTTCTCAAACTGTGGCACAAGTACCACTGGTGGTACGCAAGGTTGAGTTTTTCTCAGGAGCTCTGATTTAAACGTTTGGAGGTTGCTAGCAGCGACATATATCCTGGAGAAAAACGTGAGAAGATCCCTGACACAGTATGTTTCATTATGTTGCCCATCAAACAGTTTTGACCCAACTGAGTCAAAACCAAAACAAAAACACAGTTTTCTCGGCACATCACTACATCTGACATCAAATGTTTCCACATGTCAACTTCAACCACAGAGCATACACAAACACATGTTTTAGTTGAGCATGACAACACAACGTCGTCCTGTACATGATTTCTGCTCAACTGTCGGCTTCTAATGATGTGGAGTATTTACAATGAGACTCCTTTTGACTTCATCTGAGCTTTCTGCTGATGATTTGAATGTTAAAACATCAGTGATCTGAGAGGATATTTTTCTGAGTCAGGATTTATGCTCCAGTAAGCAGTCAGCACCCACTTTCACAAATACGTGAATAACGTGAATGAAATCAAAGCCTGTCTGTTGCCGAGTAACACCTAAAACAAAAGAAAACACAATTATATATAATTAGCATTTGAAACAAAGGCACTAGAGATGATAATGATGGAGTACAACAGCAGAATTTTTTGCAATTAACACATCAAACAGCTGAAGATGCCTCACAAACTGTCACTGAGCTTGTTTGGAAAACCATGTGAATTTCTATTTCTTTCAAATTACGAAACAGATGATGGTCTACTCTATAAAAATGTATATTAATAATATATAAGTCATCTAAAGGTTCCTGAAAAAATCATATGATCTGGTGAATCATCATGGCTATAGTGCCAAACTGGTCGATTGCCTCATGCACAAAGCCAGAGACTAAAGAAATTACAGTTTGGTGCGGAAGAACTTGACTGGCCTTGCACAGAGTGCTGATAAGAGTCCATCCAATATCTTAGACATGAACTGGTATACTGTCTGTGAGCCAGAACTGATCACCAAAACACCATTAACACCAAATTCTTGTGGGTAACCTCCCCAGCAGAGTGGAGGCTGTTAGGCTACATTCAGACAAGATGCAGCCAAAACGTGTCCACCAAAAAATGTAGTGATTTGCGGTCGAGAAGTTGAGCCGGATCCAACTTCTGGAAAAACCCAGCCCACTGTCACGCTGCAGCTGCCGATCAGGTGATCGGATGAATGCAGCTTTATATCAGCAGATTAATGCTCATGGTTTTGTCCACACACTGTGGACACCTGAACGTTTCATGCACGTATCATGCACGTCAGAGCTGCTATAAGATGACTCATCACTGCCTGCCTGAAGACATGAAAGAAGAAGGAGGATTGGAGGAGAGGAGCAGCCCCACTAATGATGTCACAGCCTGCTTTGTGTGTGCTCCCGAAGGCATCATCTGGTCAGTGTTATAGTTGTAGTGAGGCATGACGCTCACTGATGATAACATGATGCGGGTTCAAAATAATGGAGTTAACACAACGTTTCCCACACACAGGCTTTACTTGAGTGGGCGGTTCAGGTATATTAACATACGTCCAGATATATGGCGATGTATGTTTTAATTTTAATCAATTTGAGACAACAGAGCCATGCCCGATCAATTAACTAGTGCACTACACCACCTTGCTTTCCCCCAGCCACTATCTACAGTCAATTGACAATCACACATGCTCTGCAGATAAACACCGGGAGAGACAGAGAGAGAGATGGTCTGTGGTATTACATTTAAACACAGAAATATGAACAGTTTACAAGCACAGAGCAGGTACAGTAACAGCAAACACACCTGGTTTCTGTTCATCATTTCAACATGCCACCTGCTGTGGTGAAAACAGTATTACAGCTGAGCTGCGTGTTGTTAGGGTTTGTTTTTGTTTGTTTTTGTTTGTTTTGTTTGTCTGCACCATCTTAAAACATGCTGAGTGTAGGGCCGCAGACCAAGAGTGAGAGAGCATGCTGGCCAGGGAGACAGAAAGAGGCAGTATAGTCAGTATAAAGAACGGACATCACGAGTGATGTCACCCACAAGTTTCTGAAGCACTGTTTTGAAGCTCAACATATTCATTTTCTCCGCATACAAAATAATTTCATCTTTAATTTTATTTATATAGGGCTATACCATGACAAAAATGATCTCATGACACTTCATATAGAGCAGACTGTCTGCTCTCTTTTAAATATTATTTACAGAAACCTAACATTTCCCACCATGTGCAAGCACTTGACGACAGAGGTGAGGAAAAACTTTAATGATGAGAAATGAATGAATCAGAAAGTTTATTTACATTTCCAATGGAATGAAAAGAGGCATGAAAAAGTTCCTGTGATTTAAAATTACATTATATTGATCACCGTTATTGCTCCATCTCTCACCACTGGGCCACCACAAGTCGATTAACCTGTTAGTGGCCTGAGTGTGGACAGCACACAAGGGAAATGTTGACTCCAACAGTAGCAAAGAAACTGCTATATAGAGAGGTGATTACATCATGTAAACACTGTATATTGAAGGGCTATGGTCCACAAGAAAGGGGATGAACTTCCCCACAAAGAGGAAGTGTGCCACAGAGACTGCACCAAAACACGAGCTTGTTTTTAAAGCGCTGTGATAAAAATCTTGGAAATAAATAAGTAAAACTACTACTCAGTGTCCAGAATTACACCAGTTTAAATTGCTCAATAAAAAGCTTAAGTCTCTTTTTGATTTTGACATTTCTTTGTGCTATAAGTGAGCTGCTTAAATGCAGAGCTGCAGGCACTAGATGCTGAAAAACCTCAAACCTCCTACATGTCATCAAGGTACAAATGCCCTTAACTACACTGTTCCTGAAAAACACGGTGGCACCGGGCCCACATCACAAGCTCCGATCACAGCATGTGTTTAGCCACGATGGAAACAGTCTGATCTCAAGTCACGATCCAAGGTTGACCAAGCATGAGCCATGAGCCCCAGACGCAGGCTGGAACGCACACACACGCACACACACACACACACACACACACAGAAGGTAAACAGTGTTTCCCATGAGCAATGAAATCTAAAATTAGCAGCAAACAGTAAACATCAGCTCGCATCTGTTCTGGGATCAGTGAAATCACCCTGATGATCCATGACTTCTAACATTCCAGTGCATTCAACAACAAACACAGAAACACTTCAAAATACAAACACGTCCGCTGTGACTGGGAGGACTGTCGTCCAGCTAAGTACTCTCATATTTAGGATGTGCCAAGAGATTATTCATTAATGTTAACTTTCAAGTTTGAATGGCTAAAGATGTGATGATTATTCAACAGCAATCAAAAGAAAATTCATGTTTTAAACATGTTTGCATGCCTGACTCTAGGAACAGCAATGTCAGTCTGTCAGTTGGTGATCCTCTAACTTTTCCTTCAGCACCTTTTTGATTTTCTTCTTTCTTTTTGGTTTTTAAACAGACATTCATGGCTCCCAGAGTGTATATCTGGTGGTGATCAAGATACTGCATCTAGTTCCATTATGAGGTTGACGTTTAGATAACTATTCCATGGTTCATGGTCACCAGAGGATGACATGAATAATGGTCATTTGGCACCATCGACATTTCATTCTTCCCACAAAACTAAAGAAATTCCCATCAGCCTCAACTGCATATTATGTTTAGAGCTAATCAGCAAATTAAGAAGATAAACAAAGAAAAGAAAACAAGGTTTTTAGCATTAAATCAAGCAGCAGTCTTCATGTCTGTGAGGTGAAGCCAATGCAAAAGTGCCAAAAACTATAACAACTCAAACATCCACTTGAGGCTGGCTACAGAACAAGTCAGTCTCCATAAGCTCCCACATTAAAATGTCCAACAGTTTGGTCTCTGTAGCTAACCTGTTCATGACAACTGTACTAAGGGTAAATTTTTAGAGCTCACCTGTTCAAATTATATTAAGGCTTAAAGTTATGCAGAATTAACAGTGTGGCCACTTTGATTGACACCTTAGGTCCACCAATGATCTGACAATATTTAGATTAGCCAGGAGGCTGAAGAACAGTACATCCAACATGGCGATAGCCAGAGCCACATAATTTTGGCTTCAAAACAGAGCTTCGGAGAACTATGAATGACATGCATCCTAACCACCACATGGTCTGTCCATTCTTCATATCGTCACAAATGCTGATGTTTGCCCAAGTAGAACCTCACAGGGCCCCAAGCATCGACTCTAGACTCAGTCATGTTCACTTTTGTTTTTTTCCACCACTGTCATACACTTGAAATGTGGTGAAATCAGCTATTTATGTTGCTCAACTTGGTAAAAAGATTACCAAGTTGAGCAGAGGATATGAGGACATGCAGCCCATTTATCATTTCTAGGAGGAGACATCGTCTGATCTCATTGTCCGGTAGTTTAAAAAATAAGACAAGTCTGTTGTAAATCTGTTTTGTCAGCAGACTTTTGAAAACATTCTGCAAGATTTCCACAAAAAAATGGTAGCTAACCCTAACCCTATTTTAAAAGAAGAAAAAACTGGATAACAAAACAAACAACAGACTCATTGAACAGTAAAAAGTATCTGGTCACACCGAGGTAGGTATTTGGGGTATTCAGTGAACAGCTGGTGTATGGTGTCCCCTCTGTACGGTGGTCTTGTTGTTCTTAGTGGATCTATATGTGTCTACAGTGAATTCCTATCACACAGACAACAGGTGTGTGTTTCTAGCAGGCAGCGTCCTGTATGCGGTGTGATGCAGAGGGCTGGGAATAGGCTGGTGGAGGTCAAAGTCAAGGACGACTTGACTCCCCCCCTGCTCTCTCCTGTATAGACACACACTCACCGCCTCCACCTCCTGTTTCTTTCATCCCTCTCCCAAATCCCCTCATCTTTTTATCTCCAATCCTCCTGTCTCATAGGGCTTGATGACATTGAAGAGTCATACGGTGTACTGAAATACTGTTATTTATGATACACATATGGCAGTATCACATTTTCATGCTACGATTATTGTGGGCGAAAATATCACGGAAACTGGAAAAGGATACTGAACTGGTATCAGTCCATGTCGCCTGACAACAACAGACTTCTCCTTCACACTCTCCACCTCCGCCGCCTTCTGCCAGCGAGAGCACTGTCTGTCAGGCTGAAACCGTGGGAGGCATCGCAGTAGTACACGGCCCAAACACAAACAAATAGACAAACAACCCAATCGTTAATCGCAGCCCCGCTGTGTGTCTTGCCAGGTGTGGTGAATGACCTGAGCAGCCAGCCAATCAGCTTAGAGGACCTGTGTGAACATAGCTTACATCATCAAGCCATGACTGGAACAAAGCTGTGGGCTCACTACGGCTCTACGACGCCGTCAGAGTGATTAGGCTGCTATTTCTGAACGAAGGACCGTGTGTGTATGTGTGTGTGAGGGAATCCTCCTGCCCTTCAGTAAGTCAGACACAGAGCCAATTAAGGACTTCCAGAAATATCTAAGAGTAGAGGTGCGTAGTTTGGCAGTGAGTTGCATCTGTGTTGAACTTCAAGAGTTCCAGAGGAGATGCAGCACGTCTACCATTTCTAGGAGACGTTGTCTGATCGGTAGTTTAAAAGGGCAGGAGAGCTCTTGTTTCTTTAACTAGAGAGACAACTTGCATTTTCTTTGTACTTTATTGCATGTAATACACCCAAGTGCAGTTCTTTAAAGGTTCACTTGAGGCTGGCTACAGAACAAGTCAATCTCCATAAGTTCCCATGTTAAAATGTCCAACTTCACAGAAAAGAACATGGAATAAACAGAAACAGAAATAATAAACAGAAATAAACAAAAACAGTTTTGGTCTCTATAGTTAATTTCCCCGTTCATGACAACTGTACTGAGGGTGAATTTTTATAGAACTCACCTGTTCAAATTATATTAAGACTTAAAGTTAAGCAGAATGTGGCTGCTTTGACAGGTGGGTGCTGTTACAGATGTCTTATAAGAACAACCAGGCGTCATTTGGCCCGCCTCATGTCTGCTGATGATCCACATCTTTGCTGATTTTTAGATTAGCCAGGAGGCGGAAGAGGAATTTGAGTTTCAAAGCGGCTCTTCAGAAACCTGTGGGATTCTTTGTACTGTCAGTGAATGCACCAAATGTGTCTTAGCATCCCTACTCATCTACTTTGTCATTGTAAATACCCTGTAATAATCAAAATTATGTGAAGGCACTAACCTGTGCTCTCTTTTTGATGAACAGTGACTGCTTTTAAAGATCACACCCTAATGTATCCTAACCCGAGCACTTATGGGGTCATTTCTTCAGAAATCTTAAGTGCATTTTTATGAAAAACCTTCAATCATCATCAAATCATCTCAAGGTAAATTAGATCATCTTTCTGTCTGAGCTGTCGCTGCTTGTTGTCTCAGTAAACATCTATTCAGTCAGTCCAGAAGAGCCACAAAACATAGACTGCAAAACCAGGCCAGCAGTCAATACAAACTAAAAATTCATTTCACATTGGATCTGATAACCAGATCAAAGTCCCAACACAGCAATGTTTGGAAGGCCTATTCCCAGAGTATCAACAAAGCATGAGAAAAATACAGTGCCCTCCCTCCCTACAACACACACAGCATTTTGTGGTTAGTGTAGACTGTCCCGATCAAGTTTTTGTGGTCCTCATTCTGATCCAAGTCCTCCAACATCTGATTTAATACACTAGACGTTGATTAAATATTGAAATATTAAGATCAAACATCTGATAAGCTTGTGCTCGTTCAAAACCATTAAATTGATGAGCTTAAATTATTATGATATGAAGATTCACTGGGCGAGCTGACTGAAACGTGATGCACTAGAGAAATACGTATCACTCGATTGGATTTGTTGGAACAACAAAGACACAGCTGTGTTATAAAAGATCTTCGGCCAAGCGCAGACATCAGACCACAGAGAGGGCTTTAACTAGACAACAGCAGAGTTTAATTTCTATTTGTTTTACTGATGAAATTAATAAATGAATTAGCATTTTGATGATGCATTTGATTGATGACCCATCACCTGAGATGTTTTTCATTTTAACTGATCAAATCTGTGCATGTTTCCTAACATTTACTCGACAGAACTTTAACTATTGTGACCGTTACTCTCGTTCCTCACTGTTTTCTCTCTATTTATGTCACTTTTGCACAGTGAGGTGATTCGGTGAAGAGCCAGCCAAAGACACTTGTTAGATGTCATCCCACTACATTTCCTGTTCCCGCTCAAACTGTCCAGTCAAGACAAAAGAAAGAAGAAAAGACAAAACAAAGACTCAATTAATTGTCTGATCAAATTGATGAGAAATGCCTAACACAAGTTCACAAACCCCAATGTGACGTTTTAATCATATCTCATTTAGTATGATCAAGATTAATTAATTACTATTAATCAGTGCTACTCTGCTCCATGCACGGCGACTCAGTCAAAAGGTGTCTCTCACCTGTCAAACACTAGTCTGACCACATGTGCTTACAAACAACAAATACACCTGTTCCACCTGCATTTAAATCAACTGAGGTAATCAGATTATAATCTGTCAGAAGGCAACCACATTCATACACAGTCAAGACGCAACAACGGTCAGGGGCACAGGCTTTACACTGGGAAAGTGTTGAAGGGTAGTAAGTCTTATTTATTTATATATTTGTATCTATACTTATTTATGTCAACCAATCAGAGCTTTGTTGGTGGGATTAAGGATGGTGACATTGTCTGTGTTGTGCCACTATCAGACAGATTACAACAGAAACTCTCAAATGGTTACAACTCTCAAATCAACATGTTTCCTTGATTGACATGACAAACATTAACTGCACCTAGCAACCGCTACCACATTCTCTGAGATGACTGAAACTGATGCTACAACATCCCCAAAAGAGAAAACCACTAACATGAGCAAATAACGAGGTGAAGACAAAATAGTCTTCTCATCTTTCCGTTGACCTTTCACCTGTCCTAACCTTATCCTGCATGCAGAGCTTTGCTGATGGAAAACACTAGAAAGGCTGTACAATGTATGTCATATGATGATAGAAAATGTCTATTCCAGACGCAGATGCAAGAAGCTTTTGCCTGCAGCGCACCATATGGCAAAGAATCACAAAGATGGAAGGAGATCATGTGATCAGCATGCTCATATATAATTATATTTTATATAAACTATTCAAGATAAGATAACACATACTTTATTGTCAGTTTAGGGGTGATTTGGCTTGGGCAATACTGCTACACAATACTATAATCAACTTAAATACATATCCAACAAAACAGCACAGAGATAAATATCTTTTGAAATAAAAGACAAAAAAAATAAGTCCGATTATTATATGCATCATTATCCTGATAGGACATTTTGGTCATATTGCACAGCCCTAATAAGTAGAACTAGGACGAAGAATGAAGCTGAGGAGGCAGATCCAGACAGGAAACACACACGTGAGATTCAGCGTACATGGACTGTGAGGATACTGATGGACAAGAAAGGAAACGCCATATGAAGTGCTTCCTGTCTGTAATAATGGACCATTACTACATATTTCATGAAGAAGTGTAACAGTCGAGAGAGGAAAACTGAAACTTCAGAGGCAAACTGGACATGCGTGTTAATGGAACACACAAAATTTTAACTGAGCACAAAATTTAAAATATAATGAGCAACTTTAACACTGTAATTTCAAATTTACCAGATGAAACAAATTGAGATTGAGATGCCTTGAGACTTGGATCTGCCACAGATCTGCCTTGGTTATGCTAGTGCAGTATACTGATCTGAGTTTCCTTTACAAACATAGACACACATGTATGTAACTACATACATTTATGCAAGACTCCCTCTTACCTGAAAACCACTTTCTCTCCCTTTTTAATTATTTATTTTTCTTCTCTCTCCTTTTTTAAATTCATTAACTAATTTCCACTTATTTTAATTATTTAATTACTTATTTTTATGTTCTTGTGCTACTCTCATTTAACTATAATTTTGCACACACGTGTAACCCATAGCATCTACTCCTATGCTGCGTATTAAGCAGATCATAAATGGAAAACAGCAGATGAAATGTCAATGTGTATGTATATGATTCTATAAGCTGTTGAAACTGAAATAAAAAATGAAGTAAAAAAATTAAACAAACTTTTAAAATTTTATGTCATTACTTTGTTCTAATATTCAGTTTCTTGTTATAAATCTAAAGTACTGAGCTGTTCTAAATTCAGTATTAAATCTTAAGGTTTAAATATTTTAAATATTAAGGTAAATCTCAGAATTCAAGAGACAGGAGCAAAAGCCAAGACATCATCATCATCATGTTGCCTGAACTCTGCAGCTTGCGTGTGTGTGTGTGTGTTATTGCTGAGTAGTTTCATTAGTGAAATGTAGCATAACCAGACTAAATGGTGCTAAATAAGGGCTGGAGGTAGTTACTGCTGACACACACCAATATCCTGGGATCCTCACAAACAAAGAGGAGGAAGTAGTGGAGAGAGGGGATAAGGTAGTAAAAGGAAAGTGAAGGTTTGAGGAGGAAATGAGGAAAGTAGGGTGTGATTAAGGAAAGGAGATAAATTAAATGAGCAACAGGAAGCAGGGGGAGAAGTGAAGGAAGGACAAACATGAGCGAGGAAAGAAACAGGTAGTGAAGTAAAATAGGTCTTAATGAAGGAAAGGAGAAGCTACTAAAGGATAGAGGAAACAAGGACATAAAGTTTGAGGTAACGAGAAACACAAGGAGGCAAGGAAGGAATGGAGGAGTGAAGGAAAGAAGATCATGCAGCCCTGTGGGAGAGAAACCCCAAACACATCTGTCAGTCTCAAACATCACAAAGTACGACTGGGAAAAACACAAACACTCATACACAGCTGCTGCCCGTGTCCCCTGACACAACTCAACAGCTGCCAAGCCACACACACACACACACACACACACACACACACACAGAAAAAGGAGAACAATCCGTCCTATCAACAATCATGTGAACGAGACAACAGCTCGAATCAGTCAAAACAACCACTAAAACCACACGTCTATCATCGGGGCTCCTTTCTCACCACATAACTAAGACTGTGGCACGTTACCACAGCAACCAACTGCCCTGACATGTCAGTAAGATGATCAGACTTTCAATGTCGAGGAAGTGGTATTGAACAGGGATAGGTAGCAAAGACCAGTACTAAACCAGTTCCCGACTGGTTACATAAACAAGTGACAGGGTGAAACATTTAAAAGGCGTGGACCCATTTTAATAAATGTAATAACACAGGAGACAATCTTAACTTTTCATTTTTTGTCACAACTCTATTTATTTGCAGCAATTTATGGCGATGCGATGCGTCCTGTGGCCGCAACGACCACTGGGGCTAATCGCAACAGTTCTAGTCGATGTTTCAAACCCTACCAGAAGCGCTGCAGCCCGTTTCAGAAGAGTTCCAAAAGTGGCTCTCTGCTTATTATTGATCAGTCCGCGTCCATCTGAACAGAGCAGCTTGAGCTGACAGGAAGTCAGACACAGAAACAGCAAGAGCAAGTTACCAAAATGTGGTGGGAAAAACTCTTCTGAAACGCTGAAGTTGCGTGGAGAACGGTCTAAAACAGAGTTCCGACTGCAACGTGACGGAGACGTCGGTATCGATAAGTAGGATCAGTATCCTACCTCCTCAACGAGACTCATCTCTAGTTTATAACATTCTTCCGCCCTCGTGTTTGTAAGTGGATGACACCATCGCAAACTACAACCTGAATAATAAACATACAGTTAATTAATAACTCTGAATGTGGGAATGAAAGCTGTGTAAAGGAAAAACTGGCTGAGCTGTTGTATTGGATTGCATTAGACCATACAGGTGTACCCAATAAAGTGGCCGCTGAGTGTATAAACAGTAGGCATGTTTGACATGTTAATAAGCCAGAGCAGCAGCTGAGGCAGGAAATTGATTACTAAAGAGGAGCGGAGCTTAAAGGAACTGCAGAATGGTCTGTGTGAATAAATAAATCACTGCAGAGTTCCTTTAATTCAAATAAAAAGCTGATTACTGCCTGTCATTACTTCACGGCGGGGATGCTTGTCATTGATGTGATACTGTCATGTGAAGACTTTCTATTCATGTCACCTCGTGTTCATGCTCATAGAAATATGAATACAACAGGCTGCACTGACGGCTCTTAATGACCTTTTATGTGCAACAGGAAGTTGTATTAATTACTTAACATAACTGTTTTATAGCCAGTATGAAGTATAATATAGACAGTATAAAGAATGGACAGCGTATACGTGACGTCACCCACAGGCTTCTGTAGACATGTTTTGAAGCTCAACATCTGTGGCCTCTTCTGGCTAATCTAAAAATCGGGAGCTGAGGCGGGCTGAATGACGCCAGGTCCTGAGGTCCTTGCTTTAGTCTGCATGGAGTACTCCATGTTTTGACTAGAAGCACTCCAGATGTTGGTTGGTTGCCTGGAATTATTAAATTATAGACTAAAGTCTAAATTATACTTCAGGAGGCAGACAGAAGTTTGTCACTCATCTTTTTTTTTTATTTATAGTGTGGCGACAGTGCACGCTCATCTTATAGGAACAGACGCCGAGCCTGTCTGAGACTTGTTTACATTCTACAATGCAGGAGAAGAGGCTGAAGAAGAAGAAGGACGTTTTGTCTCCATCTCCACTTTGCTGAGATATTAAAGGGATACATAGTTCCTACATGCTACGTTGCAGAACTTCAAAGTTTTCCAGACTTACATGTAGATTTTTCAGACCATATTTCACACCTGGGTACAGATAGTTTGACGTTTATTGTGTAGATAAATGATTGTAAATCCAACTGTTAGCATATATGATATTATGTGGCCAAATAATTACCAGAGGATTGAAGCGAGGTACAGCAGTTCATGCAAATCAGCTTCTTTCCCCCCATTTAACCCTTAGCTGACCGGGCTTAATGTTTTGAAAAAAATTGCATTTTACCTATGTCCACATCAAAAGTCATCTTCACGTCGTCTTGTTGACAGTTTTGTTTACTAACACCTCCATGGACCTGACAATGAGCGCAGCCTTAAAGGTTTCTTTACATACAAAAGATCTCTGTTTTCTTTAACTAGGCCTTCATCACAGCATTTCTCAGCAATGTTCAGACAGGCGTAATATTTAATTATTTGTGATGCTTTGTAAAATGGAACTCAAAGATGCTGATACATTTCTTTCAAACTAACTTGGTCGCATGTGTCTGGATTTGGTTCGGTTAAAGGATGTGATGTACAGGTGTAGAGGCGTCGGACTACTGCTATGTCTTACCTTGACAGAAAAGGGGTAATAGTCTGAAAACCCAAATCTTTTTCCATATTTATCCAGACCTGGGAATCAAATGACAGACTTTTCCATACTGTGCAGGAACCCTGGGAACAGGAGTAGTCAAGTCAGGGATACTTTGGATTTTGCACCACTCTACACTGGCTCACTGTCGGCACAAATAACTTATTAAACAGTGCAGGTTTCTGCTACATGTGACTAAAAGACTTTAAATACTATTTTCTGTTGTCACTATGACTACATAAAATTGTAACGCTGTATCTTTATAAATCATCAGAGCTTAATTATGTTTGCACAGGTCTAAAAAGATTATACAAATGTCTCTTCAACACTAAACAGGTGATGCCTAGTTAAAGCCACGCACATCAGATTTTAAATTTTAAAAAAGGACCAACCACTGAGATGAGCTAACATTATGAGAGACTTGTGACAAAGATATGTTAAGCTATTTACAGCTGAATGATTAACTTAACCATCAGAGATGACAGCAAAACAAAACCTGTAAACTTCAGCAGAAATGTTCACGTATACATCAAACTGAAATTCTCATTAGATGTGTTTTTCTCATGTGTCTGCAACTTCCCACAATAGAATACAGGTACAAAATACAGGTTCACAACGAGCGTCGCCATCATCTGAGGACAAAACTGTGAAATTTGCAACAGTTATATCTCAAAACGTGTCAGACGAGCTTTTCCTGAAGCAGCAACTACAACGACTTGATAAGACTTCCACACACAAACAAGAGAATTGTTTACGCCGACATGGGATAATGAACTTGAACACACTCAAAACAAAACATTCACGCACATGCACACACACCAGGATCTACAAATTCCATACTCATCGGGTGACTTTGTCGTTTGGTGACTTTCCGATCATTAAACATGATCATTTTTATTATTATTATTTAAGTCACTTAATGTTTGGTTGAATGTATGACTGTGAGGGCTCCATAACACTGACCTCAGTTTGTGCCTTTTATGTTTTGTCATTACATTTGTTTTACAGAGCACTATATCCATGTTAAAAAACTGAAACACTTGGCCTTCTTACCACACTTACCACTGTTCTGAGGGTACGTCTCAATTTTTAGACTGTTGCCTAAACTGTGTTTTCTAATTTGGGTAGGTAGATGAAATACATTACTAAGCCTGTCATTGTGTATTATTACAGAAGCGTGTCGCTGCCACACCAGAAAAAAAAAAGTATCAGTATCATGCTATAATACTAATAAGTTTGCATGTTGTAATAATGTTAGTCCAGTATGAATGGGCAAAAGTGTGCTGAGAGCGGATAAACAGAGAAATTTGGCCAACTATCATGTTATAACATGAGATTTTTCACATTTTAACAATATAAATAATCATGTTATAACATGATACTGGTATATTTTTATTTGTTTGGCATGGCAGCAATATGCTTCCAGATATTATAATGTAGAATAAAAGATAGTAATATTGATATGGCCAAATATGATATATAATACAAAATAATTGTTAATTAAACTTTAATTTTAATTGATGCTATACAATTTAATTAGAAAACAGATGTGAAATTTAGGAAATTGTTAAAGATTTTTGCAGATTAATTTAATGTTCAGATGGATAATAGAGATTTGAGGATTAGAAAGGGAGATCATGTAATAATTCTGTAGCTACTACACTGATAACTGCAAAGCAAACTATATTTCTGTAGAAATTTCTAGTGATTACAATCCAAAACTTTTTAGTATGGAGGTCTGGAAAAATGTCCTTGATATACGCTGATGATTGGTGACAGAAACCAGGCAGACAGAGAGGAAGTAGCCTTTTTTTCTTTCCCCTTAAATGTTGACAATAATGTCATACTGAAAATAGCATACTGGTTGTTAACTGTTGAGAAGGATATTTAGCTGTGCATAGAGGCCAAAAATACATCACATCCCCAGTAAAGCCACGAGTCTCTCCCTGAAATCAGAGAGGCAACCAGCTGATGAATGGCAGACTGTTTATTCACTGATATTACTGCCATTTGTAGAGCAGCATGCATGATAAAGGCAGTGCTACAGCAGTTGTATGACAACAAATAAACACGGCTAGCAGCATGCTCATGATCACACCTAGTGCAGCTGAAGCTAACTAATATAATCTAGTCAAAGACCTCCACTGTCAACATGCCATGTGGTAATAACAATGTAGTTATTACCGATAACCCGCGAAAGAACATCACCCTATGCAAGATACAACAACATCCATTAAGTCTTTAATCATATTTACACCGAGCTAGCTTTCAGGCTAATGAAACTTTTACTCACCCTTCTCTTAATCTTGAAAACGACACGAGTCCAGCTTCCAGTGTTAACCCGATTATAACGTTTGGCAGTGTTGTCGTTAACTGGTAGCAGTAACGTTATGGCTGGCTGCCACATAGCACATTTATAGACTCTTGGGTACCATATTAGTTAGCGTTAGCTGTCAAGACTGGCCAGCTTCTTGACCTTAGCCTGACAACACGCTAGCTAGCTAAGTCAGCTACACTCATCTCTAAATGAGCTTAGACTGAGAGCAAAACTTCACACCGCTTCGTGCCATCTCGCTTTAAAAATCCTCTTTCACTGCTGCTCCGTGTCCCGGACACTGATGGGAAACGCTGACGTTTCTTCGACACTAACTGCCGTTTTAAGTAGCCTTGCATGCTAACGCTAGCTCCGTAGCTAACATCGCGGTTTGACGTTACGCAGTCTCTCTGGTTAACTGTCACAATAACAACATACCTTCAGGATCACCGGGGATGGGGGGGAAGGGGTCACCGAGCTGACTTCACGGAGGTCACTGTGGTTATGCTTCAGAGCACAGAGAGGTTCATGGATGTCGGTCCCCCGGTGTCCAAACTCATTAACTGTGGAAAAAAACATCCAACGGCTAACGTCATTACAGTGAGGCTAACGCAGCAGCCTGTTTGGCTTTTACAGTTAATTTGCATGACTGCGACGCTTTGGCGCCACCTACAGCCCCGTCCTCACCTACCCCTTCTTCCTCTTCTTTCTCCACGGCATAGGGGGACTTAATTATCCATATTAAAAAGATATGTACCGTTAAAGTTTGTTTAAATTAAAACATGACTTTGAGTATCCATACAAAAACAACACGCAATTTAATGCGCATGCGTTCCATACATAAACCATGTTGCTCTTGTAGACTACATTCACGGGCTTTTGAGAATCCGAGAACTGCACACTTAGCATGATACGGTGTCTAGCCTAAAATACCACAGCAGTTTAAAGATCAGTTAAAAAATATATTAGCTGCAGTGATCGTTTAATAAGTAGCCGTTAGTAGTAATAGCAGGAGTGGTGGTAGTAGTAGCAAGTAGTAACAAGTAGTAACGTACATAATCGTTATATTTTAAATAAATTCCCAGCTACTGTAAATGCAACATATTCTAACTTAAACATCCAAATGAAGGCGTCTGATTGGTCGTTAATTCCACAGTGAAAAAGAACGAACCAATCGGTGACGCCGTTCTTGGTCGTTGTCAGCAACCAACGTACACAATTTTAGCAACCAGGAACTGGCGTGTGGTGGTCTTGCGATTGCGGCGGTACAGCCCAAGAGTTGTCAGAAGAAGCGCTTTTTATTAAAGTCTAAATGATTTATTGATTGTTTCTGTTGTTGTTGCAAACGTGCCGCCATTTTGGTAAATGTTTTCTTGTCGTCATGAATCTCGGGTGAGTCTGTTTTTTGTTACCAGCATCTAGCTAGGCTAACATGTTCACTCACTGTGTCGCAGTGAGGTAAAACAAGAGGGTTATTTTACACAACCAAACTGTTCATAACAGTGTAAATAATATAACTTTAAACAACAGAGTCTTTAAATGAGTCGCTGCATGGTTCAGCCTTTAACCCACGGTTATTGCTGTTTGTTGTAATTTGTCGATAATATACAGGGGTAAAATAAGTCAAATAATAACGACATTAATGTAACTGGCGTTCCTACAAACAAGACAGCAATAATAAAAACATTGTAACTACATATCCTTTCCTGTTAAAGTAAAAAACAAGCACATTTACATAAAACATGTCACTAAGGAGTGACAGGTGTGATTTGGAGCTCGTGTTAACTCCACCAACCAAAGACAGCTCATATGAAACAAGCCAAGCAGTCATGAGTCTGTAATACATCTGTAATGTTGTTAAATGTTGTCTGTCGTTGTGTGACCGTGTGACATTGTGTAATGTTATTCCCTGGCAACATGATACAGTATGTACTGTGTCTCACTATCTCAGTGTCACAAAGACAAAGTCTACAAACTCTGTTTTTGAGACCAGAGGCAGGGAAGTACTGTATGTATGCCCTATATGACCGAAAAACACACAAATAAGACTGAAAAAATCTCTGCACACCTGTAAATGGATAAAGAGTGAAAGCTGTGAACCTCCGGTTACAGGACAGAGTCCAGAACTCACAGACCTGTCTGTTCAGTTTAGTTCATAATTTGTTCAGTCATAAACACAACAGAACAATGGAAAGCATGAAAAGAGCTAGCACTTTAAACACAATACAGAATAGCGTCAAATGTGTTGTTGTATTTCTGTTCTTTGCACTGACATCTGATATTTCTTCTTTTTGTGGACAGAGACGGCCTGCTGTTTGAACTTGAAAATGGAAAACCCAAGTTGATTGTTCTCAGTCATGGTGAGACCTTTCTGCTTTTATAATCTTTAGTTTTCCAGGGAAAAATTCATTGACTTACTTGCTTTTCTTTTTATTACTACTACCCATTTATTTATCACTTGAATTGATAAATTGATGATCAACATTAACAGTTTTCATTTCAGTTAAACTGTATTTTAGTTACTTGCAACAATACTTTATATTAATAAGAAATATACTTAGTTTTGCTCATAGTGTGAAACACATTACACAAGGTAGAAAGTGCTTTTGTAAACATATCCTTTATTTAAGAAAGATTTATTTGTTTTTGTTTTTTATTATAAATAAAATAGTTTTCAGTTAATTTCATTAAATAACATTCATACATGCAGGTCATTATAATCTATTATAAAACTGTTACAACTGTAAAAATCTAGAATCTCAACTCTCTTTAAGCTCTGTAAGCTTGTGAATGTGATGAGACGAAAATCAAGTTTAAAGCTAGACATAGTTATTGAAAGTGCTTGAATTTATATATTTTGTAAATTAACAGAATTAAATAGGCTATCCTCCCGCTGTATGTTCCTGTCAGTGAGCTCCTGTGAAGCCTGTTAATTCTCATGATAAAAAAAGGCTGTGCTGGGCTCTTGAATGTGAGAGAATTGGCCTTAAAAAGTCTTTGAAAAGTCCTTGATTTTGATGTTTAAGAAGGTGTGGAAACGCTGCTTTTTAAATGGTTGATAAGCACATTCAGACTTAATATTTTTTCACATTGCCTTACAGAGGTTTCAGTGAATATTAACATGCGTGTCTGGGTGTAATGGCTGCTCACCGACATGTCTTTTTTTCCACTGCAGGCGTTGACAGGAATCCAACAAAGGTGGGAATCATTGTTACATCGGGCCATTACATTTCAACACAGAATAGCACTTGGGTATCCACATACTTTTGGCTGTTTTCTTTAATAGTTTGGTCTGATCTGATCTGATTTCACTTGATCCCTGCAGCTGTCCTGCAGGTCCAGAGCGGCCAACATCCTGAGCGCCAGGCAGCTGTCCTGTGTGGAGGAGGTGCAGGGAGAAGAGCGTTCAGCCCGGCAGCAGGTGGGGAGGAACAGAGAAACCAAGAGCAAGGCTGGAGGTGGAGCTGCCTCCTTCACCCTGAACACTGCCACCACTGGGGGGAGGAGCAGCACTCAGACATTGTCCAAGACACATGAGCAACACAAAGGGGGAAACATCAAAGTTGTGGCTAAAGTAAGTGTCAGGGTGCATCCCATTTCTTTTTGCTTTTTGTCTGAGATGAAGACAAAACGTATTATTGAACATACAACCCGCTCTGCTTCTGTGTGCGCTGAAGGTGAAGTCAGACAGACACAAACACAGCAGTACTGTTGCATCCCAGAGAGTCAGTGCGAAAACAGGACAGCCTCAAAACGGTGGGATACGAGTGGGTGGAAAGGTTGAACTAAAGGACTCGTTGACCAGTGGGGAAGCAGGCCAGAAGGACAGCGTGGTGTGTCTGACCAGTGCGCAGCTACAGAAGATCCTCAGCACGGTGCAGACCACCAGCAATGGACAAGACCCACAAGAGGACCCCTGGACCAAGGGTAATGGTAGTGTTGATAGTATTAATGAATAAACACCAGTTTCCCTTCTTTTCTGTATAATGAACATCTTCATGTCTCTGTTAGAAAATCAGACGGACTCAAAATCTAACTGCTTGGTGAATGATGGAGGAGGAGGGAAGAGGAAGGAGGAAGACAGAGGAGGAGGAGGTGGAGGAGAAACTGATAGAACTGGAAGCTCACAGGATAAAGGCAACAGGTGAAGAGCCAACCTCTATATATCTATAAATAGATTTCTTCTGGATGCAGTCACATTAAGAAGACATTAAATATTAATTTAGCTGATAACCATAAATGGAAATTTGAGCAACATTTTGAGTTTGACTTGCTTGTATTCACTGTATTATAAACACAAAAAGATGTTTGATGTTCAGTATGATTTATAGATTCCTCCTTTTTTCCTGCTGAATTCTGGGTCTGCCCTCTAATGAACAAATACGTTTGTTTCCTCATCAGCCACCAAAAAAAAAAACATGAACTATTCTCACAGTTTGCTGGTTAGGAGTTACTTAGTTTCACAATATACCTATTTGGTTCTACTGTTCGAGCAGTACCAGTGCAGGTCAGGTCCATTATGCATAGTGTAGCAGAGTGTTGAGTGAGTGATGTGTTTTTTTTCTGTTGCTGCTGTTGTTCAGGTTGTCTGGATGTCTGTTCAGCTGGCTGGAGGAGCGACAGTCAGAGAGCAGAGCAGCCATCGACGCCAAGAAGGCTCAGTGGAGGAAAGAACTAGGTAGATACCCACAAACATTTCATATTAAAGAGAAATACTTTAGATCTGAAGGGACTTAAACATTAATTAACATCATTAATCAAAAATGAGAAGATACAGGTGATAAAGATAATGGTGAGGTGCAGCACATTATTAAAATAATCTGATAAATGAAATGAGTTTTTCTTTGTGTGTGTGTGTTAGATGAGCAGGTGGCACTGAAGCAGCAGCAGCACTCAGCCCCCAGCAGACTTCAGGTACAACGGATATTTTGTGTTTGTTCTTTTCCGCTTTGTTGGTTGTTTTTTTCTGAAGGGGAACAAGATGACTGCTAAGAACGGCCCACCTTTGTCTCCATCTACCTGTTCAGTTCAAGTTTTCACAGTCATAGTGCAACATTTCTGGAGGATGTGTTGAATATTTTACATCAATAATGATTATGACGACAACAACAATCTTCTCTGATGTATCCTTGTAAATATATCAGGTTGTTATTTCAACTGATTGCATGCATAATGATTGTTAGATTTGATCCAACTTCGACACGGAGTAGAAACACTTCTTGTCATAAAGTTTCACAATCTTTGTGTATGTGTGTGTTTCAGGCTGAGGAGGACGCAGAGAGTGTGTTATCAGTTCAGAGCTCCATCAGCCACAGAGAACAGCCTGCAGCCATCAGATCCAGCCTCAGACTCGGGGTAAACCTGTCAAGAACAAGTCTTCAGCGTTATTCTTTCCCCATACTTTGTTGCTTGTTTAACACCGGTCTTGAACCTGCGTTGACTCTGTAAGGAGGTCACGCCGATGGAGGAGATTCTGAATATCGAGAGGAGAGAGGAGCAGAAGAGACGCTGGCTGGAAGAACTGGACCAACAGAGAGAGGAGACGACTGAACGCAGGAGACGAGAGAAGCTGCTGCAGAGCCAGGTACAGCAGAGACGGGAGATGATTCATGTTGATGTGCTGCTGTGTTTCATGTCGATAATCTGTTTTTCTAATGTGTCTCTGCAGACGGAGAACCACGAACTCTGGGCCACACACTTTGACTCACTGCAGAGAAGGCCTCCAGTCTGGACGACAGCACCATCGGCTCCACCTCCAGCCCCTTCTAATGGCTCAGAGCGAGGAGAGTGGGAGCCCTCGTCCAGCCTGTCTCTGGTCTGGGAGGCCATGAGCAGTTGTGGAGCAGACAGTGTTGGTGGAGGCAGCGTGGATACAACTAGCGGATACCCAGCCAGAGCCAGGTGTGGTGGCTCGATGAATGTGTGAACATGTGTCTCTTGAGGGAAACATCTGGCTCATCTATGCTCATTAGCTGGTTGCTAACTGTGTCTGTCTGCTGTTTTATGTAGAGCATAAAGTGTATCGTAGGTTTTCAGACCTCTCTTTTTACTGTTGACCAACCAAGATTTATTTTTCTGCCTAGTTAACAGTTAATTTGTCCCAGCTCTGCTAGTTTTCTGTCTGCGGCACAGAGTTAGTCCTGCCTGTAAAGCTCCCTAATCGCTAACTCCATGTATATGAGTAAATGTTTGGTGGTCTTTGTTTTCCTGTGTTTTGTCCAGTTATCTCAGGACCATGACCGCCCTGCTGGACCCTGTCCAGATAGAAGAGAGAGAGAGGAGGAGGCTCAAACAGCTGGAGCAGCAGGTATGAAGAAGACAAAGAGGGGAGAAGCAGGAGAAGAAGACTTTTATCACTTAGCTTACTACAGTAAATATTTCACTGTTTCCTCCTCCTCCAGCGAGCGATCGAGGCCCAAATAGAGGAGCAGCGACAGCAGAAGGAGCGAGAAGAGGCACGGAGGAGACAGGAGGAGGAGGAGGAAGAGAGGAGGGTGGCGCTGGAGAGAGAGATGCTGGAGAGGCGGTACGAGCTGGACACACTGAAGGAGAGGCAGAAGGTCAGGACGCACAGAGACAAACGATGGACGATTCTTCACCTTAGTAAATTTCTCCACAGCATCACTGAACTGTTTTGTGCAAACCTCTGTCCTCCCAGGAGCAGCCGAGCCATCAGGCCGAGCAGCCAAACAGAGGTCACACTGATGAGAGACGTCAGGAGATTCTGGAGAACAGCGGTGAGCACAGCTTCTGCAGTGAACAACAATGTTAAAATACTCTATTATGAGCAAAATTACTGAACATAGCAGAGGTAAAGTACTTATTATATCCCCTGTGACTGATATATTGTCATACATGGCATCATTACATTGAAATACTGATGCATCAGTGTGTGTGTGTCACTATTCATGACAGCTGGTCCAGTTTATTCTGGACACTTCTCACAATCAGATGCATGACCTGCTGATGGTCAGAATTAGATTATCCTCTATGGGTCCATGTGCTGAAGCAGGACAATAGTTGGCAACCTGTCAGAGCTAAAAGGCAACAATATTTCCTGCATATTTTTGAGTTGGGGTGTGAAAGACAATGTAAAAACAAGCAGGTTGTTTGTAATAACCACTCCACTGTGTTTGTGTTCAGAAGTTAGCAGACAGGACGAGTGCTTGGAGGTCAGCAGTTCAGCCACCCCGTACAAAGATACTGCTGTACAAACAGGTCAGTTCAGTCCCCAGCGCTACAACTACTGCTGCTGCTGCTGTAGGAAATGGCAGTACTGCTTCTACATCAGTGTATGTGGACAGCAAGTTCTAAGACACACTGTGAAACAGTCTAGAATAAATTCACACAAACCAATCTATTTTTAAAAAACGTCAACGTGTGACGGTTTAAATCTTCTCGTTAATCTTTTCTGCTGTCAGACAACATGAAATAATTCTGTTCAATAATTCAGCGATTTAAAATCTGTTGTTTATCATGGAAAAGTTGCTTCAATATCTGACACAGCTCATCCTCTGTTTGTAGAACCAACTCCTTCTCTCCCGGCCAGAGCCGACAGAGTTCAGACTCCTCACGTCTCGCCAGAGTACCAACCTCTTCCTCCGTCTCAGGCTGCTGCTCCTCCTAACAGCAGGAACCAAGCTGTGAGAGCAGGCAAAGAGAACATGTGTCTGCCAGGAGGAAGAGGAGGAGGAGATCCATATGAGGCATTTGCCAGGACAGAGAGGAGAGACAAGAGGAGGCCGGAGTGGAACACACAGAGGTAGAAATGTGTCACATTTAGATCTGTTTAACGTTCTGTTTTTCTTTTATTGGCGGTCATTGTCAGTACTCCCTCTGATCTCCTGGTCTGGTTCTGTTCCTCCAGGCCCAGTCGTCAGTTCGTTCCAGCCTCGGAGCGTTACCCTGCCTCTCTGCAGAGGAACAGACAGGAGAGTCGAATGAAGAGGCAGGCCGAGCTCCTCGCTCTGCAGGAGAAGGCCTGTCTATCCAGGACCAACCCAGCTCCTCCTCCTCCTCCTCCTCAGCACCAGGAGCCTCGTCTCTGCTCCAACCCCACACAGAGCAGAACCAGTCCAAACAGGAAGGTAGTAGGCTTTTTAATCGCTGATTTAAAATTTTAAACTTTGAAACCCCATGTTCTTCAGCATTCAGAAACGTCTCTTATCTTGATGATGGTTGCAGGTAGAGAGTGTTTCCAGAGGACAGAACATCTCTGCAGCCATCAACACTGAAAGGTGAGCAGCAGCTCTGACTGCAGCTGTCTTCGCCTGAAACGCCTGATCCCAAAAAATATTTTAAAACAGCCAAAACTGACAGAAGAGCTTCCTCCCAGCTCTGTTGATGCTTAGCTGGTAAAATAAATAATCTATGCAGCCTGCAGCTCTGTTGATCAGGATGTTTGAGTGGTTTTAGGTTTACTGAGCTGACGTCTCATGTTGTTACCTCCTCCAGGGGGCGCTCTCCTCCTGTCCCTGCTGTGAGACACAGAGTTCAGGGTCAGCAGGCCCCATCCTCCTCCACACCTCCTCCTCTTCCTCCTCCTGCTCATCCACCGGGCCTGGAGTTCATTCCTTACGTCAGGACTGATGAAGTCTTCAACCTGGATCCACTGGAGCCTGCAGACACCCCCCCACCTCGCACACACACAGGTTAGACACATTACTGTACATCTTCACCGATTCAACCCTTTAATTTCACTTTATCCTCTGAAAGTAGTAAAATCTGTCTCTCACTGGTGTCATCTGCTCTATACAGTTAGTAAACTCTGCTTTCTTCTCGTCAGATGTTCCTCCTCAGAGCTCAGCGTCTCCTCCTGCCCCCTCACATCGGGATCCCCTCCTCCACCCTGAACTGCTTCGTAACACACACACACATCGACAGCAGGAGATCCTGAGAGGCCTTGCACAGCTACGACAGGTAACTCTCTAAAGCCTGAACAAAATCCGAGGCCAATATCATAATATAATAATATAATGTGTTTGAGAGTTATAAAAAAATGTAAAAAAGTTAACTAATAACACATTTTATAAATCAATTGTTCGCTGATTGTTTGCTGCTTTATTTGAATGAACTGTTGGTCAGACAAACCAAAGCTTTTAAAGATGCAGCATGCAATTGGCAATTTTATCAGATAAATTATCTACTTAACTAATATTTCACATAAATTAAAAATAATGGTTAGCTGTAGCCCAAAATATTTTAACATGAACACCAAACACAAACTATGAACCTGACGTGTCTAAACAGGACGTTTAAATAAACTGCAGATAATGAATGCAAATTAAACTAATATCAATCATAACAACTTCCAGTTCTGCTGTAAATCGGTCCTAAGGCTGAGATAACACGATGATGATTATCATGGTTATTGTTTCACACTCCTCCCGAGGACATCATACAGCTATTTCCACAGGCTTTAAATCAGCCATAAATCTGAGTTTAAAATGTTTATCTATGAGCCGAATTCAACCGTGGTCCAGTGTCAAACTTACACATGATGTGGAAACTGTGACAAAGAATGATCAGGATGCTCCTAAAACCTGATCATAGACACATTAACATGCACGTAGACTCACTCACTTTATGGATGCTCACATGTACAGATGTACAGACAGATGTTTATGTGTTTTCAGGGTTTATTACAGAAACAGAGGGAGTTGGAGACGGATCTGAAACGCCATGACAACGAGCTCCGGTGACCTCTGACCTGTGTGTGTGAGTCAGGATGAAGAAGCAACGCTGCAGTGTGTCCTCCAGCCATCACAGAGAATTTTTAACAGAAAACCTTCAGTGTTCTGAGGATCATTCAGTCATTCAACACTTGAAAACAGGAAGTACGTACCACAGCAAGGAGTCTACTTACAGACTTGCATATCTGCAAACAGACTGAAGCTGAGTTTTGGGAGTTTTCAAAGTAAATTTGATGATATCAGAGTGATTTGGGGCAACACATCCTGCTGCCTGGTCACAGAAGTGACGTCCAACAACACAAACGTTACAAAGTGCTTTGCAATTCTTGTGTATTGTTAAAAAAAACACGTGGCTCTTTTTTTTTTTTTTTAAGTGAGTTGCAGGTTCAACACTAGCTCTTTGAGTGTTTCACTTCAAGCTCCATCAGTTCTACCTCACATCAGGATCTTTTATGCCACACGCTCTGTTTTATCTTTCCTCCACCGGGTACAAAATAAGACAGATGTTTCTTTTACGTGGATGAGCATCATTTTAATGTGACGATTGTATTTTATTGCACTTTCCATAAGAATGACATGTACCAAGCGGTCACTGAGGAGGTTTGAAGGTACTACACTATTTCTGCGATCAGACTTCCTGCAGAATCGACTTGTTTAAATCATGAATGAAAGCTTCCTGCTGGCCGAGGAGCTCCGTGTTTCCATTTATGTCTCTGTGTTATTGTATTGGTGTATTTTTTTTATTTATTGATGTAATAAATAATGTAATGAGTACGGACTCTTACATTTCTTACAACTGCACTTCGTTTTGAATTACATTAGTTCGGAAGCCCTCTGATCCATGAATTCCTGACCAGCTGACATCCACAGCATGTCACTAGACTACATCTCAAAACTCTGAATAAATACTGAGGATGTGAACACAGCTTAACTGTTAACTTTTATAAAAATCTACACACATTGTGGACAGGACTTCATGGACTCTGTGTATTTTAGATTATAATAAATAAATAAAAAGATGGACTCTGAAGGTCCAAAATAATTCCAATGTACAAACAATAAATTCTGAGATTGATTTCTTGTTGTGTTTTATGTTGTAGCTCAATCTGGCGTCAACAAACTCTCGATGGAGACTCACTCGTTTGCGCAGGCATGTTTTAATACAAAAAAACTTCTGATGTAAAAAAAAAACCAAACAAAACATAAAAATGACGAGTTAAAACCAGTCTGTTACAGAGTCACTTCCTACTGTACATACAACAGCAACTAAATACATACAGCTCTCAGGATAAGAAACCAAACATTCAGTACAAAAAACTGTTTTTTACAAGACAAAGAGTCCACTGGAAGACGTGTAAGGCAGTCCGTCCATGTTTTTAATTTTTTTTAAAGTTCTTCCAAAGTCTCAGTTTTCACTTTAAGAACCAGCGTGCACCTCGATGCAAAGAGCAGCTCGTGTTTCCTCGCTGTAGAAAACATCGTCGGGGTTCTCTTTAAGAGATTCATCGTCAGGGATCCTCAAGCGAACCAGAGTTTAGAAAACCACTGCTCAAAGACACCAAAACAGTCAAGGTGGCGGTGCATTCAAGAAAGATAGGAAAGGATCCAACCAGTGCTGTTTAACATTTTAGTCAATGCTCTGACTCAGAGCAGTACTCCTGAACTCTTGAACTTATTAAAGCAGAGATCATTCAGTAAGAACACGACCTCTATGAAGCAGAGTTTATAAAAACACCTCCAGAAATTAAACTTATGTACACGTCAGGTCCGATCTCTCACAATGAGATAAATAAAACATGGCAGACAAACATTTCACACACAACATATTTTCTTTAAATCCCCTGAACACACATCAGAGGAGGAGATATGGCCTTTTCCATCAGTGTTCTTCTCACTGCTTAAGCACCAACAACTCAACAGTTAGTGGTTACAGGTTAGTGGGTAGGTAAAGAGGACGTTCCCACTCGCCAAACAGCTGATCTCAGCTGAACGTCTATTAGTCCACATTCTGGACACTTTACAAAGGTTCATCTTTACTGGCATCAAATCAAGGTGGGGCTTTTATTTGGGGGCATTCAGTGCTGTTTTCTACAGAGCGACACTGTTTCACCAAGCACTGATCCAGGATCTGTCAAAGTTGTGGATCACTGCTGAACCTCGGACTGTTTAGTCACTCAGATGTTCATTAAATTCGTCAGAATATTGAAAAAACAAATTCACCACATGGTAAATGATCTTTTTGGTGACTTTAAGGTTGTCAGGTAGGTAAAGCTTTTACAAATTTTTACTTTGGTTTAAAAGAAGTCAACATATTATTTGTAGTCGTTAATTCTAAATAATTTGAATGAAACCTGTGTACCTCGATCTGTTTCACAAGTTGTTCTGTACCGTGGATGAATTTCACAGTCAGCAAACAGCTTTAACAAATGATCCAATGTGCACATTTCTTTCTTATATCGGACAGTAACTGGAACGTATTTGGGTTTTGAACCAAAGGTTGTACAAAATGAGACACATGAACACATCTCATCAGGATGGGGGGATTTTTCACCATTATCCGACACATTAGAGACTGAATGAAAAATGTGAACTGATGTTCGTCATTGGTTTGTGTTCGGGCTGTCAAGTGTTCTGTTCAGTCTTCAGTGTCTACGCTGAGATCTGCAGCCGCTGAATTTTGCAGTGACTCCCTGTCAAAGTAAGTTGTGTTTTTGTTGCTTTACACCTTAAAACTTTCCCGATGTCTGTTTGAGACACCGTCAGTGAATTTGATCCTCTGCTGTCATGATCAAATAAAAGATGAGTTTGTATTTCTTTCTGTTCTTTGAGTGACTAAAGCGTCCAGATTTGATATGACACATCACAGACCTGGATCAGGGTTGGACGTCACAATGATTTTGTGGTGATAAATAAGCTGCACAGAGCGTGGTCACTCCATCTGTAGCACCTGTTAGTATTTGGGATGTGCGTGTTTCAGCCTTGTCCTCTGAGGTCAGCTGGTGGAGTTACTGGCTCTCTACATCCCATTAAAGCTTCCACCTCTTTGTCCTCCCCTGTACCTGTTGTTTCCCTGAACTGTATTGTTGTGGTACCCCCCCAGCAGTCTAGGACCCCACACCAGAGAAGACCCTGACCAGACAGGCGTTGGCCCGAGGAGGCTGGGAGGACCCATGGAGGTTAGAAAAGGGCCGTGGGAGAAATGCTGGTTGGGGAGTTGAGGCAGGTGGGGCGGCTGCAGGAGTCCAGCGCCCCACTGCTGCTGCTGGCTGTGAGGTGGTTGTTGTAGGTGCGACAGACTTTGCTGGAGCTGATGTTGCTCGTTCAATTGCTGCAGATGTTGTTGGGGCTGTTGTAGGCGGGGCACAGCAGGATTTGAGTTGTCCTCCTGGTCTGTTGTCATGGTGGTACTTCCTGTTAACTTGGTGCTGCTGGCAGTTCCCACTGCGCTGGTGGCAGGCGGTGCTCCGTCTCCTCTTATTGGCTGGTCCTGAACCGACTGTGTGTCTCTATGGAAAGAAACCAAAGACGAGGGTCAACAGAAACATACAGGCAAACTGCTCACACTGTGCTCAGTTTAACAAGACCCTTTCACGTTAAAACAAAATCATTTTCTAACAACAGAACAACAATTCCAATTTAGGGATATCTTCAAGGTACAAGAAGGGAGAAGAGAAATCTCAGATCTCAGAGATCTCAGGTCCAGAATCTCTGAGACCAAAAGACCCACTCTTTTCCAGAAAGGCTTAATGTGAAGGCACGACCAGAAAATGTGAGCGTGGTCTTCTGAAACTGATCCACACTCCCTCCACACTGAGCACTGAACATTGAGACCAGCTAAATTTGGATTTTTGGTGTCAGATTTTTCCAGCAGAAATTTCCAAAACAGGGAGTTAGTAGAAGCAGACTGTGTTTAACTGATGCCACGTTTCCTTTTCTCAGACACCATTTTATGTTGAGATCACAACATTTAACAAGGCAGTGGCACCATCATGGATGTTTCACTGGTGTATATTTCCATCAAAGATTTTTTTCTGAAAATGAAGCATGTTGTTTATTTCTGAGGAGGTCCAGAATCATGCAGGATTCATCACGTACACCAACAGCCAAAAACACATTTTGTCCCACTGCTTACAAGGACTTGTCTGTGGTTGGTGATGTACTGACTGCATGTGTGTACAATAACATCTTGAGTTAGACTACGGTGGGTTCACTGTTGTTTTTCTACCACGACTGAAGGAAACCATGCTGATGATGTGTGTATTCATACTAACCTCGATCTGTCGCCCTCTACAGGACAGGCTGTGATACTGGAGGAGGCTGCATCGTGTTTGAACACAGATTCTCCGTGTTGATCTGCTTTTGGCTTATTTTGTCCTGTCACTGCAGCTGTGTTTTGATTGGACGGAGGGAGAGACATGTCACTATTACTGAGGCCCAGGTTTCCTACCAGTGACCCCATCAGTCTTACTGGAGTACCGTCTCTCTGATCTCCAGGCTCTCTACCTCCTGCCTGACTTCCTCCGCTCCTCCATCCCTCTCCCCTGGCCTCCCTCTTCTCCTCCTCGCTCAGCTCCGACTGCAGTCCTGAGTGAATTAACTCCAGAGAGGCTGCCACTGCTTTTTTGCCTGAAGTGAGTTGGACCGACTCAGCGGGGCCTCCTTGGGTGGTGTGATGGGAACCTGTACGAACAGGATTGGGAATGAAGTTTTTCAGGGCGCTGATGCTGAGCTCTGCATGCGAGTCTAAGTGCTGCTGCTGCTGGGCCTGACGTTCGGCCCGTAACTGCGAGATGGCCAGTCGAAGGTCCTCAAAGTCTTTGCCCGAGTGGTACGGCAGGCCTTCTTTACAGGAGGTGTCTGGGACGAGCTGGTCAGAGAGATGTGAGAGAGGGGGGAGGCTGGAGGCCGACTGCTGGAGGAGATGTTGTGGTTGGTCACGGGATGAGAGCGAATGGACGTTTTCTGGGAAGATAGAGGGAGAGTGTTCAGACACAGAGTCACTGTGACTCAGCTGCCTTCCGAGACCTGCGGACAGAGGAGAGCGCAGAGATGAACAAAGTATGAGCGCAGACGAAAACAGCAGTACGTGGAGAGGCAACACATTTCATTCTTCTCTGATGACTGACAGAGATTTTAATAAAGAGTTTGGAAAAAACAATTCAGTCCACGATCACTGCTATGCTACTCAAGAGAAAAGCATGCAGATTATATAGATTAAAACAGTGTTATAGTACTTGAAGCCGGTCTCAAGATCATTTTTTGAAGGTCGTCTTGTCTCAAAATATCTTTTTTACTCTGTCTTGTCTTGGACAAAGAGAACTTTATATCCACAGCTGTGGGAATATCACCAGTGTTTCCATATGAATCATTTAATAATGTTGCGTTTGTCCCGCCACGGTTTGATAATTAACTGAAAATACTTTTACACTTTAAAAAGATGTTTCACAGATAGAGAGCAAACACCTGTGTGGCACAGAAAGAGAAATCAATCACTTTCCTAATATTAAATTTTTGTCATTTTTCGCTGCCCAGACAACATTTCTGGTTCTGTGGTTCAATTTTTATATTTTAAACTCTACACTGCCCGTACGGCAATTTAGAGAGATGCTGAATCTCTACATAGATATAGAAATCTTTTAACCTGAGTGCGCAGGCATTATGTGTCGACAATGATAGCGGTGTAACACACACACACACACACACACACACACACACACACAGGCGTGCCTCCTTTGCTTTTAATACAAGAGGAGTGCAGGACTCGGTTAAAAACTTTCTATTACACTGTGCTGGCATCTGTATTATTACGTGCAGTCATGCAGGGACAGAACGACACTCAATAAACTAGTGAGGAGGTCCGGCTCTGTCCTGGACTTTTGCCCTATAGACTCCATAGAGGAAGTGGGGGAGAAGAGGTGTTACAATGTTAGCAAAGCTGACATCCATCATGAGCTCCTCTCACCTCCTGCATGAGACAGCTCCTTCAGCAACAGACTGCTACTCCTGCCATGTAAGAAGAAGCACTACCACAGGTCCTTCATTCCAACAGCTGTCAGACTCTTCATGACTTTCTTCTATAGATTTATGACTTCTTATCTACCTTATCTTATGTTAGGTCACTTAAAGTCAAGGGTCCTGTAAAAAGATTTAACCTGTTCACTTTTAACAAGATATTCTAATTGAAGCTGACCTTTGGGAGCCAGCATGTCATCCATGATGGGCTGCTTGTCTTTGATGTCATGGTAACCGACCAGTCTGGTGAAGTCGTGCAGAATCTCTTCAATACTGGCCACGATGATGCCGCCACTGGAGTATGCAGGGAACTTATCAAAATGATGCTCTGAGTGAAAAAAGATGTAAAAAAACATCATTAGTACGACGGGTCAGGTGGTAAATCAAGTTTCATGGTTCAGGAGGTTCTCACACACACGTACCCGTCAGGAGGATTGTGTGTCGGTTCTGTGTATATCGGGCCTGGAGCTCCAGAAGACAGTCCAGGTCAGGTGACTGATGGTTCATGTCGCAGTGATGATACGGGAGGAACTCAACGATGTGCCGCTTCTGATAGGCTGACAGTACATCCAGCAGGTTGGCTGCATCTCTCCTGAACCTGAACAAACACACACACATACACACACACACTTACCAGTCTATTTTAATGTTCAGTGTGAACTTTCAGCCACATGTGTGAGCCCAAATCTTAGAACAAATCACAGCTAACACACTAAATGAAGACAACGATGGAGTTGCCAACACATGTATTGATACACCGTAGACTCCAACTAACACAGGACAGGTTTCTGAGATTTAAGATTGAATACCTGGCTTGTTCTTTTAGTTTCTTGTGGGTTTTGCAGTGAACTTTCCACCTCCAGATGCTCTCCGGAGAACTGTGCTGTTCCAGGAACATTAGCAGCGCAGCCAGTCGATCTGCAGAACAACATCCCATTAATCAACACATCACTTCAGTTCAAATAAATACAAACAAGTTCATTAGAAGTGATGCATTTGTCTAGGAAGTAAGATGCAGAAAAAGTCTCCATATAATGACGTAAAAATCTGCTGTTGGATTCTAACCCTTGACCTACCGTGAGTGATGAAGTCCGGGTTGAGGACTAACTCGTCAGAAACGATGCAGCCTCCAGAGACGAAGAGCTCGTTGTAGCTGTTGTTCCTGATGTCGTCCAGTGTATCGATTCCCACAAACACCACAGAGGGGTGTCGCTTCAGAGACATCAGCCCTGGGATCTGATGAGCACAAACGTCGAAACACTTCCTGTTAGTCTCCTTTTCAGTTTGAATATTGAACACGCAGTAAGTCAGTCAGTGCAGCATGAAACACAGACGGTGGGTCAGGTCGTACAAACACACAAAGTAGATTTGAGATCAAATGTAAGGTTGTAATCAGCTCAGCTTTAGAAGAATGATATTAACTTTACTTTATGCACTTACTGCGTCGTTTTTGTTGTGAAATTTGATTCCATTTTTTTATTTTTAATACTTCATATATTATAGCCCTGACAACAATTTCATCTTATTTGTCAGTTGCTATTATTTAACTCCTTTTTATTATAGCTGTGTTATCATATTTTATTGTCTTTTTTCTTTCATCGGTTTTTATTTATTTTTATTTTCACTCTGTTACAGTCGACACTTACTTCTCTTTTCATCGTTTTGTCAATCATCTGTGAAGCACTTTGAAGTGCATTAACCAGTATGACATAAGGTTTCATTGATGCACGTAAACACAGATCTTATAAGAACAAAATCGTGTCCTAGTTAACTGTGCAGTGACCCGAGTGTTAGTGGCTGTGACTTATAACTTATGAACAGTGAGAACAGCTGCAGAGCAGCCAGGAGACACTGAGGCGGCCTGACTGCTGATTGCAGAGAGAGGCTCAGTAAAGACTCAGAGGTCTTTCATGGTCTCATCAGTATGCACACTGTAAAGGCAGGTTCATATGCATGTTTTGTTACAGGTGTGAACTCTATTCATGCTTTCACAAATAAAACCCACAATGTCCAAAACTGTCCACAAATGTCCACACTGCCATGTTAAGGCAATGTTTCCATGTTATGGAAAATAAGCATGAGAAAGAAATAAGAGAGAGAGAGGAAGAGAAAAGGGGGCTCAAGTGAAACTAAATGGAAACCTAAATAACTTTACTTGGTCTGTATTTCACTGTGCTTAATAAATACAAAAATACAGATAAAACTCTCAACACTTGTCTTGTGTGAGGCTGTTGAATTGTTCAGAACAACAGGGCGTCGACCCCTCGTAGCAGGTGACACTGACGAGGAAAAGCCAGGTGTGTGCTGTGGTTAGTTGCCTTTGGAACATGCACTAGGGGGCAACAATAGATCACTCTTACTCTCATTTTCTGCCACAAGGAGTCCAGACAAAGACCGAGAGGCTCCTGCACATTCACAGACATGAGGCGTTACACTGGCCCAGTGGGGCTCAAGTCAGTTAGTCAAGCAACACGTTTGGCAAAGCCTCTTCACCACCCTGCTGTGAGGAGGTCGGATTAAACGCAACAAACAGTAAAGGTTATTTTATTGGTTTGTGGAATCACAGCTACCTTTGACTGACTGCCGGACACAATAACAACATGACAGCTTGTGAAAAGTCAGCACAAACATGTTGAAAAAAGAGATGTGAACTCTGTGTGGACCTGTAAGTACACAACTGAAACATATCAACAGAGCAGTTCATCTGTAGAGATCACCAAGTAAACAATACAAGAAGATTAAGAACGCCGAATGTCCCCATCATGTGATGTTCATACCTGAAAACATGTACGTAGCCTTCAGATATAAAACATGTGACTTTGTTCATAAGATCTGGATCGTTCACTTTGTTTTTTAACTGTTAAACTGATTATTCAGAAGCACCTTGTGTACGTGTCCAGCGATGTCTTTGTTCTTAATGATGACCAGCAGTCGGTTGTCTGCGTTTTCCTTGCTCAGAAACGATACAGGACTCTGCTCCATGTTACCCTGCTTCAACAGGTGCTCCTACAACAGAATACACACAAACACAGACTGTATATTCACAAGAATACAATATTTCTACACCATTAAGTGCTGACTTTTAGAGCTACTTGATCAAAGGGCAATCGGCATCATCAGGTTACATTTTTAGCCCTCCAAATGACCAGCATCTTCTAAATTAAACAACCATTCAAATTCATTGATGAAGATAAACAAATATCTGCATTTCAATGTGTTGATGAGGAGCCTAGATTATGACAACTGTCACAAAAGTGTTCTGGTTTCCATTCATAGTCTATATGGTAATTTTTGAGTGGGCTGTAGTTAAAATTCAATCTTAATCTCAGAATCGTCTGCTATCATCATCTGAGTTTTAATTAGCTTTTTGTTTTTTAAGTTAATTACATTGATATGCAGATATCTATTTCTAGAGATTAGTCTTTCTCGTCATTCTTGTGTTTCAAGTTGCAAATCAGACTGCAGTAAAGTTTCAGATATCCAGAAGCCCAGAAACATTTGTCGTTGTCCCCAGAAGCTAAATCATCGGCAGACGATAGCTGGGATTTATGAAGGATTAATTTCGGCATCAAATCTTGTGCCTATGTTGCCCATGATTACCTTGATGTCTTCAAACACCTGGTCCTCTGGCTCTGTGCTGTGGAGGTAGAACTGCAGGGAGTTCCTCCTCACGTCTTTGATGATCTCCACCAGGCTGTTGTACACCTCCGGCTGCAGCTGGCTGATCAGGGAGCTCAGCACCGAGCCAGGCCCAGGGATGGACACAGAAGCCGGACTGGAGGCTGGCTCAGATGGGTGCGAAGCTTCTGTCAAAGGCTTAGATACACCGCCGAAACCTGGCAGAGTCATCTCACTGCTTGTGCCTGCAAGACTACTACTCCCAGCTTCTACGCCAGCATTACAATGTGCGGTCCTGGTGACGCTGCTGTCTTGTGTTTGTCTGACATTATGAGCGACTGTTCTATTGATTTCTAAAGTGCAGCTTTGCTGTGGTTTCCAGTGGAGTTGAGGGGAATCGTTCAGAGGTGGAGGAGTGAGGACGGGAGAGTTTGTAGGCTTGTAGACAGACCCAGACGCAGAGGTAGTAACAGATAAAGTGACATGGGAAGGTTGGGGATTCCTGTTTGTAGCATCAGGAAACTGTTTGGTGATTGCATGTGGCTGCCACACTTGTCCTCCTCCGCAGGGTGCAGGAGTCGGACTGACTGAAGCACCAACGTCAGCAGCTGTAGGTTCACTGCAGAGTCCGTCATCATCATCATCTCTGTCCGTTTTGTCATTAGCTGCTCGGATGCTGGACACAAAAGCGCTAACTTTGCATGCCAACGTGGCATCAGTATTAGTCCGGCTGGTGCCAGGCTGGTGGCTCGGCCAGCTCTCACCAAGCTCTGTTAGCATGCTGCTAATGCTGTCCTGTAGTGAGCAGACGTAGTCCTGGACAGGCGGGCAGGGGTGGTAGAAAGACACGTACTGTGAAAACTGAGATATGGGTGTGTGTGGGTATGTGAGTCGATGTGCCGTGGCGTTTGAAGTGGAATGTGGGGCTTGTGGAAAGCTGAAGTGAACTCTCTCCTCTTGCAGGATGACCTGCATGTCCGAAGAGAAGTCGTTAAGATGTCTGTCCACGATGCTGTCAATATGTCTGAGGGGACGAGTAGGACTTGAGGAGACGCCACCTTCCAGTTCCTTTGCTTCTCCCTTTTGCTCCTCACCACTCTCTGCCAGAGGAATCATCTCCACCTCCTCCTTCTCCTCCTCCTCCACCCATCGCTTTTGCACTTTACTCCATCCAATAACTGGATGAGTGTCTTTTTCCTCCTGTAAAGGTTTGGCCTGTACCTCCTTCACCTGCACTGTGCCTTCCTTCTCTCGCTCGGTGGGTGATGGTGAAGAGTTTGTCCTCCTCTCTGGAGCTGGAGTGGTAGATGGCTGGACGGATGCAGAGATGGATGGATCTTCATTCTTCTTTTCTTTCCCCTGAGGTTTCTCCTCGCCATTTTTGGACACTCCTGCAGGAGGCAGATTATGTTAGACTGGAAACAGTATAATATGTGGTCGAGGCCTATTTGAATAAACGTGAAGTGTGAAGGAGCTACATTAAACGACACAAACTGCTGATAAATTAAAGACAAAACCTGAATGTAGATGCAACATAACAGCTCCCGTTTTACACAAACTACATCAGTCAAACGTTCTTGATCCGTTTTCAAGCAGCAACTCTAAAATGGAAAGTTACATGTGTAACAGAGACAATGTTTTCCTGTCTGTAACAATCAGGAAGAATCACAGGACAAAGACTTAAATGTAAGGTTACTTGTCAACAGTGAACACAAAAACTGGTGCCCCAGAAAACCTGAATTAAACTTTCTTAGACCATATCTTGGAGCTTAAGAGCTTAACTTATATAGCAAGATAAAGAGAAATTAAAGCAGACAGCACTCAACTCTGATCTACAGTTTAACGTCAAATTTAGCAAAAGCAAAAAGAAGAAATGTGTCAGCTGGCATCAGCTCCACGTCTAACTTCTCTCAGACAGGTTTTGGCAAACACCGCAGCAGGAAACTTGAACAGATGTATAAATTCACCCTGGGAACATCTCAGTGTGTCTGACGTTACCTGCAAAGTCCCTGGAGGTTTGCGGGGCTAACTGCTCCTCGTTAGCACCACTTTGGTCTTTGTTAAACAGGGTGAGCTCATTAGACTCCGGGGACTGGCACCGTGATGGGGAGGGAGGTCGGCTGAGTTTGGGGGATGGGCATTGGGAGGAAGACGGGTGAGGGCTAGGTTGTGGAGACGGGCACTGGGAGGGAGAAGGGGGAGGGCTGGGCTCTGGGGATGGGCACTGAGACGGGGAAGCAGGGGGACTGGGCTCTGGAGACGGGCACTGGGAGGGTGAAGGGGGAGGGCTGGGGTCAGGTGATGGGCATTGGGAGGGGGAGGGAGGGGGGCTGGGCTCAGGGGACGGGCACTGAGAGGGGGAAGGAGGAGGGCTGGGCTCGGGAGACGGGGTGGGGCTCTTCCTGGGAGGTTTGGTTGGTCTGGTGATGCTTGTTGCCGTGGTGAGGTGCTGGAAGCGAGGGTCCTGAGGGATGTTTCTGTCTCTCTGGGTGTAGCGCTCTGAACACAGACCTGCAGACACAGTTTAACTGTCACCTCTAATATTGTAAACATGAAATAAAATCTAATATTAACGACAAATATTTTAGCATTTTATATGAATCATATTTTTTATGTATATCCTGACTAGGCAGGCAGACAGACCTGTAATGGGGATGAGGACCCACGGGATCTCCCCCACTTGCTGCTCCTCCTCCTCCTCCTCTTCGTATCCTCCTGCTCTCCTCCCCAGCCCTCCTCTACCTGATCCTCCGTGGTGATTCATCTCCCCGCTGTGGGAACTGGGACTGAATCCCTCCAAACTACTGACGCTGCCCGCCGTCTGCTCCTACATACACAAACACACCCAGATATACACACTTCATTAATCTTACCTCTGTATTTATATGATGAACTTCTGATCCACTGCAGTAGGAAAGAGAAGTAGGGTGTTATGGGGATTTTTTTAAGAAAGACCCTTTACTAAGGACGACTGGATTCAAAGTATCAAAGTTTAAGTGGAATTTACTATTCTTGTACAAGAAGGAGCGTTTAACAGTGCAACACACAAGAGGGGTTACAAAGAAAAAGGCTCCCTGAAGAGTCTTGACAATTAGTTCTTATACACTCTAAGATGGGCTGTCTCTTACACCTCCCCATAGATACAGATAGCATCATAACATCTTTCTCAGTTCTCTAGTCAGTAGTCAGCAGAATACCCCTTTGTCTAAAGGACACACCCCCGATCCTGTTCTGAACTTCCTCCATCTATACACAAAGTTGAACTTCATCTCTCCCAGCCAACCTCAGCAAAAACGCGAATAAAGGGAAGTGCCCACAAGACATGTAAGAAATAGAAACACATACACACATTATATGATAAATAAATAAAATATCTGAACCCCAGTATAATCCTATTTTTTAATAACAGGTCATCTAACTCTAGTCAGCTAATATTCAGAAGTCTTATTGAAGGCATCACTTCACGACTGATGGTTTAAGATGAACACGTCCTTTCACTGTTGATTAATTAAACCTCCTTGCAAAAAAAGAGTTAGCCGTTGTCCTAACCAGCACATGTCGAAAAACTAGAATGCTAAATTAGTGTGTTAACAGTGTGATGTGTTGTACTTTCAGTGCACATATGCAAAGCATATGCCAGCAGTGTTCCTGTTGTACATCATCCTAATGTGGCCGTGCTGTATGCAAAACAGTCCAAAGGTGACTGGACCAACCTGCAGGCAGCTGATCTTACTACGTATTTGGAGGAGATATCATAAAGCCGGTCGTTAGAATTTACATAAAACTACAGTTACCTCCAGCTCCTCCTGCTTCCTCAGGTCGATGTCACAGTTGGTGGGCAGACCCAGCTTGGTGGCCAACCTATCGAATGGACAGGATTCCCTTTGAGCCTCCTCTTGCACTTCAGGAAAACCCTGATTGGCCGTTCCCCTGGCAGCCTTGTTGAGGCCTGACGATGTGCAGAAGAAAGAAGAGTTTTACATGACTTCATGACAATGTTACTCCAGTGTTTTGATGCGACAAGAAGAGAATGCTCCACATGTTGTACGGTAGCCACAGTCACCTGTCAAGAGGCTGAGAAGTCTGGCAGCTAGCTCAGATCCATCTTCCCTCAGATCGACGTCCTTCAAACCAACCGAGCCAATCACAGACGCAAGAGATCCAGGAGAGGCAGGAACTTGGTTTCCTTCGACTAGGTGCCAAAGGCATAAAAGAAAACATCAGTAAATGACACATCACCCATTGATAAAATAAGAAGAGTGAAAGGGTCTGTGTTCAGAAGCACAAACAAACGCTAGAAGCAAAACAAACATGTACACAAAGTACATGACAAAACATGAGTTTGCTCTTAGCAGCGCAAACAGACGCAGAGATGTGTCTGTGCAAGTTGAGAACAGTTTTCAGACACTGATAGTGTCATCTCAAAACGTCTTGTTGTGTGAAGTTAGATGGTGAGAGTGTTGAGAAATGTTAAGACTATAACTTCACTTCTAAAAGGAGGACAGAGATGACATCTAGTAAAACCAACATGGGCACTAACCGGAATTTACATTACATTTGCATTAACCGGCATACATAACATAATAACTGTAACTGACTGGTGTCAAAAAGTTAGGATAAGTGCATTTAATTGGCTACTTGACTCGGCCCGCATATCGGTGATATAATTATGTACAAACCGCATGTCCATATTCAGGATCTGCGTATGTGCAGTCAGAAATAAAATAAATAAAGATAAAGCAGTTGAATTGCTGTGTGTCTGTGGCATTAATCCCTTTAAAGAAGTGTGCTGCTTGCAGGGGAAAAGAAGCTGCTAGGTCTCCTCACCTGGAATCTTGCTGTGCCTTCCAGGTTCCTGTGATGCCTTCAGGAACTTCAGCGCCCTCTCTGCCGTCTCCTGCTCCAGTTGCCTCTTCCTTCCCGGTGCTTTCACTACTCCTCCTCCTCCTAGTCCATCCTCCTTGTTCACCTCATTCTCTGCATTTCTCTTACAGGTCAAAACCAGATCTATCAGCTGTTGCATCTGAGTGGGAACAAAAACACATTTGAGTTCACTCCGACATGACAGAAATAAATGAATCACAGGAGTATTTAGTGTTTCTAAATAGTCAGATTGGTAAAGAAATCTTCTTTTTCACCTTTTGAGTGTTGGTCTGTCCGTCTCTCACGTTGCTGGTCGTCTTCGCCGTCTCCTCTCTCTGGCAGCTCTTGCCGAGCTTCACCTCCTGCGTCTCCTCAGCGCTACAGTACATCTCCATCATTAGCCTGGCCCGGGGGACTGACAGCAGGTAGAGAGCCGGGTTGTGCAAGTAGGAGTGCAGATAACCATCCATGTTCACTTTGTGGTGGTTGGGAGCTGAATACACCTTTCCTTGCTCATCAAATTTGAGTTCATAGTTGCTCATGGGGTACTGTCGAACCTGCAGAGTAAAGTCAGTTTTACTGGTGGAGCTACCTCGGTGTACTATGACCGAGGACATAGTACAAAAGACAAAATGCAAGCAGAAATCTGGGGGTTATGATTTAAAGAGAGGTTCGTACCTTGCCGCTGGTCAGGCCGATTAGGTATTCCCGTGCCTGGCGCTCAACACCGGCAGACAGCTCTGGAGGGGGGTTGGCGCGGGACTTGAACAGAGCATGGTGCAGCGCTGGAATAAACTGGTTCAGCCGTGGCATCACCGTGTCACCAGACATGAACGACTCCGAGGCATCATGAGAAGAGGAGGCACACCTTGATGCTGTGGGAAGAAAACAGAAAGAAAAAGTCATAACGTAGGTGTTCAGCCTCCACAGGTGAATATAATTTATACCAACAGTGGATTCACTGTCTGAGCTGCTTGTAGTGACACACTAACAAAATCATCGCCTAATTTTGCAGCTCTACCCCACTCTGAAGTCTTTAAGCTGCTTTTAGCTCATTCTTTTCAGTTAGTTTCCTAAACACTGGATACTGGAGGCCAATCTGGGCATATTTTATCAGATCTGTATCTGTAAAATAAAGCCAGCCGAACTGGATAATACATAATTTGGAAACTATTGCAAACTCTGACACAGCCTATCCCGTGTTACTCACTGGATTTGGCTACATCTCTGGACTCTGGGAAGACAAACAAGGCTTGAAGACACCTCTTCCAGCTCTCGCCTCGTTCTGGAAATACAACAACATGACTAAGATGAAGTCTACATGACAACACAAACATCTGAGTATTGGCCTGAAATATGAAATTATGAATCAAACAATACTTAATAATTTGCTATCAAGCAGTAAGTGGCTGTGGAGAGCATTAAATAATTCACTTCACCTCACGCAGTGATAAAAGGCATCAAACACGGCTCGTCAAATATTACCCAAAACATGATTTATGAGTGCATGCCATCGGTCACATGTCATACCAGTGGGTGTGGCCATCTGAACACTGGAGAGGATGAACAGAAAGCCTCTGTCTGTAAGTGAAGTCACCAGAACCTGGAGATGAAAGAGACGACTGTCATTCAACATTTATTCTCTAACTGACCATCTGTCCTCTTTGTGCTGGCTGCCCCTTTTTCACTTCTGCTTCTTTCTTTCCTTCCCATCTACAGTCCACTGTCTTCCAGCTCTTTCTATGTTACATCTCAAGCATTAACTTTCATCAGTCAGAGAATCAGAGACATTCCCCAGAAAATACTTCATATAGAAGCTCTCCTGTGTGGGGGTGATAATCC
This sequence comes from Protonibea diacanthus, assembly GCA_028641955.1. Taxonomy (NCBI): domain Eukaryota; kingdom Metazoa; phylum Chordata; class Actinopteri; family Sciaenidae; genus Protonibea; species Protonibea diacanthus. The sequence goes on from CM053978.1 coordinate 17,687,374, forward strand.
TTTCTACAATGGCCAGATAAAACACATTGAGGGCGGTGAAATTAACTAATACCATATCATGAATTACATGGTAACACTTCAACATTTCCAACCACATCTACTTTGCTGGGTTATTTTTCCATTGTTGTTGACTGAGCAGCTGTAGATTGATGAGAAATATGTATATTCAGGAAATGTTAAGTTTCAATGACAGTAAAAAAAAAAAAAAAGTTAAGTAGAAGAAACTGGTTATAATTAGTGAATGAAAAGTAGTACTTGAGTTAAAAAGACAAAGAGAGCAGCAGAACCCTGTTGTCTGAACCCAGACAACAGGTGAACATGGAGAGAGTTTTGAGTTTGGTTGAAAGCCTCAGCTGATATTTAATAATTTGCCACGGTTAAATGATCACATTGTTGCTGCATGTCTTGTGGTTACTGTGTGTGAGATCCTGTAACTGTCCTGTAATTTATCAGCATCCAATAATTGCAACATTAAAGTAAGCTAAACTCACCACTCTCTTCAGCTCCAGCTCCTGCAGCAGTTTTGTCACGCTGGTCGTCGACCGACTTCGATCAGTCACCTCCAGCAGAGTGCAGTAATGACCGTCCTTAAAAACTACACACACAAAATTCAAGCTCAACTTGTGTTCTAGTTTGAGGTTACCAATATTTAGACAACACACAACAAAACAGAATATTCTTCTTTTACCCTGAAAGGATGACTGGCATCCTGAGATGGAATTTACACCATCTCAGGATGCCAGTTTCATGAATGCTGGATACAACTAATCTAAAATGTTTTTCACATTTAATGAGAAACTTTAAACTCCCAAAGTATCAGCCTTTAAAGCCCCATCAGCAGCATCCTGCTGTGTAATACATTATCACTGTAACGGCGTGCTGGACCTCACCTTCTTGACTGCTGTTGTAAAGGTTGTAGGAAAACAGGTCGGTGGGGAAGTGCTTGGTAACCTGCTCAAGCCTCATCAAGTAACTGATTTCCAACTTCTCTGGTCTGAAGAAGACACACAGAGAGATACACAAAGATCAAATCATCTCATAATTTGTGGATTTACACTCAGGACAAAACAGACTCCTGTGTTAACTAATAAGTGGGATGAAAACTAGTGCTTCAATTATTTGTCTGATTGAATTAGTTGGTCTTTAAAGGATGAGTAGAATTTGTCAGCTGTAAACACGATTCAGCGTTGGCCCTCATGCAGAGAGAGCGAGTGTAGCATGAGTCGAGCGACCTGGAGAGTGAATGAAGCTAGTGAGCGGTGAACAAAGCAGTAAATCAAATCTTGTTTCACTGTGGTTATGTTATAACAGCAGCAATAAAACACAGCCACACTTCAGCACAACCAGACCGGAAAATGCCACATGCAGCAGCTCTTTATACAGACAGAGAGACGGAAATAGCGATGTAACCTGGTCAATATTGGTTTTTTTTATTCAAACTGCATTGTTCTGAACAAAGCTTCAAATTTCTTGGTACTGCCCGCCTAAAAACTTTTAGTTGGTTCAGGTATCACCTGCTATACAGCAACCATCAGCCACCAACAACAGTACTCACAACAACAACAACAACAACAACCCCCCCCCCCAATCAACATCAATCAACCCACCACACATCAGAGCGCTCCACGTATGATGAAGGTATAGCATCCTCCCACAAAGAGGTCCTGTTATTTTTGTCTTGGCAGTTATAGTAGACCAACCTCTATTGTAAAGCTTTGTGGTCGGGTGTTGGTTAAAGCTACATATTTATCTACAATCTGACTGTTGGAGTCCTGGCACAGCGAGCCGAAATCAGAGAAATTAACAGCCACATTTCCAAGAAAGGCAGACTGATCAAATGTTTAGTGTCTCACCACGTCCTCTTTAAAACATATCGTGAAGCCACTTTCAGAGTCACTCTGAAAACTAAGATCACCATCTATGAAGACTCCCCGGTTTTTAATTTATTAACTTGTTTTCAACTGTAAGACATCTAGAGTCATCCAGTGGGCAGATAAACTACTGATTAAGGAGTTTATAGGATACATGTCATCAGAGGACAGAGAACTAGTGTAGCTAGTGGTGGTGATGTTGCCAAAGGGAAGCATTGTAAAGGTTGAGGCCTTTGTGAGATTTTATGTGGTACTTTATACGATGTCGTTGCTCTGAAGTTTTTCACACAGTTACTTCTCATTAAACCAATAAAATCTGCTGCTATTGGCGAGTTTACCTTCCCTGTACTTATACAATCTGAGGTAAACAGCTGAGTTAAAAGGCAAAGCAAAGCTAAAAGAGTGTAATGTGTGACAGAAATGAAACACTGGTGGATATGATCACGTTAGTTTGATTCATGCAGCTGCTTCACAACAAACGTCTCCCAAGAATCAAACAATTTAGTAGGTATTTCTGTTCTACCAAAAGCCAACCAAAAGCGTATCCCAATTGCAAGTTACAGATAGTTATTCACAAAACAACCAATTAAAAACAAACAAAAGAAGACAACAACAAACCCCACCAGACAAACATGGCTTGGTTTTGAGTTATGAACAGACTTTGTACATAACATAAATGGAATTTCTATTTTGCCATTTATTTTGTATATCAGCCTCTCATAAGAGGCTGTGAGCCATTCAGAGTAGGTAGGGTTGCCTCAATAGGACTGTGACCTTACTTTCTGACTTTGTCACATCCCATTCCTACCGCTGCACAGCACACAGATGAATTTGATTTGATCCTGTCCTCTGACTCCATGACACTTTTTTTTGCTTCAACAGTCAGAAGTCAGATCAGTACTCACAGTCTGTGGGGCAGGAAGGGAGGAGAGAAGGAGCGAAGGGAGACCTGGAAGAGCACTCTGTCACCTTTCACCAAATCTCCAGACCACACTGTGAACTGAGCACGCTCTGTGTGAGAGAGAGAGAGACACACACACACACACACACACAAACAGCTCATCAACATTACTGTCAGCTTCAGGGTAAGACAGGAAAAGGAGGACTTCCTATTGTGTCTTATATTTGATCTCTAAGTGTGAACTGAAAGAGGGGGCTCACCTTTAATCCCCTGTGCTGATTGGCTGTTCAACCTGGCCATCATCATCACAGCACAAAAAGGACACGACAGAGATATTTAGTTTAGAGATCAAGATTATAACACACGCAGCACTCAGTGTGTCTGCCAGCCTCAAATCCTGTGTAATTTAGATCAATGACAAATGATTAACAGAAAACTGAATCAAAATATGTAAATTTCTGCACCTGCTGAGGGCCAGAGGTTTGCTGGGAAGTGCAGAGTCTTTTCCTTTAAAGTGGAAAGAGATGACGCCGTATGGACAGACTTGGCGAGGCCGCTGCCGCACCTCATCGAATGAATACTCGTAGAAGTATTGCTGAAATAAATGACACAACAAGAGTGTTCAAAGCCATGTTTTACTTTTTAAAATATGTAGGACTTAATCTTATTACTACAGTCATCTGAAAGCACACAAAAACCATGAAAGGATATTAAATCCTGTGACCGTTTATTTTGAGCCACAGTTGCACAGAGGTCTTTTCCTGTGTGTGTGTGTGTGTGTGTGTGTGTGTGTGTGTGTGTGTGTGTGTGTGTGTGTGTATTTACCTGTGTGAGTTCAAAGCCGCGGTAGGAAGTGAGCGAGGTGACTTTGCTGGCATTCTTGGAGATGTGACTGTCGAAGCGAGGCGTTGGATCTAGAAGGTTCTTCATGTTTTCATAGATACTCTTAACTTTGCCCTGAAACCAAAAATAGATATGACACCACAGTGAAAGACTGAGCGGGTTCATGTTCATCAAAGAAGTTGGTGGCCTGTAGACAGTTAACAATCAAACTGAAGAGGAACAACTCAGTATGACAGAAAGGGTCTGCTGTTGTGGATTTCTCCTCTCTGTTTTAAATAAATAAAACATTTTATGGTTGCAATGTAGGAACTGAACATTGAGATATAGAAGACTGAAACTTTAGCATGAGGAGCTTCGTTCTTTGGATTACAGGCAGTACAATACAGATCTGGAAAATCAAAGATCAGGATTCAGAACATTTTCCCAGCATCATTTTTTTAAACCTCACAGTCCGCTACAATACTGAGCTCCTCCTAATGAAATCGGATGTTCCTGATTGGTTAGTATTCAGACACTGAGCTCTCTGATTGGTACAATATGGAGGATAAAATCGTACCAATTGAGGACTATTTTAACTGTTCTCCATCCCCATGCGTTTCTTTCGTGCCATTTTCCGTTGGCTCCAACTTCTCCTGATTCTCTGCTGTTCATTTTTTAATCAGCACCCACTTCCATTTCTGTCTCATGGAGAATTATTAACATTTCAGTCCTGTTTAATAGTTTTTAATGTAACCTTTGGCTGTCCACCAGATATCCGTGGCTGCAGTTGGTTGAGCTGAAGCCATAAAATGTTGTCCTCTGTAATGTCTTGCAATTATCTTTAGGTGATGGCTTTACACAGCTTCGATGTTTCAGTGAGTCTGGGGAAACGTGGCTGCTCATTTCAGTGGAAATCTCTCCTCTGCAGTAATTTATGGCATAGATTATCCGCCCAGAGAACGTTAAAATTCAAAACATACAACAAGCACGAGCAGACATGGATCCCTGAAATCAAAGGATCTAAATGTTCAGATGAAAGAAGCGGGCCTGTTTGATGTATGGAGAAGTATTCATACAAGAGACAGGGAATTCACCCACTATTCAGCTACACACAAAGTACACTCTAGGCTGGACTTTTTTCTGATGAATGTTACGGATAGACATAGGGTCCATGACTGTACAATCGGGACAGCGGATATTTCTGATCACAACATTGTTTATCTAAATATTCATTTAAATAACAGGCCAAGGATCACACTATGGAGGCTGAATATTGGAATCTTAAACAATAAACTTATGGTGGAAGAAATTAAGAAAGAAATTGGTGAATGTATAAATGACAATAGGGACGACCAGGTCGACCCAACTATTATTTGGGATACGGTCAAAGCAGTTATGAGAGGGAAGCTAATCTCAAGAACAGCTCACCTGAGGAAAATCCGGAGATTAGAATACGACCAATTAGAGAAGGAATTGGAAAAACTTGAGAAACAGCGACCCAAAAATGGCAATAAAGATACAACTGGAAATCAGATTAAAGATATAAAGAAACAAATAGGAATCTTAATGAAAGATGAAATTGAAAACAAACTGAGATTCACAAAGCAAACCTTCTATGAGTCAGGCCCAAGGGCAACACGTATTCTAGCAAGGCGTCTTCGGAAGCAACAAATAACAAATTCAGTTCATAAAATCAGGGACCCTCTATCAAATTCATTAATATATGACCCAGAAGAAATTCATAGAATCTTTAAAAACTACTATGAGACGTTATACTCACAGCCTGAGAAGGCTGATGAAGAGAAAATAAAACAACTCCTGAATTCACTGGACCTCCCCTCTATAGGCTTAGAGCAAAATAAATATTTGACATCCCCTATCACAAAAGACGAGTTGGATAAAGCCATAGGTAGACTGGCAACTAATAAGAGTCCTGGGAGCGACGGTTACCCAAATGAATGGTACAAAAAATTCAAGGAAGTCCTTGCCCCGGTACTATTGGAATCATTTAATTGGACACTCGAGAAGGCTATAGCCCCTCCATCTTGGAGGGATGCTGTAATATCTGTTATTCCCAAAGAGGGGAAAAATAAAGAGTACTGCGAGTCATATCGCCCAATTTCAATTCTAAATGTAGATTATAAACTGTTCACGTCCATTATCACTAAAAGATTAGAGCATTTTCTGCCTGACTTGATACACGAAGACCAGACAGGCTTTGTAAAGGGACGCCAAACACAGGATAACATCAGGCGCACCCTTCATATTATAGACCATGTTAATACGCACCATACAAGCGCTGCCCTGATCAGCTTAGACGCTGAAAAAGCGTTCGACAGGGTCAGCTGGGATTTTTTGTATAAAGTGCTAGAGAGGATGGGCTTCAATGATAAATTCATTAAATGCATAAAGGCATTGTATACTAACCCATCAGCCAGAGTTAAAATTAATGGACACCTGTCAGACACCTTTAAACTGTACAGAGGGACGCGACAGGGTTGCTGTGCTAGTCCTGCCCTCTTCGCGATTTTCATAGAGCCACTGGCTCAAATGATTAGACAAGAAGACGGGCTGACAGGAATCACAATTACAAGTGATGAACACAAGATAGGTCTATTTGCTGACGATATAATCACCTTCCTTCAAGATCCAAATATTACGTTTATTAAATTAGTCAAAATAATGGAAGAATTCGGATTACTGTCGGGCTACAAATTAAATATGTCTAAAACTCAGGTCTTAACCTTTAATTACAAGCCAAATAAAGAAATCAGGAAGAGATATAAATTAAATTGGAACGCTAAATCGATAAAATACCTAGGAGTGATAATAACTCACGAATTCGACAGAATTTACAAAACAAACTACAAATTAATAAACGAGAAAATCCAAAAAGATGTGGCAAAGTGGTCAACTTTAATAATGGACTTCAGCTCAAGAATAGAGGTAGTCAAGATGAATCTTTTACCTAGGCTGTTATATCTGTTTTTATCGTTACCAATTAGAGTACCAGCTTCACAATTCTCAGACTGGGACAAGCTAATATCCAGGTTCATCTGGGCAGGAGCCAGGCCTAGGATAAGACTCAAGACCCTTCAGCTAGACAAAGAAAATGGAGGATTGGCCTTGCCAAACTTTAGAGAATACTACTATGCTGCACAGTTAAGATACATAGTATATTGGTGCTCTCCAAATTATCAAGCCAGATGGAAGGACATTGAGATGAGTCTGGGCCAGGCCCCTCCACAAACAAGGTTGAGTGGAAAGGAGTGTGTGGATCCTAAGGGTGAGAACTCGATCATGAGAGAAACGTTTGAAATATGGTATGATGTGGTAAAAAAATATAAGTTAACAGGAGACTGTAAGCTGTTGATTTGGCCTGCTCACACCCCTGGGTTCAGACCAGGAATTTTAGACAAGACCTTTGAAAAGTGGAGAGATAAAGGAATAACAGCTACCTGCACACTGGTAGATAAGCAACATTTCAAATCATTCAGACAACTTAAGAATGAGTTTGGCCTGGAAAATGGAGATTTATACAGATATCTTCAATTAAGACACTTTTATGAGACAGAAATTAAGAACGAGATCTCACTGGAAGGGAATGATGTGATTGAGGTGTTGACGGGTGCATTTAAGAAAACTCCCTCAAAAATTGTCTCTAAACTGTATAAAGGTTTATTGAAGCAACTGGGAAGAAATACAGTGTATATAAAAGGGAAATGGGAAAAAGAATTCAATATTGAGTTGTCTGGGAATGATTGGCAGTCCATGTGTGAGACCCAACACACATCCACAAGCTCTAGAGCATGGAGAGAGTTTGGATGGAAAAATTTAACACGTTTCTTTATTACACCTGAAATTAAAAATAAACAATTAGGCCAACAACAATATTGTTGGAGAGCTTGTGGGCAACTGAACGCCAACCATTCTCACATATTTTGGTCATGTATGAAATTAGAGTCATTTTGGGAGAGGGTTTTAAGAACCATGAGTGAAATATTTGGATATAACATTCCCGATGATCCTCGGTATGTATATTTAGGTCTGATACCTGAAGATGTATTAGGTAAAGGAGACAAATACTTGTTTAAGATCCTAATACTTGCAGCGAAGAAAGCCATTACAAGGAACTGGTTGAGGACTGACCCACCTGGACTGAGTCACTGGATGGACATTGTGGAAGAAATTCGAACTATGGAACAATTGACCTACAGTCTTCGACTCAAATCAGAGCTGGGTGTTTCACAATGGACAAAATGGCATCTTTTTGTGACAAAGTAGTGTTTATCCCCCCCTTGTGTTTTTGTGTTTTTGTATTTCTGTACATGTTTCATTGATTGGAAAAAATAAAGTTTAAAAAAAAAAAAAAAAAAATTCAAAACATATCCTCCCAATGATCTAGTTGTGACAGGGAACCATCTTATAAGCCATAAAAACACTAGAAAAAAATAATGAAAATCTAGCAAGAGCAAGAGAAAAGAGTGTCTGAACTGTACAGATGCGATGACGACGACCACCGGCCAGCTGATTTACCTTCATCACTTTGAAGATGAGGATCTCCCCCGTGGCTCCAGGGGTTAGGGCGTTAAGCTGGAGCAGGTCTGAGTACCTGGACAGATACACTCCTAGAAACACACACACCGACAAAGAAGAACAAAATTAAGATCACAGGTCATTTATTTGCTTGTGGGCACAAAGGAGGCCGATTCCACAAACTGCTACATCAAGTGCTGCATGACTTAGATCAAAACTTAAGATGGATGATGGATGAAGAATTTTATCTTATTTTCTATGTATGTATCAGCATGTATCTGTTCACACCTACCTTTACTGGGGTTTCCCAGCACTGTGATCCAGCTCTGAGCCACAAACAGCCCCTTCTCACAGAGCCAGGGCAGCTACAGCAGACAACAATTCAGAGACATTAGAATATAAAAAGGTTAGAACAATCAACATAAAATGAAAAGACTCATTGATTATTCTCAATAAACCAGTTTTCATTCACACCATTATTGACTGCTTGAATCACATCATTCTGTCGCATTCTTCTGATGGTACAACAGCCACGTCAAACATGTATTCCTATGACTCAGGATAAATGCCAAAAATAAAGAAGGTAAAACGCAGTTACTGTCTGTGTTGTGCTCATCTAACTAAGACTACTTCCTATCTTGTTGTGACACCAACAACTCACAGCACAGTTGTTTTGATGCTCTTAACGTGACTAATGCTGTGTGCTGTATATTATCTGTGTTGTTTGATGACTTTAACGCCTGTGAAGTGTCGCTGAGTCTCACCTTATCAGTATCAGTCAACAGGAAACAGTAGCTCTCCTCCAGCTCCTTGTCTGTCCTCCCATCCGACTTCATCTCCCTCCTTTTCTCCACAAACTGAAACATACACACACACACGTAATCTATTAACAAATAAGAAGATCATCTTGTGATATCAAACATGTATCCATAGTAACAGTTACAGCATATTCCTTGGTTGAAGATGACTTCATTCTTTGACACTCTCATACAGTTAAGAATATCACCTCTATTTCACCCACAGGGAGTCATAAAGCAACAGGACACATTTAAATGGAAATGCCACTCCACCCGTCCATCCATCTCTCACCTCTTTCTCCAGCAGCTCACTGTGGACAAGTCGAGGGTCACAGTAAGCGAAGCAGCCAGCAGAGCCGGTCTCGATGTAGCTGGAGGTCAGGATGGTCATCATTTCTTCGTACTCCCTGGACTCAGTGGAGACGTGGGTGAACAGAGCTAAAAGGAAGACGGGTAAGATAGATGCAAAGATACAAAGGCACCTACCTGTCAGTCAAAGCATCTATGCTGTTAATTCTGAATAACTTTAAGCCTTAATATAATTTGAACAGGTGAGTTCTATAAAAATTCAGACTCAGTACAGTTGGCATGAACGGGGAAATTATCTATAGAGACCAAAACTGTTTTTTGTACCAGGCTGTAAACATGTTTATTTCTGCTGTGAAGTTGGACATTTTAACATGGGGGCTTATGGAGACTGACTCACTTCACAACCACAAACGTCCACAGCCTCAAGTGGACGTTTGAGGAACTGCAGTTTTTGGCACTTCTGCATTGACTTCACTTGACAGCCACAAAGGTTGCCAGTTGGTGTAGAGTTTAAAACCAGTGGTTAAAATCAGAAATAAATGTCCCCATACTGCAGACTCTTTATGCAGCAATCAGCGCCTTTCAAACGAGCCTCACCCAACATTCAAACAGACGGTTTAGGTATCTGGGGAAAATGTTAGCCTGCCCCAATTATAATAGGACCACCACAGCCTTATTTGTGCCAAATACTCAGGAGACTAAACCTGCGGTCGCAGCCTCCCTCAGTGTGGAGCGGAGGGCTCAGCTGGAGTATCAAACAACACATTGACCCAAAACAGAAAATTATCAAAACATTATTTCCCGTCATGGTAAAAAAAATTAGCTCACAAAATATTGGTGTGCCACTGGCATAGCACTGAGGGTCTTTTACAACTACTGGAATAACTGTAGACTAACACAGTTTGTTGGTTGTAAAGTAAAAAAAAAAAAAAAAAAGCTAATATGATGATGTGATGTGGGTCTACATGCCAAAATAAAAGTCACACACAGTGAATGCAGACAATATTAAATGGAGAAGATAACTTCAGGTAGCAGAGATGAAGACAAACACACACCTCTTTATGTCTATATAATATCACAGATGTAATCGAAAGCAGGATGTCACTCTAGACCAGGATACTCATGTGCAAAGTTGTTGTAGGAAAGTAAAAAAAAAACAGAAATTAGGGGTGTCAAAGCTGAGGCACACAGTCCAGCACATAACCCCTCATGAAACAGCAAACCAACGGTTGTACACTTTGGATGAATTAAACAAATAAGATATATCTGTGTGAGGTTTGTGATAGGTGCACAGGCTAGCTGTTCCCCTTGTTTCCAGTCTTTGTGCACCACTGACCTAACTGGCTTCATAATTACCATACACACATGCTGATATTCTCCTGCAATCCTCTGACAGGAAGCGAAATTTCCTTCAAAATGTGGTAGAATACTGTACCTTACATAGAATAACGCTAGTCAACAGCCTCTCTTCTTCTTGGCTGTAGTTCTCTGGGGAACCACCTAATGCAAATCTCATCATCTGCCACATGCGGTTATCTGCCAGCAGCCCAACATTCTCACCTGTTCACACACAAACTCATTTGCCTAGGTAGACAATCAATAATGAGAACGACACGGGTCTGAATATCAGGGCCTGCAGGTTTTCATTTCATGTGTTGCCACCAAAAACAAGATGGAGACATCACTATGGCTTCACACGCTGAGTAGCACCAACCATGAATCGTAAACTGATGTTGATGTGAGACTTTTTCTCTCTGTCAGATACTATGTCATGTGGGTTGACCTCTGTTAGGTTATGTTACAAAAATTAGGATTATACTGGTGTCCAGATGTTTTTAATTCATACAATGTGTGTATCCTGTCTTTTGCATGCCTCGTGTGAATTCCCCTTTTTCTTTGTTTTGCTGAGGCTGGCAGAGAGAGATTAAGTTCAGCTATAAATTAAGTTGAGGTAATTCACAATAGTACAAGGGCTAGAGACAGGTTAGGTAGGTATTATTTGGACAAAGGAACATCCTGTTGATTACTGATCAGAGAACTAAAAAAGACGTTATGACGTTACATGTATCTATGGGGAGGTGTCCGAGACAGCCCATTAGAGAGTGTATAAAAACCAACTGTCAAGGCTCTTCGGGGAGCCTTTTTTCTCTGTAACCCCTCTTGCGTGTTGCACTGTTAAACGCTCCTTCTTGTACAAGAATAATAAATTCAACTTAAACTTTGATGCTTCGAATCCAGTCTTTCTCATCCAGTCTTTTTTTCTTATTCTTATTGAAAAATTCTTCTAACAGGTTATGTTACAGATATAACTAGTTAGGATTCAGTGAAGCTGGCTCGGGGTAAAGCTTAGAAGAAAACGACTGCTTGGAGGGCAATTTTGGAAAAGTCTGGGCTAAAGTAAGGTGACATAAATCTTTCAACATGAAGCTCAAAACAGTCCATCAAACCAAGCCTACCACTAACCCTGACCTCTCTTTAAATCAAAACTATACTGAACTGATGCTGATGTTGTCAGTCGCACTCCTGCTTCACCTCTTTCAAATAGATTTAGAGTCATAAACTGTGTCATGGGCTTAGGTCGTGTTATACATATAACTAGTTAGTTAAGCTGGCTCGTGGGGAAAGCTTGGGGTTAGGGAAAAGTATGGGTTAAAGTCAGGCAATAAATAAATTAAAAACACTTCTACACAACGCACTTTCAACCTCAAGTTCTAAACAGTCCATCAGACCAAACCTAACTCTAAACCTAACCTCTTTTTAAGTCTAAATTATCCTGAGCTGACTGGAACTTGAATTTTCCTGCATTGCTACATACATTTAGGGATGGCAAGAACCCATACAAAATCTAGAAAAACTGGGGGATCACAGCAAGAAGGCTGCTGGTTCAAACACCCGCTGTGGGTCCTCTGCGGCTTTCTACCACAGTCCAAAGACATGCAGGTTAATTGGTGACTCCAAGGTGTAAGGTGTAACTTCCAATGTCAGCTGAGATTGGTTCCAGCCCCCCAGCTAGCGAGCCTTTTGAGGATAAACCTTTATGGAAAACATAATGGGTGAAGCTAAATCATACCACTGTTTAACCCATAGCTACACTGAACTTTGTGTCACATCTAGACAGACAATAGGCAGTGATTATCCTGGGATGAGTCTGCACAGAGAAACACGTGAAACTGAAGTTTCACTGGGGACAAAAACCGGGAGCACAGCTCACACTCTCAGCCAGACTCTGATGTCCGAACAAACAGCAACATAAAGAGCAAACAAATGTGACAAGACAAAGGAGGTTACAGCTCAGTTTGCCCCTCATCTTAGTGCTGGTGTGATGACAGATACTACTATAAGACGAGCACACCGTACACGCTCAAACACACACGCGCCCACAAATGTAAACAAGGAGGCGGTTACCCCGAGCTAGCTAACGCTCGTTAACATGAGCTAACGTGAACACAAAGGTGAAAGGGTTTACACACAGATCAAACTCTGTGGACTTTTATCAGCACCTGCAAACATATAATAAGCTGTCAAATTCACACAGACGTCAAGTAGTCACTTATAAACACGTCACAGTCGGCTAACTGTTAGCTAGCGTCGTCTGATTTGAGTTAGCGGGTACCTCAAACAGATGACAGTTTGTACAAAACTTATAATATAGTTATATTTAGTTTACTGTGATAACTATATATGAGCGAACAATTAAATATACAGCTTACACTTTGGTGAATCTGTGTAATTATGTGCCCTGTAACTAAGCTAACATGGCAAAACAAGTCAGAGATGTCCGAGAATGGATGCTGAGCTGTCCGATAAAAGACCTTTTCCGTTACGTTACAACGTTACAACGGACGTTAAACGCTTCAGACGTCGAGTTAATTTGTTACTCATTAGTAAATTAAAGTATAATGCTGTACAAACACACATTTGTTTCTATTTCTATGTGATAATATGACTGATCTGCATGGATAAAGGGGACCAGCTCACATTTCTGCTCCTTGGTTTTCCTCGGTATGTGAAACTTGTCCGGCGCCATGGGCATATGTCTTTGGTGGATGCCCTGCGGTGTGAGGGAGTTCCTCCTCTCCATCCTCCCACCTGCCGCACTCAGTCTGCCCGGACCAGGTTGACTCTCTCTGGCTGTGTGTACCTCGATTATCTCGCCATCTTGCGGGCTAACATTAGCTCCAAGCTCGGCGGCAGCGGACAGTCTACCCCTCAGACGAGCGGCTGTTTCCCTCCGAGCTCCGAGGCTGTCATCCATTACCGGATCCTCGAAACAAACCGACGCCGCCTCTCTTCTCGGGCGTCACTCCGACACTGTTTCGCTGTGTTTGATGACACCCCTGCTACCTCCTGATCCCACAGCGCAGGGACTCGAACCGATACACAACCCCCGCCATGCTTCCGGTGAGCAGAGCTCTTCTTCACTAAGATTTGACTGCAGCTGGTTCACTAGATGTGGCTTTAGCGTCACCCTCTGGACATCACTATTATCTCCTCCAGTGTCTCTTTACTGTTAATGAAATTACTGATTGTAAGGAACTGTACAGATGGAAAGTCAAAACTATGAGACAAATAAATAAATAATTTCTAGTTATTTCCTAAATTTGTAAATTTTGATTAAGAAAGTTCAAATGTGGACACATTTTTTACTTTAACCACTTTAATTTAACCATTAGTATTGTTAATGTTATTAAATAAAAGCTCATAAAGCTTAAAGCTTAATTTTGTAATATTATATTATATTATATTATATTATTATTTTTTACATTTGTCCACATCATCATCTGTTTTTTGTTGGGAAGAGGTTCACAGATATTATTAATAATCAGGCGCAGCAAATTTAGACCTATTATTGTCATTTTTTTATTTTATTAAACATTAAAATACTTTTTTTTTTTAAAAAACAGAAACCTAGTATCTGTGGCATAATTATGTAATTTTGACTCATTTGGACAAATTTTGTATTAATATAAATATTTTTAATGCCACTGAATAATAACATTAACATCATGTATATCCATAAATCATACTTAAAATGTGTATATATTTATAATTATTTTATTTGTTTGTTTAACAATCAATAGTCTACATTACCTGCACACCTACAGTGAGGCTGCTTCTCACCAAACATTGTGTTGCTCCTTTTCACAGTGTACATTAGTAGTGTACAGTGTACATTAATATCCTTGGGCTGTATGTTTGTAACTATCAGGTGCATAACTCTTTTTCACTTCATTTAAACATGGCAACATTTTCTTTTCTACCAGTAACCAAGCATTCACTGACAGGCTTCTTTTATCACATTTTATTGGTGCTGTGACAATCCACATATTAGTTGATACCTCAACTAAAAATCACCTTTTTAGGTTTACTGAACAGAATAAGGACAACAGACACAATGCACAAGTTTTATTTGGGACATTTTCTATGTCTTATAAACAGGTAACTGTCTGCGGTAGCCTTAATCCATTGTAATCATCAATCATCATCATTAGCAACGTCAGCATCAAACCCATCCTGAAAATGTCCATTTATAACATCAAACTGATTGTCTTGACACAAGTCATATTTCACGCGTATGTCATGCTTGGCTTTGTTCCTACATTCATATACAGATAGACTTAATATACATTCTTTACATACATACAGTACATACACAACAGGCTCCTTCAGGACTTCTCTGACTGCCACAATAAAACACTGAACATTTCACTTTGCAACTGCTTTATAGCGACACCTACAGCAGCTGAAAGCTGTTTAGGTTTTACAGGATATTGTGGATAAAAGGACAAAACATGACTTTGGGACTACAGGTTAAAATGACAATACTTGATCGGTAACCGTGTTTCCTATTCATGAAAAACTATTCTGGGATTAGCAAATTATGTTTTGAAGGAAAAGTCAAACCACATGGAGAACTTAAATATTTCTTCACATCTGGGCAGTGTCACTGACAACATTTTTCACTTTCAGTATTCCTGTGTAAATGCTAACTATTGTAAACACTGTTTCAATCAGGTTTTGGCAACTAGATAGAGAAACATCAAACACGTTAACAGCTACCACTTCATATCACTAGCATGTTAGCAGTGTGTGACTGACAATGTGTCCAATATTTAAACTCCTTTTAGGTTCTGTTTTTGCCTCCCACCAATTCCTGAAAAAAGGGTTTAGCTTTTAGGTATTCCCCTTTCTTTATCAGCTTGTCTCTAACTTTGTCTGTCTGTAATTTGGTGCTGAGCAGTTGGTCTACAGTCGGTTTATTAGTGCCCGTTTAGCTGAAAACAGCTGCCTTCTGCTGCTGAAAACACTGATATTGAATCACAGTCATCAGTAAATGTGCAATAAAATCAAAACAAGGAGGAAAAAGAGGCCAAAAAGCGAAACAAAAACAAATATCGATTCATGTTAGTTTGACGCAACTGACAATTAAAGCTGTTCTACAGAAAAATCATGGCTACATAAAAGACACACCGCACCACCATGATCTCATCTCACTCCACGGTGAAGGCTCATCAGCCTCAGCGTTTTCCTCACTTAATCTTCTGCCACTCTTTTATTTAAAGCCTTGTCTATTTATGATGAACAAGCCAACATAGACTTTTTCTGTTTATCTCTACCTTCATTTTTTCCTCCTAAAAACTGGGTGCATAGCTTCGTTTTCTCCAGTGTTTTTTAGACATTACAACTGATTTCAAGTCTATTTTAAAACACAGAACAAAGAAATCTAATAACTGATCTGAAAGAATTAAACAAATCCCAACATTGTACATAGAAGTTTGAGATGTGACTGGTTTTGAAAGGGCTGTGGTTTTGACTCCAACTTGCATAGTTCTTGCCAGAGTCTGCATTTATCTCTTTAGAGAAGTGACTAATAGTCACAATACGAGAATACCACGCTCAGTTTTATATTCTTCAATATTGCGTTAGAGCTCAGTGGCAGTTACAGCTGCAAGAATGATTCATTATCATTTAAGTGTAGTGTTTAAAATGCAAAAAGCTGTTTTATTGTCTTTCACCTCATACCCTTGTGTGTATTACCTGAGAAAGCTGCTGACTTTGTTTACTACAGAACTGTGGCAGAGGTTTCCTGAAAATCTGACTGTTCCAGCAAATAGCAGAAGTTCATAAATTACGTGACTTCTCCACACAACAAATTAAAACAAATAGTAGAGCAGTGCTTTTTAAAGGACGCCCTGTGGAAGTTGATTTTTACATTCAGGGTTTATCACTAAAATACACTGTGTTTCTCTCAATGTACATCCTTGAGCATGAGATGCAAACAACCTGCTCATAGCCTAGCACTGGTCACTCTACTCCACAGGATAACTTTAACAGCACAAACAGCTGACAGTTTTGAATTCTTTAAGACATTTGGCAGCAAACCAGCTTGTCCAAAGGTAGGTCATGTGCAAAATATAATGCTAATGTTGTGAAGAAATAAGCTGGGATCAAACAAGCTGGGAAAATACTTTCACTCTTGCATGGTGAACAGTGTTACCATAGTAATGTGGTGGTACTGATGTGGCAGCGGTAGCCATAGTAACCTGACAAAAAAAGCCACAGGAACAGAGTTGGGCTGTGAGGCAATGTTTGGCATAGTGGTCACAGATGGAACTGCAGGTCACGTGACACTGGCCCAAAAATACTATTTCAAAAGGCAATAAAAACCATAAATACATTTTCTTCTGAGCATCACAAACAGTCTTTGTTGTATCAGAATTTGAGCTACTTGGTCAGATAAAAATGAAAAGTCTTGAAGAGCCATATCAGTAAATTTGTGCTGTCCACGTGTGGGAAGTTGCTTGAGGAACTCTGAAAAACGTTGTTGCAGTATGTGCCTTGAAGGAGCAGGGCACCATCTCTGTGTCTGGTGACAATCATCCTTTTTGTGTTGGGTCCTGTCATCAGCACCTGTGGGTCATCTCCTCGCACTGGAGTGAGTCTACCTCACCGGTGTCCATACCGACCTCTTCCCCCTCCTCAGCAACTGTATGCTCCTCCTCCATCACCTCCCTCTCCTCCTCCTCTTGAGCAGAGGAGATGAGAGGGGTGAGAGAGAGAGAGAGAGAGGTGGGAATGTCATTATCACCTCCGATGAGGGTCTCTTTATCGCTTCCTCCATCTATGGCTCCAGGTTCTGCCTCCATCTCCCCACATACACCCTGCCCTGTCTGCATCTCCACACCTCTCTCTGTCTCACTAATCGTCTCCCTTGTCTCACCGTCTAACCCTGTTCCATCTCCATCTAATCCCATCCCATCGTCCACACCCAAACCTGTCTCCATCACCCCAGCCGCCTCTTTACCCAAGCCGACATCTTTCTCTCTGCTCATACCTCCCTCTCCTTCCAAACACAGCCCTGTTTCTGTCTCCCCCCACATCACTTTTTCATCTTCAAGCCCTGAATCACGGCATGAACTCAGACAAACTGTTTCACTAAGTGGCCCTATCTGTCCACCCAGCCCCGTCTCCAGACATTGTCCCATCTCTGGTGGCTGGTCTCCTGTCAGTGCTGCGGCTTCCTTGGCTTGTCTGATGCAGTTGATCCATTGTTGTTTGTTGAAGGCGTCACTAGCCTGGAAGCAGTGGCTCTGCAGCTGACCTCCAGCACGGTGCGAAACCCGGAAGAAGTTCTTTGCTGTGAGAGAGACAACAAGAGACACGGGTGGTTAGTATGGTCAGACATCTTAAATTTGTATTTTTCGTACATAAACACGTAGAATAAACAGATATTTTTGATAAGGATCCTTTAAATGTGGTTCTTAATTGTTACCAAGATAAAGTATGTACTAATAGGAAAATTTTAGTACAAAAATTTGTCAGTGTTGTCTGGTTGACAAACTATGTAATGGAGACACTGTTTCTTATTGACATCAAACAAATCTTTGTTTCAAAGTACAATAAGTGGAAGTGGGACACACTGAACAAAAGAAAACAACAAGTGCATGCACGCATTTGTAATATCTGTAGTATTTGAGATCTACTGACTCCGCTCATTGTTACTGAAGGCTCCTCTGATGGACCCGCCCACTCTCATCTCTCCGTCTAACAGGTCCTCTAAGTCCAGCTGTCGGATGGGGATTGGCTGGCGGCAGAGCTGATAACTGACTGGCTGGTCGTTGAGTGAGATGGACCTGGTGATAACCAGGACGTCCTGGAAGAGAAACACGTGGAGCTTCTGTAAAAAGAGACAGAGAGAGAGTTTTTTTTTTTCTCACTTGGTGTAGTATAACAGAGAGAGTATAAAATGTATGGATGAAAAGGATTGTGGGTATAAAACTGTAGAAATCTACTGACGAGTCCTCTGTTGTTCTTCAGTTCTCCATGGCAGCTGAGAGTTTTGGACCGGTCAATGAGTTCGTCCCTCTGCCCGTCCTCCGTGTACAACAGACGGTCCTTGTAGTACTGACACTCAGACTCCCCCGTCCGCCTGTTGATGTCCGCCACCACGCTCTGAACCATCAGCATCTGTGGAGCAAACAGACAAAATGTAACCCCATCTGGACACATTTTACATCGTTTCTATCTGTTTTCTCTGGGGTCCCACAATACAAGTGATCAATAGGACCCAAGAGGGTTAACGAATGAAGCCCATCCCAAACAGTCTGGGTGTAAGACAAAGGTGTACAGTATCCTAACGTTGGTTTTCCTCACCGCCTCATCCAGGTGCTGCCGGTCCGGATGGTCATTGGGAGTGTGCTTCAGGATCTCCCTGAGCAACAGTGGGTATTTCACCAGTCGGCTGCGGGGGATGTCCAGAAAGTTCCACAAGTCCAACTTTCTGCTAAAGGGTGACTGACGACAGCGCTGCAGGAAGTCCTGGACCCGTCGATCTTGCTTCTTCTGGTCCAACAAGGCCTTGGCCTTCACCTGGTTACTGCAGTATGGAGTGTAGGAAGAGAGACAAGGCAGCTGCAGGGACACAAAAACAGAGACTTGGTGAGGCTTTGATGGATAAACTTCACATCTGAATTCTGCAGATTGAAATTTCAGTGTGTTATATTTAGAAGAAAAACTCACCCAGTCAGCCAGGATGTGTCCCACATGTTCTGTGGACCCGTCAGGCTTTCTGGCATCTCGGAGGCGACTCAGTAGATCTGAGGACAGAAGGACAGTCTTAAAATTAAACAATTTAAAGAGGTCAGGCCACAGAGCACTATGGGAACATCATTTTTACAGACCGATCCGATATGACACTGATCTCATCAACAACAGAAAATTAAAGAACTGTTGTCTTAACTTATTAAACTGATGTCTTTTACCTTCTTTGTGCCTAAGAGATAAATACTGAGAAAACTACAGTATATGACAGTGATCTTAAGGGGTGCAATAATATGCACATCTAATCTCTGTTTGTGTGCATGTTTAACCTGTTGCTGCTGGAGTTTTAACCTTAAACCTTTTCATCTGAAGGCATTCAATTCAGACCTGTGCTGTATTGAAAGATACGGAAATGTTACAAGGATTGAATGCTGAAACAACCTTTATGTATAAGTGACTTGAGCTTATTCAGACATGAGGCCAACATGTTTGCTGACAGATTAACGTAAAGGAGTGCAAGTTTGAAAGGAGCTACAGGACTCCTTTGATGGACAACCTCTATCAGATGCTGCCACCTACCTTCATGCAGAGGTATCAGTGAGTCCAGAGTACCAAAGATCTGGTTCAGCTCCTGTTCAGTCATGATTGACAGCTTCAGCATTGGATCATGGTAGGCCTGTAGTACACACACAGCACACTTAAAATACAGACACTGTAGAGTAAATGTAGGAGGAAAGTCAAGGAAAAGTTAAGGTATTTGTTTGTTTACAGTACCTTCTTAGCCAACTTCAGATCCTCCACCAAGTCCTGCTCACCCTGAGCCAACTCAAATATAGCCTGCAGAGAGAGTCTTTGAAATGAATTTGTGTTTCCTAAACACATTGCAGAAGAGTGGAGTATGAGTTTTTCTTAATAAACTTCAGTCCTACAGAAATCTCTCTCACCTCTTGTCGTTTTATCTCTTTTGGGCTCAGAGGTTGCGTCGCTCCCAGTCGGACATCAAACGTCTCGCTCCAGAGCTTGCTGTCACGGCGCTTGGCAGCTGGAGCTGTTGCCGTAGAAACCCGTGTCGCAGTCACAGATGAGGATGAGGAAGGGTTGGAAACCGTCGCTGAGATAACACGTGTCTTCATTGTCGAGGAGGAGGGAGGAGGATGAGCGGCTCTCTCCGTCTGACTCTCATTACGAAAACTGATGGAGCGCTGCAGAGAAAGAGACATCATCAACACCATCAGAACCAGCATCCACTACCACCTCACAGCTTAACTGACTTAATGTAAACAACTGGTGGAAACATTTGACTGGTGGTTCACCTGCAGAGTTTGTCCAATCCTCTTCAGCGGCGCAGTCTTGACGGGAGGCAGCAGGCTGGCCAGCGACGTGACCCTGGATACAAGTTTACTGCGTTTGGTGCTGGGTTCCTGGAGGAGAGAATGGAAACAAACTATTTTCACATTTTCTCACAAAAACCTGTGATCCATGTGTGATGATGTCCACAACACAAACTTGAGAGAACATATGAAAATTCATTCAGTCTTAGATTGCATAATTATATTATCACATATCAGTATTGGTTGTCAAAACATTTACTATAGCATGTTACCTGGGAACAATAAATGTAGTCTGAAAACAGAAATAATGGTGTCGGAGCAGTGAAAACCCTCAAAAAGGTCCTCTGAGCCAAAGTAACGGCATCAATCTTTGAAGCAAAGTCCCATAGCACTGAGGGCCTATGGAAATTCCTGAATCAGGTCTCTTTTGTGCTGATAACCACATTGAAGTGGGGCTACGAGCCCTACGAGGGCTGGGCCTCAGGTTATTTTAGCTCAGGTTTATATTTGGACCAATATGGTATCCAGACATGCAAAAAAAAAAAGGAAAAAAGCTCTCTCCTCCACACCCTCAATGATGGTGCATCCATACTCCTTCCAACATAATGCAAAGTCTGCATAGTTTGAAGAAGTCTAGAAGGTTAGTCTCTTTCAATGTCCTTTGGATGTATTCCAAGTACACATTTGACATTTCAGGGGAGTTTGGTATTAAATATGCCTGACAAACATTTTAAAACATCCTTACAGAAGTTTTTCTACCCATAGATGTTGAAAAACTATTAAAACATGTTGATGAATTTTCTGTCAATGACAAAATGTTTCGGTAAGACCTTGTTTTTAAACAGTTGCATGAGTACAGTAAACTGTTCTAGTAGTTTTCGGGAAAGTGTTGTGAAGATACTTCAGGTTGAACAATAGTGTGACTCAAAGTCTTTCCCTTTCTGCTAGACTCTCACACACATACACAAATAAACACAGATATCAGTCTGGACCTGTCTGTGTGTGTGTGACCACCAGGCTGTTTGTCCTGGATACACTTACAATAAATCAATATAAATGTGTGTGTGTGTGCTGTGTATCTTCAGCTCTGCCCTGCAGCCCACAGTCAGCTGACCTACTGGAACTCAGGAACCATCAAACTTTGTTTCCATCAGCGCTCACAGTCAGGAACCAGTCGACCAGAAATAAATCGGTCTCCAGCTGACGTTTTTTGTTTTTTCAACTTCTGCTTCAAGTTCAACAAGAAAATCTGACAACAGAATTCACAGTTTTCAATGAATTACCAAAAAACTTTAATTAAGTAAAGTTTAGTTGTCTCCATTTCCAGAGAATCAGTCATCTCAAGGTCTGGACCAAGGCAAGGTCTGATGAGTCTCTAAAACTGAAAACACTGGTAAACACTGGTATTTTCTCTTATTTTCACAGATGATACTGTTGTATTTATTAAAGACATAAATGTTGTTTTGGGGTTCAGTGAGGATAATAAATAATCAGTTTATTTACTTAACAACTGAGAAGTTTCCATTGGACATGTTGTAATCGGTTTTCTCGCTGTGATGGCGATTCATCTGATTCGATCTGACAAGGATCAATTCAGTGCAGTTGGTCAACAACAGACTGGTTATCTAATTACAGCAGGTTTACTGACTCTCAGGTCAAGACCGCAGAGCCCCCAGAACAACTTCTGCTACATCACTCATGCTGTACCTTTAAAACTCTTGTTTATGTGTGACAAAAACTGCCAAAGTCAAATAAATAAAATGTGTGTTATGTAGGACTGCTCCCTAAACACTGATGATTTGAATGGTCGAGGTGCCAAATGTTTTTAGCTGCATCGTTGTACTGTTGTGTTATTTATTAGAGATGACCAGGTAAAACATTACATCATGCAGGCTGTTATAGGACTTTAATATGCCTGCCATAACTGGGTTCAGCCGTGAATAATATATTTTTCATGATTGTGGGTAGAGTGTATTGAAGAAAAAGCATCAGTAACAAGAAGAGGAGAGCACAGACGTTTGCCAAGGCCAAACATCCAGTCCTGTCAGCCATGAAATACAGTATGTCTGTGTTACACTGGACGTATCTTGTCAAGTTGATGAATAATTTGTGGTCCAGTCCTGTGAATCGGTTCGCTTCAAAGTTGGGTTCTTCCTTGGGCCATGCTGCACCATTCCAAAAAGTTTCATACCAAGTGATCATTGATCTTGGTCACTACCTTGACCAAACAATGAACCATTTATTAAGAAAATAATCAGCCGATGAATTGACCAACAGTTACCGACAGGTTTAATGAGTTTCATCATTTTCATCTGGGACAGAAGCTGTGCTTGATTGTTGGAAGCACTAAACTAAATTTGTCCTGCTGATTGAAGAAATGTGTTAATTGAGAAGTTATTGTCTCTGTAAGTCCATTTACAATGAGGTGTAGCTGCAAACATCTCATCCATGTTTTGAGGCACAGCAAGATGATGCCCCCATTCCTAACCTAGAAAGATCTGATTGGTTAAGTTGTTTTTCCAACCAGAGAAACAGCTGTCAAAGAACACAACATCAGATATGAGATGTGGACGGCAATTCAGAGTACAAGAAGAGGCATTAAGGGCCAAAGTGACACCTGAAAAGACGACAGCATACAACTGATGGATGGATGAGTGAAGAACAGAACTCAAAGGACATTAAAATCCGTGCTGACTTCACATCATGAAAAACAAGATGTTCCCTCACATATCTTAATATTTCTCACTTCACTGTTTTTTTGTTCAAGTTGGGGAAAACAATCCCCGGGGTCAAGCAGCAGTGTTAGCAGGCTGTCCTGATTGTTGTGAAGCCTCAAGCAGAATCTGTTTTTCCAACCGCCACAGATGTCATAAAATAGTCAAGTGACCTTTATAAAAAACTTATGAAAGAACTCACTTAACACCACATATAGTATTTAGAAGTGATAATTAGTGGCATAAGGAATACAAAGCACTCAAAACTATACAACAAACAAAAAATACTTTGAATATGTACACTACACTTCTAATAGTGTAATAATTCAAAGCTTTCAGCACCACAACTAATTCCCATTCACCTCCACTGTTTTGGGGTTTTAAGTGACAAAGATCTCAGCTACTAACAAAGGTACTGTGATTTTGGCCTCCAAAGTACAACACAAATCCAGAAAATGCATTACATCTTGTATCTGAGCATTCTCTGATCCTGTATGTTTTTTTTAATTATTATTGCTATTTTTCAAGTCTACTGTATGTTTACTGTGTGTAAATGGTAAATGGACTATACTTATATAGTGTTTTTCGTCTTCGCCCATTCACACACATTCATATACTGATGGTGCAGCCTTTGGGAGAAATTTGGAGTTCAGTATCTTGCCCACGGTCACTTCAACATGAAGACTGGAGGAGCCAGGGATCAAACAACTGATCTAACTTCTTCCTGAGCCAAAGTACCCCCATTTAGTGTCTGTCTGAGAAAATTTGAGCAGTAAGAAAATATTCAAAAAAATAGAAAGATATCCAAGAACTCTAACTGCACAAGACCCAAAAATAACACTATGGCAGAAAAAACAACAGCATTGGTTTTCAACCTTTTGGTGTCAAGACAGCCCAGAATATTCAGGCGAACAACAGCTCCACTACACAGTACAGGAACTGGACTAGACTGTTAGAATTTTAGATTAAACTAGATTAGATTAAATCAGATTACATTACACTGGATTGGTTTACACCAGATCAGATTAAGTTCAGTTAGACTAGAATATATCAAGTCAGATTAGATCACATTAAATCAGATTGTAAATCTCTGCATCTATGAATAAAGTTCAGCACTGAGAATCAGCTGATAAAACTACAACAAAAGTCCAACTAAATAATTCTCATGCTTAGATTTACTGAGGAGAAAATATTTCCTCCATCTTACCTCCACCTGTTTCCCCATGTTGTTGTTCCCTTTGCCGAAGTCCACAGAGCATCCAGACTTAAACTGGTGTACCAGTAGGCAGAGGGGACTCTGCCCCACCACCATACTGCTCACCACAAAACCCAGCACAGGATCTGGACCTTATCCAGTACCAAGAGAGCATCCAGAAATATGTTCACACTGGTGTCCAGGAAGAATTTGGTGCTGGCAAATAAATAAACTCCGATGTCTATCGTAAGTCTGGTATCGGTAGAGGGTCCAGTAAGAGTTTGGTACTAGAAGAGCTTCCTAAGAACCAAGCTCTGGCAGTCTGATGCTGCCAGAAATAGCCTGGTCTAGGTTACAGTAAATGCTGGATCAGATCTCGTGCTTTGGATCTCTTATTAAAGAGTTGTTAAATCTTTCCCACTCTCAGTGATGAGTGTTCACTCGTCCGCCTCCGGACTCTGTTTGACAACTCAATGCTCGCTAACTCTCTCTCTCTTTCTCTCTCTCTCTCTGACTCATTTACTCACTGCCTGGCTCACCCACTTACTCCCTTTACTTCCTTCCTCCTTTTTTCTGTTCTCTGTTTCTTTTTTTTTAAGTCTGTCCCTTTGTTTATTTAATTAGTAAGAAAGTATTGTCATTAAATCCCATGAAAATATCAAAATAGACAATGACCTGATCCTCCTAACAAGTATTGTCTGTGTCCAAAGCCTTATATATCTTCTTCCTCTGTGCCACAGAGCTCCATTGTTGTTTAAAAACTATTAAAAACACATCACTGTAGTTTATGTCAACCAGTGCCTAATGTGTATGCATCACTGAAAATAGTCCCCAACAAATGCACAATTTCAACAAACATCATGTTTGATAGTTTAAAGCAACATTTTGTAATTTCTCTGCCATAAAATATTTTTTTAAATCATATTTTAAATCATGTTGATGCTACATTGACTTGTAATCAGGTGAATGGTGTCTCTGTCATTCGTCTGTTTTTACACTATGTAACTTTGGGCTCCAGGTATGATTGCCCACGAGAAGTAACTCTTTACGGCACTAAGTCACACACAACCAACTATTTCACTGAATTTGGTGAAACTGCATCAGAGAGAAAACCAGAAAACATTTTCTCAACTTTTTCTCCATATACTTTATGGGGAAAATGTCCTCCGGCTGCTACACAACTTTGTGATTTACAGAGTTTCCTGATGGACAGTAAAGTAAACTGCTGCCAACTGTAGCTGCTGTTAGTTAATGTTAGCTCAGTTTGATAGCTGGGATGTCCAGACTGTGAGTTTAGAGCACCAGAGGAGTGTTAGTATTTGTACCACAGGTGTTTTGGACCAACAGGAAGAAGAAGACGTTTCCCTTTAAAGTGTGATGTTTGGCTCTTAGTAAAGTTGCCCACTAAGTAATATAATCATAACAAATACAAGTGTACAGCTGTCCATATTTATAACAGTGGGATTACACTCCTTTAAAATGTAATAAATTAGAGATAAACAAAGATGGGGTTCAAAACAATGAATCAATTAATCAAGAAACAGACTTGGCAGATTAAACAATGATGAAAATAATCATTTGTTGCATATTTAAGGTTAGGGTCTTTCTCCAGGAAATTAATGTTACTTAATGTCCACACACACACACACACACACACACACACACACACACACGCACACCCACGCAAACCCTGAATCAGCTGTAAGTTTGGAGGTATCAGAACAACACTGATCATTGTGTCATTTTTAGAAATGTCGCCATGGTTTCCTGTGACTCTTATCAGAGTCAGAGTGTCACCACTGACCTCTGACACGACATGAAACAGGCATCATAATCGGGCAACAAAAACTGCCCTTCTGACTCAGCTCCATTGTCCGTAAATAGGCCCGTTGGGTCATGGACACCCAGAGACGAACAGGAGTGACCAATAGACCCAAGAACAGATTCAGTTGTGTCTGACTCAGGCAAACCCGCCTAATTCGCCTGTACTGTGACACATCGCATGTACATTAAAAAGAGATCTTTACATTCAACAGAACGAGACATGGTGACGGATATTTATTGTTAAATATGACCAAATGAGTAACAAGATACTCATAAATACTTTGCCATAACAACAAAACAAAATATAAAATTCAAGTAATAAATCCTTGTTAGTACTTCTGATGAACAGGCAGCTAGTTTTGTTAGCTGGTTCGCTACCACAGAAGTAGATTCCAATAGAGTTCAGTGCAATCATTAATCCTGAATAGCTGGACTCTTTATGGCTCATGCTGTTTGTTCTGGCATATGTTATCTCCGCAATGGAAGTGGTGAGTGAAAAGTTAACATGATAGTCAGAATGGAGACGATTATGAGAATTTTCCTTTAAACTGCTAAACTCAAGGCACATGTTACGATTATTAAAACCTACAAAGACAAGACACACACACACACACACACACACACACACACACACACAATGACTATTTCAATCAACACACACACACACAGGTAGACTAGGATTAGAGTCATTTCACAAGCTGACCTTGAAATACAAAAAAATCATGTCTGCACTAAAACAGAAACTGACATCCATCAGAGGCATTCTGTCCTGTCACAACCCAGTTTTCGAAAAAGGTTTGCCATGCCACAATGTGAATTAATAAGCAGAAACAAAATGTGATTTTAAAGACATTAAAACCCCACATTTAATTCTAAATAGTACAAAACTTATCAAATGTCAAACTATCAAATGTCAAATCAAAACTGAAAAATCTGCAGCTGAAATCCTCAAGAATGGGAAATCATTTCACTTTCAAGATTATAGTAAGGTCTCCTCATACGTTCACAGAGTGTTGTTAAAAGAAGAGGTGATGAACAGAGCAGTAAACATGACCCTGTACAACTTTTTTGAAACGTGTTACTGCCATCAAATTCAAAATGGGCATATAATTTTCCAAAAACAATAACATTTCTCAGTTTCAACAGTTGCAAGTATAAGTTGTCTTTGTCTTCATCACATTTTGTTTCTATTTTTACACAGCGTGTAGCTTTTTTGGAAACAGGGTTCTAATTTATTCCACAAATGTTAAAGTGTTGTGTTTAATTATGACTTACAAAAGTAAAAAAATGTTAGTATCTCATTAGTTATGTGTATATTGTAATTGTTAGATAATAAGTTACAATTTTGACTTAGTACCAGATAATTAAAGTACTTCATCTTGAACCTTGTGAGTGGTTTAAAGGCTTTGTTAAATTACAAAATCACTTTAAACTATCAAAGAAAAGAAAAGAAAATAGTAGGCTTTTATTCTGAAAGAGTTAATGTGAAAAGATGTACATGTTCCCTCACAGTTTGCTGACCTCAGTTTACTAAACCACATCAATCATAATCTACCATCGACCCGAAATCGACCCTGAGGGGCTCAGTAAGTATTAATTAACCCATGAAAACATCTATAACCAATCAGCCAATCAGAAACCTCACAGTAAATGCGATGCAGCTCTAAATGACAGCACAACCCTTTTGACTGTTTTATTTTATAATGAATGGCATGCTGACTGTGGAAATGTTTATTCACTTTTCATGGTTTTTGTAGTGAGCCTCATGAATGTGCTGATGGATCTTTCCAGGCTCTCTAACAGGTCTGTCACTGATTTAAAGTGTCTAGTATGAGGTGTAATGGGTGCCCTACCCATGAAAAAAAGATCATAGAATAAATTAAGCCCAAACCTTTAGTTTATTAACCTTTAGTTAATTCTTTTGAGAATTAAACCGTGTTGTCACACAGACAGAGAATTGTATTAAAAATTAATAAAAATATCAGCAAAACTCATCTCTGATCAGCAAATACTCTGCTAAGAATTCACTGAAATGACTTAGTTTACACAAACCTCCTCCAGTTACTTCATTCCCTGTTAATTGTCTGGTTCATCAGTTGTTATTCACTGAATATAATATGAAATATCCAAATCCAATATCCAAATATGTTGTCAGTTTACTCAGTGACAGAAAGAGAGGTACAGGTAAACAGTTACTGTAACACTGTAAAATCCTCTCCACGTGGCAGAGTGTCAGTAAAAGGACAATAAATGTGTCCTTTTGTCCTTTTCCTTGATGTGTGACTCACTGAGCTGCTGCAGGGATTAACAGTAGAGAAACAATAGAAAGTAATTTACTCTAGGTTCACTATCTCTAACAAAATAAGACTGACGGTGTGTTTGGGTCTCTTTGTCACATAAACACTGGGGTGTATTGAACAGGGTGGACATCCTGTGTTAGATGGAGCAGAGAGGGGAAACGCCCGGGAAGGAACGGGCTGCTGGCACAGGGCTAAAAATACAGATAAGTACATGAGGAGGGGTCCAACACGAGGACCGAGGGCCCCTGAGGGTCCGACTATACAACAATAACCTACAGTCAGAGCTGAGGATGATAAAGTACAGTCACTGCACTGCCTCGTGTACAAATGTTTACAGCGCTGTTTTTTGTCTTATTTAATTGGAAAAAATCCAGCTTCTTGTGCCAGGCAGATGAAAGATTCATTTAAAGTAGAGGCATAGGAAAAGAAGTATTATTTTCCTGAGTGTGTGTTTATATATACTTTTTTGTATATATCTTGGAAAAGCAACACAAAAAGAGCAACAGTTTACTTGAATGTAGAGAGGACTTAAATTACATCACTCTGCTTCAGGAATATGTTCACACTCATCTACAGGGGGCAGTAAAACACCAGCAAACATCAAAATACACCAACAAAAGCAGTGAAGAAGAAGACTGCCATCTCATACACATGGATGTAAACAATGCAGAATTGAAGCTTTTCAGTAACTCCAGTCTGCAAATGTTTTTTGAGGAAGGAAATGCTTTCAGCACTGAATGTAGACACAACCTTTGTTTACAAGAAAGATCCACAGGGCACCTTTAAGTCATAATCGAAACACAATAAAGGAGAAAAGAGCTGCTGTTAAAGGAACATTTTTTAACTTTTCCACCATAAATAACAGATTTTAAATGTCATTTGTACGTCTGTTTGCACGCTATGTAACTTTATGCTCGATCACGAGAAGTACGTAACATTTTATGGCACTAAGTCACATGCCACCAACTGTTTCACTGATTTTGGTGAGACTGGATCATATTTTATGGAGAAAATGTTTTCTCTCTCTGATGTCCTCTGGCTGCTCTGCCTCAACTCTCTGATTACTGAAACATCAGAGTTTCTTGATGGACAGTAAAGTAAACTAATACATGCATGCAGCTGCTGTATTTAACACAGTCAGGAAGTATTTAGCCTTGTCAAAGTCAACACTGAAGCTCTTCTGACACATTTCATGACTTTATGAGACAAGAGCAGAGAGTCAGCAGACAATAGAGAAATGAGTTTGGAGGAGCTGAACTTACATTGATGTCCAGACTGCAGAGACTGAGAGAGTCCGCATCCCTGCTCGCCTGCTTCCTCTTCTTCTGCAAAACACAGCAAAGATTCTGTCAGCAAAGATGTGGATTATGAGTGGACCTGAGGCAGGCTGGATGAAGCCTGGGTTCTCAAACAAGCTACCTGTAATGGCACCCCTGTCAATCAAAGCGGCCACACTGTTAATTCTGCATAACCGAAAGCCTTAATATGAATAATTTGAACAGGTGAGTTCTATAAAAATTCACTGTTCAAAAAATCAAACCACATTCTGTGAAGGCCAGGTAATCTCTGCGGTAACTATGGCAACCACCAGTCATCTGATAGGAAGTTGTGCAGGTACAGTTGTACTTGTGAGAGCCAAAGTGCCATGACGACAAAAACAGGAAGAGATCACACAAACACCTGATGAACCGGGTCACTGAGAGCAAACAGCTGTATGTGTGCGAGGAGGAGGAGGAGAGGAGAGGAGAGGAGAGGAGAGGAAAAATGGACATGAAGAGTAAGGAAGCAGGAGAGGAGATGAAGAGATTAAAAGGAGAGGGAAGAAGTATGACAAAAAGAGGGGAGATGACCTTAACCTTTAACCGGAGGAGGAGAGGGAAAAGGGCAAGAGGAGTAGAGGAGGAAGGAAGGATAGGAAAGGTGGAAAGGAGGGAGGAGAGGAAAGGAGCAACTAAGGAGATGTTCAAAGAGATGTAGGAAGGAAAGAAGGAAGCAGAAGAAGAAATGGAACGAAGAAGAAGAGAGTAGGTGGGGGAGAAAAGGAAGAGGAGAGGAACAATCATGAGAGGACAGATGGAGGAGAGGAGAGAGGAGAGTTAAGGAAAGAGGGAGGAGGAGGAGAAGGAGGTGGAGGAGGAGGAGGAGGAGGAGAAGAGGATGTTGGGATCAGTGTAGCAGAGTGTAACAATAGAAGGAAGTCTGCTGTTTGTTCAGTATTGTGTTGAGACTTTGTTGTTGGCCGGACATTATATAACCTGGCAGACTTTACCTTTAACACAGTGTCACCATGGAAACCAAGGAGGAGGAGTCTGATGCTCCAGTCCATATATGGTCATCCTCTAAACATCACGGCTACAAATCGACTGTATTTTAAATATCACAGCGAATGTGATTATCCGTGCGTGTATATTTACAGTATATATATGTACATATATATGGAAAATGAGTTACAAGTTACAGTACATTACTTTTCTGCTTTTTTAAATTGCATTACCTGTAAATAACATACCAACAACCAAACTGTTATTTTAAGTATGACAAGTTATTTCTCTTTTTGGTATAGAAAATTCACTATATTATTTATATGGTATTTTTCAGCTTTTTTAAATTACATGCACATTTCTGTAAAACGACAATATGATCAATAAAATAAATGTCACCAATTACATAAATGTTTATGTACATACCAACCTTTTTTCTTTTTCAGTAGTTTACTTTTAAATTATATAAACAGTTCATTTTAAGTTTTAAGTATGACATTAATGACAAATTAAACTTATTTCTTATTATTGTACAACAAATATCACTTTATTATTTATACGGTATTTTCCTGCTTTCTTAAATTACATGCAACTTTCTGTAAAATGACAATAATCACCTGTACTGCAATTAAATATGTAAATCTTTGTAAGTCTTACTAGTGT
Source organism: Protonibea diacanthus (assembly GCA_028641955.1). Taxonomy (NCBI): domain Eukaryota; kingdom Metazoa; phylum Chordata; class Actinopteri; family Sciaenidae; genus Protonibea; species Protonibea diacanthus. Next base: position 17,718,939 of record CM053978.1, read on the forward strand.
TATATTTATGTGTGCTTTAACATTACCTCATAACCTGGAAGTGCCAAAAACTGCAGTTCCTCAAACGTCCACTTGAGGCTGGCTACAGAACGAGTCATTCTCCATAAGCCCCCATGTTTAAATGTCCAACTTCACAGCAGAAATAAACATGCCTGGTACAAAAAACAGTTTTGGTCTCTATAGCTAATTTCCCCGTTCATGACAACTGTACTGAGGGTGAATTTTTATAGAACTCACCTGTTCGACTCATATTAAGGCTTAAAGTTATGCAGAATTAAGAGCATGGATGCTATAATTGACAGGTGGGTGTCATTACAGGTGGCTTGTTTGAGCACCATGACGCTCCACCCATACGCCACCTCTTTGCTAATTTTTAGATTAGCCAGTAGGTAGTGGAGGAATGAAAGCCAAATTAACGAGTTTTACACTGTAATCTACAATAATATTGGAACCGTGAACTCTTTTGGCCACAACAATCATGTAGAGAAAATCTGACATTGTGACAGCTTCAACAGCAGCACACTGTGGTTTTGATATGAAGATTCAGTGTGGTAAATTGTGGTAATAAATCTCTTAAGGCTGAAATTAATGTGATAGTTTAATGTTTTTTCTTATGTTTCATCTGTTTGTTGCAATGAATATAAGAAAGTAGTTTGCACAATGTTAATTGTGATAATATCCCGTTTGCTCTTGTAGCTGTGCTAAACACGATCATCAGAACATCACAGTTGATGCATCGCTCTCTCTGCAAAATATGCACATTAAGCTGGCTACAGGTGTCAATGAAAGTGTGAACACATCTGCAGGAACTCATGGATGCAGGAATTGCATGTAACAGTGTAAAGCACCTGAAACAGTTTGATCTGAGCGTGACTTCGATGACAAATGTTTGGAACATTTGAAGATACTTCATGCGAATCAAACATGAAGCAACAAAGCGCGTTGTACAACAAGAAGACAGCGGTTCTGCGGTGTCACATCTTTGTGATTGACCTGTAATTGTTTGATAAACTCCCAAAATTCTTTATCATTATTATTGTTAGAAAGCATTCTGAGACTCACCCGATAATAAACAAACAGACAGCAGCCCATCATCAAAGATCAGATCTGCTCCTCAAACACAGTTCAAGTGTTTATTAACTCTCTCTGCAGTCATCTGCTGCTCCTCTTCCTCTTCTTCTTCTCCTGTTCTTCCTCCCAGAGTCACATGAGTCTGTGAACACTTCTCCTCCTTTCAATCACCTCCTTCACAGTCACATTGCTATTCTCTCCGTGCTCCTGCTTAACTCCTCTTCTTGTCTCCCTCCTCCAGTTTGCCTCCTCTCCTCCACCTTCTCTCTTCTCTCACCTCCTGTTTTCAACCTTCTTCTCTGTACCTTTCTTCTCCTCCTGCACCTCCTCAGACCCAGTCTAAACCTCTTCAGCAGCTCCCCTCTCTCCTCATCAGCTTCACTGCCTCACTGAGTGGATCTACAGACCCTCAGGAACAGGAACACCTCACAATGTGTGTGTGTGTGTATGTGTGTGTCCACTCAGTTCCCATTGGACAAACAGGAAGTGACGGTCGTCGGGGGAAACAGGCTGTCTATAATTAGGAGCTACAGGAGACACGGAGACACCAGCGGCAGAGACACAAAGGACATTTGCTCAAACTCTTAACTAAAATCATGCAAAGAAAAATAAATCCAACAACACAAAATGTAACGAGTACTCACTTCATCGGTGGTTTAAGAAGTATTCACATCTTTTACTACAGTTAAAGTACCACACTGTAAAAGTACTTAAAGTAATTTAAAAAATGATTTAAGTTAAAATATAATCAGGAAGATGTGCTCAAAGCATTCAAAATGTGAATACTGACTGTTATATTATTATACATTATATGTTTATATTATTATGATTCCTGCATTCATCTAAAAGCAGGATTTTTTTGTTGTAGTTGGAGCTCATTTCAAACTATTTTGATTATTTTCATTGCAGATTCATCTGCTGATTATTTTCTCTATTAATCGATCAATTGTTTTGTTTGTAAAAAAAAAAAAAGAAAATCCAAGGAGGAGACAAGTCCAAGACGAGACAGTACGTAGCGTACTTATGTAGCTAATGTTGTGTGTAGGATTTGCAGAGTTCTGTGTATCGTGATATCCCGCAGTTGTGGTCTTGACTGGTCTTGAAATAAAATCCTGAGTCCTCTTTGTCTGACACCGAGACAAGACTGAGTAAAATGCCGTCGATTCTGAGACAGAGACCTTCAAAAAGCGGTTGCAAGGCCGTTCTCGAGACCAAGAACAATCTCAAGTGTTACAACACTGATGGCACCTTTATAATACTCCAAATACTCAAATAACTCAAATATTCAATAAAAACTTTAAATACTTAAAAGTATATATAACTCAGTAAGTAAAAGTATATAATAAGTAAAAGAAACAATCATCAGCAACAATCTTCTTCTTCAGTCATCTTTAAATTTTTGCAATTTTTTGCATGAAAAAAGTTTGTTGCCAATTCAATCAAATAATAATTTCAGCTGTATTATATACAGTTAGGTAGTTTCATTTATGACAAAACATATTTTTATAAGCTTGTCATAAGTTTTTAAGTAACTAGTGATTAAAACTGTCAAATAAAGTCTGTTTCATGATGATTTGCTGCATTCAGTTAGATATCTATAGCTCAGTTCAGTCTGACACCGGATGAGCGGTGTTTGTTCCTCTGGTGGAGTAAAAGTAGAAGTTGGCACAAGAAGAAAAGATTCAATTAAAGCACAAGTACCTCAATAACGTTGGTGAGTGTTCATGTTCATCATGTCATTGTTTTAATTTGTCTTATACTTTAGTTTATAACCAAAGACCTGCAAAACTATTGCTGCCCCATCAGCCTCAGCTTTCTGGGGCGGCTGTGGTAGAGTGGATCGTCCACTAAGATGATCGGCGGTTCAATCCCCAGCTACTTCAGTCTGCATGTTGAAGTGTCCTTGACACTTGAGCCAGATATTGAACCCCATATTGTTCTTGAAGGCTGCATCACCGGTGGTGTGAATGTGCATAAATGATTAGCTCCCAAACTAACGAGCAGCTGCATAGCAGTCAATGCTGTCAGTGTGTGAATGTGATGTGTAGTGTAAAAGCACCTTGAGTGGTCAGAAGACTCGAAAGGTACTAAGTGCAGTCCATTTTGTTATAGCATGCTGATGTTAGCATTTAGCTTAAAGCACTGATGTGTGTGCAGCCTCTCCAACAGTGCTGAATCTTTAGAGCAACACACAAGGAAAGCAGCAATTGTGTGAAACATAAACCCTCCTGAAGCATTGAAGCTTTTGTCGCTGTGAGCAGGGTTTGAACCTGCGCGGGGATACCCCATTGGATTTCAAGTCCAACGCCTTAACCACTCGGCCATCACAGCTTTGGTTCACGTCTTGTATCTGTTGATCACCACACCCTAACCTCTAAGCCAACATGTATTATTTAGTAGGAATCCATTATTATTACAGCCATAAGCTGCAACTTTCATGCTCTACATATCTTCTGAACATTCTCAGACTAAAATGGCGTTTCCCAGACAAATCAGGAGAAAATTTACTTTGGTCCAGACCAGAAACAGAAAATATGACAACACAGATATCTTAGCTGCATCAGAGACGGTAAAGAAAAGAGACGCCTCCCTGAAGAGTCACTTGCTGTATCTGTGTCATATGGGTCGACCCTCCTCAAAATGCACTGAGTCAGTCTTACTGTGTTTGTTCACTTGGGCTTGGTGTAACAGTACGAAAGACATTTTTGGTCAGCGACATAAAATCTCCAGAAAGATTCAAGCTTTGATCGCTGTGAGCAGGGTTTGAACCTGCGCGGGGATACCCCATTGGATTTCAAGTCCAACGCCTTAACCACTCGGCCATCACAGCTCTGATTCACATGTGATGTCTCTTTATCAGCAGACTCTGACCTCTAAACCAACAGATTAGTTGGTAAAACACAATCTGCTATATAGTATACTGTTTCATATCATTGGTGGAGATTGTGATGCATTTATCTTATAGAAAATCTTTGACTGCATTTACAGAGGAGTGCTAGTGAGGATTTCTGCCTTTTGTAAAGAGGGAAAGGAGGGAAGAGACTATTTTTGAGTTCAATCTCTGCATCAGTACAGTATACTAATTACAAATCCACTTTTACCTGTTTTGTTCCTGTTCCTGAATCCAACTGAATAGTTACAGCGCCAAATTCCCCCTAAAATCTCAAACTTTGGTTGTTTCTGCTGGTCTCGCACTTTTCAAATTTAATTTCTTTGTTGCTTTATGTTTCACACAACATTAATTCTCACTGATGAAACTAAAGTCAACACAAATAAAACAGGACAAACAGAATCAGATTCTCCTTTTTTCTCTTGATATTAGAGCCATGCTGCACTCTGAGGTCTCACCCTGATTTATTTACTTTGTTGTGTATTACGTCTTAATAAACTTGTCATAAGAATGTAACAAGTAAGTGTTGACCTGCTGAAGCATCACTAGCACATTTGTGCTTTGCAGTTAGGAATGGTGGTTACTAAGAAACTTACTCTCCTGACCTGGAAGTCTATCACCACACCCTGCTTTGCACAACGGCTCAAGGAAATGTCTATTATACAGATGGAAAAACTGTGTCTGCATAGATGTGAGGGGACATGAGGTCCTTTCTTGGCACAGCATCATATCACCACACAACCATTGGGACCTGCATGACTTTATGACTCAGTATGTGTTTGATCTGAATGCAGTGAATAATGTGAATCAGATTTGTTCTTACCCCTCTGAGGGACCAGCCGTCAGGAGGGAGAAGAGAGAAGGAGGAAGTTTTCTTCTGCAGCTTCGACCTGAAGGAAGGATGGAGAGAGAAGGATGAAAGAAAGGAAGAGAAGAAGGAAGGAACAAGAAGGAGGAAGAGGAAGGAGAGAAGATGAATTAATCAGCGTTCACTCTTCCTGACCACACAGTAAGTTCTTATGGATGAATTGATTGACAATTAGTTGATGAATCACTTTCCAGAATGAATGAAACTGTTCTGATCATCCATTAACACTTAAAACTAAAAATATTCTTTCTCATTTGATTGTTTGTTGCTTTTCTTTGTCTCATGAGAAATGTCCATGCCCTTCACAGTCAGCTTAGTGGTGACTGTAGCTCAGTCTGTAGGGCTTTGGCTTAAGGTTTGGTGGCCAGTTCAAGTCCCACATGGAGCTGGAGAGGTGCCAGTTCACTGCTCGGGCAAGGTACCGAACCTCTAACTGTTACCAGGCCATTATATGTGTACATCCAGAAAAATTATAAATCCAAGAGGAAGCAAACAATCAGTTGACTTTTATACTGAAGGGTTCAGGTTTGAGTTTGACCAGAGGTCCCCCTGGTGGTATCTGTTGGTGACTACATGTAAACAAACTAAAAGGTCTGAGACATGAGATGTTTTATTTATTTCAAAGATTTATCTGGACGTCACTTGCAGAGAACAAAGTAGAATGAGAGGAAACACAAAGTGAAAGATGAAGACCCAAAGAAAGGTAAAAAAAAATATCAGAGGTCACAAACCTTGTTCAAAACATTACATCATCGTACACACCCTTGTCTGAGTGTGTGTGAGAGCGAGTGGTCGAGGCAGGAGTGAACAGATGGTACAAAGTGAGAGAGAGCAGACCTGGTCAGTCTCACCAGCTGCTCCTATATTCAAACTTAACTATGTGTAGATTTGTGCATCATTAAAGTAATGCATCACAAACTTTTTATTACAGAAATCTGTTATTACTCAGTATTTCTGCTGGGTGTAACTGTTCACGAACTGTAATCATATCTGCTAACAAATGAGCCCTTCAGACTGAGGAGCAAGGTACATGCTGCTGTAAGTACTTGTACTTCAATATTTCCATGTTATGCAACTGTATACTGTATACCTTACAATACACCAAAAACAAAATATGATGCATTATTATTAATAAACTATTAGACTAATAGTGTAACAGGTAATTACATACAACATTAAAATGCTGTGTATACTTTAATGCACCAATATTAAAATAATAAAATAAAATTATAAAATAAAACAAATACAACACTGCTGCAGGGTGAGCACTTTAACTTTGGAAGCCTTAAATATTTTTTTATAATACTTTTTTTCAAACTTTTACTTGAGTAATATTTTGAATACTATAAAATAAAATATTACTGTTTTTACTCAAGTAAAGTATCTGATTACTTCTACCATGACTGTAAAAAAGGAGTATCATTGACTATATCTGACCTGAAACTACAAAATGTAAACTTTCAAGTCTTTTCAAGTCTTAACTTTCAAAGACTTTAAATTACATTTTAAAAATGTAAATACTTAAAACAACATTTTGTAACTTTTCTACCATAAAATAACAGATTTGAAATCATGTTGATGATACACTGACTTGTAATCAGGTAAATGGTGTCTCTGTTATTTGTGCGTCTGTTCTCACACTATGTAACTTTTTGCGAGAAGTAGGGAACTCTTTATGGCACTAAGTCACACACCACCAACTATTTCACTCATTTTGGTAAAATTGGTTTAAATGTAAAATATTTTCTAGTTTTCCCTCTGATGTCCTCTGGTTGCTCCACCTCAACTCTCTGTGATTTACAGAGTTTCCTGATGGACAGTGAAGTAAACTGCTGCCAACTGCAGCTGCTGTTAACTAATGCTAGCTCAGTTTGTTAGCCAGGCTGCCCGGACTGTAAGCCCAGAGAGGTGTTGGTGTTTGTATCAAAGGTGTTTTGGACCACTGGGAAGAAGAGGTGTACAGGCAGGAGGCTGCTGACAGGGAGCAAAGCTGGTGTCGTGCCAGAACAGGAGCTGGGCAATGAAACCAAGCTCAGCAGCCTCTATGGACATAATGATAGAGGAGGAGAAGAGACTGAAGAGGACATTGACAGAGGAAGCTAAGAAGAGAAAAGGAGAGAGTCAGTGAGCAAGAAGCGCCGGACAAGAGTAAATTTAGAACTGACTTTTAGTAGTTGGCGAGAGCTTGGTGAAATAAAAGGCTGAAAGACAGACACTGAGCTAGGGTTCTTGCTGTTGGACTAGTAAGTAATATTAACTGGCCGCTATGTCTTGTGTTGTTGACGTTGCTTGATGTTTGACTGTTAGCAAAGTTGTGCACCCGCCAGTTTTTTGATCATAAGTGCAGTGATATAATCATAACAAATAAACATATTTACCATAGTGGTATTACACTCTGATCCTTTTTAGAGGATTGGCAATTCAGATTAATATATTATTTGATCTCCTAAAATGTTAGTTTTAAGGTTATATTACAGCTTGTGATGCTACAGTAACTTCTTGCTTATGTAGATGTTTCCTAGCAACCAATGTACACATTACTTAAGTCATTGTTATGTAGGACATTACAAGTTGTACGAGTGCAACCTGATTCAGTGAATCACCAGTTTGAAACTAATGAGTAAGAACTGAGGAAGGAGGCAACCCAGTCTAGTTCTGTTTCCTGCCCTCAGTCACCTTACCTACAATAGGAAACACACACATACACACACACACCTAATATTCAATTCAATGTGCTGCAGCCAGGGTAACTTGAGTTCACTCTGTAGGGCAACAAAATGTGCTTTCAGATTTCCAGATGCTAACACATGCTAACACATGCTAACAGAACATCGGTGGTGTTTTATAAACAAACCTGAAACTTGTTCTGCATTTCTGTGTGTGTGTGTGTGTGTGTGCCTGCGTGTGTGTGCGCCTGCGTGAGTGTGTGCCTGTGAGTGTGTGTGCATCCAGGGTGGGATGATTTGTGTGATTGGAAAAAGCTCTGCAACTCCCAGGAACGAATGAGTCACATACTTAAACACACACACATTTAAACACTTGTAATGTGCACACATGCTCACATACACACACACACACACACACACACACACACACACACACCACACACACACACACACACACACACACACACACACACACACACACACACACACACACACACACACATACACACTTTTATAATCCAGATCAGAGGTGTGTTTGGCTGCAGGCTCTCTTGTTTCTCTCTTTTCTCTTGTTGAATCTTTTACCCCCCATCTGTTTTTAATCTCTCTCTCTCTCTCTCTCTCTCTTTTTCTCTCTCTCTCTCTCTGTCTGTCTTTCTGTCTGTGTCTCTCTAACCTTTGGGTTTCCAGTCTGAACACCAAACACTGTGTTTTGGTGTTCAGACTGAGGAGAAGATGTTCTCACGAGGAGCCTAACTTCAGTAAAATTAACAGTTTCAACTCTGACTCTGGGAGACATTTTGTAGTTTCATGCTTTTTTTTTATGTTGTTCTATAATTCTGATGTTATTCTAGATTTTTATTGTTGTCAACAAACCATGAAAAGACCAAAGCCAAAAATGTTCCTAATAACAAGTGATGTGTGATATATCTTCTTCCTCTGAGCTGCAGAGCTCCAGTGATGTCCAAAAGCTCAGCAGTGAGTCACACTCAGTGACAAGTTCCTTCATTACCATGAACATACACTGTTTATTTTGAGTTTTCAGTCCTCCTCCTGTGAATAATCACCACAGCACCAAATGTGTATTAATCCCCTACAAATGCGCAGTTTTCTCTGTTTTGAATAAGGTTTGATAAAAACTACAATGACCAGCAACATATGAAAAAGTCATGTCCAGACTGTCGGGATGCCAAGACTTATTCTTGAGCCCTTGTATTACTTGTTATAAAAAATGTTGGACACAAAAATCAATAACCTCCCCAAAAAAGACTACAATGGCGAGCTGATTAAAAGATTACTGAACAGTTTTACAAATGAAACTATATATATATATTTTTTTTAGCTTTTTCTACAGTAGAGTCTCAGACAGAGCTGGGAGATCAGAGAATGCAGACACATTGTTGGTTTTCAAAATAATACAAGACTTATTATTATCCATTTTCTGTAACTGCCTGTACTCATGAGGGTCATAGTGGAACTGGAGCTGACACTGGGCAAGAGTCGGTGTACATCCGGGACAGCACCTGTTCATCACAGAGCTGACACATAGAGACAAACTACCACACACACTTATGGTCAATCTAAAGTCACCAGGAGGACTGTGGGACTAAACTAGACAGGCAGATGACTCCACACAGAATGGCACCAATCAAATGAGGGAATCGAACCAGGAACCTTCTCACTGTGAGGCAACAGCACTAACCACTCATTATTCTAATGGTCAGAAAAATTGAGTTTGATTAGTGAGAAACTAAACTTATCTGCTAATGAAGACGATGTGGTCAAAAGCTCCAGCGAGTAAGTGGACCTTGAGTGGAGTATGTCTTATGAACTGTGAGCTCAATTATTCTGCGATTATGAGGAAAATAGCTTCTTTGATTTTCTGTGATATAAAACACCAATAAAACAGGCAAAACAGATGTAAATAATATGACGTTCATGGCGGCTACATGTTGTCATCGTCTTTATCTCACAGGCAGGTGGGGTGACATCATTTCCTGCTGTGGAAAACGCTGGTCATGATGTGATGACATCGTTCAGGAAACAGCAGAGGAAACCCTGCATTTCTTCGACTCCCAGATCCCAGATCAGATGGTCAGAACTGAACCCACCCCGATCACTTCTCGTGGGTGATCGTACCCGGAGCCTGTCTGTTCTCACACATGTAGTGTGAGAACAGATGTAGACAGCCATTCACCTGATTACAAGTCAGTGTAGCATCAACATGATTTAATATTTGTTGTTTAACGGCAAAAAAGTAACAATGGTGCTTTATTTTTCTGATTATACTTTTACATTGCATTATTTTTAACCAAGTATTTTTACAGTGTGGCATTAGTACACTCACACACACTCCAGCTTCCTCCTGCAAACCGGCAGGGCAGCATACTCATACTAGAAACATGATGATTATCGACAGAACAAAGCAGCAGAATAAACATCACCTTAACAACATCTTCATTGTCCCTCAACAGCAGGTGAACCACATTCCTTCACAGATCAACAGCTTCAAGTCTCCACGTCTGTTATTATGACTGTTCACCTGCATTCACACTGCTTCTGCTCTTACTGAATGTGTTTGGAGTTTATTTTGTTCATCACAAATCCAACAGCTTTATATTAAAGCAACATTTTGTAACTTTCTTACCATTAAATAATAGATTTTTAATCATGTTGATGCTACACTGACTTGTAATCAGGTGAATGGTGTCTCTGTTCTCACACTATGTAACTTTGTGCTCCAGGGACGATCACCTGCGATCAAGCACGTAGCTAATGTTAGCTTAGTTTGTTAGCCGGGCTGCCCAGACTGTGAACTCAGGACACAAAGAGATTAGCTTGTGGGACTGATCTTAGAATATGGACTGATGGATGGAAAATTGTCAGAAGAAAAGATAAGATAACTCTTATTATCATAAACCAACAGGTGTCTGCTATGAACAGACTCAGAGTCAGAGTCTGTGTTTATCACCGTGTATATTATCACATATAAGGAATTTAGTGTGGCATATTGGTGTATAACAATATAAAAATGAGTACTGTAAGTCCAGAAGCATTAATAGAAAAACAGAGCATTGACAAATCTTTCATAATGAAAGGAAAAAGACACAAATATCTTGAAAACGTAAAGATAAAAATCTGCAGCACTGCAGTTGACAATCAGCTGTCTGTGGACGTTGGACGTGCTGTTTGTTATATAACCGTGCCAGTAATATTTCACAAAAAGCCTGAAGGCAGACAGCCTATGTCGATGTGGATCTGTGGACAGTTTTAAAAAATGAATGGTTGAATTTAAAGAATTTATTAATTACATGTTTAATTCAGAAACAACAACAGCAGCTCTGTATGTTTTTATGAGTGTGGATAATGTTGTAGCCTAGTACTAATACATATTACTGTACTACAACCTCTAGATACAATAGTATCCAGTAATGGTACTTTTACTCAAGTTCTCAACTTGAGTGCAATTTGCTTATTTACTTTGCTCATTATTTCTATTTTATACTACTTATACTATAGCTGTACTTCACTACATTTCACAGACTGTATTTTTTACTCCAGCATGTTTATTCTACCCTTGATACATGATGTAATGCAGTACTAATCTACACTGTAAAATAAAAAGCATCTAAATTTGGCTTCACATTATTAATACTCATAATAATATAATCTATTATATATATATATTACAGATACTATTATATTATAGATATTACATATCTGCCACATTTCACGCAAACATTTATTGCTGAAATGATCTGAGTGGTTGAGTAAAGAAAAAGAAAATAAAACAAGTTTTAAAAATTGATTAATCGTTTAAATGGTCCAGTGTGTCAGATTTAGAAACATAATATCCATAACTATGTTTTTACTAGTGCATGATCACCTGAAAATAACAACTGAATCTACAGACACAGCCGGTCCTCCTCCACCAGGTCTGCTATGTTGAGCCACTATGTTTCTACAGTAGGCCTGAATGGATATACTAAACAACTTGGCTTTAGTGGCTTCCACGCTTCTTTAAAACAGGTAGCTATTTAAAGACAAAAAGCTCTGAAAACTATCTAAAAGAGAGTGAGAGACTGGTGACATGCAACCTCCTTTTCTTTTTTAAATTAAATTAATTAATTTAAAAACAAATTATATTATCAAAACACAACAACATTTCAAAATGTTTCCTTTCCTGTAATATTTTTGTTTCAATATCAGCCTGATATTATGGTCACATTCATGCACCTAATGTTTATCCTAATACTGACGGGGAGTGGAGCTGGTGTTGTGCCAGAACAGGAGCTGGACAAGCAGGCAATGTAACCCGGTTCGGCAGCCTCTGTGGACATAATGAAAGAGGCGAAAAGACAGAAGAGAATGTTGGATGGAGGAAGCTAAGAAGAGAAAAGGTGAAAGTGAGCAAGCAAGAGTAAATCTGGGACTGACTTTTAGGCGTTGAGCTTGGTGAAATAAAAGGCTGAAAGACAGACCCCGAGCTGGGCAAAGATGTAATAATAGCTGGCTGCTATCATCACAATCATAACAAATACACATGTACATATTTACTACAGTGGGATGACACTTTGAAACTGGGGGTGTGAAGTCACAAAAATTTCTATGCAGTGTTGCTTTAAAACAAAGGATCAGAGTATTTCTGGTAGTATCAGCAGGCTGTGAGAAAACAACAAATAAACATCATTTTCCACACCAAGCTGCCATGATGGCAAACTGTTTACAGAGGACTGTGTCTATGTGTGTGTGTGTGTGTGTGTGTGTGTGTGTGTGTGTGAGAGAGAGAGAGAGAGAGAGAGAGAGAGAGAGAGAGTATGTGTGTGAATGTGTGTGTGTGTGTGTGTGTGTGCGTCTGTTTGCAGACTATAAGTCATTCTCAGGCAAACTTGTGACTCACAGGGCAGCAATAAAAACCTCCTTTCTTCCTTCCACTGCCCCTCCACTCCTTCTCTCTCTCTCTCTCTCTCTCTCTCTCTCTCTATAGTGGACAGTATGTTTCAGGGTCTCTCACTGATCATGCACAGCACACAGCAGTTATAATGTAACAGACAGACAGGCAGTGTAAGAGTTAACTCTCTGTCTGTCCTCTTCACATTCTTTATCTCTTACACTTATGGTGAATATAAAACGCTCATTGTCATGATTATTTCAATTAAAACTTTAATCAGTGCAGCTCCTCACCTTGACCCTCGTTGACATCCATCACCTGCCTGCATCGGGCTGCAGCTCCTCCCAACGATCCAAAGCAGATCCACAATCAACTGATTATCAAAAGAAACAAACAAATAAACCGAGATGTTTCCGGTTTCTGTCGCCTTTACCCGGTGAGTTAAAAACAAACTTTATCTGCCTCTGAGAAAAGTCAAACTTCAGCCCGAAGATTCAGCTAAACAACAAACTGTGAGTCGCTGTGATTCAACTGAAAATCCTCTTTTCATCTCCACCGTCAAGCTCCAGTCAGAGTCAGTCTTCCGGTGGTGCCTTCAAAATAAGAGTCATTGGAGGAGAACATTATGCAACTTTTCTACCTTAAGTGGACAGATTTTAAGTCATGCTGATGATACACTGACTTGTAATCAGGTCAGCGGTGTCTCTGTCATTCATATGCTTGTTTTCACACTATGTAACTTTGTGCTCCAGGTACAATCAAGAGAAGTACATTCATGCACCTAATGTTTATCCTAATACTGACGGGGAGTGGAGCTGGTGTTGTGCCAGAACAGGAGCTGGATGAGCAGGCAATGTAACCCGGCTCGGTGTTAGCGGGGCTGCCTGGACTGTGATCCAAGAGCACCGGGGGAGTGTTAGTGTTTGTATCACAGGTATTTTGGACCACTGAGGAGGAGGTTTTCAGGCCTGGGTCATGGGGGAATGCTGACAGGCAGTGGAGCCAGTGTCGTGCCAGAAGAGGAGCTGGACAAGCAGGCAATGTAACCGGGCTTAGCAGCCTTCATGGACATAATGACAGAGGCAAAAAGACAGAAGAGGACGTTGATGGACGAATCTAAGAAGAGAAAAGGAGAGAGTGAGCGAGCAAGAAGCTGACAGAGTAAATCTGGGACTGACTTTTAGTTGTTGGAGGGCTTGGTGAAATAAAAGGCTGAAAGACAGATGCCGAGCAGGGCTACTTGCTGTTGGGCTAGTAAGTAATATTAGCTGGCTGCTATGTCTTGTGTTGTTGACCTTTCTTGAAGTTTGACTGTTAGCAAAGTTGATGAGTAAGTAATGTAATCATGACAAATACACTTATACAGCTGTCCGTATTTACCACAGTAGTTTTGCACTCTGTGCACTAAATCACAAAAACGCAGATTTTCATGTAATGTTGCTTTAATAAAAGTAGCAGTATCACAGAAAATACTCAGTTACAAGTTAAAATCTTTGAAACAAAATTTTGCTTCAGTAAAAGTATGAAAGTATTAAAAGCAGAATTTACTTTAATATCTAAAGTAGGGCTATATTAAATACAATATTTTTTAGTTATTAGTATTACAGCTTTACTAGCCTCACAGGCTAGTGCTGGCTTACTTCCATACTACTGTCCAGCAGTGCCTCCACCCTATATATACTCACATATCCATATACATTTATATTACTGTCCATAAATTAGGCCAACACATCTGGCCTATGGTCTATACATCATGTTCATATCAGACCTGCAGCTGTTTATTCTGTATATAATATCTAACTATTGCCATTATTTATACTTATACCTGTACTGTACATCTTATTATTCATATCCCAATGTATTTTTTTCATATTGTATAGAACTTATATATACATATATAGAAATATCCATATCTACCCCTTACTGTTTATTCTATACATATACACATTTTTTTTACACTTTACTGCTTGTTGCACTTCTGGTGAGATTGTATCAGTACATGTAATTACATTACATTATGGTATTTTCAATTCTATTGCTGATACAGTACCTCAATACAACAGTTTAAATATATATATATATGATTTTCTATGAAATCATTCTTCATTTACCAAATTAAGTTCTCAAAGGTTAAGTCTGATAAAGCATGTCTGAACCATCCATGCACATATAAATGAATATAGTACAGTCTAAAGCTTGATTTAAATCAGAGACTATCAGTTCACAGAGTGAATAAACAAGGTTATGAATCTGACCAGATATGGCCTGCTTGTGGTGCTTTTATTTTGAAGGTAGCCCAGTGCTGGAGTGGCTGTCTGTGAGTTTTAGAGGCGTCTGTTGTTTTAAGCATTGAGGCTTCACAGCTCACACACTATAGAGCTGTCTGTTGACTTTTATGTCAGTGAAGTGTGTGTGTGTGTGAGTGTGTGTGTGTTTTACTGTTAGAAACTAAAACTTGTTAGTCCACTTTAAGTAAATGAGAGATTATTACCAGTTGTAAAGCTATACAAAAACTTACTGAGTATTCCTTCAAGAATGTAAATTATACTCAAGTATTTATGCTTCTAGTTACCGGATAACAATTTTTTGCCTTATCTGGTTTAAGTAACAGCAAACGTTACTATTATAACCATAAACCCTTAACAGCCAGAGATTAGACAAAAAGATGATAAAAGAGGAATGTTTTATTAGATGGATTTACCTAGGTACTATAAAACAGTACATTCCAGAAAAATAGTAAAACAAAAGTCTAACTATCCAAAATTGAAGCAGAACAGACATTTCCAAGAAATGTTTTTTTTTTTTTTTTTTTTTTTTTTTTAAATATTTACAAGTAGGAAATGCTGAATCTTCCATTCCAACAAACTCAAACCTGCCGATAAACCAGAAGTCGTCGGTCAGCCTTCAGCAGCAACTCAAACATTTGAGTCAGAAAATATAAAAGACTTTATAAAACTTTAAACACAGAACAAAACAGCCTTGTACATACAGTATGACAGATATGAAATATGCTCATGAGATCATTAATTGGGAATTGTATGGAAGCCCATTTGTACCATGACATGAATGATGATGAAAAAGTAGGAGCAAGTTGTTAAAATCAAAATAGTGACTTACTTGGGGTCCGACAAAATTCTTACTTAAATGTAATTTAAAATTGAGACACTATTTCGTAATTTCCCTTGACGAGTTGACACTTGACTTGAATTTATTGCTTGTCCTGGCATAAATGGGCTTCCATAGTGGCATCTTTAGTAATGGTAGAACATAGTCACTTTTCATAATGCCCTTATCATCGCTGCTTCCTGCAACAATGTTAGAAAAGGATTACAAAGCATTGAGAAATACATAACTATAAATGTAACATTAATATTCAATACCTTAAAATACATAACCACAAACTTCAACAATGTAACCACAGCACTCAATACGTTACGGTGTAGGAGGGGCGCCACCAGAAAAACTCATTTGAATTGTACGTTCTGAATTTGTAAATAAAAATGCAGAGAAAATAAAATTTGATAAAAACTACATTTCAAATTAACACACAATTCACACAACTCTTACACCATATTATATCACATTTGCAGGTTTTAGTACATTTGACAGTTTAATGATTTCTGATTTATTAGGCAGTGGTCATTGGGTTACTTGCTGCTCCAAGAACGAGTCATTGTCAACAAACATTTAGAAAAATAAAATAAGGTATGCCATTGAAACTCACTGCTCCTTGATAAAACGTTCTATTATAAACTGTTTCGTGGCAGTTCCCTTCTTAATGAAAAATGCCCCAAAGTATTTAGAGCTTACTTGGTTTTGATGCAAAATGTTGTATGCCATATTGTATTGTTGTAAATGCCATATTAAACTACGCCCTTGATACATTCAGCAGCTTTCACCTTGGTGTTTCCACAGAACATCTGAACATGTTTGATGTGTTGTCTTCCTACGTTTCTGCATCGAAAAGTGCCAGTACAGTTTTTTTTTCAGCATTTGGTACCAAACATGAAGTCATACACGAGCCAGCTGTCTATCAATCAATCAAGACGCAGTGCTGAGGCAGTCTTTGGTTTGACCTGATACACTCTGCAGCATCTGGAGATCCAGTCCTTCAAAAATCATCCAGGCAGGGCGACCAGTGAGGCGAACAAAGTACCTTATTTACTAAGTACTAGTGTTCTAGATGCAGTGGTTACCATAGTTACCAGGGACAAGTGTTCTAGGCAAAGTGGTTACCATAGATACATGTAAATAGTGTTCTAGAAACAGTGGTTACTTGGGACTATTGCTCTTGAATGCAGTGGTTACCATAATTACCAAGGACTAGTGTTTTAGAACTCATGTGTTACCACAGTTACCAACGACTAGTGTTCTAGAACTCCACAGTTACCACACTTAGCAACAAATAGTGTTCTAGACTCAGTGGTTACCACAGTTACCAACAACTGGTGTTGTAGAATTCTGCAGTTACCACAGTTACCAAAGTCTAGTGTTCTGACTCTAGGGTTGCCACAGTTAATAGGGATTAGTGTTCTTGACACAGTGGTTATTATAGTCACCAATGACACCAATAGTGTTCTAGTAAGTGTCTAACTGTAAGTGTAGCTACCATAGTTACTGGGGACCAGCAACCTAGAACTCTCCCTAGTAATGTCCATAGGTGAACCACTGCAGTGCCTTTTAATTAATTCCAGTTTTGTTTCCATGATGAAGGGACAACAGCACTTTTAAGAAAGGGTCCAGATCCAAGACCAATACATTTCTTTGGCCGTGTGATGACATCACTGGGCTGGTTGTCTTTTGACTGGCAGGAGGTGTCTGTACCCTACAATGACGCCACAGTTGTAAGTCCGTCACTGTGCTCCAGGTGGTGATGGTGGTGTAGCTCAGCTTTACAAACTGTAGCGGCGCTGCAGTGCAGCGATGTGACAGCAGGTGGCTCCTCGTCACCTGAAACAGACAAAGTCAGGTGTAAGTGGCATCATCAACGGTTACACAAGAAAAAAAGAGCACATGAAATGTGATAAATCAGAATGAAATTTTAACTACATTGGAGAATATTAGAAAATTAGATTTTATTGAAAAAACATCGGGGGAGATTCTAAAAAAAAAAAATCTTACCCAGCCCGGAAGATGATGATTCACTGTCGGCTAGGGAGGAGGAGTCAGCCTGGTCATGTGACAGTCCCTCCATCAAGGGAATAGAAAGCTCTGAGGATGGGACTGACGAATCATAGATGCCTGAATCACGAGGAGGAGGGAGCTCTGGAGGGGAAGAACCGCCTTCTTCTGCCTGAGCGGAGACGATGGGGCAAACCACATCCTCGAGGATGGAGGGAGCGGAGGAGGAGGAGGAGGAGGAGGAGGAGGAGGAAGATTCCTCTGGTAACAGTCCAGATATTCCAGAAGTAGACCTGGAGAAGAAAAAATGCAACATGCGTCAGACTGGAGAGTGGTCTCATATGTGTAATAAAAACAGTTGTGTTACACCTCACTTTACCTCGAATTGGGTCCCAGCATGGACAGAGAGCTGTGTGGCAGACCTGGACTTGGACAGAGACCAGGACTGGGACTGGGACTGGGACTGTGGCTGGATTCTATGTTAAGGCTGGGACTGGAGCCGGGTGCTAGCAGGAGCATATTCCTCCTCAGCTCTCCCTGTCCACCCTCCAGTGATGGCGTCTTCACCACCACCTCATTCAGCACCAAGCCGGAGTCAAACCTCTGCTCGGGTTGAGACGAGGAGGAGGAGCAGTGAGGTTTTGGTGGAGGGCTTGGAGCCGGGTCAGCAGTGACTGGAGAATGTTTTGAGGAGGAGGCTGAGGAAGCTCCCGAAGGAGCCAGCTGCTTCTCAAACCAGTCAGGGTTCTGGCTGATGTGCTGGTGCATGTTGCAGATGGAAACGTAGAGCGAGCGTCCGGATTTACTCCTGAAGTAGTTCCTCCTGGAGACATTGAGAGGCTGTGACTCACGATCGGCCAAACTGGACTGACTGGAGTGGAGTCGACTATAGAGCTGAGGCAGCTGGTCCATCAACTTAAACCTAAACACGGGAAATGATTTTTTAACTTTAACACCAGAAAAAGATTTTCATGACAAATCAATGGTCACATGGACGTGTGTTTCTGTTATTTCCAGAGTGCTGTACTTACCTGGGAGCCAGACTCAACATGGTAGGGATGTCGTTTTCTGTTGAATAGTCGAAGTAAACCGTCATGTAGCGGTTCAACTCCTGAGCTCCGCCCTCCTCGCTCTGCTTTGCCAACCGCAGCGTCTCAGCAATCATAGCCACACCCACGATGAACAGGTCGCCACCTGATCCACCAATTGGGGAGCTGCTACTGCTGCTGCTGTTACTACGGCGACTGACTGGTGTCTTCCCTCTGCGGCTTTTCTTTTCCACGTAGTAGCTGCAGGAAAGGGAACAAGCCGGTGAGAAAAGAATAAAATAAAAATTTAAAGATGTAAACAAACAAGGAAAGATGGATGGATGTCATATCTTAGTCTTGAGTTAATAAATTATAATGTTTGGGGAGAAAGAAAACATCCACTATAACCACTGAGTCTACAACATAATAAAACACACCAAACAAATCTGCTCTATGCAGCTTTATGCATCTTTGTTGTTGCTGTCTGGCACTCAAAAACTCTAAAAACTCACTGGACACTACCTGCACAGCAGCAAAAAGCAGTTAGTAACGAGCCGGGGAACACAGTGGGGCATTTAGCAGCTAAAGAGACAGATATTTCCCCCATAAGAGATCATAAGCAGCGCTAAAATAGAGTGACTATTGGACTAACATTCATCAAGTGGCCAGAAACACAATCCCAAATTAATGATAATGTATGCTGTATGTGTAAATAAGCAAATTACTTTAATTAACCTAAAAAGTGGTGATATGTCAGTGTTCGCAACGTGTTTCTGTTGCCCCCAA
The DNA here is from genome assembly GCA_028641955.1 of Protonibea diacanthus. Classification (NCBI taxonomy): domain Eukaryota; kingdom Metazoa; phylum Chordata; class Actinopteri; family Sciaenidae; genus Protonibea; species Protonibea diacanthus. Next base: position 17,738,260 of record CM053978.1, read on the forward strand.
GTGGCCATAAAATTGGTTGGCTGTACCATACAGTATATAAACGTATAAACCAGATTTGCTGAACTATATCCAACATGATGTGGCATCCTCGACATGGGTAATCTATGTGTGTTACACACTAAGCATTCTGGTTATTATACACATTACGATCCCATTTTTTCTCTTTTTTGGACAGTGATGGTCTTAACAAATCTTCTTTTTATCGCTGATATATTCTCATAAAATGTTGGCAGAATGTCCTGATTAGTTTTTGGATGTCATATGGAAGCAGACTAAAGTTCCTGTTTACAGATGATGCATTTCACTTTGTTCACTTTGCGCTTTATGTTTGTTGTGTTTAAAAGGAATGCTTCAGTTGTGTTTTATAGCTGTAATGACTAAAGAGCAGGCTTATGTTCATATATCTTTTCTGCACTGTTTGACATGCCATGACATAACATTTTGACATTTTGAACTCTTTTTTAAATATAAACTCAATATAAAGATGTGAAATGGAAAAAAGCGACAGAGGTTAGAAAGGACGAGAAAGAATGGTCAGTGTGAAAGACAGGAGGAAAAAAGGTGTGATAGGTTGAAACATTTGTTAAAAAATCTGTTTAAACTTTTATTTATACCACACAAACACACAGTAACTACTGAGCATCTTACATCTTATAGAAATTTAAATATTTATATTTTCCCTCCATATTCAGTAGTTAGGGTGTTTTAGCGACTTCTAGTGGTCACTTGAGGAACTGCAGCTGGAGGTACTTGGATTTTGACAGACACACAGCAGACAGTAGAGGAGGCAGAGGAAGTACCGTAGGCCTTTTGAGCAGACAGTGATGATGAAGTTGGCTTCGTCCAGCTGTCTGCTGAGCCATGACATCTGGCCTTCTTTGCAAATCTCCAGGTGTTCCCACAGATCAAGGACAACCTGAACAAGAAGTGCAGAAGGATTTGATAACCAACCTTCAAAATTAAACCTCTGATTTAAATAAGAATAACACCAATTTAATTTTCCTTCCTGGACATCCAGCTGTCCTCACCTCACAGTTGCAGAAGTCCTGCAGGAAGTAGGCAAAGCTCTGGATGACGCTGGTGTGTTTAGGACAGTCTCTATTGGAGTAACAGATGAAGACCTTGGGGCGAGGCCACGGCCGCTCCGCATTCAATGCCACACTGTGATTGGACGACTCACTGCTCTCTTCGTCCAGCTGGCTGTAGATGTTTTCTAATGGACAAGATGAGTTAATGTGTTAAAATAATGTTACTTACAGTCTCAACCTGGTAACGTGGCAGGGTGTTATACCCCCAAGCATATCAATAATTGACCCTCTCACCTTGCTGTTTCTTGCGGCACATGACAGTGAAGAGAGTGGCGAAAGCAGACATGATAACCAGAGGCACTGTGATGGCCATCGCACGGATAGGTCCCGCCCAGGGGGAGTGGACTGGAGAAGAAACAAACGCACCCAGCATGAGTCAAAAGAATCAGGTAATTGAAATTAACAGTATGTAATAATTCAAATATGTGACATCTATCTAACTAGCCCTAAACTGTTATATTTGTGTGTCTTACCTTGGCTGACATGGTACTGAGTCTGCCTCCTGGTCGTATTATTGTCGTCTCTCAGCTGACACATTAAAAGAGTGAAACAAACCGACAGAACAGAAGAGAGAAGAATGATAAGCTGATTGTATGAACAGCGAGATTAAATTTTTTATCTTTAAATCATTCAAGTATATATCCACAACTGAACACTAACTAGTGATGAAAATAGTGATGAAGAAGCTCAGTCCTGTGCTGTGTTTATGTACCTCTATAGTGTAGGTCCCTGGAGTAACGTCCTGGAGGATGCATGTAGTTCTGGGCTGGTTTACGTCCTGCACAAAGTAAACTTGTCAATTAAAAACTCCGCTAGCAATTTATTTTCCACAATTCTCACAAGGGTGTCACTGACACCAGGGCAAATAACAGTCATGATGTTGTTTTTCAGAGCTGGAAGGAAGTCCTTTGTTTCAATGTGCAACAACCAAAAACCTATAAATGTGGTCAATCCTGAGCTCCTCCTGTCTAAACAGGACACTGAACCCCAAATTGATCACAAGACCACAGAAAAACTGACATAAAGTGCTTTGTACACTAAGTTAGAAAAGACGATGTCTGAAACTTTCTTTCCAACACCAGAATCAGAGAACCTGATGACACTTACTGGTTTGCAGCGCTGCAGCTTGAAAGGTCCGTCCTGCCTCAGTTTGTAGTAGAGGTAGTAGAAGTGGAAGCCGAAGGAGGCCGGAGCCTGGTCGAACGCCACGTGAAGGTTCGACCCCAGCTGGGACACGTTCAGGGTCTTTGGCTTCCAGACTGCACAGACAGAAAAATAAATTTAATCTAGTTAATTAATACTACTTAATAACTTGGATATGTAAAGTCCAACATAGCTTCTCTTTCTTTTTTTTAAACACTAATTGTATGCATTCAATCAATGTCAAAAATGTGGAAAAAATATGGCTTTAATCTTTCCTGGTAAGCTTTTAATATGAAACATCTGCACCGAAATATAGAATATACAACTTAATATCTTAAACAACAACATCCTCTTTATAAAATGCCTCATCCACAGAGAAAATCTGTCAACTCATTTAGGTTTAAAAGTAGTTTGGAGAAAAGTTTTACTTTCTCTCTAATAACGAGACAATCAAAGCGTGGACCGACTCTGTCCACATGTGGCTCTGGTTATGACGACGACACTGAGGAACTTACATGGTTTGCAAACCAGGTTGTCTGATCCCAGGAGGACTTCACACGCTGTAAGATGAACACACACAAATGGTTAGACAGCTTGCCCCGGTCTGTTTGTCTTCTCATTGTGCAGCCAAACAATCATGATGTTTTAATACCATTTTTGCTGGAAAAAAGTAGAGTCCTGATTCAGGGCTAGTAAAATACACGATACTTGTTGATAACTGATTGAGCATTTTAGGCTGTATTGGAGGCATTGACAGCACTGGTATCAACCAGGTCTTCCCCTGATGAAGACCAGTTTGATCTCTGTGTGTCCAGTGCATATACATACTACAATTTGGAGTCTGCATAGAAACATGTTCAAAACACATACACCTGAAAACCAGGTAGGAGCCCTCCTGACAGCAAGAAGAAGAGTTCCTTTGTTTGCTGTATTTGGCTGACAAAAAAAAAAAAGTCAAACAAAGAAGACCACCTGACGCCTGTGGTCACACAGACACAGAAACCTTGAATTGTCCTAAATTTAGTACAAAGTGGGAATAAATCACCCTTCTAACATCTCTACAGTCGTCTGCATGTTCCATCTTGTTAACTAGTTTTGTGAGAGTACATTAAAATGGAGCTAAAACAAAACTCCTGCCTCCACTGTTAATGCTAAGCTACGCTAAACACAGGCAAGAGCTCATCAGACTGTGTGTAAGTTTATAATAAGAATAAACATTTTTCTGCTGGACTGCTTGACTCACAGTTGGTCCTGAGGAACGATGGAGGGAAGAAGCTCTCATTCATCAGAGTCGGGAAGGGAAGGACACGAACCATGTAGTCGGTGTCAAAGGTCAAACCGCTGAACGGCTGGCTGCTCAGCTTCTGTGAGTAAAAACAATTAATCAACAACAGATGATACAAAGAGGCTGATAACAATGGAGACATGAACAGAACCATGGAGCATCTTTTGTCACTGTGGTGAACATCAAGGGTTAGGGTTAGTCTGTTTACCGTTGATATCAAATAGCATAATGTAGCAATAATAGTATCTGGGTTCAAACACACTTAAGTCCACAAAGTGCTGCTGCCACCAATAACTTTCAATACGTGTGTCGTGTAAGTTTATGAAGAAAAAAATACATACATGAGATGTCCCTGTGATTGGTTAGTTATTTCTGGTCGTACCGTGTTCTTGTAGGAGAAGTTGAGCTGTCGAGGGTCTTTGAGGATGAGGTGTTGACACTGTTTCCCTTCTGGATTCTTGTCCTCCAGATAAACTCTGAAGCCTTTAATGTGTTCGATCCCTGCAGACACACAAGAAGACAATCAGCCTCACATCCATCCTTCCTTTCCTTTTCTCTTCCCCTCTCATCACCTCATCCTTACCCTTTACCTCTTCTCCCTGCTTCCCCTTCCACCTCAGACTTTCTTTCCTCCCTTGTTCCTCTCTGTTGTTGTTCCATTCACATCACTTCTTTCCTCTCATCATTTCCTTTACTTCTCTGGCCTTGTTTCCTATCCTCTTACAGTCCAGTTCTCACCTTCCTTTTCTTTGTTTACTCTCCGTCTCTTTAGGGTTCCTTCTCTTCACTCCTTACTTCTCTCCTTGTTTCCTATAGTCTTTTTGTCTCCTCTCTTAAGATCCTTTGTTAACTTCCTCTGCTTGCTCCCTTTCCTCCCCTGTTCTTCACTGTCCCCTAGTCCACCCCCCCTTCTCCTTTCAAAATTTCCTTCTCTTCACTCCTTACTCCTCTCCTTGCCCACTTTTATTTCTCTACTTCTTTCCTTCCTTTCCTCCCTCCCTTCCTCTTCTCATTTCCTCCTCTTCCCTTCTTCTTTCCCCTTCTCTCCTCTCCTCTGTTTCCTCTTATCCCCAGTCCTTTCCTTGATCCCTTCCTTTCCTCTCCTCTTCTTGTTTTCTCTCTCCTCCTCATTTCCTTTTACCCTTCCTATCCTCCCCTGTCCTTTTATCTCTTCTTCTCCTTGTTTCCTCCCCTCCTCCTCTCTGTTCTTTGAAAACATGCCTGTGTTCTAATTACACCTTTACATCCACAGAACACGTTTTTCCTATTAGCTCTGTGGGGAGTGGAGAAAGAGAGAGAGCGAGTGAGCGAGCGAGCAGTGGTCGAACAGGTTTTTCTGTCTTGAGGCAGATTCCTGAGCCTCTCTTTCTCGTTCTCTCCTGCAGTCGAGGACGGACGAGGATGTTTTTGCATTTTAACGACAGCTGCAGCGTGACGGCAGGCTTGTGCTCGGTTGTTGTTTTTTTTCCCTTCCTTCAGTATCTGGTATATTTCTACATGTTTAAACTCTGATTAAAAGGTATTTTTATTCAACATCTAAGCAGCACGTCTCTGTGGACGATGAGATCAGTTTGCGATCGCTCCACCACTTTGGTTCAGACTGAAATATCAACAAATTATGTACACTACATGTTCCTGAAAAGGTGCCCATCACAGTTTCTCAGAGCCAAAGATTATGTCTTCAAGTGTCCTATTTCATCTGACTAACAGCCCAAAGATATTCAGTTCACTCTGATCTAACAGGGAAAAGCAACAAATCCTCACACCGACAAACAATAATCGATTTGAAATAGTTTTCTAACATCAACATCTTCACTGTGAGCATTTAGCCCAAAGCATTACTGTGAAAATACAGCCATGGACACAGGCTCTTATGCTGTGTCTCAATTCATGTATTTCAATAATTAAAGTTGCTAAAGCAGTCACTTATATCAAAGACAGTGTACTGTGAGTTCCAGGTTGCAGTTTAACAAAGAAGAAGCTGTAAAATGTTGAGCAGCACTGCCCCCCTGAAATTACACAAACTACACCAGGAAATACAGTGTACTACCAGAAGTATCTAACTTCAGATACAGCATTAGTCGTTTTCTACCTTCTCCTCGTTTCCTTTCCTCTTTTCCTCCCCTCTTATCACCTCATATCTGGCTTATTCATCTTCTTCTGTCCTTGATTCTTCTCCCTGCTTCCCCTACTAACTCGGACTTTCCTCCCTTGTTCCCTTCTGTTTGTTCCATTTGCACTCCTTCTTTCCTCTCCTCATTTCCTTTCCTTCTCTGGCCTCGTTTGCTATCCTCTTGTCCTCTCTTACGAGCCTTGCTTATCCCCTTTGCTACCCTTGTCTACTCTCCTTCCCCCCTTTCCTCTTCTCCTTTCTAGCAATGGTATGATGTTTAAAATATGATTTTACATGTTGATTTCATGTCTCCACAATGTTTTTTTTATGCAAGATCTAAGGCTGGGGATCTAGATTACATAATAACATCATGTAGCGTTTGATGCACTGTTTCTCATCTTTTGTGTTTAAGACTTTGTTTCCTGCAGGCGCTGCACCACCACTGTAGCTTTCATCCACCTGGTAAAGGTTCATGTCGATACAGGATTATGACTAAAGTGTAAAACACATCTGGCACATTGTATACAAAAGTACAAACACCAGGTGCTGCAGGTCAGACTAAACTAAAGAGCGCTGCACGTAGTGACTGCCGTATTTATCGTCTCTAAAGAAGATTTAGAGAACTGCAGTGAATTCCCAATCCTGATTCAACTAATTCATAATGAAAACAACATGAAATGATTATGTAATACGATGAGCAACATGCTACTTCTGGCAGTCACATATTTCTTGTCATATCCTCAATTCTCAACAATCCAACACCAAATTAACCATATCGTCCAGCTGCTGCAGTCTGTAACATCTAATCAGAAAAGAAACTTTCACTGCTCGCTGTCACTTTTTCTTTCTCTAACCTTTGGAAATGTTTGATAAAAGATGAACACAATCACACAGGACCTGATCAAACATCCTGTTTTCACTTTACACAAATAAAATCCAAATATTCATCTCGCTCTGTGTTCAGGCTGCAGCAGGGTCTCCCAAACATCAGACACATGTTGCAGCTGTTACAGCTGAAGAAAAACACATTTTCGGCTCTCTCCAGTTCAGTTTGTTTTTAAAACTTCTAAAAACTTCTAAAAAGTTCTCAGCGAGAAGAAGAAGAGGAGGTAATCTGATTTTTCAGATGACATTCACGTGTGAGTTGGAACATTTCTGGAAGATTTTCTGTGTCTCTGTGGGAAAACAACAGGCTGTATTGTCACAGGCAGAGAGAGGTTCACCTTACACCGAGCGCACATACACATTCCTTCACGGTCAAATCGTGGTATTGTAGTGTGAGATGTGATCCTCTCCCTTATTCTCTTGGCCTGATCAAAGGGACACACACAGACACACACACACACAGACACACACACCCACACAGCTGGGTAATCTTACAGATTTGAGCACTTTGAAGGTTTTACCTTCCTGCTCCTCCTCCCTCACTTCCCTTCCTTTCTCTAAACCTCTCCCTGTGGGGAAGCATGTAAGCAGACGATGGACAGACAGGTAAGTGGACAGACACGTAAACAAACAGGTACCTAGTGGGCTGGCGGACCAGTGGACGACCACGGCGGCCTGATCTTCACAAGCCAGATGGCTAAAGGACACGTTGGTGACCTCATGGATCACATGTTTCCCCAGTGGGTAGTTTAAAGAGCAGTCTGCAGGGCGAGAGACAAAGACAGTGACAGAGAGAGAGAGAGAGATCAATAACAGCATATACAACCACACCTGACTTAACACCTATTGTAGATGGTGACCTCATGAACCAGCAGTGGTGGAAGAATTACTCTGATCTTTTAAGTAAAAGTAGTGACATCGCCATAGAAAAGATGAGATAAACCTGGCCCCGATAGATAGCTAGATAGATAGATACGTTCTTGTCCTTCCAAGGATATCTGTTGCCACAGCCTGTCCAAAGCCTCTCATACATACATAAATACACAGACACATTAAACCTTACAACATAACAAAACAAGGGATGTTAAACAGCTTAGGCAGAGAGCCTGGACTGTTAAAATGTATTTTATGGCAAATTTAAACTAGGAAGGACTGATTTCATATTTTAACAGTCAGTGGGAATGAGTATAATCCCTGGATCCCACCACGCATGACTCTGTGACGTTGTGACCACAAGTTTTGGTTCGTTCTCCACTTGGCTTCATACCCACCAGGAGCGTTTTAGAAGCAGAGGGTTTTGCCTGCCAGACTTAGTTAACTTGGTTATTTTTTCTTGCTTCTACCATGAGTAAGTATGCTACATAGTTAAATTGTTTCCCGTTTGACTGTTTTACTGGATTCCTTGTGCTGTTTCTGTGTCTGACTTCCCGCCAGCTTGATCTGCTTAATACTGTAGCAGATCAGCTATGCCCTATATCAGGTAGGTACCAGGTATCTTGTGAATTTCACAGTAGGATCAATAAAGTAATCTTATTTGTTGATTATATTTTGATTATTAATCCGAACTGCATCTAGGAACTAAACGTATCAAATAAATGTAACAGAACAGAAAGTTACAGATTAGGCTGAAAATCTGCAGAAAATGGATACACAAGTAGCTCAAGATTGTACTTATGTAAATGTAATTAGTTATTATGCACTACTGTCAACACCCCTATAGAGGCGTTTCATCAGCATTGTCCTATTCATCTGTCTTTTGTTGAAAGACACAGCTGTGTTTGAATTGTGTGATTCCTTCATCGAAATTCAAAAAGCAAGTTTGGGGACATAAAAACTTTAAAGAATAATGCAGATACTTTATATTTTTCTCATAGTCAAGACAAAACGTGAACAGTTGCTGTAGCAGACTAGTGATCATATCTTCAGATTTCCCAGCTGTCCCTCAGCTGTCCTTCATATTTTATAGAAACCACACCTTCACTCATTGAATGGCCCTGTGTGCTGTCGCTCCGCCCTCTCCCGATCCCTCTTGTTTTATCTTGTGAAGGACGACGATGGAGAAGCTGAGGAGGTGGAGGAAGAGGAGCAGCCAGCCATGAACTGAGAGGGATCGGAGGAGAAAAGATGGACTTAGGATGCAGAAAGAAAAGGGGCGTGAGCTCAGACACGACTGACTGCTCCTCTTTCCTCCTTACGGAGAGGATTGGGGTGAGGTAGAGGAGGAGGAGGAGGATGATGGGACAGAGGAGCTTATGAAGGATGGAGATGACTGGAGGGGAGGTTAGGAGAGCATGGGATACGTCACGAATCACTGCTCCTCTTCCTCTCGCCTCCACAAAGCGGGGTCATGTTCAGGGCTGAAGGAGAAGGTCACGGCTGGTCGCTCCTCATCCTCCATCATAAAGCTCCTCTATGTAAGGATGACGTGAAGGTCGCAGCTTGTGCCTCCTCTTCCTCCTCTTTGTATTCAGGGACAAAGGGTAGGAGGAAGAGGAGGATAAAAGAGAGATGAGAGGACTAAAGTAGAAGTTCATCTTCATCTTTAGTCCTCACCTCCATGCTCCTCTTCCTCCTCGCAGCCCTCACACACTCTTCATCTTCATCTTCTCTTCCTCCTCACGCTCCTTGAAGTTTAAGGAGACAGTCACAGCTCCCAGTTCCTCTTCTTCATGTACTTTATCTCTTTTCATAATAAAACTCTTTGTGGATGAAGAGCTCCTCCTCATCATCACCCTTATTATTTAATTACTTCAACTTTGTTCCTAACAAATCTGTTTTTTAAAAAAAAATTTGTTCCCTGTGCACAAAAAGGTGAATAAATACCAACAAGTAAAAAGATCTGCACCAGCTATCAGCCACATTGTTATTTTTTAAACATCAGTATTGGCCAAGGCAGCCTTGAAAAACCTGTGGGTACTTCACAGATAGTATTGACCCAGAATTTCCCAATCAGTGCATCCCTACTGAAGCTACAATGGCTCACAAATTCAGATTTTTTCCCCTAATACAGCTGGTCATTTTTATAAAACATTACTCAAACAGAAGCATAATGCCTTTGTTGAGGACTATTTTCAGCCACGGATTAATGCGGACTTGGTGCTCTAGGAGTAATATTTCCAGCTGCAGGATGTGGGATTGACTGATTCATCGTATTAGGAACACCCAGTGCAACGATGTGCCTCAACAATGCAGCTCTGTGGCACAGAATCTCATCACACAAGATTTGCTGATCTCATCACCTTCTATTGGTGACCTAATGGAGGTCAAAGGTCAACCCCTTGATTTTGCTGCAAACAGGGAGAGATAGAGAGGAAGCCTCCATCCTCCTTCATCCTCCAGGAGCCGAGGATGAAGCTTTTGGAGGACGAAGAAGTGGAAAGGAAGCAGTGAGGTGTGTCACTCCTTCACACACACAATGAGGTAGTCCTGATTGTCATGCTAAAACACCTCAGCGCTTCACTTTGGCTTAAAGCTTTTCCATTTCATCTGTTAAGAACAGGATGCATCATTTCAGTGTCACATGACTTTCTGACCTCCACATTATTGGTAACCTTATATGTATTAAAGATTCGATTAAATGAAAATGAAACATGAGAAAGTCATGGATTCAGCTGAAAGAACAACCCTCTGTTAACACTGAACAGTGATTATAAGAGTTTGATAACAGGATCAACAACACTCAATGTATTTAAAAAAAAAAAACACATAAACTGACCAAATCTGATCAAGCTGACAAAGTCTGGCAGGCAAGACGCTTCTGAAACGCTCCTGGTGAGGTTGGAAGTTGCATGGAGAACGGACCAAAACAGTGTAGCGGCTGCAACGTGACGTAGGCATGCCCAGCAGGCCACCGAAGTTATGTGAATACATTTTTGGATTTATGTGCTGGTAAAAGGTGGTTTGAACATGTTTTTTAAAAATATTTTTAATCAATTTTTGATTCAATTAAAAATAGAAATAATCAGCAGAGTTGGACTCTTAATCAGAAATCTAAGTTTAATTATAAACATCCCAGACACACAATCATAACCTGATAGATAGAAATACAGTCCTCAATGTGTTATTATATTAGAAAACAAATTAACCTGTTGATTGTTATAACACTTTAATTCGTTCTGATTTCTATTTTTTCACTTCGTTTTTTTTTTTCCCAGGAGCGAAAATCCTTTAAAATAAAAAAAAAACTTGCAGTTTGATACAGGCATTGCTTGAAAACACACACACACACACACACACACACACACACACACACACACACACAGAGTAATCTGAAAGTGCTTCTCGCTCATGGTCACGGACAAAGGCAGGAGGCAGGGATCGGCTACGGCTCAGGAACTTGACTTTTAGAGAGAAAAGAACAAAAGATGAACAGGAGGAGGAGAGGAGGATGGTGGAGGTGGAGGCGGAGGATGGGGGTGGAGATAAAGGGGGTGAGGGGACTTTTCGGATTTTTCTGCTGGTTAACATGACAGAAAATCGAAAAATGGTTTCAGGCTCTGATCAAACTGTGTGATTGAGTTTAACTCAAAAGTTGTGACTGCAGCTTCGTTCTTCTGAGAGAATTTCAGGTGTCGAAATATTTGGAGACATAAATAGAGACTGGCTGACATCACAATCACCCCCACAGCTGTCCTGAAGATAAGTTGTACTGATAGGAGTTAATAGGAGTGATACCAAAATATTAGGTTGCATGGAATTGAGCCTCTATCTGGGCAATCACCTAAAGTAAACAGGGCTCTGGCACCTGGAAATTCAAGATAAACCAGAGTCATGAGCAGAATAAGAGAGGAACTCACTGTCAGCTCTGAAGGTGACGGCCAACCTGCGACCTCCATCTGTACCAGACTGCACCTGAGAGAAAGAAAGACAACCACATCATGTTAAATACTTAAATCAAAAGTAATCTAAGCAGCTCTTTTAGATTAGTCTGACAGCATGTGCTTCAAATGGAACCAGATTTATTAAAATTACAACCAGTGTAGCTTCACAACAAATGGACTAATTATGTAAACACCTCACATAGCACAGCTGCTAACCTGTTGCTGACACTCTATGGCTGATCAGAGTAGAAACAACAAACTTCAATCAGATGGCGTCCAGAAAAATCTACTGAATCTGACATTTCTCGGGTAAAAGTTCCCAAAAAACTAAAAAAGAAACTTGTTATTTAACTCAAAAAAGGATCTGGATCATCCTTCCACGCTCCACCCAGCAGCTCTATTTAATACAAAGGATTGCAGATACAGTGACACATGATGAGTAGTGAGATAAGCTGAGGTGTGAACATCGACTCCCTTGTGGGCTACAGTTACCCAGAATCCTTTTCTTAGTGACCCAACACCCAAACACAAAGACATGGCTTTTCATGAGGTATGTTTCAGCCTCGACTGTTTCAGCAGTTTTACATCTTTGACCTTGTTTTCATGTTCTCACACACACACACACACACACACACACACACACCAGGCCTTATTACAGAGGTGTCAGGCTATGGTCACGCACACACAACTACACACACCTGAAACCAATCAGACAGACCCCCTATTGTGTGTGTGTGTGTGTGTGTGTGTGTGTGTGTGTGTGTGTGTGTGTTATAGAACGTGTACCATGCTTATTAGCAGGCACTGTACCTCAACAACCCATCCACACACATACGTTAGTACTTAAATACTTGTGAAGACTCTTGTTGCCAGAATAGATTCCCTAAACACTAACATAGACCCAAAGACCTGGTCTTAACCATCAAAAGTCTTTTGAAGAAGTGAGGACAGGATGAAATGTCTTCACTTTACAAGGCACAGGCTCGTTTCAGACCATATCCAATGCTGCCGCGAAGACGCAGGTTTTTCCATTAATTTGAACGGGGATGGTGCAATTTGGCTGAGGCAGAGAAGTTGAGCCAGATTGAACTTTTGTAGAAACGCAACCCAACGTTACGCTACTGTGGCCAATCAGACGATCAGACTGGTCAAAACCCTCCACAGTCAGCCTGAAATATCACTGAAACTGAGACTATCCAGGTGGATTCATGGACTAAACTCTGACATCAAGCCGGCATCAAGAAAGTGAATCGGCAAAAAAAATCAGTGAAATGAAAAGTTATTTTCTGATTGTTTCATAGCGGTTACGTTGAGCACAAATAGACACAACCACTACACAACCATGCAAGTTATTTACTGCAACGCTTGATTTGATCTGAGTAGGACCTTAGAAATATAGAAGACACATCCTGTCATTTCTGTTTGTTAAAGAATGGTTCTCATTAACAAACAGAAACAAGCAGCATTGTGTGTTGTTTATTTGTGACCCTCTAGTGGAAAATCTGCCTGTACCTCGGCTCTGTGCTCTGTTTGATTTGCACACAGTACTTACAAAGTCATGTCACAGGACATTTTAGAATAAGCTGTGCCTCTTCTTCACACTGAAATCTGAATAAGTTGTCAGCTGAGTACACAACTAGTCGACTAAATTACTGTAATTTCTTGGTGTCTGTCATTTTCTTTTCTGGCTCCGCTGCCTACAGACATATTCACACATACAGACTCTAGCTTCCTTACTGACTACCTGTTGCTTAAAGAGTTTATTTAAAGATTTTATTGATTACTTATAAAGCCTGTTTAGTCTGTGATTGTTGGAATAGTGGAGCGATAGTGAAAAAGACTAAACCAAGAAAGTTTAAGTGAATTTCAGTCTGTCTGTCCCAGTCTGTTTACCCATTAAATATGTTTTACAATGAATTAAAAAGCTGCTATTAGTTTGGTTAAATTCAGATGTATGGATGTATTTTTATGTTTAATAAGGAAAATATATAAGATTTCCTTTCTTGACATTTTGAGTTTATTTTGTTTATTTTGTCGCCTACTTGCTTAATTGCTGCATGCAAATGGGGCTCCAAAGAAATCTAAAATTAAGTTCTTAATTTATTGATTTTTTATTTAAATTTTCAGGACTCAGTTGACACTATCTTTTTAAATTAAAGGATTAAATACTTCAGCTTACCTCCACTGCTGACCCTTAACCCTGAGAGGTTTACATGCTGCTGTGCACAGACGTCCAGCTGGCAGCATGAAATGGGAGGCTAATTAAAATCAAGGAGTTTCTCATTGACAGGAGAAAAACTCAGACTTCCTGATTGGTTGCATTGTGACACTATTTCCTGCCCCCGAAACCCTAAAAAAAAGTTCTGGTAGGACTTTTCCTGGAGCATGTAGATTAGTAAATAAAAGGTTAAACCAGACCACCTGGAGGAAACCCACACAAGACAAAGAGAGAACAGGCACACCCCCAGAGAGAGGTTCAAGCTGGGCGGTTCTGGATTTAAACACCAGGAATATGGAGCTCAAAAGAGATTCTGCACTGGTCGGGGCATGTTGCTTCAGACGATGGTGGGACAATGAAATCCATGAAGTCCAGTCTGAGTGACAGATCCACAAGTCTGAAGGTATCTAAGACATTTCTTAAAAGTTATAGCTCATAATCATTTCATATTTCACTGTGACAACTAGCAAGTAAACAGTAGACATGTATTTGATTGTCCAATACTTTGCTTGCCTGATGACACATTTTTTCTGCTAAAGCCCTCTGTGTCTAGACCCCCACAATTTCAATCAAGTGGAAAAGGGACAACAGCACTGCATGAAATAGCATTTTCCATGCAGTGCTGTTGTCTCTCTAAACAATATTAGGGAATCAGTGCACTCCAAGAGAAGCATTTGTCAGACAACCCCCCCACACCCCAACGACTTTACAATACCAGAAGGAGGGTCTGCGCTGGAAAATTCTCTAACTTCCTGAAACTTCCTGTATTTGTTATGATTGATGATACATTACTTGATCAATAACTAGCGAGTCAACAACTTTTCTAACAGCAAAACATCAACTTCCTTCTTCTTCATCCCCTTTGTTTTTTGTTTTTTTTGCCTCCGCCATTATGTCCATAGAAGCTCCTGAGCCTGGCTACATTGCCGCCTTGCCCAGCTCCTGTTCTTAGATGCATCTCTTCTGGTTTAAAATGCAGGCATGGATATTCTCTGTGTTGACACAGTGTGCTTACAGACAACATTCACTACAGCACGTCTCCACCTGACTGGTGGACTCATGAGCCTCTATCAGAGCCAATTTCTACTTATAATGATTTGTTTGTAAAACATCATATCAGCAGTGACAAATCGGTCAACCTCTAGTATCAACTAGACATTTAGAAGGCCTCTAAATCACATTCTGGCCCCGGTTAAAAAGAAGTACATTACTGAGACTTGTAGATAAAACACAAGCAGGCCAAGCTGATTTGTCACAGTTGTAGCTCAACTTGGCTGACATGTCGAGTGCTGCCAAATAAGAACTCGATCCTTGTCTTTAGATTCAGGGTCGTCTTTTCTACCACCGTCAGTCGTGACACTGCCCATCGCCATGAGCCAAACTCTCATACTTAACAACTAACAATTTTTCAAACAGACACTTTTCTTCCTTCCTGTTGCCAGGTGTTTCTCACTATAATAATCATTACCCTCTCCACACACACACACACACACACACACACACACACACACACACACACAAATACACACACACAGGACCCTGAGGCCTGAACAGACTGAATCACATCAGTAAACAACCAAAGAAAAGAAGCCATAAGAAGAAAAGACCAGTTCATTATTAGGAACAAAAAAGAGCTGAAAACCGGCTGTAGGACGCCCAACACACAGTCAGCAGACACAGTGAACTTTTGTGAAACGTTGTGGGTTTGACTCCCTCACTGAGGTTCACTTTTTAAAATGGTAATAAAGGACAGAAATCAACTACAGATCTATAAACACAGGGAAACACATAAACTTGAACCATGATGAGAGCAAAATTTCCCCCGGGAATCCCCAAACACACACAGAATCAGTTCCTGTGGTAATCAGACAGCTAATTGCAGGCTCAGTTAGCCGAACATCAAGAGCAATTAATCACAGCGCTGCAGGGAAGGAAAGAGGGAGGGAGGAAAGGATATAAGGAGAAAGGAAAAGGAGGTTTCAGATTCAGGACAGGGAGCGAAGGATGATGGGAGAAGTAATCACCAACCCTGCAGAGGAGGAAGGAAGTGAGGAAGAAGAGAAGGAGGAATCTGATTAAACAGGAACTACTTCAATTACAGCTTTCAAGGTTCACGTAGCAGACTTCTCCTTTCCCTCAATTTGTTTGGGGCGACCAGACCAGTTCCAGATGTGGGACAGAGAACATGGGACACACTCTCAGCTGACCTTTAATCAACATACTGCTCATGAGCTGAAGTACAAACAGCTCGAAAAGGTCTGTTTGGGGAACGAGGACGAGAAAAAGTAGAAAAGATTTTGGATTTTCTTCACTCTGTGTTACATTAACGCACAGCCTTAATTTATTTGGGACCAATTCAACCTGTTGTATGCCTGCACATTTTAAGTATTCTGTGAATATCTAATAATAATAATAATATAATATAATATATATTTTTGGCTTTTTCAAGCCTTTTATTGTTTAGAGACAGCTGAAGAAGTGACAGTGTGGGGAAAGAGAGAGATAGGGGAATGACATGCAGCAAAGGGCCACAGGTCAGATTCAGGCCCTGGGCTGCTGTGGCAAGGACTGAGTCTTCATACATAGGGCGGATGCTCTACCAACTGAGCTAATCAGAACCCCTGAACTCTGACTCTTATTACTGGTCAATTAATACTTGTTTTTTTTTAAATCTTCCTATATTCCTTCTAACTCCTTTTAAGTGCAAACCTACTTGGCAATAAACCTGATTCTGATTCTTAAGCTGTCAGTATTCTTCATCAGAACTGCATCATATGGTTGAACAGCTTCAGAAACACATTTTGTAATGTCAGGATGTTAGGAGGGACTTCTGATAACAAGAACTTAAACAGAAGAGTCACTTGATGGCGGCTTAACTTAATGCAAGGTCTTTTGATTGATTTTGGATATAAAATTTCTAACTTTCTGGTCACCTGCTGCTTAGCAAAGTCACCAAACAACCTAAATCTAATTTTTATTCTTACAAATGTGAGAAAAAAACAAATACTATCACTGTGTGTGTGTGTGTGTGTGTGTGTGTGTGTTTGTGTGTGTGTGTGTGGTTGATAAGGGACCTATTATACAAAGGCCTCAGGGCTAAAAACTCTGCCCCAATCCTCTTAATGTCTTCCTGTCTCTTACAAACACACACACAAGCACACACCTCCAAACACTACCATATGGGACGATATGGCTGCATTGGAATATCTATGGGTGTATTGGGGCAGTTTGCTAGAAAGTACAACAGTTGATAGGGTTCAGTCAGCTGCTAGTAACCAAAACCCCAGGTTAAAGTTATATTCTGGTAGATTGATATGTATAATACTAGGGATGTACCGATCCGATATTGGTATTGGTATCAGTCCTGATATTGAAGAAAATTCTAGATTGGGTATCGGTGACAATGGGTTGATCCATATCGACTGATCTATTCAGTCTAATTCTATGCTGTGCGCTGTGAGTGACGTCATACGCAAGCAACACGCCGTGCGGAAGCTCACATTATTTTCAAAGTGGAGCGAGCGAAAGGATCGGCTATCTGGAACTTTTTCACAGTAACTCAGCCAACAAACTCGACTTGCAATACCTGTGCAGTAAATGTTCCGAGAGGCAGTGAACTTCAAGTTATAACACAACCACCTTACCACCCCCACCTACAGAAATTTCACACCAGAGAGCATGCAGAGTTCATTGAACTGAGTAAACAGAACTGAGGCAGTATGAAGCAGCTAACTTTAAAGAAGATGAAACTAAACCATTACAAAGGACTGACTGTCTATTTTGAATATCTATCAAGCTTGTGAAGCTATTGTTTTTTCTAAGATTGTTGAACTGGTGCACGGTTATTAAATAAATAAGTAATTCAGTACATTTATATCTGTTCATTTGTTTTTTAAAAATAGGAAAGAAATGTTTAAGTCAAGTCTGATGTTGCCTTGCACAAAAGAATGATCCCAGTTTCCACACAATGAGATACACCGTTTGTTACTGTAATTCTGCAGTGTTTTTCTGTATTGGTATCGGATCAGTATCGGCCGATACTAAACCTCAGATATCGATATTGGTATTGAAGGTGAAAAAAGCAGATCGTTGCATCCGTATATAATACCCAAGTGGATCAGATCCGATCACCTGTTGCACCTTCTCCACGTCCTGGTGTTTTCCACAATTAAAATGAAGCTTCAGCTGGTAAGCTTCTTTTCAGTTGTGTCAGTCACTATGAACACATAAACTGTGCGTAAGGTTGCAGTGAAACACAAAACAACTCTTTACAGAGAGAGAATCGAGTTTAAGAACAAACTGAGGTGTCTATTTAACCTCCACCTTGCGGCTGAGGAATTTATTTGTTTTACTGTTTTGAAGCTTCAGTTTTAAAAGAAAATTTGTAAAGAACAAGGTTAGATTCGTCCATGTCTGTCAAGCAGACTTGCAAATCATCTGGAGGTACACACTGATGGAAAAAGCAGATACTGTTAAATTGACTGCTGCCACACAGTGAAGAGCCGTTCGGCCAGCGAGCCTGAGAAGACGTCAATCCAACAGATGATGTGAGGTTTCCAGTGTCTTTACCAATGATTCACAATTTAAATTAAAAAAAAAAAAAAAACTAACTGACTGACTACAACCAGATGTATTAGATTTACTGTAGCCTGTTAAAATGTTAAATAAATGCTGCCCTGTGTTTCAAAAGTAAAAAAGTGCCTCAGGTGACATTTCTCTGGTTATTTTTGATCTGCCGATTGATGCTGCTAAACAAAAAAATGTGACGTCCGCTCCAGAAGAAAAAAGCTGGAAACAAAAGTGAGGTGCAACAATGCAAACTCTGTGTGTGTGTGTGTGTGTGTGTTCGAGAGCAGCCAACCAGAGATTTCCCACCACAGGAACAAAACCTGCAGCTTCCTCCCCCTGCATGACTGCTTCTCAATGACCCCCCACCCCTCTTCTTCATCACAACTCCTCCTCACGCAGGAGGAGTTATTCCTCTCCTGCTGTGACGGTTTGTCCTCTCTCTCGTTACAGAGACAGGACCAGGATAAACCCCGACTTTCTTTAAAAAAAAAAAAAAAAAAAAGACACAAACCACCAAACGTCAGTCACCACCATCGGCAGAAATGTGCAGTAAAGTGGACGTGTAAAGGTCCAACCCAATGAAAAGAGAGAATTTAGTCATGTGACCTGGACTTACAGTCACCAACTGAGCAAGCAAGAGTGGGTGGACGCACAAGTGTGACTGAACAGGCCAAGAATTGTTTATCAATCGCAGTTCACTTTGCTGAAATATAGATAAAAATAAATAAAAATACAGATAGAAAATAATTGGTTTTTGTTTTTTTTTGCACCATGTTGTTCAGAAGACTTCTATGAGGTCACTTCCTGTTGTTCATGTCATGTGAGCAGAAATAACTACAATAACTACTAACTATAAGACATTTACTGATTTTATGATGTTTGCAATGTTTTTTACACTTTATTAAAGGGGGCATTTTATTTGATAGAAAGCTTTTAAATATATAACATATACACCACTGAGAGTTTGAAGAATGGACAGCATCACCCACTGGTTTTTGAAGAGCCATTTTGAAGCTCAGTTTATGTGGTGCTGGCTACCATGTTGGTAGTCCTGCCTCTTCTGCCTCCAGGTTAATCTAAAGATGTGGATCATTGGCAGAAATCAGGCATGCTGACTGAAAAATTCAGTCAGCATGCCTGACTGAATCCCCGTTCATGACAACTCAGTACAGTTGTCATGAACGGGGAAATTATCCAAAAAAAAACAGTCCAAAGAGACAGACCAAAACAGTTTTTTGTACCAGGCTGTAAACATTTTTATTTCTGCTGTGAAGCTGGACATGTTAACATGGTGGCTTATGGAAACTGACTCATTCTGTAGCCAGCCTCAAGTGGACGTTTGAGGAATGGCTGCTTTTTTTTTTACTAACTGCATTGGCTTCACTTCACAGAGGTTGCGGCTTGATATACACCAATACAGATATGCCTGCAGTAAGCTAGTATCAGTTAAATATTGTCTAAACTTAAGCAGGCATACAACAACTTTGTCAGTTTCTAATTTAAATCATAATTTTGCCAAGTTTAGATGCATTTTATTGTGAAAAAGAGTAAGTAAAGATGAATGCGAGCAGACATTTGAGGGCAGCTTTCAGTACTTTTTTTTCAACCTGTGCCAAAAAAAGTATTGAAGTTCAAACATCATGCTCTAGTTTTAATATATTCTGACAGTTTTTCCCATGACTCTAACGCCTCATATACACACTCACAAAATGGTGAAGGACAGGACGCTCCTTTAACCTCTTAAAACATGCTGTTTCTATTCCAATGGCTGCCTGCCACAGCTCAAAGACTCCAAAGTTGTATAGCAGGGCGACGTGGGGAAGTTGAGAAAGGTTCAACTTCATGCAAACAACCTGCTGCACTGTTCTGATTGCTTCATGACTGACCCATTCAGTTGTTTTCTACTTTACTTACCTACAAACTTTGGGCAAAAACAAACTTCCTTGGGTCTGAAAACTTCAGTTTTTATGTAAGAGGTAAAGTTCGAGCATCGGCTCTTCACCTTCTGCCTGTTTCAGACTCCAGAAAACCAGAAAACACACGTGTTTCACATCGGACGCTCACCCATCCGTGACGCCCTGCGAGGCTCTCTGATGCCAAAAACACACCGAGGCCAAGGAGGATGATGGGATATGTGACACGGATAAAGAGTGGAAACCTACTTTATGACGATGGGTGGGTGAGAGAGAAAGAAGGACGAAGAATCCAGAGCAGGACAAAGAGAGGAGGAAGCTGAATTATTTCCTGGTGCGTCTTCCTCCACTGAGACAGATGTGATGGCTTCAGCAGATGTGTTTTTACACAGACCTCGATCATCTATCATTCTGGCCTTCTGCAGTTACATCCAATAAAAAAAAAGGAAACCGTTTCCCTCATCAGGTTGAGGGATTAAATGAATTCTGTTTTTAAAACACACCTGAAGCAGCCTGATTGTTTGTCCATGTGGACAAACTCCACTGATTTACACATCAACAGGTCTTAGGACGTTGTATGAAGCCTCCTGTGTCTCCAGAGGAAGCTGCGAGAAGTCTGATAAAGTGATCAAGTCACTTGAGTCAGTGTCTGTTGGGGCTGAAGACTACAAGTTGGAAAATGAAAGAAATCTGGGGGTGTGGAGTTAGAAAGTGAGCTTACCAGACCTCTGTAGCCCGCCAAAGCTGGAGATG
This sequence comes from Protonibea diacanthus, assembly GCA_028641955.1. Classification (NCBI taxonomy): domain Eukaryota; kingdom Metazoa; phylum Chordata; class Actinopteri; family Sciaenidae; genus Protonibea; species Protonibea diacanthus. The sequence continues at coordinate 17,759,047 of CM053978.1, forward strand.
CAACAATTACAGTTAGGAAAAATCCTGGTTTCATGACTGTAATTTATTTGTTTGTTTAGCTAACAACCCTCTGGATGTGTAAAATCATGTTTGTTTGCTTTTTTACAAGGAAACAAAGGAGGAAACACTAAGCAGGTACAGGTGCATGATTGACTGACGCAGTGATAAGCATTACATTTATAGACGGTTGGTTTACATTGTACTGAAACTCTTGGCTCATTGCAACTTCATTGATAGTAAGGCTGCATTCAGACAGAATCCGGTGCTGCGGCAAAAATGCAGGTTTTTCGTCGGGGGTCGTCTGTTTTGGTGCAGCAGCCGCAGGGGTGTCCACTAGAAAACGCAGCATCCTGCAGCCGAGAAGTTTAGCCGGATACAACTTTTGGAAAAACAAAATCCAACATCACACTACGTCCACCAATCAGATGATCAGATTGGTCAAACCTCCACAGTCAGCCGGAAATGTCTCTGAAACTGAGACTATCCAGGTGGATTCATGGACTAAACTCTGATACTCTCCCTGTTGTGTTCTGGCTTTGTTTATTTAATGTACTAGCTTCTATGTCTGTGTGGTAACATAGAGACACAAAGAAGCTTAATTTGGTTACTTAACCACTGCTTGAGCGAAAGAGCAAGCAGTGGTTAAGTAACATAGACAGTGAACGAGAGTGAGGGAGCGCCGACATCGATAAATCCGATTAATCGATCAGTCAATAGTGAAATGAAAAGTTATTTCCTGATTGTTTCACATCGGTTACATTCAACACAAATAGATACACCTCCAGCAGCCGACCTCAGCCCGCCTCAATCCTCCCACCATTGCACAACACTGCAGCGTTTCGCAGATACAGCACACTATCACACAAGATGAAGTAGCAACATCACATCCGAGAAAATAAAACCAGGAAACCAGGAAAAAAAATGATCAACTGAGTATCAAAATAGGTGAGTCTGTATGTCAGCTTGGTCCCAGCACAACTGCGGGGCCTTTCAAACATGATGCAGACTTGTAAAACCAGCAGAGCCTTTACAGGTCTCTCTCTCTCTCTCTCTCTCTCTCTAACACACACACACACACACACACACACACACACACACACACACACACACACACACACCCACACACACACAGAGCTCTAATAACCTCACACCTGTAGAATAGCAGGTCCTCACACCCCCATTCAGCAGCCTTTGAAGTGTGTGTGTCTGAAAAGAAAAAGAGGAGGGGAAGCAGGAGAGAGAGAGGGGGAGGTGGTAAAGAGACACAGAGAGAGAGAATGTGTGTGTGTGTGTGTGTGTGTGTGTGTGTGTGTGTGTGTGTGTGTGTTTGGGGGTGGGGGGAGCGTTCAGGAAGGAATGTTTCAGCAGAGTAAACAGTGTGAAGCTTCCTGTAGAAAACACTTCAAAGCCAGAGAGAGGAAACCAGGATAACACACACACACACACACACACACACACACACACACACACACAGACAGAAAGAGAGCATCAAAGGCAGGTAGGAGTCATCTATCAACACAGGAAAATTAAAACCTGAGAGAGCACACACACACACACACGCTCGATCAGATAACTCTACTTTCCACATTACAAACAAACACAAAAAGAAAATTGCACCACTTTTTAAACACATCTGTCAAAAATTTTCACATAACAGCATTGACACTGCTGAAACTTCAGAAGAGCTGACTATTGATTGGAAACAATTCAAATTTATCAGTCATTTTACAAGCAAAAATAGTTTCTCCAGTGAGCTGGAGAGTATCAAACATTTGCACCAAAACATTTGAAGACAGAACTGAAGCAGTTTCAAGTAAATTATATGCTACGTGTGGCTGTGCAATGAGAAATGAACTAACTAAATAATAAAATGTTTCAGTGCTAAAGTCCCGCTGTAGATTTGTCGCTTTCAAAGGTTTAACTAGTCAAGACTCGTGCACAAAGTTCACACAATATATCCTATCTCATCAGCTTTGGCTGTAAATGAGCAAAGTAAACATAATCTAATCATAATAATAATAATGATCAATCAATCACTTGACCTAGAAAACAATCTTCAGGTTGGTAGCTGATGGAAATAATTGTTACCTGAAGCCCAACTTAATCGTGTGAACGTCTAAACTCGGGTAACGTCACCTGAGCTCAGCTTTGGTGTAAAAATGGTTACTATGGTGACCGTAGGATTACTCTATTGTTACTATGGTAACCTATAACTCTACAGCATCTACTGGCAGCAACATCAACTTCACTTTTCTCTTACTTAAACATGAGCATTCAACAAGTTGTACAGTGATGTGGACCCAGGTCTCTGGGTCAGGTACATGTCATTACTGTCTGTGTGAGAGCTTCCAAATCCCAACTTTAGTTTGGGTATTTTAGAAATTCAACATTTCACACAGTTCATCTGATAAGCAAAACAAAACAGTAAGAAAAAGGACCAATCACTGTTTATAGCTTGTAAAAAAATGTGTGCACTTAAAATTATTATTTGCATGAGAGTTAAGGGTAAAGAATATTGTGGTTTTAGGATTTGGCGTATCTGAAGACCTTCCTCACCCAAGTCGTCTTTTTGAAGCTTTCCCCCGGCTAAACTTTTTCAAAGGGCAACACATCTTGATCTCAAACGATGGTGCAGACTAAATAGTGGCTCATTCATAGCCAGAAAACAAAGCTGCTGTGAAGTGCAAAATCAGAGCAGCAGTGTGGAGGCGGTGCATCGGTTCACATATTCCTGTTTTCCACATCAAATGTTTTTAACAGAACACACAAAAGGCAGGAAATCAGCTTTACTACCTAAACCACAAAACTCACAGGGTGGAGTGGAAGAACTGTGTTTTCTGAAATCATGTAAATCAGCGCCGAGCAGAAGCTATTTCATCATTTCTGATTTAACTATTGATTATCTAGTTTTGTTTAGCCTGAAAATGGCTGTTTTTTGAGCTTTATTGTATTATATGCACTTATTACAAGCACTATTACATACATGCCCAATGTGACCTAAGATATACCAGGCACAGAAACAATACTTTTAGGTTCATTAGAGCTGCTCCAAAGGGAGGAAGGGAGTTTGGTTTACAGCAGAGAATGGCACAAACAGGACAGGTAGCACAGGAGTGTGAATAATCTAGACTCTGTGTAATTATTAACATCTGGGATAAATGTTTTCATTTGTCTTATTACAGTTTAAATATCTTCTTTATGTCAAAATCCTGAATTATTTTCCATTGCAATATAACACCTGATATCAACAGGTAGGGCAGGAGACTAGACTTGGTGTGCAACATTGAGATTTTAGTGGATTTAAGTTAACTATGCTAGAATAGACGTGTGTCAAAGGAAGTAAGAAGTCAGGGCTTTATTGCAATCAATGGCAATGACAAATGTAAGCTAAGATGTGCCAGGTACAGAACAAATACTTTTAGGATAATTACAATACGATAATTACTTTTCCCAACGTGGGAGACTGCGAACCAGCTGCAATATTAAGATTTTACTGGATTTAAGTTAATAAGACGTGTGCCGAATTTAGTAAAACAGCTAATTCATTCTGAAAATGTTTGATTAAAGTTTTCTAAAGCGTTTATACCAACAGTAGACTGAGTTATACTTAATTAGTACTTTGTAAAGTGGAGTTTGGTTCGTAACCTTTACGTAAAATGTGTCGCACACCGGAGCTCCAACAGACAGGTGAGGAAAGGTAGCGTGACTGACGCAACTTGACTTTAAAAGACTGTTTGAACAAATCTACCTTCAAACTTCAGTTTGTTTAATCTCCTATCTTAGTTTGACAAACTGTCCGTACATGTATCTGAAGCTGAACCGACCATTTCCTAAAAAATGAACTTTTTTTTGGAGGAGCTGAACCGACGCTGCAGCAGCTGTGAACAGTTTCAACGTAATGTTAAAACAATGTTAAAACGACGCGGTAAACTTCTAATTTTTGTGTTCTTACCTTGTAACCGCATCGCTCCTGGTTTGCTCTTTTGTTTCCTGAGGTCGTAGATCCACAAGAGAAATATAAAACCAGCAACAAACCGCAGAGAGAGATGAAGAAACTCCGAGGGGCCGCCATTCCTCCCTCAAGTCTGAACAACTCTGAGAGAGCAGAGAGGAGAGAGGAGAGAAGGAGGTGTGTGTGTGTCTGTGTGTGTGTGTGTGTGTGTGTGTGTGTATTTACTATCTTTGTATTGAGGTAAAGACTGAAGGTGAGAACATTTTGTCCGTCCTCACTTCTTCAAAGGACCTGTTTGAGTGTTAAAGACTTTTTTTTTTAATCTATGGAAACCCAAAGAAGAACAAACAATCTTACTTTTTTTATATATTTTTTAATTTATAAGATAGAAAATTTTAACAAAAATGATTTACTAAATCGGGAATTTTATTTTTTTGTTTCACAATTTAACACTACATAGAAGTTGCCATTTGTTGCCAGTTTCAGAGTGCAATACAAAGTGCCAACCTCCATGGCTGGAAAATGAAGCCAAAGTGTCAAAAACTGCAGTTCCTCAAACGTCCACTTGAGGATGGCTACAGAACAAATCAGTCCAGTCACTTCAGTCTTGGCCATGCTGCAACCTCCATGGCAGTGAAGTGAAGCCAAAGAGTTAAAAATAGCATTTTGTTTACAGCCTGGTTTAAAACCAGATTTTTAGATTAGCCGGGAGGTCAAAGAGGCCTCTTCTTCCCACTTGTCCAAAACTCCGCTGGTGCTCTGAGCTCATAGTTCTGGCAGCCCAGCAAACAAATTGAGCTAACATTATCTAACAGCAGCTACAGTTGGCAGCAGTTTTCTTTACTGTCCATCAGGAAACTCTGTAAATCACAGGGAGTTGTCAAAAGACATCAGTGGGAAAGCAGAAACCATTTTCTCCCCAAAAGTAAACAAACACATAAATGATAAATCTGATCATTTATCTTGATATAAATTGACAGGACAACCATTTTGATAATTAAGTCATGACTTCTGTCATTCATCACATTTTCAACTTCCATCATCTAAGACATGAGGTTTATAGCTTTTTCTCTGTTTCATATATTTGTCATTTCTGTTGATCTAACAAAGTTTGAAGTCACTACCTTGGACTCGGGAAACCATGATGCTTGATCAATTAACTGAAATTCTCAAAATGATCAGCCCTAATTTGTATAAAAGCCTGTATATAAGCACTGTCTAGGCCTTTATAGAAGCCTGTTTACAGGTAAAACTGTTTAGGCACTTCTTTTAGCCGTGTATAATTGTTTCTGTGGAGGGCAATCTGTCTCCTGTGTTTCTTAAGTCCTTTCCGAAATTCATTCGTGTGTCGAATGTCTACTGACATGACTACTGAATATTCCTTCAGTGGTCACTCTTGAAGGAAGAAGCATTGAAAGAGTTAACTCCTATAAATATCTAGGCATCCTAATCGATGATTCCCTGACTTTTAAGCAGCATGTACCTGGTTAAAAAACTGAGGCAGAAGTTAAGTTTCTATTTTAGAAATAAGTTGTGTTTTTGACTTTTTGGTTCTTGACTATGGGGATCTTGTGTACATGCTTGTGTACATGCGTGCCCCTGCGGAGGCATTGAAACTGATTGACACAGCTTATCATGCATCACTTCATAACAAATTGTAACGCCCTGACTCACCACTGTGAGCTTTATGCTCGGGTGGGATGGCCTTGTTTACCAGCCCACAGACGTACTCACTGGTATATTTTATATACAAGTCAATTCTCAGGTTGCTCCCAACATACCTCTGTTCTTTTATTTCTAAAAAACATGATGGACAATATTCGCTGCGTTCTAGGGAGTTTTATATCTTATCGGTACCAAATGTTCGTACTAAGCTAGGGAAGAGGGCGTTTGGGTACTCAGCACCCTCTCACTGGAATGTCTTACAGAATGTTTGAAAACTCAAAGATCTGATCTCTTTGAATGCTTTTAAATCCACATTGAAAGAGCAAGAGAATGAACCATCCAGATGTTGTTGTTGTTGATGTTGCTGTTTTAGCTGATGTTGTTGTTGATTTCATGACTTGTATTGTACTTTTAGCCTTTTCATTTTTTAGACCACTATGTGTTGTAATATTATCTGTGTGTCTTGTGTCTGTTTTGGTTTGACTTGTTCTTCGTTTGTGCTGCTGTTCTGTCTTGGCCAGGACTCCCTGGGTCCCAAAGGGACCTTTCCTGGTTAAATAAAGGTTTAATAATAATAATAAAAACAGTCAAGTCAGAAAATAACAAATGTAGCACACTTGAATAGAAGACACTTTAAATTATGATTTTCATAAATACATAAGAGATAATAAATACATAAGAGCAGCATACATTACTGTCCACTGTCATTTCTGTTTATCCTTTTGTCTCAGGACTGCACTTCAGTGTGTTTTAGGCATTAAATGATTGTATATGATGTATATTAAGCTTTGGAGCCAGCACTTTCTGCATACTCCTGACAGGAGCCAAAGCCAAGCACTGCACGCCCTCTTGTGGCAAAGATTAGCAACAATGCCTCATCAACTCTTCCTGCTGAGATATAAGTTTTCACATACAAAGAATCTGTATTGGTGTTTTGCTGCAAAAGTTTGACCTTTGATTCACAAGTCAATGCTGTAGGTAAAAACAGCTCATCAGTGCAGTTTTTTGCAAATGTTTTATTGAATCTGTCCTTTGTGAGTTGGTACGGGTCTCTTACTCCTAATGTGAGTGTCACATACAATTGTAATGTGGCATTGGTTGTTTGCTGTTTGTGTTCTTACTGCTTGCTGCACCACAAATTGCCCCTTTAGGATAATTAAGATTACATTTGAACCTTGAGGTACTCACAAGTCAAAAAGCAAAAATTAGATTTAGCTATGCATACCTAAGAAACTGGCAGCTGAGTTTATATAAATATACAGCTGTATTCAAATAAATTACTTCAGTGTCAGATTCTGTTATAAGAATATAGTCATGGCAACTGTCTGCTGAAAAGAAAACATATGAAAAACATCTCCAATTTGCAAAGCAGAGGTAAGATACTAACATGTGACAAAGACAAAATGAGTGAACAAGAAGAAGCTACTGCCACATTAGATTCTCACAGAAGTGAAATGGAGAAAAGAGTGAGTGACGTGGCATCTGAATTCCGTCTGGAAGGAACGCTGTGCGATGTGGTGATCAAAGTCGGCCACGTTGAGTTCAATGCCCACAAGATCATCCTCTGTCGCTGCACCTCATACTTTCGGTGAGTAGATTATCCCCACAGGCTCTTCAAACAAGCTTGTAAACAGATCCAAACTTCTTAAAATAATCAGTGTATGAACTGTATCTGAATACCAACACAAAATTCATAATCGTGTTTTACTGAATTACATTTACTCATGTCAGTTCACTGTTTTTGACAGAGCAGATGTTGTTCCTACTCTTTTAAAGCAAAGCAGTGCCTACTTATGACACACTGTCACTGGTTGAATAAGGTCAAACAAGCTTACTTTACAGCTTTCTTTGCACAAATTATATTTTAAGAATATTTGGGGTCCTGTGGTGGTAAAATAATCTGCTAATTTGCAATAAAAAGCAACGACTATCTAACTATAGACAACTTTTCACTAGCCCTCAGATTTGGATTACCACACTATCCATCTATCTATCTACTAATCGTAGATTGATAGATTGATGTGTGTTGAGGCATCATGATAAACCACTGTCATATCTCCAGAAAAGTTGTTACTTTATCACATTTGCTCAGTTTTGAGTATGTTTTTGGAAGAAAATCAGCTTCAATACAACTAAATGAACTGTATGATCATTGTGTACATGCTATACATCTGTATAGCATCTATACATCTACAACTGTACTGATCACATCATATATATTATCACTCATGCACAATCTACTCATGCTGTTCATAGTTTATATACTGTCATATCCAACTACCTCATGCATAAAGCAACCTAATACATATATACATTTATTTTAGCATCCTTTGCACTCTGCGCCATTGTCCTAGTCTTCTATTCTACAAATCTACTTTCTAAACTCTGATGTCCTCTAAATCCTGATCCTGTACAGTGCTCTATTCACTGGTCCGTGGGCAACCTCAAAGAAGCAAATCTACACTATCCCTGGGGTGTCGCCTGAGATGATGCACCTCATAATCAATTATGCTTATACCAATACTGTTCCTGTGACAAAGGATAATGTGGTGGAGGTTTTAGAAGCTGCAGACCAGTTCTTGGTCACAGGGATTGTTCAGGCCTGCTGCCTTTTTCTGGAGGACCAGCTGTGCCTGGAGAATTGCATCAGCATCTGGAGGCTGTTGAACATGTACCAATGCCCTGAGCTGAGGCACAAGGTCCTCCTCTACATCCTGTACCACTTTGAGTTAGTTTGTGTCTCACAGGAGTTCCTTGAGCTTCCTGTGCAGCAGCTGGTTGCTATCATTGTGAATGATCACCTCAAAGTGAAACAAGAAAACACAGTGTTTGAGGCCGTCCTGCGCTGGATTAACTACCTACCTGACCAAAGACGAGGTCACATGTCTGTGCTGTTGTCCAAGGTAACTAAACAGTAAGTCAACTGTAGATGTAGTCATCTTAACAGAGCATTAGGTTACATCTCTCTTTATAGAAACAGAATATTTGGTCTGCTGAAGATTAGGAACAAAAGGACAACATTTACAGCGACCCATGATTATGTTTTTTTTTTTTTGACATGCTAACTCTTGATCCTGTGTGATGTTGATGTTGTTGATGACACTGCCACAAAATGTTTTACCAAGCAGATCAGGGAGGAGGGTTGGACTTCAGACAGATCTTTGGACAAAGCCAAACCCTAACCCTGCTTCCGTCTTTATATACTTATCGCACAGACATAAGATCAGTATCAGATTGTCTGTAATTGCTTTCTTCTTATATCTGTCCAGATGCGGATAGGCTTGATGACCCCAGATTCCTTCCTAAACATGATGGACAATGCGATGATAAAGAACAACAGAGAATGTATACCCATCTTCAATGATGCAATGACGGCACTTGTAGATTTCAAGGCCAACCGACGCTCAAAATATTTCTGCAGCAGCATGATGAACCGCCCACGCCTACCTTCAGCCATTTTATTGGTCACTGGAGGCAAAGATAATGTCATTTATGGAACCAGCCTTGAGGTGTATGATGTCCAAGCTGACTGCTGGGTTACTGTGAGCACTGAAGGGATTAGGCGCACTTATCATGGTGCTGCTGTTCTCAACAACTTTGTGTACATAATTGGTGGCTGCACCCAGCAGAATTACTTGAATACAGTGCAAAAGTTTGACCTCGTCTCCTGCACATGGCAAATGATGGCTTCAATGAACTACTGCCGCTGCTTTGTCAGTGTTGCTGTACAGAATGGGTGCATATATGCCATGGGAGGCTACAGTGGACAAGCTTGCAGCAACACTGTTGAGTACTATAAACCTGAGACTAACCAGTGGACCATGATGGCATCAATGCATGAAAAGAGGAGTGGTGCTAGTTCCACAACTCTAAATGGCAAGGTGGGTGACACATTGAAACAAGCAGTAACTGAGAGGGTTTATGTTGTCAGTTTAAATACCAAACTAGACTGATAATCAGACCTAATTGCCATTTTGTTTTCAGTTCATTATTCAGTCTGACATCATGTTCATGTGGGGGGAGTTGTTTTGTTTTGTCATGTAAATGGGCTGTCATTTTAACTGGACACATAGGTTGTGGCAGTGGTTGCAAAACATGTTTACTTAGTTCAGACTATAGCCTTTGTTGGTCTGGTATGACCAGTAGTTTTGAGGTAATTAGTGTAAGCCCTCTACAAAATACTATATTTGGTCTGTTTGTTGACTTTTTTTGTGCTTCTTCTATGTTACAACCTGGTTCAGGAAAGCAACAATATAGAGTCTGAAGAAGCAAATAACAGTTTAATGAATCAATCAATCAATAAAGAACACTATGTTTGATCATTTAGAATAATTTTACAATTGCCACCAGTCATTGAAGTGGTCTATTCCAGTGTTTTATTCACATGTAAATATCTGAGAAATACAATGCTCAGATATTGAATACGAGGCTATACAATCTCTAAATGAGGCATGTTTCTCTAAGGGTACACAAATTGGCAATTTAGCACATCTTAAAGCCAAAGCATTTACAATTTAAAAACCAAATTCAGTTTTACAGGCAGTCACATTATAGACCTTGAGAAACCTAAAAAGTGTGTTGCAGATTCCATTTCCGAGAATTTATTTGGCCTGTATCTCCAGTGCAAACCACATTAAATGTAACTGTCCTTAACTTTTCTATAGGTGTATATTTGCGGTGGCTTCAATGGCCATTACATTCTACGCACTGCTGAATACTACGACCCAAACACCAACTGTTGGACCAGGATCAACCGCATGATGACCTGCCGAACTGGCTTGGGGATCGCTGCCTACAAAGGCCGCATCTATGCAGTAAGTGTGTGGCATGAATTACGTAACTCAAAGGTTTGGTTGTATCATGTTAGTGAATTTATTTATTTTTTAGTCATCTCTAAATTTGTAAACTGCTCCCATGTCCACAAATTTCACTCCACAGACACAATTTTAACATTTAAATTGTAGGAAAATTTGTCATTTCACTCACTTAAATCTGCTGAAGCTGTCAGACTTATAGTTTTGGCTCAAATGGCTCACGGATCAACCATCCACCTACTCCCATGTTAATTGAGGGCAGAAATTTCTGGACCCATTCTTTTCCAATCTCCAGAGATCACTTTTTTTTTTTACTTTAGCCACTCAAATTTGGTAATGACATGCTCAACAAGATGAGGACGCCAATGGTCATTTCGGTGATTTGATATGACCTACTGTTTAGCAAATGTGGTCTCTTGTTTGAAGGCAAACTTTCAAGACTTTCTCTCTCTCAGCAGTTTCAGGTGACAGACACAGCTGCTGATTGTTGCTTTGCTCTGATTGGTGGACTGCAGTGGAGCTATTTATAGCAGTTAACTGCAGCTGGTTGCTGGGCGGAAAGCATCAGGCCCACTTAAAATTTCTTGAGACATTTTTAGTTGCTGATTGCAACATCATCACCTCAACCTCTCCTTCCACCACAGTTTCTAAGAGCTTTCTCAGCTGTGAATTGAAAAGTTTTATTATTTAATTATTATTATTAATTATTGTTTAATTAAGGTCTAAGACTTGCTCAGGGTGTCCTCCAAACTCCAGTATGTATTTTCTTTACTCTACTGAAAAGCTGGACTCACACTCCATCCCAGGTTGGTGGCAGCTATGGGGACACCTTCCTGTGCAGTGCTGAGGCCTACAACCCCGAGACGAACAGGTGGAGCCCCGTGCCATCCATGTACAGTCCCCGCAGCCACTTTGGCATCGCGGTGGTGGATGGCCAACTCTTTGTGGTGGGAGGTTACAACGGCTCCAACAATTTGCTCACTGTGGAGCGCTACGATGAAGAGGCTGGTATGTGGTACAGAGCCTCCAACATTGAGGTGTCCCGCAGTGGACTGAGCTGCTGCGTGTTGTATGGACTCTACAACGTGGTGGAGAACTTGTTCCCTCGTGGTTCCCTGGTGCTCCCCAATGTGGAGGACGCTACAGGAGGATCCATCCAACCCTCAGCCCAGACCTGACATCAATCCATCGACTGGCATCAAGTTTCATTTTTAAATAAATTATTTTATTTACTTTTTGTTATTCCTTATATTTAAAGGTACAATATGTACGATTTAACACAGCAGCTCAAATCCAAAACACTGGAGAGCAGTCTCACCTCAATCCCCAGACTGCAGCTAATGCAGGTTGCCAGATCGAAGACACAGAATCTAACACTCACTCAGCTGATCCACTTTATTTGCTTCTATGGCTGTAGTACGTTTCATATCTGGCAACCTGGAGCTTTGGCATGAGTTGTGTAATTATCAAGCCGGATCAAAACACACAGAACAAAACACAAACATACTGACTATAGTAATTTATCAAGAAGCGTGTATTTCAGTAGAGCATGTTTCAGCAGATTAACAGCAGATAGTGACTATGAACCTGCCTCAGCATGTATTACAACCTTACTATCTTTAAGAATCAATTAAATCATATAAGTCATTTTTAAATTAAAGATGTGAAACATTCTCTGCTTCTGGCTGCTCCGAGTTGTTGATTTTCATTGTTTTATATCCATGATTAAGATGAATGAATCAATTTAAACAAATAAATAAATAACACATTAATCTATAATGAAAATGTTTCATAAAAAACACCATAAGTGAATGTCTATTTTCAATTTTTAGATGCGATACATGGGAGTGGAGTTAATGGATGTTTAAATGTTAAAAATGTTCATTTATATTTCTGTTTAAAAATAGTCTTTGCAATCTATACAACATACTCAATAAGTATACTAATCTGCACTGCACAAAATATATTTAAAACAATAAAAACGTTTAATATAACTTTGTACACCTGATAAACAAGATGGCGATACCAAATTTACCAGTAAATATCGGCTTTAAACGTTGTTCTCATCTGCAAACTCACCGGACCGATCGCCATTATGGCTCTGAATTGTACACGACTACAGTGAAAGGGCGCTCCTGGTCCGAGCCAAAATGGCGCCTTTCCCCCTTTAAACAAGAAACCAATTAAATTAAAGGAAGTTTTTTATGCTCCAATCAAACTCAGCTTGGAGGGCGGGACATGTGGAATTGGGAGGGGCTGATTTGGGGTGTTGTGAATTCGTGTAGCAAAGAAATCTTGAGTGGGAGTTGTCGGACCGATTTGTTGTTGCAGTTTTGTCCGTCGATTCGCACCGATTACCACCGCACCAGCCGCAGCCATGCCCGGGATAGAGAAGCTGCCGATAGAGGAGACGCTGGAGGACAGTCCGCAGGTAACAGCACCCTTCCCTGGAGGGCTAACGTTAGCCGCTCGTAGGGCTAAGCTAACTGTCTTTGTAGGCTCAGTGTTTGCCAACAGCCAGCCAAGAGATGCCAAGCTCCAGCAGTGTGCTAACCGCTAACGGCCCAGCTAAGCAAAGCTGTCAAGCGGACACTTTAAACGGGGATATGGCAGCTGTGCATCGGCGTCAAATTGTGACGGCTATACCGATCAGCTGATGGGGAGTTTCCGTCAATATGCGACGACGAAATGTTAAACGGAGGCACAGCGTTCAATGTTGGTTTGCACAGATTTAAATTCGATAAATGAATAGTTAGCCGGGCACTTCCTTAGCCACTTGGCTGTCTTCCCTCATAGTTTCCCTCTCCTGTAAGTTGATGGCTGATAATCTTTTGGCCAAGAAGCTGCTCAGTGTTGTTGTTAGATGTGAGTCACACAGGGTGGAAGGCTTGAGACGAGCTGAAACACCCCCAAATCTGTGATGTTTTCTGCGGGGCAAAACACCTGCTGTGACATCACTGTGTGGGGGTGTGTCCACAGAATAAAGATGAACTCCATGGAAGGGGGTACATTTTATCTATTCTTACATATATAGTCCTGAGGGCAGCATGGTGGTGCAGTGGTTAGCACTGTCGCCTCACAGGAAGAAGGTTGTGGAGTTTGCATGTTCTCCCCGTGTCTGCGTGGGTTCCCCGGCTTCCCCCGACAGTCTAAAGACATGCAGTTAACAGGCTAATTGGTAACTCTAAATTGGTTGTTTGTGTCTATGTGCCCTGTGATGAGCTGGCATTTTGTCCAGGCTGTACCCCACCTCTCCTCCAAAGTCAACTGGGATAGGCTCCCTGATGAGGATAAGCGGTTGCAGATGATGGATGGATGAATATAAGCCCGAAATACAACCACACATACTTGCTTACATGTGACGGGGAGACGGTGGAGTGATGGGCTGCAACATAGCAGGGGTTCGGTGCCCTTTGTTCAAGGGCACCTCTCCAGCTACTAGTCCATGCTCCATTCTGTGGACTGTGCTGGGCTTGATCCGGGCACCTTCTGGTTTCCAGGCCTAGTCCCTAGCCTAGTAACCCTACAGCTTATAGATACAGGACTACTTATTGTTTAGACCAGTGTTTCTCAAACTTTTCACACCGAGTGTCACCTCACGCTCTCCAAGTAGCACCAGTATAACAGACATTAAAGTACAGTACTATGGAGCAGGATGACACTGAAACAAAACAAAATATTACAGGTATTTTCATGCACATTATTGTAGTATTGAATGTTTCTAAATAAATTTATTTAATTAAAAAGTTATGTTTCAGAGATCCCTCCCTGTACCACTCAAAGGACCTTGCCTACCAACTTGTAGTGAATTCAAAAATATTAAAATATTACAGAATTTCCAATTAAATGTAATTTAAAATAATGTTTACACTTCCTGAAATATTTAGTTTCAGTATCACTCTGCTATGTAGTCACATTCTCCTACTATTGCCCACATATATGAGTTAAATATGACTGGAAGCCAGTAAGCAGAGATGAAATGAATTGTTGAAAAACGCTGCAATCGTGGCTCCACATGGGAAATATTAATAAGATAAGTGCAGCTCATGAGAACCCCTTTTACACCAAACTAGGTCTGGTTCTTGAACCAGATTTATAAAGGCACAGTCAACAATAAATGATCTTCTTATTAGCAATAAACCTGTCTGAACAGGATCAGCCTACACTACAATATTTTGTGTGTCGGACAACCAAACATTTTCTGGTGGTGGTACGTAGCATGAAAAAATTTGAGAAACACTGTTTTAGATATTTATTTTAGTACATTTGTCGTTAGGCTGTGTCGGCAATACTGGTCTTAGTTAATTTAGAGTTGTCCTATCATTCTGTACTTTAACTATAAGCAACATCATCAGAACTACAGAAGCAGCAATCTGACATGATTTGGTCATTGCTGCAGTAAACTCTGACTTGCAGAGAGGTGAATTATGTACAGTATAACCACACAACAAGAGTGTGATATAGCTCCACTGTCCTCTTTTTGTGATCCATGCCTGAGGGATGCGATAACTCAGTAATTATTACAAATACGGGCGCCACATGTCCTTTAAATCAACCATGCAGCCAACATCAACACATTCAACATCTTATTTATCTTATCTCACATGACAATGACAGATGAACTGTAGTCATAAAAATGTAGTTGAGACACACCTTGAGAACATGTCATAGGTGTGCATAAACATACATAGGTGTGGGTGGCTATGCAGTCGATCATATGAAGATTGGTCAGATGATTAGCACTGACTGCTTTTTATTTTGTGTTCGTAGACGCGTTCTCTGCTGGGAGTGTTTGAAGAGGACACTGCAGCCATCTCCAACTACTGCACACAGCTCTATCAGGCCATGCAGAGGATTTACGATGCACAGGTACACACTCACAGACACGATTCACAGGTGTATTGCCACTGGCTGTGCAGGTATGGGCAAGACATACAGGAATATTAATATGTGGGAGCCGTCTGCTCTTTTCTCTTTAAGAATGAACTGAGTGCCGCCACACACCTGACCTCCAGACTGCTGAAAGAGTACGACAAACAGGTAGGTCAGGTCATACTCGCCACCTACAGTATGACACTGAGCCATCAGCCTTATAACAGAAGTCAGTTATGCTGAAGCACCACTTATCAGTCTTTTGACCATACACTTCAGCCATAAAACCTTAGCCACAGCCTTATCACACTAGCCTACGGTTGCCTATTAACACTAGCCATCAGCTTTATGACATGAAGCCACCAACCTTATAACACTAGCCACAGGCCATGTAACATTAAAAACACCTTAATAACATTTGCCATCAGCCTTATAACACTAGCCATCAGCCTTATATCAGGTTCTTCTGTTGCTGGTGCAGCAACGACATATTGTCCTCACAAAAAATAATCTGTTCTGCCATGTTGTTGTTGTTGTTGTTGTTGTTGTTGTCTGCAGCGTTTTCCTCTAGGAGGTGACGATGAAGTGATGAGCTCCACCCTGCAGCAGTTTGCCAAAGTCATTGATGAGGTGAGAGAGAATACAAACATACCAGAGCTATGTTTACACATATAAACAACTCTAATGTCATCTTTCATGGTCCCACTGCGGCCGTTCTGCTAATTCATGGTCTGGATGTTCCTTAGCTTCTTCTCTTTCTCTCCATTTCTTTCCAGTTGAGTTCCTGCCATGCTGTCCTGTCCACCCAGCTTGCAGATGCCATGATGTTTCCCATCACTCAGTTTAAAGAGAGAGACCTGAAAGGTAGGAAGCACAAACACTCACGCTGCCACAAATCTTTTGGCAAATCAGATATCGCGCCTGGCTCGCCTTCAGTGTTCCAGTTAATTCCAAACATGAGGTTGAAGTTAGGGCTCCGTGCCGGCCAGTCTTCCCTAAAATGGCGGTCAAAACTATCAGCACATTCAGAAAAATAACTCTCTTCTTATCACAAGTATATAAACAGAGACAGCATAAACATTCCTTACACTATAACCTGCTGTTTGTCTTGTCTCTCTCCAGAGATCCTCACTCTGAAAGAAGTCTTCCAAATATCCAGTGATGGTAAGTTAGTGCCGCTACTTAAAGGTCCGGTGTGTAGGATTTAGTGCCATCTACTGGTGAAGTTGCAGATGCAACCGTACCCCCATGTAGGAGAACTGAAATTTGTGGGGAAAAAAGGCTGGCTCTAGAGTTAGTGTTTGGTTTGTCTGATCTGGGCTACTGTAGAAACCTGGTGGTGCAACATGGTGGACTCCATGGAAGAGGACCCACACTGTCTGTAGATATAAAGGTGACAAAAACACAACAGCTCTTATTTTTAGGTGATTATACACCAATGGAAACATACTTCTGAATAATATACTCCATTTCTGTCCCCTAAATCTTACACACTGGACCTATAAGTCTATAATTACCCACCCATAGTTTATGTTGCTATGTGTAAACCCCCAACCCCTATTTTCCAGCATATTTGAAAACCAATGTAAATTGGTATCTAGTAGTGTTGCTTATTCATATTGTGCCAGAAATATGCGTAGTGACCTCCCTCTAGTTGTTGAAACCTGGCTATTGAAAGTGAATCTTGCTATTAGCTGATCAGGAGGCAAGTGATGCCACCGCCTCTTCTTATAAAACCTCTCTTGACTCTACAGACTGTGCTGTGTACTGATGACACTACCCCCACAGACACTATGGCCTCTCTAACCCGTTAGCCTAGTTTACTATACAACACAAACACCACACAGAAACTTCTGCAAACAGGTGTGAATGTGCTTCTCGTGACTGTCAAAGCTCCAGCAGACACGTAGCATCTGACAGCAGCTGCTCATGGCTGCTGAGCTCAGGTAGTCATGAATACCGGGGAGGGGGGGTTAAAGTTACGCTTTAATATCACATCTGCTGAAAAGTGTTATGTCTCTGCAGCTCAGTTCAGTTGCGTAAATGTAGATAAGTAAAACAAGACAAAGTAGTGTCTTATCTGAACGTCTGGCTAAGATTTTAAGCAGACAGTTGATGCAAATGCTTGAAGGGGATGAAGTTAGTTATTGTTTCTGGATGACTACAGAGGCTAAGAACTGATCAATTATTTTGTGAGCAACAGTTATAAACCCAAAAGGCTTAAGTTTAGAATAACTAGAGAAAAAAGTCAATCAATTAACATGAGTTTTGTGTGTGTGTGTGTGTGTGTGTGTGTGTGTGTGTGTGTGTGTGTATAAAGGGGAGTTTGACCTTATGTCATGAAGATAAGATGAGAAGTTACTCCTGCTAACTCACTGACAGAGATGTTGTTTGTGTTAGCTTGATGCACCACAAAGTGAAGTAACTAATCTAAAAGAACAAAATGTGCAGATCTCTGTGTCAGCGTCTCTTGGCTCTAGACTGCCTGCACATTCAGTGACTCACATTTGATGAGGTTTAGCCACGCGTTTGTTTTTTGTCTGTCATCAGTCATGTGAGTTACTGTTTTATGTTCCTTTCTATCCTGTGTTACACTGAAAAGAAAAAGAAAAGATAATGAAAATATATTTAATCATCAAAAGATGTGTGGCTGTTTCTGTCTGCAGATCATGACACAGCCATAAACAGATACAGCCGTCTGTCCAAGAAGAGAGACAACGACAAGGTAACAGAAACACTCCTCACATTACGTCTGTGAAGGTTGAATCAAGGGCAACTGAACTTTGTTGTATTCATGGATCCAGATCTGTGAAGATGTTTCACCTCTCATCCAAGAGGCTTCTTCAGTTCTGACTGACTGGTGGGGAGACCCAAGTCTTTATCCTAGGCAGGATTATTGACCAAGTCATAGTTTCCACTTGGTTTGTTAGTGTTCATTGCTGTTGTGAATGACAGTCATTCAGGTCGTGCTGAACACAGGAGGAGCACAGCAAATCACACTAAAATGTCTTCATGGATCTAAGTCCATTTTTTTACATTTCAGTACTTAAATACTAAAATATAATACTTACAATGCTCATTCATACAGAAACCTGCTTCTGTCAGTTGTATTTTTTTGTTAACTCTTTTACGTATCTGCTACAAGGATCATGTTTCTGCAGATTGGCATAGAAATGAATTCAATCCACCCGTTGCCTGAAAGGGAAACAGTCAACAGAGGTATATGATATCATGTTGACACTGAAATAACAGGAGAGTCTTGTGTGTTGTAGTTGCGGGCGGAGGCAGTGGAGGATGTCTACACCTCCCGCAAGAAACAGCACCAGACTATGATGCACTACTTCTGCTCACTTAACACATTACAGTACAAGAAGAAGACGGCTCTGCTGGAGCCGCTGCTGGGCTACATGCAGGCACAGGTACACACACACACACACACACAAATGAAGAAAACTTGTAGCCATTAGTGTAAAGCTTGTATGGGTGTGTGATTGAGTGTATGTAGAGAACGCAACAAGAATACACGTGCTGTCGTCACTCTCATAGCCAGAACAAAAGAACTAGATCCAGAACAGAGCAGCCGAGCAGAGAGACTCTGCAGGATTAGGGAGACCTTTACGGGGTGGTGCAGACCGGCCCAGGTGCAGCTCATCTAACTTATGACACCTCCATTCAGCACCTACAAAATCACAACAAACGCATTCACAAAAATAGTCTTCACGCTCCCTTGAAGTGTTTTTTTTCCCCCAGATTGACGTTCAACTGCTGCTCTTTTAATTAATCATCTTGTTGCGCCCTCCCCTTCTTCTGGTTTCTTACTGTAGAATTGGCACCACCTACTGCTCAACTTCTCACATTTGCGTAACGGATGTGGATTGAAACAAGCGTTTATTTGCATTTTCTTTTGCCCTTGAAATTTGGTTCAAATTTGCAACATAATTTGAATGGAAACACAGAAAATGTGTCTGCTGGTGACCCACAATGACAAAGCAACCAATCAGAACACAGCATAGAATGAGGCAGTGTACACCGGTCTATGAGCCACTGTGTGTGTCATTTTGAATAATCAAAAAACTATCAGCACTTTGGCCAAAGCTGTTTTTTGCTGCTGAAAGCGAGGTTGATCATAACTAACATTTTAAAATGTGACCCAGATTTTGACCGCAGTGTTATTAAACCCGTTTGTGACAATGTGATGGCTGTGTGAAGGGGCTGTAGGAGCAGTTGTTTTTCATCCAGATCAGCTATGGAGTTGGTTTCTGAGTTAACTAGTCCCATTCAGTTTCTCTCCAGAACTGTTATAATATGTATTAGAACTGATAATGTATTTGCTACAATAGAAATAAATGTTTGTCTGTGTTTGCTCTTTGCAGATCAGTTTCTTTAAACTGGGTTCAGAAAATCTCACCCAGCAGTGGGAGGACTTCCTGGGAACCATAGGAACCAGTGTCCAGAAGTAAGAACCCTACACTCAGTGTTTTTCTTCTTTTGTTTGTTCTACTTTGAGATTAGTCTTGGTCTCGAGACCCCTTTTTGAAGGTCTTGACCTGGTCTTGGTCTTCGTTTGGTGTGTGTATTTGTAGTGTACGTCGGGAGATGGAGGAGGAGGTTGGGCTGATGCAGCAGACGATCCAGGATATGGAGAGATCATGTGACCTGCTGTATGCACCGTGTGACCCTGACCCCTCCCACTCACCTGTGTGTCGCAACCTGACTAGGAAACAGGGCTATCTGTACATCCGCAAGTAAGACATACACACACATACATTTTATATTGCTATTTAATGTTCACATTAAACAACCTATGTGTTTTTTGTGAGTTAAATTAGCTCCTCTGTCTGCGTCTTAGTAAAACAGGGCTGGTGTCGTCGTCCTGGGAGCGCCAGTACTTCTTTACGCAGGGCGGTAATTTGATGCAGCAGGGCCGGGGTGAGGTGGCAGGCGGGCTGGTAACAGACCTCGACAACTGCTCCGTTATGGCGGTCGACTGCGACGACCGCCGCTTCTGCTTCCAGGTTACTTCCTTCGATGGCAAGAAGTGAGAGGGCTCATGAGCACAGTATTCCAAGTTTTCATATTGTATTTATGGGAGAGCATGAAATGAACACACTTGTCTTGTTTCATGTTCTGTCAGGGTTGTGACTCTACAGTCGGAGAGCAGGAAGGACTGCGAGGAGGTAAAGTGTTTTTCTGTCACATGACCTGCTCTGTATTGACTGTCAGCTGTTCTGTCGTGTCCTCACATCGTCTTTCTGCTGTTTCCTCCACCAGTGGATCTCCACCATCAACAACATCTCCAAAAGGATCTACCTGAGTGAAAACGCAGAGGTCTGTATCCTAATTTACCTTTTATTTACCTGGTTACAGGTCATTGTGGCAATCTTGGCAGCCATCTTTAGCTGACAGGAAATGTTGGTCGGCGCCACTGACATATATAAAGATGCAACGGATCTCTACTTCCTCCCACTGTAGAAAAATTAAACCCAAGTAGCCCAAAAACGACTGCTGCCAATTTGCATTGGTGACGATTGGAGTTTTCACAGTCATGATTGTGGTTGTAGCTGCGGTATCAAATAATTAATTTATTTATTAATTAACACTTCAACAAACATCAGCATGATAAGAACTACCTAAAACAACAGAGACCATCTTTGGGAAAGGGAGCGATCAGTTATTTTGGCTTCATATTTTGGGGACCTGTCCTGTCGTCCTCCAACTAGTCAATGGTTGGTGCCTTTAACCTCTCAACAGCAGCTTAATTGCCACTGTTTTGGAATTATATGTTCACTGATGAGTCCACAAACTTTGGCCTTGTAGTGCATCTTAATCAAAAGAAACCCTGTTGGCAGGAGCTGGCAGCCAGAGTGAACCAATCAGCTCTTGAAGCCGTGACACCATCACCATCCTTCCAGCAGAGACATGAGAGCATGAGACCCAGCAGGTAGGTGTCCAAAACATATATATGTATATATGTTGAGCTAATAATGAAGAGCCAATCAAGTTAAACCCTCATCAGTAAGACCATCATCTCGCTCTCTCCATTCCAGTAAAGGGCGTGTTGGCCGAGCGAGCAGTATTAGCTCTGTGGGCTCAGAGCCGTCGCCTGCCCTGTCTGTGCTCTCATTGGATGCTCTGGTTGACCCGGAAACACCCATCCAATTTGATATAATTTCCCCCGTCAGCGAGGAGAACTCAGCACAGAGCAAGACGGCAGCACAGTCCGGCAGGTAGGTCACTAAAATCACTGATTGGTAGCTAAAATTAGCTCATGTCTGCTGCCTCTAATTTTCACTGATTTTAAAGGATCAATTCACCCAAATTATGAAAAACAAAAAACTGTTTGTATCTGTCTAAGCAGGTAGATTTTTTAATACAGGTTTTGAGACATCAGTCTCTGAGATTTCTGCCTCCAGCCCAGTGCAAAGGTGGAAGGGGAGTATATTGGGGAGTAGTGAATGAGTGAACAAGGGAGTGATTAATCAAGTCATTTGTGATAAATAGTGACTGATTCTCACCTGATTAATCAAAGTTTGTGTGAGTGTGTCAACGTTTGTATACATGTCCTGTCTATTATTGTAGCAGCTGCTGGTTATTGTTTGATGTTTGTGTGTCCACAGAAGAAGTAATCCATTTGGAGAGTCAGGAGACAGCACTTCAGAAGACAGCGAAGGTACCGTCTGCCTGTCTGAATGTCTCCAATTTATGCACATTTTGTTTATGAATATGTCCCAAGATACAGCGCGTTGACTATCTACTGCCCCCTTGTGGATGGTGGGTAGAAACTATAATTGTCAGTTTTGGTCTCTATAGATAATTTCCTCATTCATGACAACTGTACTGGGAGAGATTTCTAATGTTCAAATTAAATTAGGGCTTAAAGTTATGCAGAATGTAAAGTGTGCCTGCTTTGATGGATAGGTGGGTGTCACAGGTGGCTTGTTTGAGCAACCAGGCTTCATTCAGCTCACCTCAGCTCCACAGACGATCCATGTCTTTGACTGTTTTTGGATTAATGTACATGTAAGGTCTGGTTAGATAAGAATAGAATTTAAAGGTTAAATATACAAAATTCACTGCCACTAGATGTCACAATTGAGCACCAGCACTTTAGATCAAAACAAGTGGGTGCTACATCCACCAGATTTCATTGACCAGTCATTTTACTTCACAGATAATTGTAAAATGCACCTCAACAAACTCAACCAACTCTGGTTTGGTCAAAATAAACTCTTAATTCCCTGAGACCTGAAAATATTTGTTAAGCTGGCTTGTCCGTCCACCTAAAGTGCTTGTTTTTGCCCCTGACAGGCTCAGATTGTTATCTGATGATCATTCATAATATTTCAGAGAAATATTAACCAACTTATTATTATTAAACCTTTATTTACCCAGGAAAGGTCCCATTGAGATTAAAAATCTCTTTTTCAAGGGAGTCCTGGCCAAGACAGAACCTGGAATTATGAATGGATTTGCAGACAGATATATTGTTGTTTATTTTATTGTTTGGCTTGTTTTTCTTTTTCTGTCGTCCAGACTCGATCCTCCACCAGCTCTTCATTGTTCGCTTCCTGGGCTCCATGGAGGTGAAGACTGTCGAGTCAATAGACGTCATCTCTGAAACCATGAGGCAGATCCTTGCAGCCAGAGCCATCCACAACATCTTCAGGATGACTGAATCACACCTGCTGGTCACCTGTGACTGCCTCAAGTATGAACCGCAGAGTGTGTGTGTGCTTTAGATTATGCTATCTCCCTCTATAAACCCAATCAGTCGCAGCAGATGGTCGCCCACCATGAGCTGGACTCTGCCTCTTAAAGGAAGTTTTTTCTTGCCACTGTCGCCAACTGCTTGCCCGTCTCTGTGAATAATATTATAAAGACTTCGGTCTACACCTGCTCTATATGGAATAAAATAACAATAAATGCATGCCTGAGACTTACAGCTTTGCAGTTGTTGCAAATGTAAATGTATGATTCATCTTCCCTGGACAACTTGTAACAGCAAACATTATGAAAGTCATGCAGTCTGTTTTCTTAACGACTCGGGGAGGTGCAGTGGTTACCACTGTTGCCTCACAGTAAGAGGGTTCCTGGTTTTTGTGATGAGCTGGTGACTTGTACCCCGCCTCTTGGGTTTGAGCCAGCCCCTGCGACCATCATAAGGATAAGCAGTTATGTAAAATGGATGGACATGTGAGTGGCTTTAGTTGAAAGATTTGGGGGTCAGAGTAACTACGAATATTCATTTGAACAAACAAAGACGACAGAATTCACCATAACACTGATATGGATGGAGAGGGTGTTAGGAACAAACATTTGTCATTTTGGAAAAGTCCTGAGTTGATATATTTTCTTTTCAGGCTCATTGATCCTCAGACACAAGTCACTCGACTCAGGGTAAGATGATCTCTGTTTCTCTGCTTCAGTAGTTTTAGTCTCAGACATGTTTCTGGTGATTTATCACTTCCTCTCTCCTCCTGTAGTTCCCTCTCTCCACTGTGGTTCAGTGTTCATCTCATCAGGACAACAAGAGGCTGTTTGGCTTCGTTCTGCAGCCGGCAGGCGGGCGTGGCGACAGCCGAGCCGTCTGCTACATCTTCGAATCCAACAACGATGGAGAGAAGGTCGTCTGTGTGTTCACCTGTTTGTCTGTAACTGTCTAACAATCTGACTGGTCTGTCTGACCTGTTTGTCTTCTTCATGCGTTTCAGATATGTGACAGTATCGGTCTGGCCAAGCAGATAGCCTTCCATTCTGAGATGGTGAGACTGAAGCTAATCCTAACTAGTAATCGTAATGGTACCTTCAGGTGTTGCTGTGGAGGCTAATTATTTTCGTTGTATTGTTGTGTAGGACCGTAAGGCTGTGGAGAAGAGGAAGGAGCAGGACAAGGCCAAAGAGAAACAACAGGAAGAGCTCAGCAAACAGAGACAGATAGAGAAGGTGACCTTTAACCTTTAACCCCACACTTGACCCTACATTAAAACATACTTTACTCTTAACTAACAGATACATTCGGTGACCTTCAACCCCTCAGGGGGTCACCTCATTCAGGGCAAAAACCTCCTGAAGACTCAGCTCTTCAGAGAGTACCTCCTCTCCAACACTACCGACAACTGGACACAATAAGTCGATAAACAATAAAAACTGATATTAAACTTGTCTTGATTATTTTGCCTCTAGGATCTGGAGGAGCAGAGCCGTCTGATTGCAGCTTCAAGTCGCCCCGCTAACCCACCCGGCTCTGACGGACAATTCCTAGTGCTTAGCAACAGCCAATCGGAGGACAGCGACGCTGGGGAGGAGGGGAAGAAGAAGGGCGAGTCTGAAGCCTAACAAAAAGCACGGAGGATGCATGTTTTCACCACCCAGGCAAATCCCAGCTGGTACTGTCAAAGCAACAGCTCAGGAATCAGAGGAGAACAACACCTGCCCGCCTGGGCTGCTTGGGACTGAAAAACATGTGCTCTCTCTTTGCTGGACTCTGTTTGTGGTGGAGCCTCTGAAAACAGAGGAGAAACGCACCCTCGCTATAAGAGGAGGAGGGGAGTACTGTCAGAGACGCTGCTTTTTATACCGGCTCCACAGATATAGATTAACCTGCAAGTTTCTGTTTTTTTATGTTCGTTTTATAAAAAGAGAATAATGGCTACAACATATGAGTAGTCAAAGCAAAGACACGTGCAGAATAATGAACAAGGATCAGGAGATGTGGGAGAAGTCAGATTTGGACAGTGTCGACTTTTGCTCAAGAGCAAGGTGACGGTTTGGCCACTCAGAGATTCCGAAGGGCAACAAAACACCTCAGTGTGGACGGCCAAAAAGTTTGAGACAGAGTGTTGTAAACAAAAAGAGAGAGGGAGAGTGAGTCTTATTTTGAAATGTCCTTCCTGGTGTGTCCAGTTTCCTTCCTTCAGGGCGGTTTTCATTCATTTCACTGCAGAATTAACTTGAAAAGTCTTGAATCATCATCACAGTAGAGCCTCAACACTTAGCTACTAGTCGATAAAAAGGAACTTCGAATGTGTCTCCAGCTTCTCAAATGTGAGAATTTGTTGTGGGTTTTCAGACGTTTTATAGACCAATCGACTAATTTGAAAAGATGATCAGGAGATTAATCAATTACAAAATGTAATTGTCCGTTGATCAGGTTTCCTGTAGTTTAGTTTAGTTTGCTGATATGGACTGAAGGCAGCGGCAGCAGCTGTGTGGACGGTGAAAAAAAGCTTATTCAGAGGTCGACAACGTCATCCGGTCAGCGTGGAATTGGTGATTCGCAGGTTAAAAGATATTCTAGACGTCTTAGGTTAAAAATGGGCTGAATTTGGTCGCCCAAATGTCACAGGCATTGTTCTGGCTTTGTTTATTTCATGTACCCAGCTTCTAAATGTGCCTGGCTCACAATTTATGCTGCAAAACAGTGACACGAAGAAGTTAAATTGGTTTGCGTCTGATGGTTTGAGAGTAAAAAAAGCAAGCTGTGGTCAAGCGACATAGACTGTGAATGACAGAGAGGGAGCACAGGATTCTGTCTGAATGTATCAGGGTTGCGGGTGGTTATGGAGAGTCTATGGAAAATTTAGAATTACAGATTAAATTAAATTAATCTGTAAATTAAAGTTAAATTTAATTAAGTTAAATTAAATTAAAGTGGATTACCCGGAGAGAACATGCAAACGCCACGTAGAAAGGCCCCAGAATTAGGAACCATCTTGGTGTGAGGCGTATTTCATAGAGTATGATTGCAGTTTCAGTGGGATATTACAATCTGTTTCACTGCGAGATATAGTCTAATGCTGTTAAAACAAAAGTTAACTTTTGTTGTCCATAAATTGGACTAACTTTTCAACCCATCCCAGTCTTTACCAGACGTCCGACTTATTGATCTGGAAATCATTAATTGAGCGCTCCCTGTTTTAATCTCTGATATTGTTGACTGTGATTTTTTTTTTTACAAAAACACTGGTATTGAAGACAGAATTATTTACTATTTTAAAATATTGACCACTGAAACTCCTGCACTACATTTCCCTTTCATGATTGAAACACCTGACGTGCTGAGAGCTCAGCAGATCAGCCAGGGTCAAAGGTCGACTCTTACTTCTTTGATGACAATATTTCAGCCCTGACCTCCTTTTTCTGTGCCAATATTAACCGATATTAACATATCGTTATCTATGCTTTGTCCAAGTACCCCCAGCATCTCATGCCATTTTTGTATGCAGTGTGCGTTTGCATGTTGTCAGGACTCCTTTGTCTTGCTGGCGCTGATGTGAAGGTTGTTGAACGAGTAGTGCTCATTAATAAGAATCGTATACCGTCCAACCGTTTACTGATGTAAGGCCTCGGAAAAGACCCAGAGATGCTTCACACCTTCTCTGTTTTATTGTGAAACATTTGTTTGACATTTGGAAAACTTGAAATCTGTCAACACAAGCACAAATATGATCAATTACTCTCATCACATTGACTGTATTTTCATTTTAAAAGCATCTTCTCTGACATCAGTATATTCATCTGTGCTTTGACAAGTGTTACTGAGGGTCATTGTTTAATTCATTAATCTGCCTTCGTCCAGAGTGAATCACACATTTTATCTGTAGAAACACATCCAAATAAGCTTCAGATCAGATGGCGATGTTTCTAAATCAGCAGTTACTGATGATTTTATTTTTTGTTACGTGTTTCTTTGGGAGGATGTTTTCTCACTGTAACCAGGTGAAGGACTCATGTCGATGGAGCTGCACTTTACTGACGCAGGAAAACACGACAGGATCGATGGTGTTGAGCTGTAAATATGTTCCAGCGATAATTGTTTCAGTGTCATGAATAATAATAATAATAATTAAAAAAATGCTTTTCAGTGACAAATAAAGCACTAACTCCACCCGCCTGAGTCAGTCTGCTGATGCTTTCAAATCAAATGAACCTCCAGCTTGTTCATTTAATTAATATTAGAAAATCAGTTATCATTTTCAGAACATCACAGTCGTACACCAATATTTGATTTCATACAAAAACATTTTTTACATATATTTTACATAAGTGTATAGAAACATAAACTAGGAGGAATCACAATTTGTATTGTCTTACTTAACACTTTGTTGTCATCCATTGCTTTTGTCTTACGTTATTTCTGAATTTATTTTACGCTAACAATATGCATACATTTGCTCAGTTTTAACCATTTATACTAATAATCTATTTGCAAAAGTACTAAGCAAATTAAGCTAATCTTTCAACTGCTGCAGCCAACTTGTTAAACTGTTAAGGCTAACTTTGGCTGTTTAACTATGTTTTTAAACTGTTTATCCATTATTTTCAACCATTTAAAGTGATACCTACTAGCTAACTGGTGGTCTATTAAGTTTAGCTATTTTACCATTGTTGATGCCTTAAGCTTTTTTTAACTGATTGTCTACATTTTAAGTTCTTATCTATTACTTATAGGCCTCTGCTCATTTGCTGACTAGTTTAAGCACACCTTGAGGTGCTTCACCTCTAAATATGAGGATTAAGAATTAGTACAGGTCAGTCTGAGAAACGAACACACAACTGACCACAGAACAATTTTATTATTAAATAAATATGAACAAACAAAATTAATAAAATACATGAAAAACACAGATTTCAGTGAAGAAACAGAATAGTAATGACCTAAACTTATTATCCAAATAGCAACACAAAAAATGGCACATCTTTACGTACAAATTCACCCAACAAAACCAGCAAGACATTAAACATGGCTGACTTATAAAAGTATATAAGTTTAAGCATACAACGTAGGCTTTAATTAGAGATATGCTTATTTCAAGTGTAAACATCACTAATGACAGATGACATATAATATTAACATAGTTTGTAAAATGAGTTTCAAACAGATTTTAAAAAAAGAAAAAAAAAAACAGTTTCAAACATTCATGCCTGCTTTGTAAAGTGATTATAAAGTGCACAGCGCAGGCTTTATAGGCACAGATATTTGACACTTTTAACAACATTTGGTCTTTTTGATTCTTCTAAAGTTTAAGCTACAAACGTCAGCCTTCATGTCTCTCCTGGGTTCACTGGCTCAGCTCAGTTTGTAGCAGACTCAGCAGCAACCTTCACCGACCATTTACTGTTTCAGGATCTGGTCAGAGAGCCAGTCCAGACCCTCGGCCAGACCTGAACCACTGACGGCACAGGACGACTGGACAAACCACTGCACGGACACACAGAGGGACATTAGCTTAGCTGTAGTTTGAATTTTAAAGTTTAAACCTGGATTGTCTGAAAAAAAAACAAACACTTATCACATCATACTATGAACCTTTGCACTGACTCTCACTAGAGGCCACTAGAGGTCGCTGTATATTAGGTTTAAACCTGCTGAACATGAGGTTTAGGAGTTAAAACCAACAATTTAATGTTTAATGGAGATTCCAAATTTTTTGATCATTTAGTTGATTAATAGTAATTGAGATGAACTCTCAGCAGTTTATTCTGTAAACTGAGATTTCAGACATAAAATGGCGCTTGAATTGTGGGACTTGTATACACGTCATAGACACCTACCGGTTGTGAGATTCCCGATAGGCCCAGGGCCTCTGTGATGTCACTGACAGACATGGCTCTGGGCAAATCTTGCTTGTTCGCAAATACCAGTAAGGCCACGCCCTTCAGCTCGTCTTCCTCCAACTGTAAGACAAACACAAGTAAAGAAGGTTAAAGGTGCCGTGTATAAGATTATTTACATGTTATTTTTATGTTTAAATCAAATGTCCACTTGAGGTTGGCTATAGGAGTGAGTCTCCATAATCCCCCATGTTAAGGGGGGCGTCTGATGGGGTGATATCTGCAAACAGCCAATGCTGAGGATGTTCACTTAACGACCAAAGGTGTCAGCGATATCCTCCTCTGGAGTAATTCAGTTTAATTTGTAGTACTGTTTGCTTAGTTGCAGTACTATTACTACACTGCTGCTTTAATTAGAGAGCTAAAATAAAGATTTCTCATCAAGTCTAAGACAGTATTTAGCACTTGTGTGTTGAAGCTCCTTACCACCCTGTGCAGCTCGTCAGCGGCTTCTTTAATCCTCTCGGGATCGTTGCTGTCGACCACGAATATCAGACCCTGCAGAGACAGAGACAGACATTATTACAAATGTCCTGAACTTAACCTTCTGTCATAATAGTTACAGCAGCAGTGGTACCTGTGTGTTAATGTAGTAATGTCTCCACAGAGGTCTGATGACAGTCTGACCACCGACGTCCCAAACGGTGAAACTGATGTTCTTGTACTCCACCGTCTCCACGTTAAAACCGATAGTGGGGATGGTGGTGACGACCTCGGCCAGCTTCAGTCTGTACAGCAGGGTGGTTTTACCTGCTGCATCCAGACCCACTGCACCAACACACACACAGACACAGACAGTTAACTGGGATTTGGCTTGGGAACCAGAGGGTGACGGTTCGAGTCTCCAGCATGGACCCCAATCTAGAGTGTGGACTGGTACCGAACCCCTAACTGCTATTAACTGCTATTTAATAAAGAATTATTACTTAATTAATAGAGATTTATTAAGTTAATATTCTGTTATTCTAATATTTTGTTGAGCAATGATGGCGTGGAATTTATTGTTTTAAGAAAATGCTCAGTTTTATTTATTTTTTTCTGTTCTTAAAAATGTGTCACTACTACTACTATTACTAACTATTACTACCACCACTACAACTACTACTATTAACACTACTATTTCTACAGCAACTACTACTACAACTATAACAATGATCACAAGGACTACTACTTATACTACTACTACTACAACAACTTAATGACTTCATATTTGTATACGAGAACATTTTAATGTGTTATAAACCTTCATTAATTTAATAAAGAGCTTGCAGCTTTTCATCAACCTATCGGTATCAAGTCACTGAGCAACCAGAAATACACAAACTAAGTATAGACTGAGTGAAGACAATCAACCTGGCAACACACAGGACACAGACTATATAACAACAACATTAATAATAATAATAATAATAATAATAATAATAATAATAATAATAATATCTCACCCATTAGGATCCTGACCGGTCTCTTGGAGGTGAACCTGGTGAACAGGTGTGAGATGATGCCGCCCATGGTTGAGGTAAAACTTTCAGACAGCTCGTGGAGTTTCTCCGTCGGTGTTTATGTCGGTGTGTGTCAGTGTGTGTGCTTTTATACTGGACAGGTGTGTGTGTGTTATCCATGGTGTCATCCCGGCTGCTGTCAGCTCTGTACACGGTGGCAGCGGAGGCGGAGGCAGCAGCACAAACACCGGTGTGTTATGTATACTTCCGCTCATACAACCTTCAGAATAAAAGCACGCTTGTTGTTTTGTTTTTTTGTTTGAAATTTGCTTTATTGACATGAACGTAATTAAGCAATAAAGATAAGATTATGACTGCTAAAAACTACTGAAGACAACAGATGACAGATTTAATTAGTAATCGGGTGAATGTCATTCTTATGACTTTCTGTACTATGTAACTTTGTGTGAACTCTGTGATTTACAGATTTTCCTGATGGACAGTGAAGTTGCCAGCTGTAGCTACTTTTAGCTAATGTTAGCTCAGTTTGTTAGCCGGGCTAAGAAGAGAAAAGGAGTGATCGACCTCAAAGCTGCCGCATAAGAGTAAATCTGGGGCTGACTTTTAGTTGTTGGTGAAATAAAAGGCTGAAAGACAGACGCTGAGCTGGGCATCTTGCTGTTGCTTGATGTTTGGCTGTTACCAAAGTTGTCAACTTGCTAAGTTTTGATCATAAGTAAGATAATAATAACAAATTCACAACTACAAGTGTCCATATTTACCACAGCAGTATTAGACTCTGAAACTGGGGGCGTTAAAATGCAAAATAATAACTGCTATTTGTGTTAAGTGTTATTATGAAAAAGAGAATATACTTATAGACTATACATCTATACAAAAACAAAGTAATTTAGCAAGTGTAGTAAGCCAGTTTTTCTCTGTCTGAATATTGAATTTGGTTTTGTTCTGATGGTGAGTTGAGTGGCTTTTATTTTGGTAGCACAACCTCAGTTCCTGTGTCTTCCAGTATAGCAGGAAGTGTTGCTCTGTCTCTTCCTCTTGTTGCTGTTGGCAGAGCTGACACAGTCTGTTTTCTGTGTGTTGCCAGGTTGATTGTCTTCACTCAGTCTATATTTAGTTTGTGTATTTCTGGTTGCTCACAGTGACTTTACTGATATGTTGATTTATTTAGCATGTTATACACTTAACGTCTGTAGAACAACTAATGAAGGTTTACAACACATTAAAATGTTCTCGTATACAAATATGAAGTCAATAATCTTAATCTGTTTGTCAACTTTAACTAAAATAACCATCCATACAGGCCTGTAAACAGATGACAAATATTTGACAACATGGCTACATATGTGTCTTATATGTAGTAGCAGTAGTGTAGTTGTTGTTGTAGTTCTTGAAGTAGTAGTTGTTGTAGGAGCAGTAGTAGTTGAAGCAGTTGTTGAAGTTGTTGTTCCTGTAGTTGTTGTAGTAACAGTAGTAAAAGTAGTAATATTTGTAGTAGCTGTAGTAGTTTGTAGTTTGTAGTAGTTGTAGCAGTAGTATCTGTAGTAGTTGTTGTATTAGTTGTTATATTAGTTCTTGTAGTAGTTGTAGTTGTAGTAATTCTTGTAGTAGTAGTAGTTGTAGTAGTTGTAGTAATTGTAGCACCTGTAAACAAATGTGTGTTTAATCAAATGAAACAAATCATTGGCCCGGCCACTGGAAAAAATGCTGCTCTGTGGCTGTAATAGACGAGTTTTCAGGAACTGGAACTGAGAATCAGTGAGTGGTTACTGTAAAAAGAGAAGTTCACACACAGGACAGCACATAAATCAAGACTATCCCACAACACCTGGAACAAAATCTCAACAAGTTTTATCATTTGAGTGTATATGTTGAATGTATATTTTCTGGAGACTATTTTCCAACACGCAACAGTCTAAAAGCAGTTATCCAAAAACAAATAAAACAACAAATAAACAAACAAACAAACATATAAAGGGGTGACATAATGTTTGTGAGACCTTTATCACACTCAGAGCAGACTGTGGTGTGTTTGTGGTTTAGGGGAATTACAGCAGAGTGAGACATTGTGCAATCCTCCAACGCATTGCTCTGGCTGATCTGGTTTTCTCCACGTAGGTTAATACAACACCATCAGTGCTGACTGAGACTCCATTTAGATTCAATGTATGGTTACTGTGTTATAGGTTAATTTTACTGTATGTTTGCATGCTGCTACTGGATGTTTGTATTTCCCTCGGGATAAATAAAGTATCTATCTGGTTCTTCATATTAAAAGTGTTCAGTAGGCAAAACACAGGATATCTGTTTAAAAAATAGACATTTTTGGCATATTATCATCAGCGGATTACCTTAAACAAGATGGAGCACCCACACATACAGTAAGGAGCAACATGTCCAGACTTTAAGAGACTCAAACTAGACTTCAGCATTTTGTAGGTGAACCAAAAGGCCCAGGTACAAAAACTGTAGCTTAACTTCATTGTTTAGTTTTGGGTGAAGAAGCCCATCGCACTAGCCGCAAACGGACACTGTCTGTTTTCCTTTCACTCGTTTAAATCCTCGGGGGCGTTTAAAGGGTCAAAAGGGTCATTTCTGGGTTCCTTCCCAGAAATGGCCACTACTGAAGTATGTCATACTGTGTATGTTTCCTGATGTCTATATGGAGGAATGTTTTCAATCAGCTGCTGTGTACCTTTTTAATTGACATCATCCTAACAAAATCTTACTTAAAGGATCAGTATGTAGGATTTAGGAGTTGGTGATTGTACCCCCCTCGCCCCACCAAGCATGAAGGAGAAACTACAGTGGCTGCTAAATGCATGCAAAAACATGAAAAGATGATACATCAATTAAAACATACTTGTTTTTGCTATTGTATCATATTCCATATATGAAGCTTTATAACTAGGTTCGGGAACAAAGACCTCAGTTTTCACGTCCCTTCCACCCAAACCCCTTCTTCTTTTTTTCTGTATACCTTTTTGTTCAAATACACTGGGGCTTCACAGAGCAAAGACAAGATGTCTCAACTCGCTCCTGGACCTTTAAGTACATATACCGTACATATAGTAGCCTACATGTATATCTAACAAGTGTTACATTAACAGTCATCAACTATCTTAGATCATAACAAACTATGATATGAAGATATTTCTATATTTTCTACATACTGCTGTTAGAAACTGAGTACGATTAGCTGATAATAAACCTGATCAGCCACCATCAGACAGCCTGATCATACTAAACAGTTCCTAGTGTTTCTGTAGTGTTGACAAGACATTCAAAAATAAACATATTGGCAGTCTGAATTAAACTAAAGCTCCCTGCAGTGTCTGGGGAAAATATGACACCAAACTCCCTTTAAGAAATGTGAAATTTGAATAGTTCATTACATATTCTGAAAAACTCCAGAAACACGAGATAAAGGACATCGTATGTCCACAGACTTCTTGTTAATTCAGCATCAATATAATCCATCCATTCAAACTTTTCTGGATTTTGTCATCATTTTAGTGGGAGACAACCACAGGAATGAGGCGAACTGTTTAAAAAATTAAGATTTCTCTTTGAAGTAAAAGCTGGTAATAATCTAATCACCAATTTTAAATACTGTAAATGAGGAGTAAAAAGAGACTTAAAGCTGTGCAATGTAACAGTAAGCAAATGTAAATGGGAAGATTCAGCATCAAATTTCACCACACTGGTGGGAGGGCGAATAAAGGGGGGGGGGGTTATGTACAGAGAAATGAAACTTAAATTGGCTTGAACCAGGAAGTGAGGAGTCTGTTCAGGCAGATAAAAACAAGGACACACAGACACTTCACTGCAGACACTCTGGTCTGGTGAAGACAAAGATGAAGCTGTTTTTTGTTCCCATGGTGATGGCACTGGTGGTTACGACTGCTGGATTCACGACGACAAGAGGTACACACACACACACACACACACACACACACACACACACACATACACACACACACACACACACACAAAAATGCAGGCTCACACTTCAGAAACGTATTTATCAATAGGAATGCAAGCTGTGCAACATGTCCAACTATAAAATAAGTGAATATTGTTATATTAGTGCTGCAGTCAGATAACATATGTATGTGTGAGTGCGTGAGTGTCAGGAAACAAATGTTCAAACAGGTCAATTGGGTTTCAAAGTACAACAAGACTTTTGACTTCTTGATTGAATAACTTCTGTTGTCATTCCTCCTGGAAATGAAATGAAACACAGGAGCTATAAAACAGATAAGGCAAGGTCCAAGGCAACAATAAAATTCAGTTTTCATATATGGCTCTTTGCAGCCGGAGCATACAACTGATTATCAGTTGTAAATATACTACTACCTTCTTCAGAATTAACCAGAAAAGAGACAGAACTCTGACAATTAAACAAAAGATAAATAAAAAGAGCTACAGACACCAAGGCGGGAGCAACAGGCTTTCAAAATAGCAAACTTCTGTACAACTTTTAGCAGTAACCAAGCAGCAACCTCCATGGCTGTGAAGTGAAGCCAATGCAGAAGTGCCAAAAACTGCAGTTCCTCAAACATCCACTTGAGGCTGGCTACAGAACGAGTCAGTCTCCATAAGCCCTCATGTTAAAATGTCTAACTTCACAGCAGAAATAAACATGTTTACAGCCTGATAAAAAAAAGATGTTTTGGTCTCTATAGCTGATTTCCCCGTTCATGACAACTGTACTGAGGGTACATTTTTATAAAACTCACATGTTCAAATTATATTAAGGCTTAAAGTTATGGATAATTAACAGCGTGGTCGCTTTGACTGACAGGTAGGTGCTGTTAGAGATGGCTTGTTTGAGCAACCCGGCTACATTCAGCCCATCTCAAGTCTGTCGATGATGCACGTCTTTCTTTTCTTCAAAGCCACAGAGGTTGCTTTGATATTAGCCAGGAAAACCCACAATTTCACAATGCTTCATGCACTTAGCAGTAATGTTAGCTCTGACTTTTTGACTCAGACATCCTTTACATCCTTGGATATTTCTGGAACAGTCGACCAAGCAGTTATTAGCATGCAGCCCAGAAAGTCAGGGAAGGTTATGTTACAATCTTCAGCTTTGACAATACAAAGCAATTAATACATGTAAACATATTCACATTCTCACATACCAGATCTTTAAAAGTAAACACATAAAAACCCCAAACATTTATAGGATGCATTGGTAAAAAGATGTCTTGCTGTGCTGACAACTTGTTTGTGTGTTTTCTCTTCCTCCAGGACCTCCTGGACGAAATTTAATTGGGAAAATGTTCACTTTGTCTCGTAACAGTGGAGGAATATCCTTCTATTCCTCTTATCTTTCTCCTACTTCTACTCCCTGGCCTTACAAAACCACCACTGCCCGCACCACCCCCACCTTTTCCCAAACCAGTACAACCAATCCTACCACCACCCCCACAACCCAAAGATACAAAACCACCACTGCCCGCACCACCACCACCTCTCCCCAAACCGCTACGACCAAGTTTACCACCCGCCCCACAACCCCCTCAATCACCTACCCTCCCTGGACCACCTACCCCCAGTGGACCACAGCACCTCCTACTAGAGGTAAGTACAATCACAAACTACATAAACAAACAAAAACACAGTGTCAGGATATGAAATCTAAGATGTAACGTTATTGCTGATATTTTTCCTGTAAAGAAATCTCTTCTCCTGTTGTCAAAAGGCGAGAATGAAGTTCAGATTAAAGGTGGGGTCAGTTGTACTGGGGAAAGATTGCATATTGTGTTGTGTGGCTTGCCCTGAGTCATTCTGTGTACCGACCCCACCTGTATTCAATGCATTCCGACCACACCGGGACAAATAGACTTAAAACGTAACTAATCATGGAATCCACACAGCAATAAATTTTATGTCCATCCATGGGCGTCTAGTTATTTTTTAAAAAAAGAAGGAACAAACTACAAACTTGGAAGGATATATAATCGGTGGAGTTTGAGGGTCAGTTTCAAGTTCGAGTTTCAGAAGAAGAGTGAGTTAAAGAAAAAAGTAAAATCTTTGATGATATAAATAAAATAATAATAAAATAATATAAAGCGCCTTTCTAGACTTCTGACCTCTTTAAGTGCTTTTACATTACCATACCCAAGAATTGGCTGCCATGCAAGGTGCTAACTGCTAATGCTAATCATTCACACATGCCGTTGTGGTTCAGCATCTTGTCCAAGGACACTTCAACATGCAGACTGAAGGAAATGGGGATCAAACCATTGACCATCTGATTAGTGGACGACCTATCTGTCTCTACATTTAGAGAAGTAGCACTGTATAAATATATGTGAATATACTATATGAATAGGATATAATACACAAATTAAAATCTATGAAAATTGAAGATTGAGAGTAAATGTAAAGTGACAAGTGTATACAGTATTGCATAAAATATCAAGTCCTGACACAGCAGCAGCAGTCTCGGTTGACAGTGTGGTTTCCTGGTTTTGCCAGTCTGATGTGTCATGTGTGACACCTAGTGGTAAAATCTGGTATCACTGTTGGTATCAGTCTCTACTTCAAAATGTTTACATCAGCTCAATATTTATACACTGAATATACCATATGAATACAAAGATAATTATTTGTGTTGTTTGTCAAATTTGAGTACAAGGCTGTCATGTGTATTTTAAAAATATAAACAATAGTTTGGGTCTCTTAGTAACAGACACAGCAAATAAATAGAGCATGAACATCCATTATGATATTTTCAGCACAGACAGCAGAAACTGAAAGTCTGCTCATTCATTCCTGTTGTTTGTAGTTGTTGTCGACTTTTAAGTCGTTGTTGTAGCTGTTTTTGCCCACTAGACCTATTCAGTAATCTATTCATGCTTCAATCATCTCTTGAGATCGGTCTTGAATACTTTGAGCATTAATGGTTGTTGTGATGTTTGATATAGTAGCAGGAGAATTATGGTATTGCTGCCTGGGCTGCTGTGCTTGCTCTGGGAAACTGATCGCTACTCCCTGAAGCATGAAAGAAGATCTGAACCTCCATCTTTGGTGGATTATTATTACTTCTTCTTTCTACTGGCTGTACTGTTGTGTATTTGTTGTGTATTTTTAGCTGTTCATGTGTATGTGTGTGTGTTTTTACATAACTTTGTCAACTGCAGGTGTGTCCGTGTGTCTGCGATACCTCACCGACTACGTGCAAGATTCAACCCCTGGAATCTTCACACTCAGTCCATCTGCAATGCCTCTAAGGCTGATGAGCAGATCAGGTCTTTGGTATGGACTGTCCTTTGATTCCTATAGCTACCCCAACCTGCTCCTTCAACCCAACATAAAGCTCTGGTCTAACATTGGACTGGACATCTGGACCAGACTCTGTCTCACTGTGGACACTGTGAAGAATGTGGCCCAGGTGTTTAGCGGCTCAAGCATGAGTGTCAGGAAGATACTGCCTTTTCGGGTAAGGAAAGAGAAGAGCATATTGAAGCAAATTTTGTGAAACAAAAACAAAAGAGATAAAAGAAGCCAGCAATGTTTCGTTTTCCATGTCTGAAAAGGGCTTTAATACTTTGACTGTTTAACAACCTGCTGGATTTGTATGCAATGATGTTTAATCCTCATTATTGTCTCTAATATTATCTTTGTGTCCATGTTTGTATGTGTGTGTGTGTTCAGTATGTCTGGTCAGGTGAGCCTGTGATTGATTTCTCAGGTTTTGATGGACAGGTGACAGATGTCCAGATGTGGGATTATCCTCTCTGCTACAGAGAAATCTACAACTACATGGTCACCGGCATCTACGGGTATGTGTTTGTGTTGGGTTGCAAACCCTCAA
Organism: Protonibea diacanthus; assembly: GCA_028641955.1. NCBI lineage: Eukaryota > Metazoa > Chordata > Actinopteri > Sciaenidae > Protonibea > Protonibea diacanthus. Next base: position 17,797,255 of record CM053978.1, read on the forward strand.
ACAAAGTCCACTCCACTCCTAAATATGACAAACATATTTTTGTCCTGTTTAGCGGGGACAGTTGATCTTTAGGGGGAGATAGCAGGTCAACAGTAAGTGCCACGTAGAAGGGCTTAGTACATTATGACTAAATATATGAGACATGTTTCATCATACAACTCTTTTTTCAAACAAGTTGGCACGCTGGAACATTTTTGCTGTTTCTGGAAAAAATTTTTTGATCCTCACATGATCACTGTTGATTTATTCAAAATTCAAAGCACACTTGACCAACATGGCTACCATAGCATTCTGCACTTAGCATCTGATTTGAACTTACTGAGATCATGAATAGTTTTTGAACAACAGTGACCTAAAACACACACATACAAGAGTTATTTCACCAAGAAATGATTGAATGATGAATCACCTGGCCTCCACAATCACACAACCTAAATCCAACTGAGATGATTTGGGCTGAGTCAGTCTGCAGAGTAAAGGCAAAACAGCCAACAAGTGCTCGCATACATATAGGAACTCCTGCAAGACTATTGGAAAACCATTCAAGGTTGATTCATTCATTCACTGAGAGAATGCCAAGAGTGTGCAAAGTGGTCCTCAAAGCAAAAAATGGCTACTTTAAAGAATCTAAAACATAAAACATATTCTGGTTTAACACTTTATTTACCACACAATTGTGTTATTTCATAGTTTTGATGTCTACATTGTTGAATAAATGAAATATTAAAAATAAAGAAAAAACACTGAATGAGAAGGTATGTCCAAACTTTTGACTGGTACAGTATGTTTAAGCTCAGCCGAGGTAAGCTATCCTATAATTGCCAATGCCCAGCTGGCTGTAGTCCTTTATTAAAGGTCCAGTGTGTAACATTCAGGAGGATCATCAGGACTGGAATATAATATTGATGAGTATGTTTTCATCGGTGTAAATTCACCTGAAAATAAGAATCATTGTGTTTTCATTGCTTTAAAAATAGTCCTTTATATCTACAGTGAGAGTGGGTCCTCTTTCATGGAGTCTGCAATGTTGAACTGTCATTTTTCTACAGTAGCCCAGAGCAGACAAACCAAACACTGATCTAGATAATATCTTTTGCTTTTTATGTGAATTTTTCTTGAAGGATGAGGCGTGAGGTATTCACAAGTATTGATTTGTTTGAAATCTCCAACTTCACTGCTAGGTGTCACTAAATCCTACACACTGGACCTTTAATATATTTTTGTTGGCTCAAAAAAGCTGGACAGCCTGGAAAATACTCACCATGTGTAGGTTGTTTAAACTGCAACAGTTATTTTACTGTTAAATGTACTTTCATATACAGTTTAACATTATAATTATCATTAATATAATAAGTTTTAAGTTAGTTAACTTTTGTTATGATTTAGCGCAATATAAATAAAATTGAATTGAATTAAGTCCATCATTTGAAAGTGTAATTGTGTTTTTTTTTTAGGCCACATCGTGGCTCTATCCTCACCTGGTCCTCCATCAGCTACTCTCCCAGAGGAAACGTCATAATGGAGGATGTGTATGAGCAGCAGGCAAAACAGTTAATCAAAAGCAGCAGCAGGGGGGGAGGGCGTCAACTAAAAGGGAAGAAGAAGACCAGAAAGTTTTGGAATCACATGGAAAAGAAAGCGAGAAACAGACTGCTGGTTTAATGAAACATACAGCGGCTCATGGGCGAAACGCTTTATCTTCTGTTCTTCATTTAATAAGACAAAACTAACAACAATCAATTATTAACAGTAAACGAAGTGTAGACTGATTTACGTGACTGTGATGGTTTTTAATTAGGGAACTGAAGGGGTTTGGGCTCAGTCTGTCAGCCTGATAGAGGACATCCTTGTTTTAATACCTTTGTCTGTTATGGGTAGAAAAAAAACAGAAACAGGCTGATCAGGATTGTTAACAACAGTAGGCCACAAACAAAAATGGTCTCCATACGACGAACACATGAACCATTTCCTCCATCCTGGGTTTGAGTTTCTATGGAATATCTGGCTTCATTAACGCCAAATGCATGGATGGATGGTTGACCAACAAAGTACAGTAAACTTAAATATGTAGGCTGCACACCGTGGAGTGCACTGATTGATTTACAGCCTGTCTCAGTAATAGAAGTTTTTATGACATCTTTGACTTTTGTTGCTTTCTTTTTACTTCATTTTGTATGTTATTAAAAAAACAAACAAACAAAACAATAAAAAATGTCTCACAGAATATTGTTGAACAACTATGTTTCTACAGTAGTCCAGAAAGGACAAACTAAACACTGACTCCAGATAGGTCCACAGCCACTATAAGTTTCTCCTACAGTCGGTCACAATCTGCATCCTCACTACTAGACATCCCTAATTTTACACACCGAACTTTTATCTAATTTGTGAAATCTTGGTAGAATTCTTAGTAGTGATGGACATCTTGACTGGCTCTCACAGGATTGATTTGTAATCCCTCGGTCATGACTAACAGGTGCTTTCTTGTGAGGCAATAGATTGTTTATCACTATCAGCCTGAGCACAAGTTGAACATAGTCTGGAGCGTGCTAGTGTGTGGAATACTTTTTATAAAGTTTAATTAATTAATAGGGATATAACATATGATTTGTGTCCTTACATATTGTCACTAGAGGGCGTCGTGGATCTTCCCTAAATTTAAATTCTGACCTTTGTCTTTTATTGTTTCCTTCAGAGACTTCAAGATGTTTTTTTTTCTTGTCTCTAGTGCCACCTAATCTTTTTTCGCACAAGGCCTGAGTGCACGCTTTTTATTTGCTCCTCCTGGCCTCACTTCAAAGGTGAGAGACAAAGTTTTTGCAGGGGATGCTGCCGTGGATGGGCTGATCCACTGATCGCAGGTATTGTGGCTGGAGGAGGGAGCAGAGAAGCGTTTCGTGTGTTTTAAAACCTTTTGTTTAAATTGACTTAGTGTGAATATCATTTGTGTCAGCACTGGTGGAAGTATGAAGAGGGTGTGAGAGAGTTTGTTTTTTCGTGATTTCATCCATCAGCAGCATCGTGTGCGTCGGTGCGCCTCTCTGGTCCACAGTCGTCTCCTCTCTGCCGGAACATGTGGATTATTTTGGCGTTTATTCTGGCAGCTGCTGGTCCTGGTGGAAGTTTGGGATGTCAGCTGCCCCACGACTGGAGACCACAGACAGAAGCTTGCCGTGCCGAGCTGGCGCAGATCATAGTCTTTGCCAAGGTGTTGGCACTGCACGAGGAGTCTTACAGTGTGTATAACTACTTGCCATGGCAGTATGACACCGACCTCTTCTTCTCCGCCGAGATTGAGCTGCTGTGTGACCAGGCGTGGGGCAGCATGCTGGAGGTCCCTGCCGGCTCCAGGTTTAATGTCACCGGCTTGGGCTACTTCCCCTGCTTCTCCTACAGTGTCACCAAAAACAACAACTACTATTTTTTCCTGAGGTGAGAAACGCAGGCAATGCTTACTGATCTAATCAGTAATCAAAATGATGTCATTGATGCACTCAGTTTTATTTGCCCCCTGCAGACTGAATGGAGATTCATTTCAAACAACAGAAACGACTCGTCGTTTAGACTATATCAGTTGAGCGTTGTCACAGAGATGTATGTCCTAAATATAAATATGATTTTGTAAAAGGCTTTATGATATGTTGAAAGTTTTATGACTGTTGTCTAGGGATCATGACATGGTTGCACCATCTTGTCCAAATGTGTTTTACATCTAGAACAGACATTAGAAACTTTGCTTCAGATAAAAGATAATGCTCGAACAGATGTTGCAGAAATCTCCCTGGGTGCTTGAGAATCAGGCTTCAGCTTAGTCAAGTTTTGTGAAGACACTCAATGATCTCAGCCAGTAAAGATGTCAGGGCTGCTTCCCTTTTATTGGAATGCATCACCATGAATGGCAAAAAGGTCCTGAGTGATCATATGATTTGATTATAATGATAACAGCAAAAAGAAACAACATGCTATATTTCAATTTCTATGAACATAAGAAACAAAGGGGTGATGTGAAGTTGTCTTTTGCAAAGCTAAATGTTAATTTCACATACAGATGGTGGAGCTGCATCAGTCCCCCCCTGCTCACTTGAGATATCCAGTGAGTATAGTTGATTAGATGTGAAACATAAATGTTCAGCAAGTCAAATGTACATTTTTCAGTTGTTTAGTTTATTTTGGATTAGACCATGAGGCTGCGCCTTCAAGGACCTCAGCCTGTCTCCAAGTCTCACACTGAAACACTTGAATTACATCATCGCTGGCAGGGACATCTGTCCTCTTGAGCTCAGGACCTCTTTGACACAGTGTACACATCCATGATAGTTAGATATTTAAACTAGAGGACAGTCAAGTTCAGTCAACTAACTCTTTGTTCACATTGAGGGACTTTCTGAAAATCCACAAAATAGAGCAAAATAGATGTAATGTGATTACAAAGGTGACATAAATTAAGGGAGAGAGAGGAGGGAATGAGTTGAACCAGGGAGGTTGCTATTGCAGTTTGTTATATATGTCTTAACCATTATCCCACCAGGAGATCTCAGTAATGTATTTTCTATGAGTACACTGTAAAATTCACCTCGTCCTCTCTTTGTCTGGCCAGTCTCTCCAGTGAAAAGCAGCAACTCTTCAAACATGTGCCGAGATCTGTCACAAAGAGAGGCGGTAAAGAGGGTTCAATCATTCGTCGGCCAGTAAAACATTTGCAGTCCAAAGCAGAGGATTGGCACCGTCCTCGCATATTCTCTTTTAATCAATATTTGTCCATGTGATTTCAGGTTAATCATATATTTAATAACCTGCCAAACCTTCCACTCAGATTTCACAAACGTATGTGGCAGGTTAATTCTTAAATGTCTGTGTTGGACAGAAACAACACTGTTACTCAGGAAACGTCTATTGCATTCCAGCCAGCATAATTACAGAGCCAGACATTTCCCAACAGCTTGAAGGTAAACCTACAAAGAATTTTCACTCAGGAGAGTTATCAGTACGCCAACGGCTGGTGGGACCACCTTTTGTCCTGCTGAAATGCACCAGTTTGCCACTTGATGAACGGAACATGTGCTGACAGGCCTTAGCGATATTTCTCTCATATTCTGAGAGAAACAGATGAGGAGTTAGATATTCAGAGGGGGGCATTGAAAAGCATTCCTGAAGTGTAATGTTTGGCTGTACCATATGAGGGTCTACAGCAGGGCCAACTACAATAGTATTCTTTATAGCATATGTTACACATCATATGCACAGAATCACATTCACATGTGTGATTGGGCTTTGCTGACGGCCTAAAGACTTTTAAGATGAATTCACTGGTTTTATTTAATTTCACCTCCGGGGGGTAACTTTGCTGTCCCCTGATGTGATGCTGAAAACATCCGGATGTTATCCCTGTAATCAGCCAGGCGACCACCATCGGAAACCTCCTGAAGCTGGAGTCACAACAGAGCTCTGTTTAAATGCAGACCTGATTAAAATTAAGAAGCAACAATTGTTCCAGTAAACCAAAGCAGTAATCTTTTTCTCAGTGTTTAGGGATACAATGGAGAAAGCAACGCCCTCGAAAATGCTTGTCCACATTTTCCACTGCAAAAGAAAAAGAAGGGACAAGGGATTTGTTTTGTTTTAAACCAAGGATTTGCAACATTTTCAAGTTCTCCTGTGGCCTGTAACTGTTCCAAATTGCGCGCTATTTAAGAGATCTAAAATAATTTACAATGAAAACGATAGAGTTAGAATGAAAGGATAGAGCCAATGCGTGGTTAGCTTAGCCTTAGCATAGCTTAGCATAAAGACTGGAAGCAGGTGGGAACAGCTAGCCTGGCTTTGTCCAACTTTACGTTTTTACATTTCAGGTTTTTTTTTACATTTTAAACAAGCTTGAGCTTTAGTGGCGTTGGTAGGTGGATTTTGTTACCTTTGGGCAGAGCCAAGCTAGCTGTTTCTCCTGTTTCCAGACTATATGCTAAGCTAAGCTAACCATCTTTTGTTTTTAGCCTCATATTTACAGTTCAAATATGGCAGTGGTAGCAATCTTATCTAACTTTCAACAGCAAAGCAAGTATATTTCACCAAAAGGTTAAACTATTCTTCAATTCATCATTGAGATACTGGTATTGAACCTCATAGAGATACATAACAATTGTTTTATGTGGATCTGTACTATCTGTAAGTGCTATTTGCTTTTACCTGGTGTGCTGCTTGTCACCACAAAACCCAAATATTCAGTGTCAACTTTAATGAAATTTGTCCATCTATTGGTTTAAAGAAATTAGATCAAGCTAAACAAATAGTCCGATGTGAGACTCATAAACCAAAAACAGATCAGTGTAGAGTTTCAAAGGAGCGTTGTTTTGGACACTCTGCAGCACAAAGTCTGAGACACATTATGAACAAGCCAAAACTGAGAGTTCTCATCACTGTCTCCAGTGGACGTATATTTCCTGTTTTAAAAGACCCAACAACACTGTCTCAGACCAAAATAGTTTTTCTAATCAATCATGAGTATAAGCTCCCAGGACAGGACAAATCAGAGCCGAGCATGAAGAAAAATGCAACCCAGGATGTCCCTCAGGACCATTAAATGAGACAGATTGAGTGTTCTGCCTGAGCCGTATATTCACTATGAAAACAAATCTATATCTCACTGCTTCAAGAATTTAAACTTGTCTGGCAAAAGAAAACAACCGAATATAAAATCTTAAAGGAGATGAAACTTAAACTGTCACTCCAAAAGTTTTTATAATCTGTTGAGATGTGTATGTGTTGCATTTGGTACATGTACCAAAAACAGTCCAAAAGGAATTTATGTGATTGGTCAATTTATCTTTTTGTGTTATATAGTTTTGTTTCCGTCATGGTTGAGTCCAGACAAGTTCCTATGGATCCACAGTTCCTTCTAACCTCTTGGTTGCTGAGCTTACATTTGACCTTTGACCTCCTCTGTTGAAGAAAAACACCAGCTTTTTTTGTGGTCACTCAACATGCACACATACCTACACGTAGGCACACATACACACACATATACGCACACACACATAGTCTCTGATAGGGACAACCAAAGTTTTGATGTCCCTCGAGGGATGCGAGATGGAATCCAGATGTATGGAAACACGCTGCTTCAAGACTTCCTCCCTCACACACTTCGCATTGTAGGAGAAGATATGAAACATGCACAGTAAATCCCGTTGGCTTGTAATTTGCTGGCTTGACTCATCCACATAATGCTTGAATTTGCATAAAAATAGACCAGGGTCTGTAACCCATTCTGCATAGATATGTTTTTTTCCCTCAAACATTTCTAACTTTTACTATTGACATATGTCTGTCGACTTTATAGGATAAATAGATCAAACTTGTGCATTTACTTAAATTTGAAGACTGTTTGTGTGTGTGCGTCTGCTTCTGTTTTTAGGATGGATGAGAACTACAATATTGTCCCTCATGGAGTGAACTTCCAGGACCCCATTTTCCCTGACACTACAGAGATGCACCGTATGTTTGCCAGCCTTTTCCAGTTTTCCAACTGCACGTCTGGTACTCAGCTCCACCATTACACCCCGGAGTGGGAGGCTCAAGAGGACAGCCGGGTATGTGGCCCATCAGAACCAACACCACAAAACCAGTTTCTTATTATTATTACATTTTTTTTTTTATTATTGAGAGAATGTGACATGCCTTTCTCACACTCAGTTATTGAATAGGACATCTATTTTTATTCAGTTGAAGCATTGTTGTGCATTCATGGTGGCTACACAAATCTGGAAACCTGGAAAAAGAATGGACTAAGTATTGTGGTGCACACATAAAGGATTTAATATTACATTCTGTTGTTTTCAAAGGAATTCTACGAAGGCACTGGCAGGTTAAATATGTTCTTAATGCGTTAGAAACCAAACACACATTTCCTGAGGTTTTTGCTACACACAGAACTTCCTATGTTTAAAGGAAAAATCTACTTTCAAGTACACCGAAACAGTTCCATGGCAAACTATTTTGTTGTTTAATGGAGAAATTTCTTATTCCCAAAGACAAGAGTCCTAACGTAGTAAGTATATGCCATCATATGAAGATGTATACACTGCAACTACGATGGTCTTTGATAGCTTATGAACCACCAAAGTAAGTTATGGTTGTCATTCCTCACAATCAAATATGAAGTGCACACAGATGTTTAAAATCAAGCATTACAGAAGAAACAGTGCAGCCACAAGATATTATGAATATTGAGTAGAGATGATGACTTACTGCAACAACAATTTCATGTCTTTCCTTTAGGGGATACTGAGAGGAGTTTGTGGAAATGTAGAAACGCATTAACTTAAGTAAAACTAGGGAAAGTGGATACGTTATAAAAGTAAATTACAAATCTTAATCACAAAATGGTCCTAGGATTACACAGGGTAATCCAGATTGATGACAATGAGAGAGCATATAGAGGTCACTACTCTTTTTAATGCTTATGTCACTCATATTGATGCACATCGGATTTAAAAATGACCCGAATCAACAGGCTCCAGTACACGCTTTGCTCTCTGTAACACAAACTGCAGACACTAACATCTAGTGCTCTTTGACTCTGTAGGTTCCCTGCATTCTGTCTCCAAGTCCATGTGTCAGTATGTAAATGGTTTCCAGTCACTCAGCACTGCTTTATCCCCTTTAATGAATCTAAACCTTTGGCGTAATCCCTCTGATTTAGGTCAGTGCTCTTCTGTCTGTTTCCAATCATTTGCTGACTACTCATAAAAGCAAAAATCCGCCATGGGTAAAGAGAAAACATGGTTTGTATTTCCATTATACTTTTGGGTCAGGTCTGTGATTATAATTACAGAGCAACATTGAGATATGAGTGCTGCTTTCTTACATCATTCCTGTGATTAGATTTCCTCCTAGAAACAACAGACATTGTTTTTACTGGTACTGCACAACTATTGTTTGGACAACTGACCCAAACTCACATCAGGACAGATAACATATTATAATCCAAATGTCATGTAGTCTTCTTAAGACTGAACACAAACAGAATCAGCAAAAAAAACATTATTTTAACAAGTTACAAGGGTCTTTCCCACAATTTTTTGGTTTCAACACAAATGCAGAAACATTAGCTTTGAAGGACTACAAACACTGTCTTTTCTTGGCTGAACACAAAGAGAAAATTCTAATGGTGGCCACAGATTTCAGCTTCATTTAACGTGGTCTAACTAAAATGTACTTTTATGCTCAAGATCAGCAGACACCCGTCTGTTTTTCCTCGGAAAAGTATTTTGATATAATTACACTTGGAGAAGGATTTGGTCCTGCATGAAATATTAACATTTTTGTTTTGTCTATGTTGCACTTGTGTTTGGATGACAACAAAGTTCATAAAATGCTGCTGGGTACTGATGGTGAGCCACATGGATCGATTTTGGGGCCTGTCAAATACTGGAGATTTGCGTTTTGTAACACAGTTCCATTGTAGGAAATCGATAAATCACTGTTTTTGGAGCTTGAACCATATCAGGATCTACAGGTCAGAATATTCCTGCCTTCTTTTTTAGTCTGTCTTCACTTTGTGATGAAGTTATGACAAGTACTACAGAGCCTGTAAAAATATAAGACTACTCTAGTGACATCAATTAAGTAATTTAAGTTTGGGCCTGTAAACTAAAAATCTTTCACAAAAAAGCCTTCTTTACTAACTTCAATTGATATGGATCATATTGTATCTTATGTGACAAATTCATCTCTTTGCAGCAGCACTCCTTTATAATATTCTTAATCTCTGATTCTGTCCAAACAGCCGTTAAGAAAGATTTTTTTTTCTAACTGGACTTTAGAGCATTAGATTAGTATTTCATTCAGATAAAATAAACTGTATGTTGTTTTTCAGATCCAGCATCTCTCCTTTCACTCTTTAACACTGAGAATTTCACAGAAGGCAAATATCTTGGCATGCTGATGGCAATATTAATTTAAATCTCACACAGAGATTGTGATATTGTGATCTTGTTTAAAGCTTGACTTTTTGTACAGAATCACAAACAAGCTTGTCCATGAGTTGAAAATAGGATTATTGAAGCAGTTTTCTCTCTCAGTTCAACATTATTGATATATGATTCTTTCATATGCTCTATTCTAGCTTGGAGGTAATTTAAATACTCACTGCTGCATATTCTCTCATAAATAAAATTGATTTGCCCACTCTGATTAAAAGACGTAATAACCACTGGTATATATTTATCTACAAAACCCTTTTTGGAGAATCGCCATCTCATATCTCATCTTTGCTGCTCTGGAACTCTGGCCCATACTTAACCTGTCCAAATGATTGGTTAATGCTTATGAAACAATATATCACAACTAATGTAGGAAAGATTGCTTTTCACTGGTCTCGTGGAATAATTTGCCATACCACCTAAAATTCAAAACACTTATACCACTCTGTAGTTTCAAAACCACTTTCAATAATAATCATTTACCTGCCTATAACTACTTTAATTGAACCTGTCCTCTCTATCGTCTATAATTTTGTCTCGTTTAGAACTCTGTTATTATTTTAGTTTTCAATATAACTGTAATTATGAATGTAATTAGCTTATGTAACATGCACTCTTACCTGATTTACTTCTTTACCAAGCTGTATCACAGACATGTGGTACAAGAAAGTGTTTATTGTTGCCAGTGCCCTTATTTCACGTGGGTATAACTTTACCTTTTTTTAACCACTTGTATCTGTGATCTCATTCTTTCATTATAGCTCATGACCACAGGTGAGGGTTAAAACAAAGATGGACTGGTAATTCCAAAGCTTTGCCTTCCAGGAACTTTCTGCTCCATTACTCTGTTACTGCTGACACTGGCACCAATCGATATATCGATCTCACGCTCTATCTTAACCTAACCTCATAAGCACGACCCCAAGATACTTGAACTCCTTTACTTGTGGCAGCAGCACATTCCCAACCCAGAGGGAGCAATCCACTATTTTCCGGCAGAGAACCATGGCCTCAGATTTGGAGTGGTGCTGACTCTCATCCCAACCGCTTCAGTGCGTGCTGAAGGTCACGGTCTGAAGAAGCCAACAGAACCACAACATTTGCCAACAGCAGAGGAGCAATTCTGAGGTCCCTAAGCCGTGGTTTGGGTGTCTGATCATGATGTCTCCTGGGCGCCTTCTTTTGGTAGTTTTCCAGTCACATCCAACTGGTAGAAGACCCTGAGGTAGACACAGAACACACTGGAGAATTAATATATCTCATCTGGCTTGGGAACACCTTAGCATCTTTAGGACACACTCCCAGCCCAAAGGGAGCAATCCACCATTTTCCGGCAGAAAACCATGGCCTCAGACTTGGAGTGCTGCTGACTCTCATCCTGACCACTTCAATGCTGTGCTTCAGTGCTGAAGGTCACAGTCTGAAGAAGCCAACAGAACCATAACATTTCCCAAGAGAAGGGAGGCAATTCTGAAGTCCCCAAAGCTTGGTTTGGGCATTTGATTAAGATGCCTCTTGGGCGCCTTCTTTTGGAGATTTTCCAGTCACATTCAACAGTTAGGGATGCTTGGTGTAGACCCAGAACACACTGGAGTATTTATATGTCTTATCTATCTTGGGACCACCTTGGATCCTCCAGGAGGACCTGGAAAATGTGATAGGGTCATTTGGATTGAGCCTGCTGCAGGATTGATGGATGTACCTTTCTTGTTTGGTTTGAATGCCCATGAGCTTATCATTAGCAAAATATGCCACTCTAAATATTCTATATTAGTCTATATAGACATCTGTACTGTGGCTTAGCCTGAAACAACACTATAAACTTGGATATAGTAACCAACTAAAAGGAAAGTGACTTCTGTTTGACTGAAAGTACTAGAACAGTGATGTGCCATTTTAAACCCTCTGCTTTACATAACTTGGTTGTTCTCCTGAACTTCATCCTTTGCATTATAAAGTTTCATACCCTTTGAAATCCCTTCTGGGACATAAGTAGGCACACATGGGAAAAATCCACAGCTAATATTACACTGGGTAATGTACTAACCAGTGATGTAGGCCAGCAGCCAGCAGCACATTTTTAACATTTCCTCAAAACCCTCAGCGGTTGTTATCTGATGGCAGGGAATATACATCAGTGTTGTTGGCCCATGTGGAAGCATTAGGATCTGTGAAGGAAATCCACACTCAGGCAGACAGGCATGCAGTCAGAGGCAGCTGGAGCTAATTTTTTCACCTATGAAAGGTCCGGGCCTTTGGATCGTCTGTCACAGGTTCGCAGGCATGTTGGGTTTCATCTCTCACACTGGCATCTCACTGAAACAGACGGAGCATGTTGTGTAACCATTTTTGTTACTTTTAGCTTCATCTTTGTGCCTACCTGAAGCTACGGTGTTTTTTTTAGCTTATATAAATTGGCTGGTACATACAGAGCAGGTCATAACTCTTAAAGTCTGATACATTTCCATGAAATGTTCCACAGCAAGAAAAATAATCTCAAAAATACTTAATGACTAATTTCTTTCTTTTCCTTTCCCTTTTCTTACTTTTTTAGGCTGCAATCAGCCAAAACAACCATTTTTGGCTCTCTCATACACAAACAGTGGAATATGCTCAAAGACTTATGAGCTGTTGGCACTGTTTGTCAGTCCAAAGACCATGCCAGAAGTCTTCTCTCTTTTCACTTGTGCAAAGGAAATCCAGTATCGAAAACACCAGATCTGTTGTAACCAGTGTTACAAAAAACACATCTGACACTAGTATTTAGTATGAGCTATTATGGGATAAAACTCCAAATAACAAATTTAATTCAAAAGCCAGTGCAAGAGGAAAAGTCTGTTATATAGTGGATAATGCCCTTCTTCAAGGAGGGACTTTCAAGTAATCTAAAAGTAACTGATCAAATTTTACAGATCAGTCTTTAAACGGATCACAGTCAATCACATATTTGCCTGAAGTGCATTTAATAAAATACTCCCTGTCCTTTTCACACATTTAAAATGTATATACTGTGGAACTAACAAACTCCTATCTTTTGCTCTTCTCTTCTCTTCACAGTTGTTGTGCTCCGCGGTGCAGAAAGCTCTGTTCGAGGAGGAGGAAAGGGTCAGGACCCTCTCCCAGCAGGTGCGTTCCTTGGAGAAAGCCAACGACCACCTGAGGGAAAAGGTGAAGAACATGAAACGTCAGTTACGTCAGGCCCAACGAGAAACAACTAAGGAGCAACAGACCCTCAGCCTCAAACAGCTTTACGAGCCCCAGACTCACCCTGACCAGGATACTACCCAGGACCGGAAGAAAACGCCACTTAAAAAGGTTCCCTCCAAGAGGCTAAAAAAATAGATTTGTTTTCTTTTTTTAGTTGTATGCAAACTAAATTTTGCTCTCTATGAAAATTCAATTTTCTAACGGAACATAACAAATTTCAAGAAACTTCACAACCAAATTTGGCCATTTGGTAGGCAAAACACTGTTGTTGTTTTAGTTAGTAGTAAAATTGTCCTGTGCCATTGAGACTGTCAGCTACAAAGAGACCATTCATGCCTATTTACATTCTTATCTGTATACTTTGTGTGTGTGCGGTGTGTGTATTGGGAGAGGAGGGCTTACACTTGACCTATTATGTGTCCCCAGATGAACTAAAGTGAAGGATTAAGTGCCTCGGAGATAAAGGATTTAAATGGTTTCACAGGAGTAAGAGATCGTCATCTAAATCTTCTCCACTCTTATTTCACCCCATTAGTCCAATACAATCATCCTGTTTGAATAACTCTTGCTGTTTCTTGTGTTAACCTTTAACTTTTACCTTTGTCTTTTGTTTAATTCAGTGGCAGCACAAAACATTTTCCTAACATTAGACAAAGCTCATAGCTGGCAAATGCACTGTTGAATAATATGTGGGCGATGTTAAAGCATTGAAAATTTAATATCTTGCTTTTTTCTGTGCTGGACACATTATGCATTGTATAAATATAAGTAACATTGTTTAATTCAGAAACAGTCTCAATGACCTCTGTCTTTTGAGAGTCCACATTTGGGCAAGGCCTTTCAGTGAGAACCAGAGTCTATCATTTATAATGGCCAGTTATTAATTGCAATGAGTGTACTAAAGTATGAAACACGTTGTGAGCATTAATTGTTTGTGTGGAAATACATACTGCTCTGACAGTGTGTATAGTTACAGAGGAGCAGCTAAAGTTTAAAAGACCTAATGACATCATATTTTCTCTACCTTTGCCTGCTTTCTGTTTACATGTTTGATCTATTTATACCCAAGAAGCAATCCCAAAGTGTACTAATTCTTTAAATTCAGTGAATTGTTTCCCAGGAGTGCATTTTTTGTATTTGAAAACAGGGTGCTGAGCGCTCATTAAGTCCAGCCAGTGAGCCTGGTGCGATACAGGATTGGCTTTTTCTGTGACAGAAATCAAAGTTTGCTTTTATTATACTTGCTGTATTTGCTTTTCTTATTATTTTGCTTTCTATAAACTATAAACATCTGGTTTGCTTTGCCAATAGCATAATCATTTGTGCTAGTTATTGTTTTTTTAAATAAAAAAAAACTTTTACACAATTTACTATGTTGTTTTTTTTTTTTAAATTTGTCTCAGTTGATTGTGCACATGTTGTGTATATTACTTTTCACATGGAATTAGGAAAACATTAATGATTTCAATCTAGATAATATCGACAGATTGAAAAACATACATATGCAGTCATCATAACACTGAATCTAAGAAGCTTTTAACATATAAATCAAACCATAATAAAGAATAATGTGAAGTGGGGAAAGGGTTGGATCGCTTTCACAGTTGCAATCTCAAAATGCAGACTGTAGTCTGGGTGTGTTTAGACTTGTGTTTTTGTGCTTGTATCTCTTGACTTTTCCAGACTTGTCCAGTCAGCTGCAGAAGAGAGTTTCATTTTAAATGTGTCTAGCCAAACGCCAGAACAAAGCGACTACTGAGAGGGATGCAGAGGGGTAATGACTTCAAGTGAAGGCTTCAGACCTCAATTGTAATGTTTCCTGCTTTCCCTGTATTCAAGTCAGAAATGATATATGCTTCTTGGCATGTACTCCATGTTCAACCTATTTCACTGCTAATAAATCAAACGTTTTCAAAGAACTGGTGCAAATTCAAAAGCAACATAAATCCTCAAAATAAACTGGTCCTATTTTGATCTCTACCTCTCAACCTTTTGTCCAGTTTACATCCGGTGCACTTTTAGAAAGAACACAGGGCCATTTCAGAAATTTTGAACACAATTTGCAGGAGAGCTGAACCAAATTTTTTCCATATGGTGCTGTCGCATAAAAACTGAGGGAATGAGAGTATGCATGGCGAGAGGAGAAACAAGAAATGGACACATTTCAAATGTTTTATAAGTCAGGAGCTCCAGCAGCAGGATTGTTCGGCAGGGAAGATTGATATGAAGGAGGCATTTACAAGCTTTTTTCCTCGCGTATTGCTTGACCTCTGGAGCAAACAGAGAAAGTGTTGTAGGGAACAACTCATCCTGCCTCCTGGTTAACTTTTTCATCAGACAACCTTGCCTGCAGCCAACTGTCAAAATCCCATGGATGTGGGCCAAAGATGATATACACACTCTGCTTTCTCAACATAAACCACCGTGCACAGCCAAGCTGCAAAACAGATGTCAGGCAATACGACTGCACAGTGGTGGTCCCTTTCAGAAGACCTGGCTATCTGTGGACATAATTTATTTATTTTGCCCTGTTTTATGTTTTCGAATGCTGTAACTTTCTCTAGCTGCTCTGGTTTCATTTTTTTTGTATTGATAATGCCACATCTTCTTCCATTTTTTCCCTCCCTTTGTGTTCATATTTTCTCAAGCAGCTACACTTAGTCTGTCACTGTGTTTCATTCATTGCTTCGCATGAAAAAAGCCACCAGACATTTGAGGTCTTTGAACTTCCTAACCTGTATTTACGTGGACAGCCAGTGTTTCCTTTTAATTGGTTACCCCTTATTACATTAACACTCAGAGCCTACACAAGTTATGCAAGTGGCTCTCCGAGGCTGCGTAGTGGTGTGTTTGGTGTTCAGTTTGCACCTTCCTCACAAACTGTCATCCTGTCTTCACAAAGTGAACATTACCCAGCACCTCTGTGAAAATAGCTGCGATTTGAGTGGAAACGTTTCCTCATCATCTCTTTACACATGACGAGCTGTACTCTGGCGAGGGGTTGGTGATTTTTCATTCATTGTTG
Organism: Protonibea diacanthus; assembly: GCA_028641955.1. NCBI lineage: Eukaryota > Metazoa > Chordata > Actinopteri > Sciaenidae > Protonibea > Protonibea diacanthus. Next base: position 17,813,464 of record CM053978.1, read on the forward strand.
CCTATCCACGTCAGCTTCAATAAAAATGACTGATATGTGTGTTTGGCCTGAGAGACCTCTGCTGTTCCAGTCTAACTAAAATCACAATACTGTGCTTTTAGCCACAGCCCCGTACTGTAAGCCCAAGGGAGGGAAATTCAGCCAAGAAAGAAGAAACTTGACCAAAAAGAGTGAGCTCAGTATTTCACTTTCAGGCTACAATTATGACCAACACCAGATTAAATTCCACAGCCCAGTTATGGCATGCAAAAAGGCTCATGGTTCACACTTGAAAATTTGAATTTCACTGTTGCTTTTCACTCTTGGAAATAATTTTTCATGTCCACAGTTTCTTTTTTTTTTTTTTAAGATCATTTTTTGCCTTTTCCCAAGCTTTATTGGTAGAGACAGCTGAAGAATGACAGGAAATGTGGGGAGAGAGATGGTAAATGACGTGCAGCAAAGGGGCCACAGGTCGGGACTCGAACCCGGGCCAGCCGCAGCAAGCCTTCACATATGGGGCAGCTGCTCTACCGACTGAGCTAAATGCCGCCCCATGTCCACAGTTTCTGACTAAAAACACACAAACTCTATTCCAGGCTGGAAATCACTTTGGGAGTAATACTTACAAGTGTGTATGTGTTCTTCTGTCACTCCTCCATTGTCCAACCTCTTTTGGTAACACTTTATTTGGATAGTCTGCCTCCAGATTGTTCATAGAGTATTTGTAACATTTCATTTGCAATCCATAACTAGATGCCACTAAATCCTACACACTGGTCCTTTAAGATTTTAGTTTAGGCACAAAAAAACATCTCAGTTATGCCATGTTCATGAATTTTCACACATCTCTATAAATAATCTGTTAAACATCTATAGAGTTAATAGTTGTAATTATAAGAATACTCTTATAATTACAACTATTATAAGAGACTATCCAAATAAAGTGTTTTTTCTTCAGTTTTTTTCACCATTTGTCTAAACTAATTTGTGTAAACTATTGTTTTTACCTTGCCAAGCAACCTAATTCCCCTCCCTCTCTCGTCCTTCTCTTCCCTTCCCCCATCTTTTTATCCCTCCATCCTTCACTTGTAATTATTCCTTTCTTCATCTAGGCCGCTGACGAAGTCCACAAGTCGAGCCGGAGGAATTTGCCTTCATGTGTTTGTCGTTAGTGCTGCCAAGCTGTTTTTATATCTAATTGTTAGACCTGAGGACGTTAGGTTTATGTTGCTATATTTTCCACTCTGCATGTTTACGGCATGTGAATGTTCAGGACTTTTTTGTGTTTCATTCTGGACTGTATGTGAAGTTTTTGCTTAGTTCTGAGAGAAGAGTATGCCACTGTGGCTTGACTGTTCTTTGTAAATGCACCAGTTTTATGGGTTACTGGTGATTGATGTTACTATATTGCTAAACACTGAGGGGTTGTGTGCATCTCGGATGTGAGTTGGTCAGTGCTTCAGATCTGAGTATTATTAGCTGGGTCAAAGCTGAGTGGCACTGAGGTTTGGAGGTGGAGCTGACTGGGAGGCCAATCTTTGAGACAGTGGTTGGGCAGGATGGATCCTGTTTGTGGTGATGAAAGATCCTGATGAACAGTCTTGGAACACATCAGTACTGCTTCACAGCATATGTCAGTCTTTTGTTAGTTCAGTAGGCCAACAACATCTGTCAGGTATAGTATCAGTTTATTGTTGGAACACTAAGGTATATACCAACCCCCCCAGGAAGAGAGTGCCTCAGGCTTTGAGGCCAGTTTGACCAAGTGAAGTGGGCAAACTGTGCAATGACAGTAATTGTGTCAATCACGTGATGCACACTGGCCTCAAAAGACTTTTTCCAACATTTATATAACATTACATTTGTGAAGTCTAGAAGAGCTGCACGATTAAATTGTTTTGTTCAAGTTAGCAAAGGGCTAACCCAAAGGTTTGTGGCTCTGCCGGTGTAAATTCGCCTGCTATATGGGCTCTTTTTTGGCTTCATGTGCTACTAACCAGCTTCCATAAGAACAAATTGAGCCCCACTTTCAACGTTATATCCTGAATTTTATATACATTCATGATAATGCTAGAATGCTAATGTAGCTAAGCTATCTAGCTATGCAAGCCAGCAAATGTGTTTGTGCAGCCTCACTCACAAATACTAAATTGACCAAAAATCATAAAAAACACAGCATCATGTATACCTTAAAAGCCGTCATTTTTCAATTAAGAAGGTTGCTGTATCTTATCCCAGCGTGCATTAGGAGAGAGGCAAGGTACACACCGGACACAGTCTATCACAGACAGCCAGTCACAAATGAATCTAACGTGCATGTCTTTGAATAGTGGGAAGAAACCAGAGTTGCCAGAGTGCTAACCACTGTGCCAGAATAATGTCAATACACACAGCTGTAACTAACTTTACTTTTTAGAGGCATATTACGGTCTTTTGATGTGTAAGTAAGAATCAGTAGTGGATGAATCAAATAAAGTAAAAAATAGAGTTAACGTCAAGAACAGAAATAATAATAATTAGCATGTATGGGATGAAACAGAGAAATAATATTTTGTTTGGAATCTGATCTTTATAATGTTCCGTTTGACATGAGTCACTGGGCGTCTTAGAGCAGGTTTAATTTGCAGCTCTCTTGATCTCAACAGTGCTTCTTGCATTATGGTGCAAACCTCTCCTGTATAATAAGGCTGAGTGGATTATTTGAGCATAAATGACTTACTGAGAAAAGGTTTACAAAAGCACAGCCCTGTAGCCTGCAAATGCAGAGTGTGTCTGAGAGAGCATTAGCATATTTAGGGCGGTTAAATGGGGGCTTCGGCAATGTTCTTAGTGTTTGCTGGTGCTGTTTTTGTTGGGAATGAGAAGCAGAACATAGCACAAAGTTGTTTAGTGGTAAAACTGAAAAAAACTGCTCTTATTTCTTAAAGCATCCCAGTTTGAATAAAGGGTTTAGGGGCCAAGACGTTAAGAAGAGGCAAACTTAAACCTTTAGTATATAAACAAGAATAAAAAATTGTGGGAATGTGAACAGAAACAAAAATACTGAAAGTAGCTGCTGTGTTGGCGGTGACCTGGTCAGGGTGAATGAATAAATGAAACTGGATTATTAGGAGGTCATTCACATTGACACACACATTTCACATATTTCTGTGTCTGCATCCCCAGCGACTTTGACCTCACAATGTGACCTCAGATGACCCGGAATTCCACTCTGTATCCTGTCTGATGTCTGCTTTGATCCATTGTCTTCCCAAAATCAGTCAAATCCTATTCTGTATGTGCAAAGGTGTGGAAACAGCAGTCTTTCATGGTTTTCCTCTCCATCTATCCTGCTCTTTTCATGTTTTCTTCCTGACAGTGTGTTTGCTTTTCATCTGCTGTGGTCGGGTACTGTGTTGTCTGATGGACAGAGTCGGGGTAAACTCCCAGCTCAGACCAGTATCAGATGTAATACTAATGCAAGTAACATGGATGTCAAGTTTCTGCCGATGTTTGACCCTAATTATAGGCTGAATCTTCCCAAAAGTGGAAAATTAGTGGCTCTTTTCATACTGCCAGATACTCTCCATCTTGCTCTCCATCCTGTTTGTTATTACCAACTGTGGTTTGCAGAGTCATGCAGGACTTTGAGGGTCTGCAACCTTTCATAAACTGTGCTGCTTTGGCTTCAGGAGCTGCAGGACTGTGTGTTGATTCTCCAAGAAGGCTTAGAAGTCACTCCATGTTTTTCAGACAGAAATCTCAGAATATCTTTTTGGATTCAAAAAAAGAATTAATAACAATAACAGATTCAGGTTTAGCATTTGAAATTCTCATCATATCTCCAGCTCCGATCTGCTAAAATGAATAATTTGCGGTAAGCGATTTGTTCATAAACTGCACGTCACTCATCTCCTGGGCATGAAGAAGACGGTGATCTCACTGTATGATTTAGTCTCTCACCCTCCACAGTGCTCCAGCACCTCAGGGGCTTTGACTTGCTCAAACTCAAACAACCTGGTTTCGCTCCTAAAACAATGTGAGGCCACAGGACCGAGCAGAAATGGAACTGGAAAATCCTTTTACATTAATGATTTGTGTCTGTTTTTCCATGTTTTGGTCCAAAGAAAACATTTGGCCAAGATGCTCTGAGCTCTGTGACGCTGCATCCAAAACAAATGCACAATTGAGATACAAGGAAAATATCGCAGTGATTGTGTAAAGAAGGAAAAATTAGTGTGTGCATGTGTGTGTTTATTTGGTATTTTGTTCATGAAGCCACTCTAAATCTATCCACATAACTATTTGTTCAAGTTAAACTCCCAGGCTGCACGCTGTGGCGTGTGTGTGTGAGAGAGAGACAGTTTCGTCTTGTTCCAATCAAAACACACACAAACGTCTCATTCTTTACTTGTAGACTACATGGCATATGAAATTATACACTGTTTGTGTAGTAACAATATTCAATTTTGGATGTCCTCCAGGGTGTCTTATGAAAATAAACAGCCATGGTGTGTCACTGAATTTGTTGTTCCTTCCACCAATAGTACAGGCATTATACTCCATGACCCTGCAGACGTTAGAACAGATCCTCTTTCAAGTCTCATAAATACAATATGTCATATATCATAACATATCAAAAGTCCAAAGAAATCCATGTGATGGAAAGTATTGGAAAATATTGAAATCGGTGATGCCACAATTTTCCATTGCAACTCATGTTAAAAAGCTGATTTATGCATGTCTTTTGTTGTCTGATGTCCAAAAAACTTCAGTACTGTCCACAATCAACCAGAAACATGCCTTTGACGGTTTTCAGTCTCACACCCCTGAGGTGTATATATGTCTTGCCCAGTCCTTTGCCTGTCGTAACAGATCATTACCCTCTCGTCTTCCTGTCCTGCATGTATGACCATAAGCAGCGACTCATGCGGTGTGCTCTGATCGTGCAAGATTACAACTTGGAAATTCATCACAAAGCGGTTAGGAAATGTGTTGGCAGATGCCCTGTCTAGACTGACCTATTATTAGGTTATAAAAACCTAAGATTGGTTTGTGTTTTAAGGGGAGGTGTGTTGTCATTCAGCACTGTTTGACACCGCCACAGCACACAGAAGCCAGTCCTAGCAGATGCCATCTGGGCGCTCCACCCACCTGATCAGAGGTCAAAGGCCATGTTCAGTATGTTTTGCATGGTGGAGCAGTTATTCAGTACATCCCATGGACATGTGGATCCACATACAAGGACATCTGCAAGCTGCACAGCACATATGTCATAAATAAGTATGGACAGGCGTGGTTGTTGTGTTTGACGGTCATCAGGGCACATCTGCCAAAGACATGACACACTGCAGGTGAGCAGGTGGGAGGACTGGAGCAACCATAACCATGAACGAGGACGTGCTTTTTACAATGCATGGCGAATTCCTTGCAAACAACACAAACAAGCAGCAGTTCGTCAACAATCTCAGCGGTCACCTACTGACTTCTGTGAGCAATCTCCAGTGTCTGACACACAGTCAGCTTCCACAGCAGATGTTGTGTCAGCATGGGAAAATGCAGCTTCGCTGTGCCTGAACAATGGGAGGCCTCGGGAGGGACTCCACTCACTATGACACAAGTGCTTCTGTGAGAAGGTGGCTACTAGCACTTCTCAAGTAGAGCCACGGAGTCTGCCACCTACATCAGCAGCAGCAGCAAAGCGCCACAGTTTTTATGTGTGTACTACCAGGTGCAACAGAAAGAAAACTGAAAGGAAACTGCAGATGAAAGAGAGTTATGGGAGGGATTGTCCCTGTCCAGACTGACTTACCAACCAACTCCTATGGGTCATCTGATGTACCTGCAAGACGGACTGCAGCATCCAGAGGTGCACATGCAAGTGGAAGCATGACAATGAGCGGTCTGTTGCATGTAGAAACTGCAAAGGATCAAGGTGTGCAAATTCAAATTCTCCATGTGATTATGAAGATGAGACACTGAAGAATCATTTTGACCCATGGCCCTTTGCTGCATGTCATTTCCCCTCTCTGTCTCTATACTTTCCTGTCCTTTTCTGACAGTTTCCTGTCAGCTGTCTCTGTCCAATAAAGGTTAAAAGCCCCCAAAATATCTAAGAAAAAAAAAAGAGAGATCATTTTGTTTTAAATTGATGCTAATCAAACAACAACAAATGATCAAATGATCTAGGTATTTACACTATAAAGAACCTTTTTTTTTCTTACATGTATTCACTTGTAACACCTGAACTGAGGCGTAGAAGCTAAATTTCTTTTTTTATTGCACATAACAAAAACATTATCCATGTGTTATTTGACAGTACATACCTGCTATTCTTTTATGCGCCATTTAACATAAAATGCTACAATTATTTTACAGATTACAACCACATGTGTAAACATGCACGTACGTCTGTATCACTGCCCACACTTTACCAGTGAACATAAAACAGGTAGCAGTTACGTTTCCCTCTAAATTGTAACTAGCAAAACAAAGTTGTGCTACTTAAACCCAATTTTTGACAAATCACAGATGCTTATAGTTGGCATGACAGAACTTTGTTAACTTTACTGTATATGGCTCCCTGGTGATGAGTCTGCTTCACTTAAAATGTTTCTCAGTTAATCCTTAATTAATGTAGTTTATTCCCAAATGGCCTTATAGGCGAAGCATAGTCCAGTTTTACCAAATATTTACTGAAATATATAGAAAAACTGGAAAAGAGTGAAAGTTCAAACAGCTGTAGTGAAAACTCTCCATATCTTTGACAGCACACATGTTGACGGACAACGCAGATTTACTGGCTGCATAAACCTCCTGAGAGCACTGACAGACAGAAGCACAATAGATTACTGCTGACAGACAGGAGGGCAGAGTGTGTGCTCGCTCTTTCACTCTGCACACAACACATTTCAAAACTTAACTCAACACTTTGACATAAGGTCAGAAAGGTAACCTTGAATAATGAAGGGATTGATTTCAGAAAACCTTTCCCCGAAAGATGTCATTATAAACCCACTAAAGCGCATTTGCACTGACCTATAGTATCTTCACAAATATCTTCATAATTAATAGAACCGGGTACAGCAGGTCACCTTGGATAGGAGTGACTAAGACTTGTGGACCTGTGAGATAGCAATGCTAGTCACAAACTCACTGAGATCGACGGTGCTTTTATCTTTTGTCCTAAAAAGCTGAAGCGATGGCAGTGTTGGTCTGTCGACTGATCGACATCTGCACCACCATGAGGTTGATATTTGTGTTTTTATGAGAAATGTCTCAACAGCTATTGGCTGAATTCAATTTGGTGCAGACATAATCTTCTTCCCAGAAATGAATACTTGCAAAACTAATGACATTCCCACCAGCTGCAAATGTTAGCATGCTATCTGTCTCATAATATTTAATGATGATGATGATGTTAACACCATTTTACCACATGTCATTTTAAACATGGGTTAGCATGCTGAAGGATTTTCTGTATACTCATGATAATCTGTTGAGCACTTCGCACATTTTACAGCCTCATTTATGCTAGAAAGAGAGGTTGCAATCAACAATCCACAACAAGACCAGTAGATGCCAGTAAATCCTACTCACTGGTCCTTTAACTGGTTTTTAATCTTGCTCAATTTTCTATGAATATTTGAATACACTCGTGACACTGTTTGCATCCAGCATTCACAGCAGGTGTGAGTTCGTGGTTTGTCGATGTGACACCAACCACTAAATCTTTGCAGACTTCCAAATCAGCATTTAGTTGTTGTTTTTTTATTGCTCTTTAAAGGTTTGAATTACTGACACTGTTCAAAATAAATCAACATGCAAACAAAGAAGTTGAGTCAGTCATACCAGTGTGGTTCACTTCTGGCTCATTGCTGTATTCAAGTCTCTGTTTCACATTCCTTGCAAGCATGGGCAACAGCACTCCGAGGTCATGCTGGGAGGAGGATGTGGACTATGAGCACAAACTTCATCAATGTGCTTCTCCTCTCATATTTTAGGAGAAACTGAACACAGGCATATAGATATGTGTTAGCTCTAAGATGTAGGTCCACCGTCTTCTGGTCCCATCCTTGATTTAGTTGTACTCCTGTACATGGTGCCAGGTTTCACCCTTGGCCATGTTTCACTCTCAGTTTTTTCCACTCCTCCACATCTAAACACTGCCTGCATCTTTCAGCACTCTTTACCTTGTGATCCATGCAATTTCTCTCCCATTATTTTGAATCAGTCCCTTGTTCCTGGTTTGACCGCATAATTTTTACTCTGTCTACTGTCTCCTGAATGAGGTCGACCACCAGACTCCCGCTCTCGCTCCGCTCTCTGGTCTACTCCAGAGAAATGCTCCAGCAGCCAAACCACAAGCCTCAATTACCCAGCATTCCTTGGAGAGGACGAGAGAGGCCTCATGTAGCAGACTATGAAATTAACATTCATGACAAACCTCTCAAGCCACAAAACTATTTCATGTGAGAAACAGTTGCAGAATTTCATCATTGAGAAAAGCATCATTCTTATTGTAACTTTTCTTACAGGTTTCTGTTTTTTGATAATAATACCATTTCACTATACTACACTACTCTGTACTATAGAGCCAAAATCCAGTAGGCTAATTACACATCTAGTCAACATTTATCTAATACCAGAATCTGACTTGACATTTATTTTAGCATCTAAATGTTTTTATGCCACAGAGATAATAATATAATTTAGAAAAGACAGAATGTTAAAGCAACATTGTGTCTTGTGTTTTCTAAAATAACTGTTTTAAAATTATTTTGATGCTACAATGACATCATCTATGTGTGTAACATGAAACATAAGCATGTAAAATGTCTTTCACAAATGGAGTCAGACAGATTCATAATGCATAGACAAGGATTTTAATGTATGTTTCGCTTACAAATCTGTTCCAAACACAGAGTCACTGGCTTTCACACTGAGCAGTAATCACTTTTCAACAAATGATGATGCATTGCATCTGTGAATAAGTACCACTGTCCAAAATAGCATTTCTTAAAAGACAACATAGTCATTGTCTAAAAGCAGTTAATGAGCAATCAAAGGATCGTCACAAATCATTTCTTCTATGAATGAAATGTGTGTGCTCTAAAAATATTGATTTTGAATGTAAAAGTTGTAGTAATTGATCTGAACCCTGCAGTTAAGTAACGCTATGGGCAAGTCCAGCATTGCTTCTCTTTCCTAACTGTGCTCTCAATATCATTCTTGCTATTTTCCTACCAAGGTGGTTGAGCGGTGAGGTAATAGGATACTACGTAGTTATATTTCATCACTTGTTTCATTGCACTGGAATGTAATAATCCTTTGTTTTCCGTTTCTACAAAACAAGAACAAACATTCAGAGTTGTTTATTCCTCACTCACAGACTATTCTCTAAGTAAATGTCTCTAGTTTTTCTTTCAGGGTTTGCGGGAAAAAATTTCATTTAAGTACCTTTGGGATTGGGTGTGCTAAACCAGAAGGAGTTGGAGTATGTAAAAAAAAAACAAACAATTTATACTAATATTACAAAATTAATCATCATCAGTAGGTAAATTACAAATAAATCATACAGCAGGAGTTTAGTGACAGTATCTGTGGCAATATGTCAAATTAGAAGAGTTGTTTTCATTATCAGACTGTCAGTCTGCCAACAGTAATAAGCATCAGCTTTCCTGTGCTTGCCTGGGTCTTCCTCTGTCATATTAAATCATGAGATACAAACAATTCACACTGAAAATCCCAGAAAAAATAATCACTCGTTTAACTATGCTTTACAGTTTGGAATCACCAGTTACATTACTGTTCAAATGCACTACAACGCCTACCCAATAGAAATGCAGAATAAAGCTCAGAAAGACTTTTTGAAGCGGCACATTAAAATTATTTTAGCCTGTTGAAACATTATTATAGTTTTTTTTTAAATTAGTTTTAACTCATCTGCAAGACCAACCTTTGAAGAGAATTTTGAGTAAAATCTCTCCTTTTACCAGCACTCATCTCATGGTAACTGTTTTATTATCACGAGAGGTGCACACACTATTCATCGCTGATTGTGGGACTTTCAAGCCACATCATGCAAACACAATCAGTACCAGATCACAGCAGTACCAAATGTCTATACTGTTGTATAAGAGAGAAAATGAAATAGACGGTGGACGAGAGGATGAATGAAGTTTATGTTGGTGGAAGATCTCAGCATTGCCTTCACTGTGAGCTGTCCAGGTCAGTCCTTCAGTTCCTGACTGTAACAAACCTCAAAATGTGCATTAAACTTCTCTACATCTGATACTTGAAACCATTCTCCTCTAAACCAACACAGCTACGTGTTTTTCATGTTGCATGTCTTTAAAAAAAAATGGGTCGGATGAATGAAAAATGAATGTCATAAAAAGAAGATGAAATGAGTCAATCTGATGCATATTCACATTCTTTAATCCAGGTTCTTTGTGAACAGGCTGCATGTGGTGGAAATATGCCTTTAAGAATGTGAAAAGAAAAGGACAGTATGATACAGTACATGGTGACAGATGCATATCAAAATTTGGTTGCAGTTTTTTTTTTTTTTTTTTTTGCATTCACACAACCTATTTAATCCCACTAAGTCAGCCTAGTCTTGAGGATGGCTAAGCACTCCGATCAATCCCTTTTGCAAAAACACATTTGTTTGCAAAAATGTACTGTACGCTTTGTATTGAAATACATGAACATAGTTCATTAATGTTTTTAATTGAAGGGATGTGGCAAAATACTATAAAATACTTCTGAAAAACATTTGTTTGAAGGATGTTTTTTAAATAGATGAGGCTCTTGGTAAAGCCCACATTATTGTACGTTTACTCATTTCATCGTGTTTCATGAAATACACCTGACCGTAATGGCAGTGTACAGTATGTGTGCAGGCCTTTCCATCTGAGATTACAGTACTTAAATTTGACACAAAAAGCATAAAACTGCATTTTAAAGCTGAAAATGCGATACATACAAAATATGAATTTACAGCAAGTGTGCTGCAGAAAGAGACGAAACATTTCAGAAGCTACCCGAAAATAAACCCATCATACTGTATATCCTAAAGGCACCATAGACAAAAGATATATCCCTGTGCTTGAGAGGTTAAGGAAGTTTGGGGTAAAAAAAAAAAAAAAAAAAGGGCGGGAGTTTTCTTTTTTCCTCTCAAAAAAACCTAATCACTGCATGGAAACACTATATCGCCACAAGAAAGGCTACATAGATGAGAGTTTTCATTGCATAAACTATTGTGTTACTGATTGTCTAAAAGCACGCAGAATGCAGATCTTTAAAATGACAAGGTTTGACTCAATTTCATTTAAAATACGGCAACATATCAAAATGCTCTATGCCTTTCCACCATTACAATTTTGCACACAACACTCAATCATTTGCATCATACTGCATGTCTGCAACAGGGTATATTTCTAAGATAACAAAACATGCATGGGGGGTTGGGAGGGGGACTCTCTCCTGATCATGCAGATATTGTTTCTGGATGTACGCTCCAAAGTCTAATGGCAGGAGGTTAAAAAGACAGCACAAAATATATAAAACAATAAAACAAACAAAGACAGGTTGAATCATGAGTTAAAACAGTGTCCAACAAGCTCTGTCCTGCTTCGGTAAAAACAATCCCCCTGACATGCTGGTGGAGGAAGCTATCTTCCCCTCCTTCCTCTGTATCGTCTTCCCATTTCATCTCATCCCAAACTACCAACCCAGTCCGTAAAAGTGATCCTCTCTGGTGCATCATTATCTTTATCATCAAGTCTCCCTCCTCCTTTCATCCATTTTATGTCTTCCTTCTCAGGCTGGACAGGCTTGCTCCCCCTGCAGGTGAGAGGTTGGAATGACGCTGTATTCCTAACCAGATAAAGGGGGAGATGGTGCCTCTGGTTCCACCGAGGGGGTTAAAATTGGAAAGTCACTGGGATTGATTAGACAGGTAAGTGGAGCAGGCACAGGAATCACACCCTGCTGGTCGGGTGGCAGCGGTAGGTGCAGTTGGACAGAGGGTCAGCTCCGCCGTCGACGTTCTGGGAGCACCCTCCCTCGCAACAAGCTTCTGGGAGACAAAGAGGACATACTATCAGTGCTGTTTGTCATTGAGAGCACTAAATATGTTACAATAACTAAAAAAAGAACTCCTGTACCTGCATCTTCCAGCAGGTGAGTTCGGCACGGGCTGGGCAGGGTGGCGTTGGGTCCCTCGGAACTGGTGCCCAGCTGGAGACGTCTCATGTGTCGGACCACTGCTGTGGCGTTAAATGCTTGCTGCAGAGGAAAAGACACAAATGCAATATAACCTAGAAAACTGTAAAATCTCATTCATCTGTAACTGAATGTTGACAGGGACTTGGACGCCAGCCTACAGCAGAGGTTCCAGACATTTTTTGCTCAATATGAAGCAATGTCTACTCGCTTTCTGGTGCTACAGGCTGCAAGTCTGTCAGCTGTGAGCAGTTCACCTAGGGAGTGATTTTCACTTTCTCTGACTGCTTCATTTTAGTCATTTTTAGAGATCAAAAGACTGTGCAGGATTTGGCTAGAAAAAACTATTTAGTGTTGCTGGATTTTGTAATCATCTTCCAACTCTTGAGGGGGTCCTGACACCCAGGTTGGAAACTTGCCTTAAGATCTGAAGCAGCCCCAAGTCTTTAATGTTTCTAACAATTCAGACAAGCTCCATTCTTATTAAATTAAAGTTAAATTAAAAAAGGCTGTGCTGGAGTGATTCCTGAAGTTCAGACCGTGACGAGACTTTTAATTGTAGCTAAACTGTTTTCTCTCCATGTGCACTAAAGGGGAAATATGTGGCATACATCACGCATAAGGAAAATGAACACACATCCAAAATAAACTGGAAATCTGACTTACCTTCCACTTGCTCTTTGCAAAATTCTTCTTGATCTGTGCACTGACAGACTCGTGGATGTTCTTGTCCAGAGCAGTGTCTCCAGCAATCCTGACAAACAGAGGGGTGAAGAAACATAAGAGTGTCTCTATGCAATGGACAGACGGACGTCACATGCAGAGTCACAATTTTGTAAGCACCAAGGGTTTTAAGGGTTTAAAATAGTTATACACAAGTAAATATAACTATATATTCTTTCCAATGTGAGCATTATTGTAGATTATGGGTATATATATAGGAGCAGTACCAGGGGTGCTGCAGAGCCTGGTCACAGGTGTAACGTACGTTGGGGTCTTTCTCCATCAGGTGGATTATGAAGTCTTTAGCTGTAATGAAAAAGAAAGGTTTAAAAGGTTGGTATTACAAAATCACCTGTTGCACAAGACCGATGCAATATATTTGTTGATGAAGGCACATGCTACATCAGTTTAAAACTGGAAACCTATTAATTGAATCATATTTCAGTATTTAACTACTGTAAACAAGAGAAAACAAACTTGAGTTGATTCCCATATGACAGAAAATTGGCCTGCTGCATTAGTTGTATCATTTCAGTTGGATAGATCCTTGCTCAGAGCAGGGAAACAGGGATCCAGTCCAGGAGCCAGGACTGGGAAAAACATCAATATGGGATCATTGCCTTGGCTTGTGGGCTCAACAGCTGCATGGTGAAAGGTAGGGCTCGGATAAAATATTTACTGGCTTAGAAAACTTTAGAGACATCACTTTCTCTGTATGTGAAAGAGCTTGACTGGCTCTGGGAACAAAGTCTTGGATAAATGGTGTCTTGTGCTCAGGACTTGCTTAAGGTAAGAGGTATCAGGCAGGTGAGTGGAAGCTAACAAGTCCTGGCTGCCACTTCTGCTGTATGAGAGGGTCTCTGTGTTGCAGAGAGGAAAACTTGATGGTTGTTTGCACGTCAATGTGCCTTGTGCTTTGTTTAAAAAAGGCTCTAGGCGAAGTGTTTCAGTCCTTTGATGGTTTGTGGCTTCTGGAGACAGAAAAATTTTGATAAATGTACTAGAAAATGTTCATATCACGCCTAGTGAGAAAAGATTTCAGCTGATTCTAGTTTTGTTGCATGCAAATTCTTGAAATCTAGTGTTTCATTGTTATTGTCTGACATTTGTTCGAGTTCCTCAAGTTCAAGTTCCTGTCCAAATGGCATCACACACCGAGCAGCCGACTGATATGGCACTGTACCTGAATCAGAGATATCATCCCAGTAAGGAGAATCAAACTCGTATTCTGCCTTCAGGATCTGTTCAAACAGTTTGGCATCATTCTCGTCATAGAACGGAGGGTAACCGCACAACCTGAGACACACGGGAGAGCACGCACGTCATGTTTCCTCACAGATGCAGGTATAGAGGCAAAGATCCAAATGACATGTCTAGTGCAAATTTAAAACCAAATCTCTATTTTGTGCTACGCTAGGTTAATATCAACTCACAGGATATAGGCTATGACGCCGATAGACCAGCAGTCCACTGCTTTACTGTAGGGTTTCTGAGCCAACACTTCAGGGGCTAAAAGAACAAAAACAGATAATAGGCAAGGAAGACGTTTGATAATATTTGACACATGTTCAGCATTCTTTGTATGTTAGCTGTAAAAATCGAATCGAAGATTTCAATTTTATAATTGAGCCTCTGTTATTAAGTGCAATCAGAGCGTGACCTTGGCTGCAAAAGCAGTTTACAGATCAAATTGGATTTAAACAACTGTCAAAATGGTTGGAAATTATGACTTTGAATATTTACATGAGCCATTGATTAGCTGTAGATGATGTGTAATAAAATACAAATATTTAACACAAAAGTTTTATATTGGCGCTGTAATAATATTGCATGGTGTTGTCATGTAACGCTGATTAATTAGAAGCAGATTTATCTAACTGAAGATAGATATCTGGCGTCTTTACCAACATATCCAGGTGTTCCACACGCCGTCGACATCACGCTGCCAGAGCCCTCAATTTTAGACAGACCAAAGTCACTGATCATGATCTTGGAGTCTTCATCCATGCTGAAGTACAGCAGATTCTCTGGCTGCGATGGCGGAGGCGTAAAACCAGAAATATTAATAAAGTATCATCAAATAAATCATGCACCTCCACCAACACATACACGTTCAGTGAAGACATGCTACAATATAAAATTGCAGACACTTAATTTTCAGTACATGGACATAATGTGAAACATTTTTTCAGACTTTATGAGAAAATTCATTGACATTCAGTTTCCATCACATCTGTTCCCCTTGGACTGACCTTGAGGTCACGGTGCACAATGCCCATGTCGTGGAGGTATTTGACAGCATCCAGAATCTGCTGAATGAGCTTACTGGCATCTTTCTCTGTGTAGAAGCCCTTCTCTATGATACGATCGAAGAGCTCCCCGCCGGACACCCTGGATAAAGAGATTCATTCACTGGGGTGAAATGAAGCGTGAGAAACATGAAGCACAAAATGGAGACAACACCCACAAAATCAGACTGGGCTGAAAGGCCTGGAAATAATGGAAGAAGCTCACTGACTGGTCAGGACGGCTAAAGATTTCACGAACAGTGTGAAAAGGCGTGAGGTGAACATATTATTTTGAAAATATTTGCAAGAAACCTCCAGGGTCTGAGAGAGAGAGTGTTGTTGTTGTTGTTTGTTGCAAATAACTACTACAATACTCTACATGTTATACTGTAATATTCTCTAACAAACAAAGACATGGAAATAGAAAGACAAAAGCATTTTCTTGTGGGAGTCAAACTGTAGTGTGAATGAAACCATGTACAGTATGAGGATGTTTGCTTGATATTAGACTTAGAAACCACTAGATGGAGACTTCAGTCTGTCTACAGAAAATCAGCAGCAGCTAGTTTAAGCCTCCAATATTAACCCACACAAACAACTTGCTACTTGAAAAGCAAGACTTGCAGGAAATAAACTTAGTGGTTTGATGTGTGTTTCAACCGCCCTTAATTAAACAACCACATGTCACCTTGCCAATCTACTCATGATACAACACTACTTCTACAAATCCTTACGTATTCGTGAGGTTGTTAATAATAAAATTGTAGATATATTACTGTGGTGAAGCGCTCAGTCATAAATCAGAGGGAATACAAAGACAAACAAAAGCTAAGATAAGGGAACACAAATATATTACAGGGGGAAACTGCTGTGAAGAAACACAAGAGTAGTCAAGACAGGAATTTCCTTCTCCTCCTTCCCGTGATAAATGTGCACCCTCCCTCTCAGCCTCTGTCTTTAATCTCTCTGATTTGTGGCGACTGTGATTAATGCATAAATGATTTCTTTTTTCTGGAGCCTCTGAGTTAATAGCGCTCCTGATCCTGATCTGTCCTTCCTCTCTCGTTCTCGCTCTCTCTCTCTGACATTTCGGTATTTGAGGTGGGTGGGAGGCTGACAGGCTGCAGGTGTGAGGGCGAACTCCCCACTGGTGTTCGTGAGTAGGCAGAGTACAGTGTTTGCTTGTGTGTGGTCATGCGCACACAAGAGCGCAATTAATGGCACGTGACATGCAGTGTGTGGGAGATAGCACAAGTGGGGAGTTTGAAACGTACATCGCACAAAAAAACAAAACAAAAAAAAAAACCCAACAAATCACACAAACCCACACATGTGAATACTCACAGTTGCATGACAAGGTAGAGGTGTGATTTACTTTCAAATATCTCTTCCAGAGATACGATGTTGGCGTGCTTAATCCTGTGAAGAAGGAGAGAAAAAGAATAAAGCAGGATTGTACTAGTCATTTTTATTTTAGCAATTAGTTTCTGAAGGTTTTGTCTGCGGGAGGCAGAGGCAATGGGTTGGGACAGTCAGTCTATGTACCAGCCATGGAGCTTCATCCAACAGTCACATGTACTTCTTGCTGATTGTAGAGGAGGCTGCACTGTGTGGTGGCATGCAGCTCCCTAATTGGCTGAACTCTTAGCTGGGCTCTGCTGCCCCTTGAGACCCGTGGGAGCAGTGACAGGAGTGAGAAGATGACTCACTACATCTGAATTGATATTGTACTTCTCTGCCTGACCGGCGTGTACTGTTCCCATACCTGTATTACACTCAGTGGCCCCTTTATTAGGTGCACCTGTGCAATCTAATGCAATTTAACTGGATCAATGTAATGTAAACACTCAATACTGAATGACACTGCAAACACGTTCTGTCTATTTACCATTAAATGAAGCTGTAGTGAAAGGTCAGTCAAGACTATGCTTGCTCATAAAATCCTTGCTGTCAGTATCTGGGGCTGCCACTCGTGATGTTGTTTGTTCTTATCAGCTGGTCACATCCACCCAATAGCATGGCAACACGCCTGCATTGTTAGCATTCATCACCTTGCTGCTGATGTTTTCAAGTAGCATTTCCTCTGGGGGGAAGTATCCACACAAAAACCTCCCTGTAGAGTCTGAGTGCCAAAGACTTTCTGTCAAGACTTAATCATCACTTATCACAATAATAATAACAATTATCTTTACTTCATTCACTTGTCCTGATTAAACTGTTATTTACTTAGAGGGATAAATGTAGAGTTGATTATTAAACGTCACTACTACCATCAGGCAGATCTGGATTTAAGTCAATATTTTAACATTTTTAAAGATTCACGATCTTATTAAGACATATTTATTATTATTAAAGAAAACATGTTTTTATAGATTCTTAAAATGAGGTACAGTATGGTCGAAAGCTGTTGTTTTGTTATCGTACCATAACTCTGGTATCATAACGTCATTAGTATGATACCCAATCCTACATGTTTGTGTTACCATCCCATTCCCCACTTTGATTCTTTCATATTAAATGGGCCCTGTGGAGCTGTGTTCAGTTTACCAAATACATTGTGTGTAGTGCGGACAAACATGTTCTCATAAAACATTTGCAAAGCTGATTTTTAGATTATTTTGAATCATGCATTGTTTATCTCTTTGCTATCCTTTGTTGGCAGATTGCTACATTGACACGTTACTGTGGATCAGTGGAATCCTGACAAGATTTTAACCAGTGTGAAAATGAAAGTGTGCCCTCGTGTGCATGTGATGCAAGTAAAACAAGGACCCATTCATAAACATTTTCCTCCTAAAGTACTACTAAAAAGGTCCACTGGGTGCCTTTAACTCTAACATTCATATTTTCCTGATTCTGTTTGTGTGTATCCTCTTCATTTAATTTACCTCAGTACCTGAACTATGAATGTGTGTTTGAGGGTTATTGAGTTGAATTGAAGGTATGAAGACAAAGACAACACAAAGGCATGTGCCTGAGCTGTACTGGAGGTAACTGTGTATGCGTCAGCCAGAGCTCATGCTGGATTACAGCAGTGATTGTCATCCAGATTGTAACAATGCATGGACACCTTCATTCACCTGCTTAGCTCATTGCGGAAGGAGAGATGGACCCACTCAAGGATGAATGATGGATTAAACCTGCAGAGTGAGCATGCACATGTGAGCGCATGTGAGCTCGAGCGTGCACTTTCACACACAACTTCAGAAGGTCAGATACATGTGGTAAAGGTGCAACTTGAATTTCTGTGCAGGTGCGTTTGTGTGGGTGGTGACCTTATGGTGGAAACTGGTCATAGAGATTGTCAGAGAGCTGAAATGTCTGTTGAGGGCTGGTGAGTCATCTGCTGACCTCTGTCAGCACCCATAGGTCTCACAGGGTATCAGAACATAGAAGTCAGCAAATTAGAGAACAGACTGGTCACCTCTGCAGCCAGTAACAACTACATCTGACATCTGGGTGAAACTGACAGATCTGCTGATCCCTAAATCCATTTTTTCTGTCGAGTTTCTCAACAAATAGTTAGAAAGTTGAACTAAAATTTTGGATTAGCGCGTCACTAAGTCTCAGCATCAGGGTGCTTCTTACAATATCTGCACAGTTTCGTGGTGGGAGGAGTGTTTTCTAAAACTGTTTTTGCAGAGTGTTTCGTCCATTGACAGTATAAAGAATGGACATCGCATCTGTGACGTCACCCAAAACTCAAGAGTGTGGTGGCTAATCTAATAATGGGCAAAGATGTGGATCTTTTTTGGCCTTACGGTGGGCTGAATGGCACCTGGCTGCTCAAACAAGCTGCCTGTGCAAAACTTTGAGCCTTACTATAATTTGAATGGGTGAGTTAAATAGAAATTCAGACTCAAAGTACAGCATTTCGTTCTGTAGCCTGCCTCAGCAGTTTTTGACACCTTTGCATAGACTTCAAAGCCATGGAAGTTGCAGCTTGGCTACAATAATGGCGGAGATGGTTTCTTTCTCAGGTCAGGCGGGATTCAGTCATTAAAAGTAAAGAGAATCAGATTTCTCCAATAGAAATCTACTACAGAAAGCTGTAATACGATTACTTAGGATGAATGCTCTGTGCCCCATTAATTGCTTGCTAAGTGCATACAAATCCCTCAAACAGGATGCATTATCACTCGACTTGTGCACTTTTGAACAATGCAGACTTAGTCAGTAAAATGAGACATTTGGTGTTGGATGCACTGGACATCTGTAGCTCAGAAAAGTTACACATATGCTATAGCCATGTTAAAAAGTCTTTTCAGACTTTCAACAGAGCCTCCCCAGCAAATCCACACCAACTCGCGAATCGCCCATGTCTGCGTTTGACTAGATATTTGGAAGAGGATGGCCATCTAACCAATGTGATGATGTCATATGGCTATATCGGTGGTATATTAAACTACCATCAGGCTAGAAAGCCATCTTACAAACACTAGTAAGTTCATCTTTGTAGGATCATCTGGCCCTGCATCAGTACCAACATAAACTGGGCCATTAGAAACTAAATTTATAGTAAATCATTTAATCTTTATATCACTGAAATCATAACAAGTGCTTTACACAGGTTGGAAACATTAAATAAACACTGATAAATTAACAGCAAAAGTCATTAAGGAAAGGTCAAGATGACGGGTTTGGCTCTGGAAGGAGGAGCAAGATTAAGTGGGTCTGCCGCCTTTTCAGTCGACAGACTATTACAGATTTCTGCCGTCCGAAACAAAGAGAGCAGGTTAACTTCACTGTAAATCTCCAGTGTTGTGCCACTGGAAAGTTTAAATGTTTATTTGTAAAGAGATTAAAAAATGTAGACAGTGAATTTTGTTCTATGGGAGCATTACATCATAGACACAAAGGTGGGATCTGATTTAAATTTTGTGTGGTCAATACTTCAGAATGATTTTAAGATTGATCTGGGTGTCTTTTCGGATTAGACTCGATAACCCAAAGACAGGAAATACTTTTTTTTCGATCTGATAACTTCATGTCTTGCAGGAGGCACTGACAAACCAATGGAAACCAGCAAATGTTAAGATGTTAAACTATTCTTGCTTATGCGCCAGAGCAGAAAATATGTAGTTCATAACTCGAACACGACTAAATGATGCTTGAAATGAGACAGAAGGCAGCGCTGAGACTCAATCTAAACAGTATTGTCACAAACTACAAAACAAAACCACAAAACCAAAACAATGATGTGACTGCACGGCTGAGGGGAGCTGCAGAGTCAGGTGATATCACTACTTATGAGTCATAACTTTCACATGTGGTCATTTGATCCATTGTTATAATATATTGATTAATGCAGCTTCAAGGAAATGTGTATTCTACCTGTTTATACGTCTGAGTCAGACGCTGTCATCTTGCTCTGTGTTGAGGGCGACGTGTTAAAATGAGTAATGAAACCGTCGTGCGAGTCTATACAAACTTTAGACAGACCAAGCAATCCGTGATTTTCAGGCCAAGTTTACCTCAGTTTACTCTGTTTGTCAAATTTGTAGCCGAACTGCTAACTAACCCCCCTTCACTTTCATTCCCCCATCCTCACCTCAGGAGGGATCATAGCTGTATATTGGCTAGAGTTGTTTCTCCTGTAACCCAGGCAACAAGAGCACTAAAAATAACTTGGGACCTAATGTAGATCAGCCATTTTCACCGTGGCCTGTAATTCCCCACATCTAAAGAGAAGTACGTTTGAACTGCTCCACAATTACGGGGACTCTTTTTGTCTCTTGGCTTTGTCTTTTTATAATAAACCATTATATGTGGGCACATGACTACGTATTACAATCAAAACCACTTTTATTTGCAAAATGAAAAGCCTAAGAACAAGATCACAGAACGATTCATACAGCGCTGTGATCTTCAAATGCTAATAGAAGTTTTTTAAAGATTTTTTTTTGGACTTTTTTCAAGCTTAATTTGATAGAGACAGCTGAAGAGTGACAGGAATGTGGGGAGAGAGAGATGGGGAATGACATGCGGGAAAGAGCCACAGGTCAGATTCGAACCCTGGGCTTCTGCAGCAAGGACTGAACCTTCGCACATGGGGCGGCTGCTCTACCAACTGAGCTAAATACCGCCCCAAATGCTAATAGAAGTGTTATTATATTAAATATTGTATGTATTTTTTATTGTTATGTTATTATTAAGTTAAAGGGTAAGTAAATACTGTTGTGATGCTTACAGCGTTGAAAATGTTCAAAATCAACAACAACTGCAGTATCTCTTCTCCAGAAGCTGTTAGTTGGATTAATCAACCTGACATTTTGTAAACAGGAGAAAATTTCTTTAGTCAAAACTAAGTAGTTCCAATGAAAAGACCAAAGAGATGTTTTTTTTAACCAGAAATCTTCATGATTTTGAGTTTTTTTCTATATATGGACTGTGCTTATTCGCATACGTTTACAATCCACGATTAGAATCTTATTGAACATTAAAAAAGATGTTTTGTTACACCATGTATGTAGGATAGACAGGAGGAGGATAGCTTTGGATGAATAAGGTTTTGATTTAATGATAGACGACAAGCTTTGTGATTTCTCTGAAATGAGTCAGACTGATGCACGCAAGTCAGTGTCAGGTGGCTATTAGCCTGGATTATGCTGATTTCAATCTCAAATATTTAAAATAGATTTCATCATTAGGCCAATGTGGAAACATGTAGGCCAGCCTTACTATTGATAGCTTACCAACTGAGGTGGACAAAGTCAAGGCTCAGCATTGCTTGCAATCTATGTAAATCCATCCGAATGTGTCTCATTACAGTGTTTTAAGTTTATTTCGTGAGCTAGCTTCTGAAAAAAAAAGATTTTTTTCATCCTCCTGAAAAAAAAAAAAAAAGATTCTATGCCTGGTTAAATAAAACACAAAACTATCCGCATGTCTCAGTAATTTGGTCCTTTAATCCCCTCTGTTTGGACACTGTTGTTTCTTTACGGAATATATGGATCCAAGCGCCTTAATATGAGCCATGTTACACGCACCATACTTTATCATATTACTACAGAATATATCATATATGACCTATACGATATCCGGTAATGTGATACAACTTACATGATGCAGTAATCGAGATACAGTAATGAAAAATTTACCATCTTGAACCTTGTGGCTAGTATTTCAGATGCAGGCTTATGCTGCAAAGACATAGTTTATAGTTTGTGCTTACAGTACAGAAATGTAATTTTATTTGACATAATACTATACATCATCATCATCATATACGGTCTATTATTGTAAATCTCTCCCCTTACTTGTGCAGGACTGCAATCTCATTCTCGATACTGTTTTCCTTGCCCTCTAATGCTTTCTTCGGGATACACTTGATAGCCACCAACTTCTGGGTCCTCTTCTCCTCAGCCAGGACCACCTCAGAGAAAGCTCCCCTGAAACACAAACACACAAGTCAGTCTGTCAGGCCTCCATCCATTTATCTTTGGGTGTTTAGTCAGAGCTCTTCACAGGCGTCTGCAACGCTGTTCCTACTTTGATGTTAAATTGGCCTGACTTTTGTGATAACTTGGCAACTTCTAAGTGCTGGTAGAAATTTTAGCCTGCTGATGCCAGGTTGTGTTTATTTTTAACTTCAACCTCCTCCTGAAGTCTTTGGGTTGCTGCTGAGTCAAGCTTTGGAGATGGGACAACTTTAGTGGGATGATTTAGAAACACAGATATCAGATGGTGAGGTTTACCCAAAACTGTTTCATCCATGTGATGCTCATCAATCACACAGTGTACCTGTGTGCACATCATTCTGTGGAACATAATGAAGAGTAACAGGCGTTTTTCTTTTGTTTCAACATGCTTTACTAAAGTTAATAATAACAATAATGCTTGCGAAAGCATCGGCTAACTGATATGTTTGATAGATTTTTACAATATCGTTGATTTGTTTGAATATTTGTATCTGTATCTGTGCGTGCTTGAACCAAAACAGTGTATTTCAGTAGTTTATATGCAGTTAAGCAACTATTCCATTGTAACTATTCATGTACTGGTAGTAACATTTTATATTTTACCATCTAGTACAGTATGTTGTCACATTTGTACAGATAACACAGCACAATGAACAGTTCACAGCTACTAGATGGGACCTGGCGCCTTCTACAATAACAATAACAACCACATTTTTTTCTCCTTTTCTCTCTCTGTGTCTCCCTACCAACTAAAATCAATAAGGGAAAACAAGCAAAGCTGCAGAGCTCCAACTTGCAAAAAAAGAAAAAAAAAATGTTTAGCTTTTTCCCATGACCCATTTTATGGTAATAGGCAGACATTTTTTCTCTTACAACCTCCGGAGTTTTGGCCGAGATCCAGAGAATCCTGACTATGATCCAGAGCTGCACCATAACTATATGAAACCAGGTTTCATATAGTTATAGTCATATATATGAAAACAGGTTTCAACTGAACCTTACATACAACAGTATTTGGTATATAAGACATGGTACAGCAAGTAAAGGGACTTTCTAACATACAGATTTAGTCAAGTGAGCAAAATGTGAAAGAAATGCTGCTATAAGACAAAACAGCACAAGAGCCCCCGTTACTCCACGGCTGCTTTAACGTACATATTTCTCTAAAACAGATGGTTTAATAGTAAATAAGGTCAAGAGGAGGAGCTTTCACACACTGAAATCTGCTTACTCTATTTTAATAGATACACTTTTGGTCATAGACTTCCTTGAGGCATATGGGGCGAACAGGATAAAGGAACACTCAAGAGTACATAAAGACATTCCAGTAATTAGGCCCCAATGCAAAACATCTGTGTCTCCTACAAAGGAAATCACCTCATATGGGGTGGACTGTAGACATGGGAGACATTCTCATGCTTATGAAGTTGTGTTCAATTCACTGGACATGTCATGACTGTTGAGTGGTTATTTTTTTTCACATGGAAGTGTGTTTATCAGATGTTAGTTCGCATTGCATTCTTGCATTTGTTTTGGAACAGGCTATTATCAGTACAACAGCAGTGCTGCCAACATTTGTTGGCATCAACATGTCCAAGCACGTCTTCTCACAACACATACAGTTGATGCTGCAATATGGACCCCAATCAAACTCTCTTGCATCAGTGTTGGAAATCATACAAAGACAGAACAATCTGACACGACTACCTGCTGGTACAGGTTTACAAGCTTCAATTTGCAAAAACATGCCCTGAAGTTATATTCTTAACAACCGACTGTATGTGTGTGTATACTACTGTATATGTAGTGTATTTGGTATCTGTGTGTGTGTGTGTGTGACAAACAGTATCACTTCAACCACATATAGCTGCATGTGTGGGCAGAGAAGACACAGTCACTGTTTGTAGATACTTTATCAGCTTAACAAATAAGGAAGGACTGGTTGCATTCTAATGTGTCCAGAAAAGAAAGTGCATGACTACAGACCATACCTCCTTCATAAGGTAGCTTTAATGTTGCTCAGTTAGTTACAGTGGACTACAGAAAAAAATCTGTTTGATTAGACTTGGATGAATTCAAATGTGTTTATTTTATTTGCCTAGCTCTACAAATACAATCTGTGAATCTGAATACTGGAATATTATTGATGACGATATTTATTCCACAACTGTGTTACTTGGAAAACATCTTCTCATCATGCAGACGTTAACAGGAATATAAATGTCTATTTTCTGAGTAATAAACATGCAATAAAGTTGTTATGTTGCTGAGCCTGCTGCTGTATTTACGGTGGCTCCCTCCCTACACACTGGAGGTGGATTTGATGTCTGCTCTCTCAAATCATGTCCTCACCAGCTTCTCTGGTGTTATTAACCTAGAAGTTATCAGAACACTGAAGCCATTCATGATCAAAGTAACAATTATCCTGGGTAGTGAGGCCTCGGTGTCCCATCTCAACAAGAAAGTAAAACTGCCACAGAAAGGCCATTAGCTTTGGCAGAAGTCCATCTGTGTGGAGGAGGTTGTCAGTGCTGCGAATTCCTGTGCAGCATCTGGAGGATTTAGTTGACATTCTCCATGCACCCACTGACGGTGCTAGGGGCTCTGGGGAAGTGTCATACAGTGGTTTGCACAAACACTGGGAAAACCCGAGAACGCTAATGTGTCTTTTACTACTGGACAGTCCCATTGTCTGTTGTCTGTGTTGTTTTGGACGCAAATCCCTTCCATTGGGACATATTTTTCTTGTGAAATAATGACGCACTGCAGGGAATTCTACCAATTTTTAATCATTTAAGTGGTTGGTTAAACCTCATACATATTTGCTTTGCAAACTACATGAAACAACACCCCTACTGCAGATATGGGTTGTGCAATATTGTTTATCAGAAGCAGAAGCATTTTACCCCTGACTTCCTGTTCCCAAATTGCACTTGCCCTTGTTTACACATAGTCACAGAAGAGACTTCCTTCTTTTTCAATGTCAGTAAACTGTAGTGTAACATTTTCATTGTTCTAGACAATGATCTCGACACCATTTAAAACAGAATATGAATACTGCATATTATGGACTGTGCAACACATTCCATAAAAACAAGGCCTTTTTTTTTTTGCCAGTGACAATGTTTATTCTGGGCATGATGGCAAACATGATATCGCTTTTGGCTGCCCGGAGATGGCCTGCTTAGTTACACTTCCAAAGAATAAAGTCTGAGATTAGAAAGATTTTCACTGATGAAGAGGAGGGAGATACCACACTTGAGCCCTGTCCTTTCACTCGTGGACTGCATAGACTCACTCATCCAAGGATGTTTCTACTGACAATACTGTGGAAAGAAACTATATTTTAACTATAAGGATGCAGGAACAGTAGAAGAACAAGTCTGTTGAGGGGACAGATGTTTTACTAATCCTAGTTGATTACTTGACGTCGTGACAAAATTCCGCCCCAAAAAACACAACATAGCCCCTGAAAAACAGAGACAGGGCAAAAAACTTGTAGTGGAGAAAACCTGTAAACAAAAGTCCATTTTTAGCCTGCCACTGACACAGTTCAGGATATGAAAATAGGAGCAGCATAATTGTGATGAATATTTGATGGGTGCTGAGTAGTGTGTGAGTGAGTTTGCTGAGAGCTTAGTCCCAGCAAAGGTTTCAGCTGGATTATAAGGTAAACAACTGTGTTTACTGAGCTGTTCCTGTTCCTAACAGGACATTCTTATCACCACCATGAGACCCGTGTCCAGGAAGAGGATACACACACACACACACACACACACACACACACACACACACACACACACACACTCACAAACACACACACACACACACACACAGCTATTTGCCACTAAACCCTTAATAAAGACACGCTCACTGCCACTATACAAACAGAAGGGTGTGTTCAAATACTTTACACAAGAGTTTAAATATAGACAGGCTGCAATATTAAATGCGTGAAGCTTCAAACAGAATAAATATTTACACAGCAATGAAACAACATATATTTCAGTGATTGACATTGTGCCATTGTGCACAAATCCAGTATCCAAACACTGTGTATCCTGCCCAAATAGAGGATAAGAGGCAGCCTTTCTACTTTCACTGCTCATAAAGTTCAAATATTAGCATAGTTCTTCCCCTCAGTTAATCTCTTTATTACGTCACTCTTTTCTGTCTCTGAGTACACTGCATGCTTAAAATACAGACTCTGTGTTGCTTAGTTTCTGTCGCTACAAGCAACCTTTTCATGTGTGTATCCCACGATGCCTCACTCAGCGCATCAAAGGAATTTAAAACCGAGGAATTAGGATCTCAAATGCCATCCTGCGTGCATGTGTGCTCACTCCCATACAACAAACACACGGGCACATGACATCGATGCAAACGCGTACTAGTATACCATCATAAAATGCCGCATTCATGCAGATGAAAGCAGCTGAGCTATAATGATTTCCAATGACAACAACAAAGACTATAAACATATTGATAACTATCACGGATACTCGTAGAATCATCAGAGGACAAACGCAATCTGAATTGTCCCACTTTGTTTTTATGAAAACTGTTTGTCCTTTGTTGCCATGTGCTGTGTTAGGTGTCTGTGGCAATGTAGATATATACTATATGCAGTGTTAAAGTACATGTTTTTAATATCCATGCTGATAATAAACAAGGAAGCCTCCCTCGTATGCTGTGGTGTTTGGAGAATACAGAACTTCCTTGACTATCTGCCATGTTCTTTTTGTTTTTTTTTCTAAATATCCCACATTTCTCAACCAATTGTGCCATCTGTCCTGCTGAGAAGTTGGTCAAGAAGGTATGTGAGCAGATGACAAAATGGTAACTGTGGAAAGGTCAGTGAGACATAGGGAAGGACCATCTGGCCCAATCAGAACTGAGAGATATCCAACTGTGATACTGGCCCTGAAACATAAAAAGACCATCTTTGCTCCGTGGGCCCTCACAACACAAAAACCAAACTACAACTGCTCACCTTATCTGAGAACTAATACAACGCTTAACAACTTAGCATAAGCAAGTCTTATGAGCTAGATTTAACACCCCAATGAAATATACAGAGAAAAGACACATTTCTCTAAAATATTGTGCACTGTGTACTGGGGGTAAGTGTAATTATGTAATAATTCTGTTTTGATCTCTTAGTGAAAAGGCGATGCCTTAAAGCTGCTATAATCAATATTTTACATTCACAATGATTAAATTACTGGGTCACTTGTGAGAAACCCACAGAGAACTATCATGCAACTCAGCAATTACCCTCAACCCTACGGAGCATTTTTAGGCGTCCCTTAGCTCATTGCTGCAGTTTATGACCAAAACGTTACTATTTCGGTTGACTCACACTACTCTAATCAGTTTCCAGATGCAGATGCAGGCAGCTGTTTTTGAAAGGAAAAAGCTCTAAAAACTCACTGTATGGTACCTTCCCAGCACCAAACAACAAGCGAAGTTCGTGACTAGCTGGTGAAAATAGAGCATTTCCCCCAGGGGCGAAGCTAAAAGGAGAGTAAATACTGGGCTTTCATTCATTAAGTAGACATGTCAATGTTGCATTTTAATCATACATTATTATTATTATTCCAAATGTAGCCAGTCAACAGTAGGTTAGCGCTGCTTTAATCCATACGTGCTGAGTAGGGAACACAAGTGGTGCTGAAGCACCCAAGCATACGCTTGAAAACAATGTTTTCCACTCAAAGTTACACATCTGCTATAGTAAACATTCCTTCGCTTTTCATTATTGTTCTGGTTGCGTATCAAAGAATACAAGATGAGTACATCTGTGGTTACAACCCAAATATCACAACTGTAAGAAAAAAGCGACTAATTTATATTTAACTGATAGCAAATGTAATCTGCTGAATCATTATGTTTTGTTCACTTTCATCTTAATAATCCCTTGATATGTGTGTTGCCATGGTGCTGCTATATTTGACTCACTGCCACTAACTGTGTCCTTTGGCTGAAGACCTCGGCGCACTCCACACGATGGCTCGCAGAGAGGAAATGTCTTGACTATATGAAGAAATATGAGTAACATGGAGATGCACTGACAGGAGTAAAGTGATAAATCAAATACCTAAAGACAAATCTTGCCCTTTGTATGGTTGTGTACTGTTATCAGGTCCAGTGGGGAGTATGGTGATAGCGAGGCAGACAGTGACACTGGATTTCCACCACTCCTCCACAAACATTTCTGTCCATCAGTAAAACTAAACGTGAGACTGACTAACAATTTACATTTGGACATCTGGTGTGTACATCAGATACCATGAACCTTTTACAAAACACATTTTCTCATCTCATCTAGTGCTTAACGTTTGTAAGTAAAATGCAAACAGCTGTAAATCTAAATTTAGGTGTACGTAAGTGTTTTGACTTTGTTAATCGCCAGTGTGTGGTGAGATCTTATACATTACAACAGCTTAAGTATCCAGATCGCCCAGGATAGCTCAAAGAACATATGGTTTTAATAGAAACTATTCCTTTGAAACTTGAAAAAAAAAAAACTTTAATACACAGAGAATTATAATCTACTCTCCATCTCTACACAAACTCTTCAGCCACATTTAGCTCCTTGTCTGTGCATTTACTAGCCTCATAGTTCTCAACATCCAGCTTACAGCAGAAGCTCTTTCCATCTAAAAACACTGTGTAAACTATCTGCCTAACACCAAAGCCAGCCCGTTTAGCAGGTTGCTGCTGGAGAATGTTGATCTAAACACAAATATTTTGCTCAGGAGTTAATGGAGACAAAAGTGCAGCTAAAAGCAGGGTGAAAGTGGAATCTTAAATTTGTCTGGCGACGAGAAACACGACTCCAATGGAAGGATAATGTTGCTCTGTGGACTTAGGCAATTGTGTCTTAACACATTAGCAGTTTAGCGGGCCTAAACTCAATTAATTCAACTTAAAGTACTTTATTCTCAGCGTCAGAGAAGAACAAAACCAACTTTCTACTGTCCACTTAAGAAATGCTTTGAAACACACACATGAAAAAAAAAACAGCGTCCCTAACCAATAACCGTTTCGGGGATTGCAAATAAGCTGCACAGCAAAGAACATGCTGAGGATTTCTAGGGCCAGAGATAAAACGCAAAAGGAAAGTCATCTAAAGCCAGTTTGAAGATATGTGGACAGCTTGTCATGAAGGGGGGGAATATAGGCAATAAGGGATTATAGCAATGGAGAAAGACTGTGGAAAGATGCACATGACAAGCCTGCAAGTGTACTTAAAATTGTAAGGGGGATATATAGCTGTGAGCAGATGGAGAGGCACAAACGGACCAGACAGGGTATATATGTGTATGTGTGTGTGTGTGTGTGTGTGTGTGTGTGTGTGTGTGTGTGTGTGTGTATGTATTCCAGGAACAGCAGGCTCTGCCATGCTGAGCTGTGCTGTGCTGAGACACGGGCTTCTGGTCGAATTAGGTCAGGGCAGGGCTGAAGGGCTGAGGGTGCCATAAGCAGGGATGGATTTTCAGGATTGGGTTGGAGTTGGAAACGGTTGCATGCTATCATTTTTCAAAAGACTGGTTGAATTCTCATTGCTAAGAATGATGTAGGGTCAGAATGAATATGATGTAGTTTGAGAATGAATCAGCAGCTGACTCATTTTTTTTAATTTCTGGAATATATCTTGATAACATAATTTGTGTGTCAGATTTGGGGATTTGGGCCGATAGTCCAGTCCAAACTAAACACTGGCTCTTGATGGACCTTTAGCTGTTTTCCCACATTTCACGGACACCATAGTTTCTCCTTCATGCTTAGAAGGAGAAGATAAGGCCAGGTGGTTATAATCAGCAACTCCACCGGTCCTTGTGACCAGGAGGGTATCTACACACTTTGTGAGCATAAATATTCTGAACACCGAATCAAAACAAGATGTAGAGAGAAGAAATGAGAAGAAAGATGGAGAGAGAAATAGAGGGACACAGAGAAGCGTGCCACAAGCCTTACTCATAACTCCTGTATGGTCTTATCAGTGCTTAAGACAGAATTACAAGGGCAGACAGTAACGTGTTGTCCTGTACTTTGAGGTGCAGTACAGGAATAGGGCACGGTGTAATGAAGGAAGGTCTTAGCTCTATCTCATCCTACAGCTTAGGTGCAATAAAACCTCAGGAGACAAGATAGAAAAGATGAGAAAAGCAAAACAAGGAAAAGTTAAAAAGGGAAAGTAAGTCACTCTTTTCTAGAAAGGCCTGTGGTGTGCATGTGGGACACCCTCACAGAGAAACGGAGACGGGATTAGGGGACGATAAAGACATCTGAGATAGTAAATCACAGGAATATAATGGGATAAATATGATTAGAGAGTTAGGACAGAGAGAAAAAGAGAAGCAGGTAGAGAGATGGAGATGAAAAATAGATGAGGTGGGACAGCTCTCATGCTGGGGGACTCATCTGCTCCATTAAGGTGGCTGTTTCCTTTTGTCTGAACTATTTTGTTAATGATAATTTTGAGTTCATTTGATTCTGACTCAGCATACAAACAATGAATAACGAAGTGACAAAATAACACCTAAATAGTCTTTAGGGTTTACTCCCTATTTCTGGCCTCCTCGCAGTGTCTATACCTGAACTAAATTTTACTTGCTGATGTTACAGTACGGGGAGGGATGGGTGATTGCAGGCTGATTTGCCTACTCCCTATCTGCAAATCAGGAAGATAGACATCATATCAATGAAGCAAATTAAGTAGAACAATAGGGATTCAATATCATTATCTAAAGCCAAAATCTAGTATACAGGGTTTATGGTTTAATACCTTTTTAATACCTTCTAAATATTTTTTAAAACCTCAACGTAACTTGCTTCTAGTCATACATCAAAAACAGGATCGATAAATGGGAGGACACACGCACTGTTACTGTCAGTCCCGTAGTTACATTTGGTCATTTAGCTGACACTTTTATCCAAAGTGACTTTCAAAGATGCAATGGCTGCAGTGGAAGTTGAAGTTTTCAGAAATTTAATATTAATGGCTGATCTCCCATCAAGTTGTTGATCCATCTATATAATTTGAGTTACGCTACTTGACATCTGCTAAAGAAATGACACAATGCCTACGAGTTCAGCACCACTCCACATTATAACCATGTTCTCTGATGAAGACAACAAGTATACTTGACCAACAGTGTACTAATACTAACCACAAACTTCTTGAGACTCATTACAAAGTTCCAGGGCGTACCCGTAACTATGTAACTCATGGTGCCAGAGGAGAGGGAACAACGCTTAATTATGTTTTTACACGATAATGTCTGGACAAAGTCCAGAGTACAGTCGTTGTTTCACACATGTAGCACACAACAGGAAACTCTCTGTGTCAGACAAGTTCTCACATGTTGACTAAACTTTACAAACCAAGTCTCAAAATGACGTCACAGCTCTGTGACGAGTCCATGCTAGCTAAACAGCTAAACTTTAGTGCTGATGCTCCGTGTTTAGATCCCGGCCTGGTGTGGGTCACACTCCACTAAATTTCACAACACTGGGAGATTATTTAGGACTTATTTTTTTCTATATCTATATTTAATTGAAGTGCGTTTGACACTACGGCAGAGTCAAAGCCTTACCTCTTGTCACACAACTCTCTCGTCTTTCACAAATTGGGTCATTTTTACAGGACCAAGGCCATTCTGGGCTACAAGGAATAATTAAAAAAACAGTATTTGTTGATTTGATACTCCTTGTAGCCTGATTTTTAATTATTTTTCAATTAGAAAAATAATTAAAAAGAAAAAACCCTCTATAAACAGTAAATCTGCATCTAAATCAACCTTTTAAATACATTCTTGGAGTATTATTGATGCGTCTTGGGAACTGATGTTCATTTGTAACATTCAAAGAGCTATAAAACTCCTTATAACAATGGTTGCATCCTTTTGGCAATGAACAAAACCCCACTTTTACTGTTACGCCTTTAAACTCTTTTCATTTCAATCTATGGGTCTTCATATCAAATCATATCATATGAAAGTATCTTACTGAGAGCTTTCATTTGATATATAGTACACATATTCTCCCAACATGACACTTACGTCCCTTTGGCTCCAAGCCCTCAAAATGCATCTGCAAGTAGACACAAACACACACACACAAACACCCACACACACACCCCAATGAGTGTCGGGTTATTGAACCTTTCCACTCAGAAGCAGAGAGCCCTCAGACAAAGTGGTAAATCAGTGTTAAAACCCGTGTAATGTAGCAAAAAGGCAAAAGTGTGAGGGAACAAGTGAGGAGGCAAATGGTCCCTCTTTTGATGGCCAGATTGTGTCACAGCCCTGACTACAATTTGGTTATATTAGAAATATCTGACATTCTGAGAAGTGTAAGGCATTAACAAGACAACAGCTATCAAAATATAGGTAAAGCATACAAGCCTAATGGACATACTAAGCACTAAAACCATAGGTATTTCATCTCTGTGGTCTTTGTATGAAAAGGAAAGCTCACATTGAAGTCGTGATGCACAAAAAATGCCTGAGAAAGGTTTTAATGAGAGATCCTCAGTCTGTCAAATCAAAAATAACAGGCCGTGGGCGAGAGAGAGGGCTCCTTTGCTTTGTAAAAAGAGAAGATGTGTGGTGAATGGGTGCTATGTGTTAATTCAGAGGTGCAGAGAGAGAGAGAGAGAGAGAGAGAGAGAGAGAGAGAGAGAGAGAGGGAGAGAGAGAGAGAGAGAGAGAGAGAGAGAGAGAGAGAGAGAGAGAGAGATGGGAATGGTGGAGGCAAATGTCTTCAAGTAGAAAACGTAGTGAGGACAGACCAACTTTCATTGTAAACGCTGTGCTCGTGAACAAACACAACAGTGCAGAAAAAATACAACCATAGCTGTGTTGTTGTTATGAATCCTCTCCCTCCCTCAGACACAAACTCCTCTTTCCAAATCAATTGGCCTATAGCTGATCATAGAGGGCATGGGCTACTGGGTCACCATTGGACATGAGTGACAGAAACAGGCAGGAGCCAATCCATCAGGCCTAACGATTTTAGATGATTACACCACGCTCCCCTACTCTTACCCTCCACTTCCTCCCTCTCATGCCCCATTCCTGTGTTTTGCAATGTATTCTGGGCTGAAAATGCTGAGAACTTCCCCTTGCTGCTCTTGCCGTGTGAACATATGCAGCCATCGAAAAATCCACTTGTGCAGTTTGTCATCATTAAAGGAACCTCTAGCCTGGCAGCCGAGTGTGGGAACTAAAACACAACAACAACTGCTGTGAGCTGATTTAAATTCAATAGTCTTTGATTACATCTATATTACAGGAAATTCAGAATAATATTTATTCTAGTGACATGTGTCATCTGTCCGCGAACTGGTAAGAGCTGTTGGAGATGGAAATGAAAGCAGAATTGGTGCAATGCTAAAAATAGTTTCTGCTAACATAACAGAGTTACAGCATTTATACAGAAAATATCAATATCAATTTTCCACATATGTGACCTATTAATCTACAACCAGCCAGGTTTAAATGATGAAACATACGCTGGAGAGTGCCGGGTACATCAATATTTGAAATGAAGCCAAGGGTATGCGCCAGGGAAATCCAAACTTTCCTAGCAAGACGGTCAAGATGGTTGTGTTTATGACTGTATGTATGTGTAGGCAGAGTTTAGCTAGTTTTGGTATTGCAGATAACTGTGACATCAAAGTTTTTGATTTTACCAGCAATTTAACTGTAAGAATATATTGTCATTTGGCTGTATTCCACGTCTTATTGACAATAATAATGATTCAGCCTTATGCTTAATTGCTTGTACTGATTTCCGCAGAATGAACACAGAGTGTGTGTGTGTGTGTGTGTGTGTGTGTGTGAGAGAGAGAGAGAGGAATAGATTAACATGAGTAACAGAAATAAAGAAGGAAGGCTAAAGAGGATTTGAGTTGATTGCAGAGAAAGTGTTGCTGCTTGTTTGTGCATTATTAATTCCCGTCTGTTTTGATTACAAAAGCATGTGGCAGCAGCTGGGGATTCACAGTGCAAACCCATGCATGCCACTGGTATACGGTTTAAAGCCCTTCTATCATTAACATTCATGGCACTTCAGACAGACATGAAAGAAAAGAATCAAATGTAAGAACTATTTGTTGTTGGTGTATTTATTATATTTTATTTATTATATGTTAACATGCAATGAAATTGAAATGCATGCACAATGAATGGAAAGTCCAGTACGTGATACTCTATTTTTATGTTCACTGATTTGCCACAAAGAATACTGAGCTGTTTTCAAGTCTTCACACTGTACATTATAGTTCTTGTGTTAGTTCAAAGCAGGTAAATTGATTTGCTTTTTTTTAAAAATTGAGATGTGATAAACATTTGATTCAAGAGTAGGATTTGAAGCACCTACAGTACACCTCTTCCATGGTTAAAATATGAGTGAGGGAAACTCCAGAAACATGAGCACATTTAGAGAGAAAAGATCTGCATGTGTGTCATTTTTTTCTGTTTTTCTTATGAAGGAGAGAGCGAGTTTATCTCTTGCACAATGCGCACATATGCACCCGGTGGCGGATTATTAATAGCAAATCAAAAACTTTGTTTCCATAGTGACTGTTTGAGTCCATTATGGAAAGTCTTTCCTGTTGTTACCAAGACAACAATCCAGCAATGGCAAATGAACGTGGCACACAGCTGAGTGATGCGGTGAGCTGGTGATCTCTCCATAAACAAGCTCAGCACCGAAAAAAGGGGGCAGGTGGAAAAATGGAGGAATGACTGAGAGGGTTGAAAGGAAGGGAAACATTTTCATGTACGCAGCCATCAGTTCTGCTGATAAACTTCAGTTTGGCTTGATGTTGCTACATTTGCATGTATCTAATATCTTTTGTACATATAACAAAATAGCCTAAACATTTCATGAATCAGACTTGATTTCAGAATTGGAAGTAGCCTACAGTATTCACATTCGGTTTACAGTCAAGAAAGATCAAGCCATTATGACTGACTTTAGTGGCAGTGTTTGTGGTTACTATGGTTCCTTCAGAGATTAAGTCCTACAATATTTTTTCTACCCTCTGAGCATCAGTT
Organism: Protonibea diacanthus; assembly: GCA_028641955.1. Lineage (NCBI taxonomy): Eukaryota > Metazoa > Chordata > Actinopteri > Sciaenidae > Protonibea > Protonibea diacanthus. The sequence continues at coordinate 17,849,161 of CM053978.1, forward strand.
TCGCAAACTCACAAAACAAGCTTAGGTATCGTCTTGGATTCAGTAAGTAAACTCACAACTCATCCTGGACTAACAAGGATGTGTGTGTGTGTATAACGTAAGACACCTTGGACAAACATGCAGTCTTATGACTCTCAGCATCCATTATGAAGGATCATAAAACAAAGAGTAGTAGGATTAAAAGTTACATATAACTGATGTGCTGTATAACAATTTGTTCTTTGATAACAGACTAGGGTCACAACTGTGTCTGCCAGTTTGGGAAAGCTGGGCAAACATTTCACTGTGGGATGGATAGCAGTATCATTTTGACAGGAGGATCAAGTTAACCCGAAGTCAACCAAGTTTCCCTGTCTTTGTGATGTGATGAATATGCTCTATTGTTACAAACACAAATATAAAATAGACTGCCATATAAGTCGGGTTTGAGAGATCCAGCAAGTGAATTATGATTCTACAAATGAAAAGCAGTAGGCATACCATTATGCACTCCACTCCACATGAATAACACACACACATACACGATACACAATGCCCTCAAAACTTAAGAGGTTTAACAGGAGCAGAATAAGCAAATAAGGAGACACAACGCAGACACATCAAACAGAACTTATGCCAAAATACCCCAACGGTACTCCATGGTATTGGACTATGACCTATAATTTACACAACATCCTGGCCTGTTCGCCATATGAAGCTTCTGCCCAGCTTGCTGTGGGATGCACAGTCACCTGGGTATACAGTGACTATCAGTAAAAGGGTTGTAGATAAGAAAAAATGCAGGCATTCACTGATAGAGTTTAACTTAAGCATTAGTTTGTGCTTTCAAGTTATCAACAGCATCATTCGGGCTGACTTTTTTCACTGTGTGAAGCTCTCTCAGCCATTCCAACCTTATATAAATTACTGCTGATTAGTTAGGTCGAGCCGTATTGTGTATGTAAAGTCCTTGAGAGTTACCAGTTTATTAAGCACACATCTACAATCGAATGTAATCCAATACAGCGGCCCAGCAATATCTCTCATCTTTGTGAAGTGTATCATGTTCGTGTCAGAGGTGACCCAACTCTGTGGTCATGTACGAGGCTGTATATTTACTGGGGCTGTTTCATCATGAACTGTATTTCCTTAAGAGGTGTTCTCTAATGTTCTGTCCACACTAATTTACATGCCAGGAGCAGAACATCAGCTTCTGTGTCATGCTTTGTGGCTGGTTTGTTGACACTGTGTGCAAGAGGTAAATCAACAGGCTTCTAATGACAGTGTGTCAACACAAGTGAACATTAGGAGCTTTACAAAGATATACTGCAGCGCTGTCATTAACTGAAAATTTACTGCAGCATTAGGGTATTAAATTACATGAGACTACACATACTGACTGCTCCAATGGTCCTGTTTATTTGACAGAGATATTTTTGATCGCCCTGACAAATGGTGTTTCGGAGTTTACCCAAAGAAAAATGTTCCAGGTCAGAAATAGTTGAGAGACGGCCTTTAAATATTGTGTTTCAATGTGCTTTTAAATGTCAGAGAGTCTTTGTGTTGCTAGTGAAGCACAAAAATCACTGTTTGCATTAAAATTGTTTTACGAGGTGACCTGAGAAGCCCTAAACGTAATGCCAATTTCATGCTAAAACAAATACCAAACTGCACTGCTCCACCTGATCCACATTAATACAAACTCGTCTGTGCCCCTCCTGTTACATCGCCATAAACAGATTTGTCTGGAGCCATGAAATTATCCAAGTGATAAAGGTGCGAAAACAGCATTCCTGCTGCCGCTGGCTCTGCACTGACACAGTTACCAAATACTGGGCCACGTACATGTGTGCTTCTTGCACAAGATCAGGTTCACATTAGAGCTTGTTAAGTTCCAATTAAGCGTCAAGCTGTTTATCTAGGAACAGTATGAGAAGCATAGATATGCTTGGAGCAGTAACACGTTTACGGAACACACCGAAGCCTTGTCAATTCATGGCCAATCACTCCTCACCAAATAGGGTCTATCCAGTCATTACACAGCAATAATTATCTACCCAAATACTTCCATGAAAATTCAATCCATATAAAAGCGTCGGGAACAAAACAAATGCAAATGTTCTGTCTTTTGTCCGTCTGAGAGAACACATAACAAATAGGCATTAAATGCATAATTAATAATGTAAAAAACACACAGGCTTTATTCAAATTGTGGAAGCCTTTCAGAGTGTGAAAAAGCCATCATACAAAGCTCAAACAAAAGGGTTTTTGCCTCTGGTGCCGACACACTTACGTTCCCAGGATCTCTTTGAAGTCATACTGATCCTTCACATCTGTGGTCTTCTTTTTCCAGGCATGGCAATCGTCACCCAGTGGCATCTTCTTGTTGTTGCGATCAGAAGCAATACTAGTGAAGAAAAAGAGGATAAGGAGGGAATGCTCATTAGTGCCAAAAGTTTAACTGTTTCCATCCCCCACCTGCAGCAAATACAGTACTACACTGACATATAGTGCTGCTCACATTTCTTCGATGATTTTTAACCTTTGATAACTTTTGATTATTGACATCAGTGGAGTTTTTGCCACTTGTGATGCAACACCAGTAGTATGCAATACATGAAAATCCCCCATTGTAAGGACGGGCAGGTTTATTTGTAATAACTAAACTAGTTAGAGGTAGGTCCAATTGTTATGTGAGCATTATTGTTTCTGAGTTTGTTGTTTTTGTGTTCCTATGAAGGTGTATTAGAGAAGAGCACTTACTGCAGATAAAAGCATGACCTAACCAACTAACTGTTCTGCACAATCACATTTTATGACGCCAAAACGAGAACTTCTATTTCATATTTCAAAGGTTCAGGCAAGAAACTGTCCTGAACTTCCTAGTTACCGATGATATTACACCCAGCTTGACAAACAGACTGTTGCAAAAAATTTTGGGTCAGTCTGTTACAAAGACAGTTGCATGTCTCAGGTGACTTAAGAATGCGGTAAATCCTGCTTCCTCCCTGATACAATTTTCACACACAAAAAAAAGATCATGTGACACTTGAGCACAGGCTCAGGCTGCATTTCAATTGAAACAGTTGTCACAGGTAAATGCTGTGTCTCTGCTGCAAGTCCTGCATCTGCAACATCAGGATAGTTCAACATGTCAGAAAGTAGAAGATTTTTATTTTACCCCAGATTTATTTTATTTATCTTTGTTCAGACTTGTTGTGAAAAGTTACTTGTTGTGGTCATGATTTTTATAACCAACAGGAGTGTAATTTGTGGTAGAAGGGACTAAAAGTCATGGTCTTTATCTATAGGTTAATAAGTAAACTATAGTTTCACTTTGGTGACCTGATTATTGCTGTAAAAGTTTATGACTTCAAGTATACCACGGTTCACTTTAATGTCAGAGCTGCATAAAAGCCTGGTTGTGAGCAGGGTTGTGGACCCAGATGACATAAGATAAGTAGAGAAATTCCCCAAAACAACAAAAGGTTTTTGCTTGGAGCTTTCTTTGGTGTAGCAACGAAGAAGCACAGGGTTGTGAAGAACCAAACTCATTAACTTATATTTCTATAAAATGTGTGTGACTTTACTGAGCTTGTGTAATGCTCAAGTTTCATGATAGAAATGAACTCCATGAACTCGCCCCAAATTAAATATCATACCATAGTATAAGGTATAAAGGCACTGCTAGATTTAAGAGTTAGAAAAAGATGCAATGCTAATTATTTGTGTAACTTATTCAGATGTTTGTCCTCACCATACTTACATACCCATGAGAGGGACTAATCACAGAGGAACCTGCTGTCACTGCTATCATAATCTAAACCCAGAAAGTGTCTATAACCAAGACCTGGTAGACTAAAATAGCCCTGTTCATATCAGCATGCCTCACTCCTCCTCTGTTCCTGCTGCCTGCCTGGCAACTTCACAGTCCGTCTATATGAGATGATGTAACATATTGTTCTGGATTGTACAAGAGCCATTTTGTCAAAGACAATATAATAGCATGGTTAATCATTTCCCTATCAGTTCAGAGTCAACTCATTTAAATGCCGAACTATGTGTATGAATGGGGTTAAGCGACAGGCGGGGGGAAGGCTTAACACTGCTGTTATCTCAGAATAAATGTTAATAGGACGTGGCCTCTTCTAGCTGCATTGTGTGCAGGGTACAGCCACTGATTGATGCACGCATTAATACGGGTTCACATGTTCCATGACTTATGCACATAAAAACACACGCACAGACACACACATAACTGTGGTGGCCCTCTCCTTGCCTTCACTAATGGCAGAAGTTGGCTTCATACCTGTTGTCGTGGAAACCCAAAGGCACTGCTATGTTATCTGAGTCTAAATTGCTTTAGTGTCTAATGGCAGGTGGCAGCTAAGGTGGAAATCATTCTGGCCACTTTGATGGCTAAAGTGTGTTATGTTTAATTAACAGTAAGTTAAAACTTTGATGAATGGTTACTGGATATGGATTAGGAGCACATAACATACACAAGAAGCAGTGAAAAAAAATCATATAACCTGATCAGGTTTTCACTACATACCGAACATTTCATTCATAATGCTTCCACGTGACCACAGGTTTCATTTTAATTGTCTTATTAACTCACAAGTACTTTCAGTTCCTGCTTGGAGGCACAACTTTATTTGCATGTGCATATAAATTGACTGAACAATGCAACCAATACTACTAGGAACAAAGCTTACAGTTGAACGTTTAAACTTCTATCTGAGTCAGTCATCATTTCCTCCACTCCACTTTGCATGCCGTCTGAAATAAAAGGAAGTACCTCTAAATTAGGCATGAAAAAGCGGCATGCAAAGTGATGTGCTTAGGGGAAGCAGTAAGAAGAAGTCTAGTCAAATGTGTGTGGAGGCTTTGCTGGTAAATCTTGGGGCTTTGGTTCCTGTAGTCTAATAACTACTGTAGGGGACAAACAAACAATACATAGCAGACTGTAACTCTATTCCTAAGTACATCTTCAACTTGACACCAGTCTCTTTCTGTGGAAATTGAGGATCCATTACCGACCATGATTCCCCCCCAATGTTTTCTAAAGGAGTAAGTCTCTGTGTACTGATCTGAAAAAACAAAATAATTCAGGACAGTTTTTTGTGCAAAGAATAAAGTTTCTTGTAGATTGTGATGTTGAGTTTGCAGTGCTGAAACTGACTAACTGACTGGCCTGCCAACACAGTAATATTTAGTTTGTATTATTTATGCACATAACGACTGATTAATTATTAATTAAGTACAAATATGACATATGATTACAGCCTTAAATATGAAGGTGTGCTCATATCACAAGAGATTTGTCAGTATTTATCAAATAAATGATTAATGGATAGCTCGAAGAAAGGAGGATTAATCTGAAAAATAAATAATAGTTGCAGCTCTGACCTCGGCCAGCATTTTTTAGGTTTGTTTGTCCTGTTTAAAGAGCAGCAACCTTTAGGCCAAAAATAACTCCAACAGCTTTGAGGATGTTGGAGCTAGAGGAGTGAAAACACCTCTCACGTACTGCTTGTTTGTAGCATCCCACCTTGCTCATATGGAGATTCATGGAGATTCATGTTAATTCATGCACTGTGAATGGGTGATATTGAACATCAAAGTCATTTAAACATCAAAGTCATTTAAAATCTATGAATGCATCAACATTTGCTCATCACTGGCTGTGTTCATTTTAGAAATCTACAGGTAGCAACTGGGTAACCGGGAAAATACCAACATGCACCTAAATCTACTTGGATTTCACTTCAGTGGCACAAACATCTGGAGGTGTACTACATGAGGAAACTTTTCACATACACATTTCAAAAAACACATTTCAAACAACTGAAGTTTTAAGGACAAAGTTGAGCAAGGGGCATCTGTTTTTCCAAACAGGCAAATGCTATAAACCACAGAATAAGGTTGAAGTTTAAAACACGCAGGGGCAGATGGGGGCACGTTTTTTTTTTAAACGTGGGAAAGTAGAGGGTAGAGACACATGCAGGTATCGTATGAGCATGTAGAGGGCCAAAAACAGCCCCTCCATGTCCACTGATGACATGACTTTTGGCCAGAGGGTGAACATATGCTACTCAAAACCCAAGAAGCAACAGGAGTGAAGAGGCTTGAGATAGGGGAGATGCACAATACCATAACCACATTCCCAGAGTAGTTCATGACATGCAGCATTCACCCCTGTTTAAAGGTTTACACAGAGAGAGTGGCTGTACTCACTGGTTTCCCATTCCTGTGATGTGCAGTGGACAGAAGAAACACACACATATATACACACACACACAAACAACCACAGTTAAATGTGACAAAAATGACATGTGGTTAGGCTGCGTTGTTTGAGCGTGAACTATAATTAGCAATGGCGTTAAAACATTTTGACACACACACATGTGCACATACCCAGAATCAAACATACAAACAGAGACATCCACAAAACAGCAACAACAATCTGGGTGGCTCGTGCCTCTACAAAAAGTGTTGATAACCTAACACATTAAGTTAATTCTCCTCTTCCTTTAAGCGCAGACATCGACAATATTGATTTTGGCTCACTTTTACTATTATTATTTCATGTCTGGGCAGATAATCAAACTACAGGGAACCTGCTGCCAAGATATGAACAAAGACTCGTGCCTGAAAAACTGCATTCCTGTTAAAGCAGAGTCGCTAGACCAGAGGCCAAACGGTTTTTGAAATGATTTTTTTTGAGAGCTTCTTCACAGAGCTTTGTTAGGAAAGGTGCAAAGCTACATCTAAACCTTGTTTTGGAGGAAATTCCCTATTATCACACATTTTAGTTGTTTGTTTGGATCCCAACATTTGGACAGATGCACACGGACCCGGGGTGATATGCAGCTCAAAGCAGCTCAAAGAAAGCTGGAGCCGGCACAACCCAATTCCATTCACATATTTAGTACAACAAATAAAGCATGATTCTCTGGGTCAAACGGTTGAACTGATTCAGTGGTGGTGGGCGAGTGCTTTTCCCTGCTGTGCCAAGAGCAACATGTTTAAAAAGCATGAACACAGAGAGAGCAGCAAAGAGGGAGTTCTGCTTATTAACCTGTCCATCAACATTAACTATTATAGGAATCAGAAAACAATCCAACTAATCACCATCATTCCCCTCAACACATGTCATTGCCATGGTGCCTATCCAAAACTACATGCACCCCCTCCACCCACCCACCCACCCATCCATCCATCCATCCATCCATCCATCCATCCATCCCATGCATGCACCCATTGGCTGAGCGGGAGATTTACTAACGGCTGTCTGATTGGTCAGCTAGTGTCAATGACGCACAACAAATCTCCTCTCAAAGTGAGCTTATTAATTGATAAGCAGACTTCTCCTGACACGATCCCACAGACAGAAGCGATGAGGAGGTAGGTGTGAAAGGAGAGTGAACGGAAGGCAGAAACAGGAAGGAGAAATGAGAAATGGGGGATGTGGTAAAAAAAAAAAATCTAAAAATACTCGAGCAGTTTATGAAGAAAACCTTGGCGCCACATCTGTCGTAAAAAAAAAAAAAAAGAAAAAAGACTAACAAAACCTCAAGACCCAACTTAAGTTAACTATATATGGTCACACCATACTGTACACACTTGGCTTTGTTACATGACATTAGAGCAGTATGGTTATACTGTTTTGAATATCAGAAGACAGGTAAGCTATCACTTCAGTCGCATATTCCATGTCAGTATCTGATCCTGCAAACTGCAGCTTCAGTTACATACAGGTCCTCTTCATGTGAATGAGAGTCCATCTGCATAACTGACGGCTGCTGTTAAAGCTTCAGCAGTGAAGCTAAAAACAGTTTTAAAGTCAATAAATCTCCCTCCACGAGTTCCTCTAAAAGGGGAAGTCCACATAACCACGGAGTGGATGTAAAGCGCCGGTTCATGCTGGCTGACAGTCCAGATAAACGCTGCTCGACAAACACCCCCTTAGCGAGAAAACCGCGCTCCAACATCCGTTTATCCTCCACGGAGGAGCTTGAATTTAAAGTTTTGTGTCATGACAGTGTGGCGGCGGTGGGTTCCTACCTGAAATGTAACAGTCAGTACGATCCAGCAGCCGCGTCCACTGTCCGTCTGTCTCTCCAACTCGGTGCGCTCTCACGCGGAATCTGTACTTGGCAACCTCACCAGCAGCCCCTGACGTCACCTCAGGCAGGACGGCCCAACGGGCCAATCAGCGGCCGAGCTGTGGCGTACAGGTAAACAGTTCTGTTACAGTATTGGTCAGCTCTCTCCACCCCGTGACTCCCCGTGCGGTGTGTGCTGTACCTTGGATGAAAAACGCTTGGAGGTGAGTTGGTGGAGTCGGTATGCGGTCTGTGACAGTGAGTGTGATAAATGAGACCTGATCGCGTCAGCTTTGTGGAACAGCTTTGTTTTTAGTTGCTCTCAGTGTACTTGCACACATTTACAAGAACATGAAGATAGAGACAAGGACAATAACGCTGAACAAAGATAGGCAAATAGAACCTAATAAGTTTAGCCTATGTATGAATATATATATATATAAATGAATAAATATGACACATGGGGGTGATACCACTCATTAGCAGCTGCAAAGTTAGTCTTGTAGTAGTCACAGTGACATTCATGGACTTACAGTTAAACGTTTTATCGCTACATAATCCCTTATTTAAGATATAGATTTGATCCAGTGCTAATGTGTCCAAACACTCAGAGGAAAGCCTCTTACTGTTACAGTAGTAGCCTGCTGGTAGTAGTAGTATTAACAAACTTAATAGGTGTTACAGTTTGATCAAAGTGATCACATTATTCGACTCAGAAAGGGTTTTCTTAACTTGCTGTTTCAGTTTCCTGCAGAACATCATGTTGTATGTTATGCAGCTTATATTTTGTTCTTTAATTTCACTTCTTTTGATTGCACTTGTTTGTTGTCCATATCCATGCTCACTTGAATCTGCTTTTTTTGTCTCGTTTGTTGCTGTGTTTTATGTGTGTTTGTTTTTCTGTTGTATAACAGAACAAAATCAATACAAAACCAGTTTAACTATCTATCTATTTACACTATATTCACCTGCTAGTTGCGCACCATTTGGATACGCTGAATTCGTGCAGTGTCAGCTTGCGGTGGTCTTGTGCTCCATCTAGTGGGTGGCAAGTCTACAATTTCCAATTTGCATTTTTTTAACGTTCATTTACTGAAGATGTTTATTCATAATAGGAAGTGTAGCTCAAGAGTGGAATTATTGGAGGGTGCATCTCATTTACCAGTTTCACAATCCATTGTGTGTGCTTGCTAAATCAAACAGGACATAGAATACAAATTGGCATTGATCAGGTAGCTTAAAGGTCCAGTGTGTAGGATTTAGTTGCATCTAGTGGTGTAATCGCTGCATTGCAATCTCCCCACATCTCCCTCGCCTACCTATTATAAAGGTGAAACAACACTTGAAAGGCACCAGAGTCAGTATTTAGTTTGTATGATCTCGACTTCTGTACAAACACTGTGTTTCCATGGAAGAGGAGCCATTCCCACCGTAGATATAAAAGGAAAGCAGGAAACAAAAAGATTGTTATTTTAAGGTGATTATCAAGTGGCAACCTCTGGTTCTGGGATATGAAGCAAATGAGGAAGTGCTAAAAACTGTAATTCCTAGAGCAGTGGTTTGAGACAGGCTGCAGAGAGAGTCAATCTCCATAAGCGCCTGTAGTAAAATGCCCAACAAACATGTTTACAGCCTGGTTCAGAAAACAGTTTTGGCCTCTAGAGCGAATTTCCCCATTCTTGACAACTGTGAGGGTTTTTAAAAATTAATTATATTAAGGCTTAAAGCTGCATAATTAACAGTGTTGTGTACATATTGTCGGCTTCAAAACAGCACTTCGGAAACCTATGGGTGACATCACTCAGGCTCTGTCCATTCTTTACACTGTCATTGGCATAGTTATGAATATTATATCCCATGTCTGCCTTATTCTGAAGACAGAGGCCCCCGGTCTTACACACTGGATCTTTAAGAAAAGGGAGGAATTACCTCTCGTGTGTATTTTTAAGCTTCTACATATGTAAATAACGAATTTCTCAAATAAAAGCTGAGCATTTATATCGCACAGCCCCCCCTCACCGAGGACGCTTCAGACCGGCCCTGTAATGAAGCTGCTGCGGACGCTGGGCGGCGCTGTGCCGCAGACAGAGCCGTGTTTGGCTCCTGGTGGACGCTCTCTGTCTCCATCGTCGGCGCTGAGCTGCCAGTTGCCTAGTGACGAAAAACTATCGACAGCTGCTGGTTTCCTGCGTTTTCAAAATCTCATCGCTGGCACTGAGCTAACCTGTGCGAAGTTTCCCCAGACAAGCTGTTCACATGTTTATCTCTCTGCTGCCGGAGAATGGGACGAAATAAGAACGCTATTCTTATCCGGGGTATCGTGTAACATTTCGGCGTTTCAGGTCGCGGTATGAGGCATTTTGAAGAATGATGAATAATTATATTTTCATCAGGGTCGTTGGGAAAGGGAGCTATGGGGAGGTGAACTTGGTAAAACACAAAACAGACCGAAAACAGGTGAGAGACTCAAAGTATGTGTGGAATATAACACAGCCAGTTAAAATCATCAACTTAGCCCGCTTGAAGTTTGTAGCTTGATGCTATTAAGACCCCGAGAGGTATTAGCTCAAAGTTAGCTTCAGTCGGCTAAAACCTCAGATTTGTTTACACTCTTGTGCATAATGTCGAAATGTATAAGGCTAATCTAAGAATTTAGTCATAGTCAAGTCATATTATGTTAGTAGAGATAATGTGTGATGTTATTTACAGGGCAATAGTACTCAAGAGCTGACACAAGTTGTTTGCTGTCTGCAGTGGTCCTTTAAGAGTCAACAAGACAACAAGGATAATGTCATTCAACCCATTCAGCCTTAAGAAGCTGTAGCTGCATGGTTAATATTACTGAGCATCATGGTGATTGTTATTCCCGTCCTAGAGAGAAAGTTCTGTAGTTTAAACTTATGTCATTAATGTACAAAAATAAATTCAGGTGCAGAGCTCCTGTGTCAGTGTTCATGGCACAAAAAGTACTCATTCATAAGATACACAGGCTCACAGTATACAAGGTGGATAAGAAAAATATAAATAGGTACGCCGCTATACCACTTGAGCCGCCAGAGTGCCCCTTGTTTGAAAGGAGTCCTTCCTGCAGTGACCCGGTTTTGACAAGTTGAAAACGGTCCAGCGAGTGTGAAGTAATTCATATGTAGATCACTAACATTCACAAGATCTGTGAATCCCTGGTCTACGTTACTCACTAGATTTTATAATCTAGTTGAAAATGTTTCAGTTTTTTCCAATTCAGGTAGAGTGATTGTGGATTTTTCTATTTTTCCCCTCCAGTATGTTATTAAGAAGCTGAATTTAATCACCTCCTCCAAGAGGGAACGGCGTGCTGCCGAGCAGGAGGCGCAGCTTCTGTCTCAGCTTCGACACCCTAACATTGTGACATACAGGGAGTCTTGGGAAGGAGATGACTGCCAGCTGTACATTGCGATGGGTTTCTGTGAAGGCGGTGACCTTTATCATCGACTCAAACAGCAAAAGGGCGAACTGTTACCTGAGAGGCAGGTGGTGGAGTGGTTTGTCCAGATAGCCATGGCACTCCAGGTATGTTGTGAGATTGACGTGAGGGTCACACATTACTTATTTTTAATCTGAAGTCACTGTTGTGATTTTGCTTTGCAGTACCTGCATGAGAGGAACATTCTGCACCGGGACCTTAAAACACAGAACATCTTCCTGACAAAGACCAACATCATCAAAGTAGGCGACCTTGGCATTGCACGAGTATTGGAGAACCAGAATGACATGGCCAGCACACTCATAGGAACCCCTTATTACATGAGTCCAGAGCTCTTCTCTAATAAACCTTATAACCACAAGGTAACTTGGTCGACTGCTGCTCTGTGTAGTTTTAAGGTCACTGGAACTTTACAAATAAATGTTATTATTTTTTTCTAGTCAGATGTATGGGCTCTGGGTTGCTGTGTGTATGAAATGTCCACACTGAAACATGCCTTCAACGCCAAGGACATGAACTCACTGGTGTATCGCATTGTAGAAGGAAAGGTTGGTTTCATATTTTTACATATATCTTATCTGATATTATGCTCCGGTGAAGTTTGAATTATTATTTTATTATTTTATTTTAATATTACTTATTTTTCTTATTTTTTTAAGAAATTAAAATTCAGTGAACTGACTGAAATTGGGAATAGTCTTTCCAAATTACCATAGACTTGTCATAACTTCTTGATCAAGAATTTCTTTTTAATTCTTTTCTAGTTATTTTTCTGAACCTCGATAATATAGAAATATGATTGATGGCGAAAAGTAGTTTTGCAGTGATTTCTAATTTTTTTGTCTTTCTTATTAGCTGCCACAGATGCCCAGTAGGTATGATCCCCAGCTGGGAGAACTGATCAAGAGCATGCTGTGTAAGAGACCCGAAGACAGACCTGATGTCAAACTTATCCTCCGGCAGCCTTACATCAAACGACAAATTGCCATGTTCCTTGAGGCCACTAAAGAGTATGTGGCACTGACGGCAGAGCGCCTTGTTGTTATTTCTTATTTCTTTAAAGCAATTTATTTATTAGGAAAAAAAAATATCCAATGCTTGTTTGTTGTCATTTCTTTTTCTGTACACTTAAATTGCGAATTATTTTTTGTTTTGGTTCTCATCAGAAAAACTGCAAAGTCAAAAAAGAAAGCTGTGGGTGGCTGTGGTGATCGCAGGACCAACAGTGCTTCGCCAGAAGTGTCATCTCAGCCAAAACCTGAGAGAAGTCCCCAGCCTGAACCTCCAGCCAGGGTGAAACGGGTGAGTGAGTGGAGCAAGGCTGGTTTAATATAGACAACTCTAATACAGTAATATGCAGTAAGATGTCAGTTACTCTGTTTTGTCACTTACAACTGTATCCTACAATTTTCTTACATTTCTAATTTTATATCTTATAATTCACTAATAACAAAAACCAAGTAATATGGACATAGGATTAATATGGTATTTATTGTGTTTTTTTTTGTTTGTTTGTTTTTTTTTCTTCATCTTTAGAAAGAGGAGAAATCACAACAACATAAACTTCGGAATGGCGTCCCCGACTGCACTCCAATCCAAGCACCTCCACCACCTAAACCCTCCTCACCTGATGCTCTCAAAGCCAGCATTGCTTCCCTGGCAACCATCAGCAACATTAATATTGATGTCCAACTGCAGGATGATGAGGACCTGATAAAGAGACAAGTGCAAGGGCCCCAGTCAGTAGTGTCACCACACCGGGCAGGTACTGAACCTGTGACTCACAAAGACAACAAGGGACGAGGGAAACCAGATCCCTCTCCCCCTCCTTCACCTGTTCATCCCCCCCTGAAGTCTGTATCAGGTGTTAGCAGTAGGGGAGGAGATGAGAGGAGGACATCCAATGGATTGTTAGACATTAATCCACAGGCCATGCCAAACCCGAGGGAGACATTTTCTGTCTGTGGGGAGAAAATGTCAGATGTGGATGATAAGGATGACACCATGGAGTTACTTAAAGAGGCTGACATGCAGAATCCAAAGATGGAAATGGGGAAAGAGCCCGACTTTTATGTCTCTGAGAGAAAATCTGCACACAAATCCACTACAGAAAACACTGGAGTGTCTGTGGAAGTGAATGTAGATGATAAAAATAACACTGTTACCCTTCTCAAAGGAGCTTTGCCACAACAACATACCTCAAACATCCAAGTAAGTGCTCTGGGTGATACAGCTGTGTTTCTGTTAAAGTATTCCTATTTACAGTCTTATTTGTTTCCATGTGATAACTCATGTCTTTGCAGGAAAACCTGGAATCTACTGAAAAGCTGTTAGAGCCATTTCCTCCAACACCGGTGAGCATTTCAATTCTTGTATTTAATTCTTTGAACTCCTGCCAGAATAAAGCCCATAAGCTGACTTTGTAGCACTGATAAGATCCAATGGCACAAAGTAGGGGAAGTTTCTCCTGTAATGTGGAAAGATTTATGCTACAGTGAAAAAAGTGTAATTGTGTTTGTTTAGGAGCCTGTCCAAGAGGATTTTCTCCCAGCAGCCAGTAAACCGGATTTGACCGCTCCACACCGAACCCCACTGAACGTTTCATCAGAACCTTCTGTATCACAGCAGCACAAAGGGAGGGACACAGGACGGACACATGGAGATCAGGACAAGGTAAAGATTTAATCAGCAGGGTTGATTAAATTTATTTTTTCTTTGAGTCTGAATTATCTTAATTTTTATTCATTGTTTTTTTTTGCCGTGTGTTTAGTCTAAGGTGGTTGCTCCTAGACCTTTACCTCCACCTCCTGTTGAGAGCACCGCTGTGGAGGTGAGGAAGAGAGGCAAGAGGAGCACAGAGAACAAGAAATCTAGTGTGCCTGCAACATCCACATCAGCTAGTTCCTGTAAGGACGGATATTTACCACTGCCACAGGTGACAATGCTCCTCCACTCACATACTGTATTCAAACACACTGCAAAGATATGTATTTATCTATATATCTGTTTTGTATGCTGGTGAAATAATGAGCTGTATCAACATTTTTGTAAGTTTCTGTCTTAATTATTTTGTAATGATGGCTAATGGTTTTGGTATATTGGTGTATTCTGAAATCTGTAGTTCTGAAATCTATTCTGAAATCTATCCAGCAGGGTTACAGGATAATTATGACAATCAAAGTTGTACATTTGATCATCTATAGTATTACATTTTGCTGCATTAATATCATTAAAAATGATCAATAATAATTAATAATTATCATTATAGTGATTATAATAATTAATAATTAACAAATAATTCTACGATATTTGTGTTACTAAAAAATGTAGGACTTTATATTTATACTAAAATTATAATAAAGCTTTTGTTCAACCAAACATATTTTAACAGTCATTGCAACTGATGGTGATAGTAATTATGTCTCATACCAGTGCAGTCCTATTATCCATCACAGAAAATGTGGGTCACTTTTATTTTTCAGGCTCGTCCTCTGTCTGCCAGAGAGAGGAGAAGACTGAGGCAGTCCCAGGAGAGCGCCACCCAACCAGGTACTTCCTGCCTCCTAACTGAAACCTGAACATTATCATTGGACCTATAACCACAGAACTGTAAAGCTGAAGTTATACGACGTGTTCATTTTAGGTGGAATATTCTATATATTATTACGGCTCTGTAAAAACAAAGTAGTCATAGTTTGTAGTTGATCTTGATTACTTTCTGCTCTTCTCACAGGTGTTAGTGCTGGAAGAAGGGCATCTTATGATGTCACTTCCACCAAGGATGAGCACTACAATACCCCAGTTACCAGATCTGTTTCAGACACTATCACTGAGACCGGCTATAAGGTACTGACATCCCATCGCTGTGACCTTCAGTTGTACTTTGTATAGTCTAATCTGATAATGTTACAGCAAAACAAGCCTTTGTCAAAACCTGTGTCACAATGATAGGATGTGTTTCCACAGCAGAATAAGCTACCAGAGCGAAGGTCAGATGAAGATGAGTGCAACTCCACAAGTTCGACAGAACGTTCAGAGGGAGACGGCAGAGAAAGGTGAGGCATTGTTAACATGTTTGCTGATTCACATTTCTTGAGTAAGTTTACTGAATAATCTGTGATTTATGGATCATCTACAGGAAGACTGAATCCAATGACATGCAGGATTTAGTCCACATGATGACACAGACATTGAGAATGGATATTGGAGACGGTATGAGTGAGATGGACAAAAGCAGATTCGGCTCTACTGCGCTACCAGAATTTAGACTGAACAGGAAGTACAGGGACACCCTGGTGCTTCATGGAAAGGCTCGAGAGGAAGCAGAAAACCTGTCACTTGGAGAAATACCAATAGGTTAGATACTTTGAGCAAACTGCATCATCAGTCTGCCATTCTGGTGCTTCCTTGTGTCTAAGCAACTTGTCTCTCGTAAAGGTTCCACGTCTGGTCCAGCCAAGGTAAGGAGAGCTATTGAACACCTGAGGACAGATGTGGTGAAGGGATTGGGGGTCAAGCTGCTGGACAGAGTCCTGGAAATCATGGAGGAGGAGGATGACACCAAACGAGAAGTATGATTTTAGTAAAACACATCACACCAAATCATTATGTACTATTACATCAGGACGTATTATGTAAGATGTCCTTTCTTTGTTAGAATTCTGACATATGTAGATATATTGTAAATGGGGCCCATTGAGGCTAAAAGTTAAGTTACACTGACTTCTTAGCACATCTTTTAGAATATATAAACTTGTCATGCAAGTTTGTCTGCAAAGTTTAAAATCCAGCGTGTGCAAACTCAATAGAGTTAATTCCAAAATGATCAGAGTTGGCATCCTTTTTTTTTTCTCACTGCAGCTGTGCCTTCGTGACCAGATGGGAGATGAGAAGTACCAAGCGTATGCTGTGATGGTGAGACAGCTGAAATTCTTTGAGGATATTGCCCTCAAAGTTTAGAAAAAATGCTGTACATAAGGAAGCATGTACACTGCATTTGACATAATTTGCAAGAACGTGTCCACGATCTTGAGAGATCTTGTATAACAGGAAACTTTGTCGTTGGGAGAAAGGTTTCAGCTTTCAAATGTAAACCTGTACTGAAGTAGTCACCCTGCTTGTGTGGACTACATTCTTCCTTCTGCTGACAAGCAAATGATCATTTATGCATTTGTCATAAAATTGACAGCAATTGTCCTTGTGTGAACAATCTTATGTAAATTACTGTGTAAAGTTTTTTTTTTTTTTTTTTTACCTCATTATTCAAACAGAATTTATAATCAGTAGTTATTGTTTGGCTGCCTATGCAAAGATTTCATGTCATCTGAAAGCTCTCCTTGACTTTACTTTTCGTAGTGGATAGTAGTTTTGTTAGTTATAATGCAGGACAGAATTTCAGCAATTGTTGTATGTGTATTTTTGAAGACACTAGCTCTCACTTCTGCTGTTTTTTTTTTTTTACAAAATAATGTAATGTAGATGTACTGTAGATATTAACATTTGAATTATTTCTAATAAATCCTAAATGTATTTTTATTTACACCTACCTATCCATAATGTTCAGAACCATAATAAAAAACACTTAAACACTGAAAAAAACAAACAAAAAGATATTTTTGTGCACACTAACGCACCAGCAATTATTAGTACAAATGAAGCATCCCATTTATAAAACACAGACTGTATCAGATGTTTATTATTTGGACACAAGAATTGAATTATTGACCGATGAACACTGTAACGTTTTTTTTTTCCCCAAATGGAGCATGAGACAAAATTCAAAATCATTTCCGATATAAAAAGGATGCATTGACTGCCGGGCAGGGATAGTTCTGAATTATTTGTGCTTCTTCTTCTTGAGACTTTCCTGAGGTTTTTGGTTGGACTCCCCGCTGGTCTCTGGTACAACAGGCTGCCAGGACAGAGGATTCTGTCTGTACATAGGCCATGGAGGCAGGGTCAACTAAAATGAAGGACAGAAACAAGACATGATATGATGCTGGTTGTTGTTTATGCTTCTCAAGTTTTTACATGGTATGCAACCACAAAACAGCAAGAAGTGTGTACGGCAGAAATATAAATTGACATTCTTATAAATAAAGGGAGCAACAATACAGAACAAAACAAAAACTTACCACACAGGATACAGCAAAACCAGCCAAGACGATGTAGACTGTCCACCCAAACTGTTCAATGATCAGACCATACACGAATCCAATCACCTGGAAAGAAGTCCAATACAAGTTTGATCAGTAAACCTGACTGCAGGTGAAAACAATGCATCTTAGCGGGATGTTTTGAATGGCTGCTTTTGCATATAGCATGGTTAGTTACCGCTGAGATGAGTATTATTCCTTGGAAAATCTGTTCAGCCAGTTTCTGGCCTTTATAGTCCTGTAAGACAAGAGACAGACAACATTAACAAAACCTAATCACTTCACAGGGAGAGAAGGATGGACGCGGGTTCATCTACATGGCGGGTGAAACTAGGATGTTGCCCGACAGCTTTGTTCGACATTGCACTAATGTTAGAATAGGTGAAGTGACGCTGGAGTAATGAATTAAAACGTTATTTGCTATACTGAAGTTACAATAACAAGCTAACGTTGCTCTAGCAGCTGTTGCCAATGTAACTTTAATTCAACCGCCACACCAGCGAGCTACAGATTAACGCTAGCTCGGTATAAAAGCATGAATGAATGGCTGATATTACTACGCAGCTCCACATCAAGTAAGCTTATTATCTCCTACCATGTGCGTGGGAATGGTCTTGAACACAGACAACATCTTTCCACTAAAGATGAACAAGCATAAACGAACAAATCGAAGCAGTCTGACTTCCGGTCTCAAACATATACGTCGTATTGTAAAGGCCCCGGCTGTGATAGCTTAGCGCGGTAGCCGCGCAGCTCTGTGAACAGTGTGGATCGGGTAAAGCGCTGCACGGTGACGCTATATTTGGTTTGGCGTTAGCGGAAGGCGCTGCCTGCCCAGATTATTGCCTGTCAAAATGTCTTGTACTTTTAGGTATTATATTTTAAGCATGCAGTTTTATCTTGTGTCTCCAGTTATGAAATCATATATACGCACTCAGTTAAACTGTATATGTTTTATATAGTGGGAATAGCAGGCTAATGTAATAATTTACAATCAGGCAAACACATGGGCGTCCATTACTACGTGCAATTTTGATATCGTATAAACTTGTTGATGTTGAGTTGGCAGTTTGGCTCCAGTCTGAATTACTTTTGTCAGTCTATCCGGTTTCTTTTCAGACCTGACTTCACCTGCGCTGTGTGTGTTTCGTTATCAGCGTGTGGACAGAGCTGAAAGGCTCTAGTTTGCTTGCGGTCTCGTTGTGTGCTTGTGTGTTCGCCACGCAGCGGTGCAGCAGCAGCTGCAGCAGCAGCTCGGGCTCACCTCACCTCAGTCCTCATTAGCCTGCCAGCAAACACACCTCGGGTTGCTCTCAGGTTAACTCTGAGATTTTAGAGCTGTTTCTACTTTTTGATTTCCATCAGGCGTGCTGGAGGGACGGATGCGGTCGTTGTCATGACTCTGAGGAGAGGTGAGTCACTTTGGGTGAATTAGTTGCTTATTTGCATCTCTTAAACAGTATAGTATAGAGAAGTATACTTCTCTATACTTCTCTAAACCTGTGCCTTTCACAGTTCCCATATTAACAGCTGCTGTTATTATTATCATCAGCTCTTTGTTGTGTCTTTCAGTAAACGTGCTCATCCTTGTGCTGCTGGCTGTGGCCTTCCTGATCATAGTTCAACGAAATCTCCTGAACCTCAGTGACTTTTTACACAAGGAAATCCCAGGTATGTGTAACTTTGCGCTGGAGAAGTATGTTGTGTGTAAGCTCCTCTATAGATAAATGCATTGCATTAAGCCTAACCCTTAAATGCGTCTTCATCCAGATGCAGGGATGATTCTTCCCTTTGAATCTGAGTTGTCTCCAGACCTCAGATCAGAGACGGTGAGGAAAGGAGAGGAGATCCCTGTTCTCATCACTGCTACCGAGGAAAGACTCGGTGCTGTGATGGCTGCCATGAACAGCGTCTACCAGAACAGTAAAGCCAATGTCGTCTTCACCATAGTGACCCTGAATGACACAGTGGGTCACCTAAAGTAAGACAACAAAGCAAGTCTATCTTGCAACACCATGATTAGGCCTACCATTATTTAACCTTGTGCGCATCAATGCATGTATCTATGTCTAAAGCTAAGAGGAATTTGTAAAATGTTGATTGAATTTGATTTAAGTAACTGTCTGACAACCCTTTCTCTCTGTTTTACCAACAGACTGTGGCTCAGTAAGACAAAGCTAAAAAATGTAAAACATAAAATAGTTATTTTTAAGCCTGAGTTGCTCAAAGGGAAGATATCTGAAGATCCACAGACATTGGAGTCTGCAAAACCGGTGAGACAACTAACTTGCAAACACAAACATACACTAGTTAACATTAACAGTCACCACTGGGCCATCATTATTTTCCATGCTACTGTTTACCTATGGTAATCTTCTGCAAACTTTGTTGCTCTGTCTTACAGTTGACTTTTGCCAGGTTTTATCTACCTGTATACGTACCCGAGGCAGAGAAAGCTATCTATTTGGATGACGATGTCATTGTACAAGGTAAGACTCTAACATAAAGGAAGGACCTTGGCCATTAACTTAAGAATAGATACTTTATTGATCCCTCGAGAGTTTACATCAGACTTAATTCAGAAAATGTGTTCTGCAACAGTACTCTCTACAACAGTAAGAGACAGAGTTCCTACGCAGTATGAAAAAGTACAGAAAAAAGAAAAGAGAATATGGAAAAATATTTTTGTTCCCAGATTATTGCCCCTAAAATCTAAAATTGATTGATCACACAAGCAAAAGTGTTCTCATGGTGTTTGGCACAGCCACGTAGCACAGTATGGCGTGCAACTGACTGCATACTGCACATACCGTATACAATGTTGCAGCCCTGCCCCAGTGTCTCATAATTGCACCAAAGACATCTGCAACCATCTTAGTTTAAAAGAAAATGCATCAATATATTTGAATTTCTCATATACATAGCATCATAATGAACCAAACATTAACCTTTTCTGAACATTTATGAGTTATGCAAATTTGTAGTTAGAAAAGTAAAAAAGTAAACTGCAGTACCAAGCTGTAATTGTTTGGGGACATAATGGCATACATAGTCAGAATGTAACACATTGTTACGCACATTAATGGTTGGATTTAAAAACAAACTTTAATTAAGAAAAAAAATAATAATTTACATCTATCTAGTTGTACTCAGATGTCAAATGTAGTCTGAAACATGTAATAAAAGTCTGAAAATTTCAGTCTCTGAAAGGAAATTAATGAATGGATTTTGTCTTTTCTTTTATATTTCAGGGGACATTCAGGACCTGTATGAAACCAACCTCAAACCAGGACACGCCGCTGCCTTTTCAGATGACTGTGATTCAGCCTCTTCTAAGGGCATTGTGCGAGGAGCTGGAAATCAGGTGGGGAACACTTTCCTGAGGTGACTATTTTCAGTTATCTAAAACATTTATCATTAATATGATTGAATAATGAATCTTCTTTTTTTCACTAGAATAACTATATGGGTTTCCTGGACTTCAAGAAGGAGGCTATTAAGAAGCTGGGGATGAGGGCCAACACATGTTCCTTCAACCCCGGTGTCATTGTCGCCAACCTAACTGAGTGGAGGAACCAGAACATCACACGGCAGCTGGAGCACTGGATGGAACTTAACAAACAGTACGTTGTTTACACTGGTGAAAAGATGGATGAATATGATGTAGTTGGACCTTTCTGGTCTTATTATGCTGAATTTGTTGCTTTCCTCAGGAAGGATCTGTACAGTAGGACACTGGCAGAGAGCATTGTCACGCCCCCACTCCTCATTGTTTTCTACAAACGCCACTCCAACATCGACCCCATGTGGCACATCAGGCACCTCGGTAAGTTTAGTTACTGATAAGAAACTACATTGAATTTTTTTTTTCAATGGACCATTGACTTTAGTACATACAATACAGTATGTACTGTGTGAGTATGTTGAAGTGTTTTCATGAATATTGCAACATTTCCTCCTCCTCCATTATGTCATTATGCTAAGCTAACTAGCTAATTGATCTCCTAGTGTAGGCGTGCGTCTCAAAATGTTGAACTGTTCCTTTCAACAGATTTGTGGTAACATTAAATCAGTTTAATTGTACCTGAATTCATAGCTGACTTCTGTGATGGATGCAGGTTTTCATGTTTCTTCAAGCACGAATACCAGATTCCATACCATGATTCCTGCTTGATTTGAATATTTGTGACACCAAACATAATGGACATCATGACTTAAATCTAAATGATCATATGATGATTTTGTTTTTTATAGGCACTACAGGAGCTCAAAACCGCTACTCCCCACAGTTTGTGAAAGCTGCCAAACTCCTCCACTGGAATGGACACTATAAGCCTTGGAGCAGAACATCAGCCTTTACTGACGTGTGGGATAAGTGGTTTGTTGCGGACCCCACAGGGAAATTTCAACCAGTGCGAAGACACACAGGAGACAACTAGATTGAAAAAAAATTGTTTCAGGAACTTTTGACCAACCAAGTCCCAGCAGGACCACTTTTTGTGATATCTCAGGAACTAAGTAAGGCCTTTTAACTTCCCACACCGCTGTACTTTACTAGTTCTCATGTAGACCTGTGCACTCATTCAGAATTGACCTTTTCGTAACACCCACTGCGTTTTACTAAAGGCTTAGAGCACAGAAGCTCAGAAGCTGCCTTGAGATCGCTTTGACACGCTTTTTTAAAATGTTTTAATAAACTATTGAAACCGTTTTTACTAAGGAGGCAGACGTTTATGAATACGCCCTTTTTAACAGACACATATGCATCAATTCCAGTCAGCAGTAAACTTGTGACTGCATGCCAAGACAACCATTTACAAGTTAGGCCTGTTTACATGCAGCTTCATACGAGCTAATTTACATTACTAAAGCAGTTTATACACTTACCTCAGCTTTAATGGTGTAACACAGCTGGCCCTACAGTTTAACTTGTACAAACACATTCCCCTACAGAGTTTGAATTGTAATCATTTTAGCCATGTCTTTACCTCAATTCAGTATTTCCTGTGGAAAAGTAACGATTTTTTATTCCTAATTGCACATAGGTTTATTAATTAGATCCCTGTTTTGTTTTGTGGTCTATTACATATTAAAGGCTTCAGCATTTTCTGTCCTATCAGATTTGACGATTGCCATAAATGAACACTAATGCAGTACTCCACTGCCTCTCTGAACTGTTAAAATGTGTTTTTTTTAATGACTTTATATTCAGACCACTAAACTGCACCACTGCAGAAATTGAAGAACATGTTTGCATAAAATTCTTTTGCGTTTCATCCCCTTCCCCACGTTGAAAAACGTTTTCGCCTCGCTGGTGTAAATATGTCGTGTTTTGTAAAGTACATGAAATAAACATTTTTACCATTTAAATCTTGTGATTTTATTTTTCAGTTATCTGTAATAAACCTGGTGTTTAAGATTTGCAATTTTCAAGATTGTCTCTAGTTTTCTCTAAGACCTCCTGAAAATGGACATTGAAGAGTTACAACCAAAGAAAATGCCAAACTCTCACTACACCATTGAAATATAAATCGATAAATACATACTTGATTGATCCTGAGGGAAATTCAAGGTTCAAGTAATCGTAGTTTTAGAAAAGAGAAAACAAAACAGTAAGGTGGCCAATAAAGGAACATGAAACTACAAGATTGAGACTTTATAGAGGGTTTATTACATTATAGTAAGTTGTCTATATACAGTATTCTGCATGAACACATTACAAATACCTCTGGACATTTAAAACTCACTGACAACATCCGAGAGGAGAAGTCAGTGGATATATACATACATACACACACACAGCCTTGATCACTTTACAGATAAAGTCCATTTCCTGGGCAGAGATTAGTCCCAGACATACAAATTCAATGGAGTTATCAGCTGAAATGTAGTCAAGGATAAAGTCTGCAAACTGTCCTCCAGAGTCAAAGTTTGAAGAAGGGTGAAAACAAACTTGGCAGCCCCTATCAAACTGTGATTCTGATTCAACTTTGGCAGACACCGATTCTTTACGTCAATATGTTCGTGCATATTGACAAATCCAGGTCTGCGGGTCCACCAGACCATGTGAGCACAAGTTCAGAAACCACGTGAATGCCAAGCCTATTTGAAATCTGTGTTGAAGTCATAGGCGTCATCTGTAGAGAGGCCGATGTCAATGGGGACAGACTTGAACTGCACGCGGCCTGTTTTTTCTGAAAGACAAGGAAAGATATAATAAAAAAAATAAGGCCTAATAAAGGAGTTGATTTTAGTCAAATAAATAAAAAAGAACAAACTATTTACTTTTGAGAGATGCTTTCTGTGGTTCCTCTGGTTCTTCCTTGTCATTTGTCTCCTCAGTGATTTGTTCAGGCTGCAAGAAGAGCAAATGTTTAAGTCCAACAACCCTCACGATACACAGTAATTTCAAAATAAATAAAGGGTTCAGTCAGCTGGATCAGAGTTGGATTAGAAGTCTTCATAAACAAATCAAGACTTGAATTTTTGTCCTCATTTCCAGGAGACCAGACTGTTAGCATTATATGAAGCAGCTGTACTGTCTGGCAATTTCCCCAAAAAACAAAAAAAAACAAAAACAAAGTTACCTCATTATTTTCATCATTCTGCTCTGCTTCATCCTCTGCAGCTGCAGCACCAGATTTTTCTTCAGAGATGTCACAGACACTCAACAGGCCTGCAGTCGGGCCTTTAGAGGTGAAACCTATACTGCTGGCCTGGTTTGGGAATTTGACCCCTAAAGAAAACAAAAAGAAAAAAGTTCTTTTCAGCAACACACACCGAAGTGACTACTTTCATTTGGTAAGTGCCCACTCTGGTGGCCATGTTGCTTTTTACACCTTGTGAATATTCCAAACAGAAAACACAGAGTGGTCTAAGTATTGTTTACGGGTAAACCTTCAATCGGCACCCTGCTGCTTAAAGAGTTCTTTTAAAAACACCTGTACCTTTCAGTGTCTCCTCGTTGCCAGCTTTCAGTTTGTTGAGGTCCCAGCCGTTCTGCATCTCAGCGACCACAGCTTCGGACATGTAGGCGGGGAGGCTGTGGTTCTCCTGCACCTTACAGTGGTAGCTTAGCTTGGCTCTGAGGAGACACCAAATCAGAGACTCCTGTGAGATCAAGCGCTCCCTACTCTGCTTTATGAATGAATGTACGTTTGCAGGTTTCAGTGCACAGTGTTGGGATCAGAGTTGGATTAGAAGTCTTCATAAGAAGTCAAGACTTGCGTTTTTGTCCTCATTTCGAACACTGTTGCACTACCTCCATCCAGATAACACAAACACTCACCCTGTCCATTCGTCAAGGAAAGCTGTGGCTGCCTGCTCTGTGTTAGGGACTCCACCTTTCTGCAGATAGCCACGCTTCTTGGCAAACAAGGTTAAAAACTCCAGAGAGTTCCTGAAATCCGGGACATTGTACTGAAGCATGATCTGAAACAACAAGACGGAGTGACCTGATATTATTAAAACATTTTAATGAACAAGACAACGCCCGGACCGATATAACCAGTTCATAAATTACATCTCTCACGCGAGAGGAACTGCCATCCTACCTGAGTCTTGTCACACTGTTTGAGCAGAGTCCTGACAGCCTCCAGCACGCTCTCCTGTCCTTCCTCCACCTGCAGGCTCCTCAGTGCCATAGAGGCTGGTGGGTTGGACGGTAAGGCCACGACTCCCGGGCTGTCTATTAGTTTCACAGTCTTTGAGATGTGCACATCCTGCATGGATCTGAGGAGGTGGTAACAGGTAACGTTTGACTATGGGAATAAGCTACATGTCCAAATATGTTGATATATTAATTACAACTTGAATACTACTAAATATGCACCATGACACCTGACACCAAGTTTTTATGCACTCACTTTGTGATGCCTCTCTTAACACCGGCATTGCATGCAAGCATCCCCTTCACACTGTTAATGAGACTGCTCTTCCCCACATTAGGAAAACCTGACGGTAAAAGGAGATCAAGTCAAAAGGTGAACTTGTCCTTTAAACAAATTCAAAGATATGAACACACCCAGAGAGCTGTATACACAGAGCTATATAAGAGTGAATTATTCTGAGACCTCATAGATGTCAATACTTCATCTAAATCAACAACTGGCATCATAAAAACAGGGGGGGGGGGGGGGGGGGCAACTATGCCCACTCTGAGTGAAGCTTCATTCTGCGTGCTAGCAGCCAAACTTGTAAGGAGCTCAGTGAGACAAGTATTTCCAAAGCAGGCTGCTCCTCTGGATTTGTCCATGACCTCATTGGAGGCCACTATCCTGCTCTTCTTGGCTTGCTGACAAAGACAGAATAAAGACACAAGTAAAATCAACTTATGTATTTTGGTCTGGATTTCAAACAGACTGAAGCTCCTTCCCACTGTATGAATATTACAACATTTACATGTTTCGTCATATTTTGTTCACAAAACACACATCAGCTCTGCTCCTGACAGAGCCACATAAATCTGTGTTTTGTCTGTTGCTCTCGGAGGTTATAACCAGTTATAACAGCACAGCACGAGCTGCTCAACCTTCTCAGTCCTCCATATTACAAGAAAAACACAGAATTATCAGCAGTTTTACTCTGTAGGAGGAGAGAAGTGATGAACACTTCACTCCCTCTTCAAGTTCAGTTGTACTGTTAATTTCCTTCATATAAAGTATCATATGCTCCAAGTTTAAATATTTGTTACTGTACTGTTATTTTCATTGCTATCTCTTACCACCACTGTTCTGTCCTTGATCTGCGTTGATGCTTTGAACGCCACGACTGGAAACTCTCGTTGTAAACACTGTATCCATCTCTCCACATTTTCCTTTGGTACCAGATCTACAACACAGAAAATCAAAACACATAAAGAGTCCTGACAACCAACTTACACATCAGTGTGTTTTGCATCTAACGTGGAAGCATCGCAAGTCCATTTACCTATTTTGTTTAAAACCAAAATGAGTTTCTTGTTGCCTTCCCTCTGCAGCACCGCCTCCTCCAGCTGTGGACACCTGCACCCCAGTGGATCACGAGCATCAAGGACTTCAACCACTACATCAGAGGCATCAATCACCTGAAAACAAAGTAGAAAGGGGCAGGCATCAGATTGAGGATAACCAGATAAACGTTTCCTTTCTACAGTAAAACACTGCCTGGGGTTGGGTCGTTTTACCTTGTTTAATTCGGAGCAAAGGTACTGTTTTGAGTTCCTGTCTGGGGCGGTCTGTTTCTTTGGAACCTCTTCCTGTGGAAACAGATGCACCAAAACTAGTAAGTCAACAGTAGAGTGATAGATTTTGGCACTGACGAATGATTTCAGTCTTACCTGCCGAGCCTTCTTGGCCTTGGGCTCTTTTTCTTTACTTGCAGCCTCTCTCTCCTTTTTCCTCTTCTGGGCTCGCTCCTCTTTTTTAGCTTGTATTTTTCTTTGTTTTTCTTCTTCAATCTGTAAGACCAAAAAACAACAATTTGGAAATCAGACTACCGGTGATCCTGCAGCACAACAAGACCAACACAAGGAAAAAACGCTGTCCAGCCCTGTTTCAACAAAACACAGAATGGTCATAACTCATAAGCCTACAATAAGATTAAGATTATTTTAGTCTTAACCCACTTTTGGGGACAGATTAGATCGGTCCATGAGTCTGAATGCCTTTATAGTCATTGTGATAAACTGCATATGATGACCAAATGGCTGCCAACCTGTAGCCTCCTCTGCTCTGCCTCCCTGAGCACCTCCTCTTTGAAGGGAGCACTGCTGGGCACACCGGGGTCCTTCTTCACGCGTTTGCTCACTCCTTTCTTCTTCGCCTCTTTTCTGAGCTTTTTGTTGTGTTCACGGACCTACACAAATACGCAACACCAGATTGTGACACACAAATAAGTTAAATACAGAGCAGCCTCGTTCACACGGGCCTCGTGGAGCTGTACACTTTTATATTCACAGCAGCGACTGATAAAGTCAGGCTCTTACCTTTTTCTGTATCTTATAACGCTTGGAGCAGGAGAGCCGCTTACTTGCTTTCTTTAACTCTAAAGACAAAAAGATAAAGATTAAAACACATAAACGTTGGTTGAACAGTTAGCTGAAGCTAATGCAGGCTGATCACTGGCAGTTGTTAGCGATTAAAACAGCTAGCTCATCATCTCAGAGAATAAACGGGACAATAAAACAGAACAGAGTTGTTGTTTTAGACGCTCACACATAAATAAAACATCATTATCTAGTGTTTCCTTACTCGGTCGTTTCATGGTGAAGCTGCGGTCCTTCCAATGTGACTGCTCTGCTCTCACACGTGGAGGAGTGAACAAGTTTTGATGTTTCGTCACTTCCGCTTTTGTCAGCGCACGTCCCGCCACCTGCTGGCCTGGAGTACTTACTGCTTGTAAACTTTATATAAATACACCGTTCACAAAGTTAGGGATACCCACCGCTTTTGTTTCAATAAATTGTTTAAGATAACGAAATTACCATTGCATGCTTCTAGTTAAATGCCCTACTTTCATGGTATAATATCACTGTAGCATGAACTTTTTCCATGTTCCATAAATTTTACCCAAAAGTTGAATATTCCTAACTTTTTGTGAATGGTGTATATTATTTAAAAAGAATGTTCTTAATAAACGTAATAATTAATTAAATGTTCTTCAGTAAAGAATGAATTGGTATAAAAAGAAACAGTAAATTAAACTTACGTTTTAAAAATAAGACATCACCTCGTTATTTAAATCACAAAATATACAAATATATATATATATAGTTATATATAACTATATATATATATAGTTATATATAACTATATATAATATATAGTTGACACGTTTTCTTCAAAAGTGAAAACCATCTTTTAAGATTACTATGAGACTAGTTGCCAAACAGGATCCCATTTACTTTTCATGTGTTTTCATACCATTTAATTGTCAGGTGCATTTTAATTTCTACTATTTTGACAAGGTAGATAATACCAAAATTCATGACAAATGTTATACTTCAGTGCGGTGACCGGTGCAGGAGTCTACTTCTACACTTTAACAATTGTACTGATGTTGATGATAAAACCATTAATTAAACCACTGTTTGCAGCCATACTAGAAACATAGACAACACAGAGTTCTAACAATCATAATATAAATTCATATAAAGTATATTTCCATTGTTGCAAAATATTGCAGTTTGGTAAAGTTGCACTTTCCATCACTGAGGTGTGTTGTTGTGGTGATAGTAGCAGGTGTTACATCAGACTCTGTGACCTGCTTTTAACTTCAATTAATCCAAACCTGTCATCTCTGCAAATATAACCATTTTGTCGAAACTTGTTAATCGTGTATTATAATTAGGGAGGTCACGGGAGATCTTGGTGGTGGTGGAAGGGGGTGGTGGTGGTGGTGGAGGGGGGGTGAAGTAGTAGTAGTAGAAGAAGAAGCAACAACTCCGGGTCACGTGATTGGGTCGAGCATCTTTTTTGGTCCATTTTGGATGATAGTAGGAGCTCCGTGCGACCCGAGAAAATGACCAAATTACAGTTTTTAAACGTCTTTCTCACTGAGCGGCTCATGCTCGCTGCGCAGGAGATTTACAAATCGGTCGAGGATACGATTTTGGAGTACCAGGAGGAGATAGCGATCCGGGAGCGGGAGAACGACCATCTGAGACGCAGGCTGCGAGACGCTGGGATTGAAATATGGCCAGGTTAGCTCCGCTGAAAGCTAACGGTGCAGCTGCGCCTCTTTATGTCCTATCAGCTGAGTCTATGGGCTGGCATTAGACAGCCAAATAGAAACATCTGCGTACAGGACCAGTGTAACAACACAATAAACAGCCCCGGAATAATGTTACCCCACTTCCGAGCAAGTTAACTTTAGCTGTTAGCAGGCTAGTTGACGTTAGCTGCTGTTGTTGCGGAGCGGCTAGCGCGTTAGCAACCTTTGTTCGTTAGCCAACATGCTAGCTTCGTCGACTAGCCGACACCCGGGTTAGCATTCAGCTATCTGTAGGTATCTGGATACTTGTATGCGTTTTGACGCGGCGTTTGTAGTAATTCAGCACCTGTTTGACGGGGACAGGTGGATGTGAACGTTGTTTAAATGAATACACACATTCACCTGTTGTGTCAGTGTTTGTTTACTCCAATTTTAGTACTCAGCGTAAACCCATGGCTGCGAAGTGAAACTATCTAACTATTGATCATGTAGTATAAAGATGCCATGCACTCTTAACGTCAGTCCATTTGTAGACGTTTCTTTACGCACACTTTCACCTGACATCAGTCTTGTTTTTTTTTTTTGTTTTTATTTTTTTTTTTAGCTTTGCATTGACAGACATCCCAGTTAAACTCACTGTGAAATAACAACAACACTTAGCTACAAGTTCACCTTCATATAGGTATTGCATACAGGGTTAGTGACTATTATATACGTACTCAAGGTTACCCATGACTGTTTTTTATGGCGGATTAAAATGAATTTAATTAAAGTATCTGTTGTTTCAGCCATCATTTTGTTATTGATTTGATCGTCTGTCAAGATTTGACAGAAATAAACAGCTTCCTGCAGGAAAACGTGGTACTGTTCTGTATGTTGACCAGCTTGACGGGACATGTGTCACCACAGTTTAGTTATTTATGCTATAAACATTATCTATCAGTTGCAGTCGACAAGATAGTGTGTTTGGCTCTTTGCAGTTTCAGTGGAAAAGCTGTCTCTGTCATAGCCTTAAAGTGTCTTCTCTTTGTGTTCAACTGCAGCCAACTTGACGAGCAGGTTAATTGTAATATTAAAATACAGCCTTCATAGGCAGAGTCTTAATTTTGAACGTGACAAACAAAGTTCATGCTGTTGTGCTTGCACCTAATGTAGTTGATGGTTTCATTTGAGCCTCTTCCTCCTGTCATGTTTTCAGATCGTCCGTCCATGGCGCTGTTGGATGAGGAGGATGGCGAGCATCCACGCCGTGAGTGGAGTCCCAGCATGGGGCATGAAGAGCGTATCCCTATTCAGATTAAGGATAAAAGGGATCTACGGGTCAACCAAGGAGACGATCAGCTTCGTGGCCATGGCTCCTGCAGCACACCAGAGAATATGTTTACTCCCCCGCGTGTTGGAAATGAATATCCCCAGGAAGGCCCCCACACATCCAACCTCCCTCAGAGTCAAGGTGTGGAGAACAGGGACAGGGACCCTGCATCTCGAGGCCCCTCTAGGCATGTAAAGGTAGAGAGTGGAGGAGGCCACAGAGGCTCTTCTTCCTCCAACAGTAGTGCTCAGCCCCTCGCACCGGTCAACCCAAACTGCTCAAATGAGAACAACATTGACATTATCGGGGTGGAGAATGGAGGACAGATGGTTGGTGCTAAGGGAACTGGAACTGGAGCTAACAGAGGACAGGCCTCACACATGCGTAACCAAGGAGCCAATGCCGTGGACTGCCCCCATCAAAAATCCCCACTACAAGCTCACATGTCATCCTTTTGTTGCAAGGTTTGCGGCGAGGCGTTTAGTCATATTGGCCACCTCCATGTGCATGTACAAGTGCACACGCGAGAAAAACCTTATCGTTGTGGAGTATGCGGGAAATGCTGCAGCTCCTCCGGGAGGCTCCAGGAGCATCAGCGTAGCCACACAGGAGAAAAACCTTTCCGCTGCCAGATTTGTGGAAAAGGCTTCACACAGATGGCTCACTTGAAGGTACACATGAGGATCCATACTGGGGAGAAGCCATACAGTTGTCCTGTGTGCGGCAAATGCTTCAGCCGGTCCGACAAAATCAAAAGGCATCTCCAAACCCATAGCCGAGAGGGAACATATTTCTCAGGGCAATGATGAAAGTTTATTATTAAACAACCCAGTTTGTGAATCATATTGATGTGGGTAACTTTCCTACAAAAAGCTAAAATTGCTGCCATTAGGACAAGGCTTTTTTTTTTTGTACTTTCAAAGAACTATGGATTCTGCAACTCTTAGAGAAAGTTTCTTATCTAACCTAATACTTCTCCACGCCATAGTCCCTCAATAGAATTTGTATTAGCCAGTTTAGTACGTCATTTACTTAATTTTGTACTTGTCACTGAGTATTAAATCTCTAAGACACAATTTGAGTTATTAGCTAGCCTTTCTGAA
The DNA here is from genome assembly GCA_028641955.1 of Protonibea diacanthus. Lineage (NCBI taxonomy): Eukaryota > Metazoa > Chordata > Actinopteri > Sciaenidae > Protonibea > Protonibea diacanthus. The sequence continues at coordinate 17,880,975 of CM053978.1, forward strand.
TTATCTAGCCTTTTCCGTAGTCATATAATTAGCATGATGAAGTCTTCCACACATGCCTTGAAACTGAGATGCATCAAGAAATGCGACAGTATTCAGCACAGTCACAGCTCATTATCAGCCAGTCACTCCATAAGTTTACACGTAAGTTTCAAATCTGCAGACTTCTACCGGACATCCATCTTGTGTTCGTTATTTGAGTTATTATTTGAAGCATGAAACAATCTCCTTTTTTCTCAGTTAACTAGAGATATGATGGCCTGACAAATGAAGCCTGTGTTTCATCTGGCTTGTCTAACACTGCCAGTAGTTTTTCTTTCTTTTTTTTTTTTAATGTAGCAATAAAAAAAAAATGGTGCAAACGAAAAGCTACTGAAATGCCCCCCTAAACTGTGGACTTGACCGACTTGCAAAGAGAAGTCTGACTCTGCACTTATCTCCATTTTAGTCCTTATTTTTTGAACTTCATTTTTCTCGTTGAGTGTTGTTACATTTGTTGCAGAGCTGAAAACTGCCATCTCACATCGTCAGTGCTTCATGTCGTCCACTGATGGACAAATCGATCGTGAGACTGCTCCACTACTTTGTGAAATAATGTGATATTCTGTAAAATACCACTAGTCTCGATCTACCATGCATTTAGAAAATTTTGTGGTGTCTTATTTTTTATTTTTATGACATGCACTATGGCATCTGTCTAAGATGATGCAGAAATTCACTCTACAGTAGGACCAGACAGTATTAGCTGAACCTTACTGTGGTTTTTCAGGAGTCTCAGTCTGCAAAGATTTATGTTCACCTGTGTTTTGACCTCAGTAGTCATTCACATGTGAGGTATTTTTGGAGTGCCCTCGGTTGTGGTTGATTTTTCAGATTTATCATAGAATCAGGTACTTCCTCTGCCCATCTTGGACTGATGTCCTGAACAGTAGATCCTACAGTTAACTCTCTCCTCTCAGGACTAATGCTGCATTCATAACATGAGGGCATACCATAAATACTAACGTCTGACTACAGCTATTCTAAAAGTCAGAAACTCAGGGTTTGTGAGTTTTGGGACTTAGACCCTGCTTGTTTGCAGGAATAAACATGATGATGACAAAAGACGAGAATAACAATTTGCATCTGAATGTCCTGCAGAAAGATGAACTAAATAAAATATGATACCCTCAGAGTATGTCAAAGCTCAGTTGTTTGCTCTGGGATGCACACCAGTGAAACCACCATGTGTGATGAATGCAGCATGAGACAGCACATCCTCACAGCTGACCAGCAGCCCTTTCACACACTGGGACACCTTTGTTCCCCCTGCGCACACACTCTCTCTCTCACACACACACTCTACTGTACAGTGTTGTATCATTGCGTATTAAATGTTATTTTTTAATAAAGTAGTAATTGAGTATCCTTTTTGTAATTGTCTTGTATTATGTGTGAGCATTGTTCACTCACTGCCACGACTTATTGAGACACATAATGGAATGGGGCCAGTGTTAATGTTATTCGTTACACCTGTGCTTGTCCTGCTTTGACAAGTCCACATGTCTGCCATGAAAAGAGTCAAATGAACAACAGAACCCTAAATATTGATCATTTGGTATATATTTAGAGAAACTGGCCTTTTTCACATCTTGACATTTCACAGTGAGGATATTGGCTCTCTGTCATGACTTACTGGAACACAAATAGCACAGATCCATCGATAATGTTATAAGTAACACCTGTGCTTTTCCAGACCGAACAGTCTTCTGTGAAAAAAGCTCTATTGGAGGACATAATTCCTGTTCTCGTATGCAGTAATGCTATTTTAGCTTTAAATCCTACTGCTGTGCATTAATATTCAAACCACATTAAAACCCTTCACACATCCATAGCTAGGATTTGACAAGCAGTGTGTAAAGAAGCAAAGGATCCACTCTGCTTTATTTTGTAGTAACATATATGCAACACCTGGTGGGGTACTTTCCATTTCACTGTTTTTCACAAGTCTACTTGACAGTATACAACTACCTGTGAGGGCTAATTGTCTTGGTTAAATGCAATTAGACACTCCAACTACATGTATTCCTCCAATGAAAAGAACAACTTGAAACTGGAGTTTGTCTCATATAGAATCAGAATCACTTTTATTCACCAGGTATGTGAACACACACGAGGAATCTGACTCCGGTTTCACTTTGTTCTCTGTGCAAAAAATATAAAAAGCATAGACATAAAGAAGAACAAAGACAAAGCTATGTACATGTGTATAGGTAAATAGGTAAATATATACATAAATATCTGTGTGTATAGACAGGGATTTTTTTCTTTTTGGTGCAATGGTGCGTAGTGCAAGGATGAAATAAATATAAATATACAGTGCGCACAGTATGAGTGTACAGATATTTTACAGGTGATCTTACTGACATTTGAGTCCAGTTTTAGCTGTTCGTCACAGAGACAGCCTGAGGGAAAAAACTGTTCTTATGTCTGGATGTTTTGGTGTACAGAGTTCTGTAGTGCCTCCCAGAGGGAAGAAGTTTAAACAGGTTGTGACCAGGGTGTGATGGGTCTGCAGAGATGTTACCTGCCCATTTATGCATTCACTGACAGCTAATTTAAACATTTAATTGTATGCAATCTTGTGCTAGCGCATGTATTCACACTTGACAGCCTACAAGCTTATTACTTTGAAAGGAGTACATCAATAAAACTCACTGAAAATCCTAACAAGGTTTATGCACCAGTTAATCATTGACAGCCACTTATATATGTGTCCAATGACATCTTCACGCCTGTGATTGATATTTAACACAGTCATAACAATGTACTCTCTTGCTGTGTTGACAATAAAAGCATGTCTGCCAATATCAGCCATGAATATTGAGACTAATAAAACCAAGACTGAGCAGATCAACCTTGGACACGATCCTGTTATTTGTGGTGCAGGCAGATAGGAAATGGAGGATGCATGGAGCAGGAAGAGCCAGGAGATTTCAGGGAGATGGAGTTGATATGCAAACTTCATTTACTCATATAAAATTTAAGTATCTGCCAAACAGAAGTTATTGAGGTAGACTTGCAGGCGCATCAATGTAGTTACTAAAAAGCAATCCAATGTAACAAGCTTATTAAGTTATCATGATTACATTACCCAATCACAGGCACTCAAATCAGAAGACTGCAGTGTAATCAGACATCAAAATCAAATGATGGCCTGTGTAAAGAGATTTATTTGGATCCATATCATTCAATCAAGTACCAGTACCAGCGTTTGCACCCATCTTTAAATAAATAGTACACCAATATACATTACACTCAATTCAAATTGTGCAGCATGTCTCTTCTTTCTCATCAGCAGTTGTTGTTGCACACTTCAACATTTCATTAATCTAACCTGGGATGAGTTACTGCATCTTTTATGACTAAAAAAGTAATTAAATCTCACAGTGAGCTTTAGCTGGAGGCATTTCACAGATTAATTATAAACTGTCATGTAATTGATAACTAAAATATGTGATACATTTTCAAATTATGTAAAAATAAATCTCCTCACTTACTGTGCCTCTAGCGCTATCCAGCCAAGCACATTATTGTTTTATCTTATTTTTTGTCTTATTTTTTATTGTTTTGTTTTGTTTTGTCTTTTTTTTTTTTTTTTTTTTTAGCTTTTTCTGCCTCGATCTCAAAATAAAGGACTTCTTTTTGGTGGTTTATATTTATGAATTCATCAGCCACCTTGCTTGCCTTCACTGAGCTTATATTTTAAAGCATAGCTCATGTCTACTGAAACACATTTGCAATTACATGAATTCTTGAAAGGGCACACCTAAAAAGCCACTATAGCTGATACTTTTATCCAAAAATAATTTTAGGAACACACTGTAGTTTCCTAACTTCCCATAAAGGGGACATTTTGATCAATCACTATCGCCCTTAGTAGCTAAAAATAGCAGTGAGCATCATTATTTTATGAGGTTTCGATGTCTGACAGCTGTTGATTGATTGAGTGAGTGATGGGACAAGAGTGCTCTCTGGGGATCTCATTCAAATGTTGATTGATCTCCAGTTTAAACATTCAGTGAAGCTGAATGAGGCTGGCATAAATATTAAGTTTCATAAATAGGATTTGTTGTCAGTAGCTGCATATAGGTTAAGAGTGGAAATGGATATCAGTCAGGGGGGTCTATAAAACAGAGTAATGTGACTGAGCAAGAAAATATAGCTGCAGTCAGCACACCACAAGCGTCTACGTCACATTTGTAAATAGATCTCTAAAGATGAATACATTTCAGCCTCAGAACAGTAATTCATAACTCATAATACCTAAGCAACAGGATAGAAAGGAACGGAAGAAATAAGTTTGTCTGTCCTATAATAGATTCTGATCTCAGTCACAGATCCACTGAGAGGTCTTGGACATTAAATGTATAGTGTGTCTGTCGCTCCAGGGCAGCAGCATTCATCTGTACGCTGTCTTCTTCTGGCCCTCCAGGCAGCCACTCCGGGCCTACCCACACTGTGTATGCAAAAACTTCATAGTTCATAAGAACACTCCCTGCTTCAATTCCAATGAATTGCTAAAGATAGGAACATTGGCTTTCGCAAAGCCTGGTACGTCACTAGCTTTTAGTTTGACAGACTGCTGAGAGGACACATGAGTGTGTGTGCATGTTTCCTCTCTTTTTTTTTTTTTTTTTACTCACACATCATGTCATGAACACATGATTCATCATTTCAATTGTCAAACAGCCTTAAAGGATCCGTGTGTAGGATTTGGTGGTAACTAGTTGTATAGTTGATGTGCTCGCCTCACCCTCATCCTTGAAGGAGAAACCTGCTGGCTACAAAACACTTCAAATGCCTGATCTAGAGCCAGTGTTTGGTTTGTGCATCCTGGGCTTCTGTAGAAACATGGCGGTTCAACATGGAAGAGGATCCGCTGTGTCTATAGCTACAAAAGGCTCATTCTAAAGAAACAAAAACATAATGATTCATATTTTTGGGTAATTTTACACTGATGGAAACACAGCCATGCATATTATATTCTGTTTCAGCCATATTCTGTAAATAATCTTAATCTTACACACACTACAGTCTGACATTTTGGGAAATTTGTTTTCGTACCATGTTATCACTCCAGAGTCAGACTCCAAGTCACAGTGCATAGGTAAGAAATAGTGTGGTAACCCCGTGCAGAACCCGGCCAGCTGTTTCTGTCCCATGTATTTCTCTTGTAAATATTTGTATTCAGTGTATCTCCTCAAAACCCATTGTGTGTTTCTTTGAAGGTTTAACAAACACGACAAATGCATTTCCTTATAAAACATCTGCAAAACTGATTTTTCCTAAAAGCTTGAATCCCACATTGTTTACATTCATATCCTCTTAAAAGCAGCCTTCTTCTTCTCTGCCTTAATGTGACACCATTGTCAGAAAGATATGCCAATGCCAAAAAACAAACATTTTTGTTAATTTATGTCAAGAAGAATGTTTATAGAAAGAGCTCTCTCAGAAATGCCAGATTTTCCCTCTTTATTTACCGAGCAGCTGATTCAGAGCAGCCCTAACAAGCCTTGCTCGATTGAATGGGTAAAACAGACATGCAAAGTGTCTCAACATAAATCACTACTGTTCGTATTAAGCAGATCTCACAGCTGTGTCTGTGACACCATGATAGAATAATCACATTAGGGTTCACAGGTCCATACAGAATATGGCATGAAAATGGAATATAGTATGGGTGTTTTCATAGGTGAATTGTTATATTTGTCTTACCTTAAAATAAGACTTTTATATCTAGATACTGTGGGTCCCCTTCATGTTTCTACAGAATGGATAAACTTAACACTAGCCACTATAGTTTCTCTTACATGCTAAGAAGGAGAGTTGAGGGTGTTGCAATCAGCAACTACACCCTTAGAAGCCACTGTATCGTAACCACTGGTCCTTTAAGGTACTAAATATTTAGTTTTGTTGGTTTCTACATTACACCATCAACTTCACACGATGAAAAACATTTGACAGGAAACTCCTGTTTTACAGATTACAGATCTGTTTTTGGGTATAAATAAATAACTTGTCATCTGTGCTGATGCATTACTACTACCTTTCCTTTTTTTAAATTTATTTATTTTTTTATCTCTAATCAATCCAATACTACTCGTGGCAGACATGATATCCCCTGGAGATGTTTTCATTTTCCAGCTACACACAGAGCTGAAAATAATAATGATGTGTCACTAGTTTCTAACACCTCACATATCCTGCAGCTTCTGTCTGACCACTCGATGACACTTCGATCTGTTTTTCAGAGAGGAGATGGTAGGATTACGCCTGTATCTATATGATCCCTGTTTTATCTCGGGTGAAACACCACCTCTGCAGCACCGTGGAAATGAAAGTATAATATTGCATGTTCACAGGAGCTTAAGTGATTCGAGGACCAGCCAGAACGATGTGGCTGCATGATACTTCCTAGGTAACTACTAATGTGTAGTATTAAGTCAGTAATGTGTTGACAGTGTACTCAGTAATGTGATGCCCTGAAACAAGTTGTTCCACCTTAGAGGGTGAAGTGACTGCTGCTGCAGCAGTATAGTGTTTTACATATTGTGAGTGTAATAGAGTAAAATTGAACAGAATTATATAATATATAAAGAATTATATGATATAAGTAATCATTTTATAAGTAATAATTTCTATGTTTTGTGTTTTGACTTCCCCTTCAAATTTACCTTAAAACTAACTTTCCTGAAAACTAACTTAAGTTCCACAACACTCAACACAAAACTGACTCCAATATGACAATCCCTACTGTGAGCTATACAAATTTATGGCAAAAGGAAGCACTGGTATTGGATACTGCACATATCCTGAGATGGACGCAAATGGCGTGCCACTAAACTGGAAGAATCTTGTTTAGTCTAGGCAAGATAATCTTAAAACATACAGGAAGTCTCTCCGTAAAGCCAGAACAGCCTATTACTCTTCATTAATAGAGGAAAATAAGAACAACCCCAGGTTTCTCTCCAGCTCTGTAACCAGGCTAACAGAGAACCACAGCTCTACTGAGCCATCTATTCCTTTAGGTCTAACTAGTGACTCTGTTGATTTGTTCTGTACACGTGACATCTATTGCACGTCTGTCCGTCCTGGGAGAGGGATCCCTCCTCTGTGCCTCTTCCTGAGGTTTCTTCCACATTTTTTCCCTGTTAAAAGGGTTTTTTGTGGGCAAGCTTTTCCTCACTCGAACCGAGGGTCTAAGGACAGAGGGTGTCACTCCCTGTACAGACTGTAAAGCCCTCTGAGGCAAATGTATTTTGTGACTTTGGGCTATACAAATAAAATTTGATTTGATTTGATGAGGTATTGGAATTGGTTGAGAAAAAGCTGAATTGGTGCATCCTTATTTATCGCATAAGAAAAATCAGCTGTATTTATTGCTTCATTTCACTTAGTGCTTATATTTGGGCTCATAAGCATGTGAATATGTGTGTTAGTTTTGGTAGTATGTCTTGTAATAACTGAACTCTGACATGTCATCTTTCATGATATAACAAACTTGTAAGCAGACAGCTGGCTAATTAAACACCCATCTGATGAAACAATATCATCATTCATGTTGAGTCATGTTTTATGTCACCTGAGGAATAGTCAGTCTCCTTTTCGCTCTCTGCTCTCTCTGACTTACTGGGCAGATACACAGTTCTTTGGCTGAAATGTTACAGACAGCTAAACAATGAGCTGAAAGATTCTGGTCATAATTCCCTGTAGGATTGTCACTTTTTATGTCAAAAATAGCTGAAAATTCTTTCCCTCCCTCTGACTGTGACCTCGTAAGTCACTGAGACCAAAGTCTCTCATGCTATAAAGAGCTTTGGTTTTACATTAATATGATTTGCCGTGTAGACTAATTACTATTTATAATCTCTCGGAAAATCCATAATAAGCATTGCAGGGAATTAATTTGTCCATAATAGGATTACAAACCTCAGCCACAAATACCATCCACATTTCAATACCTACTTCACTTTTGTTTTTTCCTCTTGCTGCCAGCTTTAGGAAAGAGCTGGAGGGAAATGCTTGGATATAAAGTGCTACTAGGGGTGAAACACATAAAAGTGAAACGGAATAATGAAAAACTGGGAATATGTGCGACAAAAAGTCTAGGAGTTAGGAGGCATTTGGAGAATTACTGTTGTACTGGTGAGTCACAGAGAATAGGACATGGGAAAGTATTCAGGCTTCTGACTCTTTTGAAATGTCAGTGATCATGTTTGATCCCACGCATTGTCCATCTACACATCTGTTTTTTTTCCATCAGGAGCTCTAGAAATATTACACTGAAGACTATTACCAAGACACTGATGAGTTGCATTTTTTCAAATAAATATTAAAAATAAAATAAAAATAATAGAATAAATATTCTTCAGTGCACAGCTAATAAAGCCAAGGCTGAATTCACATCTGTCTAGGCCTCATCCTGTCATCCTGCTCTACTCATCCCCCTCTTTTTCTATTTGACTTAATCTCAAACTCTTTCCGTACGTGACAGTATCCTTTATTTATCCCCTCTCCACACCTCTCTCCTCCCTTTCGTCCCCCCTCTCACCCCATCCATTACTTGCACCTCCACTCTCACTCTCTCTTGCAGCCTTGACGTCCCTTGGCCCTGCCATCATATTTCACAACAACCTTTTAATGTTGTTGTCAGCCTACATGCACACGCACTGTCTGAGGCCATAAATCTCCAAGGTTACATGCACAGCCATATTTCTGATGCTACTATCCAGGCAAACAGGGAAATCTGTGTGTTTTTCCACCTACTGGCCTACTGATCGCCTGTAAGTGGCAAAATAAATCACCCAGCTTTAGAGATTTATGATGCTGTGAGGGATAGCAAATCAACAGGGACGGTGACAAAAAGAAGCATTAGATGACATACATGCTGTTGTGCCTCCTTAACAACCACCTGTTGTTTGACAAAACAGGTGCAATTCACTGTTCGCCTCCCCGAATAGCAGTTGTCCAATCGAAGCTTAGCAACCATAACTAGGCACAGCAGGTCAAGTCAAGCTTCCAGGATTTCGACATATTGAAGCCGTGTGCATGGAAATATAGAAATAAAATAGAAATATTACACTGAAGACTATTACCAAGACCTGTACGATGCTGTTTATCTCCTGTTATTGTTTACCACTTGTTGGTTATGCATTCATACACTGCATCGTAACATCTTATGCTTCACTGGACAGCCGTGTAGTGCAGAATGATATGAGGGCTGCAAGAGAGGGATGGACACACAACATATGAGTCCCACACAGAGGCCAGTCTTGGTCTGCAGTAACAGCCCATTCTCTAAATATTTGCTTGTCTGGGTTTGGTGTGGTCTAGTTCCATTCCTATTTGGATATCATGCACGTCTGTGTGACTTTTGCCAACGATGTTGAATTTGTTTTAAATCACTTTGTTTAATTTAAGATCATATCAGTTCAAGTCACAACAAGGATTGCTGCATTTTCTTTCTCATAAATAAGGTTTATTTCCCTGTGGTCAATCCCTTTTTTTCAGAAGTTACCAAATCAGTGTGAAGTCACTGAAATGCTACATTCAGGCTGGTCACTCTGTGTTGACAGTACAAGAGGGAGAGAAAAGGGGGGCAAGAGAAAGAAAGCAAATGAGAGGGTGAGGGAGCCTTGGTTCGGTAGGCACAGAGTTTAGTGGGCCTCATTAGAGATGAAGCTTCATAATAGAGGATACTCACTAACAACCTGGTGCTTTGACCCCAGTGGGGCGACAGAGTTCAGAGAGGACAGGCCTTGATGAATACATCAGGATAAGTGGTGCCCCGCTTGGGTCCTTGGGGGCTCCTCTGTTGAAAATCAATAACATGGCCAAGCTCCAGGAGAGAAGAAAGGATTTCAGGCACACAGTGTATGGAAATAATGTAAAGCACTCTTTCTCCAGCATCCTGCCAAGAATTGGGTTCTTAAAAAACTATTGAGAGTTGATTGAATGATGATTTAAAGACAACGTTTAGAAGAGACTGAATGAAACTGAATCTTAATCCTAATCTTAAATCTTCATTTGGTCTTTTAGAGGTTATGCTCACATGTCTTTTGAAATATCACGACCTTATGGTAACAGTTAACTCTCCTGTCTTTTTGAACTATTTTCTCACAGGCTGCATCTTTTCCACTGATGAGGCATCCTTTAGTCAAGCTTGCAGGGAGGGTTCATGTCAATGCTCTGTGGAGCACGGATGCAGTTAGAGGCTTTTTGGAAAAATATTCAAAACAAGTGATAAGATCAATAAACTCCACTTAGGTGTGTCATCAACAGTCCCCCTCTTCTGCTCTACATCAAAACTACCATCTCTCTTTCATCCTCATCTCTGTTCAATTTCAAGATGTGCTGCGTCACTTACACATACGCCAGTACCTTTTACTTTATTGTACTTCAGTGTAAGAGCTCTGGATAGATTTGTTTTGAAATGATAAACTCACACACACACAACAGGTTTATAGAGATCTTAGATCTTAGATAGGTTTGGGCTATGTGTGTATTAGTTTGCTATCTGTCAGAGACCTCTTCTTTTTCCAGCTGCTAAATGGCTGAAAGTAAACATGTCCCTCTTTTTTTGTCTTGTATACAGTTTCTCACAAAATACATTTAATCAAACATGACAGATACACAATTTACCGCTCATGTTACAATTTAAAAAATTCCAAACACAGATTAACCTGTCACGTTAGGGTTTCTTCAGACCTTAGAGGACTCACCAAACCCAAAATGTAAAAGATGCTGTCATAGCAGCTTACATTATAAGCTTTGGAACATATTGAAATTTAAAAGGCATAGAGTAAAAACTTAAAACTGTAGAGGATCTTCGTAACAGTGTGAGCTCGGTCACAACGACACAAATATCCCACGTACAGGTAATTCCAGATTTAGTCTAGTCAGTCACTCAGATTGGTCAATCAGAATGACAGCGTGAAGAGACACACGTAGGCCTTTGAGTCAGTGAACGTCTCGGCTCGGTGCCTCGGAGAGGAGCAGCCAGTCAGGCTGTGTGTTTCTGCATGAATGGTCAGATTGTTCTTTGAGGCGGTGACGTCATCTGTGTGTCATCTCACCGACTACCACATTTACAGAGGTAACGCTGCTCTTTTCTCCTTTCTCTGTATAATATCCCACTTCTCTTTCAGCACGCCAACCTACTTTTGGAGAAACATAAAGTTCCAGAGGGACACAATATGCAAAGTACATTAGTGCTTAACCTTTCCCTATGATTTACGAGCACTTGCTGTTGAATTTTGAATGCAGGTTTCTCTTAAGATAAACCTTTTATGTGGATGTATACAGATAAACAAAGATATGACTTGTGTTTTATTTCTTAATCAACATTTTCATAACTGAAAGTCACCTGGTCGGATGTTACTGTCATGGCTTTGGGTTTCTGTCTTCTTCTGTGTTTGTTTTCCAGTCCTGTGTTGTGTTGTCTCAGTGCTTCTCCCCATGTGTCTGCTCCTTGTGTATTTTTTGAATTCTTCTTACAAATTCTTTTCTTACTGTTGATTGTTTTTTGTTTGTTTGTTTGTTTGTTTTTACCTGGAGTCACCTTTTATTACTTTGTGTTAAACTGCCTTTTCAGTAAGTAGTTAAAGGGACCTTTTGCTCATTCTACTTACTTGTCAGCACTTGAGTTAACCTTTTGAACTACACTAACAGTAACATGCCCTTCATCGTGTGTTTGTTAGTTTGTAAGTTTTCAGTTTTCCTAACTTCTGATCTGTAGCTAACATTGTATTGGAGACCCTGCAGTGCTGACATCTGTCGATGTAAAAGTGTTGTATCACAGGCACAATGACAAAAGGACAGAGACAGCGTGGAGACATTTAATGTCAGTGCCATGGGTCAGTGAATGCAATAAACATCACTTATAAAATTCAAATTCAAGTATTCACAATCTTCAGCATGGGCAACAAGCACTAAACCCCCATACAGTAGCTGCATGCAGATCAGAGTAAAGCAGGCGTAGAACACCCTGATGGTTTCACACAGCAAAACAATCATAACACACAAGGAGCAACATGACATTCAAAGCCTGTATAATGGAAACAAATCAAAGATGGGCTGTGAAAAGCAAAGGGAAGATCCAACAGAATGTAGAGCATTAGACAACCAGTCATAATGAGAACAAATCCACCTTTAAAGACACAGACTGACATGCTGGAATATATTCTTCTTTGCTTTTGTATGCTGAATATGAAGCTACGGCCACAAAACATTTAGATTAGCTTAGCTCAAAGACTATGGTGAAACAGCTACTCCAGTCCTGTCCCAAACAAGATATGACATGTTAATTTTATGAGATATAAAGGTGTTGGTAGGGGGTTTTCTTACATTTGTGCAGAGCCAGGCTAGCTGTTTCCCCCTGTCTCCAGTCTTTGTGCTAAGCTAAGCTAACCACCTGCTAGCTGTAGCTTCATCCTTCAGTGAGTGACATACATGTATTGTTAATCTCAGTTGCTTCTCTGTGTGATTCTTAACTTTAATATTTAATGCCACTGGACACTCAAATTTACAATAGCCTTCTCACTGTGTGATTCGGCACACAGTCAAATATTGTCATTTAAAGCAACATTATGTAAAATCTAAATAAATGAATAAATAACAGCATTATCAGCATTATATTAAGACTTTGCAGCACTAAGTCACACACCAACAACTATTTCACTGATCTAAAACTGGATCATATTTAATGTTTTCTGGTTTCTCTGATGTCCTTCAGTTGCTCCACTTTAAGTAAATTAACCACCAAGCTAGTTAGCTCAGTCCACGCTGCCTGTATTGCGTGGGGGAGTGTTGGTATTTACACTGTTAGCAAAGGGAGCTTTGGACGGCTGAAAGGAGGAGGTTTTGCAACTGTCCATATTTACATATTACAACTGTCTATACATACCGCAGCTGTGAAATCACCAAATTACTAAAGTATCAATTTCTACACATTGTTACTGTAAGTTGTCGTAAACTATATATATATATATATATATATATATATATATATATATATATATGGGATTGAATTTGGTGGTTATGCTCAGACATTCATTACAAAAATTATGCAATAAATTCTGCAAACAAAAAAAAAAAATCTGTCTCCTCCATTTTCCTCATTAGAAAACTGAACTAAGATGTAGTAGTTCACAAAGTCCGACTGAGGCAGCAGTAGGAGACCAACAGCTGCTAGGTAAATTACAATTTTTGTCAAAGGAGTCTGGGTGCTTTGAAGAGGGCATAGATCGATATAACAGCTTCAGTTTTCTGATCGCACACTAACATTTTAGTCTTTTTAACTCAACATTTCATCATAGAAAAAAGCTTGTTGCTGGTGCACATTTTTTTTTTTGGCATGCCTATACCCAGTCTTTTCGTTGAACAGTGGTTTCTAACATTTATTCACTCTTATTCATTCTGATTTTTGTGGATGCATAATGAGATGCTCGACTTTGCATTTTTACAATTTCAGGCCAAATTCCCAGAGGCTTTAAACACATAAGGCAACATGAACTGAATTTAAATCTGGTAACACATTATTTAAAAAAAAAACAAATCCTGTTTGTCAGGTATGTAAATGTCTCTGTCTACAGTAAATCACAATGCTGGTACGTTTTGACCCAAAAGTAGAGGATAAAAATAATCAATAACATTCATATATACCACAGATATATGTGGAGGTCATTCCAACAGTTCAGTCATGGTTCTCTTCCAGTGCTGCTGTCTGCAGCATGACAATGAGCTTCGGCTCACCAGTCTGTCTCAGTCGATACTGGAGCCAGAGGAGAAGAAAGAGAAGGAAATAGAAGAGGACAGTCTGAAAAGGTAGATACAGGAAGATCTCCGTTTTCCATTTGCACTAATTAAATGTGACAAATGAGGTTATTAGGAAATAATTTGTTACGATGAACCTTTGATGAACCACTTTATTCTTTTTTACCTGCAAAATGTTTTTATTAATTGTCTTAATTAAATCTTGTTTTGGTTCACTGATCATCTCTCTCTGTGCGGTTCTCACATACATGTGTTCAACCAACTCTGACAGGGCTTTCATGGCTGGTGGAAATGTTAGGAAAGAAAGATGGACAGGAGCTGTTTTAGTGAACAGCCATAACAAAGCCTCTATCTGCTGACAGGAAGAACACATGTGGGCAGCAATTTACAATTAATCTGGCATCAGTGTGCCATAACATAGCGTTGATTCAGTTGCCTCTGAGGTAAGCAGTTTTCTTAATGAAACTGACCTTCAGCAAAATTGCTACTTTTGCAAACCCCCATTGTTCCTCAGCATGAGCTAAATCAGTTCTACTATTGTGTGGATTTAAAGGGACAGTTGACATTTTGGGACTTTGTTTCATCTGCACAAAAATTAAAGTGTCAAAACGACAGCTGAATTTATTTTCATGTGCAGAAGTATTAAGCAGAGGTTAGATGCAGACCAACACTAAGACATACAGCATTATAATTCAGACTTTTTAATACTGTGAGCCACAGCTGACACCTAACTACTACTAAAATATGAGTAATGAAGAAGACCTTCTTTACAGCCAAGCACAGTGACGTCTTGGTCTCCCCTGGTTGCCTGGCAACCACACGTTGACAAGACTCCAGACATCAGGATATCAGAATAACGTTTATTGCAAAGTAGGATTTCACATACAAGAGATTTGCCTTAGTTCATAACAGTACACGTAGTATGACAGAAATGTAATGTAAGAAGAGAGCAAGTGCTATAGTCAAAAAGCACTGACAAAAAATTATGAAAAAATATTACAAAGACTATAAAATATCATAAAAATAACAATATATAAATAAATAAATACATGTGCAATATCAAATAACTCACTCAGTCATCCCTCCTGCATGTGTAACTTAAATCATAACATATTGGGTATTTATTAATCTTAAAGCTGAGACCAAACTTTTCTATAGATGTCTTTATGCTAAGCTGAACTAACTGTCCTCTGTCTGCAGCATCATAGTCCCCAAAATGTCAGTTTTATCAGTTTTTTTAATGATGTTCAGCTCACTTCACTTTGAACTTACAAGTCAATTCAAAAGTCTCTGCAGACATCTGAATCTATAATCCTATATTTTTCCCACGATGGTTCATTTTACCATCTTTTCCAATGTATTTTCATCCAATGTTTGAGCTCTGTTTGTTGTTAAAATGTGTTTTCCTTTCAAACAGCCTGAACTGTTTGTGAGATAAAAAGGGAAAGGCAAATGATTTCAAGCCCCAACTAGTAAAAGGTTTGTCTTGGAACACAGCCTTTACAATGATCAAAGTGAATGTCACATTGTGTACTAAAAATCTGTAATGAAAGAGGCTGATCTTATTAAAATTGAAACAACACAACATCCATTCCACACAGCAATAAATCTTTTAGGGAGCAATATAATGCCAAAGGCTTTTTGGTGTGTGCCTAATTCTGGAAGGCCTCGGTATAGCTTCATTTAAAAGATGTTGAACACAGAATGACCTTGTGAGGTGTGATTGAGCAGAGATGTTGTCATGCAGAGTGAGACTTTGCCTGTACTACTTCTTAATTTGAATACATTTCTGATAAAAATGGAAAGCCCGTGATGTCAGTTGAAGCAACAGAGAAACAAGAGAGTCAAGAGTCTCCATGCATGTTGGACCAGGAATGCTTTAAAGAATATTCTGGTAATAGCTTGTTTTTATTGCCTTCTCAAGACCCTCTCTGGCTACAAATAGATAAGAACATTATTGAATCGCTCTGCAATCAGTCTGTTTCTCAGCAAACATTTATCACTCAAGTGTTTTCTCATTGTGACAGTCTCAGCAATTATGACTTTGCACATAGACGTTGTCGACATATTTCAACTTCAACATTAACAGCTTTTATATATATATATATATATATATATATATATATATATATATATATATATATACTGTATATATATTAGGGGAGAGGTTTAACATGAAGGAGAAAGGTCACCAGAGGATTTCACAGTAGAACACAATATGGTGCAGAAACAGGGCTATAAAAGTACACCACTGAGAGGGAGCAATTTTGTAATTTGGTCTTAGGGAGGAGAAAATAGCTACTTTAGCTTAATATAACAGCAGCATGAGATAAGAAAGCTTGCCTTCTCATATTGTTTTATTACAAGGTGAAAAACTACTTGATGTACATGTCAAACATGTTTTTTAATTCATCTTTAAAGTGGCTGAACAATTTGCTTTATTTTGTTTTTCTGTGGACAAAGTTGACAGCTTGATATGATAAATGCCTCAGCTGTCACACAATATTTATGATAATTTGAAATTCACAATGCAGACTGTTAATTTGCCTAATTGTGTGAAAATCATCTAATCTTTTCATTTTCAGAATTTTCACGCTTCAAACGGTCTTAGTCAAAGAGGTCTTTGACTGGAGCTTCAAACTCTTGTGGCTGACAGTTTGGAGATTAAGACTTTGGAGAGCTGAGTCAAAAACTGAGTAATCACAATATAAATCTATTTACATCTTAAGCACCTCTAAAGCTCAACATCCTTTATTGTGGGCAAATCCATTTCCCCGGGGACTCATCTAAATGATAGATGGACAGTGCCAGAGTAAACCACAGACGCATAGCTCATTGCTGGTGAAATCTGACATCTATTTAAAGAATGCAAAAGCATAAACTCTGCTTGGCAGGGAAGGACTTGTTCTTGTTTTATGGAAAGTTTTCTCACACCAGTTTTTATAAAAAGAGAGAAAGAGTTCTGCCTATTGATCGGTCTCATTAACTGTGTGACCAGGCTGCAGTGAGAGCTTGGGCACGGCAAAACTTGGTTTTATGAACGCACGGGATAACACATTTACATCTTTCATTAGGAACACGGAATCACTCAGCCATGCTCTTATGATGCGGAGATTAGTTAGTAATAAAAGCACATTGTACAACAACACTTTAGCTCAAAGGTCAACATGGTATACAAATAAATTTGCGAAACTCTCTGGACGTCAGAGGCTGAAAGAAAGTGCTGCATGACGAAGAAGCATTTAAAAAGTATGAGTCAACCACCAAGAAGATTTTTTTCAGATTTCAACTCCTCCAGTGTCCAAAAATGGACGGAAACTACTCTGAAATTTAATTGTAATTTAAAGATGTTATGGAAATATCAGAATATGAAGGCAGAAAATAAGAATTGCTCTCTTATTGTAGCAGCATATTTGATAAAGCTGACGTACAAATTTGGGGGTTTTATTCACAGGGTTGAATGTGCTTATTTGAAGTCACTTTTGATAAAGGTGTCAGTCACATATAAAAACATGATGTAAAGTGGGTGACTGGCTGACTGTGGCTCAGGAGATAGTTGAGTTGTCCACTAATCAGAAATCTAATCCAATCAGAGGATCAGTGGATCAATCTCCGGCTCCTCCAGTCTGTGAAGTGTCCTTGGACAAGACACTCTATGAATGATTGGCTCCTTTCTGATAAGCTGTTGGCAACTTGCATGGCAGCCAATGGTGTCAGTGTATGAATGTGAAAAAGCACTTTGAGTAGTCAAAAGACTAAAAAGGCACTTTATTAGTACGATAATTTTACTATATAGAAATTGAATGTAAAAACAGAAAAAAGAAAAAAAAACTAGAAAAAGAAAGAAAAAAGAAAAAGAAAAACTAGAAATCCAAAGAAAGCCAAATGACAGAAACAAGCAGACAGAACAAACATTTTGTTCTATACTCATTCATGCACATTTTGAAATCTTCATTTTATGTGCTGTTTTTTTTTTTTTTTTTTTGCAACAAACATAATTTGCCCAGAAATCCCTCCGCAATCCAAACATTGCTCCTGGATTGCAAAAAAAATGAAAAAATGTGTAACAGTCACAGCTATACTATTGACCTGAAGCAGATGCTGAAGCCTTTCAATTTTCCAGGACACAGCACAGGAGCAGGCCTCATATTTGCCAAAATTACAAAGAAGAAACAGGCTGGCAGGTGGCAGAGAGGCCTTTACAAAGCCCAGCAGGGCTGGCTGATTGGCCAGAGCTACTTTCCCTTCCCAAAGAGCCAAACACAAATGATGTAATGGGCATCATAAAAACCAGCATTGTTATAGCTTTTTTCTCTATCATCTAAATTGGCATACACAGATATTCTGGGAAAGTCGCCAGTTCATCACATTTACTCACACCAACAATAATAGCTATGATGCTTATGTAATAGATATGCGCCTCCAGATATTTTACACTTTTTGTGCGGAGAGAGAAGCATGTGTGTGTGTGTGTGTGTGTGTGTGTGTGTTGCATCTTTAGTCATGGTTTTATCTTTCTTGAGTTTTCAAACATTAAACAGGAAAAAAAAACAACAGTAAATTATAGTAAAATAATGTGAGTGACTGGTGACTCTAAATTGGTCGTGGGTGTGAATGTGAGTGTGAAAAGTTGTTTGTCTTTATGTGCCCTGTGATGAACCGGCAACTTGTCCATGGTGTACCCCACCTCTTGCCCAGAGTCAGCTGGGATAGCCCCACTGTGACCCTGATGAGGATAAGCGGTTGAAAAGATAACTGACTAAATATGTGTCAGAACCAAATAAGTAGGAGTGAAGGAGTTCAAAATAAGAGATAATAAAAATTGTTTAATATGTTTGAGCTTTTTGATATTTTTTGACATGTTTGACCCTTTTATTATGACTTTATGGGCTCCATAGAGGTCGATTATTATCGATATGGTATTTGATATTTGATATAATGATATTTTTAAATGATACAACAGTCACAGATTCAAGTCTAAATTGTACTTTGTAAGGCAGGATTATTGTTTTCATCACACTATTAGTGGAATTTATGCATTCAGTGCATTGAATGAATAACATGAGAATAAATATAACCACAAAATTGGCTTTATTTAATCTTTATTTATGGCTCTGGCATTACAAATCTGTAGTAGAGATCTGGTGTTTGCTCAGTACGTCACATCAGTCCCAGCTGTATCTGAACCCTCTGATGACACAATGCTAACAGCCCAACTGTCACAATGAATCAAGCTAACACAACAGCTGCCCAGATACTTTTTTGTATGCAGACTGTGAAATTTCTGGCTTAGCAGCAAATCTCCCTCATCACATTGATGGTGATGTGATCTCCCAACTGCTGTGAGCCATCTTATTGCAAAATATGTCCAATACATGCAGACTGCAAATAATCTGCCAGGTCGTGCTGAGACTATCAGAGTCTGATTATTATGCATCCCGCTTCTTCCATCAGAGGTTTATCATCTCCACACGTTTGTCTCTTGTTAACATGCCATGTGGGACAGAGGTAGGTTAGACTGATGGATGGGTGCTCTGCGTTCAGGGGGGCAAACAATGAAGAGAGAGCACACTCAAAAGCACCTCCTTCTCACTAAGAGGAGTTTAGCAGCCAGCGACGGATAGACTGCTCGCTCCTGTTAGAGTAACCATAAATGCAACATTTCATATTGTGAGCAAATCGACCTTATTTATAATGAAAATAATACAGACAATAAATGTACCTATAAAATTGTTTTAAAAAATGATTCACACCAATTCCGATAAGAAGGATTAAAGAAATTCTAAAGCTAATCAGGAGATACAAGTACTAGTCGATTAGATAGGTAGATTTTACGTGTATAACAAAAAAGAAGACAAGTTATACGACATATTTCAAAAAAGAAATTTTGTTTCTGAAGACTTAAATAATGAGAAAACAACAAACACAGCCACTAATCTCTGTATCAGAGTCAAACATCTATGTGTTTCTGTTACAAGTATTTGAGCAATGATAATGAGCAGATATGTGTCTTTTTATTTTGGATCTTCTCAAGAGGGATTTAAAGATCTCCCTTTCACAGACCGTTGATGCAAAGTATTAGCTTCATGGCCCAGAGACACCACTGGTGAATGTTATTAACAAGTCAGACTGGACACCAACTCAGCCTTGGCTCAGAGCTCAACATTTACATATTGCCTGATCCTGCAACACACGACTTCACTCTACAACAGATGACTATATTTTTTCATTTTTTCAGTGTTAGAAATGAGAAATAAAATGACTTGTTTAATTACTCAGACGCTAGCCGTGAAGGCTCGTCAGCAACCACCTCTCTGGTAATGATGTTACATTATCTCAGCTTCCACCAAGGTCACCCTGCCTTCTCAAAGCTAATTGTAAAAACAAATTAGTTGTATATACCGTGGAAATGGAGACAGGGTTGACAAAGTAGGCCTGAGGTGCTTGAAGACGTAAGACAAGCGCACACTCAGAGAATTTCCAAAGAAATGCAAGTGAAATGTTAGTGTGTATTCATTATTATGCTCCATGTGGGAACTGCTGAAAGAGATACTGTGAACACTCCATGGCTCCATAATTAGTATATTGTTTACCAGAAACAGAGACATGAAACAACATTTTTTTTTTTTGTTCCCTTCCTGGTGCAGATGAAGATCATGTGCAACTCTGACATCTTTGTTAATGAAATATGGTGATAAAAAACACTTATGTGAAAGGTTTTGTTGACAATGTCAAACTGATATACGCAATTAAATATATTTAAATCAATAATTAGACAGTGCTAGAATGCGTTTGCGTATTATTACTCGAAAAGGTTCAATGAACAAAAGCGAGAAAAGCAGCACAGAAACTGTTGTGGAGGATTCTCCAGTTCAGTCAGTGGATAGAAAGTGCACAGGAGTCCAAAATATTTTATGCTTTATTTTACAGATTTACTGAAGCTTGGCCAAGGAGAATGGAGGATTTATCAATACACTTGTCAGACAAGATTCCGCCCAATTATGAAGCTGTCCTTTCCTCTCTGGCTCGTCTGTATGCCTTCAGAATCTGTCCCTGTAGAGGCTTCTACGTTAGTTACGTTATCTGTTTTGTCTGTGGAGTGAGACAGCCCTATCCTTTGACCTCGGTTAGCATCTTGATGATTAATCCTGCTTTCCTAAACACAAACATCGGTGTCCCCATAACAATAAAGATTTAACACTATATCCACACTGACCTCAAGATATATGCTTGATCCATATGTGGCATGCTAGAAACTAAGAAACAAGCAGAAACCTCCGTGGTTGTGAAGTGAAGCCAATGTGCCAAAAACTGCAGTTCCTTGAACGTCCACTTCAGGTTGGCTACAGAACATTTCAACCTCCATAAGCCCCCTACACCCATGTTTTATACTGTCAATGGTAGAAACACACGCTCTCACACATATTACACTTCACAAAGGATCTTTGTGTTGGTGGCTTTGAACTAATGAAGCTGAATGATATTGAAATAATTGTGTTATTACTGGAATTGCAGTCTTTTCATGCGGCTCTAGGGATGGTAAAGTCTGGTTGTTGTCAGTCCACCAGTTTAGTCAATGCTGGAATGTCACAACATGATGATTTTCCAAGAAATGATATTTATGGAGCCATGGATGACTACCCTGACTTTCCCCACATATCATTATATGATATCTTGATTGTTACATAAAAAAAATATGTGTAATTTTGTTTCTACATCATGGGGGCATGAATGTTTAATGTCATACTACTTTTTAACATGGGGTTAAAAGGTTGATCAGTCGAAGTATGACAAATGTTAACAAATGTCTTCTGGCCGTGAGAGAGTTGCTAGTTGTGTAATCATTCCCGAGTAGGAAGTTTAAACTGTCATTTCTAAAATTACTTACTGCTATGAAAAGTAAAACTAAATAAGAGAGGCAGCTACACAAGCCACTTTTCATCTCTGAGACATCACTGCTGGTTAAATAAAATATCCAAAATAGATACTAAACTAACTAATTACATTAATAATTGATGTTATCATTAAGGTTCTGGGAAGTTTTGATGAAGTCCCAAACTATCCAAAAACCTCCAGGACTTCTGTATCTAACCTGAAGAGGCCATAAATGTGTCTTGATTAAGCCTTGTAAAGTGTCAGTCTTACTGGAATTGTTTCAGTTAATTTACTGAGTTGTGGATTTAGAGAAAATAAAAGGGTGCACGACTTCTAACAAAACCCCTAAAAAATACAATCCAAGTGGAGTTCTGGACATCTTGGCAGACATTTCTTTAAACCTTTGAAGTTTAAAGTGGAGACTTTAAGTGGTTATATCTGATTCACTCTGATGTCTCTCAAATTGAATACTCGAAACTTGAAAGAAGGTCAAATCGTCTCTAATACTCTGTGGTTCTCTGGCCAGACTTACAAAGAAAGATTTCATGTGTAGAAAAAAAAAACTATTTGATATTGATTATTTTTCTAAATGCAAATTTAACAAGCAGCGGATATAAATAATTATAGTGGGAGAAGAGCACACATGGTTGTTTTTTAGAACAATAATGTGGCCCTCATTTCTGTCTCTCTCTCATTGTACAACTTTACCATAAAATAACAGATTTTTAAATCAGTTTGATGTAACAGGGACATGTAATCAGGTGAATGGTGTAACTGTTATTCCCACTCCTCACCGCCTACGCCTGTTCTTGCATACTCACTAACTTTGTCCTCCAGGTAGACATCACCTGTGAGTCATACTTAGCGCTTTACAGCCACCCAACTATTCTACTTATTTTGGTGAAAATGGATTATATTTCATGGAGAAAATGTTTCTGCTTTTCCCCCTGATGGTATCTAGCTGCTCTGTCTCAACTCTCTGCGATTTACAGAGTTTCCTGAGGGACAGTAAAGTAAACTGTTGCAAATTATAGCTGCTGTTATAGCTAATGTTAGCTCATTTTGTTAGCCAGGCTGCCCAAACTGTGAGCTCAGAGCACCGGGGGAGTGTTAGTGTTTGCACCCCAGGTGTTTTGAACCATCAGGAAGAGGAGGTTTTCAGACCGATGGGGAGAGGAACAAAGAGTCATTTTTGTGAAGCAGTTTCATTTTACGTCAGTAAAGAACAAAACCAAACAGATTTCAACACATAGACATCTTGATTATTAACTGACCATACCGGATGTGTTAGTAATGGCTACTTCAGTTTTTTAATGTTGCTGTTCTCTAAAGTTGGTCTAGACTTTTTTTTAAGAAGAAAGGTTTTAGACTTGATGCTGTGAAGGCTGCAAATTTTAATTGGTAGTATGGTCAAGCTCCTATAATTCTCATAGTGCAACTCAACTGCCACCCTCATCAGACCCTCACTGACAGAAAAATGTATTTCATATTTCAAAATTAATGCGATTATTCAAGTGATGCCACTTCAGTTATTTTCTTTGGACTTGGCTCCAAAGCCATAGAATACATTTAGTAGGTACACTTTTACAATTGATTTCAAGTCAATACAACAGCTCTGTCATAAAGTCAGCCTTTAGTTAGTTTATGGTAGTTCTTGTTGACACTGTTGGAAATTTGGAAATTCAATTAGAAGTGTTTTTTTGGAACGGTATTTTTCTTGACTACTTTGCTGTATATTGAGAGGTGTAATTCTTATCTACATACACGAGGAGGGCAGAATACTTCTGAATACAATCCAGTGTGAACAGCACAAATCGCAGGGATATCTGACCTTTTTACAGTTATACAAGAATTAATCTTTTCTTGTTACAGTCAGTCAGTCAAGGGACAGTGAGGTTTGGGGTGATACTTCTGTACAAGCTTCAGTAAATAACACACATGCATTCACACACACTGCCATTGCTCCTCTAAAGGCCATGATTACAAATTTGTTTCTCTTTCTTCTCACCTCTGCTCCTCATGTACTGTATAACAAAATGAATATAATGCTTTGGTAATCTCTCCTACTTTCTGGATTAAGCCTCCTCTGCAATGTTTTATGTACCATAACTATAATGACAATAAAGTCTGCCCCTGTATATGTGTAAAGAATTAATTTAACCTGATAGAGTTTTGCCAATCTTGGTGCTCTATAGTATTTATATGCACTAAGAGGACAAACAGGCATCAGTTGGCAATAATCTCTTTGCTTACTATCTACCTTGAACCAATTCGCCTCTCCAAATCCTTGACATTTTCAATCTTCACTCCATCTTCACTTTAATCCAGCTTGATGCTACCTGCTCTCCTTCCCCTCTCCTTTGCTATTCCAAGGTGTTTGTTATGGGCATCTGAAAAGCAGCCAAAGTCACACAGTAGCACTGGACTTTATGTTTTAAAGCAACATTACGTAGAAATTTATGCAAAACAGCACCCCCATTTTCTGAGTGCAATGCCACTGTTGCATATAGGGACAGTTGTATACATCTATTGGAAATGATATGGAAAATGTGAAAAAAAGATGTATGATGAATTGAGGTGTTTTTTTTTTATTTTTGTTGTTTTGTATATCTGCTCTGTGTTTATCAACTGCATGCAAATGGAGATTTGATTTCCAGTCACAGGATGCATTTTTTTTTTTTTTTGGCCTTTTCAAGCTTTATTTTGATAGAGACAGCTGAAGAGTGACAGGAATGTGGGGAGAGAGAGATGGGGAATGACATACGGGAAAGAGCCACTGGTCAGATTTCAACCCTGGGCTTCCACAGGAAGGACTGAGCCTTCGCACATGGGGCGGCTGCTCTACCAGCTGAGCTAAACACCGCCCCAGGATGATGATTTTTGACGTTGAGTACATATTGTACATATTTGTTTGTTACTGGCTGTGGCGTAATGGATTGGTACAATATGAACTAGTATGGAATTCCAGACAAGTGCGTGCAAACACAAGTCTGTACAGCATGTCACAGCCCAGAGAGACTGAAATGTGTCCCTCTGGAATACTTAACATGACTTTGATCAGGGTAAAAGTTAAAAATGCAATGTCAGAGCTGTTACTGTCTTGATATCTATGAGCTTATCTGCTATGTGCCTCCAAGGAATGGAAAGTGCTCATTCTATTTTCTTCACATCAAAGAAGTGAGGTAAAAACATTCAGTTAGAATTGTCAAGCTGTCTTTCCATGGTCCAATTATGTATAACAGTGTTTCTCAAACTTTTTACACCACCCCAGAAAATATCAGACTCTCCAAGTACCACCATTATGACAGATGTTAAAACACAGCAGTGTAAGCAGACCCTATTTAGCTACAGACAGGTCACGCAGGAGGTTTGATCCTAATAAGAAGATCATTTAATGTTAACTGCGATTAAATCGGGAATGAAACCAGAGCTCATTTGGTGAAAAACTTCTCCTAATATTTCCCATTTGGAGCCAAGTTTTTGAACCATTTATTTTGCCTTTGCTTACTAAGTCACCGTCACTTTTTAGCTTCTTTTAAAAATCCAAGGACCACCACAAAAAGGTCACGTACCACCAGTGTTACACGTTCCACAGTTTGAGAAACAGTGATGCAGTATATAAAAACTTAGAGATACTGAAAAAGAGAGAGAGGGAGTGTGTGTGTGTGTGTGTGTCATCTGAAAGAAGCTATGGGGAGATGGCAAACAGTGTTGTTGAGTGCAGCCATGCCAAAATGATCCTCAGAGGGTGAGCTGTTTGAATATTTTTTGGCACATTTCCATCCACCTTTCATCCAAAATAAAATTAAGCCTAAACTGCCTTCATCAAAAGAAATGAGAGCTGAATGATGAGCCTGAAGAGGAGCTATCCAACTGCTATCACCACCAGCCTCACAAGAAAACGCTGTGTTGATACAGACCTGAATGATGTCATCAAGAAGCAGGTGGTAGCGACTGAATTCTGGGTAAGGGAACAAACAATGCGTTTGAATTGATATGCATGATGCAGATGGTCTTGAGTTCAGAAAAGCTGGAACAAAGAAAGAAAAAATGACCACCATGTTTGTCAGTGTATGTCTGAAACTCATTGTGGAATTTGTTGTGAACCCATTAGTCTTATTGTTGTACATGTGTTGGTTGTTCATCCATTATGATACACTACAGCAATCATTCAGATGCCCATTTTCACTCATTATCGAGCTAGTATGAACCTGGCATGACCTGTTCCCCCCAGGCCAAGGAAACAGAAAGCAATCACTAGAGACAAATGTCAGGGTTGCAGGTTGTTATTTGTCATCGATTGGTTGCCATACCTGCTATATGAGTTGGTCAGAAGGCAGACACCAGCTAGAGAGAAGAGAAACAAAGTAGATGTGTGGACACATGGCCTCATCTCTAGTGCTGTTTGGTTCTGAAACCAGCTCACAGCACAGTTGGCGACATGTGAAGAGGATCAGGCTGGCCCAACCACTCAGTTGAGAGCACCAACTGTGTGCAAGATGAGAAAAACAATCTCTCCAGAATATTGTTACCTTCACATTTAATCTGCCACTGTGATCACAGGACAGTGGATCATACAAACGTCCTCAGCAGATGGAGTTAGCCCTGTTTGGAGTAGTAGATTTTAGAATTACCATTTTTCTTGGTGCTTCAAGGAGGTTGAGATGAACAATGACATGTCACTGGGGACAAATGTAACAAATGTCAACAAAACACCATGAAGAAAGATATCAAATGTAAAAAAAATATAAAATTTCAAAAATAAATCCACCCACAGACCTCTCTGTGAACTCTCTGAGGTGTGGGAACACATTTAAATTGACTATCTCATCCCAAAAGGAATAATATCTTTATATTTTATAAATTATTCCAGGGTAATTAACACCAGGATGCTAAATGATGTATTATTCAAAACATCGCATACTGGATTAGACTCAAATGTACAAATAAGCCACAGAGCTTCAGGGGATTCAGGCCTCGGTGTATGAAAATCAATCAGCTTCACACACAGTTCTCGATGGGACAGAACACTCTGTTAGAAGGCATCATGTTGACTGAAATGAGACAGATGCTAATTCAATTAAGTTGGAACAGTAGCAAAGTTGTGAAAGATTTCTGTAAACAGAAAGTGTTCGTGAAGTATAGCTTTGCAATGTACAACCAGCTTCCTTAGAATTCTACAGAAGCAATACAATTATGGCAGTTCAGCATATAATAACACTCAAGTCTTTAGCTACTAACACTTGCAAGCTGTTGAAGTTGGTGATACTTCCTCTTAGTGATTAAAAAAAAAGCAGAATTGTGATTGTGTAACCTTATGATCATAATTGCCCTTACTGACAATGGTTTACACTATTTAATCACGTACAATTTTGTAATGTTAGTCTAGACCATTATGTTTCAGCAAACAGATATAGGAGATAATGAGGGAAACAGCTGACATAATGCAATCATTTGGCTAGAATAACATTTTCATTCCATACTGAAAAAACAAAAAAAAAAATAGAATAACTTTGTCTTACAAAAGATATATAACACTTCACTGAATTTACACATCATGGCAAGCGCCACTAATTTTATGTGATCGAGGGGCGATGTAGTCTAGACACTGATGGTGGTGGCTGATGACTCTCCTAAGGCTGAGGGCAGATGAAATGATGAAGCTGATTAATCTGTGAAGACTGGGTGGCGATGGGGAGGTGGAGGCCGTGCATAACAACATCATGAATGTACTGAAGGCAGAGAGAGAAAATTATGTTTAAAGACACAGCAGCAAGATGATAGGCTAACCATGCAGGTAGGTGTGTTGCTGTGCTGTTGGATAGATGATGAGAACAGACAATATCATCATCATCATCATCATCAGATGATGATGACAACAAAAGAATTTATGTAATGCATGAGAGGAATGAATGGCAGAATGGAAAGAGAGACTGATTACAGGCCTAGCTTGCAAATAATCTTGCGTCCAGAGGAAATGCTACACCAAACTTCCTTTAAGGGATATATTTTTTTCCTTACGTGTGTGTAAAAACACATCACTCTAGAAACACAAGAAAAAGGACATCATACGTCGACAGGATGATTTGGAATCAATATAATCAATGAGATAAACTATAAAACTGGTCCTGCTTCCTGTTGGGTGCTGAAGAGAGTGTTCAATTTTATCAGAACGTCAAGATGATAAGAAATGACAAATATGTCTACCAAAGTTGATAACTGTGTCATAGCCGTGCTGATATTTAGTATAACATCACTCGCTTTGATGTGCACTAAAAATCAGGATATCTCTGCTGTCTCTGTCATGCTCTGTTATTTGAAATCTGTAGCCCTGCAACTTGAAAACAAGACTCATACCATGATGAGAGCAACAGGAACATCACTTATCAGTTATTGCACATATTACAGGTTTCAGCTTCAGCTTATATTCTGTTGCATGCTGTGGGTCAGCAAATGAAGCACCCGTAACATGAGGCTCATCCCAGCAGTAAAGTGTCTGAACAATTCCCTCCATTTAGGCAGGACTGCAGAGGGTTGATGAGGAGCTGCACATGCTCTCCTTAAATTATCATGCTTCAACAGCCACTAGAGAGATTCAACACAATAGACCTCAGTGCAAGCTGGGAAACATTCAGCAGGCCTGTGAGGGTTTATTTCTTGGAAACAGAGTAAAAGTTGTTTCCAGCTTAAGTGTTATGTTGATCTCAAGTCCATAGAAAGCAGATGATGAGAACAGATGTTAAGAATGATCAACTGTGACTAGTGACACCCACAGTTTTACTTGATAAGATGAACTACTGAGATACTTCTTCATGGAAATGCATCTAAAATGATTATTTCCCCATTGCTCAAATGAAGCAACTCTTCACACTTTGTCAGAAAATAACACAACTGACTGATTCAATTCACTTTGGTTCATTTTTGTTCATCTACAGGCAAAGTTGCAGATCACCGTCACTACTAATGCACTTAAAGTATAAAAGGTAAAACGACTGGTTGTCATTAAAGGTCCAGCCTGGTGTTCTATTTACATCTACATTCATACATTTACATTTAAATTCTACAGAATATATGAAAATTGAATATGCATAACAATGTTTTCATTACTGTACAATCACCTGAATACAAGAATCACTATGTTTTGGTACCTTAGAATGAGACTTTTATATTTACAGACACTGCAGGTCCTCTTCCACAAAGTCTGCCATGTTTCTACAGTAGCCCACAATGGACAAACTAAACGGTGGCTCTAGACTGTCCATTTCATGTTTTTCAGCCATTGTATTTTCTCCTTCAGGATAGGGGGGGTCAAATGAGAGGTTTGAACTGCTAGATGGCACTAAATCCTACACACTGGTCCTTTAAGGTCAATGCTCACCTAGCTTTACCTACTTTTTATACAGTCGGGTAATTTAGTTCAGTTTTAATTGGTAAAGCAACTAGTTTAACTGACAAGTAAAAAAATACAATATTTCCCTCTGTCGTTTGGTGGAGAAGAAGTAGAAAGAAGTAGTTCAATAGAAAGACTCAAGTAAAGTACAAGTAACTCAAAATTGTTCTTTCATACAGTACTTAAATGGCGTAAATGTACTCAGGCCTGGCTACTTTCCACCACTGATAGACACCTACTGCTTAAGAGCACAGATCAGTGTCATCATGAACAGCACTAAAAAGGAACTCGCATTTTTAATAAATAAGTCTCTGTGAAACAATTGCTGGATTGCAACGTGTGTGATGAATGAATCAGTGTTATGAAACTATAACACAGTGACGTAATAATCTTGCCTCCGTATTTGCATTAAGATTACACATTAGCCTTCAGTTCAGTGAAACTGATCTGCAACCAACACTGAATGAGCAACACAGCTCTCTGTCTGGTAGCGCAATGCTACACAAACAGGATAATTGCACACAACTTCTGCAGACCATTTCTAAATACAGTACTTCACTGTTTCGTGTATGTGTCGACCTGAGCAAATATTTACAGAGATGTGTGGAAGAATCATGACAGCGGTGTAGAAAAAAATCTGAAGTCCTCTCCAAACCCGGAGTGTCCTGATTGTGTCAGACATGACAGAGGAACCGATTCAGTTCAGTTATTCTGTGATTGCACAGCCCCATTCAGACTGAGCTCTCATGCTGCTTACCTGCATCTGTTGGCTCAGCGGTGGCGACAGACTGGAGCTGACAGCCTACGGATAAAGTGGGACATTGTGACAAATAGTCTACGCCCTGATCTGTCTTAGTTAAAACAACTCCCAGATATTGTGTGGCACTCTTGGGATTAGTATAGACCCCTCTTTCTGTAGTAACGTTTGCATCACTGTGCTACACAGCACTAGCAACAAGAGTAGACAGCAGTTAAGAAGGTAAATGCCTAAAAAGTGGAAAAACTGTTACTGTGTCACTGAGTGAGGCACTGTTCCACAGAAGAGATTGTTTTGTAAATATTTTCATATTTCTGGTGTTTCTATTGACTGCAGATCAGCATGATGTATGAATCACATAATAACCATGATCATCTATCATAAATATTTAGTTATCACAAGACTCCTGTGTCCCATGCTCATCTTATTCAGATGTGGGATTCAGAGTTTGCATCTTCATGCTGCTCCTTTTTAAAAGTAATGTCGACATGTCGACAGTCGACATGACGATGGAGAGCACTGATACAGACCACCCAAAAGCTTCCTGTAAGACACAGAACAGTCATTTACAAGGAAACGTTTGGATAAGATCATCAGCTCTGATTCAGTCGCATAAGCCTGAATCTGATTACAGTGGGGAAAAAACTAATAGATAACTAATAGATTTTTTTTTTTTTTTACTGCAAATACAACACAGCCTTGAATATTACCTGTCATCATCTCACCAACTTATGTATAAATTTATCATCATCATATCATGCTTTAAGAGCACGATGTAAACTAATTCAAGGTTACTTAATCACCATTATAAAATCGTCACTGATGTCAACTCGCTGGTAAAAGGCAGAAATATAGCACCCTTTACACCCCTGTTTATTGTGATTTGCTCATAGGGTGCCGATCAGACAGTTTTTTTTACACCTGTTGATATTGGTCAAGGAAAGTACTAAGATTTCATTTTAGATGTATGAACATCACAGACAACATATGAACATGATACACTGTAAAGTTTTAATTAAAAAATGTATCCCATGATCCAAAACCTTTAACTTTTGCTTTTTCTGATGAATAAATTTCATTATTCATTTCATTACATTGTATATTTGGTAAGTGGGCCAGTCCAAGTCAGTTTTTATTGTTATTATCCAGCACTGATAAACAATAGATATCACTTTCTGGGCTCAACATAACAATGTTCTCAAGAACGAGAATGAATTCCTTGCCTTAAAAGAAGGACACTTCAAGACACATCGCTTATCAGTAAAATATATAAACATAGACAAGTTATACTCTGACAAACATGAGACAGCTGGTTTTCTCATAAGACCCTGAATGACCACTCAATTAATGAACATCACCAAAGAAAGAATACAGCGTGATTTGTCATCTTTGTCTAATTTTTATGGCAAATAAAGGGAAATGAGAAAAAGAGTAGACAACTGCATTATATGCAAAGCTTTTAACCATCAATTCAGTCAACTTCTTGCTCCATTTGACTGTAAATTGCACCTTCTTACGTCATAAATCCAAAATATTTCAGGCACCTCCTCATTATTTCTGCATTCCTATCAGCTCAGGAATGAATTGTCGTATTTACTTATCAGCAAGAGGCTGCTTAAATCCAGGAAAGTATTTCAGAGTGCCCCTGACTTATTTCATCAGCAGTGGTGGAAATGATCTTGCAGGCTTGATAAAGTCAGACAGGAGTTACAGACGCATGAATGATTGAAGACTGAGACAGACATAAATCTTTCTCAGGGGGAAGACCTTCACTGTACTGTAGTCAAGGTGAACGAAAGAGGTCTCCACATTTGTCAGTTTCTCTGAACAGGTTATCAAGGTGTTGATCTCTTCTCTAACTGGAGAAGTTGGTTGAGGTTGTCCAAAGTGCATTCAAAAACTGCGGTCCCATTTGCAAATGCAGATGAAGGCGCTTTACCTATTGGTGTGAACAGCACGCATTTGCACATGTAAGCAACCACACGCTTTTCTGCAGCTTGTGTCTCATTTACATGCGTGCGTGCATTTCCGCGCGTCCTGCTGTTTTTCACCGATACCAAGCTGATGATGTCCAATATTGTTTTATTACTCCCCCCACTCCCACCCAACACAAAGCACGTGCTGTCTTTACCCTGCTTTCTTTCTGTGTCACAGCCTGCAGTCATACCGAAGAAAAACGTCAGAAATAATCACATTTTTGGGAGCCTTGTGGTCAAAATAAGTTGTTTTTTTATCACATAAAAGTGAGTTTAAATGACGAAAGCATTTCAGTTAGTCAGTGCCTCACTGACAGTAAGGCGCACCATATGAATACATGATATTCTCCTCCTCCGGACTGTCCACTCCCATAGAGGGCGAGCTTTCATTCACATGTGACTTTGCAGAAAGAACACAAGAGCCTTTTTTATACATAATAATTTGAACTCCCTGGTGAATATCACCATAACTTAACTGGAAGCTGAAAGAAATAAAACACCGGCTCACATCTGACGCCAAATAAAGGGGATGTATTATTTTAAATGGGCTGATACAGAAATGACTCTGATTAAGCAGGAAATACTATTTTGGATTAATTCTGTTTATTTTTCCGACCTTTGACACATGCCGGATATAGAGGAGAGCAGCTCTATTAATCTGCGCTTTAGAGACCTGCTTGTGACTCATTCAGCACCCACGGCCCGTCCTGTCCCTTCGCCAGCAGGACTGCAGGGGCCACTTCATTCTCGGAATCGCCGCCTCTGGACCGTATGGAGACCAACTTCTGCGTCTGGCGCGCACCTCTATATCCTGGACCTGATCCTAAAATAATTCAGAGCAACAGACACTACGTATGCTACCCATGTGGGGACATAAAACATGTGAAACCTAAGTCGGGGTTGGTGCGCACAAACTCAAACACGGAACTCCCTCGACGTGTCCAGACTGTTTTCTCCGCTGAGCGCACACTCCTCCGGCATCCGTGAACATGCCTTCGAGTCTACCTGCCTCTACAGCCCTCTACATCGGGATGGAGGTGGTGATCGCCGTGTCGTCGGTCATCGGTAACGTGATGGTAGTCTGGGCTGTGCGCATTAACCGGTCTCTGAGAGACACCACGTTTTGTTTCATCGTCTCACTGGCCTTGGCTGACATTGCGGTCGGGGCTCTTGTCATCCCCCTCGCCATAACCATCAGCATCGGACTCCAGACGCACTTTTACAGTTGCTTGCTGGTCGCCTGCACGGTGCTTGTCCTCACTCAAAGTTCAATCCTGGCGCTGCTGGCCATCGCCATCGACCGCTATCTGAGAGTCAAAATACCCATGAGGTAGGCATAAAGGTGAATTCTTATAGTTTTTAGTGTTATGTCTCGTTTACAGAGGAAGCCTTTGTGTCTGGACCGCTGCTTGGACCAAGGGCACCGACCGGGACGGTCGTTACAGTGTCATGCTGGATTTTAATTTTGGCCACAACCACAGATGACTGTAATTTACAGTACAACCTGTGTGTAATTATTTGAATTAGTTACAGTAGTCTAACCTTGATATAGGGCCACATTAATCTCCTCTGTAATATGGGGGTGTGAGGGTCAGTGATTCAGTCAGTGATTTTTCGTCTTTCTATTTTATTACATGATTTTAATACAAATTTAGATGTATTAATTCATTATTATTATTATTATTATCAGCGTACTTAAGTGTACAGTTCATATACATACTCGACATACACGGTTTGCCTCTGTTAGTACTTTGAATGTACAGATCATCTGATTGTTAAATATTTTCTCTATAAACAATATTTAGGTTGTAGGATTTAGACGATTATTGGATGTATAAATTTGTTTTTCAGCTGCAAATGCACTTGCACCACACAGAAGCTTTAAATAGATGGGTACAGTTCAAACTGTATATATTTAGGATTTACAATGAGAAGCTTGAGGTCCAAACATACGTCAAGACCCATTTGGCACTTTTAAAGCTCTTGAGTTTAACATCTGTGAGAAGGCAGGCAGCCAGTGAACATGTACAAAATGCATGTGTAAGTCTTACATGTTGTCTTTTACTTTTTTTCTTTATTCACTCTGATCTGGTTAATAGCTCACTGGACGGTAAGCTGGCATTTCTGTTGCATGGTAACAAGAGATTTAGTGAAAACTCAAGTTTCCACTTAAATTTGGCTCATTTAACAATAAGCCTGACGAGTCTGGCAAGAGAATGCATGATTGGTCAATAGCTCACGGTGGCTGGCTGATGGACTGCATAATTTCTCAAGCTGGCAACCAACACGCACACAGAGACATGCACACGCGAACACACACACACACACACACACACACTGCAGTGTGTCACTCAGAGAACATTCACACATTTATTGTACGGTATTATACTTAATAGTATAGGCTTTAAAAGCACATATTGCATTCATTTTGCATTGTAATGATTATTATCATTTAAAACAAAAAAAAGGAAGCATATTTTATAGAAACATAGAAAAAGAAAATTTACTCTAAAATTTACTTCTATCTCACTGCTGAGACATTTGGCTAGATACTAGATACTATCCTGACAAGTCTCAGTCTAAACCACCAGTAGTATTTTTCTCACAGTAAGTGATAATGGAAGCCAGAAATTGAGTTGGGTCTCTAGAGGGACAGAGTTTAACAGGCACTGATTGCTTTTTATAGCGTCAGTGATTTGGACACACTCTACCATGATAACAGTGGTATGTATGAGATTTTAAAAAAGGTCCCAAGTATTGCAAGTGTGCTTAGCAGAAGGAAACAATCTTTGAAATACATAGGGATAGAAGGAAGGCAGTTAAACCCCAGAAGGTACTTTTTGGCAGACAGGTACCTGATCTGAATGCAGACAGACAGCCAAGCTTTTCAGGCAGATGTGCAGGGAGTTTTAGGAGATAAAAACTGTTGTCAAGTCTGGGAAGACCTTTGTCAAGAGTCTCTTTGAATATCCTCTGAGTATTCGTCCATCCTGTGCTGTGTCTGCCTCACGCTGGCTGAACTTGTGATTGTGTGCTTTATGAGACAGGGAGTGAGCGATTGAGAGAAAGCAAATGTGGGGAAAAGAGAAATATATGACAGTTTGGCACAGATCTCAGTGTGTGTCTGTGCCTTTTCATCAGCGTTAGCCGGATTAGCAAGGGACCAGGCAAGAGGAGAGAAAGAACTGTACGTCATATGTGCAACAGAGTAAGAATGAGCCCGGAGGTGATTTACTCACCCTGTTTGTCTGATTGAGTCAGCACTTACTCTTTAGCAGTAGAGGTGGAATTAGAAAAATAAACAACCCAGTCTACTATGTCTACAATGACTAATTCATAGTCCAGTCCACATAGCAGACTGGAGAAGTGACATCCTATGAAGATACCAAAGAATTAATGACTGTTATGTTACACCACAACGCCCACAGTTTTTCTCTTTTGAACAGCATTATTCCTAAGAATGCAGGCATGATTTCCAGGTCAAACCAAATTGAAAGTACATCACTTGCTGCCATTCCACACAGAGATTAAAAAGAAACTGGAATAGAAAGAGCAGCTCCTGGAGCAACAACACAACAAACTGCAGCAATACCACATACTTCCTTTTACAAATAAAACAGTTCACACATGCAAAGGTTTCGCCGCAACAGCCTTATTTGGTCTAGTATGACCAGAGTTGAGAAAATAACACCCCAAGATACACTCACAAAATAACATAATAAGCTTCACAAAGGGAGTACGTATTATAAATCATGTGCTATGTTTTATTGGGCTACATTAAAACAAGATGTTCCTGTTAGTTTTCCCATTTAAGGTGTTTTTTAATGATACGTCATTCTCCATTCTTGCTATAGTTACAAGCGGGTCGTGACCCCTCGGCGAGCTGGCACAGCTGTGTTATTGTGTTGGCTGGTGTCCATTATAGTAGGGCTCACACCCATGTTGGGCTGGAATAACCTGCAGAATCTCCGTGCCAATGGCTCCCTGATCACTGATGACCTCGTAGTGACCTGTGGATTTGAGACAGTCATCAGCATGGACTACATGGTCTACTTCAACTTCTTTGGCTGGGTGCTGCCCCCTCTGCTCCTCATGCTGGCCATCTATGTTGAAATTTTCTACATGATCCACAAGCAGCTCAACAAGAAGGTGACTAGGACAACTCATTTTATTTGATGTGCAGCATTCAAAAGCCGGTTACTTTGCCAATAAATGTTAAAGTTAATTGGTTAGACTAAAGCTAGATTTATACGCTGATGATCTTCCTCTTTATCTCTCTCTAGGTGACAGCTAGTCACACAGACCCAAGCCGCTACTTTGGCAAGGAGCTCAAGCTTGCTAAGTCACTCGCCCTTGTTCTTTTCCTTTTTGCGGTCAGCTGGCTTCCTCTTCACATCCTCAACAGCATCACTCTCTTTTGTCCTGCTTGTGATAAACCAGTGTACCTCATTCAAATTGCGATCATCCTCAGCCATGGCAACTCGGCCGTCAACCCCATAGTATACGCTTTCCGCATCAAGAAATTCCGCACAACATTTCAGAAAATTTGGAAACTGTACGTGCTTTGTCAGGATCCAGTCGGACAGCTTCCTCAAAGGGGGAGCCACAGAGGACAAAGCCATGAGAGGAGGCTGAGGCACAATGATGATGACGATGATGATGTGTGACCTTTGGAAACTAATTGGATTGCTGTGTAACTGTTAAGTTTCACTCCTCTGGTTCACAGAATGGAAAAGACTTCATTGTTATTTTCATGCTCAAGGGCTTACCCAACAAAATAGCCTTAGTGGCATTGAAGGGTGTCAAGCGGTGAAACTGATGAGGGAACTTGATCATGGACTGACTGATCTCCTTCATCCAACACTATGTAAGATGACAGGATGACAAATCAGCACAGAGACGGCATAAACACAAGACTAAATCAGACTTCAATTGAAATAAAACTGTTTATTTCTCCACTAGCTGACAATATGATGATGTCGTATGGGATAAGGGGCTTCTCAGTTCAACACCGACCTGTTGAACTTGAATCAGTAAGTGTATATCTGTAGCACACACGATACAATAGTAGTATATGCTGTATTGTATTTTTGACCTTAACAAAAACTGATGGCCTTTTTTATGTGAATGATCTCAAATAGTGAAGCATCATATTATGTTCTACATTTACGTGCTTAGTTACGTGGCCTTAAGGACAGAAAATGTAATGAAGAGGAACTAAGGCTTTTTTTTAAAGTGGTTGGAAGAAGGAAGCTTGTGCAACCAGCTTGGTGCTTTGAGATAGACCAAGACACAGAATATACTGGATACTGGCTGCATGAATCAAAAAATGTGAAATTGAATCGTTTCAAAATGGCCTTAGACTCATGGCCTTTACAGACGTGTGGTGCAATCCTGTGCATGTGACGACATTTCTGAGACCATATGACTGACGCTGACTAACCGGGCAGCAGCACACTGAGCAGCCACACTGAAAGAAAAATTACTCGACGCTCCTAATTATATATTTGTAGACATGGACAAAGGTAAAAAAAAAACAAAAAAACTTGGAGCCACATATAGTAAGTATATTACTAGTTAAATCATTTTTTAAATGGAGGATTGCAAATCTAAAGAAGGTTAGAGCTGCTCCATCCAATACGCTTCATTTACTGTGGGGGATCATTTTAACCATTTAACGTACCTCTACTATACATGTTACCTGCATTAGTTGCAGGTGCTGCCGGTTACCATTTCACATTTTTTCACATTGCTCACATTGTTTGTGACCAATGTAGCATCATCATATCCACTCTGTCATTTTGGTTACAGGTCTGGTTAAACTGGCCAGTTGCCATGCAAAATGTTACATTTGACATGAAACATACATATTGAGACAGGACTGCTGACACAAATAATATGTACTGTATGTAACTAATATATGTAAAAATGTGAATGGAAGCTAATGTATAAAACTCACCTAAATGATGAAACAGCTGTTTATCTCTCACATCGTCGTACAGCTGTTGATTAATCAACTTAGGAAAGTCACCCTCCAAGCACCTCATTAGATTTTTTTTTTTTTTTTAATTTTTATGAAAGATAAATGTAGATAATAAAAAATAAGAATGTGTCAGCATACGGTGAGCCTTGAATTAAATTTATAATGCTGTATGTGCATTTGAAGGTGAACACATCAAAATTCACACTCACTTTCTTCTCTGTATGAAGGCTAAAGCCATCAGTGGTGTGAGGACATCTTTTGTGTGCACAGATCAATCGAATAAGTGGGTAGTAGGTTATGAAGGTCAGTGATGAAGTGGAACCAGGTGAAATGATTATTCTGTTTACAAAAGTAACCAGGTGAGAGTGCAACCCAGGAACTTTACATCTCTGTGGAGAGCAACATCAAGGGCCCTCTGATGCTTTTCCATCAAATAAAGAGAGACCTATTAATGTGACCCTGTTGATCTCTGTCTTAACCTGCTGTGGCACTGTGTGTTACAATGTATACAGTACACACACAGACACATATATGTCTTCATCTGACAATTGTATTAACTGTATTTCCAATGTGGCTTTTGTATTACTGTTTTCAACATCATATTATACAAGATGTAAGACATGTATAAGATGTTATAGCATATTTCATACTACTACTGTACGATGGCATAAGTTTTTGTTTGTAGAAAAAAATGACGATCCAGAGGAAAATAGATTTAGAAGTTTGTGTGTTGCTTTCATGCAGGGTTCATACATCATTCAGACAGGATCAGTCGCTGTAGCAAAGCATTGCAGATTTGCGTGGTGGTGAGGGGATGAGGGGGGGGTGAAGTGGGTTGCTGCAGCTGTGTTTATATGTGTTGAACGTAACCACTGTGAAACAATCAGGAAATAACTTTTAACTTCGATGATTAACCGGCTTTATAGAGGCTGGTGCTTGCTCACTGTCATTTACTTTCTACGTCTCTCGACCGCTGCACTCAAAATGGATGACCCCTGCTCAAATGAATGAGAAGACTCACTGTAGCGCCAGATCCTGTCTGAATGCGGCTTAACACAGTGTCTTTTTTGTTGCTTCCACTTGGGGCCACAAAATGCTGATATTTTTATTTCCAACATATAGTGGCTTTAAGTTTTGAGTTGTTTACTTTTACTGAACCAGTGTTATAAATTAATCATGATTTGTGCAATATTCTCAAACGTATATTAACTAATATCAAAACAAAGTATAGATAGTTTAGACACTGTTAATCAGAATCGAGGACTGGAGGCTCAAAGCAGTGCTAATATGGTGAACTGTTTTGTCAGTCAATAATTATGAATGAATAAGTGAATACATCAAAACACAGAAATCTCTTGATCCTTAATGAATGTGTACATTGTGTCAATGCAGATGGTGTTAATGGCTGTGCTGTTGGAAAATACACTTTTGCATTAAACATAAGAGAAATAAAATAAAGTTTCTTTTATCGTGGGCAAAGACTACAAATAACTGAATTCAATTGACGTGTGTTAAGTAGTTATGATTTCAATATTTAACAGGAATTTGCGTCAGCTTGTTAGAACACTCATTTCTCCAGAAGAGTATCTTTCTACCAAATACATTGCCTCATACAAGACAAGTTTAGACAAGACACAACTTATTTTGTTCTTTTCACAGTTTATATATCTGTGAACTGCTGAAGGTTCAGTGTATGCTAGTTTTTTTTTGAGGCCCATTAATCTTACTGCATGTGTGCAGTGTGTGTATGTTGTTTTCCCTGATGTATTAATGATTATGGTATTTAAGTGAGAACACATGCTTAAAGTCATGATAGTGTCTGTTGGAAATATCCACTGTATAAATAGTGAATGGATTCCTCTTTCTGGGGGTTAATTTTCTTCTTCACATCGTAAGGTCATTAGCTGTGAATCGGCCTCCCAGCTAGTTTGTTTGTGCGGAGGCTTCAGGACTCCTCTGTCATGTCTCAAAGAGTTAGTGTGGAGTGCGGAGCAGGCTGCCAAACAGCAGCACAGCGAGGTGTTACTGTCTAGTGTCTGTGAATATCTGCTAGGCCATGAATGCAAAGGCTGTTCATTATTACTTTGTTATGTGAAGAAAATATTAGGTGCGTGTTGTGTTAAGATTGTCAGCAAGAATTTCTCACATATTGATGAGCACCCTTGACTCTCCACCTTTCTCACTGAGGTGAAAATCTACATTCAGATGCCTTTACATTCCAGTGTGAACTGCGGCCACAGAGCTGAATGCTGTCATCAGGACAGAGAAACACTAAAAAAGATCTGTAAAGGAAGAGAAACTTGCAAAGTTGCTAGTTTGGTTCTTCTTTTTGTCTCTTACTATCACAATCTGCCTTCTCCATGTGCATCCTGATTGGTTACAAAATATGAGTGGCGTACTTTACACTGAGATCTGTCTAGAGCCCGCTCAGTGCTGCACTCTTCTGGTTACTGCCCAGTAGGGAAAGAACAAGAGGCAACACATGGATGTGAAAACATGAAGCAAGGTATATTTTTCTGGACTTACGTGTTGGAAAAAGACACTGAGATTCATGTAAAAAATTAGTCACGCCAAAGACACACTTCGTCAGTCTTAGAGAGTCCCTATCTAAATGTCTTAATGCATGGTAACAAATCTATGATCTATTGTCAGCAGTCAGTATCAGATAAAAACATCTATCTACATACAGTAATATTATTTTTATAGACACAGAAATAAATCCTGCTTTGAATATAGCTATTCTATTATTAATATTAGCTATTATGTATGAAGTACACGATAAAAGAACCTTTCCTACTTGATGGGCCTTTCTCTAACTGATATATATATATATTTCCAGTTTATCTATCTGATTATCCATTGCTGCCTAAACACAGCCCTCTAAATTATGGTACTGTAAAATATAGATATTTAATATTCAAATATTTTGCTTATTAGCATTTAGTTTTGTTGTAAGTAGATTCATGCCGTTTAATAAAACACACATCAGTTTTTCAAGTTTCCCAATTTTATTGAAATCATTAAAAAAAAATTACAAAAAGTACAGTTGTTTAATCAGGTTTTAAATAAGCTGTGAATTACAAAAAAAAGCTGTAAAATGTTTCACTTAAATGATTTAGTGAACTGTTGCATCAACCCTGCACATCTGTATACAAGCACTGTTAAAACCAACATCACTTTTTCTTTTCTGGGTATGAAAATTTCACTTTCACTCAGTGTAAACATTGTCTTCAATGTTGGGGAAATATAACCTGAATACAATCTGTATAATTGTATGTGATTAAGTCATTCAGCATATAAAAAAGGAGAAAGAAAATAAGGGTTTAAAAACGTAAGACATATTAGGATACCCGTATAAGACCAGAAGAAAACATAATCAAGTACTTCAAAATCACAGCTTGTGAACTCTCCAAATGGCATATCCTAATTAAGCACACACAAATTCAAATGCATATGGCTGCATGCAAAGTGTAAGCTGGATTGGTTTAACAGTTGCATGGTTTTTTTTTTTTTAAAGATGAATTTTTTGGCCTTTTCAAGCTTTTCAAACCTGGGGCAGCAAGCCTTCGCACATGGGGTGGCTGCTCTACTGATGAGCTAAACAGTTGCATTGTTGATGGTGCAGAAACGCCACGTCACTTGGTGAGATTTTCTGCAAGTGTGAATTGTATTATGATAAGGCAAGCGAAAAGAGACACATCAGCAAAATGAGACTGCTTAAATTAATATAAAATGAATGTTTAATTTTGTGCGAAATCCATCAGCCGAATGGAATAACCCACATGGATATAAAATAAATATACAAAAGTGGAGCCTTTATCACCAATCAGTCAAGAAAACGTCTCTGAAGATAATCAAGAATTTCCTACAACAAATTATGACGTAGTTAAGAATAACTTCATTTAGTTTGAAGTTGTGATTGATTGAGTGTTTTCTGAAAAAGTGACTTATTTAAATTGTTGTTCATAATAGTCAACTTGGTAATCACATTATTTATCAACCAGAGCATGGAATGTAAGTCAGCAGGAAATGAAACTATTACTTCTCATTGCTACTATTACAGATGAAATCCAGTTTATCAACCTTAGAAACGGTCTTGATACACATGATTGCATTAACCTGTGACTTACATTTGCATCATTAGAACATGGGGTTAATGCCAGATTGTCTCAGACAGAAACTCCGTGTGAAAGTGCTTTTAAATTCAAGCAAAGAGGTTTAGTGTGCAATCAGATGTCTTCATGTGTGACAACAGAACCCTACAAAAACTGATTAGACGGACACAGCTGCTCTTAGAGGTCGTCAGGTGACATATTGTTGTTGAGTTGGCTGAATTTCATTACAGATAGGCTGGTTTGGCGAGATTTATTCTTGAATCTTGACCTTATGCTGAAAGAAACCAAACAAAAAGAAAATTACAGACACAT
Source organism: Protonibea diacanthus (assembly GCA_028641955.1). Classification (NCBI taxonomy): domain Eukaryota; kingdom Metazoa; phylum Chordata; class Actinopteri; family Sciaenidae; genus Protonibea; species Protonibea diacanthus. The sequence goes on from CM053978.1 coordinate 17,923,195, forward strand.
TTGCATCAAACACTACAGTTTCAACACTAAAGTAATATATGATATATATTATATGATGAAATATATACTAATTATTGGTTTAACTGCAGTATTAATGCAATGTATTCTGAACAACAGATGCGGTTATCTAACAATGTAACACAGGAATTTACAAGTTTAGGACGTCATGGTGATAATCATTCTATCACGGGGTGTGAAAAATGTGAGGTAAACCATAGAAACGTGATGTTTATCTCACAAAGTATGTGCTCGTGCATATTTTAGCAACTTGACCCAATGATGATGCTGTTAAAGTTGAGCGCAGATTAATGTTTCTCCCTCACACGATGCTACATTTTTTTCACTAGACTGCACTGACGTTGACCTGGAGCTGCCAAGCAAGTTTAACAAGACAAATTTAATCTAATCTAAACAGATTATCAACTTCCAGCATACCTGAAATTTACAAATGTGTTCGAGACAACAGTTTAGTTGCACTTTTAAAACAGCTTCTCTGTTGTGAAGTTCAAGTAGCAGCGGTTTGAACAAGTTCAGTATTGTTTAATTTCATAAGAATTAAACCGGCAACATAAGAATTAAACCGGAAACATAAGAATTAAACCGGCAACATCAGTGCGTAATAACCACCATTTAAGCAATAAGGCATGATGTCACAGTGAAGTCATAACATTTAATGTCCATTCAGCTGTTGTGGTTTAGAAGAAAAGGGAAGGGAAAACACTACAAATACATAATGAGTTCTTGTGAAAAGTCAGGGAAATGAAAGAAGTGAAAATGAAACTTACACGACTGATAATTTAGCTTGCGTAGTAATTTGCTCCTCAGGTTTTGGTGCATACAAATAGGTGTCATAAATATGAACACTCAACGTGTGCAAAGGGCTGGTGCAATGGTTAAAAACATTGACCCTTGGAATGATTAATATATAATCTCATCAGAATAATATCAGACCTTTCTAACTTTTATATTGCTTTGCAGCAGTTTAAGATCTAAGAGAAAGTCCAAGAATGGTCACTTGGGTCAGAGTCTAAATTAAAATGCTTTCTCTATTCCCTGGCATTACAGCATTCAGACCTGTGCAGATGGTCGCAATTAAAAATGAAAAAGAGGAAATCTACTTACCCATCCACCTTGCTTAATCAACCATGTGCTCGCACGGTTGTTGAGAAATGCAGTCATGGCTCCTCTGACTTGATTTTTCAGCTCTGGAGATGATTTAATGACATAAAGCCCAAAAGCCACTGAGGCACGGATCAGCTGCAGCTCTGGCGCCACTTCAGCAGTCTGGAAGGCCTGAGTCTGACAGAAGGCCTCCATGCCCTGGCTAAACGCTTGTTCTGTGACCTGCAGAGAGATGAGACAGGGGTTCAGATATTACACAGCAGGAGATTCAATATAAAGACATCATAGCTGACATAAAGAGGAGTCCTGACTACAGCTATAATCCACCATTTAACCTCCTTTCAAAGCTTAGAAACAGAAAAACACACCCTGCATTAATGTTGGATATGTTTCTAACCGTTTTGTTTGTTCCCTTTTACAACTGGTATGACAGACATGCATTTTATTTTGACCAACGTGAACTGGGGAAGCACAAATTGAACATAAATGTGTTTCATTGCATCGCACATGTAACTTTTTTCCAAGTCTTGAGCCCATGCTGAGGCAGACTCCTGAACAGGCCTGAACACATGAACACCTGAAGACATGAGTAAGGGGGGGGGGGGGGTATCGTAATTCCACTCTCAAGATTTGAATTGATTAATCCTATAACATACACACACAGCATAAAGTGTTTGGTTTTGGCAGCTATAACTAAAACACATGGCTGAGGGAGACACGCACAAGACCTGCCAGACTGCTGATGTTTCACTCCTTGTTCGAGCAGTAGATGAATACTTTATTGAGCAATACCCACTTAAATCAAATGTGTTTATACAAGCCTTTCAAACTGCAAGGAAATATATTCCCCCCCTGCCCGCAGGCAGTGCTGATTGTTAGTTCTCTCATGCCCAGTCTTGAGACTCAAATGTTATTATTTTCTACAGATAACTGTGAAAAACCGCATTTGGGTTCAGCAGCTAGACACTGATAGATTGATGTAAAGCATGTTCCGTGTGTGTGTGTGTGTGTGTGTGTGTGTGTGTGTGTACCTCTTGTTGTGCTGCTTTCTTAAAGCTGGCCAGTGCGGCTTGAAATTTCAAGTCCTCATTCAGGGCATCAGCCACAGTCCTCAGTTTATCGGCGATAATAACTGGGTCAAAATCATCTGGAAAAACAAAACAGAGAAGCACACGTAGTGTGAAGTGTTACAACAGGCGAAACGTACGTACGTAACTTACGTATTTATTTGAATACCTGCCTGTAGCCAATACGAGGTAATATGTCACATATTTTAGGGTTAAATACACAAACAACTGACATAAAATGACACCACAGCAGATGACAACACCTGCAGTATGTTTGTTTTGTCATGACCTCTTCGACTTCTCGTTTTGTATCTGAAAATGAAAGTGTACCCGACTGTTAGCCGACCGTTAACGTCAACGGTTAACGTCAGACAAACGGGACTAACCGTTGGTTCCCCCTGGGCCGTCGGTCTCCAGTCCAGCATCTAATGTTAGTGAACGGCAGGTAACGTCGTCCTCGTCCTCAAACAGACATTTGATAATTTCACGCGTCTGCCACTCGACGTCTCTCTCCGTTGGAGCCATTTTTGTTTCTAAATGAGCATCCGCGCACGTAGCCGCACAAAATAACTCTTCCCCTTCCGGTTTTGTAAGGGATGGTGGGGGTACTGCCCTCGTATCTGAGCTAGCTGTACTTTACTTGACTGTGTGGGCTCTATTTTATGCTACTTTACACTTAGACTCCTCTACATTTCAGAGGGATATATTGTAATTTTTACTCCACTATATTTCTTAGTAGATTTGACATGTAATCCAAAAGATTCATTCATAAAATATGACCTAACAGTGGTAAAAATAAGCTCCACCTGCATGCTTCTTACATATTATTGCATCACTAATAATATGCCGATAATGTATGAATAATAAATATACCACTATGAATGTGAGTACTTTTACATTTTGGTTCCAGCAAGTAACATTTTGAATGCATGACCTTGAAATGCAGTGTTTTCCTGTGTGCTGTGGTATGCTACTTTTACTTCTCAGTGCTTCCTCCACCACTCATTGGAATCCAAAACTGGCAACACAACCAAGACTGCAACCTCTCGTAAAAAAAAACTCATAAAGGGACAGCATGTAGATTTATGTCCCAGAGCTAAATGATGAGGAGGAAAAGAAAACATCTGTTCAGTTGAAATGCTCTATAGTGAAGCGAGGAAATTAAAATCAATATTTGACTTAGTGTGTTAGTTAGCCTTGATACTGAGCACCCTGTGTCACACCAGGTGGAAGCCACAAAGCCACTCTGTGATGGAAAGTATTTGAAAGGGCTGTTAACCATGCACCTCAGTAAAGACTTAACATCAGCCTCTTTTCCAACATTTAAGCACCAACGATAGTCTATGAACACCACAGAAAGCTTTAGTGGACAGAGACACACACATGAAGTTTTGCTCATTCACTCTTCACAATTTCACATCTATTACAAATTGAAATGAAAAAGTAGCTTGTATTGTGGTTGTGGCTGTCTGTAACAAGTAGATTAATGAGCCTCATCATCACTAATGTCTCCTTGAGGCTGCTGCCTCCACCTTCGTTATAAATGAGGTGAATAGTATTTAATTTGTGACGCTCACAGTGTTAAAAAATTGATTTCAATTTAACAGCCATATCTCTTTCCAGAATCAGTGCCTAATTCAGATGAGGCAAGAGGATAATCCACAGCACTTCTCCTTTGCCATGATAAACCAACCACCTGATAGGTGTGGCATATCAAGATGCTGAATAAACAGCATGACTATGACACAGGTATGCCTTGGACTGATCACTCTAAAATGTGCCTTCGTTAGGTGATGAATTATGGTTATTTCACACAGATACCATGTTTTTACCAAGGCAGAAATCTCAGAGGCAGCTAAACTTAACTTACATTAGAACTGCTGCATGTTATACAGCTTACAATGAGCAGCTTATAAAGCCACTGATACTGCAAATAATTGTTTGAACACGTCTCTTTCCTACTACTTGTTAAGTCATGCAGATTATACAATTTGTATTTACTTTTGGGGCATAAAGCTTGCTGTTTTTTGGTTTTAGCTATCTAATTGGAGGTTTATCTAAACCTGAGCTTCCTGGATCAGCACCAGGTGGATGTAACTGCAATTAAATACTTACAGGGCTAGACTGCTTGCTTCCATCTGAGGCATGGGGGCTGATAACTACTGCAATAATGCAAATGCAGTTCAAAATGAAGCTCTGTGTTTATCTCTAAAACTACTAGAAAATACTTTTGTATGGGTTCATGTTGTTGGTTAAATGAATGTTAAGATGCTGATAGATAGAAACAGTAGTTGACAGTCTGGGTGACAACTACTGGGACACATAAAACTGATTCAGACTTCTATCATATGCTAATGTAATTTTTGTTGCTCACATCAAGGGAACTCCAGTCCATCCAGAGCACTGAATAATTATAACAAATAATAATGACATGAATCATTTTCTGAAAGCCAGAGAAGAGATGGAAGTAAGTATCAAAACACAGTTTTTTACCACCGATCAACTGAAGGAAACACACACACACACACACACACACTAACTGTTTAGTACTAGCAATTTATATCCAGAAGATGGCGACATTCACCTACTGACAGTGTGCTTTAAAGCGTGCTGCCCCACCCAAGTTCTCTCGTTCTTTCTCTCTCTCTCTCTCTCTCTCTCTCACACACACACACACAGTGACTGAAAGTTAATTGAAGCTGATCACCAAAACAATTATATATTTGTTTGTAGCATCTGCATCATTCACATTCCTAATTACAACAGGTGTATGCTGGTGTTCATGCACATCAAGGACAGGATGTGTAGACATATCGAGAGGATTACATGCATAGACAAGCAGATCTATGTTCGAACTCAGTTAGTTATTTCTGTCACAACAAAACTCAGGCAATTAAAAGTAGGATTTAATTATTATTTTATTTATCATTTTGTACCACTAGCTAAGCCAAAGAGCACCATTCTGTGTCTCAGGGTCTGTCACCTCTCGAGGCTAACATCATTTCATATGATTTCAGACTATTCTGTATTCCTATCTCTCACCACACAGGAGCCAATCACTAATCAGCACGCACTTTATTATTAACCCACCACCACATGCAGAACTGCATACATCTTATGACACTAATGCCAAAATCCAACCACAACCTTTCCCACCACTCAGAATTAATTTGATTAAGGCCAAGTAGAGGGGTTATGTTACAGACCATTGCATTAAACCCACTATCTAATCTGCATTCAATTCACAACGTGACATCCAATATATATTTATACACTGTATATTCAACAAGCCGTCTCACCAGATTATGCTCGTTTTGGTAAAAGTGTCTAGTTTTCACAGCTTGTTTGTGAGGACTGACAGAGAAGATGAGAACAATGAAAATGCATGTTTCATCCACACGCTGTACACAGAGTATGAGATGAAAATTGGGTTGCCCAGTCATGCAATTCCATCTCTTCAGGAAAGAATAAAGTCTTGATTATAAATCGTGCACCAAGATAATCAGCAGGGATGTCATAGTCACTTCTGTGCTTTGTGACAATGGCATACACAAACACTACACACACACACACACACAAATATTGGGTATCTACAATTCACAGATGAAATAAATAGGATCAAAGCTCATTTACTTTTCCATAACAGGATTATCAACCCATCCTTGTTCTCATCTGTTGATACAGCGGTGGTGCTGTCCAACAGAACCCATGGGTGTGACTGCTCATCATGCAAATATGTAAGATTTACATTACAAATAAGGAGATCACAAGTCGAATGTGTGCAAATCTTCAGAAAACAGAAATAAGAATGTTAGTGTAAGAAAAAAAAAAAACTCAGTTATGAAGTTTAATGATGAGTTAAAAAGACCAGAAGTAAAATGCAAGGTGCAAGAACTCAAGGTTCTTGACTTGACATCATGCATTGAATGAATAATGATTTAGTGAATTAATGCAGTTTGAATTTGCCTTCAAGTCAAGTCTCACAAGCCCACATTTAGTATAAAACTGAAATAAAAAGACAGGTGGCCTCATTAATGCAAGGACAAAACAAAGCAAAAAGAAGTGAAAGGACTTCTCCTGCTCTTCTCCTCTGACATAATAGTAAATGTCCTCAGACAAAGCAGCGTGAGATTCAAAACAGATGATGGTGATGGTTAAAAACACTAAAGCAGTCTACCTAACAAGACAATTTAGCAGTACAGAAACAAATAATCTGCCAAAGAATTAACACAGATTAAAGAATATGTATATACCGAGGTAGGGCTAACAATAAAGCCATCAATAACTGAAACCCAGATGCAATGTTTTTATTGATTTATGACTAATAAATAAATAAACACAGAGAGACAGAGAGATCTTGTCTTTAAGCACTCAGTGGAGCAGAATATTAAGTTGGGAGTGGCTTTGCTGCAGTGTGACATGATCCTATGTCTGCCACCATAAAATGAGACTGGTGATGTTTGACAGTGGGAGCGCCGCTGTGCTGCTGTTTGCTCCAAGCCATGCCTTTTTGTTGAACGTGGAAATTCTTACCTTTATGTGTTTTATATGTCTGTGTTAATGATTATCTGCAACATATTGGACATGTTCTGGCTTTAATCCATTTGTCCATCTCAGGCCTACGGATGATAGAGTCCATATAATAGCTGATGCTGAGCACTCTATCTAATGTAGTTTATTTTTGTCACTCTTCAGTCTCTGCTGTGCTGAGCTGAGATGAGCTTATTGTTTTCTTGATATTTGATGTCAGGGCCATCAACTATCAACAACAATATTAACTCTGGCTGAAGTGAACTAATATTTATTGTTGGAGTTACTGTAGCTAAATAATATTTTTAAATCTCTTCGTCATCTTGTGAATGAAGGAGCTATATCTAACATTTTCAGTGTTGTAAACAATACTGGTCCAACTAGTATAAATATATATTTACAAATGAGCATTATAGTATCAATAAACACCTGAACAAGGTATTCCTTTTTGTTTTGGATTCAAAATTCAATGCGGTGGTGATGGTGGAGCTCATGAATTGAGCTCAACAACTGTCATGAATTATTGAGCACAAATTGGACTATGATTGCCAACAAGGTTACATCCACATGATAACTTCTCCTTGATGGGTATAGGTCTTCTTTTTTATTGTGGATTTTGATTTGATTCTCTGTCTGGGGGGAACAGACGTTGACATTCCCTCTTCATATACCCTGTTAGTTTAAATACTTAGAGGGAATCCTTGTGAATTGTGAACTTGACAAATTAGTGTAACTGTATTGCTGATTGATTGGACATATCCTCATATTAACCCTAAAATCATACAGTTTGTTAAATAGTTGTAATTAACATATAATTATAGAACCTCCCTCTCTAATGCTGTGGTAGTGTGAACACAAGTTCATCACGTAGCATTTGTCAGACATGGACATGTTGAACATGAACTTTTTTTTGGCTTCAGTGTTCCAGCTGAATACCTGTGACCTCTGTGTGTCACCTCACATGTATTATGTTGTTTGTGATATCCAGTCCCACATGGAGTTAGTATCCTGAACAGGAAGGAGCTTGGAGAAAGCTTCTGCCCTTTTTGTCTGGGTGAGAGTGCTCTTTTCAAATGGCACATCAAAACATTTTTCCTTATTCGTTGGCTGTATGTATGTGTCATCTACCTGAAATAGAAGAAATACTGCTAATTTAGCTAAAACCTTTTCTTTTATATGGTGGTTGCAAAAACTTCTCATCATGAGCTCAGTTTCTGTCATCAAACAATATAAAAAGGAACAGTAATTATTCCTCGATCTTCCACAACCACTGGTAGACAAAGACGCATTCAGACTGGTGACCTTTGTTACCAGTTAAAACCACCTGATCCATTGTTCCAGAAAGTTGAACACATAAACAACATCATAATCAACATTCGCTGTCAAGTGTAATATCCAAAACTTGCACAGCCTATAACTCCGGTACCAACTTACATGTGGGTCTACCCTGAGGTCCTCTAAATGTAGGTCATGCTAGACACTCTTTCAAAGGTTGCTCACCCTTACCAGGCATCTAAAGCACCTCAGCTGGCTGGGTTTTCTTACTGTGAGAGGAGCAGCTGCATCAGACTGAACTTTGTATTACGCAGAGTGAAGTCAGTTCCCCTGCAGAGAAGCCTGACCTTGAATGATTGTATCTGCAGTCTCTTTTACTACCTAGCAGCTGTAGCCACAGGGACTAAACTTATAAGTCTGTAGCAGCCACAGTTAGGAGGACAGTAGCATAGACAGTGAGATCTTGTGGTTGCAGTGAGCTCCTTCAGGAATGAAGGCTTCCACTTATCCTTGTCCTCATCCACAAAGACTTGCCTGTAGCTGTAATGAACAAGATGATAACAGTGAGTGGTCGATGTGATTCAGTGTAGAAAATAGTTTTTCCTTTATAGAAAGCTTAAGAGAGATGGTGCTGAGAGAAACAGAGAGGAATCTTTACACTGGTGTTACAAACATGGACCAAAACAAAGGACACAACAGCAGTGGTGGAATGTACCTTTACATGTACATTTACTCAAGTACTTTACTTACTGTACAAGTTTGAGGTACTTGTTGACCTCACAAGACCTTTTTACCTTTGATCTGACAGTTTTCCTCTAATTACTAGATATAAAACATATAAAGAGGTTATAAAATCTACCCAGCAGAATATTTAAGTACAGATGAAATGATTGGTCTATTGATCAAGTAGTTGAAAATTGTTTAATGGCTCCAGCTTCTCAAATCTGTGGATTTGCTGTGTTCCTTGTAATTATTATAATTTTAATAATTTTAAATGTTGCACTATTGGTTGGACAAAACAAGCAATGTGATACTGTCACTTTGAACTCCAGGTAGTTGTGATAGCATTTCTCACTATTTATGATAGAAAAAAAATCATTAGTTGCAATCTTAGTCTAAATAGATAAAAATTAGCTCCACCTCCACCAAATACAACAGGTAAGTCCTGCCTTTATATTCATGGCTGAGTAATAATAATCTAATAATCAACTACATAATATTAACAGTCACAAAGGACATTTTGTTTCCGGATTGGACATTTACTTTTGATACTTTACAAAGTACATTTTCCTGATCATACTTACATACATTACTTACTTTCAGTGCAGAACCTGTAACAGCATATTTACAGTGTGGTATACTTCCTCCACCACTGCACAAGTGATTGATATAAATTTCTTGAAATGAGTCTTATAGTGAGGCAGGCTTGACATTGATAACAGACTGACAACAACATAGACAATTTGACAAATGACTGTTAGTGACTGCTAGAACATCCATCTATCTATCTATCCATCCATTTTCTAAACCTCTTAGGGCTGAATGTCACTGAGGACTCCCTGAAGGCAGATAAGGTCCATAAAGACAAACACATAGACACTTGAGACACAAGAAAAAAAATCTAGTTGGAGCTAAGGCTCATCATGACAAGAATGACGTATGACAAAAATCCAGGGCAGATTTGAATCCATACTGAGCGGAAAACTGCCCTGAGACAGACTGGGGCAGGAAACAAGTTGTGTTTAGCAAAAACTTTTAGCACTCTGTGGATAATAACAGATTCACTCTGGAAAAAATGGGTTATTGTAGAGATTTGCTGCTCTGTAAGACACAACTAGTGACTTACAATTGTTTCATTGTTACAATTGTTTTTAAAGCAATTGGAATTTTTGCAATTGTACAGCCCCAATTTCAGAATGGAATACCATTGTTGTAAATATAGGCATCTGTACATGTGATTATATTACTGTACTACCAAACATTAAGCGTGCAACAACACAAGACATAGCAGCCAGCTAACATTACTTACTTGTCCAACAGCAAGAAGCCCAGCTTGGTATCTGTCTTTCAGCTTTTTATTTCACAAAGCTTTCACCAACAACTAAAAGTCAGTCCCAAATATACTCTTCTCCGGTGACTTCTTATTTGGTCACTCTCTCTTTTTCTCTTCTCTGTTTTTCCATCAACATACTCTTTGACATTTTTGCCTCAATAGAGGGTGCTAATCCTGGTTACGCTGCCCGCCTTCCAGCTCCGGTTCTGGCACGACACCGGCTCTCTCTCTGGACCCCCTCTTCCTGGTGGTCCAAAACACCTGTGGAACAAACACTAACACTTCTCTGGAGCTCTGAGCTCACAGTCTGGGCAGCTTGGCTAATAAACTGAGCTAACCTAAGCTAACAGCAGCTCTAGCAACATTAGGTGGGGTTGGGAATGTTATGGCTGACAAATGCTGTTGTCAGTAAAAGCACTGAAGTAGCAAACAAACAAACAAATCAATAGCACACAGACTTAATTGTCCACCATGAGTGTGTTTTAGTGGAATTAGAATTTGTAAAGCTAGCTGGAAACCATTAAATACATTGTTACTGGACAGGTAGTCAATAAGATGACCAGCTTTAAAAAACAGGCAGTTTGACATCAGCCAGCTGATTGATGACTGTAGTAGTAATTAGTTCACTCAAAGAAAATATTTAATTTATTCATTGGCAGAGACATTTGTAGGGTGACATTTCTGCGAGAGATTACATTCACAGTGATGTAAAGTTCTGGCTGTTCAGTGTGTGTGTGTGTGTGTGTGTGTGAGCTTAGCCACCCATTTGATTATTCCAGTGACTGCCAAGTCATATTTTCTTTTCTTGGCAGTAGTCAGATATTTGTTAACATCCCAGCTGCTTCTGCCATCTCCATCTCATTTATGGGAGATTGTGGACACAATAGCAGGAACCTGAGTATGTGCACAGAACTGCTACAGAAAGTTCGAAGGCCAACCCGCTCTTCAGTGCACAAGTGTTGTTTGATGCCGGCCATTAAACAACACAGTGAGGGCAAAGAGTGAATCTGGGTGAACTAAAATAGATGTGTTGAGAATTTCTGTGCAATGCTCCATTGTCCTGAGTAGAGGTCATGGGTAAAAACCTTGTAGTATAGTCTGACTAGGGGTGCCTTAATTTAACAATTTGGGATGTGAGGTTCTCAGTTAAAGTTGTATTATGTTTTTCTTTTAAAACTAACATACTTTTGCTTTTACTAAGTTTAGAGACATAGTGATTCTTATTTTCAGGTGATTATACACTAAAGAAAACATAGTTATGTATATTATATTACATTCATATTCTGTATATAGAGCCCCCTATATCTGACACTTTAATCTGTATAAAAATCAAAATGCAAAAATGACAAGTTGCGTATACTGTTCTGGCCTGTTTATTTGGCCGTTAGCTGTCACTGTGATGTTATGGAGACTCTAGGAAGAGACTATGCTTGGCCAAGAAAAGGGTGCACCTAAACATAAAATCATAATGTGTAATATTTGCACATTTTTATAGAGTAAACAGGCAAGATAGAACATGTAAATTAGTGAGCTTTAGTGGTGCTGATAGGTGTATTTTGTTACTGAAGATCCACAGGAAACTGGGGAGTGAGAGAGCGGATGACAGCAAAGGGCCATGGGCTGAGATCAGACCTGGTCTTACACAATAAGGTATTTGAGGAGGATAACACAGCATAAATTCTTTATCCAACCATTATTTAGATAACCTTTTACACTCATTAGTCTCAGTCTGTCTGAATTATTCCTTTACACTGTGAATCATAAGATAACTTTTCAAGTACAAAAAAAGCCCATCCAAAAACTTTAGAAATTACGCTGTTTCCCTACCTTGTTATTTCTACATGACCCAGAAACTAAATATACCCCAGAAATCTCTGGAGTGTGTTCAAGTGAATCCTTCCAGACGGGAAATTACACTTGAAATGTGAACAGGAAAAGCCAATTAAAAACCCATGCTTCTTAGAAATAAGACGAATGGAGATTTGATTAAAAAAAACAAACATTAAATAAATAAATGACTGAATGTATACGTTAGATAAGTGGATATATATGTGCACTGTTTCATGTTTCAGTGGAACATATACAACACCCGCTGTGTTGAGAGAAGCAGTACTCTACTGCTGAGAGAGGCTACTGTCAGCTGAAGTGAATGCATTTTTTTTACATTCAGTTTTGGGTTTGATTCAGTTTCATGACAGCTGTCACCCATGCCACCCCCACCGCTGACTGTCGAGGCGAGACACGTACATAGGACATGATGCAAACTGAATAATTTAAGAAGGACAAACTTGTGTAAGCTGGAAAAGAAACTGAAGACATTTCTAAGTTTCTTCCCATCTTGGTAAGAAGGAAACTTGGAAGTCCACTGTTCTGTTTTATTGTCCATGATTTTAAGTAGGTCCGTAAGTGCTCAGGGCTGCCATTATAGGAGGCTGAAGTGACAGCTTAGATTCTGAAGAAGTGACCGAAGTAGTAGACGGGAGAAATGATGGACAAGGAGAGTACGTGCAGGAGTGCCGATGGATCCAGAATTGAGTAGCCACTTGTCTAGAATCAGAGATGAACGTTCTCAAAAGGATGTGGTAGTGATTGAACTTTGAAGTGAAGAATTTAAGTTAAGGTTTTGTCTCACTTTAAATAGATGGTGTTGTCTGAGAAATGGAATGCAGGCATGACGAAGTGGGTCTAAGCAGTGAAGTGGTAAATCTGGAAACTCAGGAAACCAAGAGCAAGAACAAGTTCATGTAACCTAATGCCAGCGAGGAAGGAGGCACTTGAATGAAGAGTATTCTGTGAAGTGAAGACGTGACAGTGGTTGGATATCTGGCTTCCGGTTAGGAGTTTAGAGAAGAAGCTAATGTTGCAAAGGTAAACTTGATGGTATGGATATGGATGGTTTTGATAGTTATTGTTACGAGATTGAACGATTGGGAAGGTTATGTTGTACTGGTCATGAATGCAGTGGCTGATGGAGTTCTGGGATTCAACAGTCAGGGGTACTGGGGCAGAATTCATAGGTTAGGTATTCATAGGAAAGTTAGAAGTGGTAAAGTCGAGGTGTGGTCCTGTTGATGGTTCTTAATAAAGTGAACTCCAGGTAGCACCTTGTTTTCACCCATCTGTGCAGAGCTTTGCACAATAGATTCATTGATGGACTTTTCTGCAGTAGAATTGAACTCAATCAAATCAAACTCCAGCTCTGTATAGAAACATCTACATTCATTTGTCTGTACATCTTCCAGTGTGTGAAAGACTAAAAGACTTGTTATAGTAAAGGCATACATAACCTTTCATTTAGTTTGCAAAATCCTTAATCATAGTTTTCACTGATTATAGCGCAGAGACAGTAATAATAGATAATGGTTAAAACTCTGTCATCATTCTGCATAGGCTGATTGTAATGACTTATATCTGCACTGTCTGTTGTCTCATTATCTGCCCCGTATTATGAGGGAGGTTATAACATCAAGAACAGTTGTTATAGAAGGCAAAAGACCTTGAATCTTGTACTCAGTATATTTTATAAAAACAATATAAAGCAGATAAAGTTTGTGTATTAAAAAACATGTAACTTGTGAAGTAGGATGTTTTAATACACACTGGACATTAAGAAGTAAAAGTAAATGAATTATCAATGTAATATTACATTCTCCCGTGGGAATTTGAAGATGATAGTCCAAATACATGATGTAATATCCTGGAATTAAACATTATACATACCATTATCCTAGTATTGATGAAAACCAACCAACTTAACCTTTATCAAGCAACAAGTTAGTTGTTTAGTTGCTTCTTCTTAGCTTCCTTCCTTCCTCATCATTCCTCCACTCTTCAGTCTTTTCGCCTCCACCATTATGTCCATAAAGCCCAGTTACATTGCCTGCTTGCCCAGCTCTGGTTCTGGCACAACACGCCATACATAGTGCTGAAACAGGGCGCAGAGTGGGAATGACAGAGACACCACTCACCTGATTATAAGTCAGTGTAGCATTATCTAAAATGAAAAGTTCCACAATGTTGCTCCTCATCATTGCACAAATTAGAACATTGACCACTGAAATCAACAAGGAACTTTTATAAAAGTAGTCATTTTTTAATTAATTTTCAGTTAAGGCAGTCCAATACAAAGCATTTCACAACCCACCATATGACAATAATCATGTACAATAAAAACCCATTTAAAGGAAAGTAGGGAGTCATGCAACTCAGAAAACTGAAGAGTTATAAACAACAAAGATAAACTGCGGGATTAGACAAATAATAAAATTTTAAAAAGTGTTAACTGTAACATGCTAATTAGCTACAGTTTCTTAACCACCGGTGAGACAAGAAATGTTTGGAGAACCAGGCACAAGAGAGAAGAAATAGCAAACAGTCCACAGAGCTTACTGCCATGTTTTGGCACTGACATGCATGTAATCTGGTTGGGCTGGTTCCTATTTTACAGATGGCGACATTGTGGGTGAAACACTTTGATATACCCCAAGAAAACATGCAGTCGATCCGTCACACTAATAATAAAATAATTGCTTTAAGAGGAGATGAAGTTGTAAGTACAAAGATGGGAGTGATGGCTTGTCATAAAAACTCCAAAAATAAATAAATAAATATCTTCAAAACAGTAGTATTCCCAAAAATATATCAAACATATACAGTAAGCACTCCTCTTGATGATAAAGTGCTGTTGGGATCAAGATGCAAACCAGCTGTTACATACACTTTATATATTATAATGTAGTCCACTCTTATCTTTCCACTGTTCTCTCTGACACCACACAATGATTTACAAGCAAATTACTGTATGCCATTTTGACCACCATTAACTCATCTCTCCTTCAGCTGAGAGCCATATATATCTACCTAAACTACTTTCCAATACAGGACTAAATGAGACTGACTGACTGCCTTTCACATTATTAAGGCTTTTAGTTTGCTACATTAGACATTTGAATAGAACCCTTTCAGCTCAGATTAATTCTTTGTCTGCATCACTTTGTTAGTTTACAATGTAAGGGTTTCAGTCTATTGTACTCATTGTAACATTGTCTTGTTTTGTTCTACGGCAATGACGGGTGCATGAATGTCAGGGTAGTAAACATATCCATTGTTCAGATCAGTGGCTGTGGTAACAGAATGACAAAAATGGGAAAAGTAGAAGTAAGTTTTGAAAGCACTTTGTGAGGTCGAACAAAGATTAGCTTTCAATTAACGTACTCACACTGACGATGCTAACATGCCAATGTTCAGCAGGTTTCCCTTTTCACCATCTTAATTTAACATGTTACCATGCTAACATTTGCTAATTAGCGTCATTTCGTCCTAAATAAAGGTAATGAACAAGTTAAAAGTTTGATCTGCTGATGTCTCTACAGGAAAACTGAAACCAAATTTCATGACAATCCAGTCAAGAACTGTGGAGACATTACTGTCTGACATTGTCATGCTATAGCTCCACTGCTAGCATCGCCAAAATTTCAATAAACCAAGTAAATGAAGGATTCACATCCCATAATAATCCCCTTTTATACAGCATTTTTGTATTAGGATGTTCTGTTCTTTTAAATACAAAGCCTAAAGTAGAAAGGTTAATGATGTAGCAAGTTTACTGTGTCACTAGAGAAAAAGAGGGAAAAAAAATAGGATAGAAAAGTTGTTTCTGCAGACGGGCATGATGAGAAAGAAAATTAGATTTGAGTGTTATATGTATGTATTCAGTACTTTTAACAAAAACTCTCCTCATCGTGGCTATTATAATCCTACATACAGTATGTCTCATGTGTGTTTCCTGATAAAAACATCCCTATGTGCCTCATATTCCTTTTAAATTTCTTAACTTTTAGATCTCTGCATTTTCATAAGACACATCCTAGGACTATCAGGAATCGTTGTTGCATCACTGTGCAAAGATGCATGTCAAGTTATAAGCTTTGTTATTGAGGCGGTAAAATTGTTTGCTGTTTGGAGACCAGTTTGTTTCTCTACACTAAACTGAGATCAAACATGGTCAGAGGATACAGAAAACTAAGATTAGAATCCCTCTGTACCCTACAGTATGGATAGATTATTAATATGTTTACACATGAAAGAATTATGTACTGAATGTAATGAAAATAAATCCCAAAACTCTGGAGACCATTTAAAAAATGTTTCCCACCAGAGACTTGTAATACAATGTGGAAAAGACTGGGCTATATAAAATGTAAATCTCTTGGGAGGAACACTGTGGCTGTGATTGTACGCACTCATAATCTGTGATGACTGAGGTTATCTGGCTGCTAATGCGTGGCCGCTGGGGGCATATGGATTTGCCCTGACATGGGAATCTCTGGGTTGCAGAGATGGTGCATTTGGCATAGTATCAGGGCCGGATTAACCTGCTATTGGGCCCTGGGCAAAATTTAGAAATGGTCCCTAGTTAATCACCGTCCCTCTCCGGTTCACCCAAATCATTTTAGATCAAGTAAACTATCCTGCAGTGGAGACCTTTCCTGTATGTTTGCTGTCTATCATATAGTGATAATTTTATAAAATACACATTTATTTTATTAATATGTAATAGGCATACATGTTAATATACGCATGTATCAATTTTTAAAAAGTAAGTATGAAACCTAGCATTTCAAATGATGCCTCTCTAAGAGACAAGTCTTCAAGATTTGGGAGTAACTGCCTTAAGACCCCTACTTTTTTGTTTGTTTGTGCTTCAGTGGTATATATGACCAAAAATCAGTGAAATTAAAGCAGTTTAATTAATGTAGTAATGTAGAGTTTTCACAAGTTGTTAATATCTTTATATCTTTATATGTTAATATCTGATATCTTTGTCCTGTTTCATGGTCTGTCTTCTATTTCTGTGGAAAGTACACTACTTCTTCGTCTTTACTGTATATGAAAAAAGAGGCTATGATAAACTAGTTCACGTTCTTCTTGTGCACAATCATCTTTTGTGATGGGAATTTGGGAAAAACAAGCCTGGGTCAACATGCTGAATTGCAGCTGCAGTACAATACAATACTTCAATTGCATGAATAAACTGGGTACTTTCTTCAGAAACAATGAATAGCAGCACTCAAAATGGTTGAATATGATTAACCTGGTAGCAATGTCATTATCTCGTCCTTGGTATAGAGACAGGTTGTCTTGTGCTTTTTAGATGCAATTGCATAAAAATAACTGGTGACCACTTCAAATGGATAACATTTCTGACAGATCTATCATAAGTCCATGCCACTCTGAATAATATTCGAGAATAAATATACTGGGAAATGGGGAATTAAATTCTCATAAAACATGCTCTTATAAACATTCACCTATTAAAGAAGAGAAGATGTGACACCTCAAAGTATGAAAAGAGTGATTCATGTTCAACATAATAAACTGTGGTCCTCCATCGTAGCTACTGTATTAGCAAATATGGAGATAATCCCCAAATATAAAAACTAATTCCAGAAGGGAAAGGGTGTCTAAAAAATATCACTGTAATAGGCCACACCAATGACTGACGAGCAAGGTTTAGGTCAAAGTTCACGTGTCCTGATACACTTAGAGAAACAACCACAGACAGGCACAAGTTTTAACCACAACATGACCTTTTGAACCAACCTGCTGTCAAATCAGACGTGAAACAGTCACTGCCTCAGTGTTAAAAGGCTTTCACCAACAAGTCCTGGAAATTTTCCAGTCTCTCTTTAAGAGAAATTGGCTAAATAAACATATCACAGAAAACCAAAAGAAAAAAACAACAAAATGCTGCTCCAATAGTCACTTGGAGGATACGGCACAAAATTCAACACCCATTTCCTGGTGGGTCAGCTCCTGTTTGTACCAAAAAACAGGAGGCAGAGAGTTCCCAGCGGACTCTGAGTGGCTGCTGCATGCTGTCAGTCCTCAGTGAAAAGCCAAGAGGGGGGGGGGGGGGCTTCAGAGCTGTGTGTGGTGGTGTGTGTGTCCGGGCGGTGTGTAGGGGGGTGGCGCCGGGTTGGGTTTGATCCCCCGGCTTTTCATGTAAGAGATGAACTGGTCGGGGATCTCTGCTAGCACGTCTTTGGCGAGCCGAGCCATGCTCAACACATGATTTCCTGTCCGGTCCATATAATCTCTGAAGGGAACAAACTGAGTAAGAAGAGTAGAAAGTGTTATATCAGTATTAGTATATACAGTAGTAACTTAATGCTCATGTGGATAAAGATGTCATGCTTAGACAAATAATCTGAAATATGAACATTTTAATAGAGCGTTGAACAGGACTTCACAGCATATGGTTTCCTCTGTCATAACACCATGAGTGGTTTTTGCAGTGATTCCTCAAAAGCTCTAAATATGTTTTGACAGTGTACACAAGTGGGTTTTGGGAGCAGGGTTATATACTGAATGGAGAAATCCAGAGGGCTCATGTTTAAGCCCCCATGTTAGTCAACATTTGCCAGATCCTGCAAGCTTTAGGATGCTGATCTGTCACTAATCCTGTACTCTGGCTTTCCTCAGGAGTAAGAGGAAATGAATGGGTCTAAGTGAACAGATTTTTCTACTATAGTTTGATAAAAATACTTTGTTTTTTCCCGCCTTTTGTATTATTTGTCATAGCACATCAAAGTTTTCCCCAGGAAGGTTTTTCGCTGATGCCATTCAAGCCCTGACACAGTACAAAAGACGATGGCAGAAACAATAGCTATTAAATAACATAAATTTCATCAGGCATAGTCCCACTTCCACTATAAATCACTTTGGGAAACCTTGCACTTCATCTGTCACTTAACTCACACATTTTGACACTACAGAAACAAAAAAATGATCAGTGGGTATCTTGTCATCATGGGACTTAACACAAACCACACAGATGACCTAATCTGTTTGGGGTGTCAACGCCAACAGATGGTGTTTTGTCAAAATGTTAATGTTGCAGCACAACTGAAGTAACAGTGTGAACGTAAAATGTGAAAATATGACACACACATTCTATAACCCATTGGAAACAGTATGGCCTATGTATAGTGATCCGGATCTCATTGCCAAAGGGAAACTTTCTTTCATGCTGTAAAGGGCAGTCACCTGAACAATGTCTCTCTCTGCCAGTTTCCCCCGGGATGAGATCCTTATGTCATCTCCATCCAGCTCCACCATAGCTGGAAGACACAAGTTCACACACACACACACACACACACACACACACACACACACACACACGCATGCACACACCCATAGTGTGAGAAGGAAGTGAAGAGGACAGAGACATGGTTGATACACTGCTGTATAAAGGTTTAGTTATCGTACATCATATTTATAGCATGCATTTTTACCTTAGCAACAGCAGGAGAGAGGATGTTGAGCTATGCAGCTGCAATCTGTCTTTTTTTGCATGTCTAATCAACTAATAGGTTCTTTATTGTAGCCTCTGTGCAATTTAGAATCATCTGCACTAAACACCGCAAGCCCAGCAATTAACCTCAGCCATTTCTTCTACAATTATGCTTGCCTACACCTACGCATTCCTTTCTCGACGGACTCAAATGAGTTTGTACAGTCATTTTCTCTCCGGTATTTCTCTGAATTAGTGCCAGAGAGGTTAGAGCTGGCTGTAACAGTAATAGACTGTGAGTTGTATGAATTAAGTAGTCAATTATTGGCTCGTGTTTTAATCTGTTTAACTGACTTGACACTGCTAAAGTTTTAGAAGACACTTCCTTTACCATCATCTCCTGTATGTGGCTGCCATATGAATATTTTATAATTACATTATTAAAGTCACCGTACCATCAAACTCAGCCTGACCCACTCCAACTATGATGATGGACATGGGGAGTTTGGCACCCTGCAGAGATATAAAAAACAAAAACAAAAAAACAATCAACTTACAGAAGGAGGGAAGAGAGAAGAGGAGAGAAGCTTGTCCCATCAGCACTGACCTGTAGCACTCATTACTGTATATCAGACATTGCAGCAGTTACATGCTCACTGACTAGGTTACAGCTACACTGATGTTCTATCCCATTAAACTAGCTGAATGACCTTTAATAAGACAAGGCCAGGAGAGATAAAAATGAGGGTGAATTAAAGACAGAAAGAAAGAGGAAGAGGGCGAAACAGGCAAATGACTCCATAGAAACTTGTTTTTGTCTCTGCTTTCCTTATCCTGGATGTTTTATTTCCCTGAATCCAATTTTCTGTCATATCGCTGCTCCGTGGCTCTTATCTTGGGATGACAATTTGTGTTTTGCCACTGAATGCTGGTTATCAGGCTGGGTTGTGAAGATTAAACTCACTGACAAAACTAACAGCGTCTCCCGAGATACTGGACCAGCAGGTCAGTAATACCAGTGCTTAAGCTGTTTTGATAGCAAAAAAAAGCAATCAAATGTATCCCCGCATTTCCCAGCCTGGATTGACAAAATGCTGATCTGCAAAAAGAACTGTGTTTTGACATTTTACAGGTAAAGGCTAAAAGGAGAGATTTGTTCACATGTAGGGAATAAAGTGATGAAACCGTTGCAGGCGCCTTGATAAAGTCTCACGTGGCAGGTGTGGTATGGTGGCATTTGTGAGCTGGGAGAGGAGGGACAGGGAGGAGGTGCAAACTTCAGCCAGTACAGCGACCATCCTCAGTCACTCGCCCAGCCACTCCCAAGCCACACAGCAGTCAGACAACGCTGTTGTTAGTCTCTCTACTTCAAGGTATATTGACGTTTCAATGAAATTGCATTGCACACAAGATGTTCACCATCTTAGCTTAGCATGTTAGCATCTAATATTTCGCATCTAGTCTTAATTTTTTTTTTCATGTATCTGCACATAAACCAAAGTTTTGGTCATGCTGAACTCCCCCTGATGAGGATGTAAATCATTTCATGCAAAAGTAGAGGAGAAGAGAGGAAATCATCAAAGTCAAGCCATACATATCTTATATACATCATTTTGGAACCATGAGCTTCTACACAAAATCAGGTACCAATCCACTGAGCAAATATTGAGATATGTCACTAGGAAGGGACAAGTCTGAGCTGCTGAAATGAAAAAATGCAGTCAGATGATCACCAAAGTCAGCAAGAGTCATCCTCTGGGCACTGTGAATGTCTGTACAAAATTTCACGGTAATCCATCCAATATTTCAGTGTGGACCAAAGCAGCATTGAGAAAATCAATATCCGGACATTGATTTTAGCCAAACCAGCTCTTATAGCCCATGTAATTACACTGTACAGTACGTGTACATTTGCTTCGTCAAGCAGTTATATAACCAAACCAAACAGAAAGATCTGACTTATTATACAGTAGTCAACTAAAGCGATTTTCTTTACATTCCGCTTGAGTGACAGTGACTGGATTGCACTCTGAAGCGCCATGTCATTGTCTGTTGTTGTAATTTCAGGATAGATGGCAACAGAAATGCTCGATGCAAAAGCTGCTATTATGTGTAATGAGTTTTCTGCAGTCACATATTTCCACAAAGTGAAACAAGTGCAGTTTTATCTCTGAAACAACACAAATGTACTGTGGCAAATCAGGCAAACCTGTTTTGCCATGGGGATGAGAGCACTTTCTGTTGACACCACCTCAGCTGCAGCACATCAACGCGATTATCAGTGTTCAACACAACTCCTGTCAGTGCCTGTCCTCCCACGCACGCACACACACACACACACACACACAAACACTTGTGTGTGTGTGCGTAGCTGGCGACATGCACACACATCAGAGCATCAAATGCCACCAAAAATAACCTGGCAATCCACCATGCCCCACTTTTACCATCCTCCTGTCACCCTTGACAGGCAGCCGAGATCCAGTGTAATAAGACAACAAAACAAAGCGTCAATCAACACTTATTACTCCGGCAACTCGCTGAATGCGCTGCTTAAATTCAAATTGCCAGGCGTGTGCATGCTTTGAAGGGTGTGTGTATGTTCAAACATACATATGGCAGCATGCTTGCACACATGAACAGGTTTTTGGATATTTGCCTGAAGAGGTGGCCGTCTGTCAGCACAGGGGTCTTCTGATCCAGTAAACAATTTAAGAGCTCAGTCCAGAGAAAAGCTTAAGGCTGCAGATTGAGGATACTTAAAAAAGCTACCACCCAGCAATACCCTGGCATTAAGACTAGCACATCCAGTTATTAGAATAGAGCATCAGCAAATCAGCAACTGTCGCAGTCCTATCCTTGACATGCTGACAGACTGAACTGTGTTGAAAAGTGATTTAATATAAATAAAAGTTAAGAATA
Source organism: Protonibea diacanthus (assembly GCA_028641955.1). NCBI lineage: Eukaryota > Metazoa > Chordata > Actinopteri > Sciaenidae > Protonibea > Protonibea diacanthus. The sequence continues at coordinate 17,945,459 of CM053978.1, forward strand.
CTCATTTATGGTGTAAGTATCTGAGCATACCTTCTATTTATCCATTTATTATTTATTATTTAAGGGTTCTGTTTCTTCACTTGCACTGCTTCAATTATTTAACATAAAATTTCATCTTGAAATTAGTTTAATCATATTCATGCTGCAACATGAAAGGGCCCAGAAAGCATATACCTCTGCCAAGAGAGCACAGTTATTTTGATTTGTTCTGAATATAAACCAATTAAAATAAATCTGCAACATCTGCCAAACAAATCCAATGTAAAAGACCGGCTTCAAAACACGTATACTTTCTTATTCCAACTTTCCACGCAAATTTACTGAAGATATGCTGCTAATTAACTGGACAAAAACAAACAAACAGAGAAACAAAACTCTTGGCAGCTGTAACAGCCTTTGTTAAGTAGTAATTGGCAATTAGGGTTCTGTATTTTGTCACATATGTTCAGAGGGTCCTGCATTAGTGAAGCCAAACCCTGTTCATGTTGGCAAATGTCTGTGAAAACAAAGATGAAAAAACAAAACAAAACAAACAATAATGTTTGTGAATATAATACTCAGATGATAATCAGACATTTATATTTCCTTATCATACTTGTAATACATAGTTGCTAGCTCAACTTCAGCCAATTTATAGATTTAACGTTGGAAATTAGCTATCTGACTACAACTGATCAAACCTGACAGCGGTAGTTAAATGAGAAGCTACTTCTGTCTGATTGATGTCTGAAATCATTGTCTCTCTAACTCATCATCACTGTAAACTGGATGTGCCATGTGAGAATTGAAATCATGGCAGGCTTAGCAACAGTAACTAAGGGGGAAGGGTTTAGCTAATGGTCAGTTAGGTCACTGCATGATTTTATTCATTTGTGTAAAAGGAAATCAGTCAGGATATTGACATAACATGGTATTTGAAATCATCTTTGAGCTCTGTGACTAGTTAATACAGAGAAAATGTGTTGCCTGTTTTAGTCATGGAGAGGACTGTACTTGATGCTGCTCTGTGTGACATTTTTGAGGGGTTTCCTTGGTTTCTCATCACCAGGTTTCCCATTTACACACCAAAGTCCTTCAGCCAATACAACGTGAATGGAGATAAAATGGTTGTAAAGTGAATTATGTTTGGTGGGTCCTGGCACAGATACAGAGATGAAACACAAAGCGCTGACAGATAACAAGTAGAAGATGAGAAAGGAAAGGAATCAGAGGCAGCACATGATTTTCTAACAGACTGAATGTGGTGACAGAAGTATGGAGGGAGCAGATGAAGACAAAGAGATTTAGATCTTTGAGAGGGGAAGGGATTGAGGCAGACAGCAAAAGTCTTTGTATTTGTGAGCGAGGGAGTCTCTCGGCTCCACGGAGAGAAAGAGAACGAGGCAGCAGAGGGACCCGAGTCGTGAGCAGAGGAAGAGGATGCTAAGTGATTGACAGGTGGGGTTCTGTCATGTAGCAGATTTTGTTACAACTGATAACCCCCGCCTTTATTCCACCACATGGGTCTATATCACTGAAACACATAAAAACACTTGCATGCATAAATGCAAACCCACTCCAGATGTTCATACACAGAGTTGTGCACATTCAGGCTTCCTCTTCCTCTCACTCTTTCTTGAAGACACCTCCTAGCATGAACAAGTAGTGAGGAAAGACTTATATAACCTCAGCCGTGTGTCCTCCATCGCCCAGGATCCGTGGGGAGTAAAGGGGAAAAGCAGTGGAAGCGGCAAGCATCAGTAGGCAGTGAGATAGAGCAGCAGGCAAGATCTTAAAAGGAAGGTGTGGCTGTTCTAATGTTTTGACTAACAGTCGCAAATTCCCTTTAAATCCAGTCTGCTGGGTGTTCTGTGCCTGTGGCAGGCTGACGAGGAGGAAAAGGAGGAAGAGGGAAGAAAAGAGGAAGAGAGAAAGGGAGAGGAAAGGAAAGGGAAGCCAGCCACCTGCTATTTAAAGCTGGGGAGAGAGAAGTTTGGGGGGAAAGCTCAGAGGAATAAGGCATAAGGCACAATGTTTTTTTTATTCAACGGCACATCTTTTCAAACGCTGCATTCCATAAATATGTGCACTACAATATTAATGGACGAGAAGGGAACACATTCGTACCTGAAGGACAGTAGAGGATTCATTCACAGCATCTGTACATTTTTTTAAGAACAAAAACATTACCTGATGTGGAGCTACTTTGGTGTAGTTGTCAGGAAAATATTTTGTATATATGTGGATCTGGGGAATACTTAACTTGCTTCAAAAGTTTTGGAACTTACAAAGAGCAGAACAGTTGCTGCAATAAGCTGTGTTTGGATCTGAGTGACCACAATAACATCGAGCTCATCAAAAACACACGATCCATTACTAGTGTTTAAACAATTCATTGATTAATCATTTGACATCAAAATTGATAACTGACTAGTAATTAAGTAAGTAATATATCAAGTAATAATGCCATACATCTTCTGGTTTCAGCTGCTCTGGTATTAGAACGGTCATCAAAGAAAAAACATTTAATATGTTAGGAAATATCAAACTGTGACTGGCGTTTTTCACTGTTTCTTGACTTCCAATAGACCTAATGATTCATTGAAGAAATTAAACAATAATGTAAATAATCTTTAGCTGTTTGATCTTGTGTTGTTGAACCTTTCTTGTGTTTGTATCGTATGAGGCTACAGACAGCAGCGGGTTAGCTTAGCTTAGCATAATGACTGGAAACAGCAGAAATAGCTAGCCTGGTTTTAGAGTTAATTAACACTTAATTAATTAATTAACTCTTGCTAGAACAAAAATCAAATTAGTGTATTTCCCCAAATGTTGAAGTATTGCTTAAACCAGGTGTTTTCAAAGTACTGGCCTCCACTCAGAAAAAGATGCCACCATTTAGTTTACCTGCTTAGATTGGCCCACTTATTGAATGGCTCTGGGATCATGATTATATTATTTGATCCCATAGACACTCAACAATTGAGCAAAGGTAGTATATTGCTATTTAACAAAACTTCAGACTGCACCAAATACATAAAAACAGTCAATCCTAAGGCATTTATTGCTTTCAGACTCTGGGAAAGTGGGAATAACTCTAAAACTTTCCGAAACTACTGCATCTGTGTAAACTTCATTTAACAACACCTAACACTTTTAGGCTATTCTATGTGATTTGCTTTTGATAAATGATGTGATATAGATTTTTTTTAATTTATTTATTTTTTTATTACTTTACCTCCATTCACGCTCCTGGGAAAACCCACCTTCCATTTTGAAAACGTCTGCAAAACCCATCATTTCACAGCACCTTTGACTTCAGAGGCCTTTCCTTCTAGTTACCAGATTATTATCTAGTCTTATATAGTGCAATGAAGCTCTGTGTCTCCCCCCTTCCCCATTCTTACATTTACAATGGCCTCTTTGGTCTGAGCCATGTCAGAAATGACGCCATCTGTGATGATGAGGAGCACAAAATACTGAGAGCCGTCCTGTACTGCAGCTGCATACCTGCACACAGATAGAGACAGAAATTAGATGCTGTGTAATCTATACATACAAAAACAAATCTGACTTGATGATTTGTTGACGGATTTATCTAAACACTGATGTAGAAAATAAATCTGTCACAATACATGTCTTATCGTGCATTCTCACCACGGTCAAATTCAATAAAAATGTTCTTTGTCATTGCCTTGCCTCAGATAACACACTCATTAAAATGCCAAATGACAAACACACACCGATTAATCACTCCAAACAATCAAATTTAAAACAAAGCTGCCTTACACCGTTTGATTCACAGATTAACACCTTTGTTAAAATCTCTTCCGACTTGAGTTCACCTATTCAAATGCTAAACACCAATACTGGTTGTGCATTCACACAGCTATGGTTTCCTCCATGGTTTAAAAAGTGTGACTCTGTTTTATCAGAATGACATTTTTAATTACAACAGAGCACTGGTGTAATCAGATGGAGAATTGTTTGGATATGCTTCGACAAATGGGACCGTGGGGGAAACAGCAACAGTGAGAGGTGGAGGTGGAGGTGAAGGTGGATGTCGGAGGCACAAGACTCCACTCAGATCATATCACAGTTTGCAAATGTTTTTTTCATTTGTTCCATCAGCTAAATCCTCCACTCTTTTGATAACTGTCAGCTGATCTAAATTAATATTCATACATTGTACATCCTGTTTGTTGTGTTAATGAGCTGGGTCAGGCAGAGAGAATCAAAGTAAACTGAGGCCAGCAGCCAAAAAATATTAATGTGAGAGTTTTTTTTTGATGAAATCTTAAAGATCATAATCTTGATTGTCTGTATGCCAACATGGTGGCACAAAAAAATCATCATATCAGTAGAACGGTTGGACAAGCATTGAACAATTTCTCCTCAACAACAACTCTTATAAATACTTTTAGAAAATTTATGTGGGAATATGTGCCAGCTTCACTGTTTTTATCATTGTGTTTTAACTTGTGGAAATATGAATAATGCAAAAAATAAAATAAATAAAAATTAAAAAAATATGATGAATCACAGGCAGAGAAAAGTTCAAAGGAATGTCCATGGGAATTTAAAAAAGTGTCCAAAACAACACGATAAAAAAAAAAAAAATCCAAACTTGTATTTTAAATTTGCGTATTCCTGCTTTAGGCCAGTTCATATTCATCAAAGCGTGAGTCGACTCTTACTGTTTCTTTAGTGTGTGTTTGGCAGTAATAAACCAGACAAATAGATAGATGTATGCAGACTTACAGTCTGATGATGAAAGATCTTACATTTTTTCATAGAGCAGTTTTTTGTCCTTGAAGCTGTTCACCAGCTGCATTGCTCTCTCACCTGGCAACATGGTTCACCACAGGAGCAAAGTTAGTTGGACCGTACAGCTGCACTGTCTTCAGACTCTGGTGGTATGCCTCTAGGATGCCCTCAATACCATTGCAGTAGGGATTTTCTATGTTTCCATTCTGAAAAAGAGAGAAAAACAGTGAAAATCTTTTTTTTTTTTTTTTTTTTTTTTTTAATCAAAGTACACTGTTTTCATTAGGTGTGATGTGCTTGTTTCTTATCAGGTCATACACAAAATTTGAAATTTCAAAGTTGGAAATGAAAAGCATAAAATATTGAATTGAATTGGTGCATCAAAGGTGAAATAAGGACGACTTTACCAGGGGAAACTCATGTGACACCCGTCCATCAGGGGGCAGCTTGGCTCCAAAGCCCAGAGCGGGGAACATCTTGTCGCTGTCATAGTCCTGAATGATCTCTCCAACTGCCTTCAGGGCCATGGCGTAGGCGTTCAGCTGGTAGGGGTTCATGTAGTGCAGTGAAGTGGACTGGGAGGGGTTACCTGTTGACCAGTCAATCAATGTCGAGGTCATTTAGGGACAAAGACGTCACTTCTAGAGTGTAAGATGCAGGTTCTGTGCACCACTTCTGCATTGATGTGACATTGAAACACTTTTTTGTTTTGCTGCAGCATCAAGCCATGCATCACAATTAATGTGATTCCTGCCAGGTAGAGCTCTCACGTCAGGCCTCAGAGGTGATGAATCATTATCAAACAGTGGGAAGAAAAAAGAGAGCCATTGTTCAGAATTGAATACCTCTGAATGACAAATTAATTGAGCATTTAGAAACCTTGTCATTAACTGTGACCTTCTCAAATATCCCCTCTGTAATAACACACTGTGAAGGTTTTCAGGCTGCATATTTTGGATGTTTCAGAAAATACTGTTGTCATTTCACCCAGTGAGGTCATAGGTGATGTGTGCTCACTATTTGATTTGTCGCACCTGTTATCTGGTAGCAGGAATCTTGCTGTTTGGTCAGGCTGTGTAAGCAATCTTATCTGGAGTGTAACAACAAATTGTTTGTCAACTTGATTAACACCACCGTTGGAAATCTCAACAGATTGGGGAAAGTGACCGTCTACTAAGCCCCAGCTAACACATCGATGTCCAAGCTTATCCCCAGTGTCTTTTGTGGTTCTCACTCCCCTGTGTTCCTGTCCTCTCAGTCTTTTCCCTATATCTGTGTCTATATGCGCTGTAGTTTTCCCTTCCTCACTGGGTGTGTGATCACCTGCCTTCAATCAGCTCATCCACATGCAGTATATCATCCGTGGTTCTTCACCCATTCTTCACCAGATCGATATTACCGCTGTTGTGATAGACTCACGTTCTCAGGCCACTTCTCCTCCTCACCCCAAGTCATTTTGAAAAATTGTTTCTCATGCAATTTTTTCACTTGCACAATTGGATCACTGTATTCCCACCTGCCTTCCTGCCTGCTTGACAAGCTTGCCTCTGCTTCACTGCAGTCAGCCACACTCTCACCCTGGCCTCACTCTGATCCAGCTGCTCTCCACCGACCTCCATTATCTTCTTTTTTTTCCTTTTTGTAATCCCCAGACATTATTCTCCTACCTCCATCTTCTAACTCTGCAAGTCCCTGCAGTGAATCCCATTCATTAGCAAGTTAAGCTATTGTTACAATGGTCATGGTGACTGCCCAGAATGTGTTGGTATTTGTGTTTTATTATGTGTTAATAATATCATACCAGTAGTTGTCTCACCAAGTATCACCATTTGACTCACAGCCCAGTTAAATTAAGTTATTATTATTATTCATAATTCTATTATTAATAAAAAAAATATTAGGCCATTGCACAGTTGTATGAAAAGGCACATTTTAATTAATATTTATAAAACAGCTTCAAGACCAAAGCAGAGCAAAAGTAAAATTCAGCTGATTTATTGATCATTATAAAATAATGCACAATAATCTGCATCACCAAACTGATAATAGACCTAAGCATCAGTGTTCTTACAATTTTTCAACAGAAACATCAAGCTAATGTAATGTACCACACAATAAGCCAACCAAGCTATTGTAATGTATTATTTTTGAACGGATGTGGTGGTGTGATATGTGATTCCTACTTTGAGTAATATATTATCTGTATTTACAGATGGCAATACTTTCCAGTCCCAGACGTTAAAGACAAAACTGCAAATGGCACATTTGAACAAATGCACAGGCTGCATAAGGTCAATAATTAGTCACTTTTTAAACAATTTTCTGACAGACAGACATTTCATAGTCAGTGACCTTCAATTTTGCCAGCTGAAACATCTGTTGCCAGCTGATTTGATCAAGCGTAGCTAGCTAGCTTATTATGCTAACATCATTTCCATGAGTTGGTTGAAAATTCTCTCTGACTCACTTTTAAATGTTTCCAACTAACAGTGACAGAGCCAAAAAACATGAACATAATGACCACATACGTAGCTTTTAGAGCAGTTTAATTTATTACACTTTTACTCTTGTATTTTCGGTACTGTACAGTTCCTTGTGTACCCCGTATTCTTCTTAATAAAGCCTTGTGAACACCTTTTCATCACCTGGAAAAATCCAAAGCTTCTCAGACATGGTCATTCTAATTGCTAGGCTATGATTGGATGCTGTTCATGGTTGAGTTTATCAACAATCAATTGGGAAATGGGAAGTTTTTCTTCCGATAACTGGCGGATAAATCTTTTGGAACATTGTGTTCAGTCATAATGACATAAGTTGTGTAATTAGGTTTACATGTTCTCTTTATTTTATTTTGTGCTAAAATGCCTGCTTTAACCTAACCTTTCTTTAAGCTGTATTGACAAAGTATTCAGGAGGTGGAACAATCCAGGAAAGGCTATCATTTAAAGGTGACAATGTGTACAGTGTGTGCGCCCACATCGTCTGCTGCTTGTGTGTGTTTGTATGATTGATTCTCAAATTGGACATGCCACATTCAAAGAGCACTACTATCTATTCTTGCCAACCTACATGCACACGCACACACATACACACACACACACACACACACACACTTTGCAGTGAGTATCACTCACCATTAGATGCTGTGAAATCGATGGCCACAGTGAAATTGATCTGCGTCCTAGAAGAAGGGGGATGGAAAGGAGGACATGGAAAAAAACATTAAAGACAGAGACCAGCCAGCAATAACAACATGCCAGGCCTCGTTAAATTCAAGTACTCACACCCAGTCTCACACACACATACATACACACACTTTCTGATACGAGAAAATATGATACCTGAAAAGAAGGAACATCATACCCAGAATATGGCGATTAATTCTTATGACGATATAATAACAAACAGATTAACATTGTCATATCTTGTGTTTTTCATCTGTGTTAAGACAAAACTGAAGTCACTCAACTGTCAAAAAATACATTCCTCCGTTTATCTGACTTTCACCTGCCTGAGAAGGAATAGCAGGAGGTACTGAGGAGACACTCAGCTGCGTAACAAACAATTAGACTGATGAAGCACTTAAGAGCAAATCATAATCCAATTTTCTCTGCTGATGAAGCACTACACTCCTTTTGCTAATTTATGACAATGAGATGAGCCCTTCGGGGGCCTGAGCGACAGTTTTTCTGTTGTATGAGAGAGTCACCCAGGAAGGCAGAAGAATGATACAGTAATAAAATAATAATACAAATAAACATGTTAGAGATTCACATTAACCTTTCAGTTTGTGGTGGGAATGGAAAATATGCCATGGCCTGACTCTGCTAACCTTAGCGTTAATCAAACTTGATTTTATTAATTCATGAGGCGTCTTGAATGTGTTATATCTCTGCATGCGAAGGCAGGTTTGCAAATTGTACATGCACCAAGGAAATTTTCACTGTGATTTTCTTTGAAGTTTTAGATGTGGATTCTCTGTCCACTCTGTGTGTGTATGTCTGACGTTGTGTGTGTTTGTGTGAGACTTTGAGCTAAAGGTCAGTGTTAAAAAAAATCTCTCTCTTGCAGACTCTTGTCACTCCGTTGAACCCTTGAAAAACGAGCATTCTTGACACTGCCGTCTTGTTATATAGTAATTTGACTCTTTTTCCCCTACCATCCTTTTTCCTGATGCTTTCTCACACAACTGCAATATCTGTGGGCAAAATATCAACTTTTACTCTACTATTACTCAAATGTCTTCTTTTCCTGTTTTTATTTTACAACACTGCTTCATCGATTCAAAGTCTATGGTGGTAAAAGTTAATGTTCAAATTATTAAACTGATATGAGTGCACTGAACCATAGTCACCATAGAGGGATTGGCCCTTATATCATTATATACCAAGCATATGTCCTTTGGACAGCCACATCATTCTTCCTTTTGTGATTTCAGTGGCATTGCAGACATAAACACTTGCAAAAGAGTTTACTTTGTCTCACAAAGCTTTAACACCAAGTATAACAGAAAAGGGCATCAAAGACAGTGTAGCAATATATGGTCCTTCTCCCGTTTTGCCACAGAGCGCTTAGACAGTTTAAGTGACACACTTTTGTAACTTCCATCCATTTTCTAAAGAGCAAATGCTCTAAGTGCCAGAGTAATGTTAGGGGACAGACTGATGAGACTGATATTTCTGAAGTGAAGCCACTAAACCTTAAGGTTATTGTATCATAGATCAGCCAAATCCAGAAACTGTCAGTGAAATCTGTTACACTTGTCAGCTCTGCTACAGACCATAAAACCCACGACAGCCTACCTGCTGTGATAGGACAGTGGAGATCAAAGCACAGCCCAACGTGACTGAAAGGCACACTTCACCTGAAACATACCTGATATTCTCATGTCAACTTCAGGCTCTTAAACTAAGCTGAGGTCGACGGGTTGGTACCCACCGTGAAGACAGTTTGGCCTTGGATAGCTCATTTAAAATATATTTGACACTTAAATCACCCAGACAGCACTTACTGTGAACTTATACATCAATTTAACAAAGTTGCAGTGGAACAGTTATGGTGCCAACACATGAAAGATAAAGGAATAGAGATTTATGCATTTTATTCATTCATTTATTCATTTTTAATGAATGCTGTAGTTAATAGTTAACGACAGATCTGTCATTAACTATTAACTACAGTATTCATTAATACTATTCATGTAATTTTTTGCAACTTCCTCCTCATTTTAGTACAGTACTTTCTGGCCATTATTGCTGTCAGTCATTACTCAGAATTATCCTCTAAAGCTGCTATAAGCAATATCTTTATATTAACAATTGCTCATTGCTATGTGGCTATCCGAAAGGCTCTCTTGTAATGACAAACCAATGGACAGTCATTACAGTATCAGCTCATTTTGGCTTTAGTGCCCACAACTATGCTTGGTTCATGTTATGTTTAATCATGTTATGTTTTTTTTATAGGTGTTGTGGTCCTATATGACTTCTTCAAGAATGCAGACAGTCAATCTCACTCACCCTCCTTTGATGTAATCTAAGAATGTGAACTCTGACTCCACTGAGAATGAGAGCAGGGTCACCTGGAAATAAAGACAAGGAGAAACATTTGATTAAACTTTAAAGTAATGATCCTTGACTAAATACAAAAACCTCCACATCTTGGATGTGGTTCATCACTTGACACTCACGGTGCCGGGTGTTTTCTGATGACAGATTCGAGTTTGAAGAGAGCATAAGATGCATTTGTATGCATTGCTTGCACATGTCCTCATTGCTGGGTAAATTGCGTGAAAATTGGTGTTTCAATTGGTCACTGGTGTTGCCCACTCTGAACTTTCAGATCTTATGTTCTTCAAGTTCTGAAGCACCTTCATCTTTCATTTTGTCCCACTTACATACTTAAACACAGAGAATGGAGAATGAGAGTTGGTTGTTGAGTCTCGCTCCCTGGATCTAAAATACAGATATGAATGAGTCACAAAAAAGGTGGTCATGCCTTGGGTGAGGGGCTCAAGCATAGTTAACAGATGCCACCTATTTTTCCATTTATATCTGTATTTGATGACCTGGGAATGAAACTCAACAATCAACTACTTTCCTCCAGTATGACATGGAACAGTATACATGTTGAATAATCCCCTACATTACCATATACTGTAACTTTAACTCTTAGTATTTTGGCTGAATTTCCAAACTACAGCTACTACTGAATTAACATATTTATTATTTAGCTTTTTACCAAATGTTTTAATTAATCGGTGCATGATATGAGAAGAAATTCATCCATTTCATGGATTGGCAAGAAGCCAATACTTGCATGATAATTAAAGGGAATCATTTCACAAAAGAGAAGTAGATGTGGAGCAGAAAAGAGGCACAATGACAGCTTTGGTGCTATACTCACTGTTCCAGAGTTGACATATTTCTTTTTCTTCATTTTCTTCTTGGTATTAATCACCTAAAAATAAGAGATGCACATGTTTTAAACTAACATAATTTGACCACAGTGTCTGCTTAGATCGACTACCACTAGGTGCTATTCACATTCACATACATATCTAAGTCCACCTTACTATATGTGCACATACTGTATAGACTTGTGGAAAGCAGTGCCAGTAATACGATATTTGATTTTATTTTTGCCAGTGGTTACAAACTCAATAATGAAATTTATATGAAATAAAACAAGAGTTAATAAATCAATCCCTCAAAGCAAAATGCTGCATTAGTAGTGTGTAATTATAAAACTCCCTATAATTTCTCGCTTGCTGGATTTAGTGAGCTACAATGTATTTTCACAATAGAATTCATTTCAACCCTTTTTCCGCCCATTCACACCCTGTAGTTTTACTATATAATTCCTTCCTAATTGGGTGCAACACATGTATTGAAGACATGTATGTGGGCGACATGAGGGGAAGTGCATGCCATCACTTACAGTAGATGTATGCAGCAGCAAGATGACTAGCAAGTGACAGAGGAAGGATTTAAATAAAGAAGGAAGGTGAGAAATGTGTGATATGTATTATGGGAGATGGTAGCTTATGTAAGATCACTTATAAATACTCATCTTGAGGGACAAGATTGGAAATTCAAACACAACTCTGAGACTACAAAGCCTTAAAGGGTACAGACAGGCTTTAGCTTTGCAAGCTTTACATTTACTTTTACCAGTATTCTGCCGACTCCAGAACAAGAGAGAAATGTCAATCTGGAGACCAAAGACGTCTCAGCTCATTACCTTGTTTCTCTATGGCTGCTAGGCATGAAAGTGACAGCCACTAATTTAACATGGAGGGATGGCAATTTGTCTGACACACTGAACAATCTGCTGATGCAAAAACTAAAGGCCCTTTCAGTCTCACTGGGAGGTAGAGAGGAATCAAGAGCAGCGTATAATGGATCTGACATCCAAAAGACAGGTATTTGTCCTTCGGCTGAAGGCCACCAAACCACATGCAGGCATGAGGGTATTGACATGTTCTCCTTTATGGTAAAATTTTCAAGCTTTACATTATATTAAAATCAAGGCTAAATGTTCAACAGTAGCCTTGATACTCATAATCTTACAACTGAATTTACCATAATAAAGTCTGTATATCTATGTCATTTTCAGACCTTGCTCATCAGCCTTGGATTCTAGGATACTGAAACATTCAAGTCAGTTAAATAAGTGTTTGTGATTTGCATACACAGCTGTTTTGTGTACTATTAACAGACACTGTTAGCTATCCCATGAGAAGTACTGAGAAATAGCTATGATCATTCTAAATCCCTGATTGTTCCCCTATTAATCCTGTTTCACGCTGCTGCTAATGGCTCCATTTCTATGTGTGTCAGCATCCAGTTGATTATTATGGCAAAATAAATCTTATAGTACAACATTGTATTTAATTGGATGTATAATTGCATGGGGAAGGTGGGAAGACATACAAATGCCCTTTAAAGAAATGAATTAGTATGTATGGAATAACTTTTAGAAAAAAAACAAAAAAACAAACAAACTCTTGAATAAATGCATGTTTTTTGCTGTAGGAGTTGGAGCTATCCATGGAAAGGAATGTGCTAGAGTAATAGAAAATGTGGTGTCAGAGATAGAAATGTCACTCGTGTCAGAAATGGGATCCAAGACACCCAGCGTAGAGGGAATCCGGATCTCAAGAGCCAACAGGCACGCTATTGAACTGTGAAAACACTGGAATTACTCACCTCGTACACATTGAACTGGCTCTGCCCTCGAGCCAGCTCTCGGTAGCTGGTCGTGAAATCTCCAATGAAGTCATGGCTGCGAGAAGGAATAACGTAGAGAAACATTGGTGAGTGAGAAAGTATCAGGCACAAATATCAGGACAGATGTTTGAGGCAAAATCGTGACAGGAAATGCGTGGCTATCTCTAAATTCAACTTTAACCATACGTTTGAGTCCATATTTTATAACTGAAGATTGGTGGTTCTTTAATTATTTGGTGAACAGCAGGTTAAAGATTCCTTAATTTAATACCAAGTCTTGGCAATCATACTCACCTGCCATCTCTATCCCAATCATACACCTCCACTTTGATTGTTCTGGAAAAAAAACAGACAGATCTGGTTAGGTTTTAAAGCAGCGTGCTTTGTGCTATATGTCGTTCTGAAACTTTCAATCATATCACACAGTCAATGCAGTTTGCTCAGTTGTCATGAAATTATAAATGTTCTCAACTTTTTAAACCAACTAGGATGTGAAGTTCCTAAAAAGTGCTCAGAAAATGGATGCTTGAACATCAACAAATGAAAGCTCCAGTGAACTTCTGGTGAGATTGTTTTGCCAACTGCAGTTTCCAAGGTCAGGAATGAACTTTACATGTCAGCATGACAGTTGTTCACACAATTGCAATGACACCATGTGACAAATGTATGATACACACACCCCTTCAAACATACAACATATAGAATGATTACTTTGCAATGAGCCATCAATAAAAAAAGGAGACAGATTCAAACAGGATGGAAAGACAGTATATACGAGCTACTTTCAGGCCAGCAGTCTGAGACGTTGTTGGGTCCACCTGTTTCTTAAAGTTATATGTAGATGGGTGTTGATTAGCTCAGTTGGTAGAGCATCTGCCCCACATACTAAGGCTCAGCAGCGGCCCAGGGTTATAGTTATATATAGTTATATATAGACTCTGTATTGTTCAGTGTTGTTCAAAGTAGTAGATAGTACTGCTACAACAGATTGGCAAAGCTTGGGCGATATTTTGGATCTTGCACACAAGTCGAGTCAGTGCAGAACAGTGATGAGATGAGAAATGATTTACTGCAGCGTGCTGCCAAGCTGTCTTGTTACTCGGTCAGCCATTTCTACAAACGCTGTGTAGCTCACCAGTGTCTGACTTGTACTGCTTCAAAATTATCTCTGAGGCACAGCATTTAGAAATGCCCTCTGGAGTTTTCTTGTAAACAAACAAAACGTTGCACAGTGTGTGTATGCTTGGAGTCTAACAAACACGTTTAGTGAATATCCTCACATAACATTTGCAAAGCCTGTTTTGTTTTCCATTGTTTACATCAATTTTTACCTTCCTGCAGTCTTCTTCTTTACAGCCCTTTTTGGCATATTGCTACATCTCTTGGCACATTACTGCCACCAACTGTCAGTCAGCAGAATCGTGTGAAACCTACTGCAGGATGTAAATTTTCCAGCCTTTGTGCTCGCAAGTATTACTAGTGCAATGAGGAAAAGAAACATTGAAGATGTTTATCATTATTATTTTTTTACCTAAAGGTGTCTGTTGTGCAGTTTGCTGTGTCAGTATCTAAATAATTGGGTTTGGACTGAACTTTTTTACAGTAGCCATTTTGACCTGAAATAGCAGGATCAATGCAGGTGTTCCCACTGATACTAATTAAAGTTGCAGTCAGTCAACATGCACCACAGCAGCACCCTGACCTGAATGGAACGTTAATTAGTATCTTTGGTAACACCTCAAAGTATTTTAAGAAAACTGTAATGAGGCCATTGATATGATTTCATTATTATTCATAATTTATATGTAAGTGTTTTAATTTAACAGAACTTAGGGAACCCCAAAATCAATTAAAAATAAATGTGACTTTGTTCTAAACTGGTGTACTTGCCAGCTTTAGAACAAAGCAGAGCAGCTGGCTGAATCTTGCAAAAGAGAAACTTGTTTAAAGCACTCCTTCCAAAATTTTTAACTTGCAAACTGAAGCACATGTTAACTTCCAACATTCAGAAGAACATCAGAAAAAAGAGACACTGATGACATTTTACACAAATGCAGCAGACACAATGTCCCCGCAGAGTGAAGAAGAAGAAAAAACTTTTTTTTAGCACTTTCATTCCCGAGTCACATTGATCTCACTCCTATGTCTCCCCCCTCTCTCCCCCAACTTCATCTTGCACAAGTACTGACACCAGCCCAGAACCAAAGAAAATAGCGGCAAGCGGCACATCAGAGACTCTTTCCTGTCACTAAGGAATTGAAAGATCCCTGAAATAAGCCCAACTTCCTGCCTGCCACCTGGCCCCTGTCGTTCTATGGTGACAGTTTGTTCTTTTGAGGTTATCTTCAAGGCTGTGAGCTAAAGAAAATGTGCTTGTCACCTAGGTGGTAGAAACATCATGCTTCTCTTCACGCGTGGGAAAAGACAGAGAAAAAGTAGAGGTATAAGACAGGAAGAGAGAGCAGAAACACAGAAAGAAATCCCTTCCCCTGACCAATACACAGTGCTAGTGCTATGCATAAGTGGTGCGGTTTTAGAGCATGCCGCATTACTCAAATAAAGTACCAGGGTAGCTGTTTTCATGGCGGCTCAAAGCATTTGCCATCATTTTATTTCAGATCCTAACTTACAGCTGCATCAGAGGACTCAGGCGCTCAGACCCTTGAGTGGCCCCTTGAATTCTCAGAACAATATACACTCCAAAACTAATCTGCTGCAGATATCTTCAGCTACTATTCTAAGGCATCTTTAATGAACATGACCCATCTTCAGTGATGTAGGCACATATAATTGAGGGAAGAAAGGAGACTGCAGTTGACACTGAACAATTCTTCAGCTCCAATTACACTGATCTGTCCGTGATGTCTTGCCAGGGACCAAAATAGATATGTTTGAATCACCTGGGCGACCATGTTAATGAGGAAGAAATTATTCTTTTAATGATTTTAATGAATTATCAGCATAAAAATATATGCAAGTACTTTAGGTACCACCTACACAGAGGAAGCACGGTACACAGGAGGTGTGAGCATGTATGTATACATAAGACGGAGGAAATTTATATTTCTTCACCCGTCAGTTGTTGAGCAGAATACAAACCACCATGTATTTCCTTCCCCTCTTTCTTCACGCTCCTTCATCCTCTTCCCCCTTGACTTACTCATCTGGAACAGCGTCTTTTGACATATTGGATTTCTGTTTCTCCTTCTGTTCAAGCATACACGCCTTTGCTGCCTGTTATCTGTTATCTCCTTCATTTCTCCTCCTGCCTTCCTCTCCTATTTCCCTACTTTCATTCTCCTCTCCTTTGACAAAATGTAGTCTGTTGCTTCCAGAGCAGAGTGTATGTGCGTATGGAGATATGGATTTGTTCAAGGATACCTCAAATGCTCGCTGTCACCAGAGACTCAACTGGATCCTCCTGCTTGAAGGACAGTCAGCCTAATCACTGTGCCACCCTGTCGCCAGCCAGCAAAGTTGAAAGGTGGAGGTGTTTTTATCCTTGTCTGTTTGTTTGCAAGATATTTTAAAAGGTTACCAACAAATCTGAGTAAAATATGATAGAAAGATAGCCTTTGGCGATGACTCAGATCAGGGATTTCAGAGTGTTGCTTCCTTATAGTAACAAGCAACACTTTCCCAATGACAGATTTTGTGCAGCGACAATTGTACTTGGTCCAGTTTAGCCTCTGTGTGGCTCCACATTGTTATGGTTGTTTTTATATTATCAAATGTTCATTCCCAAATCACAAATACTGTTTGTCATACTGGTCATTAGATATGAACTGGTCCCACTTTTTGGGCCAAATACAATACAAAAACAAATTATATTGACCACTACGAGGTACCAATCCAATACCAGTGTTTTTTTCTTCTTCAGGTGTAAAATTTCATGTCTCACTGTGTAAAAATGTTCATTTGATGTGTAAGGTGTTTTATGTGTAACTATAAGAGGACATACACCATTATTCCTACTGGGCTTGTGAACATTTGAATAAAATTTTTTCATGTTAACTGTTGTCAGTATTGTCTGTATTTACATTCACATTTGACTGATGCTGATCAAGGATGCCTTAGATACTAAACTATCAGAAAAAAAAGTATCACTGATATTTCGCTAATGATCATAACACAGAGAGCTTTTGAATATCTTGCTCACTACATGTCTAGGTTGACAAATGTATATACCATATATACTTTTCAAACAGCTGTGGGAGAGTACATCAAAAACTTCATGCTGACCTTAAAGAAAACGTCTGTGAATGGATAAGGCAGGCAGTCAGCGCAAATGTGCAGCGTATGTGTCGTTCCATACACTCCCCACTGGGACTTTAATTGTTGTAAGACTCTCTCTAATAGGCCCCATGGAACTGAGACGTCAGATTAGTTTTTCCATTTTCTTGCTTGAGAGTTTCTTTAAAAGAGTTCTGTAGATACAAGCCTGAAGTGCACTGCTTCCCACATAATGTAAGAAAAACAAAGGTTAAAATCAATCAGTTTAAAGTGGAACTCAAATTTCTATCAGAGTAGATTGCAATTTGTTACAAAAGGAAAAGAGTGCAGCACTATTTTTTAGGTGCCTGTGGTGTGTGGTTTGAGAGAGAAAGTCAAGGCATTGCATCTTCCTCCTATTGTTCCTTCAGGGATATCAGTTGGATTACCCAACTCAGTTGGATTTGTTGAACTCGCTCCAACTTCTCCTTTTGCCCTTTGATGCATCTAATGAGGGGAACCTAACAGTAAACTGAAACGCTCTAATTAGGGCAAAGTAAATCAGTCTTGTGCTGGACTCGGAGTGAGAGAGAGTAGACAAAGTGCCAACCCATATAACAAGCAGTTGGAGCCACAGTCACTACCTCTCCACCCAGATACAACAGCAATAAACATAGTAATGTTTCTTATACAACTACCCTGCATTTTGTACCCACTAACATGGATTGTAACAAGTTTGTGAACAAAATTTGAGATAAATAAACCTTTAGCGTGCATGGAAGCAAAAACAAAAGTGTTGTTTTGTTGAGTGTACGATTCCAGGATTCTCAGTTGAGGGTTTAAAAGGGGGATGAAGGGAAACATTTACATACCAACCTCACTTTTTGCAGAGAGGAACCGTTGAGAAAAAATACTTTGAAATGCAGATTAAAAAATTTCATTTCATCTCCTTGGAAACAGTCTAGGACTTAAGTCATGTCTTATAATACATTTTTTCCCCCTTGGGTCCTTCACCCTTGCAGGCTTGATGTGATGATGGAGAGCATGTCACATAATGTATGACAGGAGGGTCTGTGAGGGTGGACGTTTGGCTTCAGCTTTTGACGAGAACTCTTTGGGTCACGCAGTGGACCAAAGGGACAAAAGGAAACAACAAAGCTCCCTCTGTCAAAGCCCGGTCATTCGGCCTGGACTTCTGAGGGTCTAGTCAACACAATCGTGGAGGGCATTCTTAAACTTGTAACTTGTAACGACCGAAAAAGATTTGATATATGTAATAAAAAAAATGTTCTAAGCTGATTTAGTTGTTGGCTCTTCGGTGTATGGGCGTCACGCTAGCCCTTGTCAAATCACTGGAAGTGCTTTTCTTCAGCAGATAGATATAAACAGTAATTACATAGATCAAAAGCATTGACAGCTTTTAAGAGACACGTTTGTTGCATGAATACAGCTTGGATGATAACGTACCATCACAGAGGTCGGAAAAAATTATTTATCAGTGGGTCACAAAAACTATATAATTTCAAAGACAGATAGACAGACAGTCCTTCCCACTTTCCTCTCATAGAAATATGTACTCAGAAAACAGGCAAGGAGTGACACACAAAGTTTATTCCTCACCCACGCACAAGTATGTAACCTGTATATAGCGCTGTCTTGGTGATATTTCAAGACTTGCAGCATTTCAGGCTGTTTCAGCTCGTGGCTTGTCACATTTTATTATACTCTAAGTGTGGGCGTTTTCTGTGTGTGTGTGTGTGTGTCAGTGTGCATGTTTGCATGGTACAGGAGCATTTTAGGAAGCGCCTTTGATGGCCAGCTCAGTCTCTCGTGTATGATTGCCTCTGACAGGGTAGTGACCCTTCATGTGTGATTGGCAAGCTCACACAATTTCACCTAATATTTCCCAAATATCAAATACGTCTAGAGGCAACCCCATCAGTAGCTCCCTTCCTGTTTGTGTTGTCTCGGATTTTCAGAGCTCAAACCAGGTTCTCAGCATTCTCAGTAATTAGAGTCTGACAGCATACAAAGAAGATAGGGCAAACACCTTTGAGGGGGAAAGATGAAAAAAGTTGAAATATTTCCCACCACAAAAGTAGTCTGTCTGTCATTCCTTTTTCATCTTCCCTCATGGCTCCTTCATGATTTAACTTGTTTTCTTCCCAGCACTGTCTTTTAAATTAGAGGCAGGCAGATAAGTTGGGAGAAAAATGAATTCATATCCCCTCCGCCACAACATGTCTGCATTAATTATGTGCCAACTGAGAGCGCAACCCATCATTATTTTAGATATTTAGTGAGCAACGTAATCCAGTGTTTTTGTAGGGCCAAAACAATGATGAATAAACCAGATTATATTATGAGTATTCAACATATCTGTTGAATTGTTTATGTATTGATTTGATTCCTTCGATTTTCTTCTTTTTCGCTCTATCAACTGAACACTGAGTCATGTCCCCCTTAGTTACTGCTACAGCTTACATTTCTTGAATTCGATTTACAATGATAACAGATTTACCACTAAAAACTCTTTTAAACTAAAGGTTCTTCAGTCAGAAGTAGACACAAGCAGGCTTCTCATTCGTCACTGGTGAACATTAATTTTGATAAAACAGTGAAAAGCAGAATTTTCTTTCAGCTGTAGCTAGCCAGTTAACTAAGCTAACGTTAGCTCCATGAGTTGGTTGACAGTGCTGTCTCCAGATGACTCTAGTTTGAATAGAGAATCTTGTGAACATGTTTTGATTGATGCTACATAAATGATATAATTCCCAAAGCTAAAGCTACAGGTCCCAAGCAAAATGTTGAAGTTGATGATCCATGTTAAGGTCTACATACAGTAGCCCACTGAAGGAAGTAGCACCGTTCTTGTATTTCAGGCATTATGATAAGAAAAACACATGTGTAGCTACTTAAAGATGTATGCTTTATAATTTTAGGATGAGCACTAATGATGTGTCACTACATCTGATAGCAAGTTTGCAAACAGGATTGCAAACGCTGGTCAGGGTTTTTATTGAACTGTCAGTTCAAACACATGAGTAAGTAAAGTGTATTAATTGTACATTTTTAATCACCCCCCCAAAAAAAGATTATATCTGAGGAGAATAGGGTTGATAACAGAAACACCACAAGGAGGTCACTGGAGATTAAAGAGGCTCATTGTGCCTGATCTGTGCTGTTCTAGCAAAAATCAATACCTAGGGATATCCTAAGCACCCAACAGCAGAAATAATGTGACAATAGAAAGAATGAGAGGCTTAATACTGTACAATGTGAACTGGTATTGATTTCTGCTGGTTAAACTCATCAACACTCAGGGTGTAGTAATGGCTGTCGCCATTTTGTCAGTCTGAGACATTCTAATTAGGGGCCACGAAGGAAATCGATAGACCGACCCAACAGAAATCAATGAAGACAGACTATAACTAACTGACTAACTAACTAACATTATTCAAGGTGTGTGTGTATGTGGTAGAAACAGACAGGAATGGAGTCAAATGCAACAGTGAAAGGATTAACGGCAGATGTAGGGATCAGGAAGTGTTGCATTGTACCTATCATAGTCTCCATTGCAGAGTGCCCGCACAGGGATAGTGAAAGGCTGCCACACTGGATTTAATGTGTTCTTCACCACCTCTGTTTTATGACAGATAGTAAACCTAGAGGAGGAGAAGGAGGAGGAGGAGCAGGGAAGTTAGGAAAAGATATGTTCAAAAAGAGAAGAGATAATTCTTTGTTAATAACACAAGCCCGGGGATAGAGATAAATAAGGGGAGGAGCATGCAACTGAAGAGACGGGGCAACAGAAAAGACAATGTCACATCTGAGAGATGCTTTAAATAGGGCTGTACCCGGTTTTGTTTACTGCTTGGCCTGTCTCCCAGCTATATTGTGTTTTAGACCACAGAGAATATTTTAATATTTCAGCCTGTCGTTTAATTCATTTCCCTTGACTGCAAGTGTGACAGTGATATGCAAATGGATTTTCTCTGATATCTGGAATGTTTCACAGAGCCAAACCTCATAAATTCCTATCAAATGCCCCCAAAAAATCCTCTCAAAAAAACGCAACTAGGCATATCGCTTTATTTTTTTCACCCTAAGCTGTGGATTACTTGTACTCCACTAAGTGCCTGAAGACTTTTAAAGCCCTGTGATTCTTTTAGCCACACCAGCCTGTAATTTGTACCTCCTTCTGGCACCAACAAGGGATACTTCTAGTGCATCTGTGGGGATCTGTTTCCCACCCTGTTATGTATAAAGAAAAATACTGAGAAAAGCTAGAAGATGGCTAATGAAGCACTTGCTAAAGCATCTCGGGCTGGATAGGGCTGACGCTGCCACAACTGCGCAGCCCCTCGGGAGGCTGAACAGCACTCTGGGAAAGAGTGAGAAGATGGGGGAGTGTTATGCATCCCTACGTGAATTGCCTCAGAAACTGACAGTGTTTTTCTTATTGATGGAAAATGCAGATTGTGTTTTTTTTTTTCTTGCTTGCTTTTATGCTTTCCATATAATTGCCTCTCTTTGTTATTTGCTCTCCTGGAGCAATTTACCTAAGACATAGTCATGAGAGTAGTAGTTTTGTTGTGAACAGGCTACTTTCCTCTGTATGCAGCCTCTTAAATTGTTCATGCCTCAGTAACCACTGCAGCTCTCCTCTCATACTGTACACATATTCTCACCTCTCTCTCCTATACTGTATCTCCTCTAATGCTCCTTCTGTTTTTACCGCTCCCTTTTTCCCCCAGAAGATTTCCATTTGATTTTTTTAATATGTCACTGTGACCTTTCTGATATTGTACTTTAAAACAAAATTTTCTCATGTCTCAAAACTGATTTTCTAGGTTCTCATAGGAGCTAATTTACCCTGTTCTGAGAACAGCAACATATTATCTTCTCCCCGTGGTCTGTAAAGCTTTAGTAACACAAAATTCAGCAACTGTCATTTTCAGTGTGGTTTTGACAACAGTTCCAGGACTACATCTTGCGTCTCGGGGGGGGGGGCTTCTTCAAAGAACAGCACACTTACAGCTACTTTCCGAAACACTTGGAATTACATGAAATCACATCAAGCACTCACGTTCCATCCTCGTTGCTTCTGTAGAAGACCATGAAAGGATCTGACTTGCCAAAGAAGTCTTTCTTGTCCAGCTTGTTGGCACAGAACTGCATAGTGGCACTGTCCTGCAGAGACACATGTAGAGAGACAAGTGTGAGATAGGTTTGGGAGTGAGGTATTACATATGTGGCCTATTTCGAGCTTCTTCCTATACTTCTTCTCTTTTATCTCCACAGCTTACTGTGGGACGGCAGATGGAGGCAGATGTCTGTGCATCACACGGTGAGATAATGAATACTGCACAAATGTTGTTTGTACCTTTGTGTTTACTCTTCTTCGCATTTCTTGGCACATTATTTCTAATAAAGAAACAGAAGAGCTTTTGAAATGATATTTGTGTGTATCAGTCCAAGGTACAGCAAATGTGTGCGTGCGCATTGATCCACGCACAAGAATTACTGTACAAATATCCACATTAGCAAATACTGTGATGAAGTAATGGTTTTGACACACCAGAAAACCAATAGTCAGACAGAAGAAAATCAGATAACTGCTATTATGCAGTTATTAATATCTTCACTTCTAATGGGGCAAGAAATGACCCAAAGGTGAGGACATCACGGAGCCACCTTGTCTTGCTCAACTCAGCTTTTTCTCGGCTTTTGTGCGTCCATTCTGCATTTTGTCAACTGTAAGTCCAGCTAACCAAAAACACAAGCGTGGTGTTGATTCACTGTAAGACTGGAGATCTGACTAGCATTAAAATGGTCTCTCAATACCACTGATGCCATATCTGAAGAAGTAGATGATTTTACATTAGCACAAACCAACGTAGTTAAGCTGCTATAAATAAACATGGTTGAGTAGTGGAAGACCCAGTGAATGTTCAGTTCACTGTGAGGTGTTTATTTTGGTCTCTTTTATGTCAACATTTATATGTCACAGCCATCACGAGTCACCACCTAACTGTTGGAGATGAGCACAATTAGTTTTAGCAGGAGTGTGAGAATAATCAGACTTCCGTCCGGTACATCCTCTCACACGAGCATACAAGTACAGACAGTGTGCACGCACACACCTCATACAAATACCCACATGTAATACAGCTGGTCAAAGAAGGAAAGAAAGGCTCTGAATGATTATTTAATGAGTCACATCATTAGTTAACAATTTGGGAAAATGTTCTTCACTAATTTGTATGAGGATGTGGGCGTAGTATATGACTTTGCTTCAGTCTGTGCAGTGTGAATGTCACCTGCTTACATGCTCTCACTCGATGATCTACTGGCGGCCAGCCTACCATACACTCAAACTTTATCTATAAACACAGCCTAATGGTGAGAGTGCACGCGTGTGTGTGTGTGTCTGTGTGTGTGCTCAAGTATGCAGGCACTGTAATCCCTAACCATAGTGCCGTATCCACCCACCAGCACTCCTGCTAACATTAGTGCCAGCTGCTTACCAAGTCTAATTCTAGCATGAGTAATGGCCATCAAGCTAACTTCTTCTGATACCTGTCACAGCATCTGGAAAACATCAGACGCTTTGAGTATATTTCAGCCTCAGAGAAACATCAAGCAGAAAAAATTTTTTGCTTTGGGCTTTGGGTTCTTCTAATACGTTTTAACGACTGCTTTGCTTCCTGTTTTAGTGAAATAGCATGATGGTGAATTTAGAGTTGTTCTCAAATTAGAGCCAGAACATTTGGGTGGGAATATTTTTTATATTTTAGAACCAAATTATAGGCAAGACTTGATGCATCCTATCCTGAAAAATATTTTTAGGTGACTCTAAACTAAGGTTGGCAAATGATTAGTTTAATCAGAGAAATTGTCCTTGATTATGATTAGTCTCTGTTATATACCTAATTAAAAATATGTCCTAGATTGGTAAACATAGAATGTTTCTTCAGTGTGCGTCTTGGCCTTGCAAGATTATAAAATGAATATAACCTACCTATTTAGTAGTGGTAAAAAAGCTAAACACAAACAAATCTGTCAAATTCATCCTCAGCAACTGCTGGGCACAGTTTAAGTCACTTATGGTGCAAATGTGAGAACTATCCACTTATAAAACATTTTGCTTCTACAGTATAAAAAGATTCATGGTGAACAATCCTTTAATAAAGATTCAAAATCTATGGACAAGAATCAGAGATATCTTCTTTTCTATTCCACTCATTCTTCTTCCTCTGTGCAGTCATGGCTATGCAGCTATGCAGTAGTGGTTAGCAGCCTTGAGCAGACTACAGAAATCTGGTAACCTTTCTTCTTTTTAAATCAACACCCCCAGATTTCCCCCCCCCCCCCCAAAACTTCTAGTCTGAATGAAAATGACCAATAAAAACAGACTAATAACAGATATAGATGAGATATATAAAAATGAACGGGGACATTATTTATAGAGACCAAAACTGTTTTTGTACCAGGTTGTAAACGTGTTTATTTCTGCTGTGAAGTTGGACATTTTAATATGGGGGCTTTTGGAGATGAACTCACTTTTGGAGCCAGCCTCAAGTGACTCTCTAGTTCTGCGTTGGCTTCATTTCTCAGCCACGGAGGTTTCCTTTTGCTTCAGCCCTAACTGACTCATCTGACTGACTCAACACACAAGACAAGTAATTTTCATGTATGCAGAAGTACTCCTGCAAGACCCATAAAACAGTGATGCGTCGTCTTTTCACATCAAGGCCATTGAAATACGACAGTCATCTCTACAGTTACTCCTCATTCATGTTATTTTGAGGACAGCATTCTGCTTTTCTACATGACTAAACTAAATCAGACTGTTTATCCGAAAAACATCACACAGATTCAATGCAATGTTTACACTTAATGACTTTCAAGAATTTCAGTTCACTGTTGTCATTAGCTTGGCAACAATAAATCAGCTGTGGATTCAAAAGATAAACTAACAAAGACCATAAAAACATTATATGTAGCTTAAATAAATCAAAGACTAGCAGCAGATGTTAGGAGATTAATTCACGCTGCAAACCAACTCTTTCTCTGTAGTACATCCTCTCTCTCTAACAAATAAGCCTGAATGTGCATTTTCTCCACCAGCTGTTTATGATGAAATGTAGTGCTTTTACCAACCCCAAATATAAATCACTTGCCTGCTGTGGATGCCTGTACTACTTGCTTACTATTACCCCTCCCTGTTCTCGGCTCTCCCTGTGTGGTGAGAAGGGGCCCCGACTTATCTCTGACATATGGGCTGCAGCTAATCTGTGAAACACAGTGGGTTCATTGCAGTATGTTCAGATGCTATAACAGTAGATGCTATAACCCCAAGGCCTTATACTGGGCAGCCGCAGTGCCACTAATGACAGCTTAATAGCTTTTTAATGTTGCTGCTTGCACCTTGTATCTGGCTGGGTGCCGAGTGGCAAATCAGCAAAAAAAAAAAAAAAAGGTTACAAGTGTGACAGACTGTGAGTGAGAGCCAGAGTATTTCTGTGCACATGTGCCGATGCCTGTTTTAATTTCTGCAGGAATCTTGCAACAGTGCCCCCTCTGTGTCTTTATCAGACGCAGCCAGGCACCGTACAACACACACTTCCCGCTGACGCATTCATGAACACATCCACTCCACTCCAGCAGCGAGGGGGAACTTTATCTGTATTCCTACCCTTACCCTGAGGACGCATACACACCACATGTCTGCCATTTTACACAAGCCTCCTACACAGAAGACTCACTCTGTTTCTTTCTCTTAAAAACACTCCCTTTAATCCTCCTGGGAAATGATGGCTTCCATGCTGTGTACTGATTGACAAACAAGCAGTTCAATGCCTGTGTCATCTGAACATGTAAAAGTAGAAATATTTGCTGTAGCAACAGATTTTACTTAATCTCTGTCGCTTTCTGTCTCCTACCCCTGGATACTCTGTGTGTCTGCGTGTATGTCTTTTCTATTTCAACAAGTACCTAACTTCAACAAGTCTCTACACATGAAAGTAGCATTCGAGCTTATGATTCACTGGATTGCAGCGTGTATAAATTTTTGAAACTCATGATGAACAATGTTTGTCGCTGCATCTCATAAAAGTGATGAAAGAAACAGCTCCAGTTGTCTCCGGGGCTCAACTATCCACAGATTGAGATTTATATTACACTTATGGCTGAATTGCAAGATACGGTGCTGCGAGATCACGCCGCCTTCATTCAGTCATGTTTTTCTAATTTGTTTTGTATGTTTATATATTTTATATTCTGACTGAAAGAAACCATAAAAGAAAAGGAAGCCAGAAAATGTGCGATTAATCATAAATCCTGCAACAGAAAGTGTTAAATCCATGCAGGGTAAGACCAAAGTTAATCAGTCACTCTATGCATGTTATGTGTAACTGCTAATTGAGGTGTTAATTCAAATGGTATGGATGTTGAAGTGTTAAATCACTACGTGAAGCTTAGCATGTATGCAGCTCTCTGAGCTCACTGGGGTTTGCTGTGGACCCCTACTACATCAAAGGCAAGCTCACTGGCAACATGTAATACCTTTGTGCCCCTGTTGTGTAGCCCTGAAGGAGTGTATTGGATTCTCCTGATGAAACTTAATGGAGTTTAGCTTGTCACGTTGCTACCTTACTACCCACACTGACAATTTCATGTTCCACAGCATGTTTAGCCGTACTGAAATCAACATGATAAAAATAGGGCAATAAATTAAACTGCGATTTCTCAAACAAAGCCCATTACCAATAAAGTTTAACTGAGAAATGAGCCAAAATAGGTTAAAGCAACCAATCCACCATGCTGTCATTCTCTAAGCTTTATATCAGAGCTTATTAACTTTAAACACAAGGTTTCACTGGTTTACTCTGCAGGAATTAAATGGACTTCCAGTGGCTCGCTCACAAAGTAAATGCAGGTTTCAGTGGCAAAATTTTGGCAACACTGTTGCTGTGCATCAGCAATAGGAAGGACACACCAGGAAAAGCTAATAGGCACATAAAAGCATTTATGGTGATGGACTGTGTTGAGGATATTAAATATGCATCTGTTCCTGCCTCATTAAGGTTCTGTAGCACGAACACACACTCTCACAAAGGTCTGTGATCAACAGCCATTTGCTAATATGCAGAGAATCAGAGTATCAATATTTAAAACAGGGGGCCAGGCTGGATAGAGACACATTCACACCCTCAGGGGGGCAATAAAGGAGTGTTTGTGACAGGAGAGACAAGCAGCATGTGTGTGAGCGTTACTGCAGAAAGAGTTATAGTTGCACTAATAAAGAGAGACAAGATGGGGAGGAGAGGTAATAAAAGTATAGTGCATGGGTCAAGCAAGTGCATTTACATTCGAATCACATAGGCATGAATTACTGTTGGCCCGTGTGTTTGTGTCTCTTGGGGTTAAATGTGGGGAAAAAATATAGATAGCAAAGGTGGAAACACGAGGGTAGTGACTCAATTAAAGACCACAGGGATGAGGTTGGGGGGAGAAAAACGGGAGTAATGGAGATAGGGAAGGTGGACTTAACGTGATAAGCAATGACAAATGACTCCCTGTTGTTTGCATGGCAGTTCTCTGTATGTTCACAGTGTACACCCTCAAATTCATGCTAGGTAACATGCGGTACATGATCCCGTCCATGATTCGATGCATTGTATATGCGTGATTTTAAGAATAGGTAATTCCTTGCCTGGCTTAGCTCCCTTCTTTCTTTCTTTCTCGAGTTAAAGCCACAGGATAAGAAATGTGTGATTTATGTTGTCTTGTTAGTTTGCAGCATTTAATAAGGATTGTCAAATGGTGTACGTGAGGGGAATGGAGCACCAACAATTTCTGCTCCCTGCTCAAAGCATCTTCTAATCGCTCCACTCCAAGCTGCTCCAGGTTTTCTATTTTCTACATTTGATATTTTCTCTATCCTACTTGTTCTCTGCCCATGCTAACAGAAAACCTGTTCCAGTTTGCACGGTAAGGAAATGTGGTGAATGCACAATGTGGAGTGAAATTTAGAGGCATCAAAGAAGACAGCAAAGTGAATGGAAGCACAGGAAGTGGGGTGAACAGACGAGGATCTGGTGTGTGAGGTAATGCAATGAATCTGCTCAAAATGTGTGGCTGTCCTGATGACATACTGTGAATGTACGATTCAAGGATAAAAAAGGTAGAGGGCCTGGATGATAAAAGAAAACATGGAGTTCCTTTCATGTAGAGACATATAAACTCACCACACTATCACAGCAAACATCCAGCCATCTGCACTGGCAGTTAATGACCAAAAGACACAGTCTACAAAACAGTCCAGCGGTTAAGTTTGTGCAAATGAGGCGAAATGAAAATCCTCTCGGGGTTGTATCAGCTTTTTCATGTGATGGAGTTTTATCTTGAAGCGAGACGTAACACAGAAAAATGCTCCAGGCAAAATCACGCTGTTCTGCTCCCACTCGGCACTGCTCATATATCCTGTTGCAAATTTGTTGTTAAAAAAAAAAGAAAAGAAAAAAAAGAATTCATACATGGAGCAGCCTTGGAGTATTTTGCAGTAGAAAAATGCAGCTGGATTGGGGTCATGTTGGTCCTGCAGGATTTGATAATAGAGCATAATTACTCTAAAGTGGGCAGCAGCAGGCAGTCAATAATTTCATGAAATTTCATACGTGACATTTTGAGATTATATATTATCTGATTATTATTAGACTTTGCTGTAAGAATCTGCCTGAGGTTACAGTATTTTTTCATTTATTATATAAAAGACATTTAATAAAGTTTAATTCCATTTTGTTTAAAAGTATCTTAATAACAGCTGACTGATTCTACTGTATTAAAAATATGCACAGGAAGAACTTATTATCTTCCCTGTAGGACAAGCCAAAAAGATTATTGCTGCATTAGGAAGGGCTGTCAAAGACCTCTATTTTGAGCTCCTCATGTCCAAAATATTGACTAATTTATGCAACCCAATATATTGATAGTCATAGTGACATCTGCAAAAAGTTCAGCACATGGAGTTAGACAAATGTTTAGAGGATTAGATTTATCAAAGAAAGCCTGTTTTGGACACTGGTTTAATAGAAATGATCAGAAATGTCTTCTCTGACCAACAGTTGGTTGTTGGATTGGTTACAATCTGTCCAATCTGATAAATAATTCAAACTTAGTCAGTCACTGTGTCAGGTAGGGGGTGCATGGTCGTGTACATAGGACATTTGCAGCAATATTTATGTTGCAGACTTGGTCATTTCCTGGTGACTAGAGAAGTGTTGTATAATGTAATAGTACTATCCTGGTTTTCACGCGCAACCTGCACCTTTTCTTTGCAACTCCTCTAGTTAATAATTTTTAGTTTTGTGTTAAAAGAATAGCTTGACGTTTTGGGAAATGTGCTTAATCACTTTCTTGCTGAGTTACTGTAGAAGCTCCAAAAATGGTTTTAGTATTTAACTTCCTGTAAAACTACTACATTTTAACATTTTGTTCTTTTTATGAATTTAACAATATTATAAGATAAAGTATGTAATTTTGGGGGTTTAGAGGTGCTGACTGTTTCCCCCCTGATTCCAATCTTTAACCGAACCCTGCGGTGTTTAACCCCTTGGTGTTTGGGTTGACTCAAACTCTCATTTTTTTGACAGCAGATCAGTTGTAAATTATGCAGGGAGTTATGGAACGAGAAGGAGCCGTCACAGTGAGCTGTTAGATGAAGAGATGCAGGCGACAGGGTGCAAACTTTCAACTTCTCAGTGAGGTAACTAACTACTGTTCACTTTTGCAGACTCATGCTGTGTGCAGCATAAAATAAGTTGCAGAAAAAGTATTGCCTAACTTATATACTAAAATGACAATAGTTTGTTTTGCTGCACCAAGAATTGTGTGACCCGGACCATTTGAAAAACCAAAACAATGCATCATCCTAACATTGGTTCGTTTCAAGACCTTTAGGTGTGAATCCTCCCTAACTCTGCAAAATAACCAAAAGCATAGCTAACGAGCCTACGCACATAGCCTTTGTGGCTACGCCATATCTGCACTTCTTCACAAATGTAATCACACATCAGGGCTATAGCAACTACTGTATGAGATTCCATATTGAGACCACATACAATGTGATTGGTGTTCTCCTCCAAGTTTATTGTGCCGATGGAGATTGTGAAGACCACAACAGGGAAGTTAAAAGTGGGCTCAATGATCTACTGCTCTAGCATAAGCTC
The DNA here is from genome assembly GCA_028641955.1 of Protonibea diacanthus. Taxonomy (NCBI): domain Eukaryota; kingdom Metazoa; phylum Chordata; class Actinopteri; family Sciaenidae; genus Protonibea; species Protonibea diacanthus. The sequence continues at coordinate 17,975,883 of CM053978.1, forward strand.
AGTTTATTAACTTTAGCTGATCCTCCTTTGATTATTATCCTAATGATGTTCAACACCTGAAGGGAGAGACATTTCTGAGAGCGATTTCTAGGTAACAATGTGTCTCTCTTAAGACTCATTTGCACAAGTTTTATTTGTTTCAGGTTTACACCTGCCAACTCAAACTCTGGATTTGAATATTTTAGTCACTGTGAAGATCACATATAGCTTAAGCACAGTGTTAGAACAAAAGAGAATGGCATTATAGTGCATTATAGTTAAGTTAAGTTCAGGCTCTGAGAAGTGAACAGAGAATAGTTTCTTATTTGGCAGATATCAGCATTCATTTGGAGTCATGTTTGTGTCCACTAGATAGCTGAATGGAAGTCAGTATTCACTCTCTTTTTAGCAGCTTTTAGCTGTTAAATGCTATTTACTGCTACGTTTACCAGCTAGTTGCTAACTTTATCTGTCATTTGGTGATGGTGGGAGCATACAGTACAGTCGGTTTCAGAGTTTTCTTGCTGAAAGTAGCTTTTGTGACAATACTATAAGAGCAGACCAGAGAAAGTGGACCAAGCTGAGCTGAAGCTCTGTTGGTTCATCACTATAAGCAACACTGGTCACTTGCAAGTAGTCATGTGATCTATTGTTAATATAAAAATATTGATTATTGCAGATTGCCATGCAAATGTATGTGCCTGTGTGTGTATGTAAAAAACAAAGATGTGAACAAGGATCTGAAAGAGAAAGTGAGTGTATGCATGTGTGTGTGTGTGTGTGTGTGTGTGTGTGTGTGTCCCACAGGCTACAAGGTCAGGCAGGGCTGTGTTTTAATTAACCAATGCTCTGTCTCACACTATCATCAGCCATGCTGTTCTTATTTCTAAAAGCTGGTACATGACAGGCGTGAAATAATCGTCTATTGATCAACTTAACTGTCTTTGTATTTGTTTCTATCTGTCTGACTCTGTCACACACACACTCTTCTCGTTTGCTCTTTCTCTGCCTCTGCCATTTGCTCTATTTCACTCTCTTGCTTTTCAATATCCTGCTCGTCAGTATCTCCATGCTTGGAGCGCAGTGAAGCATCCAAAGCTTTAGAGCAGTGTTGGTTTAGGGGGCAGTCAGCACTCACCCCATCGTGTTCCTGGGCCATTTCATTAAACCGGGGGACACTCTGCAGAGTGAGAGCAGCTTTTTTGTCTGCTTTTTTTCAGAGGTGTGTGTGTGTGGGAGGGGGTTGAGGGTTAAGTGTGTAAGTGTGATTGGTACTATAGGTGGGTAGATCTCTCCCTGGCTCTTACAAGCAAGTGTATTTTAAAAGAAGGTGATGTGGGGGCAAACGGTTGTGCAGAGACTTGGCAACCCAGTATGTGACAACAAGGGACAGAGACAGATTAACCATCGCTATCACATCAGCCATATTTAGCTAGCATGGATAGCACAACACTCTGGACACTAGCGTCATAGAAGGATCACATGAGGTGGAGGACCTACTGTTTTGCCTCTGTGGCTGGCCTTGTAATTACCGAGTACACGAAGGTCCAAGAGAGGACAGCTGACATCAGGGGAAAAGCTAGTGTTGTTTAGCTTAATGTTTAATTCACTTCCAATAGTACAGTATGATGGTATTAGCTACCCTGAATTTATTACATTCTTATATTCTCTGCGGAAAAGAGCGAGTCAGCCAGTGTTTGGCTTTTTATACTTAGCATGACAACTGCTATATATACAGTACCTGAGAGGTATACCTCAGAGACTTTTGTCACGATGACCTTTCACTCCCAGGAGACAGAACAAGCTTGTATTGTGCAGCTAAAGCTTTTTTTTTTTTTTTTTTTTGGACACAGTACATCAATTGTGGTAAACTTACCTGTATCAATATTATACCCAAAGAAAAAATAAAATAATGATGAGGACAATATACTACAAATAATACTAATAACATAAATATAAACCTGGCATACAAGCAAACATTATGATTTAATAATAATTCAGTACCAAATTCTACGGACAGATTTCGGTCAGTATTCAAAGTAAGTATTGAAGTAAATAGCCAGACAGTTTTTCAAAGGGCAGGTGGACCTTTTCAGCTCTTTGGTTCCTGTGGGATTCTTTCTCCAAGTAGGATAAACAAAGTCAACGGGAAGTTTTTCTCTTCTGTGGCTGTGTGCCTATACTTCATTTGCCCCTCTAAGCTTCCATACTCTTCAATCCACTTTATGTGCATAGTCTGTTTAACCAGGCTTTGCTAACAGATGTTTGCCTGCTAATGTGTGTTGGGCACGGGAGATTATTATGGCTTACTCACTCGACAATTGCTCAGCTCCTCGGCAGACAAGACGATAGTGCCGCATTTCTTTCCTGGGATCCCTCTGTGGAGCAAAGAGAGAAAACAATAAGAGCTGCAAAGAAATGAAAGGGAACACATGTCGGTGGTCTTAAGTGATCAATGAAGGCCACTGCAAGAATAAAAGCATGTTCATTTTCCAGCTGTGAATTAGTCATACTCAGCAAAAAAGACAATTTGATTTTGTCTCATACTTGACATTTCTTGACATTTACAGAAAGCCAGGAAGATCGGTTAAGTGTTTTTCAATTTTCTAATTACTCAGCAAGGCATCATCTAGTTTTAACTAACTGTAATATATAAATAATAAAAAACTTTTTCTCATGATAACTCATACCTCAACATAAAGTGTTGTGCAAGTTGGTGATTATCCTGTTTGGACGTATTTGTAACTGAATGCATCAGCAGTTTTAGTTACTGTAGCAGGGCAAAGGTCCAGTAACATGAATTTAGTTATTTTTAATTATATTTAATGCAGGCAATGAGTCATCATTGTTGTTGGCAAACATGTTATATAGAGAGTTCATTTTCATGACTGAAGAGGTGAAGTGATGGGTTTTGTGTGTATTAAAGTTTGTTTCCCCAGATCACATCACACCTCATAAAGAGAGAGGCAGTGTCGTAGTCAAGACCCCCTAAACCAAAGCCGAGTAATGTCCAACATCAGAGTTCTTTGAGGCTAAGATAAGGACAAGACTTTGAGGGGTTGAAACCGAGTGAAGACCAAGAGCAGACAGCATAATCCATATTGAATATGCTTAAATCACTGTCATCACTAAAGCGCCAGTATTAGCTATTATTGGGGGAGTCATGAGCAATCTTTTCTTGGTGTTGCATAAAGTCCAGTTGGCAAAAATAAATAGATATAAAGATATTAGGAAAACTCTTATTCGTATTCTTCAAGACGTTTTACACTAAAATGTAATGACAAATTCATCAATCCATCACCTCTTGACTTCAGAATGAAAGAGGCATTTAACTTTAGCCTGATACAGCAGCTTCTACAGCAGTCTGTTTGAATATAGAACAAGTACAAAAGCTGTGATGGCTGAGTGGTTAAGGTGTTGGACTTGAAATCCAATGGGGTTTTGCTGCACAGGTTCAAACCCTGCTCACAGTGACAGAAGCTTCAATGCTTCAGGATGACTTATATTTGGAGGTGGCAGTAGCGCAGTCCATAGAGACTTGGCTTTGGAACTGGAGGGTGGCTGGTTCAAGTCCAGTATGGATCAAAGTATGGAAGCTGTGGTAAGGGATTAGTAAAAGTATTTCTTCAACTGATCTAATATCTTTCTTGAGAAAAGATCCAATACTGAATACTTGGGGAGTCAAGCAGTAATCTGCCACTGTGCGTTATTGCTCTTTTACTTTAATGTATTTTTTTCTTCATTTTCCTGCTACTATTTTTATGTTATACTTTCTAGCTCTTGGTATTATTTTTGTTTTACACTGGGGAAGGTGAAGACTAAAGTGGAAATTTGAGAATCAGAGAGGCCATCAAAAGCTCAACCCCGTTGTCTCGCTTATTACACCGGACTCAAACAGTGCGCAGAGGGAGAAATTTAATTAATTAATTAATTTCTTTGAAGCCTCAAATATATATATATATATAAGCCTCTCTCTCTCTCTCTCTCTCTCTGTATATATATATATATATATATATATATATACAGAGACTCTGCATCCCATTCATGAGTAATGCTGACAGGGAACAGAGCTGGTGTGCCAGAACTGGAGCTGGGCAAGCAGGGAATGTATTTGGGCTCAACAGCCTCTATGGACATAGTGGCAGCACTGGAGAAACAGAACCATTTATACATCCATGGTTGAGACAGCTTGCTAATGGTCAGTGGATTTTTTTTTTATTCTCCTGAGCAAATCCACTGATTCCCCTAATGAACTGATTTTGCCATATGAATTGACTGTGCTGGCTGTCCTTACTCCAAACCTTGTCTCGCCATGGAGCCACAAGGAAAAATCTGGGAATCAAACTAGATTCTGCACTGAAGTCAGATGGGGAAAAAAAACAAACTCATAAAGCTTCATGATCCAGCATCGTGTGTGTCTGATTTGGACAAAGTTATCAACACTGTTATATTCATCCACCTTTATTACTGCAACTCTTTATATTCATGTGTCACTCAGACCTTTTAATTCTGTCTGCAGGTTGTTCAGAGTGCTGCATCAAGGCTTTTAACATTATCAAGAAAAAGTGAACATATTACTCTTTCCTCCCTTCACTGGCTCTCTCTTAGGTATAGAACAGAGCTGAAAAGCTTGTTTCCTGTCCTCAAAGCACTGAATAGTCTTGCCTCTGCTTATATAAGTGAACTTCTGTCCCGATACCATGCTGTAGGTCCAGGTCTCAATGATTTTCAGAGTATCTGTTGTCTTCAGTTGGTCGCTTGATAATATACGTGTACATTATGAATTTGTGACCTTACTCATAGCTATTATTCTCTGTCTTTTTATTTGTGTGTATACTGTAAAGCATGTTGGATTGAGTTGTGTTATCAAGTGTATCCAAAGAAAATCCATCCCACCTTTTTGTCAATGAGATCTGTGTACTGTATGAAATATGATCCCACTTAAGCCCGGTAACAACATTAACAAAACATTCCTTTTGTTTCCCCAGAAAATGTATCACATTTCATTTATCTACATGTCAAATCTCCCCAGCCATTATCTGTGTCACCTTGGGACTGTGAAGTTTATAGTGGTTATTGTGCACGTGTGTTAATTGCCTCATTCATCAGCTCTGTGACACAGCAAGAGGAATGTGTCTTATTAGTTTTAAAGTGTTCTGTGTCAGGCTGCACTGTGGTCGTGGGTGGCCTGCATGGGCTTCCTTTCACAGTCCAAAGATGATAAAGTGGAGAGTCTGACTGTTAATCTAATGCTGATTTTATACCAAATGCACACGAGTGAATAGTTTGTGCAGTTTCTCACTATAAACACTTGCTGATTTTCTTGGTGACGACTTTCTTGGTGTGGGCTGTCTTCTAAAAAAGTGCAGAATTAATTAATTATAACTAGTTTACATGACATTTATTTATGTTTTATGCATCTATATGCGCTTACAGTATGCAAAACATTAATTAATTGTCAACATATTTCAGTTGTTTGACTTACAATCTGTTATTGGAAAATAAATTATGATTAAGGGGGTATGAATGTGTCTTTTTGTGTTGAACATAACCGCTGTGAAACGATCACGAAACAACTTTTTATTTCACTGATTAACCGGCTTTCTTGACGCCTGTGCTCCCTCACTCTCATTTACTGTCTATGTCTCTTGACCAATGCTTCCTCTATCTCTTTCTCTCACAAACCAGCAGACATAAACCAAAGAAAACTTCTTTGTGTGAATTGCAAGCCAGACACACATTTAGAAGCTGGGTACATGAAATAAACAAAGCCAGAAGGTAGAGTACAGCAGGCAGAGTATCAAAGTGTAGTCCATGAAACCACCTGGATAGTCTAGGCTTCAGTGACATTTCAGGCTGACTGTGGGTTTGACCAGTCTAATCTTCTGATTGGCGGTTGCAGCGTGACGTCAGTTTGTGTTTTTCCAAATGTATGTAATGAAGCGGCTCAACTTCTCCGCACAGGTTGCTGCTTTTTTTGCCGTACACTCCTGTAGTCCACACCACTGCAGCCAAAACACACTACCCCTACTTAAATGAATGGAAAGACCTGCGTTTTCACCTGTGCTTTTGTTTAGGCAGCTTCAAGTACTTATTTAGGTTTAAGGAAAGATCAGAGTCTTAGAGATGAGATCTGTGTAGATGTGCCAACATTTAAAATGCTTAAGAAAACTGAACCTGTTTTAGCAAATTTTAAGGTGCAGCATCACCCATGTCTTTCCTACATCCTTTTGCAGAACAATAATATCTCCATTTTTGGATTGTAAAAATTGTATCTGTAAACCAGGCAGCTATTTTCTTTCCTCTTAAAGTACTAGGGGCACTATTAATGAAGCAGATCTAAAAGGATTTCAGCAAAGCAAAGGTGGTTGGTGTTAAGCAACAAAGTTACACGTAACTAAATCACCTTTAAGCTTTACTTTACACTCATAATAACAGTGGTTTTTCGAGAGGCAATTTTTCCATCAATTTCCACGAATGACAGACAGACTTGATGCACTCAGGTTTTGCACACAACATTCTGAGGTCAAAAGACTGGATAAAGTGCTCTCCAGCTGTGCACTTTCTGCTTTGAGTGTGTTTTAAGAGTTAGATGGAGACCTTTGATCCACGCAGTAAAAGCTCCCATCGATCTTCAGGTGGGGAAACCATCCTGGTCGCATGAGTGAAGGATGCAGGAAACAGTGTGTTTTTATCACCTAAAATCTCACACACTCACAGACTTTTGGCACCCTATCAGCCACTGGCTTAAAAACACAGCATTCAAAAGACAAATGATTTCATATATATACATCCTTCTTTTCTCATTCCTTCTATCACCTTCTGTAACCAAATCAATTCCTTCTCAAGCCTTCACAGAAATAGCATGTTATCCTAAAGCTACTGAAAAGTGAAAGGCAACAGACAAAGTAAATTTGTACAAGCTGTGGCTATAACTACAAAGAACAGTGCAGTGTAGAGCCACACAGACTCTGAACTATATCCCAGTGTTTTCTTTTGGAAGAATGGTATTCAGCCATCCCTCCCTTTGAGTTTGAGAATTGTATAATCAATGCCAAGGTGCATGGATGCTGTTCTGGCAGCGTGTGGTGGTCAAACACTTTACTGACTTTATGTTGTTACGTATGTTGTGTATATCTGTGTGTAAGTAGCAATCGACAAGATCTTTTGCTGTCTGTATCTGAGTATGTAAACAATCATATTTTGTACATATAATACAATATATAATTCTGGTCCTGGATAAGTCACAGAAAGGAAAACAAATCAGTTGGTGTTAAACTACAATCTGTCTCATGCTGGATTTGTTCCTCCTTGTATGCCTGTGCATGCCAAATAAATCCCACTAATCTTGTTGCTTAAGAATATAATGGTCGAAGGAGATGAAAATGAACAAATAAGATCTCATTTGCACCTTGCTATTGATTTTTATCAGCGAAAAAACAAGACAAAAGAAAACTCAATTTGACTAGATTTACAATTTTTCTCGGTTACAGAGGCTAGACTTCCCCAGGGTGCCACACTCAAGATCCCTCATATTACTGAAAACTTGAAACAGTAATCTGATAAACCTGTCAGGCTAATTTTATTCTTTGAACTGCACCTGGGCAAATTAGAAATAGCTCTTCTTGCAATAACTTACTGTGGGATGCCAGAAAAGAAAAAAAAAATCGACTTTTTGTCCTAGAAGAGTCAAAGCAGTGGTGCATGCATAATACAGCCTATCCATTAACAATGCTTCAAAGACCCACAAGGCACAGACAGGAGCACTTTCGAAACTCCGATATTAAAGGGGGCTGTAATACACGCACACGCACATACTGTACACACAAACACTAGAGACAGATTAGCGGACATATTATCGTCAGTAAAATAATGTAAACATAGAAATTACAAACAAAATCATCAAAGCCCCACACACCGACACTCACAGATACAGCCACACACAAGGACAGCATTTTTGTTCACAGTGGTAAGAATCTGTAATTACAGAAATCTTCAGGGAGTCAAAGACTAGAGCAAACTAACAAAGCTGCTGTGAATAAGGAAAGGCTAAATTAATTTTGCCGAGGGGGATATGAGATGGATAAGAAAAGAAGAGAGGATTAAAAGTATATAAATAGGGCAAATTTAGAAGCTATTCTCTTTCTGGTCTACAATTAACAAGAGTCTGCAGCCAGTGGTGGTTTGAGCTAAATGCTGACATCAGCCTGATATGCTCACAATGACAATGCTAAGTTGCTGATGCTAAGCAAGTATAATGTTTGCCAATTTCAACATCCTAATATTGTTAATTAGTATCAAATTTAATAGCTGAGGATGATGGGCCACTGAGCCTTTTAGAGCATCTACCCTCAATAGCAATGCTTTTATTGATTTTGATTCTCAATCTGATTCTTTATTTACCTTTGATCAAGTAATTTTAAAAAAGTAGGCTTACACACAGTTTCAGCATGATTGCAACAGTTTTATTATCTCTGAGTCTGAATACAGTGAATGACACTGCCCGGCAGCTAGCTGTAGCAACAATTTGTAGCAATTTGTTTTCAAGGAAAAGTCTACTAAGTTTGTCTGTGTGATGATCAAGTGTTACCCTTTGTGATACACTCGTTGCTACACGAATGTGATTGTGAAGCAGGGGCACTTCTGTGAAGAGCGCCAGTTACTTAACATTCTTGGAATAAATAAAGTCCACGTTGTGTAGAAAGATGTTTCAGCATCGTGCTGACGTTTCCAATCTGTAATTTCACAGATATTATTACCGGTAAGTAACAGTGTTGTCATTTTCTTCATGAAATAAAGCCACTGTGAAGGCCTCTCCTGCCCTGCATGACTGCATGCGTATGATCAGCAAAGATGTATGTCTGACATATTATTTTGCAATGTACATACACAACCGTAGCCTGCGTTGATAAACTCGGAGGCAGACAATTTAGAACAAGTTCTCAATTCCCATTCCTAGGAGCTGGTCTGGAGTATCTGGTACCTTTTGTTGTGATCCTTCTGATCCGTTTACCGCTGAATTAAGAGTGGACCACAAATGCATTGCAGTGAAATATGGAAAAGGGAAGTCAAAACAGTCTAAAACTAAAGGCATGCATAAATAGTGATTTTTTTGGGAAAAAAATGTTTGAAAGTAATGTATGATTATTATGGTACCATTTACATTTAGTCTAACATTTTAAAGTTCTGTAATTGTATTTTGTTCTATAATGATTGTACATACTGTACTATATACCTACCTATAAAGTCTGTATCCAGCACCAAAGACTATTGTCAAAATCGGATTTTATGAGTGTGAGATCTTGCTGGAGGCCTTCCAGAAGAGCACTCTACACCAAGGGGGTCTACAGTAAAGAATATCCCCTCATTGATTCACTGTGCAAGTGACTAACACAGAAAAATGAGAAGTTCATCTGAGGGCGAAGGGCAAAAAGGTTAAAGAATGAAATGAGCCCGAGGACAGCACAACACAACAGCCATGTAAGGTGTTTCAGTTTGCTGCAGTTGTTGCAGGTGAGACTATGGCAAACTCAGATGCAAAAAGGAAAGGGAGAAAGATTGTGTGCACACTCAAATCACAGAGATGACTTTTATTCAGCTTTCAATGTCAAAATTCAACACAGGGGGAAAATGTACAGATATTTCAGCAATGCTTTTCTCAGTGTGCAACAATAGCCATTCAATGTATTTGCATACTGTAAATGGTTATGCCATTTTCCATTGTTGGTGACCAAAGTCATTATATCACTACACAGGAACACTGTAAATTAATAAATTACACATTAAATATCAGAGCAACAAGTAGAGTTTTTGGAACTAGTTTTCTCTTTCTCTTTTCTCTGTATCATTGTTGTTATTTATTGCCTGATATCTGTGATCTGTTGTACTTGGATTACATTGATTACCATTGATCACCAAGTTTTCTGAGTTGTTCATAGTTCCTATTTGGATTTATTGTAAGACAGTGAGTCGAGCTGTTTGGTTAAGCCATTGCGTTTTACATTTGGAGGAATCATCACCTGAAACTGTCAAGATCTTTCCGGCTCTGGAAAAAATGAGGGTTACCTGCCACCGTTTTACTTCAGCCAGCATCACTCAGCTCAGACATAATGAAGAACCACTTTTTCACCGTGGCATAGACATTTGTCCAAGGGTACATCATCATTCAATATTCTGGCAGTTTTGGACAGACCGAAATGAATTCATGGAGTTAAAACCTGACATATACATTTACTTCCCACAACGTGTTTACCACCTTAACTCCTATACACAAATGACTTTGCTTCCTGTCACTCATCAGTGAATTTATTAATATTTCCAGATGGTATTGCCCTTGTGGACCTAATCATTAACAATGATGACTTCAAGCACTGGAGACAGGCAGCTCGCTCTATAATGAGCGGTGCTGTCATCACCTTCAGTTGAATTCACTTCTAGTACAAGCCTTGTCATTATGAGCAGTTAATTCACGCCTGTAGAACAATGGTCACGAAAAGGAGCAGGATCACTTCACATTCCTGTAGACCATCAATGGCCCCATCAAACAGAGTGGAAACATCACCTGCCTAATCAAGAATTAAAGGAACTTTCCTTTCTTGGTAATAAGAAGCTTGACACAAATAGACTTTGTCCAATTAGTCCAATGAACTGAATGGGGTTCACACCTCTGAGCATGTTGTTTCTATGCTACCAGTAAGGACGACACAACTCCAGATTGGACAAGGATGACACAGCCACCAACCTTACACATATAGACAACCATCAGTCACCACCATCAGTTGCAAAAAAAAGTCTCCAAATGTCTCTCAAACTGAAGCAACTTTGTCACAAATGTTGGTACTTTTTCTACCTAATTCACCATCACACAGAACCATCTGGAAACATTACCTAATTTTGCATATCTTTGCTCTGTACTGCATATGAGGTACTGATTTTCTTTGATGTTTGCCATGTATGTAAAATACTATACACACACACATAAACTCCACAAACAAAGTCCAACCCTAAAGAAGTTACGCAGTGCACACAGTCAATTTGGTGCACTGCATGTTGGTCAGTGAATTGCCATCCTGCTGCATCAGTGTTCGGGTTTGTCTCACACCAACGGTTCACCTAATCCATTCCACAGCTTTTGTCTGAAATGGTGATCAAGAATAAAAGCAGACTGAGCGTTTAGCCTCCTGTTGGCTTTTACTGATCTTCAGGCCACAAAGCACACACTGTGACCAAGCTGAGTAGGAGGCAGGAAAGGAAAAGCGCCACAGGGGAGTCCTTTAGGGAGCCCATTGGAGGTGGTGATTATCGGTTGCCATTAAAAAGGACCAAATGCTCATCAGTATGTTTCGGGAAGGCGAATCGGCGCTGAAAGCGAGGCTTCAACTCTAGAAGGCACTTACTGATGATGAATACTGCCTGCTGTTCTTAAAATAATGTAACAACAAGTTCATTTTATGGACAGTCTCTGCAAATTGAGTTATCTTGTGAATAAAACAATGCAGTGAACACAGATTGTTTTATGGTTATGTTTTTTGGAAAGGGCCTTTTCCAACAATGTGTAACAAACATTTTTGGCAAAACAATATAAATATCAGTTAAACCGAACTTTAAAGCAGAGAGATTGGAGAGGCATTGGAAAATATAATAACTTGAACTGAAAATGTAAACACATCTGGCAGATCAGTTTGTTTTGTTTTTTTGTTGTTTTGTTTTTTTCAGTTTTTTATTTTTTGGTTTTATAACAATTTCTGTATGAGGTTACAGTATGGTTGACTTAATGCAGCTTTCATCATCTGGATCATTTCAGGATCACATGCAGGTCTGACCACTGTCAGGTCAGATTCTCTTTGTACAATCAAACCACATCTGTAGACAGCTTCCATTGTGCTTGAGATGATATAAGTCATGCTGTGCAGCCAAAAAAGTTGTTCCGATAAAGTGAAGTTGAAAACTCAAAGTTTCAGCAGTAATTTAGCTACAAAACATGTAATCGTTGGCATGAATAATTCACTACAATTAACAAGACTAATTTAATGGTAAAATGAAGAGGTAAAGGAGATGGAGAGGCAGAGCGAGAAAATGTGACACAGACAAATTAAAACAATATAACCGTTGCCAAAGGAGGTGTATGAATTCTGGCCCGTTCCACATGCCCACAGACACAGTGTCAGTGTTAAACACCCACTGAGTTGTAACATAGCATCTGTTTAACATGCTGTAGGGGGTATTTCTTTAACATCAGCTCATTCCACTGTCCCTAGGAAACACGTCCATATGAATCTGCATGTTAAGATTTATGTCCAGTGCAAATGTTCACTGCTTATGCTGAAATTAGTATTTCTTATATGTAGCAAAGCAAAAACGAAAAGTGTGGAGTTCAAGGTGGTGGGTGGATGTATTACAAGCCTAGCTTTCAAGCAGGAGACTGCAGTTTATGTAATGACCTGCAATTGACTTTTGTGTTTCTATTAAATGTAAATATGATCATCAGCTCAGCTCATTATGTACAATGCCATGGTGCTTGTATCAACAAGAGAGAGAAGTCTTACTACAAACAGTGGGCAGTAACGTTTGAGAGCGGGCAGTGGTGTGTATGTGTTGTACTAGCTCTCTCGTGCTGCTGTTAGAAGGGTTGCAGCTGCCGTTGAAGCCTGAGGCGCTCTAGCCTGCAGACACGAATCACTGGAAGCACATCTTTGAGAAGACCAGTTGTGGCAAAAGGGGACGAAGGTACTGGCAGGACTCCTGGGGAGAACTAACTAGTCCTACAAGGGAAAAGGTTTTGCAGGGCAAACGTCTCCAGCTGTCTATGTTCAACTAGTGGATTAACATTTGATTTTCATTAAGATGTAAAAAAAAAAAAAAACCTCACTGAAGGTATTACAAGAGGAGGAGCGTCCAATACCGAGGTTGTTGTCTTGTTCTTAATCAGAATCAGACACCATATTGACCTTTCTTTTCTCTCGTCCCCCTTTTGAGTGACGCAGCCTCAGCACGGCAGGCAAGTCGAGATACCAATTAGGAAAAGCAGAGGGACACATTCTCATCTCATTGTTTCTTCTATTCACACTCAAGAGCCAAAGAGAATTTACTGTGGGGTTTCAAATTCAACAAGTACCAACATGGTGCACTGTTACTGCTCTAGCGTGACCCAGTTTATCCATTTTATTGTGTCTTTTAAATTTTAAGTAAGGGAAGTAATAAACGAGGACTGGAGCCAGGGGTGATTGGGACATGAGTTCCTGCTGAGTTTGTCTCATTAAGTATAATATGGAAAATATCTGTTGTCTTGGAGCTTGGAGTTACTGAACAGCACATTAATGAAGTGTTGGATGTACTGAAAACAAAGTTTAATAATTGTACCTCTGCATGCATTATACCCTGAAAGCTCATGTTTGTTTGTGTAGTTGTTGGGCACCTTAAATTGGTTAAAAAAAACTTCTACCATTTAAATGTTGGTTAAGTGATAATTAGTAGTGGGCAGGTGCTGTTTTTGCTCCGCCAGTTAATCAATTTGTAATTAAAACTGTATTGTAGCAGTGTTTAAAGTTTCTGTTGATTAATTTCCTCTAGTGGCACTTGTTTCTTCCTCTGTTAGTTACACATGCAATTACAAGGTCCTCCTTCAATGAAGAACAGGGAATTTTCCCAGCAGAGGGTTACAGTTGAACTCCAAAAGCAGCAAAATTATCAGCTTCATCAGCGGCATTAGGTGGAACAACATCACCAAGTAACAATCAGCGGCTGGTAGGGGGTGGCAAAAGAACTATAGAAGAAAATACTGCATTAGTAAATTAAAAATTGTATTTTTACAAGGTGACTGTTTGAGATACTTGTTGCAGTTTCTGTCTAGTCTATCATGATCACTCTTATTAGACATATAAACTGAAATCCAGTAACTGATTGTCAAATCCTGCAGCAAGAAAAACCTTCACATAGTATAAAGTCACTTAAGGGTCACTTTCTACCACATCACAACCAACCAACCTCTGTGACTGTGAAGTGAAACCAGTGCTGAAGTCCCAAAGACCCACTGCAGTTCCACGAACGTCCCCCTGGTTACAGAACAAGTCGATCTCCATGAGCCCCCATGTTCAAAATAAACATGTTTACAACCTGGTACAAAAAAATGGTTTTGGTCTCCTCCACTACAACAACTTGACCGAGGGTGAATTTCTATTTAACTTGCCTGTTCAAGTTACATTAAGGCTTAAAGTTATGCATAATGCAGCATGGCCATTTTGATTGACAGGTGAGTGCTGTTACAGGTGGCTTGTTGGAGCATCCAGGCCTCATTCAGCCCCCCTCAGATCCACTCATGATCTACGTCATTGCCGATTTTCTAGATTAGCAGGGAGGTGGCCAAGGTGGCCAGAGTCACCACATTCTGAGCTTCACATACACCGTTCCAAAAACCTATGGGTGACATCACAATTTTATACCGTCTACAGTCACAACACACCAACAGTACTGTAGCAGTCTATTATTTTTTGCATAATTTTACTTCACTGCCTCTCTCATTGACCATCTGCTTGAAATTTTGTTTGTTCCAATTCTCTTAGCAGGTCCTGTACATTGTAGTGATGCAATTTAATACATTTTAATCTGTTTTTTGCAATAAGATTGTCAAAAGAGTTTTAAGGAATGTGTTAAATCTCCCGCAAATCTTGACCTTGATAGATCAGGTAAACGCGTGTGGCCTTGACAGTGACTCTCAACAGCCTTATTAAAAAGAGTCCACCTTGAAAGACAGCGTCCTTTCATCACATAACAGCAAAGAGTTTATAAATGTCTTCAGTGTGAGTGATGACTTGATATTTTGATTGCTGCTGTCAAATACTGACACAGTAGAACAATAAAGAGTCAGTGAAGTTGTAATGTCAGACCTGACATGTTCATGAATCACTGTCTGTCTTTAAGTCATATTGGTTGGAGCTGGTTGGGATTTTTCCAGAATAGACTGAATTTCAACCAAGAGGGGGGAAGCTGGTGAGCCATATTCCCAGCAGGAATTAAATGCTCTGCTACACCTTACAGTACTCATTAACTTCGCAAACAAGCTATTTGGTTTCACAGACAATACCATTTAAAATTAAGTATCTGTGCAAAGGAGTAAAATCTTGCCTGGTGCAAGGAGATACGAAGGATTACTAGATTTCAGACAGGACTTGTGTGTATATTCCTCTGACAGATTTCAGTGTGGGAAGCCAAACAGGTCTGACAAAGAAACATCAGTGTTTGTTAGAGAAGAAACTGTGGATTATAACATTTAAATTATCACTTCTCGGCTAATGTATTATTTACAAAACAAACTGAGCACATTTTCATGCATTCAGGGAAGACTCGTGTTTCTTCCACCCCACAAAACCTGATATCTTTCAAACCGAACACAAGAACAACCATCCAAACATACAACGATGTGCAGTGATGCGGGGCCGCTCTAACACAATTACCGACTTCACTAACTCCACCAAAGGGAAAAGTGAAACACTATTTCATTGCCGTAAGGACAGAGAACAGACACAGACCCCCACCTGAGACTTACACCTCCTCAATTACCT
This sequence comes from Protonibea diacanthus, assembly GCA_028641955.1. Taxonomy (NCBI): domain Eukaryota; kingdom Metazoa; phylum Chordata; class Actinopteri; family Sciaenidae; genus Protonibea; species Protonibea diacanthus. The sequence goes on from CM053978.1 coordinate 17,991,419, forward strand.
GCTGCTGATTCTACAAAGCCTCAGCCATTGGAGACCTCATTTGACTTTATTACAACATCCACCAGAGAGATGGTGCCATTAATCAAATAGAAAGGGGAAAGAGTGAGCAGCCACCCAGGAAAGCCAAGAAATGAACTGAAATGGCTGCTTCTGCCTGAGAGAGAGTGAACCAGCATCCATCATACCTCAAATGGAGCACACACTGCATCAAAAGGCAGCGCTGCCATGTCAGTCAAGGTAGAGGAGCTGTGGTTTATGGCACTCCTCATTCATACCTGGAAATAAAGGCAGTTAGAGACAGGTATGTGGTAATTAGAGGCAGTGGTACTTGACTGATGTGTCTTTTCTTTTTGATTAATGTTACATTTCCCTCTAAAGCCTTTTTGATCTACCAGGACAGAAGCTGCCCGAAAAAAAAACATCTGGATAAGTGATTTCAAAATAAGCCAGATGAGCAAATGTGTTAAAGGGAAGTCAACACTTGAAAAAGAGCATGTAAAACAGGCTCGACAAATGTCATTACATGTGTTTTCTCTGACTCTTTTCTCTCTCTTCTTGTTTGTTTATAGCCACAAACACAGAGGGTAAAATTGAAAAAAAAAAAAAAAAAAGCCTTTTTCCCTCTTTCTGTTTGGGAGCAAATGACACCTCAGGCAATTAGCGTCGTAACAATGGCAGCTAATCTTTCTAACGCGTTCTTTGCCATCAATGCTGCTGAGTCCTCAAATTCGTTTGGGAGGAAAATCAATGCTATTTGCCAAAATAGCTGTCCCCAAATGTTTAAACAGGCTGGGCTTAGTGTGGTAGTAGTCTTTCCATTTCCATCAGTCTGCTGATTCCAAACCAAGATGACTGCAAGGTTTAAATTCAGAATATTCTGTAACCTGATAAAACAGTTAATCCCCAACAGCACTCCTGAATTTGTTAATTTAGTGCAGGAAACATCAAACTGATGGATAGCTCCAATTGAATCCACAATGACAGAAAAAACTGCTTTCCGAACAGATGGCTCAGCTTGGAGAAAGAGTGAGCCGTGATCAATTGCTGCCTGCAGGAAGAGGAAAGAGTTTTGCTCAGAGATATTAGACACAAGGGTATCAATACTGGATGAGCTCGCATCCAGACAACAAACACTCTTTTCGCTTCAAAACAACGTGCAGGAAAAAAAAAAAATGTTGCTTGCCATTTGCTGCGAATGGATCTGCAGGGGTCACCTAACCTCAGTCGTGATCCTGCTCAGATCCAGTCCAGCCCGTGTTTGGACTGACAAAGGCACTGTGTGGAAAAATGAACTCATCAACTACACTGGCACAGCAAGGGTGCCAATGCAGAGTCAAAAAAGTTGAACCTGGCCAAACTATTATAATTTGTCATTATCCGGCATGTGCTCTCATGTGTGAGAACACATTACTGGCAGATGATTTTGGAACGAACGTAAGCGCTGTAGTTTTACTGTTTATCTCACAATCGTCGAGATGAAGAATAAAATGATTGCCGCCTTGATTATTTTCCAGAGTTGTACAATCTTCACTGTATTATATTGCAGTGTTTTGATATCAGCCTTTAGACTCAAGGATCTATTACTCAAATGGCAGTCCAAGATCGCATTTCATTTTCTCAACAGTTGCATCGTTCGCATCAAAAAATAATTTCCACTCCATTTTCATTCTGAACGCCTCCTTACAGTATTAGAGAGCAAATAACTGATGCAGACAGCGGCTCTGTTTTAACACTGGTGTCTTCTTGTGATGCATTAACAACTGGGCAAAGTGCGCAACACCCTCAGGGTCTCAGGGGCCACAAGGGCCACATATTATTCATTAAATTTGGGCTCATTTTAATTGCAAATTAAAATTGTTTGTGTTTATTCAAATAACTACAAACATGTTCCCTTGTGGGTTAATTAGGCCATATCTAAACTCTGGGCTTTATGCGGATGGCTCGGACTGACCCTTACAAAGATTGGCAGATTATGAAATTTACATAACGCAAACACCCGCAGCTACTGAGGGTGTCTTTAACCATCTCAGCTCCAAACCCTGACTGCATGAAAAATTGACAGTGACTGACAGTGACAGTGCTCCATCAGGTGAGTTACCAGGGCTCTGCTAAAAAATGAATGATAAAACATGATAACACTGTTAAAAACACAGAATCATATAAGGTTTACAGTTATAGAGCAAATAGTTCAATCAGTGCTGAACGAGTTATAATTTTGATATTCTGTCATACATAACTAGTTGTTTGTAAGTTGTTACAATTGTTAATGAAGAGTTTGTTTGTCATCAGAGATGCTATCCTAATACTGCTTGTAGTTAATCATCATCTAAATGCAACCAACAGACTACAGGGACAGCAATGTGTGAAAACACATATTGTATCTCAGTTATTAGGGTTGCTTGTTTAAATGAGGTTCGAGTAAATTCTGCTCTGAGGTAAATGAATCAAACTCTAGGGCAAGAAAACAAATTAAACTGAGCAGCCACACAGAAAACTCTTATTATCGTTGCTATCTTTCCTGATCAGCTGTTCAATTTCTTTCACAAAAGAGGAAATATGTTTTTTTTATAACTTCTTATCATACTGCCTTCATTTAGTTTTTCAAATGAGTTTTATCGGCTTATTTTTTTTTCAAATATTCTCATGAAAAACAAACAATTGCTCCAAGGTATCTTTTTTTCTTGCTATTGCCACACAGATACTAAATTAGCAAGATAGGTTTCATCTCTGTCAGTTACTTTTGCCTCTTAGAAAAGGTAAAGAACATAGACCTTCATGTAGAGGGGGATCAGTCACCAGGGATTTTATTTTTCTTGCTACTTTTAATACATAGTGTGTTAAATGTGTTTGGTGAAGGCTCTAACATAGGTTCATTATTGAATTATAGTCATATCGCATGAGCCACTTTGAACATTGCATAAACAATATGCAAACAGTGCTGGAAGGTGACATGTAATTTGGATATAAAATACATTACAGCATCTGTTACATCTTCCCAGTGTCAAATCGCTTCATAACATTGTGTGCAGTTGCCTTCAGCTTCTATGTGTACCCTAAACCTTCACATTCATGTTTTTTAACCTATCTGAGTACCAGCTATCCCAGCTATCAAACATTGTGCTCAAGTGAGACACTGAAGCTTCTTTTAAAAATAACCAACAAAAGAGGTTATGTGTGTCAATGCCAGTTGAGCCACTCTTACATTTGCAATTTTGTTATGCTGATCCAGGAACTCTAGATGTTTAATATGCTACGCTTATCTGTTTTTGAGTATCTGTGGCTCAGGTGGGAAGTTTGTTTAAGAAGCCCACTATGTTACCACATATATATGATGAACGCTTTTCTGACAATCATGAAACTATTATTATGAACCTCTAATGCGTAAGATCCTCTATAAAGCATGCTTCAAACATTTTATCTTTTGATTTCAGCTTGCTATCAGAGAGGTTCCTGGATCAAGCTGGTGATGTTCCTGAGGGGTGAACTCCTCTCTGGCACATTTCCATGGAGCCCATCACCCCTGAACCATCCGTTTCACTTCACCTAGTCCCTCAAAGACGAGCTGCCAAGGGCATTACAGCCGTCACTTTTCATCACAGCATCAAAGACTTCCCTGTCAGTTGTAAAGCAGAAGCTGGAGGGGGTAGTGGAAAATATTTCCTACCTCTTTTGTTTCTTCCCACCATTCCTTCCCTCCTTCCTTCCCTCCTTCCTTCCATCCTTCCTTCAAGGAAATGCTAGTTTGCCTTAAGTTCAAAGATTACAGTACTGACTAATTTATGAAAAAAAGCAGCTAGAAACAAAAAAAAAATACAATTGTCCTCCTCCATGGCCCCCATCTGACTGTCTATTAAGTCCAAAAGCTTATTATTATCACAAGGCACATGATACAGGTTACAATTATAACAGCGTCAGATTCACCTCTCAAACTTTTTGAAACATTGGTGTTGCTAGCAGTAATTATGTAAGATAACATTAGCTGCATCTCTGGCTCAGTTTTTAATATTTATTTAATATAGTAATACTGACTTATTCATTTATTTAAAAAAAAACAAAAAAAAAAACAATAACCTGTAAGAAAGATTTTTCAGCATGCATTGAATTTCTGCATAGATGAGAGAATCCCACAAACTTTAATGTAGTCACTGCACAGTGTTAACCAAGCATTTCTTCCTAAACCGCTCCCTGTGAAGGTCACAGTTGTTTTTTTTCTTTCTTTTTTAGGCTTTTCTGAGCACAAGCCATTATCATGCACCACATTGTTTGTTTACATTGTTGTCGGTCCCTAGCATCTCCTTCCTTTCTCGCCTGTCATGAAGAGACAACTACAATTGATCAGGGAGCAACAAGTAGTCTGTCATGTCATGGCAATAATTTATTACTCTGTAATTGCAGTGACCATTGTAACAGACAAAATATCATACAGTCTAAATGTGGCATTGTACTTTTGCTCTTGCGTTTTCTTACAAGAGCTCCGTGCATGTTACTATGACATGTGGAGAAAGCCAAAGTTTCACAGGCCTACCAGCCCTAGTTAGATTTGCTGGGCTATGATTAGGTAATCTCTGCAAGGGGGGAGGATTTAGTGAATGGTCAGTTGGGTGAGTGTGGGTGCAAAAGTGAGTTTTAAAAGCACAAAATCCCAGAAACCGTTCATCAGCGTTTGAGTAATAAATGACTCAACTTTGTCAACCTCCTACAAATTCTATTATTTGAATTTTTACAAGCCCATACAAAGACATGTAATACCCTTAGAGGGAAACTTTGCATTGTTACTGTTGGCAAACAAACTCTGTTTAACTTCCCTCTATGTTGCCAGCACCCAGAGCACTCATTTGCCAGCAAAAGTCACTTCATCTGCTCAATTTTAGAGCTGTTGTTAAAAAATTTTGTATGCCCACCTCCACAGACAGTTGGATACAAATCAAAACATCCTGTCCAGGCAGAAGGCAAAATAATTTTAATAGTGTAATGCTGGAATTACAGCAGAGGAAAACGCTGCAGAGGAGAGTCAAGTACCACCATCCAATGAGCGGTGCAATACATGTGCACCAATGGAAGGAGAGGTTGTGCCACTGTAATGCGGTGAACTTTACTGGGGCCAGTTTGTTTTATTTAAATGAAGTTGCTGAATCTACAGAGGAAAGGGCATAAGCATAATGTTTCCCACAATAAATCTGGGAAAAACAACCAAAGCCGATGGGGATTAGATGGATGTCTGAGCATTGAGTAAGTACAATAGCAACAGTGTTTGTTTTTTACTAACACAGCAACAGTGTGAATACATACTACACGTGTTTAAAACTAGCGTAGCACATACACTAACCCAGTTTGTAACACAGCAATGCTAACAAAGTTTAGCCTGACGCCAGTAGACCGCAGCCTGGGAGTGACCTTGAAAAGTAACATTCAGTACATTCTGGCTGTTGCAGAGTTTCTACCTTTTGAGCGAAAGGGAACAGCACCATCTTTTTTCCTCTGGTGATGTAGCACCAATTTAAAAACATTTTTATTTATTATATAGAAATGTATTATATAGAAATATATTTGCCTCTTTCTACTGCATAGACAGTCCAGTTTTAGGAAAAGAATGATGACATACCCCTTTAAGCTGAAGATATCTAGTGACTTGCCTTGAATCTAACCTTGTGACCTGGTTGCAGAGAGCTATATGTATCCCCTTTTCCCTCTATCAAAGATCTGCAGCAACAATATTCAATATCGACCTCCCAGAAGACAGACAGGCAGCTGCAGCCTTAGAAAAAACCATCAGCTGCGACCTTAAAAAGAGACAGATAGAGTGGAGAGGAAGAGGTTAGGTACTCATGTGGAAAAGGAGCCTCGTAGTAGTAATTACGCTCTTGCCCATTATTCTTTTCTGCCCACCAAAATCCCCCCAAGGAAATAAGTCTTATATGTAATATTTACTGTATGATCTTTGTCTCAAAGGAAAACTGTTTCTGCAGTGCGGTTTTTCCCAGCACAGACATTACTCTTGTGACAGTGACCCAGGCCACCAATGAAGGCTTCCCCTGAGAGCGGTCAAACCACCGCTGCCACTGGATCCAGTGGAATGTAGTCTAATCAGAGAGAGAGTCACGAGTCTGTCAGTGTGTTTGAGTGAGAGATAGAGGGTGAGGGTGAGAGCAAGAAAGATACATGACAGAGTAAAACAAAGAGGGATAGGTGAGGGGATTGTGTTTAGAAGCTATGAATAGCCTCTCTCAAAGCCTGAGCAGAGGAGCGCAGATCTAATGTATTTGTCTGTGATGATTGCGTGTGTGCGTGTGCGCACGTCTGAGTGTACGCATGTGTTGGCAGACAGAAGTCTCTTTGTGAAAGTAATGCCACTGAAGAGACTTGATTTATCACTCTGTGTTAGAGAACGAAGAAAGCAGAGAGGGAGGCGGTATGACAGCTTTATCAGTCCACTGTTCCAGACCTCCATTAGCACGCCGTGCCAGAGGAGGGAAACACAGATGGATGTCCGTGTGTATCTTTAGAAAATTTCAGGGATGAATCCTAACAGACTGGATTGTCATGTCCACATACTGATACTCACGGTTGCTCTCGTGTATTCCTCCCATTTCCTTTCACTTCATTCATTCAGCCTTACATAATTTTCATGTTAGCTGATTTAATGTTGGAACAGGAAGGTGTTTTTTGTTAGTAACAAATGACATATCTGTCCCAACCACTTCACTTCTAGTCGACACAGAGGCGCCTGTAGTAATTGCGTGTTAGCCCACTCATAGTCACAGGAAGTATGGGTGCTTAAAGGGCTGCAGCTCACCTTAAAACCAGGCATTATATATATATATATATAACATCAAATGATAAAAAGGTGCAATGCAGATTTAGAGAGAGAGAGAGAGAGAAGGTGGATATGTTGACATGATATAAAAACTCTTTGATCATGAAATCTGATGTCTCTGCGGTTTATCAGTGAGTGTGTGAACTACACTGCAGACTGCGAGACAGCTAGATCTGCATCACATACACTCATCTCCTCTATGAAACCTCTCTATCTTCACTGTGCTGCATTATTATAAACTGTGATGTCCATGCTCACACCTCTCTCCATCTTCATCTCCTTGCAGTTCTCTTTCATAACTTCCATGTTGTTGTCTGTGTAGTTATTGTGGCTGCTGTGACAGTACACATACTGTAATGCTGTAATGTAAACATTCTCAAATTGTTGTTCATAACTATCATAATCATTCAAATTAATACAAAATACAGTGTATCGATTGACCTTGTCTCAGAGCCCTCGACCTCGAGCCCACCTTTTCACCAAAATTTAAGAGTTTTTATTTATGCAAAACAACATACTGTACATACATTAACATAAACCTGCATAGCCGTGATGATGTCGTCCATGCAGGCTGCCCTTTTGTGCCCATTTTTCAGTCATTACTTCTCATGAAGATTAGCTATGACGAATGATGCTAGTCCTATTCTCTCATATAAAACTATGATTCATCAACTTTTTCTCTAACAGGGGGAAAACTAACCTTTTGAACTGAACTGCTGAACAAACCGAGCTATACCAGCTCTTCATAAATTCATTTATAAGTTCTTAGTGACTACTAGCTTGTATGTAACATTTTCAGGCCAGTTTACATTAATATTAAACAGCATTTTGATCTGAAGAGTCAGGTCATATGTCGACCACATTCCATGTCGCCTCATACTTTTTTCAATTTATAGGAAAGCTAGTTTTGCCACTCAGGTCAGTTATATCTGGCAGTACTGTAGGTCAGCGTAAATATTCAGTAACAACTAATATGTAAGACACTCACATAAACACACGCACATGCGCTCAGTAGTAGTATATAACAGTATATATATATATATATATATATATATATATATATATAAAACTACTGATAACTTCCTGTGAACTAAGCCTAGTCGCTATGGTAGCACCGTAGGTACAAAGCATATACCTACCACAAAACAACACCAGCTATCTGCACTTTGAAACTGCCCCTGCACCTGTTACAAGCCAAATAATTCAGCCATGAAGGCAGCCAACAACATGAAATCCACAGATCACAAAGCTGAAAAAACAAATTCTCATAAACAGAACAAAATGTCACTTTTTTCTAGAGGAGCCAAAAATACACAAGCCTTATCACACAAAAATGTCACTCAGAGAGGACGCCAACTACAGCTGGCTTTTCTGTTTTTTCTTCTTCTTTTTTTTTTTGTGTTCACGTGTACGTGTGCGTCTGCATACCCTAGATAGGTAATGATGAGGCACAGTAGAGCATGGCTCACTCAAAGCTTTTGTCGCATATAGCTGGTAGCCATACCAACAGAAAGAGATATGTGGTTTTATGACAGATGAGGTGAGAGTGGGGATAGAGAGAGCAGAGATGAGAAGCAGAAAATGGAAAAAGATGAGTGTAAAGAAATAGACACAGTCAGACAGACACACCTGGTCTCTCAAATTGTTCATTTTTTTAAATCTGCTGAAAAAGCCTAGACAGATATGGTGAATGAAGCCTGCTCCCCAACAGCTATCACTAAGCTGCTCTTGAGCAAGGCACTTAAGCCCCTGCCACCAGCAGGACTGTTCAGTGACTAAGGAGTGTGATTGAGATGCATGACTCACAGGTGTCCGTGTGTATTACTGCATCTGTATGCATAATGATGCAGTGTTTTGCTGAAGCAGGCAGACTTTGGGGGGGACACTGGCCATGAAGTCTCAAAAACTCACAGCTGTACTGTAGGTCTGAACTGAATCTTACAGAATCTAGAACAGTTTATTCTGACATGTACGTGGACCTCAAGCTCAAGCCTTAAATTAAAATAAGGTCTGAGAAAACTGAGGAAGGCAGAGGGTCCAATGATGAAGGCTGCAATGATGGAAATGACTTCCAGAGTTAAATGAACCCATCAGGGTCTTGACAATAAAACAGAAATATATGAACTAAACATGTGGCACCAAAATTCAGTGCAAATATTCATAGCATTTTGGATAGTGCATAGTAGATACAGTATAGTCTGCTGTTAAAGGTCAGGTTCTGATGCGTCTCCTCTTTGTTATTCTGTTTCGCACCTTCTCTGACCGCATGAGCTCAAACACGTCGCCAACACAAGTAGCAGCACTACATGAGGGAAACTGAGGCATGGCTGGAGGCCATATTTGCAGCCTCCGCTCCCAGTGTGACTTCTCAGCAGCTCAGGATGTTGCAGATTTCACAATTATCTAAGCGGCCCAAAATTGAACACTCTAAATATGTGATAGTTGCTTGAATTTTTGTTGTGCTACTTCATGAACAATTTAAGCTATTCCATTTCCAGTATAAATGTTGAGGGAAAATATTTTAATAACGTGCAATTAAAGAGTTTGGAAGAAAAATGCTGTGAAAGCCACAGAAGCATCAGAGCTACTTGCCTTGTGTTTTTTGCAGAAGGTGAGCTTGGAAAAAGCTTACATAAAGCTGAAAATAATAATCATACATGTTGAAGGCATTTCATTTTATTGCACTTGGTCTGGCGAGCGGCAGCATTCCCAGCCCTGAACATAAATCTGTGTAGTATGTTGGATTGGCCAGTGCTTATGAAAAATTCCTTCAAATTTCAAGAATTTTATGCCGCAGTACAGCTGAGAAAGGCGGCATGCATTATTTATCGGGGGACTAAGGGATGATTTGACTTAAGTTCATTGGTACAATCCAGTACAACAGTCCTGCCATAGTACGTGTCTTTACTCATAGGCAGAATATTAAAAACACATCTCAATATAATGTACTCCAGTACAACATTACCAGTAAATATGACCACAATGCAAAGCAAAAACTGATTACAGGCAACACGAAAGTAGACTTTATGGCAGAACAGTACTGTATTAGATTGGATTAGGTTGTATAGATGTACTTAATAAATCACATCTGGTGTTATCCAGCATTGCAGATATTGTTGGTTTTATGTGCCGAGGTTTTGCCAGAGAGGTCTGTGATTTAAGAGAAAATGTTTCCATAAAGTAATGTTTTTGTTTTTTTTAAAGATATTGTGCTTCAAGGACCACAAACAAAACCCCAGTCACCTCCATTGTCTTGGTTGCAGCACAAGTGTCAGAGTTTGCAAAACCAATCTGCCACCAATTTTAGTGAACTGACCCTTTAAATGTAAGAGAACAAATATCCTGTTTTTGATCTCTAATCTGTGCACCACCGAGCTATCCATAACAGTTAGCTACAAAACAACTGACAGTGATAATCCTTGTACACTCTGTAAATAGAATACTATCCCATCTCCTACAGTATCTGTCACTTTATCCAGGAGCGCCTGGGGCCACGTGTTGGAGATGGGGAGGCTAGCATGTCAAGCTTGGTTTGTCATCATACCAAGCTGGATTTCTTGCCTCTCCGCACACGCCTCTATTCACATTCAGAAATCATTTCCTTCCATTTCGCGACTGTGCTTTAGAAATCTACACCGACATTCAGAGAACATCAGAACGCTAAAAGGCTGTTTGAAACACACCTCCTCATTGACCTCCCCAAAGACTTTTCTGAAGTCTTCCCTGTGTTTTTAATCATGACACCATTTGCACTGAAGTGCTAAGAGAAAATTCTGTCTACATGATGCAACACAGCAATCACTCACTGCATTAAGGGTTACATAATCCATTGTCTGAACCAGTAATGTCAAATGATCTTTGATAAAATATAGCCAACAATTTGTGGTTAGTCCAATAAGTTAGTCCAATTTTGCTGGCATATAGTGCATAAACAAAATCACTTATTTAGTTGGAAAAAGCTATAACCACAGTGCTAGAGAAAGGCAGATCTGTAGTCTGAATGTTTGAGTTGGAGTAATGCTGTGAAGAAAGGTGAAGTGAATAACAATAATTCTTCTCTGCCCATGAGTGAGCCATTTAACCCCCATCTCCTGCTGCGGAGCTGCTCCTTGTGAGTTTGTTGAACACTGTGCTGTTCATGGTCATCTCCACAGTGTTAACTGAGTAGGTACAGGGAGTTCTTTGCAGGAAAAGAGTATGTGTGCACAGTTGAACCACCCTAAATAAATGAAAGCAATAAAATAACAAGAACATAACATGTAACAACATAAGATGTATCTAGTTATTACCTGTTTTTGCTCAGAGTTTGGAGTAGTAATGGGTAATACTGAATATCTTTCCTCAAGTAAAAGTATAAATACTCTGATCAAAAAAAGCTCGTGTGAAAGTAAAAATTACCATTTGACAAATCGATGTAAGTATGAATGTACTTGGTCAATCAACTTGAGTACAAACAGTTAAAGGCTTCCTACATCTGTCTCCTGCTGAGATCTTTCATCTATTTTACAAGTTGGAGCCCTGAAACTGACATGTAATGTAATAAAAGGTTATCAAACAAGTCAAACATTTCACTAAATACATTATTAATAATACCGAGTTAAAGTCTGTGTAAAGGAAATTCTGAGATTTCTTTCAAAATACATTAAATATGTTGGAAAATAGTTGCTGAAAACGTGAAAAGACTTTGAAAGTTGTATTACTGAAATGTGGAGTTAGAGGTTAAAACAGTTTTTCATCAGTTTTCAGAATTTTTGAGCAGTCATAAAGCATGGCTCAATGACACACTGAGGCCACCCTGAGCATACCCCTGCACCCGAGCAGAGAGACAGAGATTAATTCATCTCGCTCAGAGTGTTTCAAAGTTAGTCATGTCATTTTCTGAACTCATCTGACACGTTTCAGTCACTTCAAAATTGCTGTTGACTGCTCCCACAGTCCTGGAGCTGAGAAATAATTTTTACCCAATTTTGACACCTAATTTCATAAACTTATTATTAAACTTATTTATATTATTTTGATACTTTTAATCATTTAAATTTGGCTGGGTGGTTAATACTGTAACACTTTCTTCTTTGGTCTGATGAAAGTAAATCTAAATTTAATTTTAAACTCTAAGCTATTTTGAACTCTTTCACTCCTATATATTAGTCTTCACACATATTTAATTTATTGTCTGTTTCCTCAGCATGATATTTCTCATTTTAATCTTTACATTTCATCCGACTAATGGCCATTAAACACATCGAGCTCCAACCATTTCAGCTAGCTACTCAGTTGCAGCTAACCTTTGTGATAAAGCTACATGCATGTAATTACACTTGTAATTCATATACTAAGTACTACATGTACTTAGTATATACTAAGTACTTATAAGTACATGTAGTACTTAGTATTACTCTTGTAGTTATCTTAACTTCACCTGTCTCTCTCTAGTCAGTTGTTCCATGTGTGTGGAAGGCTAAGTCTTACCCTCGGCTAAGTGCTAACATGCTAAAGTGCAGATATGTTTATCTATATTCATCCTGTTAGTTTAGTGAGTTAACATTAGCTGATAAACTAATCTGTGCAGATGAGGCCATTGGGAATGTCCTTGGTTTTGCAGATATTTGATCACAAATCAAAATATTTAATTAAATATTTGGCACTACAGGGGATCAAGTTGAATCAACAGCTAAATGTAAATGTATTATTCCATGTACTGTATAAGCTTCACACAAGTAGTACCTCTTTCAGAAGTATTGTACTGGATTGCATTCAGGTTTGTGTTAATGATGTTCTGTCTGTGGCCTGTGGATATCAGATGTTCAGCAAATTAATGATAAACCTCAGCCTGGAGCAATACTGCCGTGAGGATAAACACAGAATAAATAACAGATAAGAAAGAAAAAAAAACAGCAAATGATTTTTTTTTTATTTTTTAATGCATAGAGTTTTCTCCAGTGCTGTTGTTTGTCATTTGTTCTAAAGGAATACGCTTGGATTTAAATTAAGCAGGGAAATTAGCTGGTAATCAATTTGCATTCAGACCTTTTCTATATTTTTATCAGCAAACCTGCAATTGACTGGCAATGTTGCTTTTCCCTGCAATGACTTTTTTTCTTCACTGCAAATGCAGCAAAAACTTGAAGATCCTTAGCACAATGAATTTCTCACTTGTGTAAACATTTTCATGAAAAAAATTCTTTCAGTCATTCTTGAAAAAAACAGCAGCAGCGTGTTAATTTAACTACTGGGATGTTTGGATAATTTCAAGACATACTTCTAATGATTATATGATGTGATAATATAATAGACCATATTTCCTCCTCACAGCAAAGTGCTGTTTACTCTAAATGCAGCAAAATTGCCTCTGAGACACACACGCCTACACACACAGTGTATACAGTAGAGTTTTAGTTTAGCACCTCTACAAAGGCAGAAATATGCTGACACACTCTTTGTGCCAGGTTTTCAAAGTCATGTGTATAGATGAGTCTGTTATATAAATCTCAAACCTGCACATGTGCTCAGGTCTTATCGCCCACTCTCACATAAAGGCATAGATGATTGCAGGCACACCCTTGGTCGACTGTTTGAATGTTATTTTCTAACGCATTCTCACCCGATGTGTATATGTTGGATTGACAAAGGTCTCAAACAACTCCATACCACCCATTGTTATAATTATCATTATGTAAAGTTGTGGCTATTAATAGCAAACGTACTGCTTATTTCATAACATACGCATGGGACACATGGAAACCATCAGCAGCAGTGATTTATCAATCATCATCAAATGCTTAAGTCAGTAAGTAACAGATGAAATTGAAAAGAATGAAAATATATTTGTTAATTTTGAACAATTACAGCAGACTAATTAGAAAATAATATCATTGAGCACAAAAAAGGAATGAATTAATAAGAAGTTTATAATTGCTGCTTTCTAGTGTAGATATGTGTGAGGACTGCAAAGGAAATTTTGGCATGCACAATAAGACTTGCTAACAACTGAAAATGCTGCATATTACATTACAGCATGAAGTATTTCATAGCACATTTTCACTTTGCGTTCTGTTTTTGTTGGGAAAAGTGCATGCACGGGTTTCTACTGTCAATCAATACATGTAACAGTCACTGTTTCCCAAATATTAAAGAGCAAAGTAAACAAATGGCACATGTGCAGCTAGTGTCATCACTGCGCTCTGAGTTTGAATTATTTTTCTATGTAAATATAAATGACAAGAGAATTGTAATCTCTTTAATGAAATATGCATTTGAGGCCTGTGGCAAGAGAGGACTGTAAAATCTGAGGCAAGCATAAAAGAGCAGAGCGCCTTTGATGTTCAGATGAAACAAATGTCTTGTTTGGCGGAAGCTCTGTTTTTCTCTGTTTCTTTCTCTCTGTCTCATACACTCACACACACACACACACACACACACACACACACACTGATTTAGTTTCATTAGCATTTAGGAAGTGGAGAGGTCACATGTTTTATCAGGAACGTTTTTGAGAAGCTCGTCAGTTCATCTATTACCCTGTGTTTGTATTTGTACAGAAGGTTTGCTGAACTGTTAATATCATTTTCATGGCATTTTAAAAAAACACAGGTGCGACTAATAAGCTTAATAATGACTCTCGATGACAGAATAAATCTCCAGTTAGCCTGCACGCACAATGTCCTGAAACATCTAAATAGAATAATCAATAAAAGTACTGGTCTGATATTCTCGTCTCAGGTTCTTTTGTCTTTCAGGTGAGTCCAAAGGGACATTTATGTTGTAAAGGTGTGATAAAGTGAAAGAACTTTAAATTACTGATCAGGGTCTGTAGAATCATAGAAGTCAACAACATAACAAACACTCAGCACACTTAAATTAAGGACTGTTAATTATGATTACCTACACCTGCCGAGTGAATGACAAGGTAGTTGATGCTGTCATGGTAACAGTCCCTACTAATGGCATCCATTTACAGCCACAAATGGACGGCTTGGCTGTACTTTTAAGTATAAACACGTCATGCACTTGTCACTTAAGGTGACCAGACCTCCACTGTCTGGGCCACTCGGCTGACGATCTCACACAGGTAAACTCAGTAACCTCTTTTCCTTCATTTTATGTTTGCAGCTTTTTCATAACTGATAGTTTTGTTGTAATGGTTTAAATAATTTAGGTTGGTATACCAATGTCATAATATAAATTCAATTATAAACAATGAACAAAGTAGTTAAATGTCTCTGTAAAACTATGAATATTTATTTGAGCCTCTGTCTGGCTTTGGGGAAAGCAGGAAGTTCCAGCAGCACTACTGCAGTACTAACTACTTTGTGCCATGAGACCTTCATCATAATAATAACTAAATTTAAGATGAACCATTCAATATTCTCTGTCCACATGAAGACACATGTTTGCTTAACCTAATCTTTGTTAGAAGTTAATTCCAGGAACTCTGTTAATGATCAAAAAATGAATGAAGTTGTCCTTCACTCTGCAACAAGATGCTGCAGATTCAGTCTGTTGTGGCGAGCACCATCTTCTTTGCTGCGGTGTCCTGGGGTGCGAGCATCAAGGCAAAGCACGCCAACAGACTGAACAAACTTATCAGAAAGGCAGAGTCTGTTGTTGGCTCCAAGCTTGTCACCCTGGAGGAGGTGGTGGAGGACAGGATGCTGGCAAAACTGCTGGCAAAACTGCTGGCAATCATGGACAATCCATCTCACCCCCTCCACAAAACACTGGACAAACTAAAGAGCAGCTTCAGCAACAGACTCATCCAACCCCGCTGCTCTAAGGAACGATGCAGGAAATCGTTCCTCTAATAAGACTCTATAAATCATCTGCTTCTGTCAGAGCCACTATTACAGAACTGGACTAAATCTACCTGTCACCTTTTGCACTCTGTACCTCAAATCTCCACTCCAATACTGGAACATATACTTCATATCATATGTGATATTTGTTAATATAAACCATATTGATATTATATATCATATTTATACAATATTCTTATATCATGTATACCTTGTATAGTCAAGTGCTTATTATTCATATATTATATCATGTTATTCATGATCATCATATCATATATCATGATATTGCAGTCATGTATGTATGCACACCTTGTACAGGCGATCTATCTATCTATCTATCTTCAATAGCTTGTCAGTCTCTATGGTAAGTGAACTGTCCTTGTATAGCGCGTGTATAGCGCCTTCTTCCAACCACTCAAAGTGCTTTTACACTACATATCTCATTCACCCATGCTCATCAGTTTTAGGAGCCGGGAATCATCTGATTAGTGGACGACCCGCTCTGACCCTCCTGAGCCACAGCTGTCCCACTCTGTACATCTTTGGATATCTGAGTATCACAACTTGTGATGTGTGTCTTGTTGCTCCAAAAGGATGTCATGTGGTTCACTTTCTCAAAGGATGTCATGTGGTTCGTTTTCTCAAAGGCAGAATCAATAACTTTACGACAGGAGAATATTCTGAGCACACACTCACACACATTATAGCATGTGCATCTAATTATTTTGAACTGCCTCCGCTGGCTGTGCTTGTATGATGTTGTGTGTTTCGCGTGTGCTCGAGTGGACTCAAAGGGAATCTGTAAATAACAGTGCAGTAAACAAAGACTGACAAGAGCCTTTGAGGCCATGCAATCTGATACATTCATTACTAGTCAATGTTAATTACTCTGTGCCGTACAATACAATTCAGCTCTCTTTGCGTGATACCAGAATGCAAAAATAAACAAGTGGATACAAAATGAATCAACATGGAGGCCTCTGCTGATATCAAGACCCCTGGGCTGTGCAATTATTTTAGCATTGAGGCAAAAGCTTCTTCACCCAAGAGGAAAAATGCTTTAGTATCTGACACATCCAAAAATGATACATGAACAAAAACCACTAAGAGTCACGTCGAGATGTCATTTTAGCTAGTTCTTTATTATGAACAAATTTCAACGAAGATTCGTGATGAATGAGGCGTTCATTTAGACACCGAGTGCTTTCTTTTGCTTCTTCACCGCTACTCTATTGCTTCTTTTTGTTATTTCCTGATAAGTTGTGTTATGTGCCAAAATGGTTTCACCTTTTCTCTTCCTCCCTCTCTCTCTCTCTCTCTCTCTCTCTTTCTCTGTCTCTGTACTTTGGGAACCTTTTTTTCATAATGAAAATCACAACGGCTGCTGCCTAATTAAACAAGCACTCATTTTCAGAAGATTAAAGCCATTTCAATTAGCCGGAGAACAGAGAACATGGAACAAGAGTGAAATACAGCTCATATGAATTCATATGCCATTTAACCAAGGAACAGGATTTATCAATTCAATTAATTAAATTTGTTTGTGCACACATAGCCCATGCATGCAGAGAAAAAGCTTATCTCAAGTCAAGTTTGTTGTGCCTTTGTGATATACTGTATACATTTAGGTAGGAGGGGATAGACAGTTCAAGAGCCTTTTGCTACCAAAGAGCCCTTCACTCTCTTCTTAGACCAAGATTTATTCCATTTTATGTCTGGTGTGTGCAGGTGAAAAGAGGAGCAGAGGACTGGTTGAGACAGTCATGAAAAACAAACGCACACTCTGAAACATTCTCAGCCATTGGCTCAGCAGAGCTTAGACAAATGTCTTGACATTTCCAAGCAATGAAACATGAATCATGCTTCATTTCCACAGAAACAAACTCCACCGGGTAGCATATCTACCAGGGCAATGCATCACTTTGTACTTGTGTGTGTATGTAGTGTGCTTGGCGGATGTATGTGTGTTTCCCGCTGCTCCACTACCTCACTGACTCTCCCTCAAACAAGGTAAAACAAAGCCACTGCACAACCTCACCTCCTCTTAATATCTGATAATGTTTGCATTCGAGGAAACACTCAACTCATTCATCAAACTTTGTTGCGCAAGAGCCCAGAACAGAACTGATCCCATTAACTGTTTCATGAAACGTACATCCTACAGTCAGTCATTAACAGCCATAAAAAGTGAAACAAACATCTGAAACTGTTGACGTCTGCATGCTACACCCAGAGTTATGATAGTGTTGTTGCCATTTCAAACGAAATGGTTCATATCCTATGTATAGTGGAAATAGCAAAACCAAAACTTTAATATTTTTTCCACCATGCGGAGAGCTTTATTTTTGCAGCCTTTAAAGACAGATTAAAGGCAGCCATAAGAACAAATTTTGGCAAGCAGTTGTGTTATCTCTCAGCTGCAGACTGTATCAACTTAAAAATGAACAATTTGGCAAGAGCACTGTTTCCTTTTCTAACCATGCTATATAAATGTTCTGTTAAAAAATAATTGGTGTAATATCAAATTCATATTAACATTATTTAAATTTACGCTCTCAATACAGGCTGAGGCACATTTATATTTGCACTGCTAAAGTCCTCTTTAGTAAAGGTCCAGTGAGTAAGATTTCAGGGGCTCTATTTACAGAATATGGAAAAAAGAAAATGGAATATAACATGGATAACTGTGTTTTCGTTTGTGCATAATCATGGCAAAATAAGAATTGTTGTACTTTTTGTTACTGTAGAATTAGCCTCAGGAGAGGGTGAAACGAGAAGGTTAGTAATATGCTATAGATTATTCTTACTGCCTTAATTCCGCACACTGCATACATATGAGGATGAGGCATTTGCCTCTCCTGCACATGATGACCCAGTCAATACTTGGAGAGAATGCTAGATGATGGTTATAAAACTAATTGTAAAAAAAAAAAAAAGCCCAGAAACAGAAGACCCACAAAATGTATAAAATAATCATGTCCAAATACAGAATATGTGATTCAGTTTTATTCTGAATAAAACTGAAGTAATATATGTTGAGAAAATTGTCTAGACAGGAAAAAGCTAGATAGAAAATTCTCTCTTAAAATGCATCTTCACAGCTGTAAAGTTGTAAATAAGGCTGTTGAAAAATAGCTCACGAGCTCATGAAAAGATGAAGCCTTGCATGTTTCCAAACAGGACTGAAAATACACGTTACATGTCATTGAGATTTTAGACATGCATTCAGAGGTGTATGCATGGCTACAAGTGCCCTGCAGTTTCCCAGAAACAATCAGTATTCAAGCATAACATTTCCTCTCTGTGCATTCCCACATGCAACACAAATGCAGTTTTTGCACAATATAAATATATATCTTTGAGTGAATATATTATTTACGACCTCAGGGCTGCTGTATGATATGAAGAGAAGAGAGAATATTTCACAAAGCTGTGATAAAAAAAATGAATTATACTTTATACGATGAGTTTGATGAGTGAGGGTCATCACTTTAATCACCTTATGTTAAACACTTGTGATAATTAATTTACAATTTAGTTTCTTCCTAAATCAGCTTGGGAACTGGAGATGAATGCTGAAGTGTTGGTCACCAGTACTAAGACACGGCAATAACATCTCAAATACAACTCAAATTTGAATATCAGTATTCAAATAGTCATTCCTCAAGAAAGACGTTCAGAGCTAAGAGCCTGTCAAATCTCACTGAATACAACATTTAAATGACTTCACCTGAATTACACAAAAGATCAGAAGACTGATGATGATGATGATGATGATGATGATGATGATGATGATGATGGATGAGAGATGTATAAAGACAGATTACAGGATACCCCATTAACACTACATTTTCCACAGCCGGTGTGAGAGCACAAGCTGAGGAGACGAGCAGTAATTTGGGTAATTTTGCTCTGCGCTTCACCCTTTTCTTTAATGACAATAATTATCTGTGGAAAACATCTGTAGGATGTGTTGTCTCCCCCTCCTTTCCTCTCCTCCTTTGTCTGATCAATGTCTTTTCCTCTCGTGTCTCACCAAATCACCAATGTGTCTCTTATTCTTCCTCCTCCTCGTCATTTCTTAAAACTCTCACTGTGCCGCTAACTCGGGTTCTCTCATTTTTCAGTCCTTTCCTTCATGCTCCACCAAACAAAGAAATACACTCTTCAGTTCATTTCTATACATTTCTCTACAAATGAAGCCAAACCACTAGGATCCGAAGCGAAGTGTTGTGCTCCTCAATCACATTTGGAGACAGGGGTAGTAAGGCAGTGGAAAAATGACTGAATAACTGAAACTCACCCTAGCGGTTTCTCCAGTCGACTGGCTGGTGATCCAACAATTTCCCCAAGAGTACAGAACATCTGACCCAAAAAGTCCTAGAAGGAAGGGAGGAAAGAAGGAAAGAAAGATAGGAGGAAGGAAGGAGGGATGACAGGTTGAAGTATGTGAAGTGGAAAGACAACAAACCAGAGCATAGTCAGACTTTAGGCAAAAGAAATTATGATTTTTGGTGCAATATCTTTAGTTATAAATAAAGGCATAAGCCACTGAGTGTAAAGTTGTCACATGAACCCATTTTACTGCATATTCCACTTGCAGGCTACAAATGTATTATTTGATGGCTTTCTGTCAGCTGTAAAACAGAAATAGCGCTCTCTATTTTGCTTAAAGACACTATTACTGTGCTCTGCTTTACAGTGTGACATTATATGCAGTTTTTGTGTGAAATGTAAAGCAAATTTTGTTGAACAGAACTCAAATGCTGCTACACTGTAGCCATGAAGGCTCTGTGTGCATGGTGAGCATGGTTTAATGCAGTGGTTCCCAACAGGTCTATCCACAGGGCCTGAATTTTCCCTTAGACATCAGGTCAGAGTCCAGACGTACAGTATAGCAGACCAGCTTACCACCCATTTAGTTCATTTTCACCCATCCAATCCTGCGGTCAGTGGCTACAAAGCCAGGAGCTTCTAGCTGTGAGTTAACCACTGAGTGTGCAACCGGTATTTCTCTAAATTAACACTTCAACTTAATACTTTATGTCTAATTATGACCTGAATACAATTCTAATAGGAAGGAAGCACTATTCAAAGGGGGAACAAGCTTGGACACCTGCATCAATAGTTTATTTGAAGTATACGGTGGCAGGTTGTTGTGTGATGTCGACTCATTAGGAAGCAGAAAAAATAAAAGCTCCAGATGTAAATTTTAAAGTAAAAGTTGATTTTTTTTTTTTTTTTTTTTTTTTGATGAACTTGATCAAAATAATAATTGACCTCACTTATGGACCACAACCCCCCTGCTGGAAACCACTGCTTTAATGAACTGCTGAGTAATATAGACACATTGGAGAAGATGGAGGGATTCAAAGCATCACGAACAATGACATGAAACATGATTCACAACACTATTAATGCTGATTTAGAGACAGAGTGACATAGTTTTAGCCATAATCATGTCTTTAATCAGACAAAGTCTCTCAGCATTGATCTGGTAATCGGACCAGGACAGATGAAAAAACAAATATTCTGTGTGTTTGGTTTCATCTTTTTTGGAACAAATCACAGCAACAGTGTGTGACAATCCAATCCAAAGACTCTTTAACATTGGCCTGGGCAGACAGGGCACACTAAATAATTCAACATCAGGTTATTGTGTGTTTCATTTCAGTGTTCTGGTCTGTTACACCCACTGATTCGGATGTTTTAAGGAAGAGCCTGGAAGATCTCACCATCTCCATCATGCTACAGAAACATGCTACATAAAGTGCTGAAAGACATGACTGAATATTTATTTTCATTCTCATCTTTGTCGAGACAGTGATGATGGTTAAGAGCTGCACAGACAGGCTGTCTTGGCTCTCTTTTTTTTTTTGTTCTCATCAGTGACACCATCCTTCCTCTTGAGTAAAGGATCATTGATGTGAGACAGCAGCCATGCAGTGTCAGAAGTGAGAGAGGTGCTGGGACCTACGTTGAATTCTGCGGGCTTCCAGAAAGGTTGGGCAGCAGCAGCAACAACAACAACAACAACAACGACAATAACAACAACAACAGAACACATCAAATGCCAACACACAACACTAGACCAAATACCTAGCACTCCTAGAACTCAACTCAAGATGTTGAAGTGAGAGTGGAAAGACAAAATGCTGTGTCATAACTAAAACCCAGGACCTGGAATTAAAGCTAGTAATGAAAAAAAGCAAACCCTGATCATACCAAATACATTAAATAATCATTAGAACTGATTATTTTGAACTATTGTCAATGCTTTCTGTCACCATACTTTCCAACCTTATGGATAAAAAACAAATGATCTTTTACTAGTGAAACCAAAAAGACCATGCAATGTAAAATTTTGGCCGTAGGGAAAAATTTGGTATTTTTCAACTCAGATATTATTTCTTGATGTTTTTGTGTCAAAATAACTAATGGGGACAACACGTTTTAAAATTGGTCCAGCCTTGAAGGAGAATGCTGTAGCCACGAAAGGGCTACAATTTAATCCTTATGGACAACTGCGCACAAAAATATGTCTTATAAATATGAGCTTGTTTTTACCTCTTCTGACTGCTTTGACTGCTCTGATTATAATGACAGTCTAAACACCCGAACCTATGGAGAAACGTTTTCTGTTTATTTTATCTGCTGTGTGTCATACCAAGTCTTACTCACAGAGTAGTCAAAATCTCCAGAGGGGTGAGGTGACTTTTTGCAGGAAGTCAATAGTGGAAATGTGAGTGTAGTAATGCACCAACCGCCAAGTTTGTTGTGTTGGCGAACAGAAAGTGTAGTTCAGTGTTATGTAAAAGATTTTCAATGTCATGGCTGAAGATTTTGCTAACCATAACCATTCAGACTGCTTGCTTACCCCTAACCGCCTGGTCTCTGAAAATTGAAAAGCTATCATCTCTCTGTAGGGTCCTTTTTCACAGTGTTGTCAGTGTCACCTAAAATAACAATCTGAGCCTCTCAGTGACAAAAAAAAACAAGCACTTTTAATGTATGTATTTTGACAGTGGCTGTCAGTGACAATTGGCTGCAAGTATTATATTGTAGCCTGTTTCACGGCTGCATGCTGCAGCACTCTCACTCAATGGTGGGCCAAATTCAAAAATTGTTGTCCCCATTAGTCACTTTGACAGAAAAACATGAGAAAACAAGGTCCAGGTTGAAAACAAACACCAAAGTTATCTTTCAAAATGGAAACTTATGGATAAAAGCATTGCATAATCAAGGCCATTCTATATATAGCAAGTATAGCAAGTTATTGCACAATGCCTACCACTAGAACAAATAAAAAATAAGCCTATATAAGACTCAGTCACAGATATGTAGAGATAGAAACTGCATATTTACAGCACAATTACGACATGGGCACCTGTTAAAGTGTAAAAACAAAGACACTGAATAAGGAAAATAAACATTTGTATTTGGATGCTTCTATGATCAGGCAATAAACTGGGTTTGCTTTATTCCATCAAGAGGAAACCATGCAGCAGGCAACACCGAATTACAACAACATAGACATAAGCATCACCACCATTAGACCACTGATAAAAAAGAGTTTACCCAGTCTCAAATCACTTGGAACATTATATTCCATCAATATTCACATTTTCCATTTTCAGAGGCATGCAAGCCAAAAATTCAAATTTTACTGAAGACCGGCCTCCATTTATCCATGGTTTAAGGTTAAAATATGTGTGCACTCACATGTTTGGAAAGATCTGGGCTTTTGGAGTCGACATCATACCTGAAAAGGAAACAAAATGAAAGCATGAAAGCATTTTGACTCTCATCATGGGAGCAGAAAAACACACTTATCTCATTTTTGCTTGTTTATTTGTTTGTAGGTTTAAGGACATCAACGGATGGTAAATAGACTTGTATTTATATAGCACCTCTCTGATCTACCGACCACTCAACACTTTAACAGCACTTATCACATTCACCCATTTACACACACATAAACCGATGGCTGGGGCTGCCATGCAAGGTGCCAACTGCTCATCAGGAGCGGCGCAGTGCTTCCTATCTAAAGCGCTGATACTGATATTAAGCTCGCCCACTCACATGCCAACGGGAGCAATTTGGGGTTCAGTATCAACCACCTGAGCCACAGCTACCTCCACCTAGTGTGTTTAAGTTACGATGGTCAAGGGTATGGTAGTTTGGGGAATTACAGTTAAACAGAACAGAGGAAAGATGGATAACAAAATAAAAGAACACAAGATCAAGGGGGTGGGTAAACATGAGCGATAAAAAAACAAAGGTCAGAAAATATCAGAATGAACCAAGATAAAAAGAGGACAGGATCTCCATATCTTGTCAGATGTTACTATATACAGGACAGCATAATTGGGCAACTGTTCAACAAGACCTATTATCCTCTTCCATAATAATGAGCGGTGGGCCTTGTCTAATTTGCATGTGAATATAAAGCTATGAAAGTGAGGGAAATAGACCATATGTGATGTACCAAGATTAAACATCTGATGAAACGATAGATCCTGTTTACCTGGAGATTAATCAAGCATAATTTGACAGAAATAAACTAACATTGTGAGTAAAAACACAAGACAAGGATTTTCAGTGACAGGCTCGCACAGTGTTTGATGAAATAGAGTTGCCAATTTGCAGTTTTGTGTGTATAGGCTATATGTTTTGAAGAATAGCACTCTTGTGCTGAGATCTGAGATTTAATTGGACTGAAAATCATTCATGAGCGACAGAGAGAGACAAAGAAACTGCTTGATTAAAACACCTATCACAATCAGATATAAGTCACAAAACCAACCATGGAGTGAACTGACTATGATGTAGCTGTAGCCACAGTTTTTTTTTTTTTTTTTTTTTTTGCATGATGTGTGTATTTAAAAGTACTTAATGGAGGTTCTTATTTTAAAACATGTCAGCTGAAAACATTAGCAAAGTAAAATAAATAAATAAATAAATAAATAACATAAGAACGTAAAGATGAAGATGAAGTTTTTGCTTAACTTATGGTGTGTAAGCATTGACATCAGCATGCAGTAGCAGTCGTCATGTACCACAGTTATCAGCCTGACATGCGGAACCTGCTATACTTTTCTTCTGTGTAGATTCGAAGGGTTTGGTGAGTCTGCCACAACTATTATCACTGTAACCTGCATAAAAAGTTTGACAGGCTTGAGAGTAACTAAGTGGAGCGGATGTCAAGTTAGCCTATTTAGTTACTGTTATACTTTGCTGAGCTGGCGTGTTTTAAAACTAAAACCTCCAAAAAGGGGCCCTTAAATATATGCAATTGCATGCAATGCTAATACTACATGTCCCAGGCAACAGCATCCTCACACCTGATGATCTATAAAATACATGAAAAGAAAGCTAGGCTCAGCATTATAATACAGACTAAAGTGAAAATATAATTAAAGTGTCCACTCTTCTAACATAAGGCTTATTGGATGGTTTGAGTGAGTCTAGAAAATGTCACTCTCTTCAGTGCAAGCTTTGCTATGAGCTGCTGGTATGGAAACTTTCACAGATCAGGACAGAGCTGCCATGATTACGGTAAACTTTTGATACAGCAAATATATATGGATAACAGCCTCCAAACTGTTGATATATTATTAGAGCCTCATGCACACTGTTTGGAGAAATGCTTGACAGGCCTGCTTTGTCTAGTTACAGTTGCCAAGCTGTGATAGGGCAATCGTTGTTCAAAGGGTAAACCAAACAGGCAATTTCTTAACTACAATTGCAGAGCTCTCAGTCAGCACAAAACAGAAAAATACATCACAGTGATGGAGGGCAGAGGCCAAGAGAGAAGATACCATAATGATACAACTTCACTTACAAGTCAAAGCGAAGGTTCTGTTTCTCCTCAAAAAAGTAGTCCAAGATGTACTTTCGAACAAAGTCAGGGTTTAGGGTGTTGTCTATCACCTCTGTTCTGCCAAACTGTGGAAGGAGAAAGACAGATGGCGGTTGTCAGGAGAGAAAAATAGTGAAAGGGAAAAGCAAGACAACAAAATATTGTTTAATAAACAAATACAGTTAGTGTTGTTGTCTCCTTGCACTTTATCTTTGTTTTCGCTCTTTTTCCTCTCTTTCTCAGACTCTCGCTTATTACACATGCATACACATAAATTTGCAGAGGCCTGATTAATGGAAGTGTCTTCACATGCTGCTGCTGCTGTGGAAACAAGGGGTGTGTTTCCTGCTTCCTTGATCCTCACTCCTCTCCCACATTAATTACAGCAGGATAACTCGCTCATCAACCCCATAGAGAGCAAGAGATAAGGGAAGAGGTGAGGGAAATGTGTAGAGGGAAAGAAAGAGAGCGAAAGAACACGTGTGGACGTGGAGAGAAATAGAGAGGGTAAGAAAAGAGGTATGGAGAGCGGAGGGATGAAACTAGAGTTGAGGGTTGGGGCAAAACATGAGGGGGGAGAGTGGGAGAAACAGTGGGAAAGGAGAGGAGGGGAAAGGCAGTGATTAAGGCTTCCTAATTAGTGGGATTCTCACTCCCAAAGCGTTAAATGCAGGGAAATATGCCAGAGAAAAGGATGGCACAGACCCAACAATGCCACATGCTTGTAATGTACAAAAAGCTGATTAAGAGTTTCAAATTTGAGATACAGTGCATTCATAAATCATTTAAAGCCTCCTGGATCTACCCTATTTAATCAAATACTCCATCAAAATGAAGTTTGGAAATGTAATTCTTCTTTTAATTATACAATATTATATTAAACTTGCACAAACACAAAACAGAATACAGTGAGATGGTAGCAGATGAATGAAAGAGGGAAGTCAACATTTGTGACCATGTCAGGATTTGAACATCTCTCTCAAGCTTTCTTTTCTCATTCATGACACAACTCTTTCCATCACTTTTATCGTGATGAAAGGAGTGCAACAGCGTGAACGAGCATGGATCCTCATCACCATTTGAATGATTTTTTGTTCCTCACCCGTCCCTCTGACAGCAGGTTTTTAGTGCCACCTTCGAGTGTAGCCATCCAGAAGAGCTGTAAACACTTTTACCTTCCAACGAGGTCAAAGAACATGTTGTATGCAGTCGTTTACTTTTAGTGCACCCCTGCCTCTTCTTATTTGTTTGTTGAGTTGAGTGACTTACTGAAAAGAGTTTCTTAAAATGCCCTTGTAGCCATGGCCGGATTAACTTGTTGGAATGCCTAGAGCAGTAAGTGGTTCTTTGATACCCATTACACCCCTCACACCTGTTGTTTTGTGTATGTGCCTGGTAACTTTGTGTTTCCATCAAGACATGGGGCTGCTAGACCTAATACTAATTCCTAAATATTTGTTCAATTACTGAAATTAACTACAACCAACCAACACAGTGAACCTGAGGCTTTTGGGGGAACAGTTGTCCTCTTTTCCATGTTGGTAATCCATCTTTGATTATAGCTCACAAATATAGAATTTCCGGGTAAAATATAACACTGCATGTTTTGAGAGAAAGTCTTTCATATTTATTTTTATTTCACAAAGAGAAAAAGCTAACTCTTAATTCCAGCCATGAATGATTCTCAGTAATTCTCATTTGATTTGGAGAATTCCCCAGAATATCCCATTATCTTAATTCAATTAATCTTAATTAATTCATCTTTATCTTGATCACTTATTAATCTTGTTACAATTGCTGAAGTGGTGATTCAGTTCCTGCAGTAATCAGTACCACTGTGCTGTGTGTGATAAAGATGTATAACGTGATGCTTCATATCATGTTTGAGCCAAACATGCCCTGTTTTATTGGAAAACTGCCAATCGCTGTGATTTCAATCAATGTTAAGGAAGCCATTTGCAAGTAGGTGTCAATGCTGTTTTTCCATAATGTGGACGGCAGGTATTGTAGGTGGATGTGTGAGTGGACCTTGACTTTACAATCAATACTGCAAAAACAACAAATGCAATACATTGTGGGCAATTAGGACATCTGCTAGAAACCACGTGCTTTTGTGCTGTTACACAATGTTACACCTCTTTGAACTCTGTTTTTTAAGGTTATGTTTTTTTTTTCTCTCTCTTTGTGAACCCACTGACTGAAGATTTAAATTTAACACCAGCAAGGGAGAAAAGAGGAGAAAAGGACATGGATGTTGAATCTGTGAGCCACCCAGACTTTTTGAGAGACCCTGAGGTGTTGATGAGGCTGTGAGCACATGTTAGTAAAGAGGCGGGTGATGGTGAAGATGAGCTCCATAATGTGATTTCCCTGCTGAGTGGAAGAGACAATACTGCGCTGCAGAGTTCATTAGGTACTGCTGGGCTGCCGGAGCCGGCTAATGAGAATCTGGCATGAAGTCCCTGACCCGCACACTCGACATGTACACACACACACACACACACACACACAGATGCTGAACTGTTAGCACACACACAAACATATGGCAAATTGAAATCTTCAGGCTAGCAACAGCTACTGCAGAGACCTGCAGTGTCTGATATTGAAATGTGAACATGTCCCGAAAAGAGAGCATGGAGCAAAATAAAGGCTTGAGCACAGGAGAGCGATAACAGGTCGTCAGTGATCCTTCATTATCTTTGTGGTTCTTTGGTTCTAAACCTGACAAAGATTTCATTATCTTTTTCCCTAAAGCACACAGGGACCACCACTGTGGATTCATGCCATCTGAATGTCCTTCTTCTTCTTTGCCCTAAATGGAGTTTTATTCTCCTAACAGCATATTCACTAGACAGTAGTTTGTGGAGTCTTGTTTTCTCACAGAGAGAGGAAAATGACAATTGTGTGAATTAGTAGAGACTGAGCTTTTTTCCTGTTTCTGTTTTGGTCTTCAGTATAAAAAAAAAAAAACACTGCAGTGTGTTTACAATTCCCCAAGACAGAGACAGAGAGAAACACACAGAATAATGAACAGCCCCTCCAATCATAGAGTTTAAGCTCCATTGTGTAACTTTTCTATCTATAACTATAGTAATTAACAGATTTTAAATCATGCTGGTGTGTAAAGAGATGAATTGTGCTCCTTATATGTCTGCTCTCATATTATGTAACTGTGCTTTGGGTACAATCAAATGTGAGTAGTACATAATGCTTTATGGAATTTTAAGTCACACACCACCAACTATTTAACTCATTCTGGTGAAACTGGACCACATTTTATGGAGAAAATGTCCTCTGATTTTCCCTTTAAATTTCCTCTGGCTGCATCAACTCTGTGATTTTGATTGGGAGTTAGTAGCACAGGCGTTTTGCACCACTGGTTTTCAGGTGTTGGCTAATGCCGACAGTGAGTGGAGCCAGTGTCGTGCCAGAACCAGAGCTGGGCAAGCAGGGAATGTAACTGGGCTCAGCAGTCTCCACAGAGTAAGAAGAGTAAATCTGAGAGTGTCTTTTAGACGTTGGCAAGAACTTTGTGAAATGAAGCTGGCTGAATAGCTAAAAGACAGACACCAAACTGGACTTCTTGCTGTTGGACTAGTAAGTAATATTAGCTGGCAGCTACTTGCTTGTTGTTTGGGTGTGTTAACAAAATTGTTGACTCACTGAAAACATACTAATTTCTGTGTAATGTCACTTTAAGGTTACTTTAGTTGGCAAACAACAAATTGATTTTTCTTACACACGACAAGTGTGACACGGCTTCATGGAAGAATAAATCAAAATTTGTTAGAGCCTTAAGCCAGAGCTGTGATTGTGTAAGAACATGACACATGTATATGTGGAATGTGCTACACAGAAATAGAAATACGCACCAACACGCACAGGTACAGATACATACACTCACAGAGAGCACTGATAGCATGTGGGGACGAATGATGTCACAAGCAAATTAGAGAGTGGGAATTGAAAAAGGTCAGCCATGTTAGATCTTCATAAAGCTACCTATCTTCACATTTTTGTGTAGGGTTTTCTCTCCTACAACAGTCCTGTGTGCTGCTGTACGCAGAGCAGTAATGGGCTGCAGTGCACCAAAAGTTGTAATGATTTGGCGGTAAGTGAAATAAGGGCAAATTAACAAGGTTTGCTTTGAGCTCACAGAACCAGACCTGGGCTGTGAGGCAATTTTTAGGTGTGGACAGAATTGCAGGTTAGGTGGCCTAAAAAGACTCTGACTATCAACAATCATTACAAAGAACTCCCAAATCAAAAAAAAAAAAATCCAATACTGTATTAGCCAGCAAAAGTGCCAGACAAAATGCATGCTTTAATGCGTATGATTGGGTGTGTTCATAAGTGTGCCTTGTCGCACCTATAACCACACCCAACAGGGCACTGAAATACACCTGTACATCACAGCAGCAAGGTGAAAAGGTAAATCACTGGATACCAAGAGGAGATTGGTCATTTTGTTGTGATCTGCCAACAGTGTACTGAGAGTTTACATAACTTGTTTGCGGAGAGGTCCTCCCTTCTTTTTTTTGACAGTGCTCTCAGTACTCCACTGAAGTTGCATTAGTCAATAGTTCAACAGTTTGTCGCAAGGGAGTCGCCCTACCTGGTGCCTGATAAACATCTTATACAATCTGACCAGTATTGCTAGAAGACCCTGTCAGAAAATGTTATTCAAGAGCCCCCAGTGAGTCATCTGTTTGGCTTTGCTTGTTAAGTCTGAGGTTTGAAGTGTTTGGTCTCACACAGTGTTACCTGGAGCTGCCACCACTTCTTAACAATATATTTATAGATGTGACAGTTAAGTGACTGCTTTACTGTTTCTCTTTTTAGAAAAAAACAAAAAAAAACATGAAAACAAGAAAGAATAAAGTTTATTTGAAAAAAAAAAGCTCATTATATTAATTATGTTTGGTGCACTTGATAGGAATAACAGCCTGTCAAAAAAAAAAAAACAGTGCCTGCTGTGAGAAGTGTTAAAGAGAATTTTATGATGGGAAGATCTTTACATATGTGTACGCCTATGCTTTGAGTATATATACATATGCATACGCATTTTCTCACAAATACACAAATACAACAACAAAATCCCCCGCTTGAACACAGCCCACACAGCCATCTGTTTTGAGCTGGTAAACACAAGAAGGAGATGAGGGTCATCTGACTGTATAAATACAATATGAATTTATGGATCCATTATACATCTACAGTGGACTAGATCTGTAAAAATAATATCTGCAGCCACTGTTGCATTGACAATTAGCACCGTGGGATGGTGTCAAACACAGGAGCAGACATCAAAGACATCTACTTACTATTCAGCAGTCTGTTATGGCAATGCGAAATGCAGAAAACAAAAAGTAGTTCAAATTCGCAATTACTCATAAATGTTCAGATGGATGTATGCAGGCACAAGCATGAACTTAAAAACGGAACACACAAACTAGAAAATATAACTATAATATGTAGACCTAGCACGCCAGCAGCATTTGACAGCATGTTTTTATGTTCCAAGCACTGAAGTCAAGCATAAAATCTAGCAGCATCACAATTTGCTATTTATCTTTGCAAAGTTTTGGAACGACCTCCCTGAAAAGATCAGGCCAGAAAACTTCACCAATAACTTTATGAATGTCTAGTTAGGACTTGTTTTTTCAAACTTACCTTCTTTAACCTACTTACACCTCTACTTAATCATACAAGTGGAAAAGTGTCCCGGTGTTATTTGTGTTATTTTAATATCGCCTTCATTTTTTTGAACTTTTATCCCAAGTGTTATTACAATATGTCCTATTTTATCTTGTCTAATGTTTTATTGTCGCTGTCTGCGTCTCGAGTCTGCCTCTAAAAGCACTTTGTGACTCACCTTTTCAAAGAATAAGGCTGGTGATAGTCTATTATTTTATTATTTTGTCATTCTGAAAAAAAAAACAAAACTCCAAATGCTTAAAAGGGTGTCAAAAATATGTAGTTTAAACCATAGATTTGTTGTTTTGGGGACTATTTACAGGAGCAAGACAGTGTTTGAAAGATTAACTCAAAAAAACAAAAACAAAAACAAAACTAGAGTACAGTTTATCATAATGAAGGAAAATGTCACCCAGTGTAGCACTATGGCTGATTTATGTGTTTTTAATAGTATTTGGACAACAAGGACACTTTAAGGCACAGAGGAATGAGCTGTCTCAGACTTTAGATACAGAGGAAATACTCATCGATTTTGTTTTTTATGAGATGTGTGGACAATAAAAACAATGTTTAATATTGCCATCCACAGAAATATAGATTATTATTCTCATCTGCTCCATTTCACAATTTTTGCAGTGGCTTGTTCAAAACTCAGCTTCACACAAGCTTCCATAATAAATGTTTAATAAACACTGGAGACGGCAGTAATGTAACGTTTATTAGTCCCTCAATTCATTTTATTTATTTCAGATTTACCGGCAGAACAAAAGATTTAATGGACATATTGGTCAGATGATCGGTCAGGAGAGTGGACAGTAATGCATGGACTGCATAAATGAAACAAGACTCAAAAAGTTCTGGCTTAATGCCTCCCCAGTCAGCTGTTGAGTCCCCAAAGTGTCAACGTATTGATCATTACATTGTGAGGGTGTTTTTCTTTGCTGGCTGAAGCGTCCAATTAGAGAATATTTCCCTGGCATTTTCAGACAACTGATATGTTAAAGCCAACTAGATTCTCACAAAGAAAAGAAAAAAGAAAAATGGAAATGTCTTAACTAGAGCCTCACCCTTCTCACCCCACACACCAAAACACACACACACGATTACAATAAACACACAGTGAGCACAGCAATTTAATTGGACATCAGTCCTTTCTTCTTTGTGTGTGTGTGTGTGTGTGTGCGTACACTCACCTCTCTCCACTGTTTGGTTTCAACACCCTGCGTATAGAGCACGCATACTGCAAAAAAGTAGCAGATAGGAACAGAAAGAGATAAAAAGAGAAAATGAGAGGCAAAAAGAGAGACAGTCAGAGAAAAGCAGGCAGATTCCAAATGGGAAATCAGTGTGAGGGTTTTAGCTCCAGTACAGTGAATAAAGAGCCAAAGTAAAACAAAGATTTCCCAAATCAGAGGGCAACATATCCAGGAAGGCAGACAAAAACCACCAGAACAGGCCAGAATAGATGGACAAAAATGAGTAGGACTGAACAGTATATCTTTTGAAGAATGGAGGATCTGCAGAGGGCTGACAGAAGAGCACATGCATTCTACATACTCACATGGATCTGATTTGGAAAATGTGTCTTTGTCCAGCAGATTTCTGGAAAATGAACAAAGAGAAAAAGAAACAATTGTTACTCAGTGACAAAGAACCTCTTGTTCATGCTGACATTTTGCTATCATGGAGGTCTGAGGCAGTCACTTCAAAGCCACTTTCTGATGAAACTGTATTTTTTCTTGGTTCCATGTTTTGACTTTTGTATACATGGTTACCGTTTATATAGCTCAAATTCTGCAGTCTCAAATTATGTACAATGCAATTGCTACATTAGAAAGTTGTTTGGAGTGGGGTGTCGTTTAGCTCAGTTGGTAGAGCAACTGCCCCATGCACAAAAGCTCAATCCTTGCCATGGCAGCCCAGGGTTCGAATCCACCCTGTGGCCCTTTGCTGCATGTCGTTCCCCATCTCTCTCTCTTTTTCTGCATTCCTGTCACTTTTGAAGCTGTCTCTGTCAAATAAAGTTCAAAAATGCCCAAAAAAAAAAAATCTAAAAACAAAAAAGAAAAGAAAGCTGTTTGGAGTAAACTGTCTAATTGTAGATTCACATGAAACAACTTTACTCTGTTAAGTGACTATTGAGCTGTCCTCCCCCTCTCCCTCTCACAGATTATTCACCACCACACTTGGCATCAAAAGCTACCTCTCACACCTTGCAAATAGCTCAAGGATACAGAAAAGAAAACACAGTAGTAGGTGGCAATGCAACTTTAATGTGCTTCACTTCTGCAGCATTATTATTGACGGCTCCTGCTCTGTTGTTGGCTTCTGACTATTTGCTCAAAATACAGCGTCTTTGAAAAACAATGTATTAAAGTAATTCAAGTAATTCATTTTTTTTTCACACCAATAATTTCACCTTATTGTCACATACACATGTTTTTTAATCATTCTGGCTGATTTAACCTCTGCTGAAGGTGGGTGGAGTTATGTTGGGAACAAGTTCTTCTTATGTTGTTTGTATGTCTCTCAGGAAAAACATGTAGAAATGTTTTTTGATGCCTGACATATTCATCTGTTTTGGGGTGTGACAATGCTCTGGGTAATGTTTGGTTAAATTTAAGCACAAGGAAGAGGGAAAGATCATGGTGTACATTAAAATGACTAAGGTTAGGGCAACTATGTTGTCGTGGTTACAACAATAAACACGCAGTTGAGGTTGGGGAACAGTTGCGGTCACATTTTAAAAAACAATGTCATAAGTACGATTATGATGTCAGCGGTTCCACCCTAGCAGCTAACAGAAGAGCCAGAGAAATGTCAATCTCTTTATATTGTCTTTACATAAGCTGTTTACATTTTATAGTCCCCCTACTGTATATTGTGCAATAAAGGAAAAAATGCTAACTAAAATACTGTCGCATGATGATTACCCTGCAGCGTTGTTGTACTTTCAAAGCAAGTTTAAATCGATATACCCATTTAGTTCCAGTTTCAATCAATTACTTTATGTGCTAGCCTATTTAAAGGTAGTTTTACTGTCTGGCGATAATAGCAGGGATCCATTTCTGTAAGTCTAAAAGATAAGAGAGCACTTAAACATGAAACTACAGCCATGAAGTGCCTGGGTGTGTGAATTTATTTTGATTTTCAGTCTCATGTGCAACTCTGATCTTTTTAATGTGCACGAACACACGTGCTCATTTTTATATCAACAGACACTCAAAATGAGCTGGCTGGCACGCATATCAGTGGAGAAAATTGTTGGGTTTGGCCTCATCATAGAATAGCTTCCTGATTACAAGCATGTCTGTGTGTTTACTGGGTGCTCATCTTGTTTCTCTGCTGTCCAAACATCCACCATGACATGGCATTCGTTGTATATCGTTACACTTTTTATATAATAATGTAAAAACAGTTGCAGGGCAACAAACTTTTGTGTAAGCTTTGCTCTGGTGAATTAGAATATTTATTGAATTCCATCATCCTGTCGATTTTAGAGGCAAAGTTTAAAAACATGCCAGTTAGCCTAAATTTTAATTAGTACCATTCCTTCCTAAACTATTTATTAGCAATTTACAACAGTGACAGCTAAATGTCAGGAGTCATCATCTCCGTAACCTATTACAGATCACTTTTAAAAGGAATCCACTGAACCTGTAGTTTGATTAGCGCCTGCAGCGCTGATTTTTAGTAAATCTTGGAGACAGAAAATTACAGGCTTGTGTAATGTGAAGAGAAAGACCAAAAAGGTCGTTGTCAAGGGTCTCTTTCAAACTGTGTGCTTCTCCGCCTATCTGTCCCCTGCCAGCATCCAGTCTCTGAAGCTTAATTTGTAAAGTGCAATCTTCCAAATTTTGACTTTCTCTAAATGCTAATGTGTGCTTAATAGTGAAAAGAGTGAGAGAAGACAAGAAGCTCAACCACATTATTAATAAAACATAGATAGTTTATCATTAGGGTTCATAGGAATAACAGTATGTTAGAAGTGCTATTTACACTAACAATGTAGACTTTTTGCAAGAAATGTGATGCTTCGCTGAATCAAAAATGATGCATTTTTTGACAACTTTTACCAATACTGTCAAAACACAGAGCGCCTCTTTCCATGTGCCTTACATACGCACACATACATTATGGGAGTCTTTTATCTGAGAAAACACTGAACATTAATTAACTGTTTGACTCCTTTTGCTGTAAGCTGAAAGCCTTTGGATTGGAAGACATTTCCATTTCTTTAACACTATATAAAGAAATACGAATACGAATTTTGAGCACAACCTTTACGTGTTTGATTGTTTTTTTCGTATTCATACCAATCAGACGTTGGATCAACCGTTTAGCTTGCTTCATGCTGTTAGGATTTGATAAGACTTCCTTCTCTGCGTAAATCCGAAAGGACATTTATGTACAGTATCGTACAGTACAGTAAAAAAAAAAAACATAAAACTGCAGTTAGAATAGCCCATTTGGTAAATTGAGCTGTTCTTAGTTGCATCGTCTGTAACTCTTGGTTGTTGCCAAGAGTTACAGACAAATGCATGTATAGTTTCTAAATATCATAAGGTTAGGTTAAAAAGCTATTGTGTGTGTACAGTGCGTGGGTGTGGGTGGCTTCAAGTCAGTGTAGGTGACCAAATCAAATCCAACCACTTCAAGGTTACAAAAGGAAAGACAAAATCCTGATATAGAAGAGCACAGTATATATCGTCGAGTCTGACTGGTAATACAAATAAACTCTTTACATACCTGAGCCAGTGTACAGGAAACAGCCATTCATATATTACAAGAACTGTATAAAGTGCTCCATGAGAGTACCCATGTCTTTCATTTAAATCTATTCACCCATGCATATAGGCTTTCAGACTATTAGCCCACCTGACATGTGCATTACATTTTTTCCATCTGCAATAACACATTTTCATGCGCTTGCCTCTTCTCTGTCCTATTCTGTCTTTTCTGGTCTATTCTTGAGCCTCATTTTAATCCATTTTCTATAAATCTGTTCTTCTCTCTCTCTTAAACTTAATCTCTCACCCATGGTTCCACTGTCTGTGTAACACCTCCATCATGCTTGCTTGACCTTTTAATAATGCCTGCCAGAGGCTACTGTGTACCCAACACTATTAACCTTGTTGTTTTCTCAGTCACTACAGTGACATGAGAGGCCTCACTCGAGATGCCAAAGCCTGCTGGCTTCAGGCATGTTTTATTTTTCTCTGCAGTTTTGGTTGTCCTAAATCTTCAGCTGTGTTCTTCCATCAGCCGCAATCAATTTTGATCTTTTCTCTGCTTCTGTATTTCTTCCTTCCTCCCTTCATGGCATTCAAGAGCAAGTTGAGAAGACATTTACTGAAAAGAAAAAGATTATTCCTGCTGATGTTGTGATTCTTGCCGTGCCTTCAATTGAAGGGGTGCAGCATTTTCTTGCTGCAGAGTCCAAGGTCCGGTCAGAAGTTCCTTTCATTACAGTTTGATCAAAATTGAAAAGAAAAATGGTTTTGGAACCACTAAAGCAAGATAACTAGAGAAGCCACTATGCTGACTTTATCCTAATCAGAAACATCACACTGCTACAGCTCCAGCCCTTCTCCAAATACATATTCGTTTATATTTGGATTCTTTCCATCCACCAACCCAACAACCCTCAAAGGGTACATTAGCACACAATGTGGTGCAGCAATTCCTATTTATTTCTACTCCATTATAATTTTAGTCCTCAAGTTAATACTCTGGCAACATTACACATTATAAATAGTGTAAACTTCTGTGCGGTGTTATGATTTTTTAAAACTGTGGGAACAATAAATCAATGATTGAAGGACTGGATCCAAGTTCATTAAGAAATTCATCAAAATACAACTGTACTAGTGTTTTGATGTTGTGACTCCTAAGTTTTTCCTGTATGCAGTTCTTCAAGTTCTCAACTGTTCTGCCTCAGTGAATCTTCTGATGTACTTGCGTTTTTCCAGCCAGCCATTAGTCTCCACCATCTGCCTTTTTTGTGTTAATTCTCACAATAAACTTCTGAAAACGGTATTGCCCCCCGTCTCTGCATTCTGGGTCCCAACACCGATGATTCTAATATCCAGACTGATCATACAGGCAAAACCAAATAAATGCCAGGGTACATAAAACATGGGGCTTAATGGGACAAAGAGGCCTTGTTATTTCCCAACCAGAGTTAAAACAGTTAATATTGGATTTACATTCATCAGATGACCCAGAAAATGGGATGTTGTTCTGCTTCTGCTGACACCGTTTGCTAACACTTTAGCAGAACTAGTGAAATGGCAGTTACAGCATTAAATTTAATTTAAAAAGTAATTTTGGGCGTGATTTGATCAAATTATTCAGGGATTTGATATGATTTCTCAAAAGTGCGCTGGAGAGCCGTTTGCAGTGAAATACCCCCCTCACAGTGCAATGAAGGAG
The DNA here is from genome assembly GCA_028641955.1 of Protonibea diacanthus. Classification (NCBI taxonomy): domain Eukaryota; kingdom Metazoa; phylum Chordata; class Actinopteri; family Sciaenidae; genus Protonibea; species Protonibea diacanthus. The sequence goes on from CM053978.1 coordinate 18,029,019, forward strand.
ATATTTTCCCCTTCACCCATACCACCCCCATCATGTTCTTTTTGTAAACTTACATCCAAATAGACACATCCGACCCATGCTGTCCTACGCTAGTTTCTATACAACCCACAAGCTTATGACATTAAGTACTGTTTAATAAAATAGGAAAGGTTGGTGGTCACCTAAATATAACTGGAATCTTGACACCTGGAAAATTCCCCTGCACACTTCAGAAGGTGTCAGTGAGCAGATGTATAATGAAGCAAATTAGAAACTTTCCACAAATCAGCACACATGGAAGATTCATTTAGTCTCTTCTTCTATAAAGAGATAGCTGTGGAGGCAGCAGAGGAGGATGCTATTTTTCTCACTTCATCTAAAAATGAGACTTCATCATAATAAATATTGTGTGGGAGTCTACCTGACCTTTCGTTTATTCTATTTTTGTATTACAAGCTGTTAACTCTGAGTGCATCAGATAATGTTCGAACCCGTATAGACTTATCAGTTCAAAAATGTGCATTTTAGATTATTAAATTAAAGAAATGTCATTTCAGATATGAAATGAGTCATGACACTCATGTCAAGCTGTTTTCTGTGTACTGGTTAATTGGTCGGTGCCTTGCTCTGCTTACAGCAATATTCACAGTGGCGATTTCCATTTTTCTGTTAAAAAAAACTGTGTGTGTATGTGTACAAACATTATCACTCAAGCATTCAAGCATCCAACCCATTATATTAGTATTCCCTCCCTTTTCTCTCTCTTTCCAAGTATAGTTCATGTTTTTCCAAGCCTGAACCAGATGAATCTGCATACTCATGCTTTATTTGCTCAGGTAAATGCATCACAACCCCCCTCCAGGCAGATTTCCGCATGTTCTGGATCCAGCCTGACCAATCACAACCGTAGATTTAATATAGCGGAAGTTTGATACAGTGACTGTAAAGAGGAGTGCAACCTTATGAGCATATTTTTGTAAACAACCGAAATAGCTCCTGCTGATGTGGAGCTGTCTCTTGGAATCAGTTATTACTTCAGTATTAAACAAACTGGATCATATATTTTCTCTAAAAGAAGAACAAACTGTTGCACAGCACAGCTTTTGTTGATAAGAGAAATGTGTTTGTGGTACTTCTGACAGGATTTGACAAGTTAAGCTCACCATCTACTCTCGATCCTCTGATTGGTCGTACTGTAGGCCTATGAAATCGCATCCAGACGAATTTTGGTCTGTGTCCATTAATAACGCCCCTTGGAAATCAAAAATGGACAAAGGTTTCAGACTGATTTGCATTTGTGAATTGGTCTGGCAATAGCAGGCTGTGTTTCTCCTGCACACGAGTGCACAATGAATCAGACCATATGTCCCCCACCACTGCCTCCGCTCTATATTTGTCAGTTCCACCCTCCTGTTTATCTGTCAGCTGTGCATTATCCAGCTAATGGTCTCTTCATTATCTACTATGTGAAACGTACCTCCAATTGCTTTCACCTCTGTGCCACTGCGCTTTATTTCCCAACATTCACCCAGTAAACATGTATATTTTTAGATGTAACCTGTAGCAAGATTGCGGGCTCAAATTGCAGATGGTGTGGAATACAGTTTAATCTCTGCACCGTCAACAATATAGTGTTACAATGATGTGATAAAAGTTGGTCTCAGGCTGCAGCTGAGGCAAAGTCGATGTAATTTAGTGGTTCAATCACTCTTGCTGTCCTATGAACACATTTCAGGCTTACAGTAACTTTCGTTCACGACTGATATCTTAGTGATCTCATGTTAGCTTTTTATTGGAAACCATCTTTTATCATTTCGTGTCCACAGGGTGAAAATGGCCGGTAAATGGCACATACAGTTCATACAATATATCTCTAATCTAATAGATTATGATGGAAAGCAAGCTGGGTCTGGTACTCACAGATACAGTGATCGTTACACTCTGTGAATTAAACATTGTACATCTTCATGTGATGAGGGAGTACATACTCTTTTTTATCGGCTTGAGGCAAAAACGGTGTTGTATACCAATTGTGGTTTGGGCCACAAGGTCTTCTGGGAGTGGTGTTGCCATCTTTCCAGAGACATAATTGGTAAAGGAAAAGACAGGAAGAGGTATTTGGATTTCTGTTTTTGCAGCATGTTTCTGAATTTGCTTGTGTTTTCTCTATTGCAGAAATTTTTCTAAATGATTCAGGGCCACCGAAGGATTAGTTCATTTGGTGCATTTAATTTTATCACTGGCACATTATGTTGGATGTTGAAAAGATGAAATGAATAATGCCCATTATGGTGTTTACTATCATCAAAGAAAAGTTAAGCAATTTTCTAAAATAAAACTTTTATGAAAACAAACAACACGAGAGACACTTGATTTACGTCCATTAGCAAACAACGCAATGGGGAGAAAAAAAAAATCACAACATAATTACAGCTCAATTACACATTATAATTACTACAGCAACAAAAATGTCAAGCCAACAACACATACCTTTACCTATTTACGATGAGGAGGTCATTCTCAGTCTGCCACTGAATAATTAAAAGCATTTAGTGCCATTAAATTATTAAAAGCTTCTACTTTGTGACAAGCACATTTTAAAACGTGTGCTTTGGACCTCAAGCAAAACCAATTTCACGTCAGCTCACTTAATCTGAAGTGCATGATAATTACAGTGTCGAAACACAAACTGTCTTTTGGTTTTACCTCTGCTGTAAATACACTAGAGGATGGAATCATTGGCATATATGACAGCTCAAGAAGGTGATCAGAAGGTAACTGGTGCTCATCTTTACAATTCATTTCTGAGATACCTACATGAAGCATTAATCACCCATCTTTTTTTTTATTATTTTTTTTTTTAATATCCCCCATGTGTGTTGTGCAAAATATGGTGGATAGAGCAGCCATATGTAAGGCACAAATATGCCTGTTGTGTCTCCCAAACTGCCTTTGATAGAAAAAGAGGTCAAAAAAGGAGATTGTGCTGGTACTGAAGGTAAGAGTAACTTTGGAGAGGCTTTGGTCTCAGAATGGAGAAAGCATAGATACACAGTGTGTCTGAGTACAGATCCTTTGACCACCTGTGCAATCTGTTATAATTCAGTACTATACCCTGCAACAATACTGCTATAATTCTATAATGGTTTTGTTGACTGTTTTTAGTCAGGTGTTTTATCCACAAACAGTTTACCACTGTGGCGCAGACAACCAGGCTATTATTTGGAACAGCCTTTATTATTTATTTCCCCTGTTTCCCAGTTATTGTAAAGTCAAATCTTGCTCCATGTTTATCTGTCTGATCAATTCAGTATAATGCTCAATTTTACAGCACTAATTCCATCTGAATTTACACTGTAAGTTGTAGTGGTGGGCTATACTGTAGGTAATTTCACCCTCAGTAATGTGGCCATGTCTCTGGTTATTATTTCAATGCCAGCTTATAGATGAGAATTTATGGCACTTTAAAAAAGTGTAGCCAATTACTTGAGAGTATGATAAGATAAATCTTTATTGATTCCCAGAGGGGAAATTCTGTTGTTGCAGCAGAACGAGGACAGAAATAATAAATAATTAGAGGTATATAAAACAAAAATAAGAAACTATACAGGAGCAATTACAGACAGAATTACGAGGCAAAAATGGCATTTTTGTGTAATCACAGTGGTGTGATAAGTAGTGGCAAAGTCAGCAAGTCTACATGTAACACTTTGTACTGTACACACAATTTAATCCTCATGTTACCCATGCAAATAACGCTCAGCCAGGAAGTGGGACAGGAACACAACAAAAGGATGCATCAAGTGAAGCTTCAAACACCAATATCCAGCCAGCAGCTCAACCTGAGTGTATTCAAATCTAGGTCTGCTGAAACAAAACCTCATCAAAGCAATTCTTTTATTACCCTGTGTCAAGTGCAACCCCCACAGCACCACAGCATATGTCTTCCTACACACCAGTTCCAAGTCAACAACGGCCCTGCCCTAAATTTTGGAGTAAACCTCACCCAAAATTTCATCAGATGAGGTGCTACTTTATACAAAAGTATGCAAACTCCAGAGAAAGTTACAGCAGGTTTAAGGCAGAAGTGTGCATAATATCCAAAAGAGGCCCCAGAAAACTCAAAATAATGTTCATAAATAAGCAGAGACTTCACAAATGATCTTAAAAAGTGCGTTTGCGGGGCGTCGCTTAGCTCAGTCAGTAGAAAAGCCGCCCCATATGTGAAGGCTCTCTGCCAGACGGCCCAGGTTCGAGTCCTGACCTGTGGCCCTTTGCTGCATGTCATTCCTCATCTCTACTCCCCACATTTCCTGTCACTCTTCAGCTGTCTCTGTCAATAAAGCTTGGAAAAAGCCAAAAAAATAATCTTATTTTTTTTAAAAAGTGTATTTTCAGGGTTGCAGTCTGTGGGAATTACTGTAAACAGCCACTTTGAACTCTCCTGTTCCTTTTTCACAAAACAGTGAACAGGAGATGTAATTTAATAAGTAATAATTTGAGGTCACTGCATTTTGCATAGAAAAGCAATAAAAGAAAGGCTCAAAAAATCACATGTCACCTTTTTCAATCAGATGTGAGTTTGCCTTAAATATGCCTTTAAGAACGAGACTAAACTTTGCACCAGGACATCATTACAACTACTGCCATGACATTAAATATTTAAAATGTGTCACCAGATTTGCATTGGGTGTTGCATAATCCATTTCAAAGGGACTGGCAATACTAAAGGGGTTTTAAACTAACTTCCTGAAACACAACTTCCCTTATGTAAATGAGGTTATGAAAAGATCTGAAATGCACGGAGGCAGCGGGGGCAGGATTTGGGTATGTATGTCTCAGTGCACATGGGAATTTGTGAAATCAAGAGAGCAAGAATGTAAGAAAAAAAAATCAAATGTAAGAACAAGAAAAGGAGAGGAGAAAATGTGTGTCAGAGAATGTGTGTGAGAGAGAGAACTGGAAAGAGAGGGAGAGAAAAATGAAGTCCTTAGAGATTAGATCAGAAATAGACAGAGTATAGCAGAGATCCCCTTAGCACAGGGAGAAGAAACAAGCCCCCACTAGACAGACACACAGACATAGCTGACTTTATTTACAGAGATCTGACACAAACCACAATAATTAGACAGCTCCTTCCATCTAACCTGCAGGAGATTCCTCAGCTCTCCAACGCCGCACTGAGCACAGGCTGAGAAAAGGGTGATAAATATCTAGGGATGAGCGCTTCTTTTTGAAGAGGCGTTTCAAGACATGGAAATTGAGCTGATGAGATTCTCTCGATTTGGAGTAGAGCACAAGTCAGCATAAATAGACTGCCACCAGCTAATACTTGAAACTTTGGGAGCTCATAGATTTTAAGGAGTCCTCACTGATACTGCTCAGTTATAAAATTATGCATTCATTTACACTGTATTGCATACATTACATATTATTAGCTACATGCACCTGATTGTGAAATATAGCCAACATATCACCATATTGCACACAAGAATGTTAACGAATGTTTCGAACACAGTATTGCATGGAAATGTTATGTCTAAGAAAAGACTGTGAAATGCCTGTGTGCATCGAGGGTGAAAGGTTTCCATCGAGGGTGTATTTATATGGTTCAAGAGGACAGTTTGTGGGTGTAGAGAGAATCTATACTGTATACATACAGACCTCATATTGACCTCTTGTTTGTACATTATGCAGCAAGACTGGGAGAAGTTAAATGAAAGACACAACTGAAATGGAGCTAAACAAGTTTTGCAAAATGTTCCTAAGCGAATAAAACTTTTAAGACTTTTGTCACAGCAGACAAAGTTGGTGAACATAATGGAGCATTAAGCAATATTGAGTGAGAGATTTAGATATCAGGATTTGGTGGAGAGCAAAGACAGAGCTGCAAGAGAGTGAATATAGGACTTGTATTCATCAGGTGGACACAAAAATGACTCAAAAAAATGAATGTTGCTGAATAACTGCTGTTGTGTAAATAAAAAAACAAGTCTGCAACATTAGGCCATTGTATAGCCTATAATCCCACTCAGTCTTTTGACCCACTTGAAGTGTGTGGCAGTGTCTGCATCGCCAGAGACTCTGCCCTCTCTGTCTGTATCTTCTTATTATTTTTGCTGTGTTCAGGAGGGTTTTTTTTTGAGTGCCAAGCTTTGGGCAGTGCGCGGGGTGTGAGTTCGCAACTCTATGAAAACCTAGTGACCAGGTTACATCACTGTCTCGGTCTCTGTGCTGTCTGTGTCATGGATGCACGGTCTGTGTGTTTGTTAGACTAAAGGCGGGGCTGAGCTACACACACAACAGAGGATGCTGCATGCAGCTGCATTTTACTACTTTTATTATACCAGTTACTGTCTGCATTCTTTCAACAATGACTATTCAAGGTATGAATGTGTGTGATTCAGCACTGCTATTTTTTTTCAAATTGTACAGTATCTAATAAATATTGGTGTCACTGTATACTGTTAACTGTCATAATGCCAAATCCAAGCTGTATTGAGTTGCTGCTACAGCCAACATTTCCTTCTGCTGCTACCAGATAAGATCATAAGAAGTGGCGAAACAGAGGGTCACAGAAAGCACAATGCATTTGTCAGCAGTGACAGCAGTCATTCAACAAAATTGTTCATCATCATCAAAAATGTTGGCATTGTCCGAGTATGTGCTGAGAAGAAAACTCTATGCGTCGCTGTACATAAACTTTAAACAAATTTTAAACTGTCAAATAATCTTAAATGTCACTGCCAGCGATAACTGCACACCTTGAAGCTCCATTACTGGTTGGGTTACAAACCCTTTCAAATTTATTTAGGTTAAAAAAAAAAATCCTGTTAATGAAGTAAAAAAAAAAAAAAAAAAGCTTTTTATCTCTTAAAAGCGTGATGCTTTTCATCTAGCATTGACAATTTGTCACTAAACAACAACCACAGAAGAGTGTTTTCCTCAAGGACATTTAAACAAGGATGGACTGTAATGTAATGAGGCGGCTATCCTCACACTCTTGAAAAAGCACTGAGAGTGAGGCAAAATGAAAGGGACGCGTGGATTGTAGCAGCAGGTGACAGAGGAAGGGAGGAGTTAATGAGGAATGAGGAGGAAAGAACGAGATAAAAAAAAAAGAAGGTGAGCTTAGAGAGAAGAGTTATAGCGGAAGATGAAAAGGAAAGAGCAAAGAGATGGGGAAGGGAGAAAAGAGGTACCGTAGAGGAAACGATAGAGGAAAATGTGGAGGAGGAAGACGGATGATAATCTGTTTATAAGAGCGTTGGGTAAAGCATTATGCTGCGCAGTGTTATTAAAGCTGGATGATGCATCAAAATAAACTTTCACCGGCCCTTCATCACTGTCTCTCATCTTATCACTATCTTGTCATTTGTGCTTTCTTATTACTTGGCTGCCTTTATTGCCTTTTATAGATTTCACAGGATACACCTGGATATATCTGCATTAACACTGACATAAACATCCACATATTGTTTAGACCTTCTCCACAAAATATGCTCTCTAACGTATCTTATGCCTGCAACAAAACGAGCAGTAGCAATTCATAAATAAAGCTCTCTTCACAGCCTCAATCATCTGAGTCCAAACTGTAGTGCTGGCATTGCTTTAGTGTCGGATCGATAGCAAAACCAAGCAGGATCGTTTTTCCCACCAGCTGTTGAATTATTCAGGCCAGGACTTCCTCTGGGGAGATTCCTGCTCAGCCTGCCAGACAGACACATTCAATTTGCAGGCTGGTACGGAAGCTCTGGATCATCACAAAATTCCCAACAGTTCCCAACTGTGCCTTAGCCCAAGTCAACGCAGGTCAGGTAATGGGGCAGCATTACAAACTGCATGGTTAGGACCCTGACAAAACAGATCAGAGATTATTTATGAGTTGTGTCATCTGTTTTTTTTCTGTGAGCTGCAGAATGTGACTTTACATTTAAATGTTCATTTTCGAAAACATTGGATTTTCAGATGCAGTCACACAACATAAATCAACTTGTATTTTGTTGGTGGAACAAAATACTGTTGTGTGACTGAGAGATTGCCAAGAAGTTTCCAGCTTACTGCCTTAAGTTTTACATGGTACTGGAAGTGAATGCAGCAGGGCTCTTGAGGTGAAAAGCAAAATGGAAATGAAAGTGAGCCCATACTGTAAAAAAAAAAAAAAAAGTCCTTAGATAAAAAGTTTTGAAACTGTTGCAAAGTAGGTCACTGCAAAATGTGTGATTGTTTCAGTGAAGTGGGTCACTGTAGAGATAGGATCTCATTTTCCGGATGTCCCTCCTTTGCATGTATGTAAGACATGCTTCTTACTGCTGACTCGTGGCTCCAATCATTTGTTGGCACACATAATATGCTAGCTAGGTGAAGCTAGCAGCTCTGTGAAGCTGCACTTTGACACATTGGTGCGTTGAGCTACACGCTAACATCAACGTGCTAGCATGTTCGCCATTGTTCACAACTAGAATTTTGGTATTTAGTAGTTAATGTTTGCCATGTTTGCAATTTTAGTTTGGCATGTTAGAACCAAAGACAACATACATCTGAGGCTGATGTGAAACTTTTGTGGGTGTTTGGTCATAAACCAAAGTATGGCAAAACCTTGATGGTGGCACTAGGAAAAAGACAGGAGATTACTAAATGTACAGTTCAACATATTGGGAACATGAATGTCTGTCTCATATTTAATAAAAAAAAAGAAATACTGTTATAGGTATTTCACTCCAACAGACTGACATTTCCATCCCTACAGCCACGCTTCTGGCAGGGTCAAATTGTAGAAATCCTTAAATAAATTGCAGAGGTTATTAAATAAGAGAAATGAGAGGTTCAGCCGATACAATCAGGATCAGAAAAATGCTAGAATTACAATGATACTTTAATAAGATATACAGCTTTATTTACAGTCATTCGCTTGAATTAAAATCCTGAACAATAACTGTCCTAAACCAACGAGTGGAATTACATCCTTATGAGTGCAGCCAGAAGAACAAGACACACACACACACACACATCCATCATCTATTTCCCCTCAGGGCTGGTAGCTCCATAATCAAATCCAGTCATCTCTCCCACACACTTTCACACATTTCCAGCTTTGCTGTACCACACAGGACGATCTTGCCCAATCAGCCTGTCCTGCATTAGGGGGCACAGAGCCAGAGCTGAAATAGCACTGCAAGCCCAGAAAAGGCAAACATCTACTCTGAGGAATGAACTCAATCATGTATCATTCACTACAAGATGCTGACTAGCCCACAAAACTGGCATTGTAAACAATGACAGCTTTAGACTGTTTTCATTCAGTCTTGCTTCTGCACCAAAAAAAAAAAAAAGTTAGATTAATTACGTTGTCTGCATTTATTTCGAGGCTTTGTGTGCGGCGTCAGCTTTGAAGATTCTACAGGTACATTATGTGAAGGTTTAGCAAATTAGTTGTCATCTTAACAGTATCCAGACTCTGCCTTGACAAATAAAGCTACAGCTGCTACAGTGACACCTCAAATGAACATTGTGTGTTTCCAGTTTGAAAATAATGCTCAATGTCTTCAACTGGAAAACCTTTCCACACAGATCTTATGTGATGCGGTTAAATTGGACACGTGGTGACTTTGGTGGTGGGCTGCCATGTTTCTGCTCCGTGGCTCCATCAGATGCCAGTGGGGAGAAATACTGGCAGATCCAAACCTGAGGCCACATACCTGCAGCAAGCTGAGCTCATTAGCTGAAGCATGTTTCTAATTTTAAGCAATACAGGCTCAATATACCATCACCTGGTCTGGAAAAATGTGTTCAAATAAGCATGATGCTATTATTGGAATATGTCAAAATAAGTATATAACTAAGGATAATAAGAATCTGCAGCATGAACAGCTCAGTGAGTGACTGACATTACCAATATTCCCAAAAAGAGACTTAATCTCAAAAGCATTCTTGCTGTTGTTCCACTAATGACTGGAAGAGTGCCCTCACCTGCATTCACTAGCCTATCATTAAAAACAAATGAGTTCATTGTATTCGATTAGGATGCATGGCTTGTGGTACATGTGGTCCTATAGCAAAGATGAAAAAGCCCCATCTTTCTAATTGCCAGGTGAAGGTTGCTGTCCGCAGCTGTGACTCACTTTCCTCAATAGCTCTGAGTGATTACTCCATCGCATATGCTGAGGACAGATGCTTCTACCGCCGCACAATGGGTGCAATTCACACAGCTAAATGACTGTTCACGCACCTGTCTTGTTTATCAGAAGGTTTTGATGCTGAGAGTTTTAGTCCATTTACTTTTTTTGTTGTTTTTATTTGGCGGGTTTGTCTTTGAGATGTCTTTGGAAACTTACAAGGCATTCATCATTTGAAAAAGTGACTTGAATTTCACACATATCACGCATGTTTGAAGTACTAACAATAATCTATTGCAGCACAGAGAGCACAGTGATTTAGAGAATTTAATGACGTGTGCATGTCTTCTTTTCAGATTTGATTTCTGTCCTTCTGAAATAGTATGTGTTTGCATTCACTGACCTTGCTTACTAACAGAACCTTAAAAACATTACTGAATCTGCTCTCATGAATGGCAATACAGTAATGGTGCCAGTGGAAGTAAATTTTGCATTAAGAATGAATGTGTCCTTCGTCCTTTATGAGAAAGTGAAGAACTGGTAAATTACCCTCAGGCTGCTGGTGATCACCCATCTGTAATTATCTCTAAGCTTTAAAAACAGGTCATCTTTTACAAACACTGTATCCGTTTCTCAACAGGCTGCACTTATCCACTGTGGGCTCTGTGGTGTTTAGTTCCTGCAGAGATGTAGTCTCTTAGCTTTGTCTGTAGCTCCAACTGGAAAGCCAAATTAATCCAATTATGCAATAAAATAATAAGACTCACGGGAAGTCAGTCCAATGGTACTTTGATAAAATGCTAATCGGGAAGCAGAGACAAACAAGTCGTAGACCCCCTGTCCAATTTTAATAATGGCTCCCCCAATTAGACAGATGACTCAGGTGACCCCGTGATTTCCCACATGCAGGTCAAACATGTACAAGCACTCATCAAACCCTGACCAGAGGCGTGTGTATACAAATGTGCAAAGGCCTTGTTTTAAAGTGTTTATCGTGCGATGTGTGAAAAGCAAACAGTGTGTTATTCCAACACCGCTGTATTACGGTCCTGTGAACTTGTTACAGTATTATAAATTATTTATTCTTTGCTGAATTCTTTAGCACAGAATTCAGCACATGTTGCCATCATGAAAACATCAGTGCAGCTCCTGTAGTGTTTGTGTCACTCTGTAGCCACGAACACTGGAGCTTTCACCCATTGCAATGAAGCTGGCTGCAACATCACTGATATCATGAAAAGAGCAGTGATACAATAAATTGAGGTCAAACAGAAATGATAAAAAATGAAATGGAAAATGTCCGGCTTACTTTCGCAAACAGGAAAACAGCTTTGAAGGTCGGCTTTTAAGGATGTCAAAAATGAAACATTTCAGCCAATAATCTAATAAATTATGGACCATAGTGAAAGTATGCCAAAAATCTTGGGTGGGGAAAAAGACTCAGAAGTGTTATTGTAGTTGTATTTACAGTTCATTCCTCAGATAAAACTTGTACGTACTTGACTGGCAGTTGTTAGGCAAGCTGCTTCACAGCAAAAGTTACATTTCATGGCTCTTAGCATTAAACACAGGACACAGACTCACATCCCCACTCTAAACATGTTTACTGGTCACAGTCTTAGGTATTTGGGACAGAGAGAGTCCTTCACCAATAAATTTGACTTTGTCTTCCCATGACTCCTCTGCTCTTGCCAGTCAGCCAGCAAGCCTGTTAGCCAGAGAGCAGAGATCAAAGGCCCGTTTCAGCCTCTCAGCCACCAAAGCCAGCGTGACACTGAACCATCATTAACACACGCGGAGAGCGTTACCCCTCTTCCTTTGGACTTAACATCACTTATGTTCATCCGCTGTCGACCACGGCCTCGTTTGTATTCAAGGAGATTCTCCAAGAGCTGAAAGACACAAGTTCGATACAAGTGTGGATGGAAGAATTTTGATGGGTACAGGAATGAGACAGTTAACTCTCAGCAGCAGAGCTGACAGAGCTGATTATAGCCGTTGCTGCGTTAAGACGCTGACAACTGAACAGTGCTGCTGTCAGGGCTGGAGGGGATTATTGAGTGTCGAGTGAAAAGTGGCAGATAAAAATCAAGCATCTTTATAGTATCATGATAATGAAATAATGAAAGAAATAATTAAAAAGTCTTTTTAACAGCAAAGATGATGACATTTTGTTTTCTAATCATGCAAAACAAACCAGCGAAGGAAAATATTGCTTTTAAAGTGCGGATACAAGCTCTTACCATGTGCACATTCATAATCTTTTCAGCATGCCTACAGTGCACTTTATTGATTTAGTGAAAGCATTAGTCACAGTCTGTCCATCCCTGTACAGAACACATTGAAAAGGAGGCATTTAAAAAGGCAAATAACTGTATTGAGCTGTGAAAGATAGTATATGTTGCCCAGAAATGACGTTTGCTGTCTACAATGCACTCAGCTGAGGTGTTAGTAAGTAAGAGGGGAGAAAATAATTGATCGGTTCTGCCAGATCAGGAGAAAAGAGTGCTTCAAGCTGTAAAGGCATCCAAATGTCTTTTGTATGCAAACAACTCCACACAAACACAAAATATGCTTTTTGTAGATCAATGCAGTCTTGAAACAGAAAAAAAAAAAACTATTTCGTTAGCAGAAACAATAACAACTCTGATGCATATTTAATTTCAGTCGGCTGCTCCTAAGCTTCATAAAGTCTTTTAATTTTTTTTCTCCCAAATTAACCGTGTTGCTGTGACAAAACAGCCTTAATGCACACACATTAGTGACCACACACAGATGTCCACTGACTATCTGCAAAGCAGAACAAAGCACAAGAGGGGGAATAGAAAGGGCTGTGCGCTGCTATCACCAGATTTTGTGCAATAGCCCCCATGAGGCCAGGTCTGTGGGAGATGGTTAGAGTGAGGCAGAGAAGCAGTTTCATCAGTTTTTGCAGGTCTTAGAGCATCCTGGTCTTAATAATACTGCAGCTTGTACAGCGTGAAGTCAGAGGAAAAGGAGCAACATCTGTGTGGCCTCAGAAAAGAAAAAACAGAAATGTTTCACATTTGTTTATTTCACTACAAATGAATGTTAATGAACAGTAAGCAGATGATTTGCACAGATTATCTAAATGTGCACGCATGTTCAGGAGTGTGAAGAGCTAGTAGGACGAGGTGTACAGTATGTATAATGTCCCCCAAAGCATCAGGTCATTACATTATCTCTCTTTCTGTGAGTATTTTAGGGTTGTTGTTATGGGCATGTTTTACTTTTTAGATATTTGTGTATAGAGGAGAAAATTTCTGATTTTCCTCCTCAGTTTTGTATTTATTAATTTTGTCATTTTTAGTCAACTCTCTCTCTCTCTCTCTCTCTCTCTCTCTCTCTGCTGCTGCTGCTGCTGCTGCTGCTGAAGTCTCTCTTGTCTCGTTTTTTTTGGTTATCTGTCTTTTTCTTGCTCTCATCTAGGCTTCATGCCCATAATCATGCTTAACTAGCACAATTTTCAAAGTATTAAATAGAATATTAATGAATTAATTCATTTTAGTTCTGCTATGCTGCAGAACTAAAATCTATATATATATATAATGTGTGCATTTATTTCAGCGTTTTTGGAACCAATATCATAATTAGCATATATAATTAGGTACAGCACAAGTTTTCGACGCGCCAGAGCATTACGCTGTATCTGAAGAGTTTGGAGGTTCAAAAATATGAGAACAAAAGAGTTGGGAATCGTGAGTTTGCATGTTTCTAGTGTGCTTAGTTACCCACAGTAGTATAGTAAGTAACTGAAGATGAGTCAAAGTCAAAATATTATTTAAACTGTAATAGTTTGTAGTTATAAGTAGTGTTAGACAGTTCAGATATATAATGTACTAGTACAGCAAAGCTGAATTAAGGTTCATTTAAAAATTGCTGGGTTTTTTATACATGTTTAAATGGCACACATGGCTCGGCTTCTTTTTGTTACATAGCTGCTAGCTGTTTGTGCGTTGTTATTATTCATTAGTACTCGATCATTTAAGTGGAATTTTGTGAGTATGTACAAAATATTTACATAGAGTGCTCCTCAAAAGTGGAAAATAATTGTTTAAAAAGCAAAAACAGCCCACAATGTTTCATTGTCAAGTCCTTGTTACAAAAATCAATTTTCATGATTTTTGTCAAGTGTCACTTCATGACAAGTTGTGCCTTTTCTCTAACATCTCATTCTCATTATTCTTATTTCCTCTCATTTACTGCTCATGCTCACATTTCATAGAAATGTTGCATCATATAAATGACTCACCTGCAGCCCTCTGTGCTGTTGGCGATAATAAAACTAAATCACATGCCAAGAGGAGGTAATTTAACATTTCTATCACTTATGTCGATTTCTCTCTAAACATGGTCTTATTTGCATTTCTTAATGAATTCACTTCCCAGTTACTGTGCAATGACAAGCATACCCACACCCATATGTTACTCATCTCAGCCTGCCTTTGTTTATCTGCTCCCTCATCCACACTATTTTTCCTCTCTCCCTGCTTTCTCTCTCTCTCTCTCTCTCTCTCTCTCTCTCTCTCTCTCCACATCTAATTTTCCCAACTAAAGTCAGGCTGTGTGACATTGGGTAGTGTGCCGAATCTGTTGTGCTACAAAATTACTGAATGCATGTGAGTGTGCGTGAGAGAAAGAGAGGTTTATCTTGCTTTTGATGGTGGTAGCCGTGGTGTCGGTGGTGGTGTGTCATCTGCAAGATAATTATGTTGCATTTTGCAAAGCTGAGCTCATGTTTTATACACCACATTCTTCATATGGTTAATTAGCTTCAGTGGTGCTTGCGGTGCAGTGCATACTCACACCAAAAGTGCTCAGGCCTAGAGAGATGTGATGTGAAAGAGCAAGGAAAATCAGAGCGATGAGAAGCTGCAGCACTGGGTCTCCTGAGGGGTTTTCTACATTGTATGAGAGGCTTTCATAGCTGTCCCAGATCCGTAAAGGAATCAATCAGATGCTGAAACCAGGGTCCTCATAAGCACAAATATATATGCAAATGCGGACCATCTAGACATTTAGCAGAGGAATTTAATAGTGGCAACATATAATGCTTGCCCTATACTCATGAAACAAGCCGAGAAATCCCACATCTCCAGTGTTAGGGGGGGCATGCGCTGACTACAGGAATAGAATCATTATTTCACAACCACAAGCCACCAATTAGAGTAAAATTCAGATGCTACAAGACCCATCCTCACCTTATCGAAGATCTTAGATTAGGTGTCACTCTCTAGGAATGAACAATCCATTAATGGTTTAATTGGTTCTCTCTGCTCTGAGCTCAGTCAATGTGAACTTTGACCTGGCGCCTGTTGGCAGCCCCACCTCACTCTTCCTGACCTTTGCCTCGCATCAATCATCCCCTTTCACCTATTGTAAGAGCCAAGATGCATCCTCTGTAATACTCTTATATAAGCAGCAGCTAAAAACACCCTTTATTCAAACAAATTAAACTTTTTGTCCTGCCACAGTTTAAAAATAGTTCCTTATTTGGTTATGTTATTTGGTGTAAATCTCTTCCAGTAGCTAAAGGCTTTAGCTAAGCCAAGCAAACATTTGATTTTGATCTTATCTATGTGGGCCCATCCTCACACTAATTTGTGCCTCTTGTTTATCATCATTAAATTTGAGTTCCTGGAAAATGAATACCCAGTGACATTTGAAAAACCCATAAAGTCAAGCCTCTGTTTGAAAGGTATTTTCAGGATCCTTAAAGACTCTGCTAATCACCTGGATGAAAAACATGCCAGAAATTAGGTTAGAATTCTCTATACTGATGTTACTTTCTATTAATCTTAATCTTATTCTAAAAATCCCCATTCTTTTGGGAAAGGCTGTTGCACTGTGGAAACATTATGAACTTGTTTTGACTGCGGATAAAAGCCTCTAACCTTCTCTCACAACTCTGTTCTGGATTATAACTGTTTGGACTGTCGTCAATTTCAGCTGGGCATGACATTTTGAGTGAAAAAGCCATGTTCATCTGTCTGATATTAGAAAAAGGGGAAGCTTCCCTCTTACTTACGTATAAAACAAATGATTTGGATCTGGAAGATGACACAATGTGTATTGACACTAAATCTATGGCTTGTTGTCTTATTTACAGATTACTTGTTTTTTAGATGTGAGAAATCAACTTAACTTGGTCTTTGTAATCCAGCATTGTTTTGGGTCAGGTTTTGGTTTGGTTATTGATTTCAGGTCCAAGCAGAACTCTAGAGCTAAGACATCTATCAAGAGTTGCATCTTCAGGAAACAGATTATAAACACCTTTTTTATTAAGCCGAGTATTTTTTTTTTTTTTTTCATTCAGATGGTTGGAGGAGTCTGGAAATACCTTGAGAGCAGTAAGTGATGTTAAACTACCTTCTGGGTTTCAAAGCTCACTGAGTATGTATTTTTCAAAATGCTTGATTCAAACTATGATCATGATAAGCCCAAGAGGCACAAACTGGGAGCTCGTGTGTCTACAGGAAATTGAATTATTGACTTCAGCAACTCAAACCTGTAGTTGCTTAGTTTTGTTGATTCTTGCATTTGCTCCGGCACACAGCTACCAGTAATGTCAGGTGGGCTCATTGCTTATCAATACCACTCTCAGAAGCTGGTGCTCTTCCATTGACTGACCTATTCTTCAATACACAAGCCAGACAGTCTCTCATCAGCTGACTGGAGAGACTGGTAAATGGCTGACACATTAGACACATAAGTACTTCTTTATTATGTTTGAATTGACAGGACAGTTAGACAGTGGAGCAGAAATGGGACAACAGACTTTGACCTCCGTGAATGGCAACAGAGGGATTGAAGGAAGGGCTGAACAGAGGACTGTGGTTTATCTTTGTGGCTGGAGGATTTACACCTCTGCTTTCCTGTCCACATGCCAATTGTGCCCTTCTTCCTTCATTTCTCCCCAGAAACCAGTGACTGACAAGCCCTGGGGGGTGTAAACACCAGTTTCAGAAAAAAACACAGGTTGAATTTTGGCCCCACAATTCCTGTTTTTTTTTTTTTTTTTTTTTGCTATACTGTCAAACTGTTTCAAGCTTCTCTACACAACAACTGTGCTGGAAATGACACATCAAACATAGTGACAGACAAACCCCCACAACTGTCTGTTCATATAAGTAATATTAGTCAACTAAAGCCACAAGGTAAAGGCTCTGACCATGAAAGAAAACACAACTTCCTAAATTAGCTTTATATTGGAAATGCAGAATTACTCACAATGAATTTAACACTGTTTTTTTACTTCCTGCTACCAAACCATTCAGTCTTCTTTCCTCCCTTAATGAAAGACAAACCAATTCCTATCATTTGCCCCCTTATTTTACGGATCCCGCACCCACTCAGCCCCTTCATTTTGTCATTGGTCTTGATAATAATACGTTGTCAAAAGCAGGGAGTGTAGCCCGTAATAAGGGGTATTAACCCAGAGGGAACAGCTATCATCATGGTTTGGAGGTTCTAGAGAGTGCATGTACATGATGACAAAGGGAGAATAGGAAAGGAGACCCAACAGGGAGCCTCCTCTCTTGAATAGGAATCTGACTCACACAACATCTGTACAGAGGATTTAGAGGATTTGTGAGGCCTTGAACTGTTAATGGAAGTGACTGAATGTGGCAGAAAAATTTAATTGTTGAGTTCTTCTGCTTCAAAAGTGCTCTATACAGTTGCCTGCCATTAAATTTCTATTCTAACACCACAGCAATTGCAGTGTACTCAGGAAAACTGGACCTTAAAAGACACTTCAATTATAGTCAAGGCTGCAAAACGTTCCTCTATCAGGTTAATGTTACCACATTAAGCCATGTTACATATATTCTATTCATATTACATCATAATCACATTTCATTGAAAGTTTGAATCAAATGCATATTTTGTCTAAGCTGAACACTTTCAGCCTCTCTCTCTCTCTCTCTCTCTCTCTCTCTCTCTCACACACACACACACACACACACACACGCACACTGAAGCAGGAAGGAAAAGCATCAACCCTCCCCTTTCCATTAAAGATTTCTTCTTCCCAAACTGCTCTTCTTTCTGGTAGGATGCATCTGCACCACTAGCTACTCTGCCTATCTGTCAGCACACACACACACACATTGTCAGAGAAGTAATTTGCATAAATGCAGGGGGTTGTCAGAATAGGACTCATCATTTACCTGAATGGTGCTTAATTGCACATCACTGAGGCATGTAGCTTATCCCAATCGCCTCATCGTAACAAGCTGAAAAACACAAATCCAAAAGCATGCAGGGCTTTGACTGAAAAGCAGCACTTTGCCTCCCTTTCTACATCTAAACTGATTCTCCACTATCGCCCACCAGTTCCTACACAACACAAACGAGCAAACGGTTGTTCATTCAGCAAATTGAAACACACGCATTCTTGCCAGTTTTTTTTTTTTTTTTTTACTCTGAGTTGAGAGATGTGGCAGCTCGAGCTTCTGTGAACGTCAGGAATCATCAATAATGCACACACGGCTTGTTATATCTCAAACTCACTCCGCTTCGATGGCTTACCAACCTAAGACCAGCATCAAAGACCAGAGAGATGTGTCTGTGTGTGTGTGTGTGTGTGTGTGTGTGTGTGTGTGTGTGTGTGTGTGTAGGAGAGGATGCGCGCACATGCCAGCACTTGAGTGTGTGTCTGAGAGGCGAAAGGTGTTGAAAGCACCGACTTTAAAAACCTCTCCTAATGGGAAGGGGAGTGTGTTTATTCTCACTGAACAAGTGCTGCAGGGAGATTCATTTGCAGAAGGATTTATTTTGCTGAACTACTGTCTGAAAAGGAAAAAATAATAAAGAATGGGACTTATACTGAGGTCAGAGACATGAGCACTATGTGGTGTGATGTAAACCTTTGAATCTTTAACATCCAGCACTTTGAATGCAGGAGAGGAAGGAAAGAGGCTTCCGGGGCTTTGCCGGTGCTGAAAGCAGCCAGTTGTTACATTGGGTACAAATATGAAAGAGGCTTCTGCCTGAAAAGATCTCACAGCAAAACATGTATGTATGATATGCACCACCATATAGTAGTACATCCACAAAAACGGAAGCCAAACCTCAATCAGGAGTCCTAACTTTTCACATTTTGTGACTTTTGGTATGATGTACAGCGCTTTGAACCACATATGGTAGTTCTTCTTGTATCACTCTACATTAAAGAGTGACTTTGTCTCACGTGGTTCGCCCTTTTTCTCTTTGATATCTGACAAGAACTGATGTAAAACGCCTACATGCATGAATAATGTGTGGTTCTGCACATCTTCAGACTTCCTTTGTGATGGCACAGGTCAGAAACGCCTTCAGTGAGAGGTGTTTTTGGACTTATTCTCACAGAAATGCGCACGAATCACTCAATGTGAAGACTCTTGGGTGACAGACTGGACGAACATCCTTGATAAGTAAACTAAAAACCACTCTGTCCCCACCCAAAACCTGCAGCTCTAAAGCGTACCAGTGTGCTGGACAAGTTGTCGCTGTTCACTACAGCTCATCCTCTCACTGAACAGCCCTAACTAAATCCCACAGAAAGGGTGGGGCTCCGTCACAACTTTTCTAGTCTTCACACCGAACTTTTCTGACCGTCGGGCTGCGCTCTCGGCTTTCTGTCCGACGCATCGACTCACCTGCAGGAGACGGTGATTTCTACTTTTGTGGCGGGGATGTTGCCGGTGATCGGGTCGAAGTCATACACCGATGACATGTCCTCTAGCTTGTCCATAACGTCTCCCTCCATCATCTCCATCGCCAGATCTCGGGGTGGTTCGGGTCTGATCCGGGAGCCGCACAGCCTGGTCCTGACGCGCGTCGAGTCTCCGGTGACTCCAGAGACCAGATCAGAGACCAGACGGCCTCCGGTCCGACTGGGTGAGGTAGCCACTTCACAAATGTTGAGGCTGGATAGGAGGGAGGAGGAGGAGGAGGGAGAGGGGGAGCACTGAGTGAGTGGACAGCAGCAAAAGGCAGAGGCGCACTTGGTTAACTGTCCATACAGCGTGAATAAAGAATTTTAAAAAAGGACAGTGTCTGAAATTACTGTTGCGCCCTCACCGACCGGCTGCACATCTTATGAAGAGGTGGACTCCTCTCTGCGCTTTGTCTTCAGTCTGCGCGCACAGCAGAGCGTGTGAAGAGGAAAAAAGGCTGGATACTCTCAAACACACCCATCCTCCTCCCACACGGAATTACACTCAAGTGCTGGCAACCCTGCCCATGCTCCGGTGCTGCTGCTGCTGCTGCTGTCACTCCGTGCTGCTCGCAGAGAGCGCGTGTGCGAGTGACTGTAATGGTAATTTAATTACGCACTGATGCTATTTAATATTGAAGACTCTATCTGATGTGTGGTAGAGGAGATGTAGCGTGAAATCCTTCAAAACCATTAAATAAAGATCAGGTTGAGACCCTGCTGTTGAGGCACATGGTGCTGGGCAGTGGTTCCAAACCTGGTGGTGGGGACCCCCTGAAGAAAAAAAAGACTTTCATCTAGTCCTTTCATGTGGATTATTGGATCATGTCAACCTCCTAAAAATTATTCATATGAATCAGTCTGAGAGGGAGCAATCACTTGAACTGCTCTCATCCTGTAGGGCAAGGTCTCTCAAGTAGACACAGCTTAGTTTCAATGGGTTACATGCCAAAAAAAAAAAAAAGTTAAGAAGGGCTCCTGCAGAGCAACTTTTGAGGGGGGAAAAAGAAAATATTTCAGCACCACAGCCATGGACAGCTCCCAGAAGAGCTCCATAATGATAAGAATCCAGCAGAGGAGGATTCAGAAACTTCTTTAGTCTGTACATTCAAGCTAATATGTTTAATCCACATGAATGAACTGGAGTTAAGGTCCCCTTTGTGTGGAATTTGGTAGTTTTGTGCGTCAGAAGAGGCATGTGCATGACATTTTAAAGAAAAGCAGTTACCAATTAAAATGTGTTCATGCTGGCTGATTTAAAAATCAATATTAATTACAAGGAGGGAATTACATAGAGATTTAATGGTCACCATCCATCATTAGCCTGTTATATGCAGAGTAAGACCTGCCCTGTAAACCACATTGTAATGAATATGCTAAACTGGTGCAACCGCCTGCCAAGAAAGTGATGGGTTTGTCATTTCTGGATAACTACAGTTGCTAAATGTAGTGTGTGTGTGTGTGTGTGTGTGTGTGTGTGTGTGTGTGTGTGTTATCCTCTCTCTCCACTGCCTCACTGTTTATCTCACTCATTCTGACACTCCATATCTCTCTTTGTCTTTTTTCATGCATAAACAAAGGACTTACACACGTACAGTATATGAAATGCACGTAAACACCAGTTGTCATGAATAAATAAATGACCAGCTGTTTCACACAGATTGGTAGATGAAACAAATCAATTTGACCAACTTGGAAAACTGCAGATGTCACTTTTTTTGGTCGATATGGAAACAGAGACATCAGACTTCCAGTATTATTGTACCTTTTTCTGTTTGTCTCGCTCTCTCTTCCCTTGTTATTCAGGCTCACATGACACATACACAGAGGCACACGCAGCTGTAAACCATTTCACCTCCTTTCATAAATGGGTGCAGAAGCACACAGCTCACTCCTGCATAGAGGACCTAGTGTCTGGATCCTGGAAATCAATTTATACCGGCACAGGACACCTCTGCCCACACAGCCCTCCAGCTCACACACACGCATGCTCGCACACACACACACACACACACATAATCATTCTTTCAAAGAAAGGTACGCATGAATGTAGACATATAAAAGCAAATCACTTTCTCATATGTTACTGAATTACCTGTAAACAGGGATAAAGAGGCACACACATCTACGTACACACCCATTTCTCTCTCCAGGATGATTCATGTATTTTACAGGCTCGCTGTTTAGTGTGGGTGAATATATTATTGCAGATGTTCCAGGGAGTGGGTTGGCAGGAGCAGGGCCAGAGGACAAAGAGAAAAGAAGAAAAAAAAATGGAGGAAGAGGAGGAAAAAGACCTTCACAACAGAGCCTTTGCATTAGTAATCTTTGATATCACAAACTGAGAGTCCAGATTTAAAATGAAAATGGCAATAGCTTATAATTCATATGGTGATTTTGAACACTCTTCGTAGAGTCAGATCAGCTTTGTAACAAACAGCACTCCAATCAACAGTTGACGATTCAGAATAATTAACGCAGAAAAATTAACACTCAGTAACACTGAAAGACTTGCTGCGTTGACTGTTGAGGCTGGTTTGGATATTTCCACAATCTTTCTGTCTGGCAGCATCAAACAGATTTTGTCGTTCAACTCTGCCAGCAGATTATTCTATATTTTTCTGTGGCAGAAATGGTGGATCAAATAACAGAACCACTGAAAGGCGTTTTTATGGGAGTTTATAATTTGCGCTAGGCTGCAGCCAGTTCCTAAGAAACAAAACCTGCATCATGTCTGTTTCTGAATGTCTCAAGGTGTTGACTTGATGAGTGATGAAAAGCAAAGACTGACAAAACCCTGGATATTTCCTTTAAACGCTATTGCCATCTAATTGCGAAGGACGAGGAGGTGGTCAATGCGTTGTACTGCTGTTCACATTAATAACACCATGGTGGATTCAAATGTCCCTTTTCCTCCTTCTCTGTCCTATTCTCTCGGCTTCCTGCGGTTTCCTAAGCGCTAATTACTGTGTTTATGCTTACTTGCGTCATGCTGTCCAAAAATATCGCCTTTCTGGAAGCAATTATGCAAAAACAGACAAATGCCCTGTCAAACAAGTGAAGCTCCTTACAAGAAAATGTGTGATTTTTTTTTTCCCACCGCAACCTGGAAAATAAAGACATTTGTTGTCTCCTTGAATCTCATTCTTCAGTTGCCTTAACATTATTTTAAGTAGAAACCAACAGTCACTCTTGAGGGAAGAAGCACTGAAAGAGTTAACTCCTATAAATATCTAGGCATCGTAATCAATGATTCCCTGACTTTTAAGCAGCATGTACCTGGTTAAAAAACTGAGGCTGAAGGGGCAGTGTTTAGCTCAGTCGGTAGAGCAGCCACCTGTGCGTAGAGCAGCTATGTGTGAAGGCTCAGTCCTTGCTGCAGAAGCCCAGGGTTCAAATCCAACCTGTGGCTCTTTCCTGCATGTCATTCCCCATCTCTCTCTCCCTGTATTCCTGTCACTCTTCAGCTATCTCTATCAAAATAAAAAGCTTGAAAAAGCTGGAAAAAAAACTGAGGCAGAAGTTAAGTTTCTATTTTAGAAATAAGTTGTGTTTTTCTTTCAATGTAAGATGTTTCAAATGTAAAGAGAGACTTGTTGCAGCAACATTTTTGCCTGTTCTTGACTGTGGGGATCTTGTGTACTTGTGTGCCCCTGTGCAGGCATTGAAACTGATTGACAAAGCTTATTATGCGTCACTCAGGCTCATAACAAATTGTAACGCCCTGACTCACCACTGTGAGCTTTATGCTCAGGTGGGATGGCCTTGTTTACCAGCCCGCAGACGTACTCACTGGTATATTTTTATATACAAGGCAGTTCACGGGTTGCTCCCAACATACCTCTGTTCTTTTATTTCTAAAAAACATGATGGACAATATTCGCTGCGTTCTAGGGAGTTTTATATCTTATCGGTACCAAATGTTCGTACTGAGCGAGGGAAGAGGGCGCGAGGTACTCAGCACCCTCTTCTGACTGGAATGTTCATGAATGTTTGAAAACTCAAAGATCTGATCTCTTTGAATGCTTTTAACCACATTGAAAGAGCAAGAGAATGAACCATCCAGATGTTGTTGTTTTAGCTGATGTTGTTGATTTCATGACTTTAGTATTGTACTTTAGCATTTTCATTTTTTTAGACCACTATGTGTCGCATTATTATCTGTGCTGCCTCGTGTCTGTTTTGGTTTGACTTGTTCTTCGTTTGTGCTGCTGTTCTGTTCTGGCTAGACTCCTTGAAAAATAGATTTTAATCTCAAAGAGACCGCCTGATTAAATAAAGATTTAATAAAAATATAAATAAAGCTATCACTCTTTTGGATGTACAACTCAGATTTGGTCCCAAAGGCGAAGTGGTCAGCAAATACTTTTTCAGCAGGAATCTGTCGGTATTTTAGGTCTGTGACGCACACTTTCCTTTCAGTCTTCTTTGACATCGGCTAACTATGTCTTTGTCAAACTTGTGGCTGCTGGTGGAGGCAATGGAAAGGAGCAGCAGTCGATTTTGTGTGTAGTTTTTTCGATAGACGGTGTGCCCTGTTGTGTAGAAATTGTGTTGTATTTCCAGCTTCCAAGGAAAGTCTCAATACTGCACAAACATTTTTCATTTCAGCTCCATTTTGTTGGAGTATTATTTTATTCTTATGCAACTGTCCACGTGAAGATGATATGATTTAATGCTGAGGTATTTCCAAACAACAACCTCATTTATTAAAAGAGCAATGTTTTATTATGTATTCATCAACCCCTTGAGAAAGATACATCCTCCAACAAAGTTACCATCCATTATCTGTAATAACTTATCCTCGCGATATCATAACCACTGTAATTCACCGTGATTACCCACAAAGTTACTCCTCATATCTCAAAAAATAATGCACTGAAGCCTGGGAAACTGTAATGTGTTTAAAATCAGGGGTTCGTCTTCATTCCCTCAACTTGAAAACTTCTGCTTTATATTTCGAGTCAGATATTCAACTGGTGTCATCTGTGAAATGTGAAATGAACAGATCACAAAAAAACACTAATATTATGCAGTGCTGAGGATTAAAAAAGCAGCATTCAGAAGCTTTTTCGCTTAAATTGTAGCGCACAAAACACTACACTAACCACAGTCTCATTTATTGCATAAAAGAAGTAGGTCTTAAAGCCCTATGATAGAGCAGTGTGCTCAAACAGCATCGGGAGCAGACTTTCTAATGTGGAAACACAGTTTCTCTTATTGCAGTAACACCATTTGGTGAGCTTGGTGAAGGTTTGATAAACCCCAGTTCAAAGACCACATGTCCCCAGAGTGTAACTGTCCTGTGGCTCCAAAGCGGTTTAATCTGGAATCAAACCTCCTGAGGTGGCAAACATCAGAGGAATCTTATGAACGATTGCTCTGAGATCGACAATCAAACAGACAGACAGAAGGGGACCCATAAAAAGAAAACACACAGACTCGCATCCATGCAGTATTTAGGAAGGCTAGAGCAGCATAGGTGGCTGATTGATCACTAACAGCCCAGTGCTCCCTCAGGCTACAGCAGTCAGGATTCAAAGAAGTGGATGATGGATTAGAGCTGCAAAACAAACAACAAAAATAATCACACTTTTCCTGAACAGGTCCACAGTAGATACCAAGTGCTCAAACTAATAATGAACTACTTATTTAACACTACTTGCTGGAGCTCCCAAATAGATGAATACTCATCCAGAAGTTTTAATGGAACAGTTTCTTCGCTGTGGGGAAAGTTCACTGCAGAGTCTTTCAGGGTAGCTGCCTGTTTTATGTTGAGTAGGTTTATCTCAATAAGTGCATATTGTAGCTGAGTTTAAATGCTGAAAATGAAGACTTAGGAGAAAAGAACTTACCTGCAGGCAAGTTTCCACCAGGAACTTTTGAAGAAAGCAAGAGAGCAATCTGGTTGACTGAAGGCATCATGTCACCACTGGTGGATGGTGACACAGTTACACATTATTTTGCTCTAATGCTCCTCTCTTTGAGACCGGTGGTCATAACCTTAAAATAAACTCGGTATTGCATGAACATTTATTAAATACTTGTGAACATTATTATATATGTGCAAAGTTGAAGCAGGAGAAACAGCTACCATTAATCTGCATACAGTTTAAAAAAGTAAACAATCATATTATATCACATTAACTGACTGACTTAATAAGTGCATTCAATCATGTGGATACAATGCAAAATAATGCCAGGACCTCATTAATTAAAAACTTGAACTATTTCTTTGGTCGATCTATTTTTGCAGTGACTTTCTGACCAAGAAATAGTTCTAGTTCGTAATGATCCATAAAAAATAAAAATGATGTAATTTTTCATACTAATCATTGTATAATGTTCCAATATTATTAAACCTTTATTTAACCAGAAAGGTCCCATTGAGATTAAAAATCTCTTTCAAGGGAGTCCTGGCCAAGACAGAGCAGCAGCACAAACTGGAACAAGTCAAACCAAACAGACACGACACACAGATAATATTACAACACATATGGTCTAAAAATGAAAAGGCTAAAAGTACAATACAAGTCATGAAATCAACAACAACATCAGCTAAAACAACAACATCTGATGGTTCATTCTCTGTTTCTTCAATGTGGGATTTAAAAGCATTCAAAGAGATCAGATCTTGAGTTTTCAAACATTCCTCAAGCCAGTACGAACATTTGTACCGATAAGATATAAACTCCCTAGAACGCAGCAAATATTGTCCATCACGTTTTTTAGAAATAAAAGAACAGAGGTATGTTGGGAGCAACCCGAGAATTGCCTTGTATATAAAAATATACCAGTGAGTACGTCTGCGGGCTGGAACAAGGCCATCCCACCTGAGCAAGCTCACAGTGCAGAGTCAGGGCGTTACAATTTGAGGACGACAATAAGCTGTGTACGCATGTGAACAAGATCCCTATATATATAAAATTTACAGAACCTGGATAGCTGCTTCCTCTGCTCACAGTCTTTATGCTGCTGCTTAACTAGTTGGATGGCTCCAACCATTTGTCCACAGTCACATCTGTCTACAAACATGATAGGTATTGGGTGCTGGTTAGCTCAGCTTGGTAGAGCATCCGCCCTATGTATGAAGTCTCAGCAATGTGCTCAGAGTTCTCGAATCCACTGCAGTGCCCTTTGCTGTGTACGTCAGCCCCCATCTCTTTCTCCTCACATTCCTGTCACTTTCTTCGGCTGTCTCTGACAGAAATAAAAAAAAACATGATAGTGTATTGATCTACCACCTAACACTCAAAGAAAATAAAGATCATTTCTGAAAGCTTAACACTTCAAACCTTGTTTAGTAGATTTGTTTCCTAAATATGCATATCAACTTAAACTCAGTGCTTTACTGGAAACATTAAAACCTCTTACAAAAATGCAGATAGATATTCATAGAGACCGCTGCAAATACAATATATTTACACTATGTTTTAGTATCTCACACTGTAGGTAATCATGAACCTTCATAAATCAGTGTAACTATCACTTGATATACTGTACAGGTAAGCTCAGACATTTTAAACTCCAACTAATGGTGCTGTGTTTTATCTATAATGTGACAAGAAATTCGAAAATATTTATGCTTGATTGCACTCAGATTACTTAAACATGTACACATACAAAATAAAGACCACAGTCTCTATAAAACCTGTTATGTGGATGTAAAGTTCAGGTTTTACAACATACCATGACATTATCCAGCTCACTCACTAATTCTATCATGTTCTTGGGTGTTGTCACTTATGTTTTATGTGAACCGGTGTTACTCATTGCATAAGAATAAACTGGAACTGAGATTGCTAAAATTAAAACAGATTTTATATACAACGTATCAAATAAATAAAATCCTGGTTCCATTCCATTAGGTGGTGTAATTTATATAGCTAATAAACAAAAACACGAAATGAATAAAAAGAAAACAAACATTGTGGGGCGCAATCAGGGAGGCTAGTGTAGCATAAAAGAGGACATTGTCACAAAGTAGGTAGACAAATTATGATTAAACCATGACTACAAACGAATCAATTTGAACCAGAGCAAAACTGTCCAACAACTTTTTTTCTCAAATCACATTAAATAAAGCACACATGCACAGCTACACACTGCCACTCATTTCCACCTTTGAACAGTAAAAAAAGACTTTGTGAAAAATTAGTTGAATGTGCGGACTAAATCTAATAAGTCAGGAAAAAACAGAAATTAGTTCCTCTTAATGGTATTTGTTGAAAAACTCAAAGAAACAGAAGCACAATGTACAAAAAGGAAACTTACAAGAAGCATATAAGATGTGATTTTAGAGACACAATGTACCTTGCTAGCTCAAGACAGCCCTCGTCTCTCTAGTTTGAAACATGGATGACTGAACTCATGTTTATTAATAATCATGCTAAAATTGTGTTAAAGGACAAAATCTCATTGAAAAATATTTCAGTGCAAAGCTAGTCCCTGACCAAACATGAAGAGTTTAACAAATTAAACATTTTTATTTGGATGAAATACTGTGAGCTAAAGCAGTTTTAGCTCATGGTTTCATGATTTCATGGTTTTACAGTTTCAGTATTAAAATCAAGCTTGTAAATATTTTTTTTAAAATGGAGCCTACCAAAATCAACACCAAACAAAGGTTGCTCGCTCAGGTGTGTGTCAATGCAGGAAAGGGCCCAGAGCCCTCCCTTTTTATAGATTCCTGCCTTGTTTGGGTCCTCAGCAAGACTATCTCTGCCCTTTCTTCCACAAATCATTGAGTGGCTTTTATATGATACACACAAAAGGACAATATAATTCAAGTTGTTATGTTTAAAAGTTGTGTATTTATTAATAGCAGATTGTGTTAGAAGGTAACAACAATCAAGTGTCCTGATAAGGAGCACAGGCGGTGGATAATGTTTGACAGGATTGCTGTGATGACGGATCAAAGGTCCAAGTCTGTTTTCCTGTTAGATCAACCTTCACACTTCAGAGGGATTTCTGTCTGGAGGTTAGTGGAAATCTGATCCGTGAGTGTGTCTCTCAAAATACTCTCCTCAATACTTCAGTGATCTTGACAACCGTTTTCCAACACATGCACATGTCGAATCCAAATGCTTTCCAGTGTGTGGGAGCTTCCTGGTCTTCAGCATCATGGTGGAACTGGCCTTCTACCCAGCGGTGGCATTACCTATTTTTTGCAGTGATGAAAGCCACACAGGGCGATCGGGTGGAGCTGGATGACCGGGCTTCGATGAACGTGTTCTGTCTGTTCGTGTTGGCACAGCCGTCATGTTCGGTGATAGAGGATACACTGGCATGGCATACCTCCTCACAGCGCTGGTCTCCTCAGACGCCCTGCCTTGGAGGCACAACACAGCCTGCAAAGGGAAAAGAATCAAAGAAGAATAAAGTGAGAACAAGAACCATACACTGTGGCTGGAGACATAGAGACAGGATTAAAACAGGTTAAGAAAGAGAAAAATATTTATGTAAGATTAAGCATTCAATGTGGTAATCCTGTCATATATGAATAAATAAATGTGTTCCTACCCTGCTTAACCATGCAGTAGATATTTGATCTGTTTCCACCAAATGTTTTTAATCTCCAGTCATAAACATCTTTGAAAAAGTACATGAACCTCATCTGCAGAGGAAGCACTCATTTAATGATTCCTGCTGCAGAAATATGACATATTTGAGTTAAAAAAACAGGATAGATCACTTGTTGTTCCAAACAAGGTTAAATACATCAGTTTATTTTAAATGCAGACTGTAATGTACGATAAAGCTAGCCTCAGGCTGTCTAAAGGCAATACACCTACCTGTACTAGAAACCTAGAGTCTATGAATCAACATTTTATATTTCATTTGTTTAACCTGTACACAACCAAAGTTTGAAGATAAAATGGGGTTTTGCATAAGATTATTGGCATGTCTGGTTAAACAGTCCCTCCAGGGGAGTCTATGGTGCTTCCTGGCAACCTTTATAGTAATCACAACACCCAAGAAGAGCGCAATAAAGGGTTAACAGGAGAGATTTTAGAGGTTCTGGTTCTGCAGATTTTGCTATTATCTACCTTCTAGTATAATTCTACAGGAAATGAAATAAACCTATTTTCCAAAATCTGAAACTATTTCTTTAAAGGTCCAGTATGTAGGATTTAGTAGCATTTAGCATTGTAAAGCTGTGGACTCCATTCCTTTCTTCCTGGTGGGCATGAAGGAGAAACTACAATGAGTCTGAAAAGCCAGTGTTGTAAACACTATTATAACTCAATGGTACCTAAACGCTTATTCAAAACCAGAGGCAGGGGCTTAGCCTCAAGGAGATGCAGGATGAGGAACATAGCGACTGGCTCAGCTGAATTGTGTTTGGCCCAAAGCATAAAACATAAAATAAATGTTATGACGACGAAAACAACTTTATACAGCACATTTCAAGTGGCTTTGTTTGAAGTAACTGTTTATTAATCTGGTTCAGTGTTTTAAACAATTTGTGTTTTTAATAAAATTGTATGTGCAGTACATTGATTGAAGTGTAGGTCCTATATAATAAACTTATTATTGTAAACGTGTGTATGTGTTTCATTAGGCATATGGACTGAAATAAAGAGTATTTCAGTGTGGGTACAGATGGACATGGGGACAATGATATGGTTGTGATGGTAACCAGTGAAGAGATCCAGAATGGAATATTGGAATGAGTGACTTCAGTGGAACGGGTCACACCAACATTAAGACGGTGAGAGTCAGAGGAACTCAGTCAGAGGAACTCACAACTGAGGTAGGTGAAATATCCAAAACCTGAAGAACAAGAGCAAACTGAACCATCAGTGAAGACTAAAGCTGGTAAGGTTAAACTGCTAGCTCTTCTTGTTAATATTAATTATCATACTTTACATGCAGAGCCGAGAAATACCTCAAAGTTCAGGCTTGCTGGGAAACTTTTGATCCTCAGATAACACACAGTCAGTGAAATTAGTAACACCACAATGTGAAAATATTTAATGTAAATTCAACATTGTGCTTAGCTAAACTGCAGAAGTATTATCAGCAAAATGTGCTGTAAGTATCAAATGTGTGCTCACTGTAAGTACACAACCCAAATAAATGTACACTACTCATTACAGCTACAGTTTAATATATTGTTGAGTAATTAGATCCACAACAAAGCAGCACAATGTGTGAAGTGATCAATATTTAGTTTTTAAAATTCATATCTGTAATGTAACTAGTGACTGTAGTTATTAAAATTATATATAATATATGATGTTATCCCTATGAGATGTCCTAAAGCAGCTTTCTATCATTGTGTGTACTGGTGAGCGTGCTAATAAGAAATGGCTAATTATCAAGTCTGATGAGTTGAGTCATGAGTTCAATCAACTCATAGCTGAAATGAACATGGAGTGGACGCAATCAGTTAACAAGTGATATGGAACTGTTCTGGGAAATCTTATATCTTGAGCCTGCTTGAGCCCAGAGCCTATGTAGAAGATACTTACAGCCAGGAACAGGCAAGAAACTAATGGGTAAAGGTTAGGGATAGGTATGATTAGGGAGTGATCATCACCAGTATTGACACAGATATTTGTCAACTGGTGACTTTATGCCAAAAGAAGGTTTATTAATGTGATGTGAATGAAACACACCTGTGAGGTGCTGCTCATCGCAAACTTAATAACAATTTCTATGCTTTGTTGTTGAGTAATTGATCCACAACAAAGCAGCACAATGTCTGAAGTGATTAATATTTAGATTAAACATTCAGATCTGCAACTAACTATAGAACTGAGACATCCAATATTTTCCTAAATTAATATTAAAATATGAATATTTTATGTAATACAGTATATGATGTTATCCACATAAGAGTATCCTAAAAGCAGTTTTCTATCGCTAGTGTGACAGATTCCAGTGACGAAAGTTAGAACAAATGATAGAACTAATCAGAAAGGAGGACTTAACTGATGAAAACTATCAACAATGAGCCTACAACAAACTCCTATCTCCTGAACTGAACACTCCACCTCAGCTCGCGGACACGCATACAGCCAGAAACAGGTAAGAGACTAAGATAGTTTAGAAAGGTATCATTAGGAGTAGATCAATACCTGTATTGATACAGATATTTGTCAACTGTGACTTTATGCCAAACGAAGGCAAGAAAATAAACAGATGACACACTGCAGCCTGCCTGATCACCTACTGTGTTTCTGTCTCCAGTACAACAATGTTCCAAAAGCTGATGCTCCCTGAAGGCCATAATCTGCTTATGTTGGCATATTGTGCACACATACATAAATGCAAACAAACACAGTGAGAACACAGTTTGTGTCGTCACACACTCTTTCTACTGTCTAAAGTGCGTATTTGTTTCCATGCAGGAATGGACAGCCGTTGTATGAAATCATTGCACCTCCTGTCTTTGCTCCAACCACCTCCAACTCAAAGTAAGTTTGCTCTGACAGCTTATTAAAATGGGTTTTTTCTTTTGAAGAGACTCAGCTTCACAGTTTCACACAGTGGTAACATCGGCTGGCTCTGTTTTTTGTCTCAGAGAGAGAAAGCGTGAGGACAATGATCAGCGTGAATATATAAAGAAGCCCCCAAATGCCTCTTGCTGCTCTTCATGAAAGAGCAGAGCTAGTGTGGAGGCTGAGCTGAACACCACAGGAAGTGCAGCGGTGAACACCGTCCTGGGACAGAGGGTACGTGTGTTGGCTCTGTTAGTTTGAGACACTCAGTTTCACAAACTTCTGATCACATTTGGTAAAAATTCTACAGTTGAGCTCATAAAAGTCCCCAAATCTAAAGCCCACATCGCTACAGTGATTGTAAATCTTCTCATTTATTGTCTCATGAGCAGAGAACAAAACCAAACTTTAAAGGGTTTTGTAGCATTTAGGACTCAAATGAACTGACGGGGTTTGCAAAGCACAAACTCACACGAGACGCAGTGCATATCTGTCTGTTAATATGTTTTTATGCTCATGTTTGTGCCTGTAGCTGTGTGTCAGTGTGTGTGCTACTGACAGTGTGTTGTCGCTCTGTCCACAGTGGAAGTCACTGGCTAAAGAGGAGCAGGCCAACATTACAAACAGGCCCAAATCTTAAAGGAGCTCCATGTCCAGCAACACCCAGAATGGAGCAATAAAAATAATGGCGTGTAAGTACACTGGGCTCACACACAACTCACATGTTGACATCACAGCACACATCACTGCAAGAGTTTGTATCAGCTGGATATCAGAAGGAAAATCTGATGTGTTTGTTCTGTGTAGGGCAAAAGAAGAAGAGGATCAGATGGAAGACAAATGTCCCCAAGGCTGAAGGTAAGACTGAATATTTTTTCTATCTCTTATAGGAGTCGACAATTTACTGTTTTCATGTGAAATGTGACTAGACTTTTAGGATGGAGTTGAGACTATTCAAGATCATATTTTATTAGATTTAATATAAAACAGCACAAGACTTCCCACAAAGTGAACAGTGACTAATTGAGGTACAAGGTTCTTGTATCTGAAGACTGAATTATGTATTTTATACAAAAGAACAGAGTTAAATGTCGTCTGAATCAATATAAGTATTAAAATGTTGTTTAATACATGTTTAAGAAGCACTGTCTCATTTTAAAGTTTCAAACTGATCAGTGTTTCTGTTTGTGTTGCAGAGTCTGCTTCCAGACCTGAGACACAGATGAGCTTCCTTTGCTCCTGGATGCACTGAGCTCTTCTCTTCTTCTCTTCCAAACTTCACCCAACTCACCCTACCCCACCTCTACCCCACCCCACCCCTACCTCAACCACACACCTACTCCTACCCCACCCCTACCCCATCCCCCAAAACCCACCCACCCCCTGTCTCATTTTTAAAGTTTCAAAAACTGATCAGTGTTTGCAGAGTCTGCTTCCAGACCTGAGACACAGATGGATGAGCTTCCCTCTTGCTCCTGGATGCACTGAGCTCTTCTCTTCTTCTTCTCATCCAAACCAAACCACCCTACCCCACCCTAGTCCTACCCCACCCTAGTTCTACCCCCCCCTGTAAATATGTAAATATGATTTGCTGCTATGTACATAGACTTGAACTGAACTGTATAAAAGATCATTCAATTCAATCAATCAATCAATTCATCATTTGATCATTTTCATATATGTACTCATACATATATGCGCACCTATATATGTACCCATACTTATATGTTCACCTATATGTACCTATATATTATGTACCTATATATGCACCTATTTAATTTATTTATTTATGTACATATAGGGCTTGTATGTGGATATAAAGAAGTAATATAGGAGACCTATATGCCCTGTATATGCACGTATATGCACCTGAATTTGGCCTATATGTGGCATATATGTGGCATATATGCTATATATATATGCGTATATATTATCATATATGTGCATATATGATGTATATATGCAGCATATATGCACAGATATTCTGCATATAGGTTTCATATATGCGCATATATCCTCATATAGGTTCTTTCCATGTGGGAACGGTTTGTGCATCTGTTGATTTGTAGATCTGGACATCAAGCTGCTGCATACAATTGCTCGTACTGCTTTAAATTACTTTGTATTCAACTGAATATATTTTATATTCATTTATAGTCTTATAGTTTATATTTATTTATAGTTTAGTCAGGTACTGTACTTAAGTACAATTTAAGATACTAGTATTTCCACTTTTGCTACTTTACTATACTACTATACTATAACACTGCTACAGCTCAGAGAAGAGGCTTAGCCCCAAGGAGATGCACAGGATGTGAGCGAGCACAAAATTTCACAAACAGCTAGCAAAGACTGAGAAATTATTTATTGGTTATTAGAATAAATGGTCAAGAGAGTGCACACTGAACTCTATAAACAACCAGGACCTTCACAGTGCATGAAGACTAACCAGCTAGCTAAGTAGCAGAGTTCTTTTACAGCTGGAATGTAACTTTTGACCCAAAACAACAAAGGTAAGACGTGCAGAGATTGTCAATAGTGTGTAAGCCAGATTTTTATTTGTCAAACATGGAGTGTTTCATTGATTACATGGGACTTCCTGCTGTTAGCTGGGGCTGGAGCTAACTAACTGTTACTACCAGCAGTGATGAATACTTACTGCCCTGAAAAACTTTCTTATATCCATCCTTCATCCGTCCATTCATGTTCTTCTCCTAACATGTCCTGTTGGCTCTGTGTACACAGTAGAAGTAAAACTAACGACGCTCCATTTTCCCAAAAACTGGATCTGGATCACCCTCTCTCACGCACGGCGGTGCAGTTTTTTGCTGACACCCCTGTGTTGTGAACGAACGGACCATCCCCACTGAAATGAATGGAAAAACCTCAGTTTTTGCTGGAGCGTCGGATCCAGTGTGAATCCAGCCTAACTAACATGAACGTGACTGATCTTCGAATGAAATATTAAACATGTTCATGAACACTGCCTGCAAATCTCCCCCTACAAAGACCTAATTATTATAAACAGCATTGTATTTTTTAATTATCCCCCGATGTTCATGAATGACTGTGTGTCCCTGTGATGTGGCTAAACCTGGTAGTGTGGAGAGTGCTGTGTAAAAGCAGACTCAAAGAGAGAGTGTATAATGGGATTAGACCATGCTATTTAGTTGATAGTCCAAGGCTTTGTTCAGTGGACGTGCAGATGTGTCGCTGTGTGTATCTGAGAAACAGTGGGGGAGTTTCTTTGAAGATGTTTATGACTTCCCTCAGCTTTAAAATCCTCTTTGCGTTCATGTTGTATGAAGTCATTTTCCAGCCTCTGAATGTGTTTCTGTCTCTCACAGTGTCTCTCCCTTATTTCTCTTCTCATACGTGTGAATGCATGATGGTAAATTAAGGTCATAAGTATTCACCATAAAGATTGTATTTCCACTGTTATTAGCTTCTGCTTCTTTCAGAGTTAGACCATTCAGAATGAAGGAATTGTTCCAACAATGGTTCATTTTACCTCGCTGGTCGGAGAGCTTATTGGCCCTACTAGTATTAGTAGCACTAGTAGGACTTTTTGCTTTACAGGTAAGGTCAAAATACCTATGAGTATGCCAAAATATCATGTAGTACAGCTAAAGTAAACAAAAAAAAATGTTTGCTATTATGGATATGTAATAAATGCTCATACAGTTTTCCATAATCTATTTCGTCTTATTAGTACTACTATTAGTTCTAGTAGACATTTTTGACCTTAACTCAACTCAAACTGTGGCACTAGTACTGCTAAAGAACATACTAGTACAGGGCAGGATATGCAATAAATGCTTAAATAATTACTAAACAATTAATAAATTGGATTTCCTCCATTATTTAAAAAATAGCATAAATAGTCTGAGCCTCCACTGCTCATTTATGGCCTCTTTTTTTTTTATACCAAAAGCATTTTCTAATTCCCCAGCCGGTCCTACAGTGCTCTTGGATGAACTTCTTCCTCGTGTTGCTGTTCATCTATGCATCTCAGTCCTTCTCTATATCTAAGTTTGATGTCTGTGTGAAATGTCATGACAATCCATCTAATATTTGTTGAGGTATTTCTGTCTGGAAAGTAGTGGCCTGACCAACTGACCCACTGACATTGCATCTTTAGTAAATTACAGCATTTTGTACTGGAGTTAAATTCATTTCACTGCTCATGTAAGTAAGCATAATGATTGTGGGACATTAACAACATCACATTTCCTCTCCGGGTGTTTGGCTGAATTTCAAATAGATTTTTATATTTACAGGGTGATTGATAGAGTAGGACAAGGATTGATGGATCAGCAAGTTAGAACAGACTTACTGGAGCGTTGTGGTGTAATGAAACAGACAAAGACGTTCAAATGAAATTTCAGTTTATTATATGGAGAGAGCAGATGGAGCACATACAGCTGGAACGTGACAGGGTTTGTGTATGGATGTTTATTTGTTTGTGACTGGCATCTTCAAAATGGTTTTTGCCTCCTCTGTGGCGTTAATGGCGGTCGTACATCACAGTGCTTGTGACTCCCGCTGCTGCTGGGACAAGCGCAGCCCGACACAAGTTAATGATCAGAGTTTGCAAAGGAAATGAAGATGTATGAGTTTTGAGTCTGTATCTCCAGCCCCAAAGTAGAAAAGAACTGCATCTAGATTAAAAACATGCCTCCATGTCGAATCCCTTTAAACCCGTTTGTCTCTTTATCCTGAGTGATCAATAACCTCTTCGTCCACCTGCAAGGGAAAGGATCGTGTTTTTCGTCAGCCGCATTGGTCTTAGTATGAGACAGAGGAGATCAAGAGCTAAGCGTTGTAATCTGCAGACATTTGGGTAAACACCATAAAAATCAAATCAATCTGGTTCAAGAACAAATAGTTTGAAATAATCACAGGATTATTTTTTTCAATGACTAAAGCTTTTTAAATGACTCTTTATGATAAGATCTGATTTTGATTCATCACACCAAAACACACGACATGTTTTTAACTTATTTATTTTCTCAAGGGAACATTGAATCCTTCATTAAATATTTACTTACATTATTTACAGTCAGATATTTTACATTGCTTGGTCACATGCACATTGTCATATAAAAAAAAAAAAAAAAAAAAAAAACTGTACACACATTTACACTCATTCAAGAGAGGGAGTAGTCTGTGCAATAAAAGGCACAAATGACCTTTGACCCTGCATTTATGTCCCATGAGTACATATTTCACAGACACTGCCAAATATTGTATTAGCATATCTGAGCTTGATGTGACACACACACACACACACACACCTGGAGAAAAACTACTTGAGCAGCTGTGGAAAAGATGTGTGTCTGTGTGAGATAGTGATTCGCCGCAAAGCTGTTAAGTGCCCTCTTGATCTGCAGCCTTCTTGATTGTGTCTAAATGCGATGCCATCTCCTCAGCAGCCTGAGGCAAAGTTGAAAGTCTTTTCAGCCGTACTGATAAAGTGAGCAGAGACGTCAGCTGACGTGAACAGAATTCAACAATCTCTAGGACGATCTACAATCCTCAGAAGAATCATCGTTCATGTCCAACAAACACATTCTGTTGTTTTAAGGCAGTACGACCTGTTGGCTGAGGCACAAGGCTGAAGCTGAGACACCAACTACTTAGGTTTCATTTCCTAGTAGTCATAAGATGGGTTGGCTTTTTTTTTTTTGGCCACACTGGATCAGAGAGGGGCATCGATCATTGATACATTTAGTCTGATAATATCCCTTTCTGAGAGGACATTTCATCGGGTGGTATTTACCATGGTTAATTGTTGAAGGACAAATAGATTAAGGTTAGATCTTGTCATCTTGTGTCTCCGATTATATCTGTCATAGAGTAATATGACCTGTTTGTGGTCAGGAATATTAAGAAAATGCCTGAATGCCAGCAGACAGCCAGGGAAATAAAGGATGGAGCTGGACTCTCCTGAGCATCTACAACGATGGCGTGCTGCCAACGTGAAAATTTGCAATCTCAGGTAACATTTTCTATAAAAAGGGGCTTTAAAGGCAGGGACATAATGGGGACTGTCTTTCTATGTCTGGTCTGTTATCTTACATACTGAGTCAGCACGAACATTAATATCATTGATTTCTAAACCTACTGTGGAGCTAAACAGATGTGCTCTTTTCAGTACAATTTCAGTGCTTTAAGCCTCGTTTGAGACTCGTAAAGTCTGACTTTGTAAACTAAGTCTAAAACAAGGCTTGATACATATCTGGAAAACACTTTACAGAGTATTCACAGCAGTGTTCATTATCCAAAGTGCATGTAAATCCTAACTTGCAGAGATTACTCTGAGGCCAGCTGATGAGAAAGAAGTCAGTTAACCTCGACTAAATCTCCTCTGTAATATTAAAAGAGGTATGACACACCTATTTACACATCATCAAGTAATGAAATGGTGCAGACATCAGCAGAATACAATCCTCAGAACTCAGGAGTACTTTGGATGGGACTGGGGCCAGATGATAATTTAGGGCTTCTGCTTTCTATGATAAATCTTTGAAGCAAGCATCTTTTGTAAAGCACACTCATTATTGTTGTTACATAATTACCTATAACGGACCCTTCCTATATCCCAAATGTTTACGCTAACAGGTAAGCAAACCTTGATAAGAAACTTTGTCAACTTTCTCCTTTCCTGTACTTAGACATGCTATATGCGAGCTTATAGGGTTAGTTAGCTAGCTAATTAACATATGATTAATATCTAATATAGCTAGCATTATTTGTTAGGTAGCAAACAATTTATGTGGATTAGTCAGCTAGTTAGCTAGCGCTAACTGATGCAAATGTCATTTTTATCTTTTAACTCTTTTAATTCATCTTGAAAATTTGTTTTTGTTTTCAACATAGACGAGCTTAGCACATAGCACATCTAAGTACACGAAAGGATGAGCTAACCAAGGCTTGCTCAACTGTTATTTGACCACGGGACAAAAAGGGGTGGGAAGAGTCAATTCATTGATGGTCATCTAAGATTCTGATAGCAAATCAACTCAGGTGTTAAAGGCTATGACTGACAATACAAGGAGGACTTAATTGCTATAACTTGAGATGTCCAATCAGCCAATGAGCACCACTTCCATCATGCATCCTTCAGCAAATGTACAAGCACAGGGCACCTTTAGAGAGGGCCAAAAGCTACAGTACTACAACATCTTCTCTAGCAATAAGTAGGAGTCTGGAGAAGTAGAAAAAAAACAGATTATAAATGCAGTCTTAGCATTGTAATCACACGAAACACCACAGAGCTGGTGAGCAGGGTCAGTTTGGCTAATTAGCACAGATAAATACATAGTGTACAGTGAAGCGCCCAGTGGAGTCTGGCTCAAGGTCAAGGGAAATAACCCATTATGTTATGGAGGTTAATTTCCCTACTGACCACATTTTGTACCGCTCACGCCAGTTTTATAAACACACTACTATACAATTACCATATTTTTACACACAAATTTTAAACAAGCAAATATGATCAAAGATCAGTGCATATCTTCTCAGAGTTGCAAGACTTCAGCTTTGGCCAGATTGGGAAGATGTGTACATTTCGTACAGAAAAGCACAGTACATAAGATAATAAGTAAAGGGAATAAAATGCAAAAGCAAAACATGGAAATGAGTCTTCTCCAAAGAGGGGTTGATGGTACACTAATCGTACCTTAAAATAAAAATCTCTCAAACAAGGCATTTGGTCAATTCAAAGAGCTACCTAAATTCACAGGGTCAAGTAATGACTAAAGTATAACTAACATTTTCCTTCAACCTTTACCTGAGTTTTAAGCATTAGAAATATTAAAACACTTCAAGCATTCACTACATCCCACCCCCAACATATAACTACAACCCACATAATTGCTTTTGCAGAGTGTAAGCAGCTTCAAACTCATGTTGGCGATACATACTCCTTCTGAGTGCAGAAAGTATGTTGAAACTAACTTCAGCAGCAATGACTGCTGTTTTGTGATCCAAGCTTTAATTAAACTACATGTTTCTGGGTCTTTTATAAGGAAAAGTGCACTAAATCACCAAAACCGACAGAAGCAGTGACATTTCAGGGCTGAGCAAAACAACTAATGGCAGACATGAAAAAGTTCACAAACTGAAAGTGAAGAGAGCGCTGTTATCTGTATTCAGAACAAAAAGATAATTGGACTGAAGTTCTTTAAGTCTTGGGTTATTACTCTGTAGGAGTGTGCATGTATATGCATATACGTGTGTGTCAGTGGAGTGCCGCGGTCCTGAATTTATTTCATTAAAGAGACACTAAATCAACACAGTGAGGGATGCCAAGACCTATCAGGCAAGATGGATAACCGCAACATCCACTGAAAATCTTGTGTTTGTGTGAGTCCACAGTTTGTG
The DNA here is from genome assembly GCA_028641955.1 of Protonibea diacanthus. NCBI lineage: Eukaryota > Metazoa > Chordata > Actinopteri > Sciaenidae > Protonibea > Protonibea diacanthus. The sequence goes on from CM053978.1 coordinate 18,069,671, forward strand.
CATATGTGTGTGTGTGTGTGTGTGTGTGTTGCCCACACATATAATCTGCCACATAAACAGATTTGTACATCAGTGCACTGGTACAGGAAGTTTCTTCCCGCTTTTAAATGTAGCAGCAAATAGTGGGTGGGAAAAAAAATGCGATATTAATAAGAAATCCCTCTCAGTTATGACCTACTTTTTACCCAAGTAATCTTGCCTGAAAAGCAGCCGGTAGAGCTGCGAGACCTCTAATTAAATAGGCGTCTCAGAGAAGTTGAGTAGCGTGGAAGGGCGAGGACTTTTCAGTTAAGTTGGTCAGTCTGACACAGACGCTAACCTTAAAGATCAGAGTGGATCAGGAAGCAGGCGGGGGCAAACTGGCAGGGCTCCTATTACCATTTGTGTGGAGGATAAATGGCAAGTATTGGCCACATACTGTAGTATGTTCAAGTTAATGATCTGGCACTTTGGCCTCAATGGAGTACCCGACTCACAAATGGCTTGTGTACTGTAGTAGGTGTGTGATGTTTGTGTCTTGTGCATCTGGAAGGGTGTTTTTTATTATTATTATCATTATTATTATTATTATTATTATTTTCCCCACAGTTAGCACTTTACAGAGCAGATGATACAATCCAGTCAGAATCCTCCAGGGCCAGTGCTACGATAGTTGTGCTGCTGGACGTGTGCTTTCCTGTTTGCAAGGTCAGCAGCTAGACGGTGTGATAGCCAGACAGCCACAGAGGACACATCCGAACAGAGATGAAGAGCCAGGTATTAAATAAAAGACTTCAAAAATGTCAAGCACCAGGTGTTTGTACACAGAGACCCGTAAATATGTTCCCTCCCACCTCACGTCAAAGTCCAAAACAACTGAGGTAGGGAAAATAATAAATTAGTAAAAGTCATTAAAAAAAACTGACACGACTTGAGGAACACAAAGTTTCAGTGATGTACTAAGAACAACAAAAAATGATTGGATCATGTTTCCGGAATAAAAAGTGTTGGTGTTTTGTTTAATTCTCCAGTGCAGTCAAAGCCAAGGTCAGCAATTGTCTATTGAGCATCCACCACAATGAACACCAAGTACGGCCCTCCACTTTGTCCAGCATCCTGAATGGAGGAACAGAGCTCCCAGTTGTTAACATCCTTCTCGAGACTGGAACTCACCTCTTCGATTGACTTTCTGACAATAGATACATGCATACACATCTATCATTGTTCCACAAAGATTCTCAAACCTTGGTCAGAAGGACAGAAGGACACTTTTAATCCCAGGCTGTTGTACTTTCATGTCATGAAAGAAATAGTTCAGCCTAGCGTATCCACTGCCTGGAAGATATGGTTTATCTTGTCCAAGTAGTATCACACCTGAATGGCACTTTCAAATTGGCAGTAGAAAACATCTGAAAGGCAAATAGTTTCTTGCCTTTGAATACGTATTTTGCCTCTGCTCTGTCATTTTACACCTTGACAAAGAAAAGAAACACCTTGATTGCCTCGGAAACTGTGTTTTCAGTGTCCCTTCTCATTGCTAAGAGTGAGCAGGTCACAGATCAGCGGCTGAGGTATCAGCAAAGATAGCTGACAAAGGAATCACTTCAGTTGTCACCTCTTCCTCCACACCTTTGACGACCAGATCTTCACTGTCTTGTCACTAGAGAGAGATAAACAGAGAAGAGAGGGAGGTGAGACGATGAGGAAAGGAAAGCCAGGAGAACACAACAAAGGGAGAAAATAACTGATCATCAATCAGACAGTCTTCTCTTTCAAAACAGCCCATTGTACATTAGACACAACATAGAGGCTGACTTCAAAGTGCACTTCACACACATTTGCCCACGCGCTATTCATTAAAGACCCCTCTCCATGGTGTCAGAAAGAAAACACCCCTCTAACCTCACAGAAAAGTGTAGACAAGTATGATTCATAACTCTGTAGCACGTAAATCTAATCAACCTGCCCACAACTCCCAACTGACCAGACAATTTAATTTGCACTTTCTTGCGCGTTCCCACGTCAACACCTTGCACTGGTAAGTGGGCAAATACAAAGGACAGCATCACATTTTTCATTAACGCTAGCTACAGAAGTTAGCTGTGCACTTTGGTTAGTGTTGGGAGATGCTAAATGTCAGTTGAGTGTACTCTGTCTGAAAGGGTAATCCCAAAGGCGTTCAAAAAACACTTTGATGTGATGAGCTTTCTTGCCCAGAAATAGATGCAAAGATTGACACCACTCTCATGTGTGTATGATTAATATGAAGCTACAGTCAGCAGGGAGTTAGCTTAGCTTAGCATAAAGACAGGAAATGGAGAAACACCTAGCCTGGTTCTGATAGAAGGTGACACAATCCACCTACCAGCATCTCATTTGATCAATCCCAATAAAAACTCAACTGCAAAGTATGAACACTTTTTGTTTCCCCTTTTCCAGTCGTTATGCTAAGCTAACCATTTGGCAGCTGTAGACTTTTAATGAACAGACCGACATGAAAATCTTATCAATCCTCTCATCTAACTCTTTGTGGAGAAAGGAAATCGAAATTTCCCAAAATGTCAAATTATTCCTTTAAGCAGAGCCACAGGGGAAAAAAGTTATTCTGAGCAGAACTATGAGTCACTTGTTCACTCAACGAGAAGCTGTTCATCCTCAATGAGGCAATGGTCTGCAAAAGCCAAACATAGCAGCATGTTAAAACAACAAAAAAAACTGAAGAAAAGAACAAAAAATGAAAACGAGGACAGAGACACAACAGGAGCAAACAAGAAAAGTGCAGGTACCACTCAGGTAGTGAAAAACAAAGGCAGGGGAACAGAAACGTGTCAGGGAAAGGAAGGTGGAAATTAGTTAAGATAGTACCAGAGGAAAGGAGTGAGTGGAGAAGAGGCAATCATGGGAGGCTGGTGGCTCGGCCCTTGATGGCCAGGACCCGTCGAGGAAGACACGGGGTCAGACCTGGCACATAGCTCCACAACTTCACCCTGCAATCACTGGGGTCGACAATAGGGTGGGGGGGAAGAGGAGGAAGAGGAGTAAGGTGAGGGTGAAGAACAGGAGGAGAGAGAGTCCACGGGAACAAATGACAGTAGAGTGGGTAAACAGCAAGACATGATAAAGATAAAAGAAGTGATGAACCAAGAGAGGAAGAAGAGGAAGAAGAAGGGAAGAAAAGTCATCTTCAGTGAAAGCCCAACAGTTCAATGAGAAGTGAAATGAGCACACACACACACACACACACACACACACTGACGAGACCGCACAATGATCCACTCAGACACACAAACAGTCAGATGCAGCCATGAGCTCAGAAAAACAGGATGCAGAATAACCTTTCTGAGCTACAATAGGCTGACACACACCTGCAGATGAATGCTGAGACGAAACAACCATGAATCATGATCCAGTATTTCATTCAGAAAAGAGCAATAGATTTGATAAAGGACATATACAGTATTTTCTCTCTCTGTACCAATTTAATTTATTAATATATAAATATTATGTTCTCAGGGTGATAAGGCTTTTGTTATTATCAACAAATTCCACAAAAACACCAAAACCAACCAGCACTGTCGTTTTAAGAAAATGTTACCCAAACAGGAACAAACACTGCATTTGTCTGGGACTATTTTCAGCAGCGGACAATCGCTAGTGTGTTTGCAATAGTTTTTGGACAACAATCAAGTTCGGTGGCACAGCTAGAGGGCTGTCAACAGTCAACCTTTTCACCAGCCTCATCTTGTAATGCCCTAACCACCGACTCAGTTACAAACTGATAATCTACATCTTTAATCTACATACTCTTTCACTGTTCATACACATAATTTGCATATAAATAATAAATAAATAAATGTCATTTATAATAAAATATAACAGGTAGATAGAGAACATTTTGAAGTTCATGGTGTTTCAGTCCACAACACTGTGTGTGTTTTATTTTACCTGGACGCAGTGAAGATCTGTCTTGAGTTGGTACATATGGCATTAATGGGGCTTTCATGACCTCTGACCTCTCCTATGGGGGTGAAGTTGTCTACGTTCCACACTTTCAGCATACCGCCCCGACAGGCGCTCAGCAGCATGGGCCGTCCTGGGACATAAGCCAGAGCACACACCCAGTCTTTATGGGCATTGGGGATTTGCTGTGGAGTGAAGACAGAGAGACGGAGAGATATTACATCTCATGTTTTTACATTAAAAAATTATTCCAGTAATTTTACAGCTGTTACAACAATGCAAGTCCTCTGTTCATTGTGTTCTAAAAGGAGCAGTGGAAAAACAAAAATGTTCAGTGTGATTCATTTCTTATGGATATAAATCATCCTCAGTAAAGCACTGATGTTACATTTCTTGAATGGGAAATGCACATTGTTGCTAGGCAACATACAAGTTCAAGTGTGGCTCGAGACTAACCCTGTATTTAGACTCAATGCCATCTTCTTAGCTCGTGTCTGTGTTTGGTATTTTTCAATCACTTCAAACGTGATTCACAAACTAAGATTGGATGCATCTGTCTTATTACTGAGACAATCACACTGACACAAGACGCTTTTTCATAAAGCAACGGCAGAAAAACAGCAAAGGCTAAAAAGATTTTGTAGAAGAAGGAGAGGAAGAAAGTTTTCAGGAAGTAACAGAAGTGTTTCAATTGTCGTCCTTTGAAATTACAGAGCAGGTACTTGGCGAGGTAATTTCCAGGCAGATATAATCACGATCAGAGAGATGTAAGAGTTTGTATACTAATAAATGTTATGTAACAGCTTATTTTATCGCACATAAAAACAGTGTTATTTGTTTTAATGGATTAACTGTTCCTGTAACTCACTTCGGCTCCACACTTCAACTGAGAGGAACAAACTGTAACACACTAACAAAAACATTTGACAAATAGCTTTTTATCACACATATTTCTATGAATTTAAGAGAAAATGAAGAATAGAAACAGCCATGTCAACGATGATGCAGTACAGCAGAGGTGAGATGTTAGAATATAATCTGTCCAAATACTAACAAATGTACAAAAACTAATTCATATGAGGCTTTACCAAACTTACATCATACCTACACTTCGGGTTTTGCTGTTGTCTATTTTTTATTCTTCTATTTTTTTTTTGGTTTTTAATCAGCTGAGCTGCAGATAATTGAGCTCTGTACTGCAGAACACATGCAGAGAAAGATAACTTTTATTACATGTATCTACTTTCCCCTGTTGTGTTTTAATTGCTTCTGTCACTATAGATATTTTCATGTTGCACGAGCATTAGCATTTGAACAAGTAACACTGCAAATAAAGGTCCTCACCTCTCCATAATTGTTTCCATCCAAGTATCTTACATAATAATTTATGTGCCGATATCTTTGTGTACATATTTCCACACTGCAGTTTCCTTTGGTTTTTATAGTCAGTAAGCTATAAAATCTACATCAATTCCTCATTTGCATGCAAGTCTATTTTAGCCCTATCCCTCATGATTTAAACAGAGGACCTGCAAGCTTAAATAAAAGCATTGTTTTTCTTTCTTTAGCTTTCTAAGCAAAAAAAGAAATCAGTATTATTTTACTGAAGGCGAATCCATCTTGACACAGAGCTCCGAGCTGTTTTCTGTTAAGTGATTTCTTACTGAACAATAGGCCGAGCCGAGAGCAGTTTCAATATTGTGAGTGACATTATCCAAATGGCTATAATTTGCTGTGTGCCACATAATCTATCGCAGATATCACATTGTTTTGTATAAACAAAGGTGCACATTTAAAGAAACAGTATGACTCAGACATTCTAAAAAATGCATGGTTCACAATGGAACATAGTAGCGCTATTTGAGACCACACGCTCTCCTTCTGCTACTATCCATCTAGAAACAGAAATGTTCGGCTGCCAACCGTAGACAGCAGGTAGAATAAATCCCTGGATTCATACCACGAAAGTCTGATCTATTGCATCAGCATCATCCCATAAGTAGGATTTGATGGATCAGGAGGATATTTCCAATCTTTTTCTATCATAGAATACATCGCAAAATATCTTCTTATAGGCAGGCAGCAGTGACACCCCACAGAGGTCTCTGCTGCTGCAACATCTTGACTGTTCTAAAGTTCATGTTTATAGATGAGTTTTATTAGATGAAACTAATGCTTTTAGCTGCGTGTTTAGTTGCCTCCCTGTTTGCCGAAGAGAGCCTTTCATAGCAGAAAACAAGGATTTATTGTCTGCTGCAAATGACACAATGGACTTTGTCCATTTTGTCCATTATCGAAATCGAAACTGATAAATTAGTAGGGTCAATATATAGTCTGATATTAGCTTATCGCCAATATATTAGTATTGAAGTAATTGTAACAAAAAGCATACTGAAAAATCCAGTATGGGTCAGGCTCTTTTCTTATCGTCTCTAGATGCTGTTTTGTGAGAAGATCTTTGCAGGTCAGCTGTTTCATAGATACTGGATCTGGCACATCTGGAATTCAGTGATTACAGTGATTCAGATTAGGTGTAGATTGTTCATTTATATGTTACCCCTGTTGATGGAACGTGCTACCAATACCAGAGCCCGGGCATCTCTCTCCACCTTTAAAACACTCCTGAAGACCCAGCTCTTCAGAGAGCACCTCCTCTCTGAGCACTACCAACAACTGGACATGCTAAATCTATCGCCTCTAGTACTGTGACAACTTATTGCTGCACTAATATGTCCTTGTCCACTGTACCTTGATTGTTTCGGATAAAAGCTCCTATAAATGAGCCAAGAACCAGAAAAGGCTGAGAAAACACAAAACAAAACCATGGGAGAGCAAATTCAAAGACCTCCCTCCAGCCTCATCCAAGGATAGTTGGTAGTGCAATTAGAAGTGTAGAGAAAGTCCTCACATACATTACATCTTACCTCAGTGTCTGTAACAACTTTACAAAGGTGCATAAAAATGTGTTAATTTTTTCTAACACCTCACAGAGAGCAAATCCACAACGCAGCAACGTTCAAACAAGTGAAAATACACAAACTAAGGGAATCACACAACTACAATGTTGAGTAATTATGAACAAATTGTTTAACATATTGTCCTGAGAAACTCACTAAAGTGTATGCATTTTAACAGAGGGGTCATAGCAGAACAGCTCACAGCAGCGATCCTCGAGGAGTTTCAGTCTGCTGTAATATATTCTATTATACCCCAAGCCACAATTTGATCCGATTACATAATTAGACAGAGACTACTGAGTTAGAGAGACTGTAAAATGGATTGTGTTGGCTGCTTCACAAATGAGGTTAAGGTCATATGCCGCAGACCACAGCACTGACTGAATTGATTTAATCCAGCCTTTAAATGGAAATAATAATGTCTTATGTTCTTGTTTTCTCTGGGCGGATAAACAAAGGCTAAATGGAAACAACTTTTATGCAAACAACTGGAGACAGTGCTGCTTAATATGCATATTACTGTGCATGCAAATGAGTAAGCCACATCCGCCCACCAGGTGCATTATCATGCATTATTAACACATGCAGGAAACAGAGTGTACACAAGAGATACCACAGACGTCCACACACAGTCCACAGTAACACACAATGACTTTCCTCTCTGGTACCTGTGGCTGTGAGGCGTGCGGGCTCAAACGGCCCAATGTTGAGACAGTGCTTTCCTGCCACATTACACATTGACAACTCTCTGTTGACTTTCTCCGCAGAGCGAACACTCTGGGTGAAAGAAGACATGAAGGGAGCTGTCCACCAACTGAACGCTCAACTGGCAGCTTTCTGCTGCCGTGACAGCGTCAGTGTCGAATAACGAGTGAAATGCAGTCTCCATAGAACCACACAGCAGTACTGTATGACCACAGAAGGCATGCTTGTGTGTTTTGTCATGTATGTGTCATGAATGTGACTAGAGGAAGTAGCTGCACTACTACACGATCTGGTTTAGGACCTCTGGTCCTGATGGACATTTTCATATTAAACAGTCATAAAGATAATCGTAGTTCAGTTCAGTTCAGTTCGAAATGTTTAAACTTTTAAAACTATAAATTATTTACTTATAGTCTATTAATTGTCTGGAAACAGTTAAACAAATGCCTGTCAGAGGAACAGGGACCCCACAGAGAAAAGAACACGATCAAATTGCTTTTTTTTTCTCCACCACATAGTTAAAATGAAATGAAACTGAGAATAGCAGCAAATCTTCACATTTCAGAAACTTACATTTTTAGCCAAGCTAGTAGCATAATGTCAGTCAGTCTGTCAACTTCGGTACAAACTGAAATATCTCAACAACTATTGGAAGGATTGCCATGAAATTAAATGCAGATATTCGTGGTTCCCAGGGGATGAATCCTAGTGAATGATCCCCTGACCTTGGTTCTGGAGCCACTATTGACATGCCATTGACATGTCTCAACAACTATTGAATGAATCGCTATGAAAGACTCACTGTAGTACTGTAACTTTGGTAATCCCTTTACTTTTCCTCTCCCTCCAAAATATTAGTAATGGTTTATGATACCTGCCAAACTAATGACATTCCCATGAGCCTTAGCCGTACTTTGTGTTCTTTTTTTTTATATATAAAATAAACAGGTTATTATTCTAACATGCCAAATTAAAATGAACATGATAAACTTAATACGTGCTATGTCAACACTGTCATTGTGAGCATGTTAGAATTGAGCTCAAAGCACAGCCTCACAGAGCTGCTAGCATGGCTGTAGACTCTAAGCTTTGTTGCTTGATAAATTACTTGTTTGAGTGTTTATTAAAACCACAACTAATAAATGATCTCCCAGGACCTTTTTATACTGTGTCTGCACTGTATTTGCACTGCATACATCATATAGAAAGAATGGATTTACTCACAGGATGATGAGGGTCAAGAGATCATGAATTAATAGCCTCAGAGAAAAATGGACTGTGCCTATTTCTACCTTTAGGCTCTCAACACATAATGTCAGGGTTTTAAACTTTGATGTATGAACTCTACATTCACAGGAATATTAAACATTCTGCTTCCTGCTTAACTCAACCCTGCTGGCTTCACATACTGCGCAGGATCGCAGGAAAGCATACAGCATTAATTTAAAATGAGCCTTAGGGAGCATCATATGTATTCAGTATGGTGAAAGAGATGTTTTAGGCTTCAAAAAATCTATAACACAAAAACACACGCTGTACATTTAGACACACACACACACACACACACACACACACACACACACACACACACACACACACACACACACACACACACACCTGAGTGAGCTCCTGCTGCTCCAGATCCCATTTTTTGATGCCGTTGTCTCTCGACCCGCTGAAAAGCACATCTCCATGTACCGCCAAACATTCGATGCCATCGTAATGGGGCGGTTCAAAGTTATGAGCTGGACCTACGTTACCCAGATTTCCCTCTGCCACGTCAAACACCTGAGGAGAGAACAGGAAGCGGGAGACTGTGAAATATGCATCTGTGACAGTTTGTGTATGGTCTAAATATGTTTGCATGTGTGTGTGTGTGTGTGTGTGTTTGGGTGGGTGTTACCTTCACATAATGGTCTTTAGAGCCAGTGATAACTTGGTCTTTGCCCAGGAGAGACTGTCCCACTGTCAGACACATGACGGAGCCAATGTGGCCTGTCAGCTTCCCCATTCCTTGCATCCTATACACACACACACAGCAACAGAGGTGAAGCAAAGATCTTTGAAATTCGCAGACAGAGTGACCAAAATTTCATTTTCAAGGTGCCAGCTTCACTGAACGGAATCACTTTCCATCTCAAGGGTGAAGTAAAACTGCTGAGACACAACAGTGCCGTGGGCAGACATGACACTGAAGAAATGTTTAATACATTCACTTTTAATTTCTGCATCATTAAATGGGTCTGAAGCCCTCAGCACAAACTGTCTGGGCCAATCTGTTAATCACTTCCCTCTAGAAGCATAAAAAACGAGAAGACAGTGTTACCGTGGGTTTTCAGACATGGGCGCCTTGTGGAAAACACACACGTATACTTCATATCACCAGTTCCTGCGCTTCTCTTTTGACAGCCTTGGCCAATCTCTTGGTCAGATGTTAATCAGCTCACTGGTTGATTAACATCTCACAAGTGAATATATACATCCACCTCCATGTCTGGAAGAATTTAGAACTGGCTGTAAAGAAACTATCCGCATGAATGAACCAAGGAATGTGAGGATGACTTGGCGTATAAATCAGTGGGGGAATTAATGAATACATACATGAATGACTGAATACTAATCCATTACTGGATAAGCAGTTCAATGAATGAACATGAATGAATGTACCTGTTGAGGTCCCACATGCGAACAGTGTTTCCAGCCGCAGCGTAGAGCACAGATCCTGATGGGTTGAGGGCTATCTGGTTGATCTGACACTCGCCCTGCGCGAAGGTTATTGTGCGGGTGGTAGTGCCCGCACACGCATCACCTGAAACCACCTGCCCCGATGAACTGTAGGGGAAGAAGAGAAGCCAAACAGTGTAAGAGAAATGGACAAAGAGTACGAGAAGGAGAAACAAATAGGAGTAATAGAGACGGAGACAAGTGTAATAAGTCGAATTTTTCAGTCCCTCGAGATGCATTTCACATCTGATCTTCCCTCATTTCATTTGTCACTTCTCTGCAACTTGAAGCACATCACTGAACAGGAAAAGCATGTGCCTAAATCACTTCTATCAAATATCTCCTCGGCTGCAATGATTCAGTTTAACAGTTTCACACTGCTTCATCTGGCTGGTTGCAAGGAAGAAAACTTACGTTAGCGTGCGGACACACTTGGCAGAGTCGCGGATGTCCCACACCTTGATGTAGGAGGTGGAGACAGAGAAAACCAGACAAGAGGAAGGGCAATATTTCACTGACACCACATTGTTTGGGTGGCCTTTGAGGGTGACGATCTCCTGACCTGTTACCAGGTTCCACATCTTACAGGTGCGATCTGGAGGAGGGAAGGAAGGCAATTTAAACACTCTGTAGGACAGTCGGACGTGCTGGCTTGACACTTGCATGCATATTATACTGCATCAAATGGATCAGATGATTCTATTTATGCCATTATTATTATTGTGTCTTTTTGATAACTTTACTGAAAAAGGTAGATTCTGGTGATATAAGAAATGCTTAAAAATTAGAAAACTTGAAGTTACAAGTTGTATTTGATTAATCTGCGCAAATTAAATTGGGGAATAGTTCAACATTTTTAGAAAACACACTTATCTGCCTTCTTAGAGGGAGTTAGATATGCAGATTAATACTACTCTCACTCCTGTGTCGTAAATTATGAAGCTATGTTCAGCAGCCAGTTATCTTAACTGAGCATAAAGACCGGAGACAAGAGCTGTCTAAAGGTAACAAACTCTGAAAAAAACACTAATTAACACACTTTATCTCATTTGTTTAATCTGTACAAAAGAACATCAAACTTTTTATCTGTTTATTGTTTACAAATTAAACAAATGAGATAGACTTTACACCTCCAGACAGAGACAGGCTAGCTGTTTCCACCTGCTTCCAGTTTTTATGCTAAGCTATGCTAATGCTCCAAGCACCAGTTTCATACTGAGACACAGAAACATAAAAGTGGCATCAATCTTAAAAACATAATTGTACTTCTTAAATTACTAAACTAATCTTTTACTGATGTAATTGTTTTGAGATAACAAGCTTTCAGTCTTTATGTTTATTTCCTTTAATGTGAATAAGATCCATTTAGAAGAGCTTTAAAATTGCTATAGACAATGAGTTAAACAGTAGCTATTAAGCCCATTTGAGGTTTAAGTGAAATACCCTGTTAAAGAAAGAGCTAACAGTATAGTCACTGGTGTGTGTACCTTTCGATCCAGTGAATAGCAGCTCATCTGTAGCGTCCACACACAGGACTGGCTTTGAATGGCCCTCGGCAACAGAAACACACTGCAGAGGTGCTGTCCGGCCCCCCTTCACACCCCCGATGGGATTGATCACACCCCTGAAGATCACACACGCACACACACAGTGTTACACTCTCTTCAATATAAATAAGAGAGGCTGATTTCTGTCCACATATCTACGGATGTATGCACTGCAAACCACAGGTCGATCACAAACATGCACACAGAAATACAAACGTTCTTTACAATACAAACCCATACAAACCTCTCTGGATACATACAGATGATGTACTGGCCTCAGAAAATATGTACGTATGAAATAACACACACACAACAAACACACACACACACAACTTCCTGTTGGTTTGCTGAGCACACCTGCCTTATCTCTCCAACCTGCCTCCACTTCCCTGTCCTTCCTTATTATTTGTTGTGGAACAGCCCAATTAAGGTACTACAACAGTAAGAGCTGCTTTGGTATTCCACTTGTCTTTCTGTCTCCCGGTCTCACTCACACACACACACACAAACACACACAGCATCTTGTGCACTCAATCTCTCTTGTTGAACCTCTGGCCCCCTCACCCTCCCAATCTGCGTCCCATTGACAGGCCAGAGTCCCAGAGTGCCTGCAGAGCAGTCAGCAGTGAGACAGAGAGCAGGCAGAGAGTGAGAAGAAGAGGGAGGAATGTGGGAAAATTGGTCCCTGGTGGGCTTCCTAATAACACCAGTGGTGGTTAGTGTGTATGTGTGTGAGAGAGTGAGGGAGAGCCGGAGGATGTGAGGAGGGAAAACAGAATCTGTGATTAAACACACAAAACCCAGGACGAGTCTTGTTTCTGCAGAGAGTGAGCAAGATACTGAAGGGTGTGCTTTAAACTTGTCAAAGATAGCAACATGCTCCTCTACGCACTTACGTCCCAGCGTGAAAACACACACACACACATGTCAAATGTAAAACTAAACCATACTTTTCTGTGTATCTTTTTTAACGGTGCATAAAAATACCAACCAAAATCAAAAACTGTCAATCATCAGACGGTGAAAAAAAACTGCATGCATGTCTTCAAAGTCTCATGAAACACAAAAGGGAGCTGACTTGCACAGAATAAGCTCAAAACAATTGTTAACAACAGCCACAGCCTGGAACACCGACTACACAGCAGCCTGCAACTCAAAAATAAACCACAGCAAAACGTCCCGAGACATCATCATCATCACATGCAGCATCCACTCTCCACCAGTCAGGTGGGTGAGTCTCAGGGCAGCACCTCCATCAACAATCGGCTTTTGTGTGGCCAATGGAAAAGGGTGTGTGATACATGTGGGTAAGTCGAGAGATGTAACAAGACAATCGCATACTGTAGTCAGATGATCAGCTTCTGCTCCTCTGCAGGGCTGCAAAACCTGACTGCGATGGCAGGTGTGTAGAGTGAACACAGCATCACATATAATCTGTCCCACCCTCATTTTGGTCCAATTTCACTTTGGAAAGACTGGATACTTTTGATAAATGAGGAGAAAGCCCTACATGTGATTGTTATATTAATATGATTTATTAATATGTGGGGAAAAAAGAGGGGAGAAGAATTTGAGGTGCAGTTTTATTTGAATGAACCTTATCACTCTGAAGGCTGTCAGTCAAGTTTAACCTTCTTCTGTTCTTTATATATATACATTCCACATATAATATTGCTTAATGCAGCACTTCATTTCTTACAACAGTTCTTACAGTCCAAATGGCAGAAAATGTTCCCATTCTATCAGCGCCTGTGGAAGATATCCTGGTGTGCTGTGTTATGCACTATGTAAGGCCTGCTAATGGATGTTGCAGGGCCAAGCACCATGAGACCAACAGACTAATGAAAACATGGAGGGAGATCAGCGTGTGCTCTCTGCAGTACACAGAAAAACAGACAGAAGAGCCATGGCGAGAGGTCAAAAATAGACAGAAATAGAACGGATTTGTTCAGGAGGAAGAGGAGAAAGTTCTGTTTCATCATTAATGTGGACTATATTTATATTCTATCAGTCTCTGAGGAAAGGTTTATGAAATATGTTTATTCACTTTCTTGCTGAAAAGGTAGGTGAAAAGACGTATGCCTCTTTCATACCTGTACACTAAGTGTCTGCTGGTTGCCTGACAAGAGCCCAAGCAGCCACTGCACCCGGTCAAGGAAAAGCCATGTAACCCTCTGTGTCATTTGGAAGAGTAGGCTAGCTGTTTCCATCTGTTTACACTCTTTGCGCTAAGCTATGCTATCTGGCTGCTTGCACCAGTGACATATTTAACAGACAGTTCTGAGTGTGGCACCGATCTTCTCATCTAATCCTCAACAAGAAAGTGCACTTCCCAGGATTTCTATTCCTCCTTTAACTTGTGAATTTCTAAGAAATGACTTATCATGCTTGTCTGGGTTATTAATCAAAATATCAGGTGTCTACTAGTCAAGACCTTTGATTAAACAATATTTGGGAATTTTCATATTTGCTTCTTTTTCTGCAGCCTGTTAAAAGTGGTATGATTCATTCAGGTCTCGTGTGCGAGCAACACCACAGAGAAACACAACATCACATAGGTGGGAAAGGACTGCAGGTCAAAAAAGCCACGTGTGGTTAAAACATGCACCACAGTGACCTCACCCACAGAGAGAGGGGATGGTGGGGTGGGGGTGGGTGAAGTGGAGGAAAGGCCAGGTGAGGCACTGACTGACTACCGGTGGACACAAGATGACACCAGGTGAGTTAACAGGCAAATGGGAGAAAAAAGAAGAGAGTGGCAAACACAGTTCCTCTACCTGAGCACCTCGGAGAGCGAGGAGTCGCTGTCATCCGACCTGGAGGCAGAAGAGGAGCAGGAGAAGGGGAGGGTGGGGTGGGAAGAGGAAAGGGTTAACCACGCTAAGGAAAGACAGAAGGGTTACTGGCAAAGGGTTAAAGGGAGGAGTGACTCGAGGAAGGGTTTTAGATATATAGCAGTGAACAAACAGGCAGGAAAGCTCAGTCAAATAATAAAGCTTGTTCACTGATTATGAGGTAGTCTGCCATGAAACAGGCTTCTTCTCAAAGATAACCACTGAACAGGCTGTACTCCTTGACCACTGTCTGCAGAGGTTTTCCTGGGTAAAGCATGTTTACTGTAGGTACACCCACACTAAGCAATGGCTGGTTTAGTGGCAACGTTAAAGGTTTAAAGAAATAATTCAACATTATTGGAAATACGTTTATTAACTTTCTTGCTGGGAGTTACATGAGAAGATTGAAAGCACTCGTACTTCTGTGCGTACAATCTAAGGCTACAGCCAACAGCTGGATAGCTTAGCATGGATACTGGAAACAGCGAGTTTACCCTTATTTCCAGTCTTTATGCTAAGCTACATTAGCCAGGTGCTGGCTGTAGCTTCATATGGAGCGTACACAAATGAGAGTGGTATCAATCTTCTCGTGAAACTCTGACCAAAAACGTTAATAAGCGCACTTCCCAAAATGTCTCAAACTATCGATTTGAAGAAAGCAGAAAAGAGGTACTGAAAGAAAAAAAGGGTTTTCAAAGAGGAAACACTGACGCCAGGATAGTCATACACAGGTTATACACAGGGGTGCACATTACAATTTTGAATCTTTTGTTGTCCTTATCCCCAATGTATGACTCTTCTGATGCCAGTGTCCAACTCTCACATCCACTCTACCCAGCCGTATTGTGGGAATTAGTACAGAAAAGAACATAGGGGATTGCAAACAGGGTTAACAGAAGGGAAAATCCAGAATGGAGGATAAGGTTGTCATTCAAACTCTCACAGGCGAGCCTGCTCAAAGCTGCCGAGGGAAAAAGAAATCCAGACCACACCAATACAGTACAGTACCTCCACAGTAGCTCAAAGGGAAAGGCTGGTATGTTCAATAAAATGGTTATTATATTGTAAATATTTTATAGCCTGAGGTTTGTCACCATGAGAGCTAGGTGCTTTACACTCATGAGCATGAAATAATGAAACAAAGTAGCTCTGGATATGGCTGGGGGGAGCAACAGTGTTAAAAGGTGATAGAAGTTGCTCAATTTCTTGGTATTTACTGCTGGTCACAGTGGCTATTAGCATAGTAATATCTGAATTTTCTTCTCTCTCAAGACAAAATCCTTTTTAAATTCATTGGTTTTGGAGGCGCAAATGTTATGTGAAGATTAAAATCTGGGATTCAAAGCCTCCTTATCCAACAGAAGACAAGAAAACTTTGTTTAAATTGAATTATCCTCATTCACTTCATCTTGCAAATCTTAAACCTTGATCCCATCATCTATTCAAAATAGTATTAAAATATGCATCCATACGGTCACAATCACAACAAATCCTATTACGTTTTAATAGGTTTTGTGAACTTGGAAAGATGCATTTGAGAACATCACCATCTTTTTTCTTTGCGTAGCAGACTGCTTCTCTTTTGCCACCCAATTACACAGACTTTTAATAAATTTGCTTAATTTAGTTTTGAATTTATGCTTGTGATGATGAATTAAGTGTCAGACTTAGGTCAGTGTTAGCAATCTTAGGACAAAGAAACCAAACAAAATTAAAAAATGATGCTTTAAAATATGGATCTTTGGGGAAAGAAAACCCACTCCTCATTTAAAACAAGAGCGCAAATCATGTAATGACGTTAATACCTTTCATCAAATTGTGAATCGTGAAAATGCAAATGCTCCCTGCAACAAAAGATAAAAGGAACATCCTCGCACTATTTCATCCTCCTGCATCATGCTCTATAGGACGGTTTCTTTATCCTGTGGGGACTACAGGCGAAACATTGAACATAATACCCTCCCACACTGTCACCCCGAGTCAATTCAAAATGGCCACCACTGACAACAGCTGCATAGAAAGATGACAAGAGCCAATTCATTTACCTACCCTTGCTCCAGATAATGAGGACCCACAGGCTCCAGCACACGCACAAATATCCACACATGGAGCGCACACACATGACATAAACACAACTTACTTCACACAGCGGCCTCGCTAACAATTAGGGAGGGGTCAATAAAACTGAGAAATGTTCCGGATTAATAAAGATTACAAAATATAAACAACTTCACAGTGGAGCCAAACGCTGACTGAAATTAACTGCTGACATTTGTCAAAGTGGAAAGCTGGAATTGATTGTGAGCAGGAAGGGAAAATGCCGGTTGCTCATTCCAGTCTTGGCACCTTCACGGCTGACATTAACATGAAGCTGGTATTCACGTTGTGTTTCCATCTGACGTAGCTGGACTACATACTTACACGTCAACATGTGTACGTTCTTTTACCTTCATTTATGCAAATAGGACGAAAAAAACAACACCAGAAAAGGCCAATTTTACACAACAACCAACTACAGCCTCAAAAATTACCATAAATTTGAATTAAATTCTCTCTGACACGCCGTCAACAAACCTGAATATTATGAGATAAGATTTATTGCAGGGCTGTTTTTGATTGGATTAGATCAGATTAAACAAACTGATTTCTCTTTCTCTGCCCCAAATGCAGATTATGCACATCATTGTCATGCACAACACCTCATCTGAAAACAAACATATGACACCCCACCTTGCACCCCCATCCCAAACCACAGGTGCCACGACAGTTTGCTTCTAAACAAGATGCTATTATCCGAGCATAGCTCCTATATATGGATTGGAAACAAGCTGCAATTACACCTTGGTGTGCGTGTGGATAAATGCAGCTCTGAGTAGCCTGTGGTCGTGGTTTGGATGATCAGATCTTCAATACCTCTTGAGTACTTTTAACACTTGGATTCTGGGAATGTGCACCATCTGTCTTTTTGTGTCAGAGTAGGATTCATCTGAGGATAAACACCTAGAATAGCTCATTTTTAAGAGGCGCATCTATGCAGAGGACAAAAGCACTTTCCTCTCAAAAGGCCTGACCTTCAATCTATCGACAGGGTCAGTGAAGACCTTAAACTATAGAAGGGAGGAAAAAAAAGGTAAAGAAAAAGAAAGGAATGGCCCATTCAGCCTAAGTGAGACTGAATTGATCAGATGAGAACGTGGAGACAAAAGGGTAAAAGCAGTTTGTGTAATGAGTATGTACAAGAGTGTACTCACTTGTCCAAAGCAGAACCTTGGGCTTGGTTGCTGGTGAGCCTTGAGAAGACATTGCGGTCGTTCCTGGGCCTCAGAGGAGGGGACGAGGGGGGAGTATAGCCATCAGTGGGCCTGATAAGGAGGCGGTAGGGTAAGGAAGATTTAGGATAGGGAAGGACAAGAAGAGTTAAGAGGGAAGGAGACAGAAAATTACATTACACAGTCAAAGAATGTGATTGATCTGCCCAGATAATAAATTTGAGTTTTACAGTGCATGTACCTGTACGAACGGTCATAAGATTTCCTCCTTGTTATAGGGGAGGTGTCATAACCCCGAGACTGCCTGGGACTGACACACACACACACACACACAAAAGCAAACTAAGTAAATCTTTAAGGGAGTGCACAGGAGGATGATACACATCTATGTAAACTGTTGGGAATCTATAAGCAACGATTTAACATCTCTAGCAGGCTAAAACAACCGGCAGGCTAAAATCACACACAAACAGGCTTCCCATCCCAGAGGACTGATGCAAATTTCATCGATTTCTTCTTTTCCCTCCCTGAAGCAGCTTTCTAAACCAAAAAAATGTCAGGCCTCTGGCAGGTGTCCAGACATTGTTAGCTTGAAAGTGTGCAGTCAGAAATAGACTCGACAACTTGTTTCTATTATCTGGAAGTAAAATATAAAGAGAAGTACTTGTCTCTTGTTAACGTACTTGTGATATTCCGTGCATGGTTATGCAATTGTCCTCATGTAACCTCATCTATCCTGCTTGTTTGTTTATCTCAGTGACATGTTAGCTGTTCAGATAGTCGCAAATTTTCCAGTTGGACCCATGTCATCGGAATACGAGTGCACTTGAGGAGAATAACTGTTTACCAACATGAGGATTCGAGATGAGGCTCTCTAATTGAAGAATATAACCCCAGTACCACCACAATGTCCAAAACAGTGATTCAGAAGCAGGCTACTTGTACCTCAGGGGGTACTTCTGATGTTGCCAGATGGTACTTGGAAAGATTTGTACAGTAACTCATTTGACAAAATAGAAGTTGTAATTTGATTAAAGAGAATATGCATGCACATACTGAGTTAGCTATAATACCTGAACACTACATGTTGCTCAGGTAGTCTGAACAGTTAGTTAAAAATAAATAGATGATGCACAGTTGATTTAACGCATACATGGCTAATGATCAGCTAAAATAATAGATACACTAATGACAGTTAGCTACACTTAAGGGATAAATGGTTGATAGCTAACTAAGTGATGGATAAATGGTTGTTTCAATCTATACTTCATGTAAAGTACAGATTAGATATATGTTATTGAGAAAGGTTGGGAACTACAGTAGACAGGGCAAGTCTTGAGTATCAGAAACAGTGCCATATATTACTTGTGAGGTCATTATTCATGGTATAAAACACAAAATCCAAGCTCATTCCACTTTCCTGGTAACACTTAAAGGATATGTTGTGCCCTAGTTTCATCTCAAGTGATTATTATCATTCACTTACAAGGTGTGTCCCCTGACAGGTAGGCTGATGGTGCGGGACGCCCGGTCCCTGTGGTAGGAGTCTCGTAGGGCCAGGCTGAACCCCAGACTTGCTGATGCCAGGCTCAGGCCATCCTCCTGGATGTCCGTCAGAGAAGCCAGAGATTTGGTGATGTGCTGCTGCTTGCTGCCTGATGAGGGGTCCAGGATGGGACCCAGATACTCTGCCGACACCGCCTTCATCTGAGCTGACAGACGGGGCTCCATCTGGGCGAAAAAATGTGCACCATTTGTGTTACAGAGGACAACTGAGACCATTAAAATGAGAAAGAAGTACAACAGTGGGATAGAAAAAAACTGAAGATAAAGACTGGATTTTATTAAGGCACAAAAGGAAATGAGCGTACATCCTGAAAACATCATTCAGGAGGGAAAATGTGAAAATGTGTGTCAAAAACAAAGTAAAACAAAGGCGGGACAGAGAAAAACAATAACTAAACACACAATAAATGAAGGAAAACAGAGCATTAACAAGAAGATAAGAGAGATTGGTGTCAAATCGGGGCTCCTCCTCAGAATATCATACCAAGCTCACAGAAGCAAAAGATTTTTTTATTTGTTTGCTTTTACTGCCACCTTGTGGTTCAAACAAGAATGACAGCTATGGCAGACAAACTGTGTTGACAAAATGTGAAAATTAGAGCAAAGGTATAAACACGAACACTACACCAAAAACATCGGTGTCATCTGACAACATTGTGATTCATTAAGGTCTGACTGGCTCGGATACTGCAGGGTGCAGCGCAACCTGATGATGACACTAACAAACATGTGGAAGTAATATCTGGACAGGGGACATCTTTGTTGTGTAAACAGGAAAAATGTGGATTTAAAGCTACTGTTTGTAACAAAGCTAAATAACAACTACACAAATCAGCTTTACCTTCATCTTGAAATCATCTTGGCTGTTGGATTCTTTCATTTGAGATACACTGCAGAAAAAGAGACGAGGAGAGTTATTATTAACCACATTATTATATATTTCACGTCAGAATTTTACAGGATGAACATGATGTTTTTTTGTAGAATAGAATGAAGTTTATCAGATGGTGGTGAAAGATTTAAAAAGAGGTTCAGGTGAGAGGAGGATGTTGTGCGATGTTGTGTATCGAGGATGTTGCGTGGGCGAGCAGACTGCAGTCTCACCTGCTGTCAGAGGCTTGGCTGAACTCAGACGGCTCCTCGTCTGTACTGGCATAACCGTTTTCTGGAAGTACACAAAGTATGCAACTTGTCAGCCCTCATCACACCGCACAAACACTGCCACTCAGTATGTAGCACGTTTTCCAATCTAATATCTTTCACTGTACTTTCAGTTTTAATTTATTCTCTGAAGCTGATTAAAGCTCATCATTTTCTGTGTTTCTTACACAGATATGAAGTTACGAACAGATGATTTAGAGAGACATACTGATATAAAACTTTATTTTATTTCTTATTTATTTCTTTATTTCTTACTTTTTTTGTTGGCTGGTTAAGCACAATAATAACAGTCTTTTATACTTTCATGCATACGATTTCATCACACCTCAAAGCTAGCGTGTTAGTATTACAGTAACTGAAAGAGAAAGGTAACAAAGAAAGGAAAAGAAAACAGAGCAGGAAAGTTGCACTATATTGCATAAAGTCTTACTCACTGACACACAGGCTGAAACACACAAACTACAACCACCACTCACCCTGCTGCACGTTGTGGATGAGAGCCTGAAGTTCAGGGATGTATTCTGCCTTTTCTCGCAGGGCATCCAAGATTATGTGATTGTGGGATGAGCCAATCACATCGGTCTGTCTCAGCTGACCCTCCAGCAGTCTGACCTGAGCCTCCCTCTGAGCCACTTGTAAACTCTGCAGACACACAATGACCAAAAAGTCAAAGAAGATAATGCACACACACACAAACACTAAAGGTTTAGAGTTGCTATTAATTACATGACATAAGGCATAAGTAATAAGTCCACAAAGTTAATCATGAATCATATCATGTTTTAATTTTCATAACGGTGTTGCTTGGTTGTATTAAGAAATACGCCCTTGACATTGACATGCAGTACAAAGAAACACCACAAGATGGCACTGCAGCTGCACCTCACTCACTTCTAGCACTGAATTAATGTCACTGCAACATCAATGAATAGCATGATTACATTTTTGCCTGTAGCACAATATGATGACAAATTATTTGGATTTACGGTATGGATTTACTTGTAATAGGTCCTTGCTTCTTCTCCTCATCTTTTTCTATGTTAAAGCTACATGTTGTATCAACATTTTGTGTGAGCGAATGATTTATTCCAGGTTTTACGCACAGAGTGCAAATTTAAATATCTTGAACGACATTTTCTAAATGTTTCTAAGCCTGTAAAACACACCCGTGGACTTTAGCTTTAATATGAGGGCCTCTTTGCTAACTCACTTTCTCTATGGAAGCCTTCAAGAAGTGATCCAGCAGGTGGCGAGCTTCAGCCAGAGAGCAGGAGCTGATCACCACTGAGGTGTCCACTGAGTCCAGCTCATCCTGCAGGAAAACACAATCCTCTGCATTACTAGAGGCCTTCTGTCAGTTCTCACAGCTGGACACCAAGCATCACTGTGTGTGTGTGTGTGTGTGTGTGTGTGTGTGTAGGGCTCATACCTTGGTCTCTTCTATCTGTACAATGGTGGCCTGACAGTCAGACAGACTGTCGTTGATGTAGTCTATATTGGCGTTCAGCACCTCAATCTCCTCGTTAAGTTCCAGAAGGAGGCGGTCTTCTGCTTCTGGTCCTTCCCCGTCAGCCATTAGCACCTCCCTCTTGTGTGAGAGCGACTCTTGCTGGACCGTCAGCTCCTCACGCTTCTGACTCAGCAAAAACCACAAACATGCACACACAGCACAAAGCAGTAAAAAGAAAAAAAAAAGAAAGAAAAAAGTGAGTGCCAAACTTACAAAATTATCTCCCTATTTCTAATTTTTCAAAATATACAAAAACTTTTTTTTAACTTTACTAAATCTCTGTCACGTTAACTGTGACGATTAGGACATAGCAGACATCAGAAGAAAGACTGTTCCCAAAATGTTTGATTGTAACAGTCTGCGTCTATGATGAAAGGAGGAAGGAAGAGACTCAACCAAAAAAGATGTGACTAAGATGTAAATTCAACTACTTCTGCTGCTGAGACTACTTTGCAGTGTGTTCTGATTTTTAATCCCCTCTAATACTGCTTCTCATTTCACAGAGTATATTAGCTTTGGTAGATTGTATCACAACACACTTTTTCCATGTCCTCTGAAGTGATAAACCAACTATAAGCCCTGTAACAATACCTCAAACAACACTATTTCCCATCTTAATCTAGAGTAAAACTGTGAAGGCCATTCCTACCTTGATAAGGCGATCCATGTCGGCTTCCACGTTAGAGATTGTCATTCTCTGCATGACAATGTCCATAATGCGACGCTCCAGGGCTTGCCACTTCTGACGGGCTGACTTGGAGAAACTGCCAGCTCTCCCTGTCGCTCCAGTGCTACCCAGGCCTGCTGGCTTACGCTGCAACTTCTTCCTGCTGCGGAGAGGAGAGGAGAGGAGAGGAGAGGAGATAAGAGGAACATGAAAAACACAAAAGATTCAACAGAAGTAGGATAGATGAGAAACTAAATTAAACCTGCAGTAACTGAAACAAGAAACAATAAATCAAGTTGTGAACACAACATTAGCCTTTACATCACATTTTAAGCTAATATGGTGAACTTGGTGAGCATTACCATTATGTCATGTTTGTGTCCACCTTAGGGAAATACCTGGCTCATTAGCTGCTAAATGCGCCACTGTGTTGATCTAGTGCAGCTATAGTCACTATGTGTCTGTGTACCGTTTGGTAGTGTACAGAAAAGATGAAAATAGCTGCCTGCTGCAACCGAAACAATACGTGAGCAGTGAGAGTGAATAAAAAAAGTAATGTTGTGGCCAGACAGCTAAACAATGAGCGGAAACTTACTGTAAACCTCTGTCAAGTCAAGAGGCGAACCCTTCACATTATGAAAATATACAGCTGCATGAAAAACAGTGTTTAACAGGAGCCTGTGTAAAGTTGAGTTTATGCTATATTAACCCATCTTACCTAATGACCCTGGTTCCATCCATGCTCCCTTCACTCTCTCCCATGTATCCGAACACATTGTTTTTGTTGTTCCACTGTCTCACCAGCCCACTCACAGTCCTCCCAGTCTCAGGTTCAGAGCTGCTCGCCATGGTGCTGGCTGATAACTCAGCTCCAGAGTCCGTAACTGGGGGGATCTGGTTCCAGCGGGCCACTCGCCCGGCCACGCGATCTGACATGGGTTTGGCCAGGCGCCGCAGGGCGGTCACCTCCTGGGTCTTTCTGCGCAGCACCAGCTCCTGCTGCCGCTTCTGAGACTCCAGCGCTCGAATCTGATACTGTTGGGACAGGAGGGAGAGAAACAGGCCTTTAATGTGATTTGTTATTCAAGTCTTCATCTGAGCCTTTTGCACAACAGGCTTACAAAGTGTTGATCATGGAAGGATTTTAATACTTGGGATGAAAACCTAAATAACAGGATTATGAATGAGGCCCACAGCATGACATGTCTAAATGTGTCCATGCTCATTAATAAGCCTTCTCCTCGAGGGAAAACAAATAAAATGGAAATGAATACACGCAGAGTATTTACTAATCCTCAAAACATAAATGCCATACCAAAAATTACAATATTTACGTGATACATAAATCAGGCTTTTAATATGAATATGAATTACTTTATTAATGTGCCAGGTGGAGAAACAGATGGAGAAACTGACTATGCATATTTGCACACACCCTCTCCAGCACAAATCATTCTTTAAATACAGCACTGAAATTAGAATTCAATCATGTTGACAGCGGCGGTAACAAATATGTAAACATGGCTGGAGTTTGTCTGACCTCTTGTCGTCTCTGCTCCTTCTTGAGCTGAGCGATCTCACGGTTCCTCTTTGCCTCCACCATTCTCCTCCTCTGCTGCTCCTCCTTCATCTGCTTCATCAGTGTAACCTGGGAAACAGCAGAGAGGTCAGGCTTCCTAAAGTGCACGAATATTCCCGCTCAAACAATTTTATTTGTCCGTGCTCCTTACCTTGGCTTTCTTCATCTCGTTGACCTCTAACTGCAGTTTCTTCAGCTCCCGTTCGTACCTGCCCTGGTTTTTTAGGAGACGTGCATGCTCTTTTTGTGCCGCTTGCAGCTTCAGCAGGTCTCGGTTCATCTCCTTGAGACGCTTCTCATACTCCTGCTTGATTCGGTTGGCCTTCTCTTCTGTATAGTTCTCCATGGACACTGTGCAGACATGTGATAATGTTAATTACCTGTGGAAACTACCTTTCATGACACTTTTACTTTTCTACTGATCAACCTACTTCCGGGTTTCAACCAACCAGCCACATGTGTAAACTACAAATCCCATGATGTGTTAACTCACTGAGGTTCTGCAGTACGCGGTCTCTCTCCAGCTGAGTGTCTCGGATCTTGTTTTGCAGGAGAATGAGCTTCTCTTCGTACTGCAGCTTCAGCATCAGCAGCCTCCGCTGGCTGTTCTCCAGTTCGTCTATCAGCTTCTGTTTGATCTCGATCTCGCAGGTCAGATCAGCCAGGTCCGCCTGGAAGTTGGCTGCTCAAATGTCAAAAATAGGATGCCAGATTAAATTCAATTCTTAATTTATGGTCTGTTTTTATTCTCAAACCTCAAACCCCATTATTAGGTACTGGCCGATTCATATTTTACAAACTGCTCATAAGTGTGCAGATTCAATATTGGGGCAGCAGTAACTCAGTCCATAGGGACTTTGCTTTAGAACCAGAGGGTGGCCAGTTCAAGTCCGGCATGTATTGGTGGCTGAAGAGGTGTCAATTCATCTCCTGGGCTGAGGTGCCCTTGAGCAAGGCATCAAACCCAGGTACCTACGTGGCTGCTCATCACATCACCTCTCCACATTTGCATGTCTGTCTCTAGCATAATGTCCTTAAAGAAAAAGGAGATGTAGCTAAATCTACAGCCAAGTTAGCAGCCTCTGTGAGGCTTTAGCAGTGCTTTCAGCTAAATGCTAAATTTGTGTTAGCACGCTAACATTTCTTACAGTGCAGCTAAGGCTGATGGATGTGGTTAGTGTTGCTGTATTGGTCATACATATATGACAAATTTAAATTAGACCAGATGATGGTTCTCCAGGAAGGAAGGATTTATCGTCTGGGGACCATGAATGTCTCTTAAATTATTCACCGCAATTTATTCAAGTCATTTGGTCTGAATCAAAGTGGTGCCTAAACAGAAAGTGACTGAAAACAAGACTCAAACGGGGTGGAGGTCTGGTCATTTTGTTGTAGGAGCTGTCAGAAACACACCTTTCTCATCAGAGTCCGAGTCTGAATCCACCAGGCTTTCGTCACTGTCAAACCCGTCCTCCTCCTCCCTGCCCTCCTCTTCGTCCTCCCCCTCATCTTCATCACAGCCGCTCTCCTCCTGCAGCGGAGACATGATGTCCTGCACACAGAAACACGCAGAGACATCAGACTGTTGTCACTGTCACTGTTTGTCTTCTCCTTAAACTCCTTTGAATGCTGACACGCGTGAAAGCGTACCTCGGTGTAATTGTCGTCTGAATCGATCTCTCCGTTCTGTCCGTTTTCACGACTCTGCCCATTCTCTCCATTCTCGTGAGTGTGCAGCTTCACTCGCTTCTTCAGACCTTTCTCCAACTCTGGACTGCAGGAGGGGAAAAAAGCACGACTGTTAAGACAGGTCACAGCTGGCACTGAAAAAAGACACAAATATAAAAAGTTCTTTCAGAAAGTTCTCCTCAAATTCTTTGATTTACTGTTGGTTGATTGTCTATCCGGTTAAAACTACAGTAGTGTGAGTGTTTTTTTGTCCATTAACATTGATTACAAACGCTCTCTTCCATGTAAGTGAGATGTCACACACTGCTAACAACCACCGCAAGAGCTTTGGGAGTGCTGCCAAGCGCTCACAGCAAAATCAGACCTCTGAAGTCATTAGCAAAGTCTTCTCATCTCACCCCTCTAGCTATTTAAATGTTATTCTCCCCTTCGCTCCATCTTTTACAACCATCCCATGTCTAAATTCCCATCTACGTCCATCTCCGTGCCATTAAATCTCAATTAGCCTGTTAGGCTGTGTACTCTTCTCTCTCATGACCCACTGGCCGACTGAATTAGAGCTTTTTGTGTCCAGGCCAGCGTTACTACTCAGCACTGGCTGCATCCCAATTCTATTCTGAAGCCGGCCATCCCAAAGCCCTAATCGACTTGTGTTGTGGCTCTTAAGCTAGAGAGAAGCACTGAGTAGGGAAGAGTATAAGGGCAATAATGTACTCTCTTGGCCTTTAAAACAAGCACTGGTTCATTGACAAGAGCTTAGAGGGAGCAATAAGAAATTAAATCTACATAAAGCTCAGATGTATGGCTACCTGACCGTTTTTTTTTTGTTTGTTTTTTTAATTATGATGTAAATATGTGGTAACCTCATCCTCCTCTGCCTCCTCTCCTTCTTCTTCAGCCTTTCGATGTCCAGTTTGGCCCGACGTAACACGTCCGTCATCTCGGCCTCCATGGACATTGGAGAAGGGGAGGAGCCAGGTGGGTGGCCCGGGGCAGGGCTGAGACTGGAGGACGGGAACGGGGAACGCGAGGAAAACCGAGCCGCCTGCCGTCGCAGCGACTCGTTCATGGCCTCGCTCTCAAGGAGCTTGGTTCTGACAGAGGAGGAAGAGAAAACAGAAAACATTCAGACTGGCTAATAAAAAGCTAATTAAAACTGCTGATTGCAATTTTTTAAAGAGGAAATAACAAATGAAAAGTTAAATTTAAAAGAAGCTTTAGAGCTGCCGATAGGTGGATATTTCACCTACAGACAGAGCTGCTAGCTCTACCCCCCTTGTTTCCAGACTGTATGTTCAACTTAGCTAACTAGCTGTCAGCTCCAGCTACATACTGCACTGGCATAAATGAGAGTAGTATAGATAACCTCAGCTCACTCTGCGGCAAGAAAGCAATATGTCAGACTCTACTCTTAAAAACCAAAAAATGAACAAAAATCAGGTCACAAAGTTTGTAAAGTTACTGCTGCCCCAGTTTCAGGTTTGATGATTATAGTGAGGTTTCAGTGCAGTGATGGCAGTAAGCAAAGTCATCCCAGGAGCTCTTACCTAAGTTCTTCAACCTCTCGGATGTAGTTCTGGATTAAAGCCCCGATCTCCTCATTGCCTTCACCTACAGTACAGATCAAAAGCAGTGGAGGTCACAGAAAGCAGTCAGTGCAATAACAAGGCGTCACTGGAAATAATTAACAATGATAACACACAGAAGTCAATTAAAGTACGTTTTAAAGGGGGTTCACGTACTTGACTTGGTCAGCAGAGTGCTGACCTCATTGGCCAGCAGATGTGTTACACGGGTGTTGAGGTGGTCGATGGTCTCCTGCATGGCCTTCACCCTGAGGCGCAGTGTATCGCTTTCTCTCTGCAGCATGGCATTCTCCTGATACAGGTCGCTGAAGCCCTCTGAGCCATCCTCACATGCCACACGCTTCCCCTGCACAGGGATTAAACAGTCAGCATGAACGCCACAAACATTTTAGGGGAAAAAGACAAATGTTACAGCCAAAAAAACTGAAACCTGAAGAGTGATTCTAAACGCATATATGTGATGCTGCAGTCCAACCAAACACAAGACTATTGTTTGGGCTCTTCAGGCAGCTATTGTTGTGTTCCGAATGATTAACACTGAAAGAATCCTGTTGTTGAAGGCTCGAACACAGAGTCACTATTTAATCCAGTCAGTAGCCTGCAGACATCATTACCTCCACCAATCCAACACCCCATTACTTCCTGACTCCAGTCACATCGCATCTCTTATTACCACATCGAGGTCAGCTCGCAGTCCCTCTTTGTAGTCACGCACTTACACCCTCTAGTAACTGTAGTAACCCCCCCCCCCCGCATAACAGACTGACAGCCTCGCTAAGTGATTGCTCGTTTCTTGTAGCCTCGGAGGTCAAAGCTGATGGAAAAGTGGAGACTGTTTGCAGACTTTCCTTTCCGATTTCTGATTCTGGCTGCATAATGGCCCCTAGCAGGTAAACCATGCCGCAGAGAACGTATACAGAGTTTCTCACTGCAAGCAAACTCAGCTACAAGATCAATTTATCTCTGCATTACTTTGTAAAATGCTGATGTTGCACTGATTAATCTTCTTCATACTCAGGCACTACGTATAGTAAATGCATAAATGGATGTGTGTGTTCCAGTAAAGATCTTTAATTTGATAGAGTAATCAGCTGCTGCAGGCACGGCCTCTGCTTTTCTTACTCGCCCTCCAGTACCACCTCCCCTTACCGCCTATTAGAGTTTCGTTTTTTCTTCTTCTGCTCAGTTACTATTCTCAGTTTCATCCATCATGTCACCCCATTCACCCCTCTCTTATGTCCTCATTGCATCAGTTCCACTGACAGCCATGTGTTCGCTCTCTTCTTCAACCTGCCACCTTTCATTCCTCATCTTCATTCCCCAACGTCTTTGTGCTCTCATCTTTTTTACCCTCCTTGTCTATACTTTTTCAAATCCTTTTTTTTTTTTTTTAATTTCCACAATGTTCCCATCACTCACCGCCTTGTATTCCATCAGTTCCATCTGAAGTCGGGCTATCTCAGCACGCAGGGCGCTTATCTGCTGGCTGGTCTTGTCTTGGTTCACCACCACCTTGTTCTTGATGTTTCGGGCTCGGTTGGCATACTTCAGTGTGTTCAGCGTCTCCATGAAGTCCCGGTCTGACGGACTGACGCAGGCAATCATCACTGTGCGACTGGAGAGGGTTCGGAAAGGAAGAATATGAAGGTTGTAGGCAGCCGTGCGTTCAGTATAACAATGTTGAGGTTGTGAGAAATGAAACCTCCTGCCTTGTCATTACCAGCATAACAGAAGCTACTGTCAATAACTAAACCAGAGCTTTACGGCTGCAACTAACAATTCATTCAATAGTAATAATCAATTCATTTGTTAATTTTTCGATGAATCATTTTGTCTATAAAATGTCAGAAAATATTTATATATATTTATATTTCATTTTCTATTATATATGACATGACATGACACAAAAGGTCACTTTTAAGAGGGTGGAAACATTACATTTTAGTTGTTTTGCTAGAAAAATCACTGAAATGTAATCGATTATCAAAATAGTGGACTAATTAAACTAATAATTTCAGCTCTACAGACCACTTGCCTTAAAAAAACAATTAAACTTCCTGATTTTTCCTTCCTTAGGTTATTAATCTTACACAATATTAACAATAATATTGCAATAATATTGCTCCAGAATTATATTATTTTCATACAATATAAATCATTTTTCTGTATATACACTTTTGTGTGTGTGTGTGTGTGTGTGTGTACCTGTTGCCTCCCAGTGAGTCCTGTAGCAGACGAGTGAGTTTGGAGTCTCTGTAGGGGACGTGTCCTCCCTTCTTAGTCTGGTCTCCTAAAGCACTGATCACATTTCCCAGCGCCAGCTACAAAACACACGCGTACAGAAATTTATTACAAACTAGTATTTAAATACAGGACAGGCAAACAATGGAACAGCATGCTTTTGTCATCTCCTTTGTTTACGTGTTTTCCATCATACCACCCACACATGGACCCACACACACGTTTCTATTTCTGTCTGTCTCACCAGTCCACAGTTGATAGAGATTCCCTCTCGGGCTCTGTCTCCTGTAGCTCCTGTGCGTTTCAGCCTCTCAGAGCCAGCTAGGTCCACAAAGTGGAATTTGGCCATCAGCGTCTCGAACTCCGGCTGGGCGATTGGGCTGGAGTCCACACCGTTCAACTCTCCGTTCTCTGCTCCTCCATTCTCTGCTCCTCCATTCTCTGCTCCTCCGTTCTCTGCTCCTCCGTTCTGCAAGTGTGGGTGGAAAAAAACAATTGTGAATGAGCATCTTGCTTGAAAATAGCAATTATTTCATCACCTTTAATGGTACAGTGACTATAATACTACATTACTTTTCTTTTGTTTTTGCTGTTTCTTAGTTTTTTTCTTCTTTTCTTGCTCTTTCCAAAATATAGAAATATCCTTTTCTCTCATTCCTCACCCCACCTTTATACCTTCTTCCTCCCCCAGCTTACCAATTTGTACCTAATAGACACAATAGATACAATAGTGGTTGTAATAGCAGTCTCACTGAGGACCACTCCACTCCAAACCAAACCTTACCATTTGTGACTGCTGGCACACTCTCATCTGACAGAGGTGGATGGTGAAGATGGCATGTGAACGGGAGCTCTGGGCATTCATCTGGGTGCTGGCTGTCGTTCGGGACAGAGCGCCGAGCTTCAGACACTGCAGCAGCTACAGGGCACACACAGTATGGAGAATGTTTGGTTATGAACAAAAAAAAAGACTTCAAAAAATGAATAACAGCTTTCTTTTTTCCCAAGATCAGACCTCAACACCCATGTCAGTGTATTTTATGACGACAGGAAACCACTGATATGGCTGACTTCAAACATTTCTTTGAGCTTTTTTGATTCTCCAAATGAAAAGAATTTTCTCTTATTATATTCTCCCTCTCTGCTCACAAATCCGCAAATCTCCACCCAAACCTTGTTTGACATTTTCTTTCCTCCCTCCCACAGGACAGCCCATCTGTCTCTCCTTGTCTCTGTCACTGTCTGAATTTCTGGAGATGACCTCCACAAAATTCAGCCTTTCTTCTCCTTCCTTTCTGCCACCGGTGAATGAACATTGAATCTACTCATATCTTTCTTTCTACTCCATCACTGATTTGGGAAGAAACCAAAACAAAGCAGCTTCTCCCAGCCAGCATTTACTGTAGCCCCCTCCCCTAAATCACCACCTGCCACCTCTGTTAACCTCTTTGTCTCTGGCTTTTCACATCTCCACTAGCAGACATTCGTCCTGCCCTCTTGACCCCATCAAATCCTCCTTCTTCCATACTGCCACTGCTGATCTGTTTCCCTTCTGATAGCTGTGACTCACTCCTGGAAATTTCTCAAGAAAGCTTCCCTCAAACGGTTTTACATCAAACCCTACAGAGTTGTATCACTCACACGAAATATCCCCACGGGTTTACACAGCCTGGCTTAAAGGCAGCATGTTAGAGCCAAGTCTCCCCTTATTATCCTCGACCTATTTCTTGTTTTTGACAACCGACCACCAGATGGTTCTTGCCAGACTTTTCAGGGTGGAGGGGATCTTTGGCAGCTTGCATGCTCTGCCTCAACAAATCAACGAAGCTTCTGTGACAGAAATCTGAAGGTGAAGTTTAAAACTGCTACATTAAAACTTAATGAGTGCATTATTGAATGTATCTTTTGTCAAGAATTAAATCAAAAATTAAGCTTTGAAAAAAGTAAGAACATGATTTTTACTATAACGTTATGCACTTTTATGACCTCGGGACAAGAAATGTCTTAGAATATACAGAAATAATACAAGTTGTAAAAGAAATGTAAAAATGATGACTGTGGATGATGCACACACACAATACAAACACCAGCACACACATGCACCCACCTCCTCCTCTGAGTGCACCAGTCTGGAGGTAACTCCAGTGGTGTAGATGCTCCCACTGGCGTCCTCGTGGATTTTAATGTTGGACTTCCTGCTCCGACTCTCCAGATCTCTGCCTCCGTCAAACAGGTCCAGGATCTCTTCATTGTACAACTGCAATGAACAGGAGCTGCAGTTTATTTACCAAGACTACAACAAAATCATTCATCTCAGTTATTTAACGTATTCACCCCTTTTCTCACAGCTGTGTTTCTTATTTACACAAAAGGTCAAACGAATGACCAATGAGGGCCAAGGGCCACAGAGGTCGACTGGAAGCTCAGCTGTTCCCACCTACCTACTGCCAAACACACGCACGCACACACACACACACACAAAAACACACACACACATCTGTTTACCATCAACAGAGATAACCTTTTGACCTGAGAATGTGCAGACACAACACACTAACAACGGAGAGAAGGACGGGCACAAAAAACAGAACAAACCACGTGAAAGCTAGAAAGACAAATGGCTTTGTATCAGAAATGTTATTACAGAATGATTATTAAGGTAATCAGATCATACACACACACCCACGTATACAATTGTCCTCCCCAAAAAGACAAACCCAAATATCTGCCTGCCAGAAACCTGGGGAGGAAATGATTACTTGTCATATTATCTCATTGCTCCTTCATAAGCATCCCTCCCTCGCTCTTATCCATCTTCTCCCCCGCAGTGATGAGGAATAATGTCAGAGGTAATGGACAACATTAATCAGGACCAACAAAGCACGAGTAGACATTCCTGCCCATCTGTCATTGGGTTGTCACTTCCTGTTTGTAAAAGCGGAGGCTGATCCTCTCGTCTCCCTGTTTTGTCCCATCTGGTTAAAGTTAATATGGACCAACATCCATCAGCACACACACACACACACACACACACACACACGTTCAATCGCAAGAAAGAACATCAATACTGCACTGTTAAGATGTGAGATTAAACATGATGTTCTACATTCACAAACATCCACATGAGTATGTCGCTAACCTCGAGGAACTGAGCGGTGACTTTGAACTCAGGTGGCTGGCTGCCGGCCTCCTGGGCACGCATCCTCCGGGTCTGGATTCCCTCAAACAGCTGGTGGACCGCCCGCGGGATGATGCCCTGCTCCTGCTGGCTCAGATTCACATCGAAGCCCGTCCCCATGGTGTAGGTCTTCCCCGACCCCGTCTGAAACACGTCATCAACCATAAGGAGCTCTCATTTACTGTGCTCTCCTAAACATCACACATCCTATATTTAGGTACGGTAAACTGTTTTTACATGCATGTACTGGCAGTCGAATGAAACAATGTGTTCAACAAACTGGATATTCAAGTTGCTAGTTGGCACGGCTGCGATGTGATGAGAGCAGCACATCAGTGTGTCTCAATATGCATTCAATAAGCAATAAACTACTCTTGTTCTGGAGAGGACGGTAGTTGAGTTTTGATTTGAAATGGACACTTCAGAAAAGCTATGAAGGTCTATTTTATTAATCAATCAATAAAAGTCCTTAATATTAAACTTTAAGCCTTTGCATCATACCTGGCCATAAGCGAACACCGTGGCATTGTAGCCCTCGAAGCAGCCCTCGATGAGCTTGTACACGCAGGCCTGGTAGATCTTGTGCTGCTCAGAGTCGATGTCAAAAACAAAGTCATAGGTGAAGGCCTTGTCTTTTCCCAGGAGGACTTGCGGTTCTCCTGGCGTGACCAGCGTGCACACATGGCAGCCTTCTATCTTCTCCTTGGCCATCTGAGGACGAATCCTGAAAGAGGAGAAGAAAAGGAGACAGACGTCAGTGAATGGATAAAATGATTCTATCACCATAGATCAAAACATGTAAAGCAGGTGTCACTGCGCAACAGCAGACAAGCTGATGCATTTGCGCACTGTACTGATCAAGTATGATACATACACTACACACACTCTGCTTTGACCTCATGTTAAATTCACATATAAACAGTGGAGAGAATATGAGAGTACGAATGGATATGAAAGGATAAAGGAAAGACATCCAGATCTAAGCCAAGACGGGAAAATAATAATCTCTGTATAACACCACAGCTCTGGGAAGATATATCTAAACTAATTTGTCTTCTGTTTTCTGCTGTCTCTAAGACGATGGCTTTAAGGACATTTTGAAGCGTTTAAATGAACATGAAACTGGATTACCACTGGAATCCATTGTAATTGCTGTGAATGCAAGCTTACGGCATGTTTTGAGCTTTGTTCTCTTTAAGACTCACAATGGACCTCTTAAAGAATCTAAATCAACGCAGCAGAACCAGAGATATCATCTTTTTTTTCCCCTCCCTACATTCTCTTCTTTGTTTGGCTGCTTCATGAAAAAATGGATAGGACCACTGAAATTATAAAATGTTGTTCAAGTATCTCCTCCACTGAGGGCGCAGCAGAATGTACATGATTTAGTGCTGGAATCTACTACATGCTAATTATATAGTAACATATAATAACCCTACATTCTTCTGAGAGCGCAGCAGTGTCTGGCATGTGTCAAACAGGGTAGAGGAGAGTGGAGCAGACTTGTTTAAATCCGTGGGCTGATTTACAAAAGACAAAAACAAGACATTCACACAACTTTATAGCGTGGAACTAAACAGAAATCTGTAACAACCGTGAGGACAAAACACATGCTATCACTATCCTTGTTGTGCTATTGAAATAAGTAAAGAGGCATAAAACAGAAAGTCCTGACAGAAACTATTGTCAGTAAGGCCGCTGATGTAATTAAATAATTAATTAAACTGTCTGTTAATCCTGCTGCTCAGGACTCCAGGCTTCCCATCCTGACAGGTAGGTTCACTGCAGTTAATTGCTTTCACCTGACATCCCTGTTGTAAAATAATCCCTGATTAGATGAGTCCAAAGGAAAGCAGCCTCCGCGCCTGAACATCTCTGAACTCAGTGACAGAATGAGGGCCATGTATTTAAATTTAGCATCTTTTTAACTTGTTTGCCAGAAGAGCGACAGAAAGTCTCGCCAGCCAAGATGGCTGATTAGTGGAGCTGCTAAAGAAGTGAGACTTTTTTTTTTTCTTTTTTGCTTGTGCCGCAGCGATCATGAATTGTGAGGAAAAATAACTTGCAGCTAAGTCTAACGTTGCTCTCACATCACGCAGTCTACATAAAACAGGAGATCTGTCCCATGCCGCACTGTTAATCTTGGGCTTTTAGAGGTACAATGTGGACACAGTGGGGAGGTAATCACTTTAAGCTGCGGAAAAAGCCATGAGCCAGCAGTATTGGGAGCACTCGGTCCACCTCTCTACATGCTAAACCCCATGGTTCAATCTTCAGGGGATGCAAATCAACTCCCCCGCACACTGTGAAAGCACCATCCCTACGGGATGCTGCAACAAAGACACACACATACTGTACACAGTCAGAAAAAAAGCTAGAGAAATCCCCAACCACATGCAGCTGCTGTAGGGATGATCACAAAGACACACACAGAGACTGTAGAAACAAATACAGTACACATAAGGTTTAAAAACAACCTCCTGTACTATCTTTCCTTCACACATGGTTCCTCTTCAGCATGCATCAAGAACCACACCCACCGCTAACACTCACAATAATCCCTTCACCCCACGTTGTTTTTATAGTGCTGCAGAAACACACAGACACACACACAAAGCTGACAACAGTATTTTTTGGACCTCTTTCAGGCCTTGAGGCGACACTGGAGAGGGTCTTCCAGGAAACAATTAAAGACATTAGAAGAGACCAATTCAGCAGCAACAGCAGCAGCATATTTACCCCGACTACCTTTTTCTGCCACGCAG
Source organism: Protonibea diacanthus (assembly GCA_028641955.1). Taxonomy (NCBI): domain Eukaryota; kingdom Metazoa; phylum Chordata; class Actinopteri; family Sciaenidae; genus Protonibea; species Protonibea diacanthus. The sequence continues at coordinate 18,105,588 of CM053978.1, forward strand.
ACAGTGTGACTCAGAAAGCAGCTTGCAGACAGATGAGTCCCTTTTATTACTGGAGGTGACCTTCACACTGAGGTTAATGTCTGTAAAACCACAGATCCCAAATGAGTGCTGTTTAAGCCAATTATTAACATAGAGTGGATGCAAGCGAAGAGAAGTGTGCTGGCTCTGCACAAAGGACGATCAGTGTGTGTGCGTGTGTGAGAGAGCTGCAGCTGTATCTGTAAAAGGGTTGGAGGTCATCCTGCTCCACTTTTCTGTTTACACCGTCTTTTGTGCACAATATTTATAGGTTCGAAGTGTCAGGTGTAACACTTAACAGCAGACATTTGAAAGAAAAAAAGAAAGAAAGAAAGAAAGAAAGAAAGAAAGAAAGAAAGAAAGAAAGAAAGAAAGAAAGAAAGAAAGAAAGAAAGAAAGAGCAGTGTACCGTATATTAAGAACATATAGAAAATACATTTTTATGCGTCACATCCATTAAGTCAGGATCTCTTTGGGGCGGCACATTTTGCAGTCGTCAGTCCTTCCCCCATTAAGATAATTAACTTTTCATCATCACTTACAGTAAAAAAAAGAACATCCCAGCAGTAATACTTTCTGAATTTTAACTTGGCGTCTTTTCTGCAGACAGTAAGCTGTTTGTACTTGGCCTCTTCTCACATTGACCACTGATTGGCTTACTGGGCGGCCACATCAGGATTTGTCTCTGCTGACACAGTACACACACTTTGGTCATTGTCAATTTAACATTTCCAGACCAAAACAGTTTGGTTTGCATTTGCTTTGTTTTCCGAGCATTCCAGATCAAGAAATACAAGGTAATTTTGTGGGCTTGATCTTATATTTATATTTAGTTCATTTAGCTTTTTCATGCTAGCAGCATCGGCTGCACGCTTGGTCGACAGTCCACCACTTTAGTGCAGACTGAAATACATCAAATTACTGGAAGAATTGCAATAAGACTTCTGTACAGACATGCATGGTCCTCAGGGGATTAAGCCTTCAGTCTTTGGTGATTCCATGACTTTTCCTTTAGCTTTAGCTGCACTTTGTGTTGCTACATGTGGCTGAATTCAAGAAAGTCCTGACAAGAATAAAAACACACACACACAAACAAAGAGACACAAAAGCAACAATGACAGTCTGTCAGCGATCCACAGGGAGAAGAAATGGAACGGCTATAAATAATCAATTTACACACACACGCACACACATACACACACACACACCAAGGCTCAGCTGGCTTAAATGTCCATCCAGCCAGCTGCACCAACAAAAGATGTGATCCATAACATTGATCAGAACAGCAAACACTCACACACATCCAGCACACACACATACACACACACCTCCTCCATCCTCAGACCACACACTCAGTAAAAGACATTTAGCAGCTATAAATAGCCCATAACAGCACGATTAAATGTCTGTATGAGAGTGAGGCGCAGAGAGAAACACAGAGAAACAGACTGTTGATCTCTGATGCAGCAAATTAAGGCGTCTATCTCATCTCATCTTTGCACACTAATAGGAAAATGGTTTAAATACCCTGAGGACTAAACAGAGTCCCTGAAAGAAGCAACAACACACACACACACACACACACACACACACACATACACACCCCTGTATTCCTCTGAGTTTGGTACTTTTTTTATGAATGTACAGGTACAAATATGGTATCCACATGTATCTACATTTATTGCCCCAATCTTGTCAGGAGCTATAAACCTACTTCTGTCACACACACACACACACAGTCAAAAACTAATTATCCACAGGCTCTGAGGGAATTCACTTATTATAATAATTATCAAACCCAATAGGGCTAATTACAACCAGACTAAAAAAAATACAAACAAACAAATACGCGCGCACACAGCACAGTCACCGTATTAAACCCTGACAGCAGGAAAAATCTTTGATGCGTGACTTGTGAGTAAAACAATCTGCAGCCTGAGGATGCAGCAGACCTCTCACAACACAGTCCTTAAGACCTCTCTAACATTTAAGACCTCCCTCGTCGGATTCCTGCCTTTGAAACCGTAAAATTCTTCAAATTCCTCCTTCAAGGTGTGACAAAACAAAATATGAATCTCTCCAGATTCAGCTCTACAGATTTACAGTATGATTTACCATCTGGAATGAAAAGAAATTCTATAGCACTGTATCCTGTCCTCTGACATGTGGAAACACTTAGCAGGGAGTCCTAAAGCTACCATTAAGTTCCACAGGGGCTCCATAATTCACACATCCAGCTCACATCACAAAACATACTATGAGAGTATATGGAAATGCTGATGCCTCAGTGATAGATCAGTTCCAGACTGGCCTCAGTGAGCAGGACGAGGCCCTGGTGCCACTGCAACAGGAGTGCCATGTTATGTCTAGATGGGGTTATGATGGTATCACGTTTGTGCTGCGAGCACAAGTAGTGGTGGCTTATGGGTGAAAAATATGGGCTTGGAGAAAACAGCAGGCGGAAGGTCAGCAAAAATGTGATACCAAATGTGTTGCTTGTGTGCATGGCTGGGTATTAAACCCCATATGCTGAAATGTGTCTGCAGCATTAATATCATATCGTATCATAAAGTGTTGCATGCTGGTACTGAATGTGTGGTTACATTTCAGCCAGAAAAGTCCTGGTCTGGTTTAGGAAATTGCTACGTTTAATCTTTCTGTGTAGTCTGTGTATGTCTGCTTGTGTTAAGACAATATCATACATATGCATTGGCCGTCCTGTTAGCTCACCTAATAGGGCAGGCACCCCGTGTACAAAGGCTTAGTCCTCCGCAGTGGCCCAAGGTTCAGTTCCTTTGATGCATGTCATTACCCCACTTTCCTGTCATTCTCCAGCTGTCACTTTCAAAAATAAAGGTTCAAAACCCTTCAAAATATCTTAAAATATGCATTCAATTTAATAAGAGAAAAAGGAAAATATGTTTATCTTCTATGTCAGACTATAAAAATATCTGTCAGGGAAAAAAAGGTTCAGGATTTGAATAATTAAAGTTGTACTATTTTGTTTATTGCATCCTCATATTTTATATTTCATATTTCATAACCCTTTTTCTGAATTTTCTGAAAAAGTCACAATATCTCAAGACAAATTTGTAATTTTAAGTAAAAGTAAAAAGTTGTAATATTTTGGGGGGGAAAGTCATAAGAGAAAAAAAATTCTTCTTTCAAACTGATTTGAAAGAATCAAAGTGTTATTTTGATAAATATGCAGGAATGCACTGTACACGTTATTTTACAGTTTTTTTGGTACAGATTATTTTAAAGGGCTGTGCTGCCTCTCTTGCCATACTGCACAAACGCCATTCCCAATATGAAAGAACCATTTTATTCGTACCACAATATTTTCACTATGGACACAGTCGGGCACACTATGAATACTAACAGAAATAGAGACTCTTAGTCTAGTGTCCAGTTTTTTTTGTTTTTTTCCTTCTTCAGCTGGACCGCTTCAGGAGGGTCCAGTTTCCTTGGGAACTGCACACACTGCTCAGGGACTCCTAATGTGCAATGACTGCATGTGTGTGAGCATGTGTTTGTGTTTACACCATTAAAATATAATGGTGTTCTAGAGGTGTGCGAATCACAGACCACAAAACTCTAATACCCGATCATGCGCCAATTATACAGTAATCCTCACCTGAGACTTAACTGTTGACCTGCTTTCCAGTCACAATCCAGGACCAAATGCCAAGTCGGTTACCAACAAGCCCAGAGTACCAATAAAATCAGCCCACTGTGATCGCAGCCAATGATAGCTGGTGCCAGTAATGCCCGTGTGTGCATGTGTGTATGTGTGTGTGTTGTCATGCTCACTGAACCTTCAAAGAACAGGCCGGTGATAGCCAGAGAGCTCATTTCCCTAATGTAAACACTTCAGTAAAGACACAGTGCCCCCCCCCCCCCCCCCCCCCCCCCCCCCACACACACACACACACACACACACACACACACACACACATAAAAAGAGACAGAGTTAATCGTATTCTCTCGAGCTGTGAGTGTTACTGAGCTCTGTTGTCTCTCCTCTGGCACAGAGCCAGTGGAGGAAGCCAGGCGCTGTGTCCATGTTTCCTTTAACACACTGTCCATTTATCAGAGGACAGCATCTACTCTCATCAAGTTTCTCAATCAAGAACTATTCCGTCGTTACCCGTCCGTCTTCCCCTGTTTTCAGCTTTAACATCACTGCACAGGAAAATGTCATTGAGCTCTTCTTTTGTCCCTGTGCTCTTGTCCTCATCCTCACACCTCTGCCTGTTTTGTAGCCCTCCCTCGGTTTATTGCGAGTGAAAACAGACTAGCAAAAGCTTGAATGGCAGAAGCAGCAGAGGGGCCAGTCCCATTTCCTTTTTCTCCTGATAACAGCACAGACTAATCGCTAATGTGGACTTTCCCTCGCCGCCTTACTTCCTCTCACTCCGGCTCGCCCTTTTTTTTTTTTTTTCTATTGATCAAATATTGTCCTTATAATGGAAAAACAGAAATCCATCATTAGGTATGAAACACAATGTCTGTTCCTTAACAACTGTTTTAAATGCAAACACACAGTCACCCCTCTTTTTTCCGTCCCACCACACAGCAGATCCAATGACTGTCGACAGATGACTGAATAGTCATTCTGCCATCTAGGAAAGGTAGTGCTGACAGGTAGAGAATACAAGCTCCACAGGTGACTAACTGTGCTGTAAGGACACTGATGAGTGGTGAAGGATGGAAGATACAGTAGAAAACCATGTTTACACAGTAAATCCTAGAAAGGGAGGCTGTAAATTAGAATTGATTTTGTGTTTTAAGGATCGGGTTTTGCCAAGCAGTGAGTGTGCTGATCCTAGATCATCGCCGCCCCAAAATCCTCTCATTCATGAGGATCAGAGAGGCCAACCTGTCCTGATTGATGAGGACAGCAGCCACATCTTTTTGTTTCCTTTGCCCTGCCCCACATTTTACCTCTCAACTCTGTTTTTCCAGAGAAAGTCAGACACACACTGTGGTTTACACACACACACACACACACACACACACACTCATTCATTGTCCTGACTCACATACGCACATGGATGTGACACAAAAGCAGATGAATCCACTCAAGCAGAACTCTGCATTGATGGAAGTGTGTCTGCACACAAAAGATTGATTTTCTAAAGTACACTGCTGGTAAGATGACAGCATTAAAAATGCATTAATTATTTTTTTTTTTTAACAATCATTAAAATGTAAGCATAATGTGGAATGGGTGGTTCAGAGATGAATCCACAGATCATTATCACCAGACTCTGCAGCCTCCGTTAGGTCAGAGTTTTACTGTCTTTCACTGTTTTGTCTTGCTTTGTTACAACCCGTAACCTAGAGAAAGTTAGAGTTTCCAGGTGCACAGACAGCAGTGTTCAGTGAGAAAATGGTCATAAACCCTTCTGTACACTAATTGCTCAGCACCAACAGCAAGCAGGCAAAGTAAGCTGGTGAACATTCAGCACCAGAGATGGTGGAGACCAAAATAGAGCTAAAAGAAGTGTGGGTACTGGTCTTACACGATGCCAGATGGCCGCATTCAACATATTAATGCCTCATGCTGTGCAGCTTGTTTCACTGCCCCATGACAATAAAAGCAGCTTTAAATATGGCAGGATTATACATATCTACTGTACATATATCTCAATGAAATTTGGTCTGTTTGATCTCAACAAAAACTGTACAAACACAAAACAGACCTCTGTACCACTGCTTGCAGGAATAAATACACTGTGTCTGTATCCTAAAACCAAATCCTGCCCCATGCTGATGCCTTGCTCTCGCCCACATGGGCTGACAAAGTAGAAGGTGGTGAGACTTAATATCCCCTTGTTGTCGTCACACTCATTAATAACCACTCAGCAGAGAGACAAGAGTAAAAACCTGTCATTGCATCCATTGTCCTTCTCCCTGCCTCTCTCACACACCTCATTTCCTTTATATAATGAGTGCTGGTAGTTGCCACTGGCTCCTAGATACCAAACTAGCAGTGGCCATTACACAATATTGTCTAAGAGCTCAATATTAGTGCAAAACAAAGTGGAAGACAGACAGGACAAATCAATGTTCTTTGTATCCTTAGCATCAATAAATGCATGTCAGCTTTGTGCATTTACGTTATTAAGTCCTCAAGACTGAGAACGCAGTGTGACAACAACAGTTTCACAATTCCACAGAAAACCTCTCTCAATATGCCACAGGTCAAAGTCACCTCCTAATTAATTTTCCAAAGAATGCTATTCACGCTAAAAAGGTGTTGCCCTCTAATTCCAAGCCTGTCTGTGCCTGTTGGTGGTATCCAAGTGGTTTTCCAAACTGCTTCAGGATGCATCCCTCCTGATTTCTCTGCACCACAGTCCCACCACACTGTCAATTGCTGGGGTGTTGGCTCTACACACACACACACACATACACACACCACAGGCTTGATTTCTCGTAAAGCCTGTAAGCACTTTGCCACGAAATAATGCACACACACTTATAGCAATGGCTTCCATTTATCAAACAAGCCTTTGAACTGATCTTAAATTGAACATGAATATAAAATGGTTTCTTGAACTGCTGCCAGACTCAACACTTTGCGTATTAATCAGCATACAGTTTATAGTATGCCCAGTTGTGAATGCAAATCAACCTATGACCAAGAAACAATGCTAATAAAGTCACAAATGAACAATAAAGTCAAACAATTTCTTTTTGATGGATAATCAGAGTTCCTCTTATTTTACTTCTGCACAGTTTTCAACCTTATAGATACCAAATAAAAGCTCTTTAATCATTTGCTGAGCAGAACAGCGTTTCCCTTTCTAAAAGAGATTAACTCCATGCAACTCACCCCACAGAGATTACATAAACAAGAGCCCAGTGTCTCCATCTGGTTCTGTTCTGTTTGCTTGTACCATACCTCCGATTAGTGCTTTAGTGTCATTGTTAGAATTCAGATTAGGATTAACCCAACTGACACAGAGGTGTGTGTGTGCCCACAGGCGGTGTTATAAACAGCTTTTTCAGGTGTGAGAATATTTTTTTTTATAGACAGAGAGACAGCATCATAGTCAGGAGTTGAAAAAAAATACTAAAAAAAGATCAGTGTCATGTCCAAGTTCAGATAAAGACAAGCATTACGTCAAACTGAACAAAACATCAAGTGTGTGTTTCCTCTCTTTGACCTGCCGTGCTTATCACTGTCAATGTGAGCACGTAGGAGACATGTTCTCAGAACAACAGGGGACAAGATAACTCAGAAGATACTCAGAAAGAAGTTTGCAACTATGGAAAAATAATACTATCTTAAAAATTATGCAAAAGTGCAGGCCATCTTCATCTTCTCTCTCCTCTCCTCCCTCTTCTCTTTTCTTCTTGGAAAACTACAGCAACAGTTCTGCGTGAAAAGGACATGACGGATGTCTTCAGAAGTGTCCTGGCAACACGTGATAGCAGCCTTTGTCAGGCTGTACACCTGATACAAAACTGTTGAGGTGGAGCTGATTAACGCTCTTTGAACCATTTACCTCTCCCTGTATCTGCCTCTTTCTTGTTCAGCTCTAAAGAGTCAAACAAATAGAAAGACAGAGGGAAACAGAGGGGACGGGAAAATGAGAACAAGAAGAGGAGAGGAGGGACAATATGGCAATTCATGAAGATCGTCGTATGTTTGACATGAAAAGGCCTGAGAACTCAGGAAATTGGCTTGGCCTATTTTGGGTGAGGAGCTCTGGGCATATCAGTGACTGTGGGATGAAACGAGAGAGGCCCCGAGGTGCAGCGATTGATGGAGGGGAGGCAGACCAGTGGCTGCTAAGGTCAAAACTGGAAGAAAAAACATTTAACCAAATGAGCAACAAATCAGAGCGGATGTGAAAAAGAACATTTGTTTCAAGGTTAATTGATCAGGGATTGTCCCAAATTTCAGCTGACAAGTGAGACTCAAAAGGGGGCTTTTATTTAATCTAATATGTACTGCTAATAGACTAGAAGTGCAGCTGAAGCTGGTGGGAATGGCATTTGTTTTTTCATGTTTCGACCTGATGATTGGGCTACATGAAAAGTCGAGAGATGATAGCTACATCCATCCAACAGACCTCATTGTGGCCTTTGAGGAAAAGTCAGGGGATCAAAGTCAGTAGGGTGAATCCTCTAGGAACCATGAATGTCTGTACTAAATTTTGTAGCGACAAGTCAAATATATACTTATATACTAATATTTTAACACACAGTATGTCACCTGACAATTCACAATCACAAATCACGAGCATCATGAATATTTATAGTAAGCAATATTCTGCCTAATTAAAGCTTTCATAACTTAAGAATATTAATCAAAGAATTACTGTAATGCCAAACTCCTCCGTGAAACATACTCACAGAGCAGCTTAATGCCACCATTTTTGATTATTGGGCTACAGTAGGCATTTCTGTCCTCTCTCCCATTTAATCAGTACTCCAATTAATTTCCTGGATCAGCTGTCTGCAGTGATTCCGGACATAAAACCATCAACTGTCTCTCTGCCTCCAATCGACCTCTCCGTCTCTCCGTCTCTCCATCCATCTGCTTGCCCATCAACCACAATCCATCAAAGACATCTTATGTGTATGCCACGCTCTTACAGTAATCAAATAAATATTCTGAGTACGAGTGAAATAACAGCACACACTTTCCCATAATGGGGTATGGATGGAGGCCATTCACTCCAAAGTCTGTCTCTCACTTTGCCCTCCAATCCTCCACATGGGCCCAACTTCACAGCAGGCTAACAGGCCAGTAGCCAAAACGCACACACACACACACGCAAACACACACATACACAGTTAGAAGTTCATATGCCGGTCTATGGCATAAATAAGCAATGAGCACCCGACTGTGCTTTGTCCCTGGCAAGGTAAGGCCATGTTAGCTATGAATGAAATAAGCTGGCATCAACTAAAAGTGAATGAGGGGTGAGAAATTGCATTTGGCTAGCGCTGACCTTGGCTTAGGGCAACAGAATAACAGGATAAAAAAAAAAAAAGACACGAGTAGACACAAAGACAACAACAAACAGAGGAGGTGATGCGTGAATTAAATGGAGGGGGGAGCTGACTAAGCGTGGAAGAGGTTAACAAAAAAAAAAAGGAAGGGAAAGCAAAAAAGACATTATAGGCAAACATTCATGAGCATGTGTGGAGGAAGTGGGACAGTGATCACAGGGGGGCTGGCGCTGGGTGTGGACAGCTGGCTTGCCCAGGTGGTGGCAGGCAGACTCGGAGTGGACACCTTCTGCCACTCCCATTTAGTCTCAACACACTGATGCACACGTGCCATCGCTCCCAGAGCGCCTTGCCTGGTGCAATTCAGTGTGAATACAAGGCCACTAAGATGACCACATACTCTGGGTAAAAATGACAGAGATAACAGATCGATCGATCTTTGGGTGATCACGCAGTCAAACATCCTTCAATTGCAGCTGCTCAATTGTGCAGATTTACAGCTGTCTCATGTGATAGTATGCAAATATATTTAGTTGAGAATTTCTCATATATTTAGTAGTTGTTCTGGAGCTTTCAGTCTTATCATGTGTTCTTCATAAACAGATTGCGATCCAGTTCTCATGGAATAGTAGATGTTCAAATTTTCATTTCTTGGACACTTCATGCAGTGTTGGTGATGACTTTGTGACAGACACACCCGACGGCAAACATTCACTGGTTCCATGTTGTCAAATATGAGGCACTTAAGCACTGAAAGTAGACGTTAGTTGCAGCCCTACATCGCATGTCATAAAACTATTAATATCAATGCCATTAACCAGTGTTTAACCCTGCCCAACATGGAAACAATGAAAACTCTTTCTTTTGCAGAAGCATGAGGAACAATGACTGAAAACATACCCTCCATCAATAGAGGATATTCTCTGCTTCCTGGATTAGACTGAGAGGTATTTTCACACACTCATCTCATGCTCCACTAACGGTCTATTCACCAACACACTCAGAGAATACAATCCACGCGAGCCACTGCTCATAGCCTTTGTGTTAACCTTCTCTATCGAGCTAACCTCGCAGGCCGGCGGCCCCGTAGCCCGAGGCACTGCTGCCGATTGGTAACCAGCGATAAGGCAGAGCAGGACTCACATATACTGCGCTCATCGGTTTGGACTGGATGTGTTAGCATGCAGTGAGGGAACTGATTCATCGATGTTAACATGAGCGTTTTCTTAACCGAGCCAGACTTCAAGGACAGTTGTCCTACATTGTATGGAAAGGGCTAGGTCGACTGTTCAAGAAAAATCAACGAACTGAGCTGTTACCCTCTCACCATCTCCAGGAATTCATTTCCGAAAGACACACGCTGTCATCGTAACTTTAAGATCTCTCCTAATACACAACCGTGGCCTCATTGCTTTCTTTTTCTCTGTTGTGAACAGGCTTCCAGGTCCTGTGACGACAAAACTGGTGCATAACACGTAAAATGTGGAGTGAAGCCAGGATTTCAGATCGGGATCTGTTAAGCACTCCAGGGGTCTCAAGTGTCACATTTTTATGCTGATATTATCAGGTAAAGTGGGGCAGGGCTGTGCAGAAAGCTGAACAGACTAGGCATGAAAGTGGAACACAAAGAGGTGAACAACATCAGCTGTGAAAGATGACATTGACCTGCCCTCAGGCTTTTCATACAGGCCAAACACTCCTCCAAAATACTCCCAATTTACCTCACTGAGCATACCTCATGATACTATAATTCATATTGCGAACAGAGGGAGTATTAATCGTCACAATGCCAACTGTGCCACTCAGTAAGAAACAAACTTCTAATCACTGTCAAAGACTCGTAGCCATCATTCAGTTTCAGATGAGCATCTCTCATTGTTACAAGGGCACATCAGTCCGCATCATCGGAGCTGATTCTGGGTCAACCCCACCCCGTCCCCCCTCATTTCCCTTCCCCACCCCGCTCGTCTGCTCTGTCTGCCGCTCCGTGGGGGGAGGTGGAGGCACAAGAAAGAATCAAATTAGCTCCCTTTCCTACATTTTCATGACAGGCGGGACTTGTCAAGGTCAGGGAGGTGCTAGCCAAAGTCTGCCCGATGCCAAATCACTTCAACAAGCACTGGCTGTTAGAATAACATTTGTTGTTTTTGATGGATACTGGATGCTTTTAGCCAAAGTGCTCCTTAGCACCATGACTGTGTATAATTTTAGTATGCGCCCCCATGTGAATACCTATAATGTGAAGAGTGTTAGAGATGTACTCAACTGACAAAACTGCGTCGCAAAATTGAGCTGGTGTGACACTAAATTCTGGCAGTGGCTCTCTGAGTTTGGAGTTCATGAAGAGGTCAGAGATTAAAAGGAAAGTGGCAACGTGAAGCAGCAATATTAAAAGTGACAGTGATGTTTTCACATGTGGTATTTTGCATTTCATATGGGCCTATTTGTGAATTATTCAAAGGCAACATGGTGAAATGTGATAGTTTAGATGAACAGGCCTGGAAGACTTCAACTGCAGCAGACACAACCACACAAAATACTGAGGATTATACAACATTTAGATGTTGTGGTGGCACATTTCAAGAATACCAAAGGCTGCAAAGTCAAACAAACACACATCTGCCAAAACCAGTGTCTGTGTTCACCTTTTTCTTTCACACACAGTGTACAATGCACGCTGCTGAGCTGCAGACTGCTGCCATGACTCTGCTTGTCTGCCTGCCTCTCTGGAGGGCTGGATAGCATTACCACCAGCCCAGCCTCCCACTCTGTCAGACAGCATTTAGCATGAGTGCTAATGCAGCCAGCCAACACGTCTGTCTGTCTGTCTGTAGGAATGTGAATCTAGCCAGGGGCTGAAGATCTAGCTTTTCTGTCAGGTACATGCACACACATGTATATTGAATTGTGCAGAGGTTTATGATATTAAGTGATAAATTGAAAAAAGGGCTTGATGATTATTAGTCTGATGAATGGTGGAGCAGACAAGCTGCAGCTAAATTTGACTAATGCTGATTTTCTAGCAGAAAGGGTGTTTTAAGCGTGCTAATCCTGCAAACGAATCTGGGCAGAATTAAAGCTGCATGTCCACTTCTGAGCACCAGCCTCTGTATTTATTTTCCACAGGGTTTCAGAGCATTTGGAGATACACTTTAGAGCTCCCTCTTTCTCATGCAGACTTGAAGTGTCAGAGACAGTGCTTTCAGTGCCATTTTCTATTAATATAAATTCACTCAGGTATCTATTTTTGTGTCTTATTCTGTATTTCAGAGTGGTAGCATAGTGTTGGCTACACAACCTGCAAATAATCTTAATGGCTTTTACCATTCAGGAGTATTTCCAAGCACCTCTTCTTCTGTGCTCTCCTGTCCATCAATGACGCTTCCTGAATCAGTCTTAATAATTCACGAGCTGATTTCACTGTTGCTAATCAGCAGTAATAGTGTTGCGCTAACATAAAAAAACATGCTGACACATAGCTGACGTAAATGACACTCACTGCCCGTAGTTTCTCTGTAGCTGTGTGACGTAAATCAGTAAATACTGCTTGTTGTTAGCTTCTTTGTTACATTGCACGGGATTAGCCAAAAGCAGTTCATGTACTTCCATACTTAGACTTACTATCTTGAATACATAATTGCATTCACACTGTCAGTAATGGTAAAATGCAGTGTACTCTCTAAGAGTACACTCTTAACAGTCAAATGGGAGGAGTGTGGAACACCGGACACTTGTCCTCCTCAATGGTCACCATTTTGGCTACATAGCAGAAGGGACAACTAGGACTGTGAAATGCCAGCTGACGAAGATACTGGAGCTGAAACAGTTGCAGTGAATACCACCATATACAAATTTAAGTTGTACATATATTTTATACTTATATCCACTAACAAAGACCACACCAACCTGGGTATAAAACTTCATTTTTGGCAGCCAAATGCTGGCGCTAATCCTGCACCCGGTTACAATTTGGAAAAGCAGATGCGTTAAAACGTTGCTATGGTCATTTCCGGTAAGCGCACCATAAATGAACACTACATACACATAAGTGTACTAATGGAAGAATCGTATTGAACTGAGAAACAGCTTAAGAGTCTACCATCATGCTAACAGCAGCACTGCAAGCAATTTGTTTTGAGCTAAACATCAGTGAGCTAACATGCTCACAATGACAGTGCTAACATGCTGGTGTTTAACAGGCATCATGTTAACCATTTTAGTTTAAAGTGTAAACATTTGCTGATTAGCCTCAAACACAAAGTACAGCTGAGGCTGATGGGAGTGTCATTAGCTTTGCAAGTATTTGGTCATAAAACGGTGTACTGTATTAAAATTGCTTTAAACACACTTAATTTAAATTTGTTTTTTTTGTGTGTGTGTGCTGAATTCAGCAGTTTTAAAGCCTCGCCCTGCTGTCATGCGTCTCCATTCACAGACAACAATGCAAAACAAACTCAGAGACACAAACTCCAGCAGTGATTAAGCTACTTAGTGCTGAAGGTGATTATGAGCCAGCTGGTCTCACACACACACACTCACACACACACACACACACACACACACACACACACACACACACACACACACACACACACACACGCACGCACCCCACCCCTTCATGACTGACAGCAGCTCTGCTGAAGCGTGCACACAAACTCACAGTCTGGCCCACATTCAGAGATCTCCATGTCTTTTGTTTTATCCATAATATCTGCACTTCCTCACCAAGCTAAATCCAATGCTGCTGTCCAGGAATGACAGAAGAGGATAAATAAAATTTAATTAAGTGGATTCAGGAGGAAAAACATTGTGTTAGAAGTAAATCCATTTCAGATGGACACAGTTAAGAGCCCAATAGACTTCAGATTTCAGAGGCTGAGGAATGTGACTGTGTGTTTTAGTGTAAAGAGGCATAAAAAAGATAAAATGATAAAGAGAAGAGGAATTCTTCATTTTACGCTCCTATCACAGGTTTACTGGAAGGTCCTGTCATATTTCTAGTTCACTGATTAAAAAAGCGGAAGAGAATATCACTGATTAGATCATTTAGCAAGAACATTCAGCATTAAAACAGAGAAGTGAATTCAGTCTATACAGTCTAGACACACCACCTGAGGGCCTCCATCCCTCTGCCTCTTCCTCCCTCTGCGGGAATATTGCAAACATGTGCAGCTGTGCCCGAATTATTCGTACACACAATGTTCAGACGTACACACACACACACACACACACACACCCCATGCAGACACACACTGACTGCATGTTTGGCTAAGAGCTCATATTTGCATGCTACAGTAGCCCTTTTGACAACAGAAGACACACTTGCTCCTTTTCCCCCCCTCCACTCCGCCCCCACCCCTCCGTCGGCCACCCGCCTCCCTCTTTTTCCTCTTTGATTTTTCTTTGTATTTGTTGACTTGAATTGCAGGAAGCATTGCTCTTTTTCGGACGAGGGGGAGCAGTTTATGAAACGAAGACAATATCAAGAATTGACCTCTTTCTTTTGGCCCCTTCCTGTCTGAAAATACGGTCTGTGCGTCGGCCACATTCTCACCCGATCCGATTCGCTGCTATTGCTTGCTGGGTTTTTATCTGAATGTGTGTGTGTGTGTGCAAACTCAGCACAAAGAGTGCAGTGACATCAGACTCATTCACACTGTGTCCTCTGTCTGCGCTCACCCGAGAGGTGCCCTGTTTAAAGGGCCTCTGCTACGCCTCATCTTGACTCCCACACACACTGACACACACACACACACACACACACAAATCCCCTGTGAAGTGGCCACAACAATGTCAACATATACAAATTGTTGGTTTAAAAAAAAATATGTAGACCACAGAAAAAAGCTAAATAATTAGGAAATTAATTATTTTCCATCCTGTCTATACAATCCATGAAATAGGTTTTCTTGTGTCTGAGCAGCATGAGTGATTATAGAAGGCCAGCTCCAGCTGACATATGATGAGGCGCTGATAACAGGAGAAATGCAAATGTTCTGACTGAAGAGCCTTTCATTCCCTTTTTTAATTCAAATGGATGAATTCAAATAAATACAGATATCTCTATGTGTGTGTGTGTGTCTGTGTGTCTGTGTGCATGTGCAAGAGTGGGCGAGGAGGAGGTGGAAGGAGGAGAGAAAGTGACATTCCAGCATCATGGTCGCTGTTCATGTTTTTATTTCAGTGCAGACGAGCTTGAGCAAGAGGGAATAAAAGAATGAGGCAAACATTGAGATGATGTGTCGTAATCAGAGAACACAGTTAGCACACACTCGGGATCAACGCGTGTTTTCCAGTTTTTAGTCAGAGCCCGCAGAGGATGAGCAAAAATGCGCTTTTCCAAAGTAGGATTTCAGCTTCGCTCACTCCAGCTCCAGAGCGATGGACTGATTCCTAGAAGGTTCATGGCAAGGCTTTAGTTTCACTCTTTCGCTGAGGATTCAGTCTTAACTGAATCATGCCGACGGGCTCATCAGCAGCTCACAAAGCAGGAAGTGAACAGGAAGTGTGGATAGTCCAGAGGCAGCCTTACAGGAAGTCATTCTGCAACAGCAGCACGCTGTTCAGGAGCGCTGATGCACTTTACAGGGAGAAGTTCATCAACCGACCAGTTGCACAACTCTTTTTAATGCCCATGCCATGCTCTTAAGGCTCAACACAGAAGCACCACCTCCTGATAGTCGAGCTATCTCAGAAACACAATCAAACAGCTCTATTATACACCTGTTATTAGTTGTGTTGTTCTTTGTAAAAGCTGGCTTAAGGCATGTAGCACGGCAACCTCATTAACTTTCTTTGTCCTGCAGACCCTTTTCACCTCCTTGACAACAAACTGCTTGTAAAGGCCCAGGGCGTGTAGAGCCTGATTGTCTGTGATGTTCCTATCAACTATCAGCTTTCTTTCATTAGCGATACAGCACATACTGTACGCACAATGCTAAGCTTGGCAGCTTCTTTAGCACTCGCGCCACAAAGGACATTCACACAGAACTGTTAGGTTTGAAGGGCAACCACAAAAAACAGCGAGGGAAGTGATGCACAGCTGTGGATGGACAGCTTGGGTGTGCGTCCTGTCATGTTTCCTGCTCCTCTTCCTCAGCTGAGGCCAAATATCTGATTGGAAATGCTTCAGAGGACACTCCCATCAACAAAGCAAAACTGCTTTCACTTTTAACCAGGGAATCTGCTGCAAGCTGTGTGTGTGTGTGTGTGTGTGTTAAGGGGGGTTGAATGTTGAGACCAAGTGTAAGAATGTGCTCATGAGAAGATTACATTGCAGTACTACCCTGTGACCAGTACATACTGTAGGCTGATAATCACACACAAAAACACAAGTCCACTATTTCCCCATCACAGTCCAGTCATTTTAAAGGCAGCCCCCCCTGGGGAGGTGTGTAACCCAGACAGAGCCTGTGTGGCAAACGATTAACACACACAGGAAACAGGCGAGACTGGTAGCCTACACAGGACATACGTCCAACAACAAAACACCACCTTTTTTTTTTCAAACTCCCTTTTAAAGCTTTTGTCTATCAGCTGTGAGGGGCCTACTTCCGCAGTTGTATTCCGCTACTCCTGTTTTGTTTTGAAGCCAGTGTTTTGGTCGTGAAATGGCAAAACTCTGCAGCACTTTTATGGATTCATGATAAACTTTTGTGCTTCTGCAAAGCTCTATTTTGGACCGGCACACGATAGCACACGACAAGAGAGATAAAAGATAATCCTTTCTCTCAGGCTGAGCTCCAGTTGCCTTTATGCTCTGCGTCATAACGGTCCAAAATACCCGGGTCAAACACATGTGGGGTCTGAAAGAACACTGAATGTTTTTGTGCTATTTGAATCCATCCCTGCCGTCATCTCACCGGACAGATGAATCAGTTCTTAGTGATTCCTCAGGTGTTTTTCTGGCAACAGGGTTCAACTCAGACAAGCCTTGAGGAAAAGTCTGTTAAGGTGAGAACAGCAAGCAGCAGTCACAAGGTCAAAGACCACAACAGATGTGTCTTTGAGTCTATTTATACACAGACATGGAAGCTGACTTAGCACTTTGATGGGAGATGGGAGTCGCTTACTGGTCTGAAATCAGTGGCAAAAAAAAGTGGAAGAGCTGCAGAGAAACTGCAAGAGAGATCAATATGCAAATGGTAATTTATACACATCCTCGTAACATGCATGTCAAGTTACAGCCAACGTTCATGTCTGCACACAAAAGCGGAATTATTGACATTTATAGCAGCACATGCACGCTCAGAGCCAGCCCGGACATAAAGCTTTCAATCTGGGGCGAAACGCAGCACTCAACATAAGATAACCAGGAGGAGGTGGAGGCACGCTTGACGTGAAGTGAAACTGCACGTATGTCTCAATGTGTGTGTGTGTGTGTGTGTGTGTGTGTGTGTGTGTGTGTGTGTGTGTAGAGGTTCAAATGTAGGAGCCTTCTTATTCTTATGGCCTGTTTGCATCAGACTACGCTTATCCTGTAAGCGAATGCAGCTGCATAAAGATGAAACAGCCAAGCCAGGCGCAATTTAACAACAACCACTTAGTAGGGAGTTACATTACATGCATCCTGTCGTGTTTTACTCGACTGCAATGCAGATCTGTGGACTGTGCGTGTGTGTGTGTGTCCACATCCAATCCTCAGGCAGTCAGGTCTGAATGCAGGATAGTAGGTCATGTCACTGGTTATATGGGTATTGTTTAGGGAAAGGCCGTGCAGACATTCAGGAAATGGATGCTGGCGACTCAGACTATGTGTGTGTTGGCTCTCACAACAACCTTTTTGCCCTCTAAATGCACACTCGCACACACAAACACAAGAGTCCCGAGCTGCATGCAGTCAGCCTGAGGGTCTGCACAACATGGGAGCAATTAAACACCATCCTCTCTTATCAGCGGCCGACTTTCTTGGGAAGAAAATGGTCAACGGTCACTGGGAAAGCCGTCCCCTATACAGCAGGAAGTTATCCTTCTCTGGGTGTTTATTTGTGGGCTTCCCATTTCCTGTCAAACACACATACGCTTTTGGTGGCACTCACAGGGCATGTAAATATACACACGGATCACACATGATGAAAAGGAGTAGTGCTGGCTCGCCCACCAGCGTAGTCATGTAATTACACAAACGCTGTTTAATTACAACGTGAGGCTCATGCTAATAAGACTGATTTCAGAGAGTTAAAGAGGTGCTCGTGATGAAATGCTTGCACACCGATGATCATGGGCACACAGGAGTGTGTGTGTGTGTGTGTCTGTCACCTTCATTCAGTTACACTTTGCCACCAAAGCCCCCAGAGTTTCCCTCCAGACTTAAATCAATAACTTCAGTTGAGCAGCAGCCACCAGCTGTCACAGCGGCTTCTCTTTTCACCTTTTTTTTTTTCCTCTTTGCTGTTTTAGTCAGCACCACCCACCCCACTTCCTGTTACAGTTGTCGCTGTGAACAAGCACAAAGGAGATTCAC
Organism: Protonibea diacanthus; assembly: GCA_028641955.1. Lineage (NCBI taxonomy): Eukaryota > Metazoa > Chordata > Actinopteri > Sciaenidae > Protonibea > Protonibea diacanthus. The sequence goes on from CM053978.1 coordinate 18,124,045, forward strand.
TCAGCGGCTGATTGACAAGTGGCTCTGAAACCTCCCCTGGGGAAATGGGGCCATCGGTTGTGAGGTTCATCTTAAAAGGCTTCTCTACCGGGCCAAACCCCCACCCATCCATCCATCCTCAACCCCCCCACCTAAGTACAATCAATGGGCCCCAAACTAAGGTCCTCAAAGGGACCCTCGATGAAGAATAGTTACATTTCATTACTACTTTCTTGCATTTGCTTTACATTTGCACAATAAGAAAGAAGGTGTTGGGGCGACTATTTTGATCACATGATTGCCCAACTTTGCATCTAGGCTGTACAATGCTCATCTTCTCATGAAGGACCAAGTGGGACTCATTAGAGTCTGGGGAGGGTCTGAGTAAAGAGAACGGTGTGTTGTGTCAGACCTCAGCCTCAGCCTCAGCTCCACACACTGCAAAATGAGAATGATTACAGACGCAGCCACAGTCACACTCCCAGCCAGTCATGCCGCCCAATTTTAGAGGCGCTCAGTGCCAGCGCATGCACATTTATATGATCTCATTCGAATCAGCATTTAGTCTTGCCACGCACAATCGATTGGGCTGCTATTATCTCCTGACAAGAATCCAAAAAGCTGCTGTGCTGCCAGAGCTTTTGGGTGCATTTCCAACAAAAGGCTGTGAATGACACAGCTCTGAAGGAGAGCATCTCTTTGTGCTCGATTCATTTTCAGAGGATGGATTAAAAATCTTTTAAAAAAAAAAAAACCTGCTTATGGGACAAACTCATGGCATATAAGGTGTTCAGCAGACATGGTTAGGTTGAGGTGAGACTGCAGGTAGCTGCCTGTGAGAATAATAATGCAAAAATGGGTTTGTGGAGGGAGAAACGCCCATTCTCTCCTGCCTCCACCTGGGTGCAGCTGTCCTTGTCACTTCACCCAATGTTAAAGCCTGATTTCAAGCCTCTGCTTCACACATAACGGAGCAACGCTGTGGAGAACTTATGCACCCATACATGAACACAATCATATAAAGATAGTGTGGTGCTGGCTTATCAATACTGTGCAGAGCACCACCCATGGATTACAAAACAAGGTGTAATAGCATGCACTGTAGCTGCTTTAACCTGCTGTATCCTACGATGAGCAGAGGCATGAAGGAGAGTAAAGAGTACAATAAGACCATAGGTGTGCATGATGCGTTTAATTGATCACCGGGAGGCACAGACACAATGTGGTCTGCTAAGGTCGGCAGATTTCCAGCAGACAGACGTAGGAGGCTTACCTCAACGCAACCTTCACACAGCAGTCGCCCAGGCTCGCCATTATCGCTTTTAAGCTTCCCCGACGTGGATGTGGAGTGTTTCGGCTGTGTTGGGTTTTCTGTGTGCGTAAACCGTGCGGTGCTGCGGCGGTGCGGGGAGTCTCAGGTCAGCGGGAGCAGCCGTCAAGACCTGCCGGCGGTGAGCTGCCTCATCGGGACCCCTCCTGTCTTATTCTTCGTCTCCGCTGTGGTGGTCATTTCTTGCTCACTGGTTGCTTGTCACATCGCAGAGTTTAAGCCGCTTTTCTTCTTCTTCTTCTTCTCTCTTTCCGTGCTCTGTGTCAGTCACTACATCCTGTTTAAAGTGCGGACGAGCGAAGCGTATGAGCGCTCCTCACTAACCACAGCGCTGCTCTCACGTTGAAGCGGCGCTCAGACCGTAAACTGGAGGGTGTAATGCTGCGTTCAGGGGCTGTCGGAAATATTCTATTCAATTTTGGAGCGGTCGTCAGAAGGCGATGGCCTCTCCAAAATCAATACTCGAATACATCTCTTGCCACACTTAACCCGTCACCATGGATACTGATAGAGGAAATGCTGGCTCAGCTGCTGAGTTATATTATGCAAATGCAAAACATTCCCTAAAACATTATACAATATGGGCACACACAGGTACAGTATTCAGATCCTTTACTTAGAGGTCCCGTGTGTAAGATTTAGTGTGATCTAGTCTTCTAGTGATCGGGCCACCTAGGTCCCCATCTTTGCCTGCCTCCGTGCTGAGCACAAAGCCCACAGGACTCCAGCTCCATGTTGTTTCTTTGGGCTGTACCCCGTGGATTAAGGCCCGACCACCAGATGCATGGTGGTGAGCTCCTCTTCTAGGTCTGGTTCCAGACTCTCTATTTTAGATGCGGTGCTGAAGCTCAGGCTCAGAAAACAACAACAAACAAACCTAACACTGGCTCTAAACAGGGCCTTTTTTGCAGTTTTTGCAAGTTTCACGGCCACTGTAGGTTCTCCTACACACTTGTAAGAGAAGGTGAGATGAGGGGTATTCAGTTGGTCTCAATCCATCCATAAAGTTGACTCACGACGATCAAATCAAATATAGGAATACAATGCTGCTACCCTTAATAAAAGCAGTTTCTATGAAAACACAATATTACGAGGATTCCCTGAATGCACCATAATCTCATTAGTTTGACTCGCAGTTGAGCTAACTGCTGAATTAGCCGCGCCTTCATTGAACAATAAAGACCAATCAGCGGGCTCGTCGGTCCTGCGTGGCCCCGCCTCGCATCACACCCACATCGGGCAGTAAAGATCACAAACCACGGCTCACGGACTGCCAGCGGCGACATCTGAGGTCCGTTAAACTGCCATAAACAGAGAGAGCCTGTTCCCATGACGGAGAGGAGGGGCACCGGTTCAAACACCTTGAGGTCAAAGGTCGAAATTCACGCAGAGGTTATAATGTTCCTGCAGAAGATGGAGTTAATTTGCTCTGGTTTGGATGGGAAGTTGCACTCCGCTCACTTCCTTCTCCCGCTGAGTCAGATTTCTTCAAATGGGGAAATTGAAATCCTTTCTCTGAGATGAGTCAAACAGACGTGTTGTTCTTTTACTGTTCCTCCTCAACTTCAATTTCTCTCTGTCCTACAGTCAGTATATATTGTACACTAGGTTTCCCTCCTCAGTTTTCTCTATATGTTGGACTACTTTAAATGACCTATGCAATTACCACAGTGTCCTATATAGACAGATTCAGATCTACACTGGCAGAGAAAGCTCCAAACTATTCCAAATCCTCATCCTCCTCATGTCGATGACTCATGGTCAAATTGACAGTTTGCCAGTGACAGTCAAGTCTGAACTACAGTAAGTTATTTCTCAATATACCGCACATGCAGCTCAAGTTAATGGTTTCACAACTCCACAGACTCCATCTAGGTGGCCTTTTATGCAACCAGCCATGTAGTGGTGAATAAGGAACACTGCCATCAGTCTGAATTTAGACACAATCACTTTTATGTAATAAAACACAGTCCGTGAATGGTTGCATTAACTATAAACCCATTCTGTGTGCAGAGAGGAGCTTATGACTCTAACTATGTGTGTGTATGTGTTGTTGTGTCCCAAGGACCAGGTGGCGATGTTAGTGCCATACAGGCTACGTTTCTCGGAAGCAGTGCTGGAATCCACACAAGATTAACATCCAGTTATGAGGATAAAGCTACAATCCTCCTAGATCTGCTGGGAATCGGCCACCACCACAACCAGAGGGGGGGAAAAAACACACACACACAAACAAGGGTGGTGCACACGCAAACATACACTCACCTTATTTTGCGTCTGGTGAACTTTTAAGACCATCTTGTACAAGCTATTACATAATTAGGCTGCACTGTTTTCCTAAGCCTATGTTGAGTCCCTTTCATTCCCCTTCAGGCGTGTTTACAGGTTTCTCCCCTGTATGCCTCCTCCTCCTCCTCAGCACTTTACAATGTAAAAAAGCACATTTCATAAGCGTTCTGTGTGGGTTATAAAACCCTCAAGATATTTTAATATTGCAATTGCCAAACTGAAGCATAATCCCTATATTTAGGGCTACATACAGTCAAAATAACAGCACCCTAATTACATAAGAGGCATTCAAATACAATCACTCCAGCCGCCCTCGGCTTCTGTCAGTCATGGTGAAGTTGGCAATTTATTCTCCCATGTGGATTTGGCATTTTTCTTCTTCCAGCAACACACACACACTCACAAAATACACTTCATGAATACTTCTTCTCCTCATTTCTGCAGCATGTGATTATATCCTGACCTGGAAACAAGAGAATAAGTCATAGCTTTAAATGTAAAACAATCTTTTTGTGGCTGTTTTTCAAATGTTGACTATGTCATTTTGAACTGAGACACATTTCATTGCAACACTGATGAAAAATAACATGGAAGACACTGATAAGGGACAAAAACAAAGACTGGCCTGATTTCCATCACAATATGCAACCATATATACAATGTGACGTGTAAAACCTACAATATCAGGCTTGTGTATTAAATTAAGCAAAAACCCATCTAGTTCACCGCTCCAGCCCATGCTTCATGTTGCCTCTATCAGGGAAAAAGATGAGAAACAAGACAGAAAGAAGGAGATAGAAGATGAGACTGCACCCTAATGTATTCTCCATACTTATTCTTTGATGTGTCTATAATCCCTCACATGCGTTTTCTATATTTGGCTTTGAAGCTCCATAAACTAATCCTCAGTTCTTTACCGTAACAAAACTGTTTGAATTGGCCAGGATTACACACATGTACAGTGGACGAACTGGCTGGCTGGCAGAGAATGACTGAAATAAAAAGTCAGGTGGTTGTATTATGCACAGTTGTTTCACTTTTCTGTTTTTGTTTCCCTCCATTTCCATCACAATGGATATATGAGTGTAATAAGTGTGTGCACAGATGTCTGATGGTGTCTGTGCTTTATGTTTGCATGCGTGTGACAGAGGAGCTACTTATGTGTCTCAGATTTATGTGTGTCAGCTGCAGTGGTTTAATGCAGAGCAGGTCTTTACCAGTTCTTGGCAGTGCTAGACCCCCTGTAGTGCTTTGTCCCATCACTCTGCAAAGCTCAGCTTTCACTGCCTACAGTAGAAGTGGTGAAAGTATGTCTTTAACGTGAGCTGAAAATTAAATTAAACCTTCTGTTTCTTATTTGAAATCTTGATGTCAATAATTTGATGATAGTTTGATACTGCTTTCAAATTTTTCGAGGGCTACAGCCTGCGTAGCATAGCACAGCACAAAGACTGGAAAAAAGGGAAAACAGCCAGCCATGCTCTGGCTGTTACAAAATCTGCCTACCAACACTTCTAAAGTGGACTAATTAACTCTTTATATCTAATTTGTTTAATCCTGGAGATGTGTAGTCTCTGTGGGGTTAGCAAGGTTAATCAAAGGAGATGGCTTCTAGCCAAAAAGCCCCCCAGAAACCACAAATTGTTGGCTTTAACCTTCAGGTTTTTGTACGGATATCCACTCAGCTCCCAGTTTATCAGGTACACCTAGACACTAGTGCAGTCGAATAAAAAAGTCCTAATATATAAATATTTACAAATATTTACATTGATTTTGGTCATTGATCATTTTGTAAAATGTAGTTTGTGATGATACTGTTATTTAGCCTAATTGTATTGATATGAATGGGGTGGACAAAATAATATAAACACCAGCAATATAATTTAACAGCAACACCTCTACAAAACACTTGAGGGAGGTTTTATTTAAAGGCTGTTATTAGATTCATTAGATTCATTAGGTGTACCTAACTGAACTGGCAAGTGGCAAGTATACGTATACTGCATGTATACTTCACATATATACTGTACAGTATGCGTGTAAACATGTTAATTAGTAAGCTTTAGAGGTGCTGGTCGGTGTACTATGAACAGAGTCAAGCTAGCTGTTTCCCCGCGTCCCTTTAAGCTAAGCTACGCTAATCAGCTACTGGTTGTAGCCTAGTGAAGAATGAATGAGTGGTATCAAACACCTCAACTAACTCTCTGCAAAGTTTGTATTTATTGTTTTAATGTAAGTAGTAGTTACTTTTAGCTAACTACCCTGGTAATATGTCAAGGAAGCTGCAACATTTGCAGGAAACATTTAAATTGTGTTCTGACATGATTATATGTAGTTTGATCACTCTCTGATATAGATATATGTTCCAGGTTTACCCTTAGTAACTTTTGCAATTATCGAACTTATAGGAAGAGCAATATACTGTACTTTAGGATCCACGCCTCAGAGAGGCCTGTGTATAGATCATACATGTATTCACACACAGGTCACTGCAGGATGTAACGGTGCTGAGCGATCAGTAATGACTCATGGACATGATCCCCGTAGAGCAGACCTACATTCCAACTCTCATCCCGAGGGCAAAGGCTGACCCACGCTTTGCTCTCTTTCTGCCCAGGCTCTGATTCCTCTTGCTGGACTGTGACCAGTCAGTGGCTGGGGTGGAGACAGGAGAGTGGCTCGTAGTGACTGCTGCAGCCTCGGGGTGTTTGAGAGAGGTAGTTATAGTCATTGACTGACTTACTGCTGCATCACAGAACATGAGGCCAGTGTGTGAATGCGTGTGACATGAGAGGAGGTCAACAAGGAGTGGTTGTTCTTAAGTCCCCTGACCCGAGCCCACCACATGCTTTTACTCACACGTTCACAAAACACTAATGGAGTCCATCTGTATCAGCTAACCCCCCAAAACTCCATAAACAAGCTGCGAGCATAAAAAGCATAAAAATTTACAGTTTAGTACCCCGTCTGTACACACAACAGGTATATCAGGGTGGAACATAGTACCTATGATACCTTTGAATTGTGAATAAGTTAGTAAAAGTCTCCCAAATTTTGAAAAAAAAAGAGTGAAATAAAACTGAACAAACTAAATATACGTAAACTGAACCTGACTGATTTTAATGGTTTGTGAAATTAAGATAACAAGATAGTTTTACTGACTCATTATAGTAGCAACCTGTCATTAAATGAGTATAATTACCTAATTATTTTGTGTGCTCATCTTCTCCGTCATCTTACCCTGTCACCTACCGTCTCATTTCTCGCAGGGCAATCCTGCACCTCGTTTCTATGGAAACAGCCTCTGAAGGAGGCGAGCAGAAAGGGACAGGAAGAGATGCTGAAATGGCAGAAAAGCCTCTTTGTGCTCCCTGAGGATCTCAAAGCAAATAGGCCTAAAGATGGGTATAAAGGAGTGGTGCCCAAAGTGGGGCCCGCAGACCAAAGATGGCCCACCTGTTTTTCTAGCAAAATGCAGTTAAAAATTTTAAAATGTTTATGCTGTTTTTTTGTGGGATGAAGATGCTCTCCACATATGTAAGGTTATAATTATTAATCAGTTTTCATCATCCAAACATGACAGTCACACTTTGTGCATGAGGTCAGTCTATTAAGGAAACTTGCGATCCCAGCACCATTTTGTATCTGATCAATAGAATACAACACAAAGTATTATTTCTAAACATAGTATAGAAACAAACTATCGGAGGTTGAAAATTAAATGCACTTTTTGTTCTATTGTCCAAATGTATCACAGCATTAGCTCTAGGCTTTTTCATAAAGATGTTGGCAGAATGTCCTGATTTGTTTTCTGTGTCGGATGAATGCAGACTAAAGTTCCTGTTTATAGATGAAGTGTTTCACTTTGTTTGTGCTGAATGCCTACCGACATAAGAGGGTGCTTTATGTTTGATGTGTTTAAAAGAACAGTATGTGCCTTCATTTGTTTTGTGTTCATATTGTTGTGTCACTTCAGGGTTGTGTTCATATGTCTGCTGTGCATTCTTTGACATGTACAGTGTATTGTATGTTTGTTTTTTTGCTCTTATGTTGATTGATTTCTTTGTTACATTTGTAGTGTCCTGTAAGTTCATGCGGGCTGGGCACCTTTGGTGAATGACACTTGAAAAATAAATATACAATTACAATTGACATTGTTTGCTTTTTTTTGCCTATGTGCCACCCACCATTAAGTTTGAGTTTTGGCCCTCAAAGGGAAAAGTTTGGGCAATTCTGGTATGAAGGGTTAATCACAGACACATACTTACACCTGAAACCAAATGGAAGATAAGGAGCCAGGCTCCTGACTTCCCCTTTGAAGCCACAGAAACAGATTTCTGCAGATAGGTTCTTTTAAGTCAGGTTTTATTTCAGTACTTGTTGTGTGCAGTTTGTTTCTTGTAGTAAAACAGATTGCATTCATTTTATCTACAACATCTATCTACTATATGTGAATACACCAGTGTCTGTATGGTCTTCAAACTCAGGAATGCACACACACACACAAACAGCCACACGCACGATATAAAAATATGCGCAAGAAAAGCATAAAATCCCAACCATTGTCTACAACTGTCACACAAAGACACACACACACACACACACATGAAATCTCACTCCATTCTGTATCAGAAAATTGGATTGCTGCTCCAGAATAACTTGATTATGAACAGCCTCCCTCTCACTCTGGGGCGGTATCACTTAATAAAGCTAAGTGCATTGACACGCCAGCGCCCACAGTCATACACACACAAAGACACGAGAACACACACGCCGCTGCGGATCTATATATCAAGCTATTACATGCACCAGATCAGCAGTGAAGAATAATATGAACAGATTCGAGGCCAGAAATCTTCCTCTAAGACATCATTCAGTCCGCTGGGGACTGATTAAGATCTGAAAGCTACAGAAAGGTCAAATATGTCAGCATTAAGAATTTGAAAAGACTTCTTTGAGTCAATAGAGTCATGTGTTGTCTGAGTGCAGCAGTATGTGGGCCAAAACTGAAAACAAATGCATGGAACAGGCATGGAAAAACACTATGTGACAACTCAGTGTGTTACGTTACGGATACTGAAGCAGCTTGTTTGTGTATAAAATGCATTGTAGAAATACATTAACAGTCCATATGACTGTATCAAACACATTGATGTAATTAGATAATGTTACTGAAATAAATACAGCAGATGCGAGATATGATACAAACAGTAGGTGAATACACCGGATCAGAAAAAAGGAAGAGAATGTAACATCCTCTTTCATTAATTTATGGCTATATAGCACACTAAATTTTAGAGATTAAACTGCTCGCCAGTATATTAAGGGGTTACATTTAGCTCCATCTTGACTACTTACACATGCATCAGCAATAACGTCAATACAATGATATATAACACTGTAAAAGGGGGAATTTGGCATAACACAACAAGTACTTACTTTTGACACTTAATCACTTAAGCAGCCTACATCTGTACTTTTCCTTAAGTCTATTCTTCTTCCAGGGCTTTTGACTTATAACTGATTCACATTCTGGTATTGCAACATAACACCAGTCTTGCACCATGTACACACACATAAAACACCTAAAGTAACATGTCTATCCTGTGGTACAAGGTTCAAGTTTCCTTTAGATCTACTACAATGTCCTGGTTAACTAGTCATTTTATTCATCTTTCTTTGTCTCGGGATGTAACAACATAAGAAAATACTTAAACGTATTAGATGTGTTTGTCTAAGGAGTGATATGGGGCAAAGTGGGAAGCTTACTGGTTTCAGAGCCTGTGATATCCTGATGTACAGTACATTTACACCTAAGCTCTGTACCTCCATCTAGTGTCAGGCGATAGTACATACAGATAAGATCCCTCATTGGGTCTCTCTCCATCACTGGCTCAGTAGTCTATTTCAAGAAGGCTGAATCTCCTGTTGATCCCATCTCAGTGTAATAAAATCTCAAAGTGTAATAATTTGACCATTAGAAATATGAATGCACATCATCAGTCTTCAATTTGATTTGAAGCAGTATATGTGAGTGAAGTCAAGTAGAGATCTTCAAAGTTAGTGTCTTTTTAGTTCAAATTTTCTTGTTTGTACTCTGTCCTTCTGCCAGGGTACAGCAAGTAAACACGGTCAGTTGAAGCACAAAGAGAGAACTTAACACTGCTTAGGGGGGCGGTGCCCGCATCCTCCTAAGCGGCCTTCGGGATGCCCTAGTTATAGTAGCTTACCTGGTAAAGAGTGTGCTCCATGTATCGGGGCTGTGTCCTTACTTGCAGCAATCTTGGATTCCAGCCCACAGCCGTTTGCTGCGTATCACACCACCTGCCTCTCCCCCCAAAAGTTGACATAAAATACATGACATGAGGAGACTTGATTTTTGTTTATGCAAATTTCAAAATGTATGTATGTACACAGAAGAAGGAATGTCTATGTAGGCTCAGCAGGAATGCCATAAACTTCGTGTTTAGTTGTGGCCAAAAACAGGCAAAACCAACTTATCCAAAAAGGGGATTAGGCAGGTAGAAAATAATGCTTGAAAGCTGAGGAGGAAGTGCTCTAGATAATCTGGCAGGAATGACTGGAAATGGGCCTAATGGAGGACTGATGAGGGGAAGTGGGAACAGGTGTGCAGATAGGCATTGGAGGGGTTTGGTGATGGAGAACGGTGGGAAAGGGATCACTGCAGGGCAGGAAGAAGAGGCCGGATCTGAAGTGAGAGGAGAATCAGTATGTGGTAGATGACAGAGCACACAACAAAGTCTGACTAAGAGTTGGCTGAAGGCGTGATACCCCATGTCTTACATCAAAATAGTTTTTCAAGTGTTTTTCTCTGTAGCCAGTTTGGACAAGAGCAACTGTTCAGTAAAGAAAGGAAACTCTTGATGTACATGGGGCCATAAACAGCATAAACATTATTTCAAGACAGATTTGAAAAATGTGAAGCTATCATTTTATTTATCTTTTTATATTAAAACATGAATATTAACCAAACTCATGGCTGAGTCATCCGAACATCCAATATTTTATCTAAAGAAAGAAATAAAGGAAAGTGATTAAAACCTGAGGCCTTAAAAGTGAAAGGAGCCACTTGTGTTACTCTGCTCTGCGGATCTTTTAACCATTAATCATTCATTATCTGAGGACCGTAGCCTCCCTGGAGAGGAAACACTCTGGCAACTGGTAGAGACAGAGCGGAGAAACTCTTTACTCCTACTATGGTGCCCAGTAAGTTAGTGTATGGAGACTAATGACTTCTACGGTGTTATCTGTGATGTTAAATTAACTACAGAGAAACCTCTTGTCATATTTGATCCAGGTACAGAAGGATCAGACAGAAAGAAAGAAAAGCAGAGGGAAGCTTTCTTTTTTCCCACTTTTTTGTCCGTTTGACAAGCGCTCCCTCTCGCCATGCTGCCGGCTCAGGAGGCAGCCAAAATCTACCACACCAACTACGTGCGTAACGCCCGCGCCGTCGGCGTGCTGTGGACCGTCTTCACCATCACCTTCGCGGTCATTACCGTGGTGGTGTTCATCCAGCCCTACTGGATCGGGGACAGCGTCCACACACCGCAGGCCGGTTACTTCGGCCTCTTCCACTACTGCATCGGCAACGCGCTCACCTCGGAGCTCGTCTGCAAAGGGAGCCCGTTCGACTTCGGCTCCATCCCGTCCGGCGCCTTCAAGACCGCTATGTTCTTCGTGGGGATCTCCATGCTGCTGGTGGTGGCCAGCATCGTTTCCTTCAGCCTCTTCTTCTTCTGCAACGCGGGGAGCGTCTACAAGATCTGCGCCTGGATGCAGCTGGCCTCCAGTGAGCTTTGACTCAAGTTTGTGGCTGCGCACATGAGAGTGACTATAAAAGTGATTAGAACAGTTGATTTGAGCCATACAAAGACATGCATTTTATCTCTGACTGTGGCCTCTTAAAACACACAAACTTTAAACGTTAATAAATAATTATTAGGCATCAGTTGCATTCTTAACCTTTGCCATTATGCCTTATGTTATCCCCAAAGAGCATGGATCCAAATGTCAGATTGTCCACATTGGTGGAAGTATTGAGATCTTTACAGAAGTAAAAGTAGTAAAATGCCACACTTAATTCTAACTAAAAGTCTTTCATTCACAATATTACCAAAGCACAGAAGTGCAGAACTTCTGTGCATTTTTTAGTGAAGAAAAAGAAAGATGTTTCCCTCTGAAATGTAAATATAAAGTATGATAAAACAGAAATAGTCAAGTAAAGTAACTTAAAATTGTAACTGAGAACATTTGGGCCAGATAAAGAAATAAAGACAGAAATGAATGCAAAACAAACACACACCATAACAAGATCATACAGAGGCATAATAGTGACTTTGTCTGGTAAAATTTGAGGGCATACTTGACTATCTACAAAATTAGGACTTAAGATAGGAATTTTAGTTCAACATCTGGCAACGTTCCTTTTAATGCACAGATAAACACACACACAGACGTGAAACCTGAGTCTGTTTTTGAAACATGAAGCAGCTTGTGAACAGCTGCAAGTGAAAGGACAAGCCTTTGATGATACAAATAATGAGATTAACCTGAAGGTGTGCTGTTACACTTTCTCCTCTGCCTCCTCATACCCCTCACACCTGCCATTAAGTGTGTGTGCGTGTGTGTGCGTGTGTGTGTGTGTGTGTGTGCTGAATGCCACATATAGTCATCTTTTTTTAATCTATTCAGTTACATCCATGTTTTTGATATTAAACACAGTCATTTATTCAGAATGATAGAGTTTCATCTCTCTGCTAAGAGCCCCATGTTGGCTTTGATGGATATGTTTAAAAAGGTTGCTGATAGTGTAGCATTGATGGAGAGTTAATCAGGGCTAACCCTGTGGGTCTGCGGGATGGTTACTAGAAACATGAATGTGAATGAATGATAATGATGGTTTGATTTGGGTGTGCAAGGATCAGAAAGTGAAAGTGAGGTGTATGTGTGCTAATGTTTCACCTTGTCACCTGATACTTCACATGCTGAGGTACGCAGCATGAGGCTGGCTGTGTGTCTGCAGAGTCAATAATGGATGAAGTTCTTTCTGGAGTTGAGATGCTCTGGAGTTGCTAAGCAACTCACCACGTGTGTGTGTGTGTGTGTGTGTGTGTGTGTGTGTGTGTGTGTGTGTGTTTAATTTCTCTGGTAGATTCTTCACTTTATTGTTTGTTATTTCAGATGTGGAGGTGGGGGAGGTGCTGTGTGATAGTCATCAAGAGGAGCAAGATACTCTTTTACCAGTCAATATGTCATGATATAAAAACATGGTGGAGGAATACTCCACTCCAAATGCCTCATGCATTAATGTAAAACCATTATTTTACTGTGTAGTCGGTTCATAAAGTACGCTACCACTACTTACTACTAATATTTTATAAGCTTGTTTTTCATGCAATTTAATTAATTTGTAAAGTAATTTGTTAAATAAATCCAGGCGCAGATAAATGTAGTGCAGGAAAGCATTTCCCATTGAAATGTATGGTAGTGAAGTAGAAGTATAAAGTGGTATGAAAGTATCAAATTTGTACTCATGAATACTTGTGGAAATATACTTAGTTATACTTCTACCATTGAACACATTCAATGCGATTCCACATTTAAAACCTTAAAAGTTTGTATGTTTGAATAAATAAAAGCTCAAAAATGGTTTCAAAACAAACAACTGCTGGTGGAAGTATAAGGCAGTAAAATCCCTCATCCTGTGCCTGCCTCTCTCTCAGGCACATGCATGGTGATTGGCTGTATGATCTATCCTGACGGTTGGGACTCGGAGCAGGTGAAGCGCATGTGCGGCCAGCGGACAGATAAATACACCCTGGGCAACTGCACAGTGCGCTGGGCCTACATCCTGGCTATCATCAGCATCATGGACTCGCTCATCCTCTCCATGGTGGCTTTCAGCCTGGGCAGCCGGCAGGACAAGCTGCTGCCTGAGGACTTCCAGGTGGAAGAGAAAGGTACCAGGGTGAGGGGAGGGTGGAAAACAGTGGAAGGGGAGAGGAAGACACAGGCTGGATGAGGATATTTCGCTGGAGAGAAGAAAAAGATGAGAGACAAAGATACGAGAGGAAGGAAAGGGTGGACTCCAGGGAGGTAGCAAGAGTACGGTTAGAATTTTCAGAGGGTTAACTGCTTTACTTGGTGGGAAAAATAGAAAGAGGTGAAGCAGAGGTTGGGCAGCATTGAAACCTCAACGCTAAGGTGTTGAGTTACAGAGGTCTGAATAAACTGAAAACTAAATGAAAAAAAAAATCTTTAGCCAATCTAGTGGCATATCTGAGTGGTAATATTGTTTGGTCACCTGCTTTAGTCAGAACTGAAGTATTTCACCAAATATTGATTGGACTGCAAAGAAAATTTTGTACATTCATGGTGCCCAGAGGATGAACCCTCCAGACTTTACATCTAGCACCACCAGCAGTGCAATTTTCACTTGACAATGAAACATCAACATCTATTGCACTTTGTACCAATATCCATGTTTCCTAAATGATGTATTTAAATTACCGAGATGATCCTTAATCTCTAATGTCACCATGAGGTTGACATTTTTGCTAACATGCTAATTAACTAATATAGTAAAGATCCTTATGCTTGCATTATCTTTGTGAGCATGGCTGCAGACTCTTAGTCCTCTGTCATTATCTGAACTTCTCTTTTCAGTTATATTTTCCTCTCGATTACAGATGACGCCTAGGCCCCCTGAGGACAGCAGAGGGAAGAGATGGCTGAGACTTGACAAGGAGTACCACTGACCAGAGGGATTTAACTGTATTCAGAGGCTCCAGGATCGTTAATTACAACCTAAAAATAAGTTACAATAAGTTCATCCCATCCTTGAAATTGTGACAGCTTATTAACACCGTCCACCTCAGGCTTTACAGTCTTAAATTAACTATTTGCTACTGTAGTTTGGACAAATACAAGTGAAGGAACTTTTTGTAGACTTTGCTTTCAGGCATGTTTTTTTTTATTATTCAAAATGACCAATATAGAGCAGCTCCTTTTTGGACTGGTGAGGCAGCTGTCATGAATGTTAAACAGATGGCATTAAACATGTAAAATCGTCATGTTTATTGCAGTGTCAGGCAGTATTGGAGTATCTGGAGTCATTGTTTGTGGACATCCTCATATGCTCATAAGTCCTCAATCAAACTAATCTTGGATGTTAATAAATTCTTTCTATTAAACAACCGCTGTATCTGCCTTCTGATGTCCTAATGATGTATAATAAATGAATGCAGTGGTGATTCACCAGGTAAATACAACCTAGTTAGATTTTGAAAAATCTTTATTCTTATTACCTACAGGAAAAAAAATGAACAATCAAATTAAGAGGGCAGACTTTGTAGAAAAACAAGCAACATGGTTCTGAAGGGATTCAAAGCACTGTAGCATCTGTTTTTAGTACAATCAGTTATTTTCAAATCAAACACCTCCATGTGCAGTGCACTCCAAACAAAGCATTCATTTTCATACAGCTTGAAGTCAGCTGAACAATCGTCGAGGCATTTCCAAAAAGCATAAAAATAAAATGCTCAAACCTTCCAGCTCACGCCTCTAAATCTGCACTGCCGACAGTCTCATCTAGAAACCGTGCAAAGAGAAAGAGACTAAAGGCCAACTCTTTGGTACACTGTACTGTACTCTGGATGTGGATTCACATATAGTTTGATTTGACTTAATGTGAGAAATGATACACAAAGTGATCCAGGTATGAAACACAATTTTCACAATATATTGTATCAAGTGCTTTTTTTTTTAAGACAACATAAGATGATGCTGAAATGAACACCACCTAACAACACTTGAAAAAATCTGAGATTACACATTTTCCTGAAAAATACAGTTTGATTTCAGATGGGTCTCTTTCCTGACATGGGCCACAATCTTTAAAATGTGTATGAAATGTATGTTTCTGATCATGTAGTCCTGCCTGTATACAAATGTACAAAAGGTTTTAGGTTAAAGCTAACAGTGCTAAGAACGTCATTAGTCTCTCACCATGCCTGTTAGCATTATGCAGTGGTTAATTCTGAGCACTTTGCACACATTGGACAGCCAAAGGCATAAAAGCTGGCACAGCTAATATGATGACCGACAGACAGATTTGGCTTATTAAATTCCTAAACAGTATGTGGTTTTGATGGCAATCTTTGTGTCCGTTTAACGTCCTGCTGCCCTTCTGCATTTGTAGACAAGTGCAGCTTCATTTTAAATCCAACAGAGTCTATTATCTAGAGCTAAAAATACAGATAAGAGTGTGCTGTAGAGAAAGAGTTGGAGTCAGAAAAAAAAGGAGAGCAAGGTCATCAAGTCCTATGCAGCCGGTAAAAAAAAGAAAAAGAAAAAAAAAAAAAGTCATAAATATAGGGAGAAGACCAAGAGTTCCTTCTATCACCAGTGTAATCCAAATCAGGACAAAGACTCAGCAGCACTTTCTCTTTTTGTTGTGTTCATGGAAGTGTGTGTGTGTGTGGGTAGCTTCTGAGAGCCATGACAGGTGGATGCAGCCACGATGCAGTCACAGGGTCTTGCAGACATGAATGTGATTGTTTCCTGTGTGTTTTTAAGCCCAGGATCTTTGAACCTAATTTTTACTTTCACAATATGGAGAGTGGAGGTGTGTCAAATGGCGTCTAGGATGCGAGCCATGGATGGGAGAGGCACTGGGCAGCCGTGGCCCTCCTTTCAGGCACCAGGTCCAGCATTGGCAGCAGGAAGCTGCTGAACGTGTGCGCCTCGTCTTTGGACCACTCGTACTTTTCTACCAACACGTCAAATAAAGCCCACGGCTTCAACTTGGTAATGTGACGCAGGTCACCTGCAAGGAAAAATTACGTTTAAATAATTACAGTGTGTATTAGCATAGTATAGGTATTCTATAGTCTGTGAAACTATGGTTATATACAGATAATATGTAGATGTTTTTGGCTGGTATAAATCCAATGCAGCACCTCTATGAACTGGAAATAGCAGCACTAAACCTAATTTGCAGGTTCTGTCCTCAAACGGAGCAGATGGCTGCTCCCTTGAGCCATCAGGTGCTCAGTCTGAAATAGTAACTTCTGCACCAAATACCTGAGCATATTTTGAGACATGAACTGGATTTAGCTACAGCAGACAGCTGGCGGCAGGGCGGGTGTGTTTACCTTTCTTGGTAAAAAACTCCTTGGAGTATTTGCCCGCCAAGATCAGCTTCCGAGGAACTTTACCCAGCAGCTCGATGATCAGCGCGATGTGATCTATAGCGAGGTGGAGAAACACACAAACACAGCTGATGAAGCACCAAACAGAACCAAATTCAATGAATGGACTATGCACTATAAAGTCTATAACTTCCCCTATCTTGGAACGATCCCCTCATTAAAACATGATGTTTTGGGGGGGCAGATGTCTCATGGGAAGAAGATACTAACCTTCATCTCTGGAGTAGTCTTCTCCAGAGTGCGGTTCAAACAGATAATCTCCAGTGGCAAGCTCGAATGCCTGATTAAAAAAAAAAAAAAAAAAAAAAAAGGTAAGGTAGATTGATGGGATTAATCATTAGTATGGTCAGTGAGGTCAAGACCATGTTAATCTTAAAGCATGTGAG
Organism: Protonibea diacanthus; assembly: GCA_028641955.1. Classification (NCBI taxonomy): domain Eukaryota; kingdom Metazoa; phylum Chordata; class Actinopteri; family Sciaenidae; genus Protonibea; species Protonibea diacanthus. Next base: position 18,141,264 of record CM053978.1, read on the forward strand.
ACTGCGTCACTCATGTGTGCACACATCCAGGAAAAAAATATTCAGGTGCAAGACAAAAAATATGACTGCAGAGCACAAAGGAGAAAAATATGCGCACACACCGATGTGCTCAAAATAAAACTGTTTTACTCTCATGATCTCACCACAACCACAATTTTTTTTATGGTTTGGATTCACTTCAAGAGTGAACAACCTTATCCTGTCGTTCGTTAATGATGGCTTATTTTACATCACACACATGGGTGTGAGTGTGTCAGGTTAGACTGTCTTTTAAGATTTACAGCTCCTGATATGTTTTTTTTTTAACCACTAGTGTTGTTGTAGGGCAACGATTTTACAGATTTTCTCTATCTCATCATCCTAATATCCTATGGGCACATGCATACTGGGATGGGGATCATGCTCTGTAAAAAGTAACGACGAGTCAATAAAAAGGAAGAACTGGAAGACTGGAAACATAAAAACAAAAGAAAACACATTTGCTATGTTTGTAACAGTGTTTGTTTTACCATGCAGGCTGTGCTCCAGATGTCAGCTGGTGTACTGTAGCCAGCTCCTGTCAGCACCTCAAGAGAACGATACTGCCGCGTCTGGATGTCATCTGTGAAATGTTTGTGCTGCAAGAAGAAGAGAAGAGAGGGAAAGAGGCCAGATAAAGCAGATTAGAGCACAGGTAAGCGTCACAGCAGATAAATCTTTCATGATCCCAGTCATAAATCACGTTCTTCATCATAAAATACTAATAAAATAATAAGTGCTAAGATAAATTTGCACTCACCACCCAGCAGGCGTTGCCTAAGTCAGCAATCTTAACCTGCAGCTTGTCAGCATTAAGGGGCTCCAAGGGGTTTACTAACATATTTCCTGATGCTCCTGTTAAAGAGAGAAGAAGAGGAGGAAAAAGAGGAGGAGGAAGGATGAAAGAAATATTTACACAAAAGGAAGATAAACAAGAAAATCTAAGCTGACATTTTGGATGTTTCCTAACCATTCTGGTCTTCTTCTTCAACCTCTCCTCTTTTGGTCTCCCCTCGAGTGTCCATCTCCTCCCCCTTCTTCTCCTCCTCGTCTCCTTCCTTTAGCTCCACATTGACAGAGTCTGGGCCGAGAGAGGCGGGGAGCTGCTGCAGGTTGGTGTCACCGGGCAAACCATTACAGGTCTGGTGCTCTTCTTTGAAACTTAACGTGTCCTCTGTCTCCGTGTTACTTTCTGGTCGGTTTGCATTCAGTTGGTCCTCTTGCTCCTCTGTCGACTGCTTGGTCCCTTGTACCTCTAGGCTGCTCTCGCTCTCCGGTGTGGAGGCGTGGCCGTTGCAGTTCACCTCCATCCTGTTCTCCCCTACTGCAGCATCATCTCTTCGTTCATTTACCTCCGGCATCTGCTGGGGCTGCTCGTCCGGAGTCGAGTCTGGGAAAAGTAGAGTGCAGATGATGAACTGTGTAATTCATGTCATAATGAATGATACCGATGCCATCTACTCATCTTTTCTCTACCAATAAATCAATAAAAACATCTTAGTTAAAACCGACGTCCTCCATCACAATCTAGGATCTGGCCGATCATTCACCTGTGATAGTATGGCTAGCAATGTCTTGCAGTGTGGCAGACATAGAGAGGGTGGCTGAGGAAGTCGTATCTTCAGTGGTCTCTGTTGTTGTCGTCGTCTCTTCGTCATCCTCCTCTTCTCCTCCTTCAGGTGTTGCGCCTCCCTCCATCTCCTGGATCCTCTTCTCCAGCAGCTCTGCCTGCTTCTTTTGCTTCTTCTTCATCTTCTTCTTTTTATTCTTTGACATCTTGGCCATCTAGAGAAAGAGAATAAAGAAAATAATTCAGATTCTGACTGGACTCTAAATGTATTTTGTCCTCACATCACTTGATCTGGATTTAAAAAAAACAAACAAACAAAAAACTCAACTTACAGGTTTGGGTGCTGGAGCTGTACTCACTGTGGGAAACAGGAAATATCAGAGGATTACATTAGTGAACGACATGTGTGGCATTTCCCTCGCCTCTTTATAATTAGTATTCTGTTCGGGTGGCTGCGTTGATTCACACCAAGCTGTACTAATAGACAGAGGCTACGGTGGCACTCGACTCAGTGGGAGTCACACACTCCTCTGAGCAAGCTGGTAATTTCCATAACCAATCCAGTGGTGACTCATACTGATACACGGCTAAGTGTTCCTCTTTTATTAGAAACCTCTGCATGCTTTCAAGTCAAAACCATCAAGTTCAACACTTAAATCACATAAAAACACACAGAAGGAGGAAGCTGAAAAATCTGCGTGTTATTGTCAGTTTGTGCCTCCTGACAACACAATCTTAAAAGTTCAATTAATATAATTAATTGATCAAATTAACTTTAAGTAGCATCAGTTAGTTATATTAATGGCAGAATTTCAGGATAACAGCACATTTATGTTGTGAACCACCGAATAAATAGCATGTCAGCTGAACACTGAAAGGCATTGGACCTGTAAACTTCACCGCTGTCAGCAACATGCCGATCAAACTACATAAAAGCTGCTTAACGGAGTGCTGAGGAAAAGAAAGGCTGTGACCTGCAGAACCCGAAGGAGGCGCGGAGCCAGACTTCTGCCACTGCGTAGCTTCGGCAGCCATTTTCTTGATGTAGGACTCGTTGACAGTCAGCAGGATGTTCTCTGGTTTGATGTCTGTGTGGATGATCTTACACTTGGTGTGGAGGTAGTCTAAACCCTGCAGAACCTGCAGTGCAGAGAAGTGTCGAAATAAAGGCTGTTCTGTGTTAGGCTGTTTAAGCAGATAACTAACTGCAGTCAAACCAAAAATCTGAAACGATCATTTTCCTGTTAAAAGAGAGAGAGATTTTAAAGGCAATGGTGTAGTCTAATGTGTAGTCGTACAGTACCTGTCGTATAATGCTTTTAACACAGGGTAGGGGCAGGCCTTGATAATTCGATTTGATGATCCACTTCAGTAGGTGATATCCCAGCACCTCAAATACCATACACACGTCTGAGGAAATACAGGGTCAAGGGCTAACAGAACATGACATTTTCCTCAAATACAGTGAACCTAAGCCAATAAAATGTATTATGTAGGCACATAAATACACATTTACCTCATCAAAAGCCAAATCTGTCCTATTTTCTGTGGGACAGCTGATTTGAATCAGCACAGTGTTCTGCCTATATAATTTCCAGGCATACAGGGTTTTCAATCCCCGTGGACTTTTCAGTACACATCACAAAAGGTGATTGAATTTTCCAGAAGACGTCCGGGCATATTGCCTGAACACACAGCTGTAGACTGGATGGCGTGGGACAGTCAGCGTCACAAAGCACAAAGCTAGCTGAACGTCACACGAACATCTGTGAACCACAAATAGCAGTGTGCAGAGTGTGAATCTGGGGGTGTGATAAAATGACTGGCACTCAAATTCTATCTTGTCACTGCTGCTTGAATTCAAACCAGAAATCTGGCTGAGCTACGTTAATCTTTTAAAGTAGACACGTGTGACCTTCAAGCGGCAAGACAAGGGTGACTCAAATTAATGTCTAGCGTGAAGTGACGCAGTTTTAGCTTTTGTTGTTCAACACTAAACGTAGCTATTTGGCCTGGAAAGATTGTAATCAGTATGTCCAAGCCATCACGATGAGACAGCAACAGTAGGGAAGAGAAAATGGAAGGATGCCAAGCATTTAAGTTGCTGTTGTTCCACTGTTTCCTTCCTTCACACTGGAAAGCAGATGTTAATGATGGCACAGTCAGAAAACTGGCCAGTATGCACTATTCGTACAAGAACACATGAAGTGTCACTTCTTAATAAGAAGCTTCAGCAGAGGATACGAGTCCCGTTCATGCCGGAAATTTTGAAGTCATCTAGAAGCTGAACCACTTTCTCTCTGCTGGGGTCGCTGGGATCTGTGTTTCTCACCTGAAGAAAAAAAAAAAAAAAAAACAACACACTGTGAGCACTGACATAACAGGACTATGAGTCAGTGTTAGAATATTTATGTTGTGTTGACTGTTTGACTTACAGATTTGAGCAGCTTGATCTCATCCAGAGCCGTCTCGGTGTAATGTTCAGCACTTTTTACAACCTTCATGGCCACAAAGCGCTTCTCCCTGAAGCACACACACACAAAATCAGTGATTTAACTAATCACATCAAAGTCCATAATATTCATATGAATTTCCCCAGTGCGGGATCATTAAAGTCATAAAGTCTTAGCTTATATGTGCTGATCAGGTTTATAAATTTCTAAAGCATATAATCTATGAACATTACATATATAGACAGCAATGTAGCTGACATGCCTGGCCCTCACTGTGTACCATTATATCTATATGCATGCAGTGGACACAGCACTCATTGGCTACTGTTATTAGAGATCCAGACACTATTTTAGAACCTTCTTTCTTGGAAGGAGCAGCAGCTGTGGCTTCGTGAAATCCACGTTGATGATTTATGGCCACTGCTAATCTGTACGTCACCGTCTAAATGTCACACATTCAAGTTTAGGAGCAAAACTTACTGGATGTCCCAGGCCAGCCACACAGTGGAGAAGTGCCCCCAGCCCAGCTTACGGATCACGTGGTATCGCCCGTTGAACAGATCTCCGATCTTTACATGGTGATATCCACCTGACCAGAGAAAGATGCAGGTACACTTAAAAGATGTTTGATTGTGTTTTGAGTTTGTGTGTGTGCAAGTGTGTATATTCACACATAAATATGCACATTTAGTTCTACTCCAAATTAAATATTAAGTAACGTTTTATCCAATGCCATGTGAGCCCTACCCCTGCAGTAGTCATTGGGGTCCTCCTGCTCGTCGTCATCAGAGCCCAGGATCTCCTCATCCTGCTCTGGAAGTGGAGAGTCTGCCTGGCCCGGCTGAGAGCCGCCTCCACGACCATGAGGCTCTGGTCTGAGCGGGGAAAAGAAACAGATACAGAGATAAGAGATGGTAAGGGACAAATTAAATTGAAAAGACAAGACAGGAGTGTATGAGACAGGGAGGAAGGAAACGCAAAATATATTGAGTTTAGGTTTTTCATAAGATTTTCGGACGCAAAGGCATTTTATCAAAAAGCTTACAGGGTGGTTTCATACAGAGAAACTCATAAGTGCTATAGTGGATAAGGACATATTCTTATTTCACCAAATGTACAAGTAAGCAAAGAACAGGAGCCAGTTTAATATATCCGTAATGACAGAAGAGTCATGTAAGCGCAAAGGGACGAAAGAAAGCAGCAAGAAATCAAGAGGAGGCAGTTTAAGACGCACACCTTGACATAACACATGACATTATGCACTGCAGGTTTATGCACATGCAAACTCAGAAATTCAGGTACAGAGACAATGTTCGCCTGTGAAGGTCACAGAAACACTGCAGTACAAAAGTGGATCAGACCACATAAGTGTCCTGGTTAGGAGTGCTGCTGCAGAGGAAGACGTTTTCTTCTCGTAAATCGTTTCTTGCCTGTCCTCCTCTCCTAATTTAGGAATTCAGTCATGTCAGCTGTTAAGAAAAAAAAAGAGCAGCTCACACTAAAAGATAAAGTTGACTCAGTGACAGAACACTTTCCTTTTAACAACTTTCCCTGATTGGAATAAGAGAGAATTTAAGGTTTGTAACACTTCAGAACTGCCTATAAAACCTGGAGGGGTTTTTCACCACAATTGGCTTTAAATGTCTTTTTAGCTTTAACTCAACTTTAACTGGAGTGTTATTCAACATGATTTACTCTTACTACTTCCATTTGAGACACACATACTATATATATTCCTGGGACTGTATCTGAATTCAATTAAAAATAGCATGGATGAATATGATAGTATCAAGATAACTGAGCAGATTTGAAGTTTAAAGCTCGGGAATCTGTGCCGTCAATCAACTACACAATAAGTACCAACAGCTGGGGTAGGAAGAAGAGAAGGAGAAGATATGTGTGATTCACTTCTCTTCAAGCCTGCCTGAGGCTGGAGCGTCACCACAAAACCAAACAGTATTAAACTCTTTCAACCAAGACCTAATATCATTAAACATTCATTGTATTTTTTGAAGTGCTGATGGTAATTCCACAATGCTTAAGTGGGCATGCTGTGTGGTGTGAAACTAAACATGGTGGAATAAATTATTCACACCAGTCCTCCAGAATATAGAATAGGTTGTGGGAAAGTAACAGAGACCATGTTTGTTTGCATTAAAGACTCAAACAAGTAAAACAAGAGGCCCCAGTAGATGATGAATTTGTAGTATGTAACTACAACCGGAGACTCCAGAGGACGGCATCCAGCTGATCCAGCTGGATGCCGTCAAACTAACAGTCAAACTATTGTCACACATCATCTTGTGTTCCTTGTTTTGTGACCTGTGAAGTAAACGACGTGCTTCTGGTCCGTTATACCGACTATAGTCTTGGTGCTGTCCATGGTGCTGAAAGAAGTCTGTACTGTCTCAGTGAATCCAAACCACAGAGTAACAAACACATCATATATTCCCAAAGAACACTGATGGTGACAGACAGACATGGTATGTAATGCATGTATGTAACAAAAATGTAACTTTTTTTGTAACCTTCAGCACTAGATATTGTTAAAAAAAATACTGATGTATCAACTTGTATTGGCACTAGTATGAAAAATATACTTTCTGCAATATCTTGCTGTGCTTTTTGTAAAAATTTCTTTTTATCTCTCAACAAAAGATGCTAAATGTCCATTTTCTTGTTGCCTGTTCTATAATGTTGTCTGAAAAAAAAACTAAAGAAAGCCTACATAGAATCAGGAAAGATCAAGGAATAAGCAGTCACGACCTCTGAGCAAACATCCCTGAGCAGACACAGAGCATTATTATCCCACTATCTTACATCACAAGTCCTTATAATCCTTCACTGTGTTGCTGCAAAGAGATGATCGAACAGCGAAAAGCAAGAAATCCTGTTCTCATACAGATGTTTGCCTCACACACAGCATTATTTTTCTTCACACTACTTTAAACCACAAACAGACACATGGCAGTCTTGCATACTAAATCTTTGGAGTCGTTTACAAAGCACATCGGTCCTGCGTGCTACACATTTAGACTTGGTGTTAGAGTCAAACAGTAAACACTGGATGGTGCCGAGGAGGATTTGGAGCTAATTAAAGAAAGTCACATATTATATCCTAATCTGTAAGAGGGTCTGAGCAGCTGACTTTGCCACATGTACCCTCTGATGAAAACTGATGAAATCTTGCTTCTAACTTTTTTTATTTGATCTTAGAGGCATAAAAAAAAAAAATCATCACCATTTTGATTGCTTTGGTTGAGGATCCTGTGTTGTGGTCTGCTCATTAGGATTAAGATGCATAGCTAATCAGTTCATTGGCTTAAGCCTGAAGTGGAGGGGGCTGCATCTCAGCAAAAACATGCTTACAAGGCTGTGTCATGCTCGGCTGCCCGCAGAACTCAACTGTTTGTTATTGCTCCCGAGGGGGGGGGGGAGCAATTAACGATGTTGAACTGAAGTCAGAGGTGGACAGTAATTAATAAATTGGAAACTTTACATTTTGATGCCCATTTCAACATCGCATGGTAAAAATATATAAAAATGCAGCCAATGAAACTTAAACTGCAACTTTTGCCGTTGTTTACATATGTGCCAACTTATAAAGCTGTATAGATATATCTATGATAGTCCAAATAACAGCCAATAATATTGACTTGCTGATGTATCTGTCTGGGAGGTATTCTTTAGGAGAACAGGCTGAGACAGAATAATTATTATTATTCGTTCTGTGATTATGCTTCTTTATATTCACCCATCTGCTGTGAGATTTTTCAAGGGAAAAGGTGTCCCACATTTTTCATTCTCTCAGAACGTTTTCGTCCAAAACAAAAAGGCTTGGTTATGTGGAGCAGTATTTAAAAGGAGAATGTGCCAAAACCACTTCAATGTTTTTAGATTTGAGAATTATATTTTATGTTCTCATTAACTATACTATTACAAACTGCCTTCAGTCTTCAAAAATTTAGTGAAACACCTCTGAGGTCAATCTCCTCTCATCTCTCACCCCCGTGATTCAAAAGTGAAAGACAGTTTGTCATCCACTTTCCTGCTTCCCATGTCTCAAATACTCAAACACAAGCACAACACACACAAGTTTTAGAGTTATGGTAAATGTAATAACAGGTGTTTATAAAAAAAAAAGGTCATGAAACTTCATCTTTCTAAATATGAATTGATGAAATTAATATTAAACAAACACTTACTGAATATTTTCATGTTGTTAAAAACTCTAGAGACAAAGTTTTAAAAAAATTAAGGCTAAAATCTTCACATCACTGAAGAAAAAGGTCAGACCACTGATATGTATTACACTGCACATTCTGGTGGCCTGGCTAATGTGAGAGGATGGCGGATATGAAGAGGTTAAATACTTTGTATTGAATAAAACAAAAGCAAAACATTTAGTTTATTTGACCATTATACTGATGAAGAGAAAAAACATTATTGGACAGAATCCATTACAAATATTAGGGATTAAGTTACCGACACATGGACCTTCAATCTCAGCACGAGGACTGGATCTAAATATAGCTGCCAAAATCAACACTAACTGTTCAAACAGCAGAGACAGACCATCGTGCCTTTCAACATCACGCATGCAAGTTTTTTTCTCACTGCGGTACATGGACAGTTCAATGCCCTCTGATCGGAAGACAGGATGAACAGAGAGCAGGATACTTCAAGGACTTCTGCAATGCTCCAAAACACTTGGAGGTCTCTCAAGGCGACCTCTGACTGTCTAAGACTGTCACGCCTGCCCACACACGCATACAAACACACACACACACAACTCTTACCTGCTAGATGCACGGATGCCCATGGGACGTGATGGAGGGAAGAAGACAGGAGAGAGTGCAGGTATTTAAAAAAAAAAACCCTCTCACTCCATCCACCAGGACAAAAAAAGTGAATAGAAGACCAAAAGAGGGAAAGCGTGAGGGGTGGAGAGTGAAAAGTAGCGTGGAGGAATAAGAGAGAGTGCTGATAACTGAAAAGCAGAGATTATAGAGGGAGCGGGTGGCAAACAGAAGAGAAGAAGAAGAAGGGAAAAGATGATGGCAAGGAGCAGAGTGCAGGGAAGGAAGCTGAGAACTGTAGAGGCTCTGCTGGAGGCTGAGTCCTGGAGCACACACTGCACACTCGCTGACTCTCTCTCGCCCACTTTTTCTATCACACACACTCTCTCACTCTGTCTGACCGAGAACTCTCCTTGGTTGTCGTCAGCCTCTGGCCCAGCCCCCTTCACTGACAGCTGGGAGATGATTGGGTGATGCAGCCCAGCACTGCATTGCAGGTGAGGGACGACATCAGTATCCCCCCTTCCTCCTCCTCATCTGACCAAAACAACAACCACTGCTCTTCCCCCACCTCTGTCTCTCCATCATCATCATCACCTCCATCTCATACACCAGCAATGTTTCATTTTTTTCCCCTTCTTTGCACTGAAACAGCAAAGCTGCTCAGACTGTTTGTTGTATACGCATTTTGGCCCAGCCTCTGCAGGGTTTGCTCTTTATGTTAAAGTGCCAGGTGGCCCATGGGATGTTTCTGCATCACAATCGTTGGTGAATGGGAAGAAAAAAAAAATCTGACTAGAGAAAAACAAGGCTACAGTTGTTGTTTTTATTTTTCAGTCTGTACACAATCTCTGCCTGCACACTGGAGAAGCTTCAGAGGACAACCTCCCACCACCGGAGGCATGCGCCCAAAATGTTTGACCGCCCTCTCAACTGAATCACTGTCATGGCTTCATTTATATACAGATATATTTTAAAAACCGAGTTGGTGAGCATTGCATGTGATCTCTTGCTTCAGTCATGTAACATTCACTGATTACTTTCCTTTTTTGGTTTGATAAATGATGAGCCGTGCGCTATATGATCGTGACAGACAAAAGAGAGCAAGTTTAATAGACGAATAAATTAATAAATCAGCGTAATGCAGTCATTTCTACTCAGATGTCACTGCTGGAGCTTCTGCAGAGAAGCAGCACCTGTGTACCAAATGACCAGGTGCAGACATGCTCTGCTGCACTGTAGGAATTACAGGATTTGGTCAATCCAGTGCACTGTCCACATTTATGCACATGAATAAGACAAGCAGCATTTTTTCTGCAGAATTACTCAAAACTACCTTGTATAAACTATCTACACTCCACCCAAGAACATATGCATTTAAAGTTGTGTGTGCACAGAAGAGCTGCATGCACCAATGCTATGTAACAGCAACAGATGATATCCGCCCTCCCGGACCTCCAGAGGTTAACTTTTGTGGATCTTCTTCAACACATTAGTAGCTTAGGAAGACAAGACACAACAAGTAAAACATGTTACCTGTTAGACGAATAAACATCAGTAACAACTGCGTTCAGTTCAGGTGGGGTAGTTTCAGGGTCTTGTTACAGTGCATGCTGTCTTGCTGGAATGACTTACTGAGACACTCCTCTCTCTTGCCCACAACTGCAAAAACAATTGATAGGACTCCCGAGGGATAAAAAAGCCATTTAGTCACACACGTGATGTTCATGTTAAGATGGATCAAATGTTTGCTGTTAAAAAAAATCTATTTTGTAGGAGTTGCCAATGGATCAAAATCATTTTTTAATTATTTCCCAAACTGAATAATAATTAAACCTGAAATTCAATATTTGAGTTTCTTCACAGGAACACAATCTAATTCCACATTTAAAGTGTCTTCCTGAGAGTCTAAACACTGGAAGTACAAGAGGATCTAAATCTTCTCTTCTGATGATGAAGGAATGCAGAGATTTCATTGTTAATTTAGAAAAACTGTGCAAAAAGTGCACAGAGACCCTCAGTCTGTCTTTGAGAGATGAACACTGGACAAAGTAATACAATGTTCACTGACACTAATCAAAATAAGTTAATGAAAGCGGTAGCTTTTATATGTCCATGTTGCATCTGTGCAACTGTGGCCTCACAACAGCAGTCACGCTGTCAAACTTTGAAATAGTTCCTACTTTAACAGACACGTCTGAAAACTATTTTTATAAGTTGATGCGGGAACTGTCTTGCAGACAACAAGCCTAATAAATGGTCGGAATAAACTGTTTAACTGCAGCCTGAGGCACATTTCCCTACAGTGTACTGCTGAAATCTAATACAGAACCACAAGCACTTGACGTCTCCATCACTCCTGTCTGCACATCTGACATGACAGAGTGTGTCAGTGTCTCCTGCATTCTCCTGGCTGTATTGTTTCCACAAATCCAGCCCTATCATGTCTCTAGGGAAAAATAAACAAGGGCACGGAGGAAGGAAAGAGCTCATGGGGATGGAGTGTGGCCAAAAAGTTTACATCCTCCTCCTCCTCCTCCTCCTCCTCCTCCTCCTCCTCCCCTTTGGTTAAAATCGATGACAAGTGCATTGGGCTGGGCAGCGGAATGAAACAGCAGCACTAGGTAGCTGTACTGAGGGTGCAATGCACACAAAGTGTATGCTGCAGCACTTTCACCCCAACACCTGCTGAATACTTTCACCTGTTATGCAAGCTGTCATGGTCTTTAACATAAAAATAAGCTGCATGTTAGTTTCCATATGCAGTGCTATGTGGGTTAATTCTGAAGAATCTAAATAGACATGTGCTTCATGTGAGGAGCACTGGTTGATATATAAACTGACATCCTAGGAGAGATTACTACATCTTTGTATATACTACACGAGTTAAAAAACTGCAGGTTTTCTTTCTAATCCACCTTCACAAAAACTGTAAAACAACAACAACAACATCTTCATGCCCTGAAGTGACTCATTCACAATCGACAAGCACAACAACATTTAGATATTTTTGCCAATTGTTGGGATGGGAAAGAAGGGTGGTGTTTAACCTGCGGGGTGAGGACAGACAGCGAGAGAGAGAGAGAAACAGAGGGACGCAGAGCTGTAGTGGGCTGCGGATGATAACAGATTTGACGGGTTATGTAATGAACTGCAGCCATGGCTGGGAGAGAGGAGAGGGAGATAAAAAAGCAAAACACAACAGAGAGCCACTGTGCTGGTAAAAACTCTGCAATGCTGACTATTCCTGTTGAGTCTCCTGAGTGCACGTGTAGTGCTAAAATTACATCTGAGGCACGGAAAAGTGAGAGAAACAAGTGGTCTCATGTCTGAAGTGGTGCCAAAAACACAAAAGATATTGTAATGCAGAAATACAGTGAAACAAATCGCAGAAATCCACCAGGGACATCACCACTCCTGTTCTGCTTGCTTACACACTAAACAAAACCTATGAAGCAGGTAGTCAGGCACTTCTTAGGGCATCAACAGTCAGCATCTGCTCCTTAATAAAAAATAGATCAGCCCATCAATAAGTCAGCCCAACTCTGTAAACTGGCATTTGGCGCGCACACACACACACACACACACACACACACACACACACACACACAAAAACACTACTACTCTGAAAAACTCCCATAAGAGACAACAAGCAATTCTGTCATGAGACAGGTCTGATTCCTCTTTCACCCTCGCCTCCTGTCTAACATACAAACATGAGACTTCTTGCACTACTCACTTGCATGTGAGACCACTGGCAAGCTTCACCACAGCTGTGTTGATGGAGAAGATCCAGTCCAGGAGCCACATGACCCAAAGGAGACTAGGCTGAGGCTGTGTCACACACCTGTCTGTGCTGAACTAAATTTGGGCACTCAGACCAGGTCTGCTCTCCTCTTCCCTGGCTCTAACTGAACAGTAGCTGCTGAGCCCTCTCAGCACAGCAGCCACAACAGAGCGACTGACACGAGAGAGTGGGAGGGAAGGAGCCTGATGGGTGCAAGGGCAAGACAGGGAGGAAGGGAGAGAGGGGGAGTTGATTTATGCTTGGATGCTCACCATTTGCTTGATGATCATGGACAGAAAATATGTATTTTCTGTCAGCAATTTATGATGACAGACTGTGAAAAGTGCTGCTCTGCACTGACCTCAGAACAAACTTTATATTACTTTACCACAACAAGTAGGAGAAACTGTAACTCTGTAACAGCTGGAGAGATTCGCTTTACAGCTGTGGGGTTTAATGCAGGCTGTGATGAGGCTGCTGTGACAAAGCCATGCAGCTATTTAAAAAAAACAACCAGAGTAATCTCTGAGGCCTTCGTACAACGTGGTAATAGTCATCACTTACTTTGAAAAAGCTGGCACGGGAAATAAGAAAATATCACTTACATGACTCATGAACGTAAATATAACATCTCAATGAAGTGACTAACTGCACTGCATTCAGAAAGTATTCAGACCCATTCACTTTTTACATTTTGTTGCCAACCATGATGGCTGGTATTGCTTTCATCTTGGGGGTCTGTGTGTGAGTCATGTCAAAATGTGCTCCAGGAGACACCCACTACAGCGGGAACTACCTCCGTTTTCAGTGCTTTGGCAGGTGGTTATTTATGTCTGTCTGAACAGATTTACAACTGTGTAAGATGCATACACCAAGCTTTACAGGTTAAAATAGTAACCGAGTTATGAGATTGGTGTAGTCCAACCCATGAGTACTGAATAATTATGTAATAATGTAGTAATACCTACTGCATGAGTACTCATGGGTCCAAACGTCAACATGCTGACGGGCATGGCGGCCGATGTGATCACACTGCAAGATGGTCACCATTTTAAAATGAGCTTTCAAGTTTTAAGAAGAGTTCCTGGTTGTTCCAGTTCTGATGTTTCCCAGTCATAACAAAAGGTCTGAGTATATATGTGTTCGTACAAATATCAAGACGAAGCCCGTCCCCTTCCGGTGTGTCATATGGGAGCTTATTTTGGATAGAATATGCACGGTAGTCAACGGTGAGAGACAAATTATTTTTTGATCCTATCTGACATTAATTACATGCATGATGTTTGTCAATTTTAAAGATACTTTTGCAAGTAAATAAAGTTTGTAAATGGAAATTAAGACAAGTACAACTAGGTAAAGCTTGAGAGGAAATGGAGAATGGAGGGCTGTAAATGGGTGACAGTTGGGTTTGGTAGTTGGGGATACTGTGATAGTCTTTCAAGGAGAGTTTACAGAGAAACACGCGGGGAAGGCTGGGAAGAGGGTTAAGGAGGAGATCAGAATTTAAAAAATCAAATCAAAGCTGCATTATGATCTGTAGGAACAATCATATTTCAAGCAGGTGACTTCAGGACACAGACCAGAGCAGGTTTATGTAAAGCTAGTTCATTATAATCACTCTGGTCTTTTTGTTTGCTTTCAGTTATCAGTAATGTTGTCATGTGTGGGAATTTAATGCACCAATGTGATTTATTCCTGTCCTTTATTCCTGTTTTTGTAGTTACTGTTGTGTGTTAATTTTAGTTCCAATTAGCGGCTGTTCATTTGTGTCTAAGAAGCTGCTGGTCCATCCGGGATACTTCTGACCAGAGGTAACATTTAATCAATCAGAATAACAATATACAGATTGTTGAGACGTAACAGTTTGTAACAGAACAGGAACCTTTAGCCATAAACTCATAGAAATCTCATCACTCATTTTATTTATTCCATGTTATTATATATCTTAATTTAAAATCATCCAACCTTCTTTGTTCAAAATTATCGTTATACTGTTGATTGATTTGATTCACATTCATATTGCCACAGTAATCTAATGTACATATTAGAGAAAGGCCCCTACTAAATTAATGTCCAGACTTTTGTTAAAAGTCATTAATTTAAACTAAAATGCATCATGTGCCACTACATATAGATTTGGAAAAAATAATTTTTCCTTTATCTTATGTCATAAATGTCCAAATCCACTTTGGAGACCCACTGTGAGCAGTTTGCAAAAACAGCTCCTATTATGGCAAATTGAGCACTCAGCTACTTGACAGCACTGTGCAGCAAACATGCTTTAAGATTTAACACCTTTACTGTCCATAATAACCTACTCCACTACTTATGTCACTGTCCTTCCTGTACTTGTGCAGTCATGTAATTTCTTAAATGATAATGGAAAGGGACAAAGATGTAGATACTGTCATGCTGCATGCAGCAAAATCTCCTTGTTGCATCATATAAAGTGGGACAACTCGCATGGTCTCCTTTGGGCCAGTGATTAAGAGGTGCACGGAAAACGCAGCTTCTCATGAGTGAATCTCCTGTTTTGTGTTTACAGACCAAAACAAGCAGGAGGAGCTTTTCCCACGTACCTTTTGCCAGGTTTCCTGGGCTTTGTCCTCTTTTTCCGTGCCTGCATTGCGAGTACTAAAAAAAAAAAAAGTACAAGAGAGAAAACACTTGAATCTGACACAACAGTTTACTCTGAACTTAACAGACACTGTTGTTGCTGCTCAAAGCTGGTGTGGCTATTTGGTGATTTTAGAGAAAGTACACGGTGTGTCCTGAGCTGCAGGTGCAAAAAGAAAAAAAAGACTGAGGTTACATTAGCTACTGTGAGTGGCTAACAGGTTACTTACTGGAGTAAAAGCTCAGTAAACCGGCCTGGGCGGTGAGTTGCCCCGTAAGAGGGGCATTTTAAGTTAGCTGCTAACAGTAACATGGTGTTTTTCCACTAAGAATAACTCACATTTTGTCCATTATGAAGCCGAGCCCTGCTGAATTTGTTAGCAGTCCTAGATAGAGTGTTGTTTACTTATTGTTTTAGTCTAACCTGGATAAAAGTTTTGGCGCACACTTGCCCACGATCAGATGCTAGCCTGAAGGCTACAGCTAGCATACCGTTAACACACATACACACGCACAGCAGAGCGCATGGTCTACTTTTACTTTTCAGTAACTGTTAAGTGACTTGTTACAGTTGTTAAAATCACCACGAAAATTCATTTGACACAGAAACGTGGTGGAGAAAAGCGTGTGTGGTTCATGTACCGTGTGTAAAAGAAGCGTTTAGCAGTAGTTCAGACGTTACCTTTTCTTTCCATGCTGATAACCAGGCAAGCTGCGTTCAGGAACGGTGGGAAATGTCGAAACTCCAAAGTGCGCGAAAATGAACGACCCGACAGAGTCGAGTTGTAATGAGCTGTAGGGGGCGGAGTGTGTGAAAACTGTCAACAACTAATAATATTTATAATGTAGATTTTAAGCTATGTTTCCTGCATAAATCAAAACATTTACCACATCAATATAAACAGTTCGCTTATGTACAAAATGTTGCAAAGGCAAAAATCTGACACATTCACTTCCTTTAAGGGGATCCAGAGACTGGCACTAGGTCTACCTGTCCCGTCCTGTTGTGACCCTACTGACCCCTCTTCCACCACCATGTACGCATGCCACCAAGTTCCTATTAAATCCAGTACAACCAGAACTCCTGTGGGATTAAAAAAACGTGTTACAGTAGTTTTACCTAAAATATGCACCATGTGAGTACAATGTGTACAATGTGAGTACCCAGAGAAGCTGCAAGTCCCGTCCTGTTGGTAATTTTTAACAAGTTAATGACAGTCATAGCTGTGGCAGGAGCCATTTATCCATTGTGTTATGTTATGTGTTGCAAACAAGTACTAGTTAAGTCTTCTTGATGTTTTTCAGATAAGAGACAAGAGGCAGGATTGCTAGATGCTCATGGGGCCAAGACCATCAAGGTTTTTCTAAGAGGAAGTCTTATTTCTTCTTCCATAGATCACAGTCTTACTTTGAGTCATTATTTCAACACATCATTTTGATTCAAACTCTAAAAGACCTTTCTTACATAACTAAGACCCATACCATATTAGAGGAGGGAGCAACAGAGAAAAGCATCAAAGACATCAGTCTGTGTGACGGAGCCCCCATGAAATACCCCAGACCATGACTCAGAGATGATTCATTTTACATAAAGCTGGTGAAATATTTCAGGATACAAACAGTGCAGTTGTCTTATTAATTTATCCTTTCACTGACTTGTACCTGACAACTAGTAACACTGACTTGATTTTCTTGCATTAATATATTCTTAACATTGGGGAATGGGATGCAATCTGCATGTATATGACTGCATGTACCTATACTTGTGTGCAGTGTTTTCATTTTCTGTGGGCAGAGACCATAAGGGTGATTTGCGCTATGAATAAACTGAAATTGAAGTTTCATTTCCATTAATAAGCTCTTTATGGCTGTTTTACTTCATCTCCTTTTCTCTAGAGATTTGGTTATCCAACACGTTGGCAGAGGATTTGGTCTACTTGTGCTGTGCTGCCATCCAGTGGTGGCATACTGACACTTAACGTTCACTCTAACATACTGTATGCTGTTACAGGTTTGAAAAATAGTAGCCTTTATTTTCTAATGGTGGTATTTACAGGTGGTGTGCTGTCTTGGTACATGTGATAAAGAACATCGTAAAAACATACAAACACATCTCAGGCAAGGAAAGCAGAACTGATAACCAAATTAACTACTGACATTGGGATATGGACAAGATAAATAATCTAATTTATGCAGTTCATTTTTTTTTAAAAAACTATGAAGAGTGAGGCTTCAGCATTGCCCTTCAGCATCCAGTGAGTAAACGTACACTCTTTCCCACAAACATGTGCCCTGCTAAATTATTCAAATCAATGACAAATATAGTTCTAGCATTACTCAAAAAAAAAAAAAAACAATATTACAGAATCACAGAGTAACATCAAATCTTGATTTAACACGCAAAGAATAAAATAATACATTAGAAAAAGCACTACATGAAAACAAGCAATTGCAAATGAAACTGTGAAGACAGATATTGTGTAGGTAACATTGGCCAGGGTGACTGTGGATAAAGCTTGTATGTCACATGTAAATGTAATTAGACTCCTAAACGGTTCACATAAAGAAACATTGTCAATTAATGTTTGTAGTACACTTCAGAACTAGGAGTCTACTGTTTAGTGGTTTGTATGTCAATACAAAATGTTGATGTATTGTGACGCATATTTTTCTTTGATTTCTATTAAAACAACTTGGATATTTTAGGAGGGCAGTATCACAGGGAACACAATAAGATAAATAAATATTCAAGAACTTTAAACTGGAAACTCAGAAAACTGAAAAGTTGATCAAACTGATTAAAAACTATTTATTATTTAACTATTGGTGGCTCTGATGCACAAGCTGTAAATGCAGTCACCACGGCTGAACCGACGTTTGAGATTATTGATGATACATTTGGTTTCTGATAACAGTAAGCACTCCATAAATAATAAAAAGAACCTTAAATTCTGACAAATAATATTCTCTTTTACATCGATATACAAACAACATAACAAAAAGATCATAAATACAGGGCAAACTGGCGCCCCCCAACATTCAATAAACATTAATAGTACTGTGTTTTATAAATGCAATATGATTAATGTACATTGTCAGTTTGGTGTTGTGGTGGGAAACATCCATTTCAATAAACCAATAAGCCAAATCCGGCTTCATCATGCAGGTGTGGTACTGTAGGTTGTGATAATGGTGACTTAAACATTCTTCTGAAACAATAAAGGAATATTCTGCAGACTCAAAAAAAAAAAAAGGACACAGTAAGCCTTCAAATCCAACAACAAATATGAATTCTTGAATTTTCCATGTAGAGGTGAATATTTTAGATATATTTTAGCCTAAGCTATACATACTTGTATTAAATTACATACTGTATCTTTTTATATGCCATTAGAGGCTAAACTCTAGTAATAAAATTCATACTGTCAAAGGGGTTTGGCTGAGATGCGACTCAGCGATTATGACTATTACACAAACATGGTAACTGGTCTGACTGAAGTACTTATGTACAAATACTGTCATATTTACACGGATCTATGCATTGATAGAAATAACATTTCATTTTTTATGTGTGGAGGAAAGATACTTTAGACACACCGCAGTTTGAAACTTTTCAACTTCTATTTACTAAGTAGTACAATTTTATAAAATACGTATTAGCAGTTCAATCTCTCAATTCAATTCTCTTTAAGATACTGACATGTAGTTTCTAGTTTTCAGAATCAAAGTGGGGATCAATTTAAACAATAAATGTCTGAGGTAAAAACTCACTAAAAATATAAGAAGAATTAACGTGTGCCTCAGCGTGAAAGGATGCAGAATAACAAAAACAGCAAAGTGGGGGACGGAAGGAACAGGATGTCAAGTTTTATCCCTGATATCGCGACGTTCCATGGAGATGAATGACGGCAGGCACTTGAATGTCATGGTTGTGCGGGTGTGTGAGGAAAGTGGTAGATAGTCACATGAGACCGATAGTCCTTAAAGAGTGTTTCTTGGAAAACAAAAGATGGAAGAAAAGGTGTCTCCTCCTCAGGATTCCATCTCGTCCCCGTCGAATGACGGTGGCACGAAGCTGAGTACCTCCTCGTAGGTTAACCCTGAGAAATAATAAATGGTATGTGAAGTTATTTCTGAATTATTTTCTGAACCATCTACCAATCATCTTCCCCGCAAGTTCAAGTTATTGCTCAGGCATCCACAATGTGCCAACTTACTCTTCCATTCTTCTATTAGCAGCTCACGGCTTTCGAAGCTCTGGTCATAAGGCTCCGCTTCGGGCTCGTCGTCCGGATCGTGGTACTGGGCGAAGTATGGGTGGGCCAGAGCCTCAGATGCCGTGATCCGCTTGTCTGTGTCTAGCACTAGCATTTTCTCCAGCAAGTCCACCGCTTGAACACAGTGAGGAGAGAACAACGGTGAGTATTCAAAAGAAAACAAAGAGAGGGCAAAGCAAAAACACATTCATCTCAACCTCTACGTCTAACTGTAATTGGAGATAGCCCTGACTGTGACTTCATGATACCACTAGAGGGACTCAGTGAGCCAGGAGTGGCATCAGCCATGGCGTGATGCTGAAACAGGAACTTACCAAGAGGATTGGCACCAATAAACACATCAGCAAAGTTCCTCTTAGGCATGTGGGGAAGTGAGTTTATGTAGTTCCTTGCCTGTGAGACACAATTAACAAAACAGAAAAAGCACAAAACACTTCTTGATTTACTACATTCACCTGCAAATGAGATTGTGACTGTATATCCTTGCAGTAATGCATGCTTTAAGCACTTTATGATCCACATCACAAACGTTGTGGCCTAATTTCCAGAATAAACATGTTACCACAGATAGCTCATCAGTATACACTGGCAAAGCACCTTGGGAAGCCTTGCTGAGACAAACACAGTGAGTCAGAGAGGAAATAGGTAGTAAGTGGAGTGAGAGCAGAGGCTGTCACATAGGAAATGCAAAAAATCTGTAATCAGGGCAGTGAGTATCGGCTGGTGCCCTGAGGTGGGTGGGGTAGAATCTGGGCCACGTGTCTCACCTCATGGCTGGGCATCCTGCTTATGAGGGAAGCTGGGGGCGTCCCCGTCAGGCGCATTATCTGCTGCAGCTGGTTTATGTCTATAGTTTCTGAGTCAAGGGGCATCATAACATGGAGGTCAGCATGTCAAAGAGCATGGGGGTGGTTAGGATAGCTTGTGTATAGAGGGGTGGAAACACACACACACACACACACACACACACACACACACATTGGGTGAGGATGAAGAGGGTGTAACACAGTGTCGGAGCCTCAACGTACACCTGACTATGACCTTACAGAGTTTTTTTTAACCCAGAGCTGCACTACAAGCCTCCTGCGCTGTCAGATGAAGAGATTAAAAGACTGTTGCAGTTCACAGTGCATGCTGGAAGGAAAGTCCAAGTGCAAATTTAGCCATTGAGAAAACACACAATTTCATGGCAAAACGTGTGAAGCTTAGAAGTAGTAGTGGTAGCAATAAGTTGTGACACAGACTGTCCACTCTTGCCAGGGCAACACAGAGGCAGCGCAAACGCAGGCAGGAGGGGGCAGTGCAACAGAACTGTGCGGGATGGTACAGTACTTGACACTCACAGACTCTGAAGAGATTTTCATCAAGAGCTCAGGCCCTGGGGTTCCGACGAGCATCATTATAAGCTTCAACTGATCAATGTCTACCACACTCACATGAAGGAAAACAGGAGGGATGGAGGGTGTTGGAGAAGAGGAGAGGGGTGAGAGGTACAACCGTCAAAGCTGTCATTTGTGTCTGAAAATATTCTTTCATTCACTCAAAAGTTGGGGGGAAAAAAAGATGTAAACATGTTTGCACTGTGTCACACACTGTGGTGCATAATCGATAGCTTTACAGCATTTGTCTTCCAAACTCCCAAATTCATATCTATTATATCGGTTATTACTGAAGGTTAAATTGTGCTGTTAAATTAGGCAAAAACTAAGTAGAGTGTAGGAATGGACCGATCGATCCTGTTGAGCATGAATCAAAAACACCATATATGCAGCAGCAAGCTCATGCTTTTGACCTTTAACAACACTCAGTAGTGTGTGCCACCTTCTGCATTTCAAGTTGTTTGTGCGTGTTCTATTTACACAGCATCTTCCTGTGTGTTTTTGTATGAAAACATTGTTATGTTCTGCTGCTGTTCATGGGAAGCGTTGTGAGAGGGAAACATGAAGGTGTACTCTATCTTAGAGAAGCAGTAGAGACAACTGTGGGCAGTGCTGAGTCACAGACCAAAGGGGACTCTTAACTTCTATCACATGCATGCACACACATACACTTCCTTGACTTTTCTGGCATGCAGCTGGCATGCAAGGCTTGTGAGCATTGAGTACTGACTTCAAAAGTCGATACTCAATGCTTTTGAGTCAGTTTGAAGTCGGTAAATGTGTGTGTGTGTGTGTGTGTGTGTGTGTTTGTGTCAGCAGCTTGTGTGAGAGCTATGTATGCAGGGAACAATAAATCTCTAAATCTAACATCAGTACTCACACAAACAGTATGCATCCATCTACTACCTGTTCCAGATCTACTAAAGACCTACAGTACGTCTTCAAGTCGTCTTCAAGGAGCCATTTTATTTGTGCAATGGCAGTGGTGGAAGGATACGGTCTGTGCCAGGGAAGAGTGTCCGTCCAGTAAGTAGTTCAGCCATGATGCAGCCCACTGACCAGATATCCACTTTTACATGTATAGAAGACAAACATGCAGCATTGTGAATACTTCAGAATATGATATGTGGCTGTTTCATATTCAGTATCAGTTACATTACATTCATTTGTCACTTTTGTTCAAAGTCACTTTTTCCCACAAGCTCAGCCTTTCAAAAGCATAATGCAATATGATACAGTATACAGCCACCCATCGGACTCATAAAGGGCATTTCACATTAAGCTGAATGGTACAGTTTTGTAACCAAACGTGCTATTGTTGTTGACCTGCAATTTTTGTTTTTGTCACTATAGCTGGTTAAGTTTTAATGAGGTTTTGTGCTCTACATCTGCTTAAAAAACACACTTCTTTGCATCTAGAGAAAAACAAACAGGCACTCTGTCAACAGTGCCTGACAACTGTTGACACCAAAAGGCAACATATCTAATTTATTGGACCATTAATACCAAAACCACAAAGCATGTAAGACAACCGTGTTGAGTGCTTTGTATAGTGTTGTACCTTGACATCAACAGAAAATTGAAAAGCTGGCCTAGTTTCTCTATAATCGGCCTCATCATTTCTTGTGTAATAATTTCTTAACAAGTGATGCTACAGAAAAAGCTACATATATCTGGTGAAATGATGGTTTATTTATATATCTGTATTTTGTGAATTATAGCAACTACCAGCCAAACACACAGATGACAGCAAGCTATTTCAGTACAATTTCAATTGTGCGGCATGATGTAATGTTACTTTCAGCAAAGGCCCAAAACTTTATGATTAAATCTGTGAATGTACCTGTCATATTGTAGTGCATCCAGTTGAGCATGATCTCCGGTGCTCGGTACCACCGGGTGGCTACGTAGCCCGTCATTTCATCATCTGTGTGCCGTGCCAAACCAAAGTCCAGGATCTGAGGGAGCAAAGAGTAAGATCAGAATCAGCTTTATTGCCAGGTGGGTTTAAATATACAAGGAATTGGTCTTGGTGTTTTTGGTGCATAACAAACAACAGCGAACAACATTAAGTACAAAATAAAAAATATAAGGAAAAAAAAAAAAATCAGAAAAAAATCATGTACTAAAAATATTTTAAAATATATATATACAATATGTTTTGCACAGTTTTGCAGAGTTTTGTACAGGGATGTGCAAGAGTTCACGGTATGCCGAATATTTTCAATGCGTAAGATATTTAACAAAACATAGAAGTCCAGAGGATGTTAAATAAGAGGTAAAAGGTGTGTGTCAATGTAACACAGAGTCAGCAGATCCTGCTTTAATTTAACGTGTAGGGTCTGGGTGGATGGATGGTGAGAGTTGGAAACAAATAGAGAAACAAATACTGGAAACAGCACGCCCTGCTAAACACCTTCCACTGCACATGATCATCTAAATAATATGCTGTATATTGTGAACCTTATTTCAAGTCAGCCATTTCTCACCTTGAGTTCACAGTCTTCATTCACAGCCAGATTACTGGGCTTCAAGTCCTGAACAGAAAAAGAGCAGGAAGGAAAATTCAAGACAGGGGAAGCAGCATTTGAGTATCCAGCTTCAGCTTTTTCCCATTTGTGTTAACCAAACATCTCATGGGACTCATTCAATCATATTTCAGAACTCAAGTGCAAACAAGGGCATGAAGCAGAGTCATAACTTACTCTGTGGATGATGTCTGCAGAATGGATGTACTGTGGGAGAAAAGAGCAAAGCAATTAGCTTCTATAAGAATAGAGTATTTAACTTGGTGACTATTTCCCGACTACTTTCTTCTTTTGTAGTTTAACATTTGAAATGTACACTAGAGTAAGCGGTGCACATATTGCAAAAAAAGACTCCATATTGCCAGGCACCACAATGTCAACAGGTTATAGAAAACAATGAAATTAAACAGGTTCAATTCTCATTCAGTGTTTTTGTACTTTCAATATACTCAGTGGAGAATTAAGATGATTCAGACTCTATCAGATCAGTCTAGTAAAACAGCCTACTGACAGGACACCAGTGTGGAGGTGAATTATTGTGTTTGCTGAGAGCTTCACTGACCTTTAAGCCTCGGAGAATCTGGTAGATGAGAAACTGGACATGGTCATCAGTCAGCTTCTGACACTTGACGATGTTGTTGAGGTCTGCACCCATTAGGTGGGTCACCAAGTACCTGCAAATCATACAGAGCGGCCAATCAGACGTGGTCTCCAGATGTCTGCATGTCTGTCCTTATCTTCGGCAGGGTTTCTTACTATATGCTTGTTGTGATGTTATAGTTTATGAAGTGTCTTTGCTATTAACATTTTTTCAAAATATATCTGCAATAATAATAATAAGGAGTTAATTTACAAATTGTTCGCTTTAACTTTGCCTGTATAAAAGAAACAACTTTAAAGAAAGGAAGAACAGAACGGAAATGTGAGGAAATGAAGAGTGGGGAATAGAAAATAACAGGATTGTTTCACTTATCTTTTCTTGATAGTGGAATGTTTACACAACCACAGATTAGCTGAAGATGGCCTTTTATAGTAGAAGTGTATATTTGAATGTCTTTATCGCTGTTTGATCTGACCTCATGCCAGTTCTTGT